>JANUYF010000001.1:48651029-50023529 GCA_026167975.1 Phrynosoma blainvillii | reverse complement strand
TTTCATCCTTGGACTCCCAAGGATGACTTGGATGAAAGAATAGGGGACATGCTTTTCAAATTTGCAGATGACACCAAATTAGGAGGAATAGCTAATACCCCAGAAGACAGGATGAAAATTCAAAATTACCTTAATAGATTAGAAAGCTAGGCCAAAGCTAACAAAATGAATTTCAACATGGAGAAATGTAAGGTACTGCATTTAGGGCAAAAAAAATGAAATGCATAGATATAAGATGGGGGACACCTGGCTTAATGAGACTATGTGTGAAAGGGATCTAGGAATCCTAGTAGACTACAAGTTGAACATGAGTCAACAGTGTGATGTGGCAGCTAAAAAGGCCAATGTGATTTTAGGCTGCATCAATAGAAGTATAGTATCTAGATCAGGGGTAGGCAACGTTTCCCCTTTAAGGGCCGAGGGACTTCAGCTCCCAGAAGCCTCAGCCATGTTGGCCAATAGTCCCATGTTGGCCAATAGTTCCTGGGATTCTGGGAGCTGAAGTCCCTTGGCCCTTAAAGGGGAAAGGTTGCCTACCCCTGATCTAGATCAAGAGAAGTAATAGTGCCACTCTATTCTGCTTTGATCAGGCCTCACCTAGAATACTGTGTCCAGTTCTGGGCACCACAATTCAAAAAGGATGTTGAAAAACTGGAGCGTGTCCAGGGGAGGGTGACTAAAATGGTGAAGGGTCTGGAAGCCATGCCCTATGAGGAACGACTTAGGGAACTGGGTATGTTTAGCCTGGAGAAGAGATGGTTAAGAGGGGATATGATAGCCGTGTTTAAATATTTGAAGGGATGTCTTATTGAGGAGGGCGCTAGCTTGTTTTCTGCTGCTCCAGAGAACAGTATCCGGAACAATTGATGCAAGCTACATGAAAAGAGATTCCACTTCAACATTAGGAGGAACTTCCTGACAGTGAGAGCTGTTCGAAAGTGGAACACACTCCCTCGGAGGTTAGTGGAGTCTCCTTCTTTGGAGGTCTTTAAAGAGAGGCTGGATGGCCATCGGTCGGGGATGCTTTCATTTTGAGTTCCTGAATGGCAGGGGGTTGGACTAGAGGGTCCTTGTAGTCTCTTCCAACTCTATGATTCTATGATCCTGTACCAACACTTTTATAGCTATACTGCACATTGTTTGCAATATGTTGTTAGCAATCGTATATGTTGACGGTTGATATAAAAATATTCTTAATAAATAATCTTAAAATCTTTTGTCTTGGGGAGCGAATTAGATGAATACTTTTCTTTAATGTGCACAAGCACAGTATGCTTTGTTGCATGTTTGAGCTCTGGTGGCGCAGTGGTTAAATGCCTGTACTGCAGCCACTCACTCATAGACCACAAGGCTGTGAGTTCAATACTAGCCAGGGCTCAGGCTCGACTCAGGCCTGCATCCTTCCGAGGTCGCTAAAATGAGTACCCAACTGTTGGGGGGCAATGATCTTACAGTTGTAAACCGCTTAGACATCCCATAGCGCGATATGAAGTGGTATATAAATGAAGCTGATTTGCTTTGCTTTGTTTGTTACTTCCTTCATGTTTTTGCTTATTCCTGTTAACTAAGGGCCTAAGCAGACTGCCAGAAATAGGGCACATTAAATTGAGGCACTGCCCTGGCTCAGTGCTAGGAAATCATGGGAACTGTAATTTATTGTGGCACCAGAGCTCTCTGACAGAGAAGGCTCAATGTCCCAGAAAAAAATACAGTTCCCATGATTCCCTAGCATTGAGCCAGGGCAGTGCCTCAATTTAATGTGCACTATTTCTGGCAGTCTGCTTAGGCCTAAAGTGACCCAAAAAAAAGTGAGTCGACTTATCTACAGGACAACTCCTATTTTAAGTACTGAACTCTTATTTTAAAAAGCAACCATCCTCTGGTGAAAGGCAAGAGTGTAATCTCTCCCGGAAGCACAGACTCCCTTCTGCTCTCTCATCTATCCAGCCTTTAGGGTGAGCACAAACAGTTACGCCTGCTGGAATTTTGTGAGTTCTTTTGGTATTGTTTTCTTTTGCTTCATCCTTTAAATCCTTTGTTACATGCCCCTGAGTTTTACCCCTGACTTACCCATGGGTCATATCAAAATCCATAATTTTGGCCCTAAAACCTGCCCTCAACCTTATACATGAGGTCAACTTCTAGTCAAGTATATGCAGTAGTTAGACTGTCCCATTAGACTACCTCCTGTGGAAATCACATATTCAGTTTCATTTATTTGCATGTAGATGCACTGTACCTTTAAACATCTCATAAGAAAAAAAATACGTTCCCCTTCCAAATACAGTCTAAATTAGAGCATGGGCACCTTTGCTTACTGTTTGTTAAAAGGAATAAGCCTTTATATGCCAATCACAGCTACATAAACACCCTGGACTTTTCTGTTGTTTTCTACTTAGTGCTCTCACATCTGCTTAGAGCTTGAAAAAGTTAATTTTTTCGACTGCCATAATCTGCTTCTGCTTCCAGAATCTCCAGCTAGTTTGGCCAGTGGGAACTGTAATGCAAAAAGTTCCACCTTGTTGAAGCTCTGCTGCTGCTTAGGGAATGTACCAGATAATAGTATTCAAAATAAATCCGGAAGATGAGTTCACATGACTCTATTTATAAGTTTGTGTTGTTACAGCCGCTGGACAGGTTGGGAAGTATTTGGGGGGAAAAATCTGTTCTCTGATGCCATCTGGTGGTTTCATGGACAGATGATTAAAAAAATGCACAGGTGTAGTTACTCCAGACCAGTGGTTCCCAAACTTTGGTCTTCCAGATCTTTTGGATTTCAACTCCCAGAAGCCTCAGCCAGCTTGGCCAACTGTCAGGAATTCTGGGAGCTGAAGTCCAAAACATCTGGAGGACCAAAGTTTGGGAACCGCTGCTCCAGACCATAACACAGGAGACCAAAATGCCACCGAATTGTGAGCAAGCATTTCTTTATAAAGTTATCTATTCTTCAAGGATATATATTTAAAAATTCTCCCTTTACAGAAATGGATAGCTTCATTGAAGATCTGGAAGATGAGAGTGGGCAAGGGTTCACAGAAGACGAAACAGAGGATATGTCTGCGCCAAATGCAATGAATGCTCCAGTTGTGGGAATTTATTTACCTTCCCTCCCAAGGCATTTTCGCCGCCCAAGTAAGTTCGTAACTGATTCAGTTAATTGGTGGCTGTGTGATTGTTGTTGCTTTACATAAAATGCTAGATCTGGCTGGTAATAACAGAAATGAGAAGTGCCCCCCCCCCCAATCCTTCATTAGCCTACAGCAAGTGTCAGTGTCACCTTTTATAGTAGAACTGTAGCCAATTTAAATGTTCTTGAAAACTGCACAATTTATATCTTCTATCCCACTTCGAAAGGAATGACAGAGATTGAACCTCCCCCAACATTCAAAACAAAGCAAAACTCTTCTACTTGTGGAAAAGGTAGCCCAGAGAGAGAGAATAACAGAAAGTCCAGAAGCTGGAAAGGTTGTGTGCGGGGATACCAAAGAAAATTGGCAGTGGCTTCCTGCCTACTTCTGGTTTCTCTTTTCCTTCCTTTTTTGGATGGGCATTCTGGGATTTTGGGAGGGGGCAGGTTGGGCTTGACCACTCCAAAAAGCACAAGACCACTATTCCTTGTTTCTTCCACAAATGTCAAAATAACTACTTTAGTTAATGAATTCAAAGATATAGCTGTGTTAGTCTGTAAAATCAGTATGTAAAGAGACCTTGTAGCACCTTTGAGACTTAACTGAAAGAAAGAAGTTGGCAGCCCAACTTCTAACTTCTAACAACTTGCTAACTTTTTTCTTTCAGTTAAGTCTCAAAGGTGCTACAAGGTCTCTTTATATACTGATTTTAGTTAATTTTTTCCAGTGGTAGACCTCAGGAAGTGGCAGGATGGCTTGTGGGCTGCAAAGAAAGGTCTTGGGTGGCTATGTTCAGCCTGTGAGCTGCACGTTGCCTATTCGTGAGCAAGCATGTCATGGGAAAGGGCTCTGCCTTTGCCCTGTGAAGGAGAAGGTCAGAGGTTGGCCATCAGGCTAAAATAAGGAAGAGGTATGTTAATAGGAATGTATTCTGAATCAAGGAAAAATTCTGAAGGTGCAGGCTTATAAAGCTCTTAGGAATTTATATGAAAAACATAAGTATTGCCAGAGCATTCTGACACTACCATTGACTAACTCGTACTTTCTGCTAAGATCACTAATAATCTAAAATATAAGGAACAGAAAGGTTCAACATGAATACTTTTACTTGGTGCTTGTGTGATAATTTTCCATTGTGGCTTAATAATGTCTTTTTTATGATTGGCTAAATATCTCCAGTATCCTCGTATATTTTCCAGCAGAGAATTTGTTATTTGTTTGTATGCTGTTTTGGGGTAGATTTTCCAAAATGGCTATAAATGTTAAGTTGTATGTTTGCTTTATACTAGATCTTGCACATCTGGACCGGTACTGTGTTGTTAAATGGATGGCTCTCTTCAATTCACTTATGCCTCTATTCCTGAAAGCAAAATTGGGCAAGGTACTCTTCCCATGGGAAAATAAATGCAATTGCTCAGTCCTTATTCACTTGTTTTGATGTAGTACAGCCCTAGACTGGCAGTGGTGTACTTCTGAAAATACTGACTGACAATTCAAAGGTGCTGCTCCAGAATCTTGCAGGTGCCTATTGTATGTTATCATCCTGAGAAAGGGCCTCCTCATTCACAGTACACCTGTAATCCAGTTACAGCAATTGCATCTTATGTCCTGTTCCTCTGATTGTTCTTTTGCTGACTCTCCCTCTGGCCTGATGTGGGGCAAAATGTGGGTTCTGCTGACAACCACAGGCAGAGAAAGGAAGGCATGCAGCAGAAGCATCGGAGGACAACAGTAACAGCTGTATCTTTATTAGAGGAGTTACAAAGAAAGGAGGATGCAGTGGCTTTAGCGGTTAAGATGCCGACTCTGGTGACTGCAAGATTGGCAGTTTCAGACCCAAGTGCTGTGTGACGGAGTGAGTTCCCGTTACACAACTAAACAATCATGTCAAATGGGAAACCTTTACCTTTACCTTTACAAACAAAGGGGCTCTGTTTCTGCTGTATAAACACTGTATGTAACAATTACATTGTATATATGAGACACCAAAATTAAATTTATTTTTCATTTGTGTTTTTCACATTTGTTTTAACATTTAACACAAAACACTTTTATGAAGAAAGCAGGATTGCCTTAAGGCCTATTAGTTTGATTCTATTGGAGAAAAAGATAGTTCTTTTTAATGCTCATTCACTGCTCAGAAATAAGACTGCTTTCCCCTTTCAGTTTACAGTATATGCATAGCAAAGAAAAAAAAACTTGGCAAATGAATGTTGAAGTATTTACAGCAGAAGTAATTACATATGCAGTTAAGAGTATTTTCCATCATGCTATCAGAATTCATATTTGGAGCCAATGAAATGCAGATTTAATTTTTTTCATTTACATCTATGCTACATCTTGCCTCGAACCTATAGGCTTACAAGTTGTTATTTTTTGTGTAAAAAGTCCATAATTGCATTATAACGCACACTTATTTTTCTTTCATTGTAGTGTTTGTGACCCATGAACCCTCAGAATTATATAAGTCAAAAGAAAATTGTTTAAGGTGTATACAGGATGCCCTCTTACAGTCTCAGTGGCAGAGGGCTGCAGAATTAATGGTGAGCTATCTGGAAATGCTGGAAAGCACCAGTGTGTGCAGACAACAGGAAGCTTCTGAGGTAAACAAGCTAATATTCTGACTCTCAAATGGAGTGGGGGACTGAAGGGGGGCATTATTCAAACCTTCAGGCTGCTCCATCATTGCTAATGTGATGGGAAATGATCATGTCATTTCCTGTTTTGTTTTCAGCCTGTTGTTGTTGTTGTTATTTTTGTTGAGGGTATTTAAGGCACTTGTGTGTTTTATTGGGGGAGGGGTCATGTTTTGCAGTGGTTTTGAGTTGCTTTTGATGAGTTAGGGTGAATAACTGCTTGTAAAAAATCTTGGGGGATCTAAGGGTATTGAGAGGCTTTTGGAGGGTTTTGGGGGCAGCAAAACAGGGCCAGGGGTTGAACACATCTGTATTCTGTACTTTCCCTATCCCTGCTGTAGAATGCTACATAAAGAGATGTTGGATTGACTACTCTAGTCTTGATTTCTACATAAAGTGAGGTATGAATGTGTGGTTCCCTGGATGTTGTTCAGCTGCAGTTCCCATCATCCCTCACCATGGGCTATGTTGGTCAGGGTTGATGGGAGGTACAATCCAATGACAATGCCTGCAGGACTACATTTCCCCCATTCCTGGTCTAAAATGTTTGGGAATGAGCTGAACACTTTTATGGCCAATTAAAATGCTTCTTTTCTTGTAAAATTTTAGAAGATGTGTTCATATTCACTTCAGCAGTCACATTTGTTTTTGCAGATTTGAATATGTTTTTATTTTCTGTGACAGGTGATCTGGAGAATAGGAACAGAAATTGTGCAGCAGCATCCACAGAGCAATATAGATGAGACCAATCACTTCGCAGAACGGATGAAAAATTTAGGAGTAAAAAAATATTTAAGGGTGAGGATAGTTTTAAGTAACGTCTTATGTGAATGTGTTTTTTAAAAATCCAGCCTGTTCATGTTGAGATAGTGCTGTTAATTCTTGATCTGTAGCTATAAATGATGCTCACTTTCTCCATAAGCAGTGTTTACTTTTTAAAAATTATTTTAAATATTATTTTAAAAATTTAGTGAAACACATAGTATAAACTTTTTCAATTAGCCATTTTTCAATATTCTGAAGACACGTCCCTCTGCTGCAGGTAGAACTGTCATTTGGCACTGAAATTATCTGGGAGGTTTGATGTTACTCTGCTGTGCACATAGAACTGTATTGTAGCATTTCTTTCAGAGTTGCTGCTGCTAATAAGGAATGTAAACAGGTTTAAAATTATTATAGGGCTCATTGGAACATGCCTTCCACCTTTTGTGCAATGGCTTTCTGGAGGAAGCCTATCAGAACTTATTCCTGGCAGAAAGTTGGCGCTATGGAGAACTCACAGTTATCCAGGAAAAAGAACGGAAACTCATTCAAGGCTATAGGGGACTGCTGGATTATTATAAGTGGTTAAAAAAGAAAACAGACATGTTGGAACTTGGTGAGTTTCTGCCTTCAGGTAAGCTGGTACTGCCCAGAACTCTTGCAGCCAACCATGGTTTTCACATCCAGTTCTTGGAATCTGAAACTATGGTGAGAAACATGGGCTCTTAAGTACATTTTACTAGGAAATACATTGCATTAAGCTTGACGACTAAACATCCTTAGGTTTGTGCTATTAGTCTACTTTCCTGTGCAGCATAAGAAAAGGTTAGCATTTTATATTATATTGTGGAAGTTCTGGGACAAGATCATAATGGGTCAGTATGCTAGTGCAGTGATCTGTTATGTCAATGGTTTAACTTACTTCATGCTTATGAAGGGAGGTAGGCTAGGTGGTGATGAGAGGTGAAGCCTGATAGCACAAATGCCTGGTTTCGTGGAGTCTGGGAGGAATCCACTGAGCTAAAGCAGTATGGGAGGAGTGGCTTGATTAATCATCTGCCCTGTGACACAGGCAATTCTCCTAGCCATCCCTTCCCTACTACCTAAGCTTGGTGGACCCAGCTGTATTTTTCAATTCCAGAGCTCTTCCTGGATACTGAAGAGCAATTACCATTGTGTCTCACTGCTGTTTCTGCGTGGATAAGTCGCCAGTGTCTGAAACTTAATATTACCAAAATGGAGCTACTTGTTTTTCCACCTAAGCCATCTTTGCAATATTCTTTTTCAATTAATGTGGACAGCAGTGTTATTCAACCTGTGACTGAAGCCCATGATTTGGGCTTTTTGTTTGATTCTTCTTTATTGTTTCTTCTGCAGATCCAGGCCACAGCCAAGTCATGTAGATTTTTTCTACATAATCTTGCCAGAATTAAACCTTTTCTTTTTGTCTCAATGGCCAAGACATTAGTCCATGCATTATTGTAATTCACTCTTGGTGCGTCTTCTACTTTCCCACCTTGGCCCTTTAATTTCTGTGCAATACTCTCTGGCCAGGATCATCTTCTCTGCCCGTCATTTCAATCATATCACCCCCTTATTGTTATCCCTTCACTGGCTCCCTATTCCTTTCAGAATCTGTTACAAACTTCTTTTGCTGACTTTTAAAGCTCTTCATTGATTAGTTCCCTCTTATTAGTACTCATTTCTTCCTATAGCTCTCACCGTGCACTACAATATATCGCCCTCCCTGTGCACTACGATCTTATGAACAAGCAGACTCATTTTCTGCTGCTCCAGACTTAGCAGAGGTTCTTCTCCCCTGCTCGAATTCTCTCCTTTTCCCATGCTGCTCCCCATGCTTGGAATCTTCTCCCCAACCAATTGAGAACTGTTATTTCCTTGACCAATTTTAAGGCCGAACTGAAGACAACTTTGTTTAGGGAGGCATTCCATATCACTGACTGTTAATTTGTCATTATGGTTATGCTTTGAGTCTATGCTTGCTATATTATTTTAGAGATGTATTTAATTTTGAATATTGATGCTTTAGACTATACGCCATTTGGCAGGTTTTTATTCTTAGTTCATTTTGATCTCTGTTATGTAAAGCACTGTGCAAGTTTTACAGTGCTATATAAATAAATGCTAATAATAATAAGAAGAAGTGAACTTTCCCTTCCCTGGAAATCAGGCATTCAGGAAACAGTATTTTCCTTCTGTCACTGTTCTTGCCAAGTTTTTCCTCCTTTCTCTGCTGTTTTCTTTCCACTTTTGACATTACCCTCGGTTATGCCACCAATGGTGCCAACAGGATCTCAAACTTTCTCTTTATCACCGCATCACTATTGGATCTTACACAAGGAACTGGGGACTACAGACCTCAAAACCTATTGGCTGTCTTGTAAAGGAAAATGACTAATACTGTCATTTCACAAATGTTGGTGATAATTTTGATCAGGGTTATTATCACTGGGTAAACATAATCATAGTTTGTTGTCTTAATCCTTATTAAAATCCTCAAATTATAGTGACATCAAAGTTTAGCTTCCCAAGCTAATCCTATCTGCTGGAAAGAATTCTGACCTATTTTTTCACTTTGCAATCACATAGGACAGGGGTAGGCAACCTTTTTGAGCTGGGGGCCGGGTTGCTGTCCCTCAGACCATTGGGGGGGGGGCGAAGCACCAAAATAAATAAATAAATAAATAATTTTTTTAAAAAAATAAAAAAAAATATGCATGCACACTCTCTCAGCCCCAGAAAAGCTATGGCAAAACCCCTGTGGAGATTTTGCCAAGAAAACCCCAAGAACAAGTAATAACAACAATAATCAATATCATCATGGTGGGGGGCGGCAGCAGCAGGACCGGCCTGGGGCCAGTTCAAAGGTCTCGGGGGGGCCGCATCCGGCCCCTGGGCCTTAGGTTGCCTACCCCTGACATAGGATGACAAAATGAAAAGCCACAGTTGCTGTTGTTTAGGACAAGGGGTTGGAGTTATATTGCCCTCCAAAAATTATTGGATTGCTGTTCCCAGCATTGTGCACATTTTATACACTGGCTAGGGGTGATGAGTGTTGCAGTGCAACAACATTTGGAGGTTGTCATGATTCTCAGCTCTGGTTTAAGTAGTCCAAAGTAATGCTTAATTGTCCTGCCAAATGGCGTATAGTCTAAAGCATCAATATTCAAAATTATGATTGCACAAGGCTCTTAAGTCTTATGAAGACAAAGCAATGGTTTGAGAAAGCAAAGAATCTCTTCTGGTTGAACCAAAGTAATTTTCAACCAGCTTGACATCCTAGAAGCACAAAACAAGTCTAGTCAAAGTAAATCAGTCACATCAGGCAGCTGATTTTGAGTGTCATAAAAGGGGGACTGATTGTAAATCAATTTATCCCTGATTTTTTATAATGAAGATGTATTTTTAAAGTTTTTCTCCCTTGATCCCAACGTAATTTAGCTAATTTTGGATTTTATGCAGCTTAATTTGAGTGGGAAGGGGATGTCATTTGCTGTTCAGCATCAGACAGCAAAAAATGGTCCAATCCTGTCATAAACTATTGATACATAACCTTACACATTAGTCTGTGATTTGTTTTTTTTTAGACAGAAAGACTCTAGAACAAAACTCTAGAACAGTTCAAGGTCTAATTTTGGGCCCCTGTGGACCTTAATCAGAACTATGTGCTGCTGAAAATGTGCATTCCCTCCCAAAATCAGATATCTAGTTTTAAAAAGTGGTTATTTTTTGATATTGAATAGTGGAGGAGGACTTTGCATCTTATTTTAAAAATGTATTGTCATACAAGGAGGCTTCCAGGAGAGGCTGTTAACCCTTTGGGGGCAGAAAAAGATGGTCTAGGAAATCTGGAGGAGTAAAGGCCAGAAAAACAGCCTTGTGTACTGTCTTAGAGTTGCACTTTATCTCTGCTTTAGAAGTCTAAAGTGAAAAATATAGGTGCTATATTACACGTTAGATATTTCTTCTTTGCATTTTGAATTAGAATTACCATCCTCTCTTTGTTTCTTCTCTCTTTCTAAGATTCTTATAAGGGTGCTTGAAACATTCTTTTTAAAACTGAGGTTAGTGACTAGCTCCTGATTAGCCCATTGCACATCACTGAATTTAACCTAAGAGATTAATATCTTTTCTTTCACAGCTGAAGACAGCTATGCAGGAACTTCTGTTCAACAAGAAATGCACAGACTGTACCAGCAGGCTAAGGGCAGTCTTAAAGAGATAATTAAAATCCCTGGAGTTTGGGATCCTTTTGTGATCTGTTATGTAGATGTAAGTGCACACTGTACTAATATAATTAACTTACCACTTTTTTTATCTAGGTCGTGCTAGCAGTGTAAGATTTTGAGGCCTGGTGAAAACTTTGACATTCCTACAGTAGGTTGTTAAATAGGCCTCTGAAAAAATCCTTAAGCTTGGGTAGTTTCACATTTCCTTGTCATACAGTGTTGTGATGTCTCCTAGCTTTGATTTCAAAAAGCAATAATTTCCAGTGTACTTAGTTTTCAGCCTACTTAGGCCATGAAATTTCACAGGAAAATAGGCAACCCACCCTGGGAACCTCCATAATATGGCTGTCATGAACTATAGCTAATCACAACATGGTTGTTGAGAGGACCAGAAATATTGGTATATCACAAAGGACATAATTTGCACAAGAAATAAAGTACAAAGCAAAGACTGGATATGAACCCTAAATGCCAACCCATATATTTGACTCCACATACCACAACCAAGTATTGGAAGCAGAACATCAATTAATGCCAACCAACTCTTAGTATATTGACAAAATTACAAAATATCTAGCAAACTCAAATGTACCATATATATTAGACTATAAATCGACTTCATGAATAAGTCGAGGGCAGTTTTTGGGGCCAAAATTATGGATTTTGATATGACCTGTGTATAAGATGATGGTAAAACCTACGTACATGAAACAAAGGATCTAAAGGATGAAGCAAAGGGAAACAATGCCAAAGAACTTACAAAATTCTGGCAGGCCTAACTTTGTGCTCAGTAGCAATAGCAATAGCAGCTTCATTTATATACCACTTCATGCTGCACTAAGCAATCTCTAAGTGTTTTACAACTGTAAGCTACGTAATTGCCCCCAACTAGCTGGGCACTCATTTTAGTGACTCAGAAGAATGCCAGGCTGAGTCGACTTTGAGCCCCTGGGTGGGATTGAACTCACAACCTTGTGCTTTATGAGTAAGTGGCTACAGTACTGGCATTTAACCACTGTGCCACCAGGGCCCTTATTGTGCTCACCCTAAAGGCTGGCTGGAGAGTACTGCTGGGTCATTGCTTCCAGGACATATTACACTCTTGTCTTTATTTGACTAAAATGTCTAGACCAGGGTAGGCAACCTTTCCCCTTTAAGGGCCGAGGGACTTCAGCTCCCGGAAGCCTCAGCCATGTTGGCCAATAGTCCCATGTTGGCCAATAGCTCCTGGGATTCTGGGAGCGGAAGTCCCTCGGCCCTTAAAGGGGAAAGGTTGCCTACCCCTGGTAGACTTATATACATGAGTATATAGAGTATATTTCAAAAACCAATTTTTTTGTGTGTACAATGATATTACAATGCCACCAATCACTATTACATGCTTTTCGAAAAAGTCCTTCACATTTATTGTTGGTATCAGATGTGTAGAGGAGATCGTATGGAGAAATGTAGAAAAGATCATGTGGAGACAGCAAATCCAGAATTACCGTACCGTTTCGTTGTCTTCTTCAGTCCCACTTTTCCCATAGATCTCAATACAAACAGCAAAGAATTTCTTCCTTTTCAATGATATTCATTGTTCACAACTTTTAAATCCTTAAATATTTTAACCTTTTCACAGTTGCATATTGCCTGTATTTTGACCTGGTCAAAATATAGGAAATATGCATCTGTTTATGTGATTTGTATGATCAAATCACATTTTGGCACTTTTATTAAAACCATTATTAAAACCATCCTATACACACATACACACGACTAACTTATCCAGTTGTTTGGTCTACCCACGTAGAACATATATAACCCAAAGCTACTGTTCCTGGCCCACTATCTCAGTCTCCTTCAATTGTAACTTTTATTTTGAAGTGTTCATTCTGCAGACAAAATAAAGTACCTATAGGTGACAATGTGGTTAACAGCTTTAAATAATGAGTTATGCATTTGTATTTCCTTCAGCTGCTGGAACATTATGAGGAGTATGAAGAAGCAAGAGAAATATTATATGACTATGCATATAATTCCAGATTTCCTTCTAACCCTAATGCTCACATTTTCCTCTATCAGTTCCTTAAGAGAAGGGGTGAACCAAGGAAGACACAGATCTCTGTACTCCAGGTATGAGCTCCAGGTCTTATTTAATGACTGTTCTGATTAACTTCTGATTAACAAAGAACACAAACCTGAAGAACATTATTTCTGTTGAAATAAATCTGGAAATATGCTTATAAATCTGGAAATATGCTTGACTTGTCTATTAAAATAAAAAGGATTGGTAACTATATCTGAGTTCTAAGTCAGATGAAGGACTACTGTATATACTTGTGTACAAGTTGACCTCACATATAAGTGGAGGAAATGTCTTAGGGCCAAAATTTTTGATTTTGATATGACCCGTAGATAAGTTGAGGGTAAAACTCAGGAGCATGTAACAAAGGATTTAAATGACAAAGCCCCCTCCCCCCTGCTCTCCTTTCAAAACCAGTAGGCTTTTTCTTTCATCTCTGGGATGGCAGGAATACATGCACACACACACACACACACACACACACACACATACATACACCACTTGCAAAACCAGCTGACTTTTCCTCCAGCCCCTTGCAAAACCAACTGGCTTTTCCTCTGCTCCCTGGGAAGGCAGGAACACTCACACACGCTTCTTGGCTGAGCAACAGCTGCCAAGGTAAGGAGAATGGGGTGGTGGGCAGCGCTTCTTTCTGAGCAGTATTACCATATTGACCCGTATATAAGTTGATCCAGGATCCTGGGATCAGGTGTTTTTTTTACACATTTTTTCCGACTTATAACAAGTATATACGGTACTTTAAGAACATAATTAATGCCTTGCTAAATTGGACTGAAGGCCCCCCTGGTCATTTTCCAAGGCCATGAATACCTGGACATTTGAGCATGTATTCCACAACAAGCATGTAACACATAATTTAAAAATATGTGTAGTCATTTGATGGATATACCTCATTTTCTAAATATGTTCAGTGTTTCACAGAAAATATACAGCATAAATACAGTAATAGCACAGTAATCCTAATAGATGTCATGGAAATCTGAGTGTAATGCCAGTGCTCTATGGTGTATCTGGGATGTGTGTAGAGCTGCCTTCAGTTTTCATGCACTATAGCAGGGGTAGGCATCCTTTCCCCTTTAAGGGCTGAGGGACTTCAGCTCCCAGAATCCCAGGAGCTATTGGCCAACATGGGACTATTGGCCAACATGGCTGAGGCTTCTGGGAGCTGAAGTCCCTCGGCCCTTAAAGGGGAAAGGTTGCCTACCCCTGCACTAGAGGAATCAAATTGGTCTCTCATAGGAGGAAAAGAAAAGCATGTAAATTTGAGTATCTTTTTTGTGGGTTTTTCGGGCTATGTGGCTGTGTTCTTAGAAGAGTTTATTCCTGATGTTTCACCAGCATCTGTGGCTGGCATCTTCAGAGAATGCTAGGATGGAGGTGGGTGGGGTATATATATATATATATATATATATATATATATATATATATATACTGTATGACCCTAGGTTGTGGGGGAGTGATTTACATGTTAATTTGTGTATTGTTCTGTTGTTGAATGGCAAGGCCTCAGTATACTTTGTATATTTTTAGTTTATTTCCATTGTATTTAGTGTATTTACTGCATAGTTTTTCTCCCTTTTCTTTCATAGCATCCTGTCTCATGCCTTTTAGAAAAAATGGGGGCTTTTAATGCTTATGTATACTTGGACTACAAAGTGAAACTGGCAGCCCAATCCTTCTCCGTGCTATAAATAACTCTGGCATAAAGCTAATGATAATTCTGCTGAAATTAGTGGTGTATGAAACTGCATGACTCTCCCTCCACAAGTTTATCTATGTATGTTAACATTTGTCTGTTTATTCCTAGATTTTGCATGAACTTGTTCCTTCTCATGAACTAATGTTGGAATTTTACATCATGCTTAGCAAGTCAAGTAAGACTTCCTAGTTACCATATTGCTTTTTCTAACATAGTAGCATTAGAGTCTGATTGGCAGCTGTTTTTTAGGGACGATAAAAGAGAACAGGAAGCATAAATATAATCACATATATCAAGTGTATGGAACTTATTTTAGTCAAATCCATTTTCAGGTCTTGGACTGCATGCTAGTGGCAGCTAAGGCAAAAGAATGAAACAAAAATACCAGCACATTTTAGCTTAAAGTTCTTGCTGTGGAAAGGAGCCCTGCCTTCTGAGGAATCCCAGGGGACCAGTTTAGAATTCCAGACTCTGACATAGCCAAAGTTACAAGTGAAGCCTGGTATAAATAAAAACTTACAGTGTCAGAAGAAGAGCATTGTTTTAACCATCTTAGGTTGTTTTGCCAACTGTGACACTATCTGGAGGAAGTAAAGCTGATTTCATTTAACACTTGTCTTGGTTGCAGCAAGACTTGACTGGAATGCATCCTCTCTTGTGCTGCCTTTGAAGGCAGTTCAGATACTTCAATTGGAGGCATTGTCATCTTGATTACCATCAAAGTCCCATAAATTGATAGGTTCCAAAGACAGGACATTTTTTTACCATGGCACCATGTCTTTGGAATTTCCTACTACAGAAAACACATGGTTATTCAATTGTGATGGCTAAGTCAATTTTTCTTATTTGGCTTTTATTTTATATTGGCTTCACATTTTCATTATTTTCACATTACTTGTGTGTCTGCATCTTCAAATGACCCTGATGTTTTTCAAAAACGTTTTATTGTTTAATATATTTATTATTGGGATGTGGGATGTATATTAAATAATGTAGCAAACACAGAAGCTGAGACATCAGAAAGACTTGAAAGTACTCAGATTGACATTTTAGCATGTCCTCTGGGTTGAATGTAGTATATGTAATAAAGATTTAAGAATCAAGCCAAAAATACTTTTTTTTTTTTAATAAGAAGGAAAATAAAGTTGTAAATATTTGTTCAATTCCAAGTAGTCTTAGCTTTGCTGGATTTAACTTCTCAATATGGATTCTGAAAAATACTTCTCTAATAAAATTCAAAATGGTAAAGAAGAACAGAAAGTATGCAAGTGAAGAGAAACAGTACAGAAATAAAAAGAACTGTATCTCTGTCATACAAAAGGAAATTGAGGGGTTGTGATATTAGAGGAATCTAGTAGCATCTTAAGACTAATTCATTTCAGTATGAGCTTTTGTGGATATTTTGGGGAAATCCATCCTTTCTTCAAATCTGATAAATGAGTTAGACTTACTAGGGCCTGAAACACACTGGCAAAATGATGTGGCTTCAGGCCACGTTGGGGGCATGCCATTTACATGACACGTCTGAAATGCAGCCTGAAGCCGCACCAATTAAGAAGAATCGGGCAGAAAGGAGTGGATAGAATCTGCTCCTTCCAGCGGCCCAGTTCAGGACACTGGCGACAGCCCTGATTGGGAACAGCCATGTGCAATTGGCTCGTTTATTTCAGGCCTAGGTTCCTTCAGGCCTAAGTCATACCCTATCAGACTCAGAGAAAGACCAGGGCACACTCCCTTTGAGCAAATTGTGCCAAGAAAACCCCGTGATAGGTTTGCCTTAGGATAGTCATAAGCTGGAAATGACTTCAAGACACACAAGAACTCAACAAGAAGAAGCTTCTGGCCAGAAGTTAGATGCAGAGCAGAGCAGAAGTTGACTCTGGCATTGCAACAATTAGGAGGAAAGGAGGATGCTAAGGAAATACATAGATATCCCCCCCCCCCCGATCACCAAAAGGCAAAAATGATTTGTAGGCACACAACAAGAACAAGACGAAGTTGATTAGAAGTTTCCTGATTTGATTAAGTTACAGCTTATTATCTGGAAAAAGAACTTATTAACTAAAGGTATTAATGCACCCATCTTGCTGAGTATCAAGTATTGTACTGTTGTTTTATCACCTTAAGGAATTGTATGTGCCTCAGAGTAACTACCACAGTTGTGTTATGCTCTCAAGGCTATTCATTTATGTATACCAGGGGTAGGCAACCTTTCCCCTTTAAGGGCTGAGGGACTTCAGCTCCCAGAAGCCTCAGCTATGTTGGCCAATAGTCCCATGTTGGCCAATAGCTCCTGGGATTCTGGGAGCTGAAGTCCCTGGGCCCTTAAAGGGGAAAGGTTGCCTACCCCTGATGTATACAGTTGCTAAAACTGAGTGGTTGATTGTTTTTCAGTGATGATGGTAGCCCAAGTTCAAATGAGGAATAATTTAATGGGGTCCATTCACATTACACAATTATAGCACTATATTTAACTTTAATTGTCATGGCAACATTTTATGGAATATTATGTAGCTTGGTGAGGCACTAGAGCCTCCTGGCTGAAAATTTTAAATATGACATCTCTAAACTGTAAATCCTAGAGTTCCATGGGACTAAACCATGGCAGTTAAAGTGGGGTCATAGTGCTGTAGCTGCATTGTTTGAAAGGGCCCTTAGTGTGACCGTACCAAGTCACAGAGCAGTAGATGTAGTGCTTTCTCAGTTGAAAGGAAACTCATAGTTTTGAACAGAAAACATCATATATTTGGAACAATTACTAAAGAAAGTTAAAGAAGAAAGTTCAAAAATAAATATAACGAACATAAAAAACCCCAAAATAATGACCTCTAAGGATTTACATAAATTCAATTTAGATAGGTTTTTCTGGATTTTTTTGGGCTGTAAGGCCGTGTTCTAGAAGAATGTATTCCTGACGTTTCTCCTGCATCTGTGGCTGACATCTTCAGAGAATGGTGGCATGGAAGTGTGTGGGGTATATATAGTGTGTGACCCTTGGTTGAGAGGATTAACATGTAAATGTGTGTATTGTTCTGTTGAGACAAGGCCTCATGGTAGAAGGATATGCGAGGAGGATTAGTGTCTATTTAAATAATGGTCCATTATCTGCTGAGAAACCCCCTGACCTAGTTGAAGTTCATTTGCATTTGCTGAGTCCTTATTTTGGTGTTTTTGAGGACAGGTAGCCAAACTTTTTCTGTCCTTTGATTTGTTGTTTTAGTAGTTGTTTATATCCTCCTTTGAACACATTTAGAGTTTCTTGCTTATTAATTAATATGGGATGCTTCAAAACAATATATTCTTATTGCAGGAAAAAATAAACATCACGAACTGAGGCTAAAAGTAATTTTTGCAGTCTTGGACTTTGCTGGATGGAAGGAAAATGTAAAAGCATGGAACTGTTTGGCAAAACAGATTGTAGAAATTCTGCAGAAGTAAGTAAATAATGAAGATTTTGTCATCTACCTCCTGTGATTTCCTATGTATCTGTTTGTCTATCTGTGTATAAAAAAATCAATTGTAGGCTATACTTTGTCTCACTGCAGAGCAGAAAGTTATATATCACTATGCAAAAACCTCTCAGCATATTCAAAATTAGCAGAGAAAGTTATGGTTCCTTGCATCTACAGAGCTTCAGGGCAAAAGGAAGATATAAGAAAGACATCTTTGAATGACATGGTCCATATTTACAGAGCACAGACAACCCACTGACTTGATTTTCTAGAATAGTTTACTACAGTACTTCTCAAAGTGGCATTCTGTGGACTGGTGCTAGTCCTTGACCCATCAGCTGCTAGTCCATGGGGTCTAAGAACATTTCCTTGTACCTGGTTGTGTGTGTGAAAAGGTCAGCACAATAGCCATTTCTTAGTCACAGCTCTACTGGGAGAGAAGGAAATAGCATATTTTCTTTGAATGGAGGATCAGGACTTGATGGGATAAGACCAGAAGTGTATGGTCTTGCTGCTGAAGGGATCCTCCAGTGTAGTCACTAAAAGCCTGTACACAAAGGGCTAACTTATATCACACTGAGATTGAAAGGGCTTTGGGAACTTTTCTGTATCAAGAAGGTTAACTCTTTGGAGATCCAGAGTGGTATAGTGATTTGAGCATTGAAGTATCTGAGGACCAGGGTTCGAATCCCAGCTCAGCCATGTAAACACACTAGGTGACATTGGGCAAGTCACATTCTCTCGGTTTCACAGGATGAAACCCCTCTGAAAAAACTTCCCAAGAAAACCCTGTGATAGGTGCATCTTAGGGTCATCATAAGTTGGAAATGACTTGAAGGCACACAACAACTACAATCACAGCTCTTTGCACAGCTTGAGTTCTCATATACCCACTGTTCTACAACTTTTATAGATAATAGGAATAGGGACTTTGTCTCCACTATTAAAAAGTGTCCCTTTTTTTTTTCCATTTACCATTGCTGGTGCACCTGTAAAGCAGCAAAAAGATTTTGGATAATAGTTAACACAGAAATTAAGACCATATTAGGGCTAAATCTTCAAACGTTTCCAGAACTTTATTTATTAGGTATTTTGAGGATGAATTAGAAAATAAATATGGGAAAATATTATTTTATCTAGTGACAACAGCAAGAATTGCCTTTGCCCAAAAATGGAAAAGTAAAGAAGTGACAGAGGAAGATGAGTGGTTATATAAAATAGATGAGGCTATAGAAATGGTTACGTTAACTCAGATATTAAAGAATAACTCAATAGATGTAGTAAATAGAGAATGGAAAGTAGTAAAGGAATATTTTGAAAAGAAATGGAGGGAAATTTCTGTGATGGGATTCTCGATATAAATAAAATAAAGTGATGATGTAGATAGGTCTTATTTCATTACCTTTCATTTATTATTATTTTGTTTGAGAAGAAGAAAGGAACGAATAAGGGGGGGGGGTAAGAAAATTAAAACATATAAGATAAGCCAATAGAGAATGTATGAGTAATGGGTATATTGGATAAGAAGTAAGAATAATAAAGAAGTCACTGATATTTTTTGTTCTTTTTAAACCAGAGGAGATAAGGAAAGAAGTCTAGATGTGAAAGGAAGAGAATATGTAAGAAGGTTAAGGAAGTGAAGAAGGTGTGAATAAGTGTGGAAGGTTAGAGAGAGAGAGAGAGAGGAGGGATAATGGATGGAATATAAAACGAAGAAAGAATTGAAAGGAGTAGGAAAAAGAAGGAGTTGGAGAAGAATGAAAGGGAGGTAAAGATAGAAAAGGAAAGGATTGGTTGTAGTTGAAGGTGATAAAGAGAGAGATATGGATGAGGTATAGAAGAGGGGAAGACCTAGACAAAAAGATAGGAGTAAAGAGAGATGCATAATGGGTATAAAGAGTAGGAAGAGAGAGGATTGGGTTAAGACGAAGGTAAAATAGGAGGTAAGTTAGTATTACCTTTTTAAAATTCATTTTATTAAAAAAATATTTTTTTATTCACAGATTTTATTAATATGTTATCTCTAAGAATATCTAGGTTCTCCAGCACAACTTTATGGTCACTTTAACCAAAAGTTGCACTGAAAGACCTAGAGATTCCTAGAGAGAACACTCCACTAGGCGTTTGTAGCTCTTCCAGTACAATTCTGTGGTCAGTATCTGGCAGATGTTGACTACAGAGTTGCACTGGTGGACGTAAACATTCCTAGAGAGGTGTTCTCTCAGGTAAAAACATAGTGCTTTTGTTATTTGTGGTTTTTCCACATTCATGGGGATCCTGTGCACCTAACCCCAACGAATGTGGAGGGACAAGTGTAAAGTGTAAGATGGAGAAGTACAAGGGGGTATCGTAAGTAATAATTATCGCCCGGAAGTTATTATGGTATATTTATGAAATTTTGTCAGTGTCATCATCACCAGGTGACTTTTTTCTTTTCCCAAAAATGAAAAATCCACTGCAGCGCACCAATTTGACAACACAAATGACGTCATTCATGAAGTGGAAGAGTGGTTTAAGGCACAACCTGCAGACTTCTACAATAATGGTATTCAGGTGGTCACGAAATGCTAGGAAAAATGTGTAAATCTGGATGGTGACTACGTAGAGATAGGTTAATAGCTACAAATCAAAATAAACTTTCTGTCAATTTTTTTAAAGGTGATAATTAAAACTTTACGATACCCCGTTGTATGTGAGAGAATTTGGTACCACTGTAATAGAGCTCTTGGTCCCTTCACACAAAAAATCCTTTCGTACTTATGCCCCACACCCTTCTTTCTTAATTTTGGCAGCATAATTTGGGATGGCACTTCTAATTTTGTTGCCATCATTAAACAGAAGTTAGAAACTCTTGTTCATCTATCTCATCTTTCCCAGAGATTTGCCATTAGATAATGGTCTATCCTCTATCTAGCTGTGGTACATACTCTCTAAGCTACCTCTCCGGTGTTCTGATGAAGCACAGGTTTTCTCTTTATCTGTGCATGAATTACAATCTCTTTGGGCCTGGGCCTCATTTCATCTCTTATTTCCCCCCAGCTCTGACACACAGCTTGACTGGCTAAAAAAGGAATGGAGTGCCCGAAAGGACTGGTGGCCAGCCTTTCATTTCAGCCTTTATTTGGCAAAAAGGAACTGGCAGGAAAATGAAAGTCTTGCTTGTGAAAAAGTACTGGTGGCTGGAATACTGCTAGGAAAAGGTAAAACCCTAAAAGAACAGATGCTTCTCTTCACAGAACAGATGATGCCAGGCATCCTGTTCAGTAATTGCGATGTTGTGAACCTGGCTTGTAACACTGCAGTTCATCTTTACAGTCATTGCATCACCACAATGATCAGACATCTCTCCACAAAATCTATCTTTTAAACTGCACAGCCTCCTACAACATGGCCCATTCAAAGCTGCCAGAGAGAAGGGAGTTAAATGCTTATACATCAAGCCCTTTTCATATATCTGGGCACACTGTGACAGGTAATTCATGCAGCTGGCTGTTGCAGCACACCCCACTACAGGAAGACAGCCGAACACTTACCCACCTTGCTGTCTGGCAGCTTGGAAATAGCATATGTAAGGAACTGAAAGCACGTAGCCAAGCAGCAAACAAAGAGGAGACAAGCTGTATGTGCTCTAAGATAATCAACTGTTTATTCAGAGTTTTAAAAGCCCAATGTGTTTCAGCCACACTAGGCCTTCCTCAGGGGCCTTCAAAAGAAAACACTCTCCAGAATACTATGGCCCTGTAATTTGGAGAGTGTTCACAACTCCAGTGATTTCTTTTGAAGGCCCCTGAGGAAGGCCTAGTGTGGCCAAAACATATTGGGCTTTTTAGACTGAATAAACAGTTGACCATCTTAGAGAACGTGGAGCTTGTCTCCTCTTTATTTGCAACTTGGAAATACTCTGATGGTGGGGAGGGGGGCAGGGGATGCATGGCTTAAAATATAGGTTTTTGCAGGTAGAATACGTAGATGTAGCAAGGTAATGCAGGATTTTGGGCAACAATGAAAAAGAATACATTTTGGAAAGGAGAAGATAGGTATCCTGATGGCTCGCAGTCATTGCTAAGGCTTATCTTCCATGGATCTGTCTCATGCACTTTAAAAGCACCTAACTTTGTGGCTATCATAACTAGTGCTTGGAAATGTTATTTTTTTGGCCCACATCTCTCTGAACGAACATACACTTTCCCTCTCTGCTGGCATAGCCTGTGTCCATTGTATTAAAAAAAAAAGATTTTTCCAAGTTCTGATCATCACATAAAGTAAATTCCATTGTTTAGAAAAGGAATGGGAATTATGGGGATGTCCAGACTGCAACTCTCTGCATAGTCAATGGCAAGTTCAACAACATCTGGAGAGCTAAATAATTCCCACCTTCTGGTTTAAAAGGATAATGCTTTCCTCCCTGTGTGTCACAGTCTGCACTCCTGCCCTTTCTTGTATTCCTGTTCAGTAAGAACAGTAAAGGGAGACATTTACCTTGGCTTGAGATGAATGGTGCGATTTGTTACTTCCTGATTTGTTAGCATTTAAGCTCCATATAGCCCTAAAACTCTTGTGAGACTGTTTTAGATATTAAGGTCATTTTATTTCCACAAAATCACCATCACAAACCATGCACCTCCAACTTTTAAACTTGAAATGCTGCCGTTAAACAAGTTGCTTCCAGATGTAGAACAAGCTTTGTAGATTAGTTGCTCTGTATTGTAAAGGAAGTACTACTTCCTATGTGTTTTACAGTAACCATACTGGAGGGAGAATTGCTAAACCCTGAGGCTGGGACACTTATGATCTGTGTATACTGGCAAGATTTTTTACTTTTTGCATAGCAGAACTTCATGCTGTACCCTTAAAAGTCTGTGAAGTGTCTGCAGTTTGTTCTTAAAGCATCGGGGAGGCTGTTGCCCACTAGCCCATAGCCCACTTGCTCACACAGAAGTGTTTTGTCCTTTCATTTCCACCCAATAGCAGGTACCAGAGATCTGAAGGCCATGTATATTTTATCAGTGCCTTCCTGTTGAAGTATTAGAGTCATTTGGGGTTGAAGGGTGCTGCTACATTGTAGATCTAAATCTGGTTAAGGTACTGGGGGAACTAAAATATTAAGAAGTTGCTGCAATTTTTAAAAATAATGTTCCACTTTCTATGATTTATCCAGAGAAGTTAGACAGTTTGTAAAATAGATAGAATGATGGTTTGTAGAATAGACAGAAGCCCTATGCAGGTTTCTTCCTGCTACATGCATAAGGCTAAAGTAGGAGATGGGATTTATGCCAGCATGCATTTCTCTCTCTTGGCTGCTTCACTGGCTTTTGTACATTGCACACAAAGATCTGTATAGGTGTCTCATTCAGCTCTCCCATAATTGAGAGCTGTGTCTTACCAGAGTTCCCAAACCCAGGAGCTTTATAAGCACACTAATCCAACCAGGTATGTGAGCCCCTTATACAGACTTCCACACAGAGTTGGAAGAGACCACAAGGACCATCCAGTTCAATCCCCTGCCAAGCAGGAACTGAAAATCAAAGCATCCCCAACAGATGGCCATCCAGCCTCTGTTTAAAGACCTCCAAAGAAGGAGACTCCACCACCCTCCTAGGGAGTGTGTTCCACTGTCAAACAGCTCTTACTGTCAGGAAGTTCCTCCTAATGTTTAGGTCGGGGTCGGCAACCTATGGCCCACGGGCCGCACCTGGCCCGCCGACCCCCACCGATCTGCCGCCGCGCGCATTGCGGCCGCCATTTTGTTTGCCAAAAATGGCAGTCGCGACTCGTTTGTGCATGCGCAGAAGTGCGCGTGCATGAACGAGCTGTGGCTGGCGGCGGCAGTTGGCGGCAGGGGCTGTGTGCGCACGTGTGAGCACGCACGCCGCCATTCCCCCCCCCCCCCGGCGGAAGACCTGGGGATCAGCGACCGGCCCCAGGTAAAAAACCTTGCCGACCCCTGGTTTAGGTGGAATCTCTTTTCCAGTAGCTTGCAACCGTTGTTCCAGGTCCTATTCTCTGGAGCAGCAGAAAACAAGCTAGCTCCCCTCCTCAATATGACATCCCTTCAAATAGTTAAAGAAAGCTATCATATGCCCTCTTAACCGTCTCTTCTCTAGGCTAAACATACCCAGTTCCCTAAATCGTTCCTCGTAGGGCATGGTTTCCAGACCCTTCACCATTTTAGTTGCCCTCCTTTGGACACGCTCCAATTTCTCAACATCCTTTTTGAATTGTGGTGTCCAGAACTGGACACAGTATTCCAAGTGAGACCTGACCAAGGGCAGACAGGTCTGTGAGATTGGTGGAGGAGAAAGGATGCTAAGGGGTGAGGTGCACATTATCTGTATATGTCCTATCCTGCTTTAGTCTTATTTGTGCTTCAGGCAAATGTTAGCCAGGAGTTGCTGTGTTGCTAGACTGCAGAGATGTTGTGGGACTCAAGGGTCCATGTGGTAGGATAGGACTTAGGAAATCCAGTTTAAGTTCCTCACAGAGCTAGAGCCACTTGCTGGGTGAGACCCACTTGCTGGGTGATTGTGGCCATCTCATACCTAGCCTCACCCTACCTCACAGGGTTGTTGTGAAAATAAAGTGGTGGTGAAGATCTATGAGAAGAAAGACAGATTATTAAAAAGTTTTTTTAAAGGTCCACCATCCCTTATTGTTAGTAACCCAAGTGTCTGTATCCTTCAAATAAGGCTATGAATGTGCATCAAATTAAATGGACTTGTGTCCAGTAGAGCCTTATTTGCATTAAATTGTTCCATTTTTAATCTCCCAGTCATCCTAATGCCATTTCATTTTTTTGTTTTTGTTTTGTGTATGTTTCTAGATTCCAAATATTTTAAATACATCATGCAACAAGGCTATAAAGTGATGAAGAAAAAAATTATACCACTGAAAAAGTTTGTGAAGGAACACAGCTGGGTCAGTTTGAGATTGTCTGATGTTTGATTACTTCATAGGTTGAATGCATTTTTAAAAGGATCCTGTATTATTTTTCCAGATTGTATGAGTTTCAGTTTTTATATAAATCTTCTCTGTAAATAATTATAGGAGTGGAAAACAGTTGTACAAGAAAGAGAACCATCAAAAAAAACAACAGGTTCCTGTCTTATAATAAATCTATGTGAAGGTACACATTGCTCTACTTTGAATTATTGCTAAAATAAAAATCCAGGCTTGAAGCTTTACAGGAAACAGGTTTTATCACTTACATTTCAAAGTCTTCATATTATTTATTTCAGTGTGGGCTTGAGTAGAGTGTGCAAGTAGTTGATGTATACAGTATATCACTAACACATGCAGTGAATGTAGCTTGAACCATACAAATATAACTGTAGAATTAGTTGTCCCAAGAAATATCACCTCCTAGTCCAAAGCTGTTGAAACTTGTGGGGGGGGGGATGGGCAGAACCTGCTTCCTTCATGACAAATGTAGTTTGGTGTATTAGGTGCTTGTATATGGTGAATTCTGGACAAAAGACAGGTGTCTTATTTGTACCATTCTCTGGCTTGAATCCTATTAAGTAGTCCCATTAAATTGATTGTTGAATGGTGAGTCAACACATAGGTAAGTACAGCTGAGACACTGGTTCTGCTCTAGTCAGGATGAATAATAGAATTTAGGCCTCTGTCATCGAGATGGTCTGGACCAAAATTTAGTTTTTCTTCTGTTGTGAAAATAACTTAATCCCATTCGGCAAGTGAACTGCCAGACTCTTTGCAGTAATTAATGCTGCTTCAATACATCAAAATAAAGTTTGGTTTTGTCTTTTGGTGACCTCAAATTATTGTGATTCCCTGAAGATATGACACATCTTTAATGACAGTCACGAAGGCTCAGGGGCAGTGAAGCATGTTGGGATATCTGTAGTACCTATAGTACAAATAGAAAAAATATAAATTTCTGTTTCCCTGTTCTGTTTTGTTATTCTTGACCTGCTGGTGCTCCTGAGTCCTGACATATGTGAGATTAACAACGATCTAGTATGCATACTAGTGGATCTTACATTAAGTTACTTGTGGGGGCAGTAGAGGATTGTGATGGGAGGAGTGGAGGTTTCTTCATCCTCACTTGCTTCCCAACT
Source organism: Phrynosoma blainvillii (assembly GCA_026167975.1). Lineage (NCBI taxonomy): Eukaryota > Metazoa > Chordata > Lepidosauria > Squamata > Phrynosomatidae > Phrynosoma > Phrynosoma blainvillii. The sequence goes on along the minus strand of JANUYF010000001.1, from coordinate 49,997,438 downwards.
GCACAATAGTAGCCAAGAGATTTCTGGTCACAGTTTCAGTCTTCTAGCCATTACTTGGATGTCCTGTAGGAGCACCAATAAATAAATCAGTTGAATTGTAGATTCTGCTGGAGACAGTAGAAAAGTATGAGATTTGAGTCTGTATGTAAAGACAGAAAGGAGACACCACCCTCTTCCCCTTATTCTGCTTTCATTTAACCAACTTGAAAAAGTGAGTATTTTTCCCCTCCTGCGGTAGAGTCCACAAGTTGTGTGTGTGTGTTTGAAGAATTCAATATGAGTTCATGAATGTTTTTAATCAGATACAGTAATTGGTTCCAATATTATGCTATTGAAAAGGGTAACAGTTATTTTAATTTCCTATTTCTTTATTGTTTTCTTTTATTTGTTTGAAGACATAACCTTGTTCCTGACTAAAGCCCATATTACCAACTGCACAAAACCTTTTCTTGCACAAACTGTGTTGAGCTGCATGCTAGAATAATGCCTGTCTCAGGCTTCAAATATGTTGGGCCAGCTCTAATTGTAAAAGAAACATTTGAAATGGGTGTGAGATCTTGGTTTTACTACTTTTCAACAATGTATTATTACTACATCTGTATAGTTATTGAATCAGTTTACTATACTATCTACATGCCTTTGGTTGTGCATTCTTGTGAAACCAAGGAACAGTGCATGTACATTATGATACTTGGATTGCATTGGTGGTGTTTTCATATGTTGTGAGCCACCTTGAGGATTGCCTCTGAAATGGAGGGATGGGATAGAAATAATTTTAATGAATGAAAAGTTAAAGTATGAAAGCAATCCAGTCATCATTTTGGGCTTGCCAAAAGCAGAGTATTGAAGCTATATTGTAGAATATGAAAATAAGGAAGGTCTTGCTGGATCAAACCAAACTCCTATTTTATAGATTACAGTACTTAGAAATTACATTGGCTGTAAGGCTTGCCAGTTCAAGATTGTCTTCAACCTTGAGATTTCTTGGCCCAAACCTTTGGACCTAGGGATGATCCCTGGTGGTGGTCATTACCGTATATACTCATGTATGGGTCAACCTTATGTATAAGTTGAGGGAAGGTTTCAGGGTCATGGATTTTGATAAGAATAAGGAACATAAGGAAAGATAAGGAACATGTAATCTATTTTACTAGCCTCTAGCCAGGTGACCCCTGGCACTGCAATGAAGGAAAGGAGGAAGCTAAGTAAATATATAGTGCCTCCCCATCAGAGTCCTTGTAGTAACAGACTACTGCTCTTTTAGCTGAACTGGACATTTGCATACAGTCCTTGCCTCTTGCCAGGAACAGAGCCCCCAAAACCCAAGAATTAGCATCCTTGTTGCCTGTCTGGAGATGATCCATAAAAACTGGAAATTCGGGCAACCATATATATATATATATAGTCCTCAGCAGCTAATACAGAGAGACCTAGTATCTCTGGAATTGGAGGTGATATACAGCCATTCTGATTGCTATTAAATGATAGCCTGATCCTCTGTGAATTTATCCAGTCTCTGTTTAGAGCTGATCAAACTGGCAGTCGTCATTGCAACATGCAGTAATAAATCCCACAGTTTAAGCACTCAGTTCAGCTTTTCTAGATTACCTAGGCATCTATTATAATAAAAATGGAAGAAAATCTCCTGATTCACTTTATCACACCATGCAAAGTTTTATATATCTTCATTGTGTTTCCCTTTGCCTGCCTTTCTTTTAGAGACTAAGGGAGCCTCAGATAGCATACCCTTCTAATTCCTTTAGTATTTTGGTTGTCTTTTCTGCACTTTTCAGATATGATCTGTGCCTGAACCATGAGTTGTCTGGACTAAGGAGCCGAGCCAGAACTGGTGGCTTTTATAGCAAGGAGCAGGCAAAGCACAGCCTCCTAGTTGTATATGCTACTCCTCAAACACACAGGGGAAATTCAAATTCAAATTCAACCTGTAGGAAGTTCAGTGGCAAACCACAAAGTGTAATGCTGGCAATTAAAAAAGGAAGTATTTAATTTATTTCCAAATAAATAATCAAATATTTTTGTGGGTGATTATTTTATCTTTTTAAGGCTTATAGGACACCATGGATTCCCCTTGATCACCTGATGGATCTGCAATGTCATCTTCTGTCCATATGCAGGGGTGGCACTGCAGAGAGAAGCCAGAAACACCCTCCTCTGGCAAACAGCCATTGCAGCACAGAGAACCCACTACTTGTTTTGTCCTTGAGTCAAGATCACACTGCCTGTCATGGAGCTAAGTCTCCTAGGCAAAAATTAAAGGGCATATTAGATTACTTAGGCTTTGTCACTTTCCCCTTCCTAGCAATACCTCATCACTGCTATGATGGATTGCAGTTGGATGGCAAATAGTAATTAAGATAAGAGGTGCTACCATCTGGGAAATTAAACTTCCCGGAACGGTCAAAGTATGGCCCTCCACATATATTGGCCTGCAACTCCCAGCATTCATTACTATTGCCTTGCTGGTAGGCCTCATGGGAGCTGCAGTCCAACAACATTATTGGGCTACACTTTGCCCAGAGCTCATACTTTTCAAATTGCTGATTAATGTGGCTAAGTTTTATAAATAAGGATTAGAGCAGTGCTTCTTAAACTATTTGACATGGGGGGAGCCTTGTAGCTCCCCCCCTCCATGTTCCAGGGATTGGTGCCATGGTTGCACTATGTGGATGCAATTGTTTCTTATATCTTGGAAGATCTCCAGAGACTGGGACTGGTCCATATACCACCACACTAAGTAGCACTAGATCAGAGTTCATGGTTTACTACTTCCAGTAGTAAAACCTACATTGGTCTAAATGCTATTTTGCATTATAAATATCTGTTTTGCATATGCAAATATTGGGTGCAGTAGAATTCAAAGATATAGCCGTGTTAGTCTGTAGAATCAGCATGTAGAGAGATCTTGTATCACCTTTGAGACCAACTGAAAGAAAGAAGTTGGCAGCATGAGCCTTCGTAGACTTAAGTCTACTTCCTCAGAAGCATTTGGACCAAATGTATCTGAGGAAGATCAAATGCATTGGAGGAAGTAGAATTAAGTCTACGATAGGTCATGCTGCCAACTTCTTTCTTTTACTTAGTCTCAAAGGTGCTACAAGATCTCTCTACTGATTTGGTGCAGTGTAGACATAACTTCCCAAATTTCTTAATGGTGCTTAGGAATATTGTGCTAATGTCTTTCTTGTCCAGCTGCAAACAAATTTTTCCATCTCTTCATTTTTCACCGCCAGTCATGGTGCTGCATGTTTAGATACTCCATGGTTAGCTTTTTGGTGGTGGAGACGGGGCACAGAGCAATTATTATGAATACAAGTTGGGGAATAGCCACTTTGCTCCTTTTCCTTTATGGTTGTTATGCCGAACGTTCCTGTTTTGGCTCTGGCCAAATGTAGTGCTTTTGGTCTGGAGGAAAGAAAATTCCTAGAAAAAAATTGTGAAAAGGTTCACCTTTTTAAAAAAAATCTCTGTCCATCTCTGAGTGTGTACATTATACCCTAAGTTGGCAATAATAAAATAACCAAGTAAATAAATAAATAATAATTTCCACAAGAAGAAGGAAATTATAGCAGTACTGTTGTCTAATTTCCCATTTCACAGATCTTCTGAATAGGCTCTGGCAAGCTGGTTTGTATGTCCCAGTTTCCAGTGGGTAAAAGGAAGACAGCTGTTATACTGTAATTTTTAAATATAGTTGCCAGGATGAATATATTACATTACTGTGAGTCCAAGGCTGTCGTAATGGGAAATGTATTGTTCTGGCTTGCTGATTATCAAAATCCTATTTTTACTTTAGCATTCTTAGGAGCTGGGGGAGGTGAGAGGGGGAGAAAATCCTACTTCATTCCTTCAGAACTTGATCTGAGTTTGACTAAGCTCAAGTCAATTAGAGTGGGTACGTAATGGATGAAAGTGATTCATCTTCTTTCCCAGCTATTTTGCTGAGCTTTGGTATCTTGACCTCTGTGAATGGGAAGAATAATCCTTTCCTATAGCTAGCCAACCAGATAATATAGAATGCCTGCTGTATTTGTAACATTTGCATAATTTCTGTCTTGGCTGTCTCTCTCTTCCCCCCTCTCTCCCCTTCTCCATACACACATACTGTAGTAGGTTATTTAGTGACCTATACCTCCTTCTGTGCTCTTCAAGGGGCAGACAGATTTGCAAAAAGGGAGGTGTGGTGGGTTCTGCTGTGTGAGGCGTGGAATAGCAAAGAGGCGGGCTGGAGGGTTGCTTCCTAGCTTGCCAATAGTAAACTTAATGGGAGAGTGAAAGAGAGAGAGTGTATGTATAAGCAAAGCTGTGCAAACACTGTGATCTGTCCTAGCTGGGATGCTTCAGATATTCAGAAGATGAATAATCCTAGCCTTCAAGGTGGTCACATCTCAGAGTCCTCTGCCTTCAGAAGGCCTCTGGTCAAGAAGACTACTGTGAGCTCTCATGAAAGTAGTACTTCTAGGATTCCTTTCCATTCTTACAGTTTTATTACTTGTATCTCCTTTGTCCTGTTCTGCCAAGCTGGGGTCCTACTGGGGCACCCCCAGTGCCTTGACTATGGGCCTCCGTTCCAGCCACCTTTTCACCTGGAATTCTGCTCTGCCTACGAGACATTTGGCTGTTGCGACCAAGACAAGGACAACACGATTGCAGCCAAATACTGGGAGATCATGGATTATATTGATCCCCAAGCCCACAAACTCTGTGGAAGATACATCAAAGATATTTTGTGCCAGGTAAGATAGCGGCTGTGCACCATTTGGTTGGACTTTTGATTGTAAACTATTGTGGCATTTTTATTTTGTTTTCAGAAGTAGGGGATTCTTTTTTGAATTGGCATACAGTAAAAACGGAGTGATTTTACATCTGAGATTGCTGGAGGAACATCTATGACATCTACTTTGCTCACATATGAAGCTTACGTTTTGGAACAATGCTAGAATTACAATGCTAGAATTACAATGCTAGAATTACACTCAAATTAAGGAAGCTCCTATTTACAGCCTCACACTATGACATAGCTTTTAAATTAAAAACAAAAACATTATTTGGCAGGATTTCCATAATTATTAGAATAATGCATATGGGCGAGGTTTAATGCTTTGGGGCCTCTTAAACTTGACATAGTTCAAAGCCTCAACATATTTGAATCTAATCCTGAGATGGAGAGAGATGGTGGTTTGCTTTTCCTTGTCACACATTTGAAGGCATCTCGGAGAAATTATTGTCAGTAGATTTTGCTTTAATTGGTCACTGGTAAACAGGTTTTGTGGGCCTCTGAAGGGTTGGAAAACCTTCAAAACCTATTGAACAGTGGTAACAATGTGGCAAAAGAAATGGATGTGTACACTTTGAGAAGTAAAAGCTGCTTTAAAATCTTTTAAGTCAGGTCTTGTTGGTCAAGTCACTGTTTATCAACAATTTCAGCTTTCTTTCCCCTTGCACAAAAGTTGTAATGCTCCTTGTTGTTGATGATGTTGTGTGACTTTAAGTCATTTCTGACTTATGGCAACCCTAAGGTGAACCTATCATGGGGTTTTCTCGAGAAGATTTGTTCAGAGGGTGTTTACCATTGCCTTCTCCTGAGGCTGAGAGCATGCAACTCGCCCAAGGTCGCCCACTGGGTTTTGTGGCTGAGCTGGGAATCAAACCCTGGTCTCCAGAGTCGTAGTCCAACACTCAAATGGCTATGCCATACTGGCTCTCTTACAAACTGCAAAATAGTACATCCCCTAAAAAGTGCAAAAGAAGCCATTCATAGTGACAATCTAATTTCAAATTAAGGAGCAGGGTTCTCCTCTGTTGTTGGAAAGGTGAGGAAAGGAGCAAGTTTCTGCATGGAAACAAATGGATGATTGATTCTTCCATTTTATTTTGCAAATATAGACTGACTGGTTCACTCAGCAACATATAGCAGATGGAGGTTTTTTTTTAAAAGTTGCCCATGGATCTTAGTGTTTTGATTCTCAGATGCCATGAAGGGTGTGTTTATATTGCGTTCCTGCCTACTGCTCAGCCAAAGTCCTGAAAACTTCAGATCAAACAGCTGGCACTCACACCTCTGGAACAGTCTTTCTTAAGTCTCAGCTGTTCCTTTCCCCCACTCTGCTTTCTTTTTTAAAGCTGCCCATCTGGCCAAGCAGGAAGAACAATGAAGAAAGGGGAGCCCCATCTGGCCTCTTGCCTATCTGTTGGAGAGTTCCCCTTTTTAACATTTAGCTGTGGAGGTCTTTTTGAGGCTTGCCAGTACAAAGCAGCCAAAACATACACGCCAGGCAAACCAGGAAAACACTTAATATTCTCCCAACTTAGCTTCCTTAGTCCTACAATATTATATGTGCATGCTGAATATGACCTCTTTTAAAAGGAGGAACACTGCTAAGATTGTGAAGTCAAAATAAACTCTCAGAATAGACAGTTTGGGATTTGATTTTCCAGAATTTTATTAAAAAAGCAATTTTGTAGCCACAGAACTCAAATTCTTCATGAAAGGATACTGTAGGTGGGGGGAATTTGGAAAAGAGAGGTTGAATTGAAACCTATTTTGGTGGGGAATTAAGTGAATAAAAGGGGGGGGGACTGCTGGCACATGATAGTTTTGATGAAGGTTCATTTTATAGCCAAACTAGGCATAATTTTAATGTGCTTTGGCATCTAACATGCATTTTTAAGGCATGCTAATGAGAAATTTCTTTCCAAATAACTAGCTTCAGAGGAAAAGTTTTCCTCAGGATTGTCCGTAGTGAGGAGGAAAGGGTCAAATTCCTTCTCTCTGTCTGCTCTGATTCAGATCCCATTAATTATGACCTCCCCAAACACTAAGCTGATGTGATCTGCAGGGTTTAAAAAAACCAAAACACAAGCTACCCATTAGAATCTAATGATTAGATGCAAAGAAAGTTTAACCGCACATAGTCATGTCTGGTTTGGCCCTTAATCATGCTTGTTATGTCTGAGCAGAACAGCCTACATCAACCTGGCACCCTCCAGATGGGTTGAATTACTATCCCTGCCATCTCCCACTGCTGGTTGGGAGTGATGGGAGTTGTCATCCAATACATCTGGAGGATGCCAGATTGACACAAACTGGAGGACACTGGACAAATACCGCACAGATCTGTATTAGTAAGCTGTGTTTTTGGTAAAAAAAACCCCAAAACCCTGGAGCCTCAGAAATTAGAAGTGCTTCTTGCATGCATGGTTTTGTTTGTTTTGTTAACTGTCCTTGAGACAATCCTGACTCATGGTGACCCTTATATGAGACATCTCCAAGTCCCTCTATCCTCCACTGCTCTACTCAGGTCCTGCAAATTCACACCCGTGTCTGAGTCCATCCATCTGGTGTACGGTCTTCCTCTCTTTTACCTTCTATCTTTCCTAGTATTATTGTCTTTTCTAGTGATCCATGCCTTCTCATTATGTGGCCAAATTATGACAGCCTCAATGTGATCATCTTGTCTTCCAAGGAGATTTCAGGCTTGATCTGTTCAAGGACCCATTTGTTTGTCTTTTTGACTGTCTAAGCACGGTTTAGTACAGAAACAACTTACTTAGAATTAGGTGGAAAGGAGTACTAGAGCTGGGTATCATTAGCATACTGGTGACATCTGACCCCCAAACTTCAGACATTCTCTACTGGCAGTTTCACGTAGGTATTGAACAGCATAGACAAAGCATAGGCAAGACAAAACCCCGAGGGACTCCAAAGGCCAATGGTTAAGGAGTCAAACAGGAATCCCCCAGTCCCACCCCCTCAGAGCACTCATCCAGGAAAGAATGGAGCCAGTGTAATGGTACTGAAAGCTACAGAGCAATCCTCTAGAACCAAAAGGGACACATTACCCTGGTCCAGTTCCTGGTGTCTGTTGTGCACCAAGGTGACCAAAGCTATTTCCATAACCAGGCTTGAAACCAGAGTGAATTGGCTCTAAATTATTAAATTTAGCAAAAGAAAATCTGTATCACAGTCTAGGTAGTAGTTTAGCTGCTGAATATCAAGCTATCTGATTTAATAAGCACAAGCTATCATTAATTATTTGAGAGCACTGTTAAATATAACTTCCATGGTCCAAATCCCTTAGTGCATTGACACACTACAACTTAAGAGAGTCTTTAAAAAGCTGTCTCATTACTCATTGAATCCCCATTACCAAACCAATGGGGGGGGGGGGAGGGGATGACTGTGTTAGCTTCAGGTTGGTGTGATTGATGGGCCTCTTGTAGGAGAGAAAGGAGTTTGCATCCAATGGATCTTGTTCTTTCTCCAACCCTTCTCTGACAATCCTCTGGAAAGCTCTATTTAGCTTTGGTAACCTGCTGCCAGATCAGCACCATAACACCTTATACCCACACCTTTTAAGACAGGGGTAGGCAACCTTTTTGAGCTGGGGGCCGGGTTGCTGTCCCTCAGACAATTGGGGGGCCAAAGCACCATAAATAAATAGTTAAAAATTAAAAATTAAATAATAATAATAATAATAATAAATTAAAAAAATATGCGTGCACACTCTCTCAGCCCCAGAAAAGCCATGACAAAACCCCTGTGGAGATTTTGCCAAGAAAACCCCAAGAACAAGTAATAACAACAATAATCAATATCATCATGGTGGGGGGTGGCAGCGGCGGGGGGGGGGGTTGGCGGCAGGACCAGCCTGGGGCCAGTCCAAAGGCCTCGAGGGGCCGCATCCGGGCCTTAGGTTGCCTACTCCTGTTTTAAGATGTGTGTGTAGGTTTAATGCTGGCTGGTTGGCAGGTTATTAATGTTCCCTATTTGTGGGGCAGGGATGTATTTTCTCCATCCATTATCATTCAAACATCCTTAAACATGAACTCTTACAAGTACAATATGTACAGTACTTAGGAGTCCTCTCTGTGTTCAGTGTAGCTTACTCCCAGATAAGTAGGTATGCAGTGGTCCCCAAACTGTGCCCTTTAAGAGATTTTGGACTTCAGCTGACAGATGCCTCAGCCATATTGGCCAATAGTCCAGGATTCTGGGAGTTGAAGTCCAAAATCCCTTAAAGAGCACAGTATAGGATAGATTGCAGGAAGCCTTTGTTATTCTTGGGAAGGCTCGATAACCATAGCAGTCTTAATATTTCTTAGAATTAGATTATTTTTAGACTTCTGATTGATAAAGCTGGAGGGAGTCTTGGTGGCCCAACTTTGCCAGATCATTGGGGTGTGGTTTAGCCTCTCATGCCTAGTTTTATGGGAGTTCCAGCCCTTCACACACACCCCCCCCCGGTTCAAAGGTCCATCCTCATTCCCAGTGCCATAGTTCCTCTTCACCAGCAAAGGAGAACTTCTGCCCAATCCTAATTCCCTCCAGCAAGCAGACATATTGCCTATAGGTCATATGAAGGATTGCCTTACTCAGAAATGCAGTTGCGTGTGGCTCTCCAGATGATGTTGGAATATAACTCTCAGTACTCTTCACCATTGTCTTGCTGATAGGCTTGATGGGAGCTGCAGTTCAACAGGTCAAAATTGTTTGATTAGTAAATCAGCTCAGTGATCCTCAACTTGGTACGCCAGATGCAGAGCCAACTGTGCTGGTTGGGGGATTCTGAGAGCTCTCCCTCCAAAAGTAATTTCCCCATGCTCTGAGATGCAGCTGTGCTAGGCTATGTCTTCCACCACCTTAAGACAACATGAGCAATTGGGCTGGAGATTATGGGGAATATATTCAACACTCCTAGAAGGCAATATCACTCTGTAACTGATTACAGCCTGTAGTTCTATGGGAACCTGATCTCCTCATAACTAATATGGCAGCTATAATATGGCAGCTATGGTGATCTCTTCACCCACTCACTTGCAATCTGACATAGTTCCTCAACATTAGGAGGCACTTCCTGACAGTGAGAGCTGTTCGACAATGGAACACACTCCCTTGGAAAGTGGTGGAGTCTCCTTCTTTGGAGGTCTTTAAACAGGCTGGATGGCCATCTATCGGGTATGCTTTGATTTTGCGTTCCTGCATGGCAGAGGGTTGGACTGGATGGCCCTTGTGGTCTCTTCCAACTCTATGATTCTATGACTTATATAAATATTTCAAAGCGAGGAGGAGGAGGAGGAGGAGGGGAGAGAGGGAGGCAGGGAGGGACAAAAAGAACATGTTTTAATGGCTGATTCATCTGTAATTTCCACTGGTAAAATGGGAAAGACTGCTAATTCTCTATATCTGTAGGCTAAAGATTATATAGAAACATATTTTCCAAGAGAGGATGAGATCATTATATATTGGCAGACACAATAGTCATGGGAACCTAAAGACTTCATATTTTATCAGCTGTCTGGGGTAGACATTGGAACAATTTGCAGTGCACCCATTTACGTGATCTGACAAAGATAGTAATCTGCTAGATTTCTATTGACCCAAGACAGCTTTTCTCAACCTAGTACCCTCCAGTTGATATACTACAAGTCCCAGAGGTCCACAGAAAGAATAGCACTCTAACATATGTGGTAAGCACAAGGTTGTGGAAGGCTGCCCAAATAAATGTTTTAAGTAATATTTGCATCCCACAACTATTGATGCCACTTTGTCATAGCTCCTTTCTAAGGAATCCTGGAATTTATAGTTTAGAAAGGTACTAGCATCTGTATCAGAGAATTCGAAATACTTCCCCAAACAACAGGTTCCCGAGATCCTTAGAATGTAGCCATGGCATGAGAGTGGTTTCAGAATGCTATACCAATGTGCAGATCCACCTTACCTTGGCCATTTTTACCTTCAATGGATGGTAGCTGCATTCTTTAACAGTAACAACACAGAGGTATGGTTTGGACCTTGGGAGACAGGATAGGTTCCAAAGGAACAGATGGGAGAAAGGTCCTCTTTTTGTCAGAAGGACAAATGGAGCTACTTACATTGCGTTTCCCTTCAAACTATCACAGTGAGCATGTTGAGGACTTCTTGTTCTCAAAAGAAAGATGCATCCTCCCACATGTAAAGCTTGTTAAATTAAGCTGTGGCTTAAAAGAGTTTGGAGGACTTGTATCAAAATATCCTCTTGGGATCTGCATCTGTCCTGGGCCATGACATTTTACTGTCCAACTCAACAGCAAATTATGTTACCTAAATCTATTGGAGATGCGGTGCATAATTCCCAAAGCCAGCCAAATTATTTTGGCACAGGAGGCAAGAAATCACATAGTTAAAAACAGTAATAAATTAATAACCTGCTGCCCTTTCGTCAGATCCATATCTCTTGCCTGAGGTGGCTACCTCATTATGTCTATTATTACGGCTGGCCCTGATACCTATGAACAATGGCTTCCCTTCTGACTTTTATAGCTGCCATTAGACAGCTTGAGGTGGCAACCTGAGGCAGCAGAACATGGATAGTTGGGAGCCCATTGGGTAACAGGGCTATGTGTGTCCCTTGACCTTCCCAAAAGGTAGCCTGCCTATACCATGCCAGATTATTCATGGCTGTTGTGGGGAGGTTTGTGATCACAAAAGAAGCCTGCATATATCTGCATAACTGTAATGTGATCGTTCTTATCATACAGGAGCTTTGGCTGAGAGAAAGAAGGGATGTCTCACAGTTACCAAGGCTGCATCTGCACTGCAGAAATAATCCAACGTGACACCACTTTAATTGCCATGGCTCAGTGCTATGGAATACTGGGAATGGTCATCTGGTGAGGCATCAGAGCTTTGCTCTCATGCCCCAACAAACTACCATTCCCGGTTTGAGCCATGGCAGTTAAAGTGGTGTCACACTGGATTATTTCTGCAGCGAGGATGCAGCCCAAGTTAGGTTCATGGCTGATTGCAGAGGCTTGAACTAGTCCAACAACACCCTTGATTCTTACACTCTGGGTCAGCCTGACACTGGACTGCCTGGTAAAAGCAAAGGATACCTGTCTCCTTGTCATTCTATGCACAAAAGCCAGTTGAATCATGGCAATAGGAGCCTGAAGTGAGCACAGGCTCTAGGGCACAACCAGGTGGCACAAACAACTCTGCCTTCCAACATCTTGCCACTGAGAATACAAACTTTCTCTCATAGGGTCATTATGCAGAAGGAAAAAAGAAGAGCATAACTACACATGCTACCTCAAGTTCCTTGGATTATGAACCAAACCAACAAGGAGCATTCCCTGTTACTTCATATGCATAATAGAAAAAACACACATTAGAAGCAGTGTAGCTCCCATGAACCTGGCAAACCTAATGTGAATTCTGGAACCCAGATCTACATGCACACACTAACCTCCCTCAATGTCCTGATCTTTTCTTCTTGTGATACAATATTCTCTTCTTGGCCTTTCTACCTTGTATCTTTTGCATACAATACGAGGTTGGCAACCCGTTCTCTTTTGCAAGGAACTCTGAATTGTGGGACATTTAAAACTACCCTTAGGATTTGCACATACAGTACTTTTTTCTGGGAAACTTAAGATCATTATTCCATAGCAGAGATTCCAATTTTCATTAAGCCATACTTTTATAAAATTTTACCTGAAATAATTGTTTCGACCCTTCCTTTCGTTTGATTCTAACCTGAATCAACTCATTCCTTGATATTTAACATGTAGTGTTTAATATTTTCAAATCCAACAAGTTAAAGCTAACTCTCTACACTATTTACCTGATGACTTTTCCATTACATGAGGGTGACACATTCTGCCTATGTGTACATGGGGTTAGAATCTCAATGGGTTTTAAGTCAGTCAAGATGATTAGCATAACTAAGTCTCAACTCACCTCATTGTTTCCTCCTACATTTCCCCTTATTGCAACAGTGGAGAACTTTTGGCCTTTCAGATATTTTGGACTACAAATTCCTCAAGTCTACTAGCCATGTTGGCTGGAGTTTCTGGTAATTTGAAATCAAGATGACCAAAGAATTTCTACCCTGCTTACAAAGGGGCAGAGTTTGGAGTGCATTGTCTGCTTGGGGTGTCTTTTTACTACTCTGTCTGCAAATGTACAAGCTCAGATAGTAAGCACAAGGGTCAGTTTTGCTGCTAACACAATGTTTTCAACCCCTTAACAGGAATGCTCGCCTTATGCTGCTCATCTATATGATGCTGAAAACCCTCAGACGCCCCTTCGGAACCTCCCTGGCCTTTGCTTCGACTACTGTTCGGAGTTCCACCTCTATTGCCGTTCTGCGATTACTTTGCTTACTGATGACAAGCACATCCAAGAATGCTGCGAGAAGAACAAGACCCGCTTCTGCAACCTCCTCAACATCCAGGATGAAGACTATTGCTTTCCTGATGTGCTGAAAAATACAGACCTTAACCGTAACCTGGGCTCTGTGGTGGCAGACACGAAAGGCTGCCTTCAGCTGTGCCTACGAGAGATGGCCAATGGTTTGAGGAATCCGGTGCTGATGGTGCATGCTAATGACAACACCCACCGCATGTTTGTAGCTGAACAAGTTGGCATCATCTGGGTCTTTCTTCCAGATGGAAGTCGTCTGGAAGAGCCCTTTCTAGACATTAAAAACCTGGTGTTGGCAACCCCCTGGGTAGGGGATGAGAGAGGTTTCCTCGGCATGGCCTTCCACCCCAAATACAAAGACAATGGGAAATTTTACATTTACTACTCTTATCAGGACAAGAAAAAGGTGGAAAAGATCAGGATCAGTGAACTAAGAGTTTCTGCATCAGACATCAACAAAGCTGATGCAACCACAGAAAGGTAACATTTCTCCCATGACTTGCTTCTTTTTCTCAAATATTTCAGGCACATTTTCTTGTTTTTATTCTCAAAACCACCCTGTGATATGATTTAGGTTGAAATACAGGAGTTGAGGGTGTGCATATCTTGCACATAAAGAAACAAATCCAACTCAGGCTTTGAGAAACACAAGTTTATATGGCATTTGTGGGCAATTATGATTTTTTTTAAAAAATGATTATTGTGCTTTATTTAAACAATCACAAAGATGGAACTCCAAATAACATATTTCAAATATCAGTCTTCAAGATGTAAGAAGCAGAACACAATCTTGGAAATATATATAATAAACTACCTTGAGTCTTTCCTAGTAATAACATCATTCCACATGTTCGCATGCAGTTCAGGAGGGGCAACAAAGTCAGTTGAATGATTAATAATAATCAATAAAAGGAATTAATAAATTCAATAAAAGGAAACTGATCTGCAAAAAAAGTGTGTCTCTCTGATCACTATTCATATCTCAAATACAAGAAGACAGTTTTCCCATCAAAGCAATATTCCAAAATGTTTCATCCAAGATTCTAAGCATAAACAACTCAGAATTTTCCACTTTGAAGCAATTTCAAGCCTTGTGGCTAAAAACAAAAAGTTAATTCATTCCTTATGTTTTATTGATTTGCATTGATTATCATATAAAGAAAGTAGCCCAATTGTATAATTTGCATTGATTATCATATAAAGAAAGTAATCCAATTTTAGGGTCCCCATTAACTGTTGGATTAGTTTTGTTTATCATTTGGAAAACTTTGGTCTGGTATCTATTACCTGTGGGCATTCCCGCCATATATGTAAATAGGTGTTTTTTGCACCACAATTTTTCCAGCATTTACCATTCAGAGGACCATCCAGGTATTGCAATTAGATTGGTGTTAGGTACCAACAATTGATTAACTTGATTACATGTTCTTTAATATTAGTAGAGATAGTCTTAAATGGTAATTTTTTTCATAAATAAGGTGACATTGTCTCTATTGCTTTTGAAGTCATGTAGGCTCAGATAGCATGTGGGGGAGTGCAGCCCTCCCTGTTGTTCTGGGGGAGGTTAATGCAGCCCCTTAACTTCCCACAGTTGCCTAGGGACTTATGGAAGTGTAATCTGTTAAATGTTGAACCAATTTTTAGAGGGATTGGAGTATGTTGTGGTTCTCCAGAGTCCTAGTGGGCTGATGCAGCTTCCTCAAGCCCTTGAAATTGTCCCCCTCTGGTCTAGAGTCGAACGAGACATCCACTGGACCAATGGCTTCTAAGAAAGAAGCTTCCTGAGATCCTATTATAAATATTCCTTCAACCATGCTGAATTGCTTAATGTACAAGGAAGCACAAGGAGGTACACTGTACATTAGACACAGTGCACAAGGAATGATCTGATGCAGAAAGATATGACACAGAAAACACTCCAGATCCATACCTACAGCAGTGATGTGATTGTGGGTTTCTTTCTCGTTTTTGGATGTAGCTTGGCAATGACCTGTTCACAGTAGAACAGACCTTGGTGCAGCCTGCAATTGATTGTCCATCCCATAACCATTGATACACCCATGATGACAGAGGCAGTGTCCTGACACATCTTATCTCCTGAGAGGACAAGCTGTGGTGCCAATAATGTATTCGTGACATTACTATTCAGCCAACACATTTCAGTAGAAGGACAGAATTAGCAAAGGAATGTTAAGGACCTTTTTTGCTTAGTCTAGGAAAAGTTAAACATCAAACACTATGCAGATTAGATGTTCTGCTTAATAAGTAAAATGCTTTTGAACCAAGAAAGGCCTTGAAACTCATCCAAAAGGTGCAACTGTCTGTCACCCCATCCACTTCCCCATATTTTGTGAATTATTTTTTCCCTCCACTTTAGGAACCTCTTAGAGATTGAAGAACCAGCTGCAAATCATAATGGTGGACAAATCCTTTTTGGCTTGGATGGTTATATGTACCTGTTTACAGGGGATGGAGGGAAAGCTGGCGACCCTTTTGGTAAATTTGGGAATGCTCAGAACAAGTAAGCCACACAACTACTGTTTGTTCTGTTTAAATACATGTTTTTTACATGTAAGAAGCTGTTTTCAAAAGCAAATTATGTGATTTTTTAAAAATAATAAAATAATAATACAATTTATTTATATCCTGCCTCTGTAAAATACAACCAGGGCGGCTTACACAATAAAACGAACAATCCTGTCTCCAGTTGTATTTTACAGAGAGGCGGAATATACATTTTTTTAAAAGCTCCTTTTTGACAATTTCTGTTCAGTTCAGTTATTTTATTTTGCATCTGTATTCATTTAGAAAACTGTTCTTTAAGCTGGAATATCATCAAAAAGGTGCATTGTGAAGCTTTTAAATCAGAGATGAGGAAGCAGTGATTTTTTTTTCAGATTTATTTATTTGCTTTATATTCAGTCTTTCTTCCAGTGTGACTAAACATGGCTCAAGGCCCCAGGTGCTGAGATTGCAATTCCCACCATCCCTCTCCATTGGCTATCACTGTCTCAGTCTGATGGGAGTTGCAGTCCAACAACTTTTGGACAGCCACAGGTTCCCAACCCCTGTTTTAAAAAAATACTAACACAGTCAGTGCACTCATAGCCACGTAACTATGAAAGCTGTAAAGTTATTTAGGAGGTACACATCTCATTCCATTTCAAAAGATGATAATTTCAGTATGATTGTCTCAAAATTCAGCACATGTTTTAAAAAACCATGAGGTCCACTTACCCAGTCAGGCAGTTTAAAATACATTTTGCCATTAAGAGCTTGTAAGATGATGTTTTCTTTGGGGTGTTCAGTTGCCAATTTTGAAAAGGAAAGAGGGTTCAATTTTGAGTGAGATGTGCTGAGGAATCCTGTCTGCTGTTTGGAGACATGCATCTGAGGAAGTAGGCTCAAGTCTACAAAAACTCATGCTATGAACTTCTATCTTTCTGTTAGTACCAAAGGTACTTTCTGTTAGTATCAAAGATCCCTTTGCAGCCATAATTTTAGGTACACAGAAAAGGATGATGTAGACAGGCGCTGATGTAAAATGCTTTAGATATTTACTATTATGTTTGTAAGTGCTTTTTTCTTTTAAAAAAATCCTGACTGACACTCATATAGTTTGTCAAAATTTTATACTGTTTAGTTTATTTTTGACACATCTATCTATCATCTATCTATCTATCTATCTATCTATCTATCTATCTAATAAAATAGTTGTTAGCTGTTTTGAAAGACTTCAGCTTTATAAAGTGTGTTAACATTTTAAAACCAACAATTACATATGCTTTAAATTTCACTGTGCTTTTTCTTCTTGTTGTGTGGCTTCAAGTCGTTTCCAATTTATAGCTACCTTAAGGTGAATCTATCCTGGGGTTTTCTTGGTAAGTTTCTTGAGGGGGTTTGCCATTGCCATCCCCTGATGCTAAGGGAAAGGAGATTATTAGATGGGGGGAAATTGTGGAAGAAATTATCCTGGGATAATTGTGTGATCACACTGAAGATTTTCAGATGATGTCACGCTTATCCAGGACTTCTCCCGGGAAGAACCAGGAATGCTCCAGCAACAAACCATTCCTGGGACTTCCCCGTGAATGGTTTGTTGCTGGAGATTTCCTGGATCTTCATGGGAGAAGTCCAGGATAAGCTTGATGTGTCTGAAAATCTTTAGTGCAATTGTGCGACTTTGCCTTTTACACCTGGCTTTCTTTTCCAGGTCTGAAAATCTCCAGAGTGTTACTTGCCCAAGGTTACCCAGTGGGTTTACATGGTCGAAATGGTGATCCATCTTTAACCTCTTTTAACATTCACATGTCCTTGTTTCTTTGTCACTATTGTTCATCATTCTCCCACATGAGAACATGCTCCCCTCAGATTTGTAACCAGTTCTCAGTTTTGCTGCTTTTAGGAAGTATAAGGACACATCTTTCCTTCAGATTGTCCTTTGAGACTGTTTTGATGTTTACTAGCTCTTGATTTTAAGGTTGTTAGTTTAATTTCCCTTGAGGTGAAGCTGCCCTGGTGTCTATTTTTTCAGGATACAAATGTAATAGAATAAAATAAAATTAATGAAATTAATATTTACCGGTTATGAAAAATAATAATGGTTTTATGCTTTGATTTTCTCTCTCTCTCTCTCTTTCAGGAGTAGTTTATTAGGAAAAGTTTTGCGAATAGATGTGGATGGAAGAAGCTCTGATGGGAAGCCTTACCGCATCCCCCCTGACAATCCTTTTTCCTCTGACCCTAAAGCTTTGCCAGAGGTCTATGCCTATGGGGTGAGGAACATGTGGCGGTGTTCTGTGGACAGAGGCGACCCACTCACTCATAAAGGAAGGGGAAGAATATTCTGTGGAGATGTTGGCCAGAACAAGTTTGAAGAAGTGGATATCATTGTTAAAGGGGGAAACTATGGCTGGAGAGCCAAAGAAGGCTTTGAATGTTATGACATCAAGCTTTGTCACAATTCATCCTTAGGTAAAGAAGTGACTGGTTATTTTTAACAGATTCCTTGAAACCGCCTCTCTTCTCTGTAAAAGTATTTGGCCAGCTATTTCTTATACTGCAGCTGTAATTCTTTTATAGCTGTGTGCATGTGCATAGGCACTTAATAAAGACTATTATTACATGCACTCCAATTCTCCAGACAGCCAATGAACAGTTGAAAAATGGGAGTGGGAAAGAGATTTGGATTGATGAAACCATGCCTGAAAAGGATTTAAGCATTTCCCTCTCCCCACATTTGATGTGTTTAAAATCCAACCAAAAGGAAACAACCAAACAAGGGCCTCAGGGCATTGTATATGTCCCTCCAGATATTTTGGATATCAGCTCCCAGAATCCCCAGCTGGTATGGACAGCGGTAAGGGAATGTGAGACCTTTAATCCTGACACATCTAGAAGGACCAAAAAGTTTCTTACCCCAGTTATGTGTGTTAGCGTGTAATATAGGGATGGGTAATGGTGGCCCCCTCAGATAGTTTTGAACTACAACCCTCATTAGTCTTAGCTTCCATAGCCAATGGTGATGCATTATTGGATTTGCAATCCAAAGACACCCGGAGAGCAACAGTTGTCCTTCCCACCCTCTCACCAGTGTAATTTATATTTTTCCCCATAATCCGTATGGTCCTGGTGGTGTTGGGCTCTCTGGAATAAGAATCAGGTGCAGAATAGGTTTAGCAAATGCCAAATTTTAACATACAAGCCATATGAAAACACTTTTCACTTTTACTCAGCTATCAAAGAACCAGGAGCCTCATCCTCTTTTGTATCTGGTTATATTATATACTGTGTGTTGTGTGGACTGAGATAGCAATTTGAGAAACTTGAGATAACTGCTTAGAATAGTCAATGCACATGATATATCTTGAAGCACAATCTCCTTTTTTGGTGGGGTGGGATGAAGCTCTCTTCTAATCAGTTTGGTAGCTCTACATTTCTGCACACTATTTCTAGATCATCAAACAGTTTTAACAGAGTAGACTGTATGTTCTCTACTGCAACAGATGATATACTTCCAATATTTGCCTATGGACACTCTGTGGGAAAATCAGTCACTGGAGGATATGTCTATAGAGGATGTGAGTCTCCAAACCTCAACGGCCTCTACATTTTTGGTGATTTTATGAATGGGTAAGGAAGACATTTGGTTCCATCTATATCTAAATACATTATATTGGGTTCTGATATATAGTCAAGTAATTTTTTTTTGGTCTTCAACGAATTCCAAAAATTCAGATTTTTTAGCTCCATTATAGAGATTATGCATGTCAAATTCTGTCCTTTCCACCAAATTTCAAGAATCAGATATTAGGCTTTAGGTTATATTGATGGCTGCCTAGACCAGTGTAGCCTTCAACCTTTTCAAGCCCACCTTTAATCCATTCATGCATTTTGCCAAAAAGCTAGTAAAAATGTGAGCTAGACAAAAAAGCTAGTAAAGTGTGGGCTAAACAATGTACGGTAACTGTTAGGTGGATTTCTAATTGGTTGACCAACCAAACCCAAAGGGTTCAATAATGGGTCCTCCCCATCCTGGAGAGAAGTTCTGTCCTGGGCCCAGTGCTATTCAACATCTTAATCAGTGCCTTGGATGATGGAATGGATGATGGATTTGTTTGCAGATGATAACAAATTAGGAGGAGTAGCAGATGCCCCAGAAGACAGGATCAGAATTCAAAATGACCTTAACAGGTGAATTTCAACAAGGAGATATTACACTTGGGCAGTGAAAATGAAATATAGGATGGGTAACACCCGGCTTTTTGGCAGTACATGTTAAAGAGATCTAGGAGTCTTTTTTAGTGGACCACAGGCTGAACATGAGTCAGCTATGTGATGCAGTAATTAAGAAAGACTCCATCAATATGAGAATAGTGTCTATAGATCAAGGGAAGTAATAGTGCCACTCTATTCTAATCACCTGGAATACTGTATCCATTTCTGGTCTCACAATTCAAGAAGGATGTTGACACACTGGAGTATGTCCAGAGGTGAAATGGTGCAATTGTTAAGCAGCCAGTCTACATTAAGAACCACTTACTTGTTGGCTCTCCTCTGTGTCCTGCAGGTGTGCAGCGACAAAACCAAACAAAACCTAGGCCCAAACAGAGGTGGCAACGTTCAGCACTGTCTGAGGTGCTTGACCTCAACAGTAACTCACAGCAGAGTGCGGAAGCACAACCCAGTATGCAGTATTTGGCAATAAGGAACTGACCAACCTGAAATAAGGCACAGTCACAGTTAACTTCTTCCAAAGTCCTTGGAGGATTTATCTTCCCGTTGCAGAATATATACAAAATATTTACAGTCTAGAAGTGAAGGACTTTGGGCCTGAACAGACTGCCAGAAATAATCTAGCTTGAGACCACTTTAACTGTCCTGGCTCAATGCTAGGGAATCAAGAGAATTGTAGTTTTTTCTGAGACATTGAGCCTTCTCTGTCAGAAAGCTTTGGTGCTACAACAAACTACAGTTCCCATGATTCCCTAACACTGAGCCAGAGCAGTTAAAGTGGTCTCAAGCTGGGTTATTTCTGGCAGTCTGTTCATGCCCTTAGTTCCAGTATAGAACTCCAAGTGAAGGAGCTGAGGTGTTGTGTTATTCTGAGGGATATAGCCAGTATTGGTGGCTAAGACAGAAATAAGATTGAAAAGGAAACACAGGCCTGATTCCCACTATGTTTTAAACCGGTTTGCAAACCGGTTTGAAGCAGTTTAAATGACCCTAGTTCACACTTGAACCTAATCGCTGAAGTGGTTTGGAGAGGGGGGCCATGTGCTAGACCCATTTAATGTGCGTCTTTTTGATGCTGTTTTCCCCCGCGTCTTTTTCGATAAATCGATTCTGCGCAAGTGTGAACCAGATGCGGATCAGACTCAATTTAAATTTGCCCTTTAAATTTGCCAGCTGGAAATGACAAGTGTGTTATTTTACAGCTAGAAAATGTGATTGGGGCAAATGATAGTGTGAACCACGCTCCCCTGCCAAACCGATCCATCGATTTGATTGCAAACCGATTTATTTGTAAGTGGGAATGAGGCCATAATGTAAGGACTGGGGGCAGGTTCCTAAGTGAAAGTAATCAATTTACTCTGGAGAGAGGGTTACAAGATAAACCGTAACTGTAATAAGTATATAAGGCATTTCAATAAGTGAAACACTGTCCAAACTATTGTTTAAAATAAAGGTTATTTATGGTTCAACTACAAGCTTGTCTGTGACTGAAACAGGTAACCATGCTACTAGATAGCATCTGAAAGTGAATTAACACATAAGTTGGCATTCATAAGTAAAGTGACAGACACAAATAGGTGGCAGTGTCACAAACAAAGAAGACCAATTGTTTTAAAAAGTAAAAGCTTTGTCACAATTGGTGGCAGTGGTGGGATAGCAAAACCCATTGTGTTGTCACTTGAAGAAAAGGGTTGGGTGAGTAGGACTCACCATGACAATTTGGTGGCAGTGTCGGGATATGAGACAATCTAGTGGCTGTGGGTGTGTTTGGAAGTGTGTGGCAGGGTTCTGAGTCTGAATGACCAGAAACCCAAAGATTTGATCTGAACTTAAAAGTAGAAAAGTTCAGTGGTTTAAAGTAATAAAGTGTAAGTCAGTGGGAGTAATCTCTGAGATAATAGTCAAGAGTATTGTGTAGGACAGGGGTAGGCAACCTTTCCCCTTTAAGGGCCGAGGGACTTCAGCTCCCAGAAGCCTCAGCCATGTTGGCCAATAGTCCCCATGTTGGCCAATAGCTCCTGGGATTCTGGGAGCTGAAGTCCCTTGGCCCTTAAAGGGGAAAGGTTGCCTACCCCTGGTGTAGGAGATTACTTGGGAGCTGACCACATTGGAAGGGAGTATTAATACCAGTCCCTGAGGTAATTTGCTGGAGATAATTATAGGGGATTGTGGAAAGAAAAGTTAAAGGTTCAGAGTGCCTTAACTCCTTTTTGAAAATACTAAGAAAGAGTAAACACACACAAAAACATATTAAGAAGTGATTTCTTAGGTAAAAAATTGCAGTAGAGTAGGAAATCACTGGTTTGCCATCAAGATCCAAGTGCTACCTGAATAACTATCTGATTAGAAAGCATTTAATAGTATTTCCTGAGGTAAAGGTTTGGGGTATTGGTAAAGAAATATTAATAAAATGCTTCCAAAGTCTAAATCTGTTCAGAACAACCAGAGATGGTTGTAGACGAAATGGTAGCGAGTCTGGATATCTCAATATCTGAATCTCCTGAGAGTATGGAGCAGGGGTAGGCAACCTTTCCCCTTTAAGGGCCGAGGGACTTCAGCTCCCAGAATCCCATGAGCTATTGGCCAACATGGGACTATTGGCCAACATGGCTGAGGCTTCTGGGAGCTGAAGTCCCTCGGCCCTTAAAGGGGAAAGGTTGCCTACCCCTGGTATGGAGATTTGGGAAACTGAATTAACCTGACTTAAAAATAAAAAAGCCTTAAGAGAAAAAAATAAAAACGAGAGGCTTTTAAGAGAGAAAGAACTAGAAAAAAGAGTTAAGAGAAAAAGAACTTGAGAAGGAAAGAATAAGGTTAGGACCAGCTGAATTGGAAAAAGAAGGGAGAGATAAAGAAAGAGAACAAGCATTAAGACAACAAAAGATTGAAATGTTTAAAAGAGAAAAAAATAGCAGTTTTGGTGGTTCCCGTGACAAATTGTTGGCAGTGGTGGGATAGTAAAGCCCATTGTGTTACTTGAAGAAAAGGGTTGGATGAATGGGTCAAGTTTACTTCTGCTGAACAAAGTTAAAATAGGGGGAGGGATCTGTCACCATTTCCTTACTAGGCATGTCTCAGCAACATTTTCCTCCTAATGCTTAAGCCCCATGGAACTATGAAACCATGAAACATAAGATTCTGTTTTTTTATCCAGTCGACTTATGGCTTTGCAGGAAGATGAGAGAACAAACAAGTGGAAGAAGCAAGACATTTGCATTGGTAGCACTGTAGCCTGTGCTTTTCCAGGGCTGGTCAGCTCTTACAGCAAATATGTTATCTCCTTTGCGGAGGATGAAGCAGGTGATGTTTGCTGGTCTGTTTCTTTGCCTAACGAAATAGTTTGATGAAGAAGATTGTCAAAGCACCCCTACTGCAGGCAGTTTAACTTTATAGGGGTGGTAGTGGTGGTTCCTTCTTTTAAGCAAAACAAAATATAAACCCAAACTATAAACTTAGGGCTCATTCCCACGATGATTTAAACTGATTTGCTGATTGGTTTATATGTGCCTCGTTCACACTGGAAACGATTTCAGACCCGACTGCATTTGCTCTGAATGGCGGCAAATCACAGTGAAGCGAGGCAAATGCAAAAGAATTGCTCTTTTTGAAGACGGATCTTTTGGTGGTTCTTTTGAAAAGAATCACTTTGCCAGCATGTTCAACAAATGTGAAGGACATTCGGGTCTCAATCGCATCGCACTGGAGGGGAGGGACTAGGGCAGAGTTGCCAAAGGGGTGCCCACCTGGAGGCTCCCTGCACAAGGAGGGACAGCTCTGGGGAGAGGTCCAGGGGGACCTGATGGCCTCCTTCTGCAGGATCTGCCCTCCATTTCAACCTACTCCTGTACAGGATGAATTTCAAAAAGCCCCCCCCCCAGTCCTGCAAAGCTGGGAGGTCAGCACCTCACCCCCCCATGTCCTCCAAGTCCTGTGAGGCTAGGAGGGTACCACCTGTATCCCCCCCCCCCCAATATGTTAAGTCCTCCCCTGAATGTCCTCCATTCTGAGCATCACTTAGAGAAGTCCTGCTTCAACATTCCTAGGAGTGATTTTTGGGGTTTTTATACAGTGGGCACTTCTCATATGTGGGGCATCGGTTCTGGACCCCCCTCCCCCATAAGAAAAAAATGTGTGTGCTGAAGGCCCATTGAAAACAATGGACGTGTGCTCCTGCATGTGCACCATTTTGTCTCCTTGGGCTTGCCATATGCGTAAGCTCAAAGCTGCGTATGGCAAGGCTGTGTATGAGGCACGCGCTGTGTGCGCGTGCGTGTATATATATATATATATATATATCCCCCTCTGGAAGGTCCTCCATTTTGAGCATGACTAAGAACCATGCACTGATATTCCTAGGAGAGCTTTGGGCTTTGGTTTGGGCAGGACCAAGAGGCATGCATTGATATTCCTAGCAGTGTTTTGGATATTTTTCTTGGATGGTCATCCATTTTTGGGGGTGGGGGGTGTCTGGTCCTCCCAGCCCTCCTTTCCCCCTTCTCCCTCCTTTCTTGCATCATTAAAGATGCGTCGATGATTGACATTAAAACAAAAAAGACTGTTACGGAGCGATCCCAATTGATGCTGAGCATGCATTTTGGGCACAAATCTAATGGGAAATACAATCATGTCAAAAAAGACACAAATCCATGGAATAAGGAAATAATTTGCTTCAATAGTGGGAACTATGCTTCAGCCTGAATTGATTCAGCAACCTGGTGTCAACGCAACTCACAAACTGGTTTAAATACAAGTGGGAATGAGCCCTTAGTAAATGTTTAAAAGATATTCCCAGGCCTGTTTGTTATGACACCAATGGTTCAACTGCTGATTTTCTCCTTAAAGTAAATAAGTATGGAGATAAGTGGGAGAGTTTTTGGCATTACAGCACATGGGAATGGAGGAAGATAAGTTTTCTCTCTTAGTAAAAATTGTCTTCCCTGCCAATGTGGGGGACCCCCATTGATGGCAATGGGAATCTCCAACCCCACCCCCAACTCATTGTTGTATGGGGATGGCATGGAAATATTTTTATGGAAATCGTAACAGAGGAGAGAAACAGTAAAGCTCTCTTCACCATACCTTGTGATGTTGATGCCCATGCCCATCATGGTTATGCTGCTAAATATTAGTTCTTGGGAGAAATCATGGGAGAGAACTATTGTCTCAGGACCAAGAAAACCCTATGATAGAGCTTAGACATCCCAGATCCCATCTAATTGGCCATTGGATACTGGAGATTGAACCTAGTGGACCATTGGTCTAAGTCAGTGTTTCTCCATTATTTTCTGTCACGCCCCCCCCAGGAAAGAAGAAAACATTTCACGCCCCCCCGCGCGATCACATGGGTGGGTTTGGCCAATCAGGATAGAGCTACTGGGACTGTGCTGGGACAATCTCCCTCTCTCCAGCTGTAACGGGTCCCCCTTTATGGAGCCTCGTGCCCCCCCTGGGGGGCCCGCCCCACTATTTGAGAACCGCTGGTCTAAGTCATTTGTTACTGTTATGTGCCTTTAAGTCAACTCTGCAATAAGACTACTCTGTCATAGGGTTTTCTTGGCAAGATTTATTCAGAGGAGGTATGCCATTTAGGCTGAAAGAGTGTGACTTGCCCAAGGTCATCCTGTTGGTTTCCATGACTGAGTGGGGATTCAAACCCTGCTGTCCCAGAGTCTTATTAGTTCAATACTCAAACCAGTATGCCACATGGCTCTAGGGCTCTTCTAATGTGCATATTAGATCAGGTCTGCTCAGCTTCAATCCTATCAACCCAAGTACAATTTACAAGCCATATAAATTGCCCTACCACAAGCTGTGCAAGCTTCCTGTTTTTATGCTTGCCTGGAATTGTAGAAATAGTGGATTGTCAAATAAATAGATGCTTCGCAGGTTATAGAACGTGGCTGCATTTACCTGGGAGGTCACAACTTGTGCCAGCCTTGATGATAAAGAAAAGAGTTGGGCAACAGGTTGTTCAGAGAAGAGGGATTGCAACCTATTCAACTATTGATTGAAGTTTTGCCTGAAACCATTCATGTCATTGGCTTTCCCTCCCTTCTTCTGTTGTCTCTAGGTGAACTGTATTTTATGGCTACATCTTACCCCAGTGCCTATGCTCCACATGGTTCAATTTACAAATTTGTGGATCCTGCAAGGTTGGTACTCATAGTATTCCTTGGTATTCATGACATTCCTATGAGGTAGATTAGTCTGAATGTTGACACGTGGCCCAGTGACACCCAGTGAGCTTCCTAGCTTAGTGGGGATTTATACCTGGGTCTTCTGAAACCTACCCTGACACTCTAACTACACTGTATTGTTTCTTAAAAAAGAAAAGGAAAGCAACAAGAACCACCCATGTGCAAGGAACTAAATATATTCAGAAAATTGTTGTATCATTCTTTCAAGCATTGTTACTGCCAACAAGAATAGAATTACTGAATCAAGAGAAACTTTGTATGTCTGTGGTTATGCGCATTCCATTGACTCAATGGAAATGGACTACTTGGGCCTTATTGGGCCTTAGGCTGCAATCCTGTACCAACATTCCTGGGAAATAAGCACCATGGTACTTAACTTTGAGTAGACATGTGTAGGATTTCACTATTAGTTCATTTACTGAGTCAAGGCTGAAAATGTACATTTTATATTGGACCTATACCAATGGCTTCTGCTATTTTGAATAACAATTAACATTCATGCCTTGCTTGATTCAATCCCTGTCTTTCTTATGAATCACTACATTGTGCCCTTCAATAGAGAGAAGCTATTGTCTTCAGAGTGGAGCCACGGTATTTAAGTAGTTTTGGCCAAAGTTCAAAAAAGTTATTTTTGGCTTACAATTTCCAGAATTCTCCAACCAGCATGGTCATTTGCTGTGGGATTCTGGGAGAAAATTCAAGAAGTAAAATTTTTTGGAGCTCTGGTTAAAATGGTCTTCATGCAGAGCACAGAGTGACAAAACATACTTCTTTCTGGATTACATGGGGCCAACTATAATTAAATATTGCAAACACCGTCACAATTTTAAGTCTCTCTTCCTCACTCTAGTACAACAATACCACAAATTCTATATTAAATTTGAAACATATGCATTGTCCAAAAAGTTATATGCATCTAACGAGGTGTTAATGCAAGACTTGATTGAAGGGCCCTTCTGTCTGTTCTGCTCATAGTATTGCAACAGTTGGATGCAGTCGTAAAACCCTAAATAGTAATTTAAAACCCCCAAATTAGATGCAATCCCTCTCTTTCTGAATTAAGCTAGCAAGTACAGCTCCTTTCCTAGGGTTTCCCCACCCACTGGGCCAAACCAATAATGCACAGTAGTTACAAAAGCAAAAGTTATGATTAACATAGCGCATGAGAGTGTTCCCATATGGCAAGGGAGGATGACAGGAACTGCACCACCTAATGCTATATCTCCTCTTTATGTCCACAACCACTCCTTCCACTTACAACTAGTACTTGTCTTACCAGTTTACCAGTTCATGGATATTGAGGGAAACCTGCCCAGGGCCCATCAAAATTTAGAGAAGGATTTGGATTTGCTTATTTCTCATTGCATACTCTGAGCCATCCTTATTTTCCTTATACCCGTTTTTACGTATGTGGCAAGTCAGCCTTGCCAAATTATGTTAGACCCTAATTCCCATCACATCCAGTTGGCATGGTGCATGTGAAAGGTGCAAGTTCAAAAAGGCTGCAATAGGGAATCCTGCTTTTATTGGATTTCAAAGAAAGTTGGCTTACAGTGTACCTTCAGTGTACCTTCAGGGATCCACAGCCTGGAAAACAGATGAAAATGCATCTTTGTGTGGCAGTTATTTTGGTCTTTATTTATTTTAAAGTTGAGACAGAGCATAGAATTTGACTGTAATTCAAGAACAAGTCTAGTACAAACATGAAAGCTGTTGACAGAAGCTAGAGAGTTAGAG
The DNA here is from genome assembly GCA_026167975.1 of Phrynosoma blainvillii. Lineage (NCBI taxonomy): Eukaryota > Metazoa > Chordata > Lepidosauria > Squamata > Phrynosomatidae > Phrynosoma > Phrynosoma blainvillii. The sequence goes on along the minus strand of JANUYF010000001.1, from coordinate 49,969,565 downwards.
GTTCCAAGTAACTGCAGCCACATTACAAACATCAAGAACAAACCATATTTCATATTCTCTGTTTCTTTATATCTTTTTGACAACGGATATCCAAAGGGCTAATCTATGAAGCGTTATTCAGAGTGTGAAATAAGGAAGCACTGCTCCCATCTTTCAGAGAAATACTGAGGCCTTCCTAATACAGGAAATAACCCAGGAGATAAATATAGCTGTATTTATGACATTACTTCCCTGCATGGTAGATGGCTCTATCCCAGGACTAAGGGATATTTGGTCTTCAAGGTGTTTTGGACTACACTTTCCATATTCCCTTAACACTGTCAATGCTGTTTGAGCCTTCTGGGAGTTGAAGTATACCTGGAGAGCCAAAGTTTCTCACTCCAGAATGCACAGCTGACATGCAGCATGTGCAGCTGTGCCCACAAAGTAGAGCAAGTGAAATATATTAGAGCATGGAAAGTTATTTAAAAATATAATTAGCTACCCACCCACATTAGCTATTAATTTTTAAAAGTAACTCTTAGCTGCCTTGTTACTCGAAAGTGGGTGGAATAATTTAATTTTAGTGTTGTTTTTTTAAAAAAGCATCAAATGCTACAAGGCTTATGTTGCAAAACATATCTTAGTAGGCCTTACATACCCTGTAATTATATAAGTAATTAAAACTAGGTTATGCTGCAAAAGAAGTGAAGTATGTGGCACATGGGGCATCATTTGGCAGCAGTGGGGAAGATATAACACATACAATGACTATTACTTATCTTTCCCTTGAATTAAAATTGTGGGTACTAAAGATATGGGTCACTATAATGTCAGGAAGGCTACTTACAAGATTTAAGAGAGAAAGTTCCTTCAGGTTTTCTGCCTTTTTTCTTCCACCAAAGCCTCATGATTTAACAGAAAGGTCAGTGTATATGAGCTACATCTAGAAAGAGTGTGTTAGAAAGAAACATCCCTCATCCACTCTCAAATGTCCACATATGATATTTGTGACTGCATCTGTTTTCTAGGAGAGCTCCACCAGGGAAATGTAAACAGAAGCCTGTTCCAGTGAAAACAAAGAGCAAGCGAATCCCATTCACCCCCCACACAAGTAAGTCAGTAAAAGAGGGTTTTTTATTTTTGTTTTGATTATGTTGTACAAATATGAAAACACACCAAAAGGAAGGATCCGTTTGTTATTTGTTTATTCTAATAATTTATGTACAGTCTTTCATCTTTATGGATACCAGACCGATGCAGAATTAATACTTTTTATAAATACAATATGTAATGAAAATGATAAAATGAAATCAAGGTGAGAGGCAGACAGTACAATAAATGAAACAATACAATAAATGGAACTGCTGACTTTAAATGTGTGGGCAAACACCTCCATTGAGGAAAAGGAATGGAAAGGGGTAAACCTGGAAATTCTCCAGGTCTGAATGGCTTTACTGCAGAGTTTTATAAAGGCATTTAAAGAGCTTCTTGCACTTTATTAATTAAAGTTTTATACTGACAAACTTATAGGCAGTTAAGACTAGAGACATATGAAAGGAGACAGCAGATAAAGATATCCAGTCTCCTGGCTCCTTTCACCACATTTTCCTTCTTAATTGGAATGTAAAAACATTTACACCCAGAATACATTAAATAAATAAAATAAGACATTTACTTATTCTTCATTATTTTTATCTGAGCCAGACGGGTAGGCAAAAGAAAAATTTAATACAAAGGGTCCTAAATATAATTCATTATACAGTGGGAGGGACTTGTATGGTGCATGGGTTACAAGTCACTATTAGGAGGGACAGGTGTATTGCCCTCCCCCTTATCTCCCAAAGCCCATAAAAAACCACCAAGAGCTTCTAGGGCATGTGGTTTTGCCCATAAAAGTTGTCTGCACACCCATAAAACAGCTAAAATACTTTCTAAAATGGACTAGAAGTGGTCACCAGAAACATCTCATTGGGGTGCTCAGCCCCAAACTGTTAAAATGCAAAATCACACTCCCTGGAGTTATTGTTTTGGCCAGAAGTCACCTTTTTCTGCCATTTTTAGAAAGGTTGGAGGGACTGAGCTCTCTTGGGGCCTCAAAGGACTGTCTGGGACCTCCAGGGACCTCAGATCACCAGTGGATCTCCTGATTTCCAGTCATAAAGCCTTGATTAAAATGCTATTTCCAGCAGCTAGAATAGAAATGAGACACCAAAGCAACTGCTCTCAAAAGTTGGCTATAAAAGGCTAAGGACATTTTCACACTAGACCCACCAAAGCCGCTTGGAGCCGACCGTGCCGCTCATTCCGGAATGGCTCCGGCGGCGGCAACTTAATTCCTTTTGAAAAAAGGAATTACCTTGCCGGGGCTGATGCCGGAGTTAGCGCTGGATTGGCCGGAGTGAGGCCAGACTTGCTGCGACGTGAGTGTGAACACACGGAGCAAGGAGCCGGACTGACGCAGGGATGGCATCGGAAGGGGCGGGGTTTGCTGCGACGTGAGTGTGAACACACTGGAAAAGGAGCCGGACTGGGTCCGGAGGGAGGTAGGATTGCGTCCGCCTAAAGCCCCGTGTGAAAACGCCCTTTGTCTGAAAAGCTTACCCCAACTTGAAAATTTTGTGAGGAAATAATAATAACAGTGCACTTGTAAATGTATGGTCTCGGTTGTGCAAACTGTTAAAGAAGATTCTCCATATATTCCCTCTGCTGATTATCTGACATTTGGGAAACATTTATTCTAATATTTTCCTTTTGCCTTGCAGCCACTATGGCTTGGTGTTGCTGTATCCTTCCTTTTCTTTACTTTTAACTGTAAATGCCTGGGCAAACACTTTTATACAGATCCTGAAAGGACTGGGGTGTCAATGCAGACATGACTGTAGGAGATTATAAACAAGTTTTATTCAGCCGGGAGAGTATGTGATTAATCTCTCTCACACATTCCTGTTTTGTTGTTCACACTATTTTTTTTATTGGAACCACATCTATGTGCATTTCTGAGGGTTTTGTTGCCCACACGTCAGCACTGCAAATAAAGATGGAGTTGATAATGTGGATATATTCGAAATACGTTCAAGATATGCAGAGTTTTATCCTGGGTTTATCCGCATCGGTTATTCACACAGCCGACAATGTAAATCTTTTAAGAAATCTTGGGGGAAAACCCCAGAGATAAATTTTCCTTGGTTTTACGGGGTTTTTGGTAGTCCCTACCCCCAAAAAACTTAATCAGACACATTCAAAATTCATGTGAACAACACAGATTTAACCCACGTTGTACCAGGATTATTTACACCATTTGATAGTTGGAGCAACTGTCAAAAAGCTTTGGGGATATATCAAGTAGTCTAGGGACGTTATCACACGGGGGAAATCTGTTGGTTAATCCACACAAATCCCAAACAAAAACTGAATTTGCACCACACGATTTCACACGACGTCGCACAGAAACTGGTCAGAAACTGGTATTATCCGAGATCTTTTTAATTTCGGGAGTTTAGAGGAAATGCATTTGCGAAACTACAGTAATTTCACATTTACTGTAATGTGAAAAGCAAATACGCATGGACAATTCTCTTTTAAAACCTGGAGGAGGGCCAAGAGGAGGAGGAGGAGGGGCCTCCAGGGAGGGAGAGTCCCGGGCTCCTGCCATGTAGGGAAGGCAAGGCAAGGCAAGGCAAGGCAAAGCAAGGCAAAGCAAGGCGAGGGAAGTTTGGGATGGAGGAGAAATTTGGCATTTGGGATAGAGGGAAAAGGAGAGGAAAGAAGGCTTCCCTCGCAGCAGCTGTGGGGGGATGTGGGTGCAAGTGTGGGGTGTGCTTGTGGATCAACTTGGAGATCCATCTCACCATGACGTTCTGCCCTGCAGGTCCTACAAAGGGGAAAGGCTTATGGGGGGGGGGCATGGGAGCTACCTCCAGTTTCTCCCTCTCAATCCCTCCCTTGCCTTGCCTTGTCTTTCCAGCCTCCTCCTCCTCCTCCTCCTCTGCTCTCTTGAGAGATCCTAACCCCAATGGAAGGGGGTTAGGACCTGTGCAGGAGGACATGACCCCAAATGTAGGACAGTCTGACATTTCTTCCTGGGAAATGCAGGACTCGCCCTGGAAAAGGACGAGTCTTGTCACAAAACACACCCATTTTCAGTACAGGTACAGGTTCTTTTCACTTGTGTATGAAAGTTAAAAACGTCTTTTTTCGCTTTTAACTTAATTCCGTTATTACTGTAATTACGTGTGAAAAGCTTTTGCGTAATTAAGCTCTATTTTCACTTTCTTTTCGGGATGCTTCATTTCCACTTTATTATCTCTTTAACAACGAAACTGGCACACGTGTGATAACGTCCTAGGAATGGTCAGGGGGCTGCAAAAATAACCCTGGGGATCACAAGATTCTTACCTGTGGTATTTGACAATTGGTGCTGCCACAAAGAAAGTTTTTCTATCCATATGGATCCTCTTATGACTTTGCTGTCCTACTCCTCGTGGGAGAGGGGGGGTAGGGGTAAATGGGAAAATTTGTTAAAAGCATTGTCCATTCTGCTTCAAGCAAAGATCTGTGCCAAGTCAATTTACTGAAATATTTTTTTGGGGGCGGAATTTTTTCACAGAGACTGTCCTTGAAGTGCTCAAAGAACTTCTTACAACAACTCAGTCTCCCAGAACAGGCTTTAACACCACTGGATCACCCCAAACTTCTAGGAAGCCTGTGTCTCGCAAAGAGTCAGCCAAGCATAAGCCAGAGAAGCCAGCTAAGGCTAATAAAAAGCAGCAAACGGCACAGCTCCCCAAGGCCCAGGGGTCCAAGGCACAGAAGGAGAAGACTCTCCATGCTTCCAAGGCAGCAACATCCTCACCAAAGAGGAAAGGCTCACAGTTAAAGAGAGGCAAAAAGAAATCCCCCCGGGTTCCCAAAACGAGATCAGCAGCTAAGGTGAAAACACAGACAAAGAAGAAAAAGAGAAGGAGGGTGAACCTAAGAAGCACTCTTTGAATTTCCGATACACATCCAAGAGTCAAATGGCTGCAAGGTAAATGGGATTGCTGTGCAACTCTTGTTGCTTCCATTTTCATCTTACTTAAGAGAATCAGATGAGTGTGTAGTTTTCATGAAAAAATATATACAGTACAGTACATATTCAACCATAGCATAACACTGTCACCTATAACAGATGCAAGGCATACATTTAATTAGGAGCTTAATTGCCCCAGACAATGTCGGGGCTGTCACTTTGTAGAAATCTGTTCCAAAAGTCCATTTTATCAGTTCAAGTAGGTAATCTTGTTGCAGTTTACTGTAATGCTGTGATAGAGACTGAAGCTATGTAAATGGTAATGGGTTTGTATCCCTTATTGATTATCATGAAAAAAGCAGGGATGGGAATCATGCAGCCCCAACACATTTTTGGATTACAATGCCCAGATTCTTCATCATTCCCTATGCTGTCTAGGGCCACAACATCTGGAGGGCCGGCTGAATCCCACCCCTTTCAAAAAGCATATTGAAAACTACTGCAAAAACTTTGGTATGAGTTTTGCGGCATAAAATCATAAAATCCCAGTCTGAGGAATAAAAAGCGAGTGAGTAAAGAACACTGACAATACCTCAGAGGAATCTATATTCTAACGTTCGCCTTAGATTTGCATTTGTACAACAAGGAACATAATTAAGAAAATTGCCCAGCCTTTTATGTTTTAATTTCTTTTATCAGCTGTAACATACTTTCTGAAGAAGACATCTCTTTCTCTCTGTTCATTCAATTAAATGTTGGATAAAAATAAAGATATCAAAAGTCTGTTTCTTTGAGTCTCTTATAAGAAAATGACCTTTAATTAAAATAAATGTTCTGCTTTCCATCATGAGAATGAGTGTGCTTCTGCAACACACTAAGGATTATGTTTATAGATTAGTATTTTGTACTTGACAACTACAAATACAACAAAGTGAACCTTTCAAATGTTGAGAAAGGTGAAAGCCTGGATAGAAAAGATCCTCCCTTCATTACTGTTTACTGAAAAAAGGTAAGCATCACAACTGAAGCTCCACCTATCTTCTTATCACGGCTGGGAAAAACCATAGGTTTTTGAGAACAAACAAAAATACTTTTTTGGGTGGTTTGACCTCCTCCAGATAAGTTCACCTTAGGGTTGCCATAGGTCAGAAATGACTTGGAGGCAAACAACAACAACAGAATGCTACTCTTAATATGTATTTTACACTATATTTATTTAAAGTATTTATTAATCACATTTCTACAGTTGCCCCTCCATTTTTGAGGACTTGGTGTCCGCGTCCCTTGCTCGTTCAGAGGGGGACTATGGGGCTTGAATATTTGTGATTTTCCATTTTTGCAGGGTGTGTGTGTCCAGAACGGATCCTGGAGAAAACGGAGGGGCAACTGTACTTCTAAACTCAAAAATCATGTCCAGTATGATAGCCGTGTTTAAATATTTGAAGGGATGTCATATCGAGGAGGGAACAAGCTTGTTTTCTGCTGCTCCAGAGACTAGGACCCGAAACAATGGATGCAAGCTGCAAGAAAAGAGATTCCACCTCAACATTAGGAGGAACTTCCTGACAGTAAGGGCGGTTCGACAGTGGAACACACTCCCTCGGAGAGTAGTGGAGTCTCCTTCCTTGGAGGTCTTTAAACAGAGGCTGGATGGCCATCTGTCGGGGATGCTTTGATTGGGAGTTCCTGCATGGCAGGGGGTTGGACTGGATGGCCCTTGTGGTCTCTTCCAACTCTATGATTCTATGATTCTATGATTCTATTACAGACACACAAGACATTTTAGCTTCTGTTCTGGTAAACTAAAAAGGTAAAACTACTGTGTACTGGTAAACCACTGTGACTTTAATTCTGATTTTATTCTGGAGAATAGCAATGGGATCTGTCCCGCCCTCCTTGCTGTTCAGTATCTACACGAAGCCTCTAGTCATCTAGGGGAAATCATTAGGAATTTTGGGTTTGTGTACCTTATATACCCAAGAGTCCTAAATACCCTAAAGTCACCAGATCCCATCTGACCTTGCTTATTGTAACTGTTTTTATCTTGTAAACCGCCCAGATTGGGCAACCATTGGGCGGTATATAAATACATTTCATTATTATTATTATTATTATTATTATTATTATTATTATTATTATTATTATACCTGGATGGGAAGACTGCCAATGAATACCAGGTGCTATAGGCTATACTTCAGAGGAAGAAACTGACAAAAATACCTCCTAGTATTCCTTGCCTAAGAAAACCCCATGAAGTTAATGGATTCACCATAAGTTGACAAGTGACTTGAAGGCATGTACAGCCTTGGCCACTTTCTTGAAGCTCAACGGAGATGGAGCCAGCCTGATCCCATTGGGATGGCAGTGGTGTCACTAACTATGGTGTCACCCGGTGTGGGACAGATGTGCTCCTCCTGGTCTCCTGCCCTGGACTTTCTCTCCTGGAAAGAAACATGGGGGGGCAAAGCAACTGGGAAGGGAGCACGTTTGTCTCTCTTGCACCGAAGGGGGAGGAAGACCCAACTGGGTGTCACCCCTTTTCTGAGTGTCACCTGGTGCAGCCCACACCGCCTGTACCCCTCCAGTGGTGCCACTGTGGGAGGTGGTTTCAATTTCCAGCTAAAGAGAAAACCCTGTCCAGGGTGACCAGATGTCCTAACTGCAAAGGAGGACAAGGCACTGAAAAATGGAGGGCATTAAAAAAAATGTAGGACCTTACAAAATAAAAGCTAAAAACACTAATATAAACGTAAATTCATGCTCCTTTGTGGTTGTTGTTGTTAACTATTCTCAACTTGATCTCAACTCATGGTGACCCTGGGGGATGACATCTCCAAAACTCCCTATCCTCCACTATTCTATTAAATTCTTGCAGATTCATACCCGTGACCTTAATTGAGTCCATCCATCTAGCATGTGGCCTTCCTCTCTTTCTACTTCTCTCCACCTTTCCCAACATTATTGTCTTTTCTTATGATTAATGCCTTCTTATGATGTGGTCAAGGTATGACAGCCTGTTTAGTCATCTTTGCCTCTAGGAAAAATTCAGGCTTAATCTGTTCAAGGACCCATTTGTTTATCTTTTTGGTTGTCAACAGTATCCTCAGCACTCTTCTCTAGCACCACATCTCAAATGAATTTATTTTCTTTCTATCCATTCTGTTAACTGTCCAGCTCTCGCATCCATACATGGTAATGGGGAATACAATTGCTTGTATGATTCTAACTTTTGTGCTTAGTTGCATATCTTTGCTCTTTAGGAGCTTTTCTAGTTCTTTCATAGCTGCCTTCACCATTTCTTTTGATTTCTTGACTGCAGTCCCCATTCTGATCAATATGTAGAGAGATCTTGTAGCACCTTGGAGACTAACTAAAGAAAGAAGTTGGCAACATGAGTTTTCATAGACTAAAGTCTACTTCCTCAGATGCATTCAGTGGAGTGGTAAGCCAGGGACAGACTTATATATGCCCTAGGTGTATGAAAATGTAGTGGGTTCTTCACACACAGGCCTTTAGGAATGACATCCTGTTGCTTGCACTTGTTGAGAAAGAAAATATCTGTCTGTACCTGGGGCAGTTTCTTGAAGAGGTTGATGGATTTCCACTCTATCTGCCTACATTTTGTGCTTTCCATAGTAGTAGAATTCAAAGACATATCTCTGTTAGTCTGTAGAACAGTATGTAGAGAGATCTTGTAGCACCTTTGAGAGCATGAGCTTTCGTAGGCTAAAGTCTGTTTCCTCAGATGCATTCAGTGGACACACCTAGGGCATATATGTCTGTCCCTGACTTACCACTCCACCAAATGCATCTGAGAAAGTAGACTTTAGTCTATGAAAGCTCATGCTGCCAACTTTGTTCTGATCAATGTTTGATCCAAGGTATAGGCGCCTTAGTCCTGCTCAAAATGGAGGACATTTTGGAATTCCTCCTGGACAGAGGGCTGAATATATAGGACATACCTGGAAAAGGAAGACGTCTAGTCATCCTGACCTGTCTTGTGTGCTCCCCAGCTATGCCTCTCAGTGTGCTGGGACATGCAATGGTGTTTATGTTGCAGATCTCAAATTCTGGGCATGGTGACTATGATAATCTAGTACCTAGATGTATTAAAAGATTTCTCATATCTGGGATCAAACACTGATTGGAATGGGGACTGCAGGCAGGAAATCAGAAGAAGATTAAGAATGGGGAGGGCAGCTATGAAAGAACTAGAATAGATCCTAAAATGCAAAGACATACAACTCAGCACAAAAGTCTGAATCATACAAGCCATCGTATTCCCTATTACCACGTATGGATGTGAGAGCTGGAGAGTCAAGAAAGAAGAGAGGAAGAAAACCAATGCATTTGAGATGTGCTGTTGAGGATCCCATGGACAGCCAAAAGGACAAACAAATGGTTCCTAGAACAGATCAAGCCAGAGATATCCCTAGAAGCCAAGATGACAAGACTTAGACTGTTGTACTTTGGACGCATCGTGAGATGGTATGAATCACTAGAAAAGACAATAATGTTAGGAAAGTTGGAGGGAAGTGGAAAGAGAGGAAGGCCACATGCTAGATGGATGGACTTTATTAAAGAGACCACGAATATGAGTTTGCAGGAGCTGGGCAGAGCAGTACAGGACAGGGGGGCCTGGAGATGTCTCATCCATAGGGTCGCAATGGGTTGAGATCGACAAGAAAGCAGTTAACAATAAACAAAAAATCTAGTACAATTTTTCTTTGCCAAGGTGGATGTCTGGCTGGTTGAAAGGATCTGCTTGAAGAAAATCTGGAGCAGAATTTTTAGTAGATACCTAGGATGTAGATTTCATAAACAAATAGAACCATCCAGATTGTTTTTGCTTCCAATGAATCCACCAGCACTCACAAACAATGCAGTTTCACTATTCTCTGCACATTCTTTGCTCTGCACCACCACCTGCTGGTTCCAGTCTGGAAAAACAAAAGAAACTACAGCTTTTGAACCTCGTCAAAACAGTAACACTGTATTTCTTGGTGGAATCTGATCAATTACTTTTTACACTTTGTATCTCTTCCAAACAGGAATACGATCTATGCCCTCTCTCTCTTCCCAAATAATAATTTTATTGTAATTGCACCAACTGAGAAATAATAAAGCCACCCTGTTTCAGCGTTTAATAAAATATGCAGTGAAATGTGGAGAGCAATTTATTAAGGTGCTCAAATGCTTTCACTCCATGAGCTGCATTGATTTTTGTTGTTTGCAAAGATTTCCTCTGAAATGGAAGGGGTGAAAAAAAAATGGAGGAAAAACACAGAGGCCCCAGCGAGGATCGAACTCGCGACCCCTGGTTTACAAGACCAGTGCTCTAACCACTGAGCTATGGAGCCACCTATCAGTTCTGCCTATACAAATCAATGGTACTGTACTGTTCCATTCCTACTCCTACGTTCTATGAGCGAACGTTTTCGATCCTGGTTATTCCCTCAGAAATAACGAAGCCCCCCGTTTAAGGGGAAAATGGCGTCAGGAGAACATTTCCTGAGGGAAATCTTTAAGAGGGATTTCTGCTCCCTATCGCTCTCTCTTTTGTGGTCGTAGAGATACATTTCACAAACGTATTCCCAAACGCACACACTAATAATATAATAATAATAACAAAAAAAGCCTAATTGTTGTAGTTTTTTTAAAAGTGTTGCTGTTGTGCGCCATTTCAGACTTATGGCGGCCCTAGGAGTCTCTTCGTTCGCAGATAAAATAACCGTCCGTGTGTTTAAAAATATAATAACTCCAGGGTGACCAAACCCTAAAAGGAGGACAAGGCACCGTAAAAAATGTGGGGCATTCAAGAAAAATAAGTGTAGGGCATTAGATATTTATTATTTTTATACCCCACTCTTCAGCCACAAAGACTCAGAGTGGCTTACAGATAGTTCATTAATTAGTCTCCTGCCCACAGGCTTACAATCGAAAACAAAATAAAGTAAAAGAAATAAAATAAAAGACATAAGAAAATAAAAGCTGAAAACGCCACTTATAAGTATAAATTCATGCTTCTTAGTCTTGCTCAAAATGGAGGTCATTTTGAAATTCCTCCTGGTTGAAATGGAGGACATGTCCTGGAAAAGGACATGGAAAAGAAAATGGAGGGCATTACCAAACAAAACCTAAAAAAACACTCATGGAAATGTAGATTCATGCTTCTTAGTCATGCTCAAAATGGAGGCCATTTTGAATTCCTTTCTGACACAAGGTTGAAATGGAGGACATGTCCTGGAAAAGGAGGACCTCTGGTCACCCTCAGTAACCCTCCCTTTTGAAAAAAAAAGTTTTTAGGTTTATGTGTGTGTGTTGTTGTTGCTGTTGTTGTATGCCTTCAAGTTGTTTCCGACTTATAAGGCGCAGCTCTGATCGGGTATTCTTGTCAAGTTTCTTCAGAGAGAGTTTGACATTGCCATCCTCTGAGGCTGAGACAGTGTGACTTGTCCAAAGCCACCCTCCCCTTTTCCCACTACCCTCAGCCTTAAAATTTATCCGTTTTGCCAACTTGGGGTGAGGGAAATTCGTTTATTTCTTCAATGCAGGCACTGTCATTGCAGATTTCCAATAAATATTTTCACGAAACTAATTTATTAGTTTTTAAAGGCTATTTTCACTTTTCCTAAACCTGCATGGCAACAGCCTGTGGGGGTCTGCAAAGACCAACCAGTTCTGCTCCTCTTAAGGGGAAAAGATTTAACGGTCACTCAGGTCACACTCTCTCAGCCTCAGGGGAAGGCCATGGCAAAACCCCTCTGAAGAGATTTTGCCAAGAAAACCCCATGAATAGGTCTGGCCTTGGGGTCGCCATAAATCAGAAACAACTTGAAGGCACACAACAACAATACCCCCCAAGAAACTTAGAAATGTTATTATTATTTTTAAAAACATATGGTTTCTACAAGTGGTAGATGGTAAATTGTTCCAGAAATGGTAGACAGGTAGCAGACAAAAGTGGAATGTACTCTCTCAACTGCTTGTGGAAATCATTTTACTGCAACAGAGAGATATATAGTTCACTATAGCACTTTGGATTGTGTATTCTGTGTTTGACAGTATTACTGCAATGTAGTTACTACATATAAATATATGACGATTGTCTATATATTAGAGTTTATTTCTTTGGTACATTGTTGCTCTATACCGTAGTTCATTAGATTGTCTTTATCTACCTGGGAACGAACAGATTTATTTTAGAATGAGCGTTCATGATTTTTGAGGCTTCAGCAAACGTGGCATTTTCACAGACTGCACTTAGCAAAAAATCTGTCATAAACATGTCTGTCCTTTATTAAAAGGAGCATCAAGAAAAAGTGTTAAAATTGAATTCACATACTCCATGTCCAGCTTCTGCATGCCAGGACTCCTTAGGGGCCTTAAAACCACCTTTTTCCCTCAGGAAATGAGAGCTTCTCTCCCCAAATACAGACCACGCAGAAAAGTAGTTTAGTTACCTGGATATAAAGTGACGACAACAAAGACTGCATCCGCACTGCAGAAAGAATCTAGTTTGACCCCACTTTAACTGCCATGGCTCAATGCTATGGGATATTCCATAGTATTGAGCAGTGGCAGTTAAAGTGGGGTCAACCTGGATTATTTCTGCAGTGCAGATGGAGCCATATAGGCCTCATTCACACTATGATTTAAACCGGTTTGCAGATGGGCTTAAACTGGTTTATATGTGCCTTGTTCACACTTGATTTGATTTCAGACCCCACTATATTCGGTCTGAATTGGGGTGGATCGGCACAAGTCCAAAAGAATTGGTTCTTTCAAAAACGGATCTTTTGCTATTTCTTTTGAAAATAACTGGGTTCTTTTGAAAAGAACCTGATTGCAATGTGGTAGAATTCAAAGATATAGCTGTGTTAGTCTGTAGAATCAGTAGGTAGAGAGGTCTTGTAGCACCTTTGAGACTAAGGGGCTTTGCAGACTGGCACAAAGCAGTGGAGTTGGGGTGAGGCAGCCGCACGCCGGCCACCCTGACTCCACTCTGATGCCGTCCTGATGCCATGTACCCGTCTGCACGGCACAGTGTCAGGACGCCCTCTTGGCGCAATGTGGGCACACGCTATGCCAAAAGGGTGCAAAAAAGCCACATTGGTGGCTGAAAGGGCAGCCTTTTGCTGTCTTCAAAAGGAGCGGCAAAAAAGAGGATCGGGGCCACAGTGTGTGGTTGCTGCGGCCCCAATCTACCACTCCTGGGGCGCTCTGTGCCGCCCCTTTCAGGCCATCTGTATTGTCCCTAACTGAAAGAAAGAAGTTGGCAGCATGAGCTTTCATAGACTTCAGTTTACTTCCTCAGATGCTTTTGAGGAAGTAGACTGAAGTCTACGAAAGCTCATGCTGCCAACTTCTTTCTTTCAGTTAATCTCAAAGGTTTTCAGTTAATCTCTCTACATATGGATTGCAACATGTTGAACAAATGTGAACGCGTTTCCGATCACATTCGGGGCACAATGGAGGGGAGGGACAATGGGCAGAGAGGATGGGCAGAGGAGTGGTACCCATCCCACCACAGGTCTTGGGCAAACCACCATTTTTGTTCTTACAGCATTGCCGTGGGGCTGTTGTTGGGCTTCTGTGGGGCTGTGCATTTCGATTTCCATTGCAGTCAAGTGGTCCCTTGAAATACACTGTGGCCTGATCAAACTGCGCTGCTGTTTTTCGATTCTGTCAGAGATTTTTCAAGAGTTAGTGCAAGTAGGGAAGTGTTCCTTGAAAGGGGGGGGGGATGCTTCAGCGTGGATTTAAAAAAATAATGACAGTTTCTGCGATCGGCCACATTTTTGTGGGAACATGAGAACGTGTAATGGGTCCCATGATGAGAATTCCTCCCTGCCCTGAGTACCTGTCCCAGATGTCAGGGAAGCTGGGGGGTGTCCTATGGGATCATGATGGGCGTGTTTTTAAAAAAATAATTTGACATTATCTGCACACTGTTGTATTTGTGTGGGTTCATGGGAACGAGTCATGGGTACCGTGGTGGGAATTCTCCCCTGGCATGCATGCTCCCATGGGTGGCATGAGGGATTAATCCCAGGGATTGTTGCATCCATTGTGTGCATGGGGGATTATGCCCTCTATCAGCTTTTGCTCCCATGGGAAAAAAAAAAAACGACCTGGGGAGGAAGGTGTACATGTGGTTTTCTGACTCCATCAGTTGTTGCACCCATAGAAATAAAAGTCGACCTGGAGAGGAAGGTGTGTATGTGGTTTTCTGACTCCATCAGCTTGCACCCATAGAAATAAAAATCACCCTGCATTCTCCAAAACTGTTTTTTGTGCGAGTGTGAATGAGTCCCTTGATTCTGTGCCACACCTCTCACAGAAAATGGCTCTCCAGACTTCTTCTCTTTTTATCAGAGGGTGCATCCATCTACATTGTAGAAATAATGCAGTTTGACACCACTTTAACTGCCCTGGCTTCATCCTACAGAATCCTGGGATTTGTAGGTTTGTGAGGCACCAGCACGTTTTTTGGCAGAAAAGGCTAAAGAGTTTGTAAAACTACAGTTTCCAGAATTCCATAGCACTGAGCCATGGCAGCCAAACTGGATTATTTCTTCAGTGCGGATTAAGCCAAAGACTCCTTCCCACTCCTCTCACAGAAAATGTCACCAAAGGCTTTCCTACCTATTTCTTTTTTCTCGACAGGTGCATCTACACTGTAGAAATAATCCAGTTTGACACCATTTTAACTGTCACAGCTCCAACCCACAGAAACCTGGGATTTGTAGTCCTGTGAGGCACCAGCCCTCTTTGGCAGAGAGGGCTAAAGACCTTGTCAAAACTACAAATCCCAGGATTCCACAGGATGGAGGTACAGCACTTAAAGTGGTGTCAAACTACAGCAGGGGTCGGCAAACTTTTTTGGTGTGGGGCTGGTCCCCCTGTCCCCCGATGCTCCCGGGACCGTGGTGGTGCACGCACGCGCGCGTGCGCATGTGCATTACCACCGCCGTGGTGCGCATGCGTATGCAAGCGTGGGGCGCCATTTTGGATGGCGCCTCGCCCTTCATGCACGCATGTGCATGGCAGCAGGCACCACTTTGGAAGGCCAAACGGTGCTGCTGTTGTTTTGGATGGTGCTCTGCACTCGTGCACGCATGCGCACAGCGTCGTGCCCCGTTTTGGAAGGCCAAACGGCGCCACCGTCATGTGCATGCACACGACGTGGGTGCTGTTTGGCCTTCCAAAATGGCACCTGCCGTGGTGCGCTTGCGTATGTGAGCGCGGGCCTCCATTTTGGATGGTGCCCTGCGCTTGTGCATGCATGCGCACAGCGTCATGCGTCATTTTGGAAGGCAGTGGTGGCGGTGGCAGCAGTGGCGCACACGCACGGCGGTGGCAACGGCAGTGGCAGGACCATCCATGGGCTGGTTCAAAGGCCTTGGCGGGTCAGGTCCGGCCCGTGGGCCATAGGTTGCCGACCCCTGAACTACAGTGTAGCTTCATGCTCAGGCTCCCTTTGCTGTAGCTTGTTTTATGTGAGAAAAATGTCCAACTCTGGAGGGAGCATTTCCAAGAAGCATCAAGAAGAGACATCAACAATGTAGCCAGCTGATTTGAGCTACAGCTGAATCAACAAACTAGTTCTAATGGTTTTTATTTCCACCAGGAGCAGGTCTTTTGTACAACTAATGGAGCTTGTGGTGTAAGAGCCGGTGTGGTGTACTGCTTTGAATTCTGGACCAGAGACCACATCAATAGCTGAATGTCCTTTTGTCTTCAGTTCAGTTGCATCATTAGCCACAGTGGTACTTGCAGTTGTCCTCTGCTGTACCCTAGTAGCTTGCTGAGTGACTTCCAAACTGGGAGTCTCATCTTCTGACGCTATCTCTTATTTCATTTTAGATTGTCTCATCACAGAAGAGATAATCAGATGGGTGATGGTATATCCTTTTCCTATCCTTTTCCTGTCCTTGTCCCATCCTTCCTGCGCAATCGCGGGAAGGACTTTCAGACGATGTTGTGCTGATCCTGTCATTGCCCCGTCTGGGAAGTGCAAATGACAGTGATTGTGCGAAAGACTTTCAAATGACGTCTGGCTGATCCTATCATTTTCCTATGAGTGAAGTAGAATTGTCCCATCTTTGCCCCTCATTTTGCATTAACGGAAGAACCTGTTAATGCAATTCCACTTCACTGACAGGTTTATGACAGGATCAGCGCAACATGTGAGAAGGTCTTTTGCGTGATCACTATCATGGATGGGCTTTGTTCCCACCTGTTACGATGATTGGTTTTGATATCAAGACCCCCTTTAGGTCCCTGTCATAGCCGTATGCTGAAAGGAGCCTTCATCACCATGAGCAAAAATCAAGTGCATCACGTAGGCACTCCAAACACCTGCATTTACAACCATTTGCAGATCAAAAAGGCCAGGCTTAGGAGCGGCAAAGCAGGACATTCACTCCTAGAAGATTTATGAGTGCCAGCCAGGATGTGTCTGGCTGAAGGTGAGATAACATCAACATCCAATCTCCCCTCTTTTGGAAATTGTCTACTTCAAAGCATAGCAATCAGAATCCTTTGATATTAAGAGTATAAATGCTCCCCAAAATCTCAGATACAGGGGGCTCTGGGTAGATTTCATGATGGCTCTGTGCCATTGTGATCACTGACTAGAGTCACTGGCTCTACCTATTGTCCTTTTTCAGTTGAGTCTATCTATCTTCATTCATCGTTGTAGCAGCCTCCTTTCAGGTAATTATCACCATTAGAAAGCCTTGTGTGTCCTATCCAAGCTAACTACTTTATTCCTGAGTTCTTGTGTGTGTGCATGTATGGACGTTATCACACGGGGAGTCGCAGGGAGAAAGTGAAAATAAACGGGCATGAGCGGAAGTCTTTAATTTACGGGATTTGTCTCGTTCTGCCTCGTCTGATAACTAAATTCGAATTTAAAAGGGGGTTAATTCGAACGAAAACCTGATCTTTTCATTTTCAGGATTTTTGAGGATTTGAAAAGATCAGGTTTTTGTTCGAATTAACCCCCTTTTAAATTCTAATTTAGTTATCAGACGAGGCGGAACGGGACAAATCCCGTAAATTAAAGTCTTCTGCTCGTCCCGTTTATTTCCACTTTCTCCCCACGACTCCCCGTGTGATAACGTCCTATGTTAATCCATGGTGAGAGGCGGGTAAGAAATAAATATTGTTATTGTTATTGTTATCCCCTTCCCCACTGCCATTCACTTCTCTTTTTGTGTCATGTCTTTTTAGATTGTAAAGAGAACACACAAGAGGAGGGTTTCACAACAAACACAGAAAGAATAGCAGGGAGCAACTGACAATATAGTGAATGCATATTCATGCATATCACAACAATGTTCCGAAGGAATTAAACCACAAGCACATATGCAATGATCATATATTGATATGTAGTAACCGCATTGCAGTAATACTGTAAAACACAGAACACATAATCCAAAGTGCTATAGGGAACTATATATCTCTCTGTTGCAGTAAAATGATTCCCACAAGAGGTAGAGAGAGTACATTTCACTTTCATCTGCTACCTTCATTCTCTGAAGATGCCAGCCACAGATGGAGGCAAAACGTCAGGAATACATTCTTCTAGAACATGGCCTCACAGCCTGAAAAACCCACAAAAACCTATGGATGCCGGCCATGAAAGCCTTTGACTTCACACATGGACATAGTTTGGGATATATAGTTTACTGTAACACTTTGGATTATGTATTCTGTGTTTTACAGTATTACAGTATGCGGTTAGTATATATCAATATATGATCACTTCATATATGCTTGTGGTTTTATTCCTTTGGTACATTGTTGTGATATGCATGAATATGCATTCATTATATTGTCAGTTTCTCCCTGCTATTCCTTCTGTGTTCATTGTGAAACCCTCCTGTTGCGTGTTCTCTTTACAATCTAAAAAGACATGACACAAAAAGAGAAGTAAATGGCAGTGGGGAAGGGGATAACAATAACAATAACAATATTTATTTCTTGCCTGCCTCTCCACATGGATTAAAGTGGGGAACAATAACAAATAATGTACAACACCAATTAAATCACATTAATTACAGCATGCAAAAGGACAAGTGAGACGTATGCATTCTAAAACAATCCACATTTACAATTCATCATTTAAATTCATAATTTAAAAATCATCTGGATAAGCTTGCTGGAAGAGACTGGTCTTCAAAGCTGTTTTTAAATTCAGGCAGTGTATTCAGCTGTTGAATCTCTTCTGGCAGGTCACTTCACAGAGGGGCACAGTCTCTGGCTGACAGATATCATCATTATCATCATCATCATCATCATCATCATCTTACTCCTGTGATGGAAGTGGCTGACTGGAATAAATGTCTGCCAGAGAACAACTGCCAAGGTAAGCAGCTCAGAGTTTAGTACATTTCAAGTTAATTCCATTCATTTATCTCAGAAGTAAGCAATTGTGGAAGGCAAGTGGGCCTGGTCAGGGGCAAGAACACTGTGAAAATGCCACCCATGCCCCATCTATGGCATTTGGGAAAAATGATTTGACTCATGCAGGGACCTGAGGTCTGCATGCAGACTGTATGTCTCAATTTGTTCACTTCTGGTTTAACCCATTGACATGTACTTTTTCAGAGCAGATCTATTATTAGAAATTCAAACATCAATATTAAAGACTGTATTTATTGGATTTATACCCATTATAAATCCAATATATGGATCCAATATATGGAAAAAACTATGTATTTATTGGATTTATACCCATTTTTCTCCCAGTATAGAATCATATTTGGGCATGAAGAACCGAATTTTAACATGCAACTGATTTCCACATTTTGAAGAATTCCATTATATAGCTATGTAGAGAGATCTTGTAGCACCTGTGAGACTAAAGAAGTTGGCATCATGAGCTTTTGTAGACTTAAGTCTATTTCCCCAGATGCATTAGGAAGTAGACTGAATTCTACGAAAGCTCATGCTGCCAACTTCTTTCTTTCAGTTAGTCTCACAGATGCTACAAGATCTCTCTACATACTGACTCCACAGACTAACATGGCTATATCTTTGAATTCTTCCATTATATAGCTGTTAATGTTGTTTATTGATGTGGCACAATCCTCAGTTGTAGGTTTCAAGTGTACAGATTTAACATACTTGATGGTTATACATCCCTCTTTACTATAGCATCTGAATACTAATCAGAATTATGCACTGGATGTGGAATAATAATTCTGTTGTTGTTATTATTATTATTATTATTATTATTATATTCATATCCCACCTTTCCCCTGAAATTGGGACACGAAGTGGCTTACAAATTAAAACAGTACAATTAAAAACATACAAAAGTGCACATTAAAATAGCACTAAACTAGTGCAATATTAAAACATCACTCATTAAGAGAAACTCATATTGACAACAAAACTTATAATGACAACAAAGCCATGATAGCATTATAAAACTATGGTCAACGCTAGAAGAGGTATGTAATATGGCAGGCTTTAAAATCAATAAACAAAATGTGGAATTTTGATAAAGAATTTCTCAAAAAGAGAAGAGAAGGATTTGGCAAGGTTAACAGATTTACCGTATTTTCCGGCGTATAAGACGACTGGGCGTACAAGACAACCCCAAACTTTTCCAGTTAAAATATAGAGTTTGGGATATACTCGCCGTATAAGATGAACCCACTCTTCCAACACATACCAAATAAAATTTTTAAAAACATCAGATTTGATTTCAATATGGTAAATTTAATTCAAATGCTTATGACATGCAGGTACTTAGCAGAAAAACTGTCACTTATAAACACAACAAACTACAGCTCCCACGTGTTCCCTAACATTCATTTCTGCAGTGTATTTTGGACCTTACTTTTTCAAAAATAGGCCTGATTTACCATAAATGCTGCTTTAAAAATTATTTCCATCTCCCAGCTATGAGATGGTTGGGGGAAATGAGAAAGTGTTGGGGGGAAGGACTGCCAATATACTACTAGGTGATGCCTTCTGGGGTGTGTACAATGTGCAGCCAAGTAAGTGAACCTGGCTATGTCACACACTCTCAGCCTCAGACGATGGTAATGGCTACCCCCATTTGAAGAAACATGCCAAGAAAACCCCATGATAAAGTTAAAAGTCACCATTTTGACCATTAAAACATCCTCCATTTTGAGCACGGCTAAGAAGCATGGATTTACATTTATATTAGTGTTTTTAGCTTTCTCTACCTTTTTTTCTTGTATGTCCTACATTTTTTGTAGTGACTTGTCCTCCTTTGCATTGAAGACATTTGGTCACCCTGTCTGAGTATCAAAGTATGACTCAAGAAACCAGGGTTCGAATCCTGGCTCAGCCATGGAATCCCCCTGGGTGACCTCGGGCAAGTCACACTCTCTCAGACTCAGGAGATGGCAATGGCAAACTCCCCTCTGAAGAAACCTTGCCAAGCAAACATTATGAGCTTTAGGTTTGCTGTAAGTCGGAAATGACTCAAAGGCATACAACAACAACAATCTTAGAAGTCACACTCTCTCAGCCCCAGAGGGCGGCAAAGGCAAACCCTGTCTGAAAAAACACATAGGAAAGAAATGATAGGTTCATGATAGGTTTGCCTTAGTGTCATCATCAGTTGGAAATGACTTGAAGATGCACAACAACAAAAACAGTATTGAAAGTCACACTCTCTCAGCCTCAGGGAAAAGCAAAGGCAAACCCTTTCTGAACAAACCTTGTGAAGGAAACCCCAGGATAACTTCATCTTTGAGTTGCCAAAAGTCAGGAAGGACTTGAAGGCATACAACAACAGTCTTGAAAGTCACACTCTCTCAGCCTCAGGGAAAAGCAATGGAAAACCCCTTCTGAACAAACCTTGTGAAGGAAACCCCAGGATAGGTTCATGTTTGAGTTGCCAAAAGTCAGAAACGACTTGAAGGCATACAACAACAGTCCTGAAAGTCACACTCTCTCAGCCTCAGGGAAAAGCAATGGCAAACCCCTTCTGAACAAACCTTGCAAAGGAAACCCCAGGAAAGGTTCATGTTTGAGCCGCCAAAAGTCAGGAACAACTTGAAGGCAGACAAAAACAATATTGAAAGTCACACTTTCTCAGCCTCAGGGAAAAGCAATGGAAAACCCCTTCTGAACAAACCTTGTGAAGGAAACCCCAGGATAGCTCCAACCTTGAGTTGCCAAAAGTCAGGAACGACTTGAAGGCATACAACAGTCCTGAAAGTCACACTTTCTCAGCCTCAGAGAAAAGCAATGGCAAACCCTTTCTGAACAGGAGGACAGGAGGAAAGGTGGGAAGGAGGGGGGGAAAAGGCAGGGAGAGAAAATGGAGGGCTAGTAGGACAAAGAGGGGAGGTGGGAAGGAGGGGGGAAAAGGCAGGGAGAGAAAATGGAGGACGAGTAGGACGAAGAGGGGGGAAAGGCAGGGAGAGAAAATGGAGGGCTAGTAGGACAAAGAGGGGAGGTGGGAAGGAGGGGGGAAAAGGCAGGGAGAGAAAAGGGAGGATGAGTAGGACGAAGAGGGGAGATGGGAAGGGGGGGGAAAAGGCAGGGAGAGAAAATGGAGGGCTAGTAGGACGAAGAGGGGAGGTGGGAAGGAGGGGGCAAAGGCAGGAGAAAGAAGAAGTACCTCCTCTTCCTCCTCCTTCTCTCCCAGGCTTTTTCCCCAGCCTCAGAGCGGTCTTCTTGCTCCTCCTCCTTCTCTCCTGGGCTCCTTCCTTCCTCCCACCTCTGGGGGAGGAGTCTTTCTCAACCTCCTCCATCTTATACCCGGCGTATAAGACGACCCCCAGCTTTAACTCCAGGTTTTCTTGGTTAGAAAGTCGTCTTATACACCGGAAAATACGGGTAAGGATAGTACAAAAAACAAAATATCTGGGCATTATTATGACAAATCAAAACTCTGACCTTAAGTTAAACAATTATATAAAAACCTGGAATAAAATCAGAGGACTTGGAAAAGTGGAAGTCATTACAGTTAGCATTACTTGGAAGAACTGCTTTGATTCAAATGTATGTGTTGCCCAAAATGTTATATCTTTTCCAAACCATACCTGTTATTACGTCAAATACTAGGTTTAAAACATGGGAAAGTGATATTAGAGACTTTGTTTGGAGGGGGAAAAAGTCCAGAATAAAAATAGCGGTATTGCAGGATTCAAAGAAGAAAGGAGGACTGGGTCTTTTGAACCTCCAATTCTATTATAACACCTCTGTCATTACATGGTTAAAAGACTGGATTGAATTGAAAAATGAAAGATTGTTAGCATTAGAGGGAGCATATTTAGAAAATGGATGGCATAGGTATCTTGGTTATGAGAGCAAGAAAACAAATAAAAACTTCAATAATCATGTAATCAGGAGACCATTATTAAAAATTTGGAATAAATCTAAGAAGTTTTTATACACTAAAATCCTAAAATGGATTTCAGTGCAAGAAGCTTTTCATAAAACAGAAAAATCTCATAAAGGGAAGTAGATTACATATAGAGATATTCTAAATACAACAGGAGAAGGTGAAAATCTCAAAACACTAGAAGAACTTCAAAAAGGAGGAATAGAAATACAGTGGTTGCTGTATCTTCAACTAAAAGAAAGGTTTAAAAAAGATAATAAACAAATAGGAACAGAAACTGAAAAAAAGGATATAGAATTTTTTTTGAAAGGGGTGAAAAGCATATGATTTCAAGACTATATAAAATGCGATTAGATATCAATTTGAAAGAAGAATCAGTTAAAGAATGCATGTTTAAATGGATGCAGGACATTGGAGAATCAATTTCACTTAACATATGGGAAAAAGTATGGACCAAAAATTTTAAATTTTATAACTATTATAAAATGTTCTATAGGTGGCATCTGACACCTGAAAAATTGGCAAAGACAAAAAAGAACAAGGAAAATAGCTGCTGGAAATGTGGACAAAACAACACTATTTGTTTTCATATGTGGTGGGTGTGCAAAGGGGCAGTTACGTTTTGGAAAAAGGTTCGTATGAAAATGCAAGAGCTTTTTCAAATTCATTTTGAAATGAACCCCAATCTATTGCTATTAAATATAACTAAGGGGTTAAAAACGAAGTTGAAAAAAGATGAAATAGGAGTGATTTTATATATGTCTACAGCAGCCCACTTAATTTATGCAAAATACTGGAAGAGTCAAAATGA
The DNA here is from genome assembly GCA_026167975.1 of Phrynosoma blainvillii. Lineage (NCBI taxonomy): Eukaryota > Metazoa > Chordata > Lepidosauria > Squamata > Phrynosomatidae > Phrynosoma > Phrynosoma blainvillii. Next base: position 49,946,414 of record JANUYF010000001.1, on the reverse strand, counting down.
ACATATATTTGAAGAATGGGCAGTAAAAGTGAATGAATTAATGACAATGGATAAATTAACAATGATGATTAATGGTAAATCAGAACAGCAATTTCTTAAGAAATGGGAAAAAATTAAGAAATTATGGTATTAAAATCTTATTTGTAATCAGTAAATGTTTAGATCTAGTATATACATGAGGGAATGTTTTAGGTTTTTCTTTAAATTATTAGTTTAAGCACCTTTGCCACTTAAATAATGTGTTTCAGCAGAATGAAATTATGTCAATCTTATTTTTTGTAACAAGAGTATGTACATGAGTTGTAAATTGCTTAGACACTCCATAGCACGGTATGAAGCGGTATATAAATGAAGCTGCTTTGCTCTATATTTTAAAAAATAAAACATTATTATTAAAGCCATGATAGCTCAGAACCACAAGATGGAGCCAAAATATAATACTAATTTTGGAGTGCCTTGCTAGAAGCAGAAAGTTATAAGAATTTCACATGTGTTTTATAAATAATACTGTGGAGCAAATTACTATTTTAAATCTACTGGACAGCTCAACAATGAGGAAAAAATGAATGTTGTATACTCTGTAATAAAATTTTCATTTGATTTATTGGAGGATTTAACTTACTCTTATTGCTCTGCTACTTTCCCCTTCTAATGCATCTGCTCTTTCACCAAGTTATATGCATCTAGCTTTCTGTTATCTATAACCTTATCAGCTTGGCTTGCTGGATCAGGCCAAAGGCCTCTCTAGCCTAAGCATTCTGTACCCATGCTGCCAAATGGATGCATTATGAGAAGCCCACTCATATTCATGCAAGTTCAATAGCACCCTTGTGCCTCTTGCCAAGCAAACCCCCATGATAGGTTTGCCTTAGGGTCGCCATAAGCTGGAAATGTCTTGAAGGCACACAACAACAACAACAACAACAACAACAACAAACTCATGTTACCCAGCAGCTGAGAGGCGCACTATTTATTTAGATTTTATTTTATTTTTGTCATCCTATCTTTCCTCCAAGGTCCTCCAGCATATCTCTTCCTCCTTCCCACTTCTTTATTCTATTCATGGCACTGCTTATTTGTATAAACCACTATACATTAAAACTACAAGGCCCTCTGGTTAGATTAGAGACACTACAAGTCTCTACCTGATAGAGTAGTATGGTACAAGGTCTACGTTGGCTTTCCATGTTTTTATGGATGCTTTGCCTAACTGAGGGCAGGAATTTTTTCAGGCCCACACTATGAAATGTAAATTCTTGTCCTTTTTTAGGCAAAGCTTCCACAAGGACATGGGAAGCTACTAACTGCCAGCTTAGATCATTGGCTGACCAAGCTCAGTATTGTCTATACAGTAAGCCCTCTCCATCTGCTGCTTTGATTATTTGTGGTTTTGATTAATATGCCATCTCTAGGAATCTCTAGGTCTTCTAGCACAACTCTGCCAGAAGTTGACCATAGAGTTGTGCTGGGGAACCTAGAAGTTCCTAGAGAAAGCACTTCTCTAGGCATTTGTAGGTTCCCTGGCATGATTCTATTATCAACATCTGGCATATGTTGACCCTAAAGTTGCACTGGAGGACCTGGAAATTCCAAGAGAGGTATTCTCTCAGGTAAAAAGAATAGTGTTTATTTATTTATTATTTATTTCCCACAGTCATGGGGGTCCTTCATCCCTAACCCCAGCAAATGTGGAGAGACCACTGTACTAGGGTGAGAATCATGCAGCCCTCCAGATGTTATAGCCAAAGACAAAAAGTGCTATTATTTGCAGTTCAACAGTTTCTATCACATTGTATCATTCCCATCTATAACCTACAATGATTGATAGCAGTACTCCAGCAGTTCTTTGAGGCCAGTGTCTTTCTGAGCCCTGCCTGAAGATGTCAGGCATTTTTACTCTGCAACGTTGACACACAAAGCATGTCTTGTTCAAGACAAATAGAGCTGCAAACCTCAGGCATTAGGTGAGGACAACTGTAAGGTCAAACAGCAACAGACTGTAATACGCATTATCTCTGTAGAAAACTCAACTCTTATCTGACAAGACACGTTATAGGTCTTTTCTTAAAGCCTATCAAGTGACAATAGAGGCAGCTAAAGAGTCTTTCTATTCTGCATCTATTGCGTCTGCAAAGTTTCGTCCAGCAGAGCTGTTCAGGGTGGTGAGGGATTTAACACAAATACCCCCCACCCAGAACTCTCTATTAGAACCAACTGTAGCCTGCTGTGACACTTTTAACAATCATTTCGCAGATAAACTCTCTCGGATAAGAGCCAACTTAGATGCCAGCATTACTACAGACGCAATAGGAGAGGTATCCAGTGCCTCCGCCAAATTTGTTATACTGGATCAATTTGAGTTGGTAAGTATCGAGGATATTGACAAGCTCCTTGGTAGTGTGAAAAGGATGACCTGCTCTCTTGATCCTTGCTCATCATGGCTGACTGTCCAGGGGAGAGATTCCATCAAGGTGTTGTTGAGACTTATAATCAACACATCCTTCAGGAAAGGCTGACTTCCACCATGCCTAAAAGAGGCAGTGGTCAAACCACTTTTAAAAAAGCCTTCCCTGGACTTCCTGGACAAAAACAACTACAGGCCAGTATCACTTTTACCATTCTTAAGCAAAGTTATTGAGAGAACGGTCGCCATTCAACTCCAAGCAGTCTTGGATGAAACTGATTTTCTAGATCCATTTCAAACTGGGTTTAGGACGGGATACGAAGTTGAGACTGCCATGGTCACCTTAGTTGATGATCTCCTTCTGGGCATTGACAGGGGAAGTGTGACTCTGTTGGTACTCTTGGACCTCTCAGTGGCCTTTGATACCCTTGACCATGGTGTCCTTCTGGAACGCTTGAGATAGTTGGGAATTGGAGGCTCTGCTTTGCAGTGATTCCATTCCTACCTCTCAGGCAGATTCCAGATAGTGATTCTGGGAGACAGGTGCTCTTCTAAGAGAGCTAAAATCTGGCGTCCCCAGGGCACCATCCTGTCTCCCATGCTGTTCAATATTTACATGAAGCCACTGTGTGAGATCATCCAGAAACATGGGGCGGGGTGTTATCAATACGCTGATGACACCCAAATATATTTCTCTATGACTCGGACTGATGCAGTGACTACAGATGGCATCTCTCCTCTGAATGACCGTCTTGGGGCGGTAGTGGACTGGATGAGGGAAAACAAACTCAAACTGAATCCAGACAAGATGGAGGTACAGCTGTGACCCTTCCTGGAGCCAGGTGACTTTGAAACAGTGGTACACGCGCTGGTAACCTCTTGAGTTGACTTCTGCAACTTCTACATGGGGCTACCCTCGTGCCAAGTTTGGAAACTTCAATTGGTACAGAATATGGCAGCTAGACTGGTCGCAGGGACATCTAGAACTGACCACATAACACCTGTTTTAAAATCTCTACATTGGCTGCCAATTAGTTTCTGGGCGCGGTACAAGATGTTGGTCATAACCTTTAAAGCCCTACATGGCTTGGGTCCTAACTACCTGCAGGAGCACCTTCTTCCAAACAATCCACCCTGCACACTAAGGTCCTCTGGGAAAAATCTTCTGCACCTTAAAAAATCTAGATTGGCTGCAGTAACCCAGAGGGCCTTCTCGACTGCCACCCCTAGGTTATCGAATGACCTGCCAGAGGAGATCTGTCACATCACCACCTTAACAGCCTTCAAAAAGGCACTTAAGATGGATCTCTTCTGACAGGCCAGCCCAGAATAGCCCTCCCACCTGTGCATTTGCTTTTTTTTTTTTTTTGGTAATTTCTATATTATTGTTTTCTTATTATATTATTTTATTTTTATGTTTGTAACCCGCTTTGATTCCCTTTCGAAATAGGCGGGCTAGAAATAAATTATATTATTATTAAACACCAGAATGCAAGATATCCCTTTGCAGATCTCTGTACAGGCATATCTTGGTCATACCATACAGGTATATCTTGGTTAACATAGCAGATGGTTTCCTGAGCATTAACAGAAAATTTGGTAGTAGAGGCAGAAATAACATGGAAGGAATAAGCATTTTGTCACTGTTCAGTTGCTGTGTTATCTATTTGTAACAGCCTTGCTTCTGAAATATTTGCTTTGGCGAAATTAATAGGGGAGGTTTACATATTTTTGGGATAAAGGCTTGTCCTTAGAACTGATTTTTGTATATATTCATTATAATCTGAAGAAGACTGAAGTCAAAACAGATTTTATCTTATGAATGACATATTACCCATACTGTCCTGAATGTTGTTATATGCTATCTATATTGTCTATATTTTTGAATACATTATAATATGATACCTACAATTGTCTTTATTATTATTATTACTATTTTTTTTGCACCTTTGGTGCTACGTGTCATGATTGGTAGTTAGAGACTTGAAGAACCAGGACAACATTTTAGCAAAAATTAACTGTTGCATTTATTCTGGATTCTAAGACACACAAACTACTCCATAACCGGTAGAATCAACTCTGAATTTTCCCAGGTTAAACAACACTTTAAAATCCCTTTGACCAGCCCCCCCTTCCCACACTTGAAGCAGGGCTGCTTGTCCATATCAAAAGAGCTTTGAAGTTTGCCCCTTCTATTCTTATCTTCCCCATCTCCCAAGGAGGGAAGGAAAGCATCCTCAATAAAGGTCATAAACAACTCCAGGTTTCCTGCTCAAGACATCTTTTTCCCCCCCAATTCACATTTGCTTTGATTCCCCCCTTATATCGACCACATTTTGATTTCCCCCTTACATTCACCACATTTTCTTGTCAGATTCCTATGAGAATTATAGGATCATGAAACTACTATACCTTGTTGACTTTGCATAAGTAAACAAAAACATTTTGAAGAGACCACTTGAAAGCTTCTTCCTAAAGGTATCTAGGTGGGATTTTTTTCTTCGATCAGCATCCACTTTTCTTATTTTTTTAATTTTTGATTGCTAAACCTATACATTTTTGCTTTTTTTAAACATGCTGAAAGTAGCTGATGAGAAAAACTTATCGCTCATCCCTTTCCTTGCTGTTTTGCTGTTCACTCATCCTCAGTAAGGGATTCTGGAGGCAGCTGCTATTTACATTGCCTGTTGTAGGCAGGCTCACATACTACAGTGGTTTGGGTTCAAGGCCCTACATGGTTTGGGTCCAGGTTACCTACAGGAACGCCTTCTCCCATATTATTCACCCTGTACGCTCAGGTCCTCTGTGAAATGTTTGCTCCAACTGGCCAGGACTAGACTGGCAATGGTTTCCCAGAGGACCTTTTTGTCTGCTGCCCACAGACTGTGGAATGACCCGCTGAAGGAGATACGACAGCAGAAAATGCTGACTGCATTTAAAACAGCACTAAAGACATATTTCTTCCAGCAGACATATCCAGTCAATTTTAAATCATGACTTTTAATCTGTATATGAACTCTCATGAATGTATTTTAATGATTTTATAGTACTGTATTTTAACTGTGAGTTTATATATTTTTAATTATAACATACTGTACCCTACCCAGAATATTGAAGAGAGGCAGGGAATAATAATAATAATAATAATAATAATAATAATAATAATAATAATAATAATAATAATTTTCCAGTTCAAGCTTTATAGCACTGTTTACTGAAGAAACCTGCTGCAACACACCACTGAATGTCTGTATTTCAACAGCCACTTTCACCATCCTTCCAATGCCAATGCTGCTAAAAAACAACAACCCTTCCACTTAGATAGACAGCACTGGGGAGCATAAAAAGACTCTGTAAAATGGAGCTTCTTTGTCAGAGGCTTAGTTAATTGAAGTATTCCTGTACTTGGTATGTGGATATTGGGGGTAAAGCACACAATATTGCAGAAGGGTTCAAGCACAATACCCTCATATTTTAGTCCTATGTTTAGAGAAGAATGTATGAACTGGGCTTGTGACATGCCTGAATTTGTTCTATTTCCACTTGAAATCATGCATTTCTAGAAATTCATAAAGGTCAAAATGCTAACCGGTCTACAATGAGAGTGACCTTTACTAGAATCACTGTGCTGTATTGATGTGTTTTAAATCAGGCAAACAAGAAGTTTTGCTCAAAATATACATCACACCAGTGTTTGATTATTGATGAGTGATGTATCATTGGGTTTGATGTCCAGCAGAGATAATGGATAAAAGCAAAAATATAATAATAAATGAATATAGTGTGGTTTTCAATCTGCAGCTGTCTTTACATTTATATATTTTTGCTCCATTACCCAGTTTTCCATCTTGCCTTTCATCTCTCTGTATAATTATGCTGTTTTGTATGTAAAGTATTATAGGCTATTTCTTTTAAATCCTATACTGTCACTTACACACAAAGAAAAAAAGACTTTTCCCTTTGAGGGTCATAGTAGTAGTAGCATGCAAAACCTGTAATTAACTATGTCAAATGGTGAGACAACTTTTGAATTAATTCCCAAAATAAAGATTATAAATATACACTTTTATTGTATTTGAAAAAAAAAAAACATTGTCCAAAATGATCCACATGAGATTCCATAAGCGTTTTGCACATTGTAACTGGTATGAAGTTGCTATCTCAAAGCTGATAAGGGACTTGTCTAAGTCAGCCAAAATTCACACCTCACACATTTTAGATCATGATGAAATAATTTGCTGGCATGAATGCAATTTACAGGGGATGTATATCTACACTGAGAACAATTCCCTCTCCCCATGATTTCTTTTTGACACTCCAGCAAAAGTGAAGTGGATGGTAACATATCACTTCCAACATTCTTTGAGTCATAAGGGGTATGGAGCTCAGCATTTCCAAAAATGCTACAGAATGCAAAAAGCCAAGTTGATGGGAAAAATGTGTGTGCATGCTTGGCGCTATCTGATTTATCACTGTCACACCAGTGGTTCTAATCAATAGTTCTGTTGAGCAATGGCAGTTAAAAATGTTATGGAAGCACACTCTAAGATAATGACTCAGAGAAGTTAGTGGATTCATATTGTAGCAGAGTTTTCATCAATGCTGCTGGAGTGGCTGGCATATTAAAGTGCTGACTTCAAGGCCAAGTTAGCAAGAATCTACTTTGATGTGTTGTTTTTTTGGACTTTATCTGGCTTGCAGTTCTTGGACTATCTGTAGACTGGAATTTGCACTCTGGAGTTTGCTCCTTGATAAAGCCTATGGATGTATCCCTCTCCTCATTGTGCACTTTTCAAATGCACAAAAAAACTCCACTTAAACTCACTTTAGTCAATAGAAGGCAATTTTAAAAGGGTATACAAAGGTGCATACAGTTAAAAAAAATCCCACAGACACATGAAGCAGTGGATTTCATCCCATTTAAAAAAATTTCCTGATTTAAGGGATTATTCGTTTTTTTAGTGTGGCAATGTGAATAATCTCACTCACATATTTCGAGTTTGTTATTCACACTATGGAACTGCATCTCTGTGCATCTCTGTGAGTTTAGGGGCTCACACGTGCCATATGTGGATTCAAGCATCTGTGGACAGCAAGCCTGTGGTGAGGCAGTGGTGGTGGAGGAGGAAGAGGCAGAGGAGGAGGAGGAGATGAGAGGAGCAAGAGGTGGGGGGAAGAGGAGGAGGAAGAGGAGGAGGTGATGATGGAGGAGGAGGAAGAAGCAGGAGGAAGAGGAAGAGGAGGTGGCAGAGGAGGTGGGAGGAGGAAGAGGAGGGAGGAAGAAGAGGAGGAAGAGGAGGAGGAGGAGGAGGAGGAGGTGTTAGCATCAGTGCATTTTTCTGAATTTTGGTGTGTGTATGAATTCCACATGGCCCCAGATGCATTATGCTGTGGACCCCAAGTGCCTCCATGGCAAGGCAAAGAGGTCATGCCCAGGTCACTTGGAAAACTGGAAAATCCCCATCCCCCATAGTCAGGCAGATAGTGTGGGAGTTGCAAATGGACCATCATCACCTCCATAATCAGAAGGATGGGCGATAATGGCCCAGATGTCTCACCTGATGGGCCAGCTAATGACTTAATCCTCTCCCATTTCCCCTTGAATATTGCCAGACTGGATTACCTAACCCAGGCAGTCTCACACCTTTGCCCTGCAGCTAGATTTTGCCCTTAAAGACCCCCAGATTTCTCCTCTCAGTGTCGCTAGTCTGAGTTCAGGGGGACCCTGCATCACTTTGTTCTCTGTTCTAGTTACCAGCACCTCCGTTCAACCCACACTCTTGGAACAGTTGTGTTTCACACCACTTCACCCAGTTGGATCCCGGAAAAGGCTTCTTCTGTAGTAAGTATCACCCGTAGTGTTGTCTCTGAACCTTTTCCAAGCCAACCCCTGTTTTCCTGAGCCTTGCATGAGTGTGTGCATGTATGTGAATTGCTGCATGAATAAATAACACTTTAATTGGAGAGTTCTGTCTCTGCATCAATTCTTAGATCCACTGGACTCTTGGTATACATGTGGGAGGTGGTCTCGCAGGGTCCTTGTAGCTGACCCCCTCTCAATTTGAGCTAAATAAAATTCCCCATACTAGACTTTTGGCTACAGAGAAGGAAGAGAAAGCGGCAGTGGTGGAGGAGACAGGAGGAAGAGGAGGAGGAGGAAGTGGCAGCAGTGGTGGAGGAGGTGGCCTGTCTGCCTGCCACTGGTGAGAGCCACAGGGAGAGAGGAAGGAAGGATGAGTGCCATTGTTGTCAATGGTGGCATGGCCACATGGCCACACCACAATTGGGGACAATGAAGACTTGAGCATCTGTGGATTATAGTATCTGTGAGGGGTCCGGAACCCCCAATATCAATTATCCCGGGGTAAGTGGGTATTTTGACAGCCCCCTCCAACTTAATTGGAGGCATTTGAAAAGCATCTGAACAACAAAGATTCAACCCAGATTCAAACCAGATTATTTTTTACCATCTCAATAACCATCTGAATAAGCCAGGCACAGAGAGAAGATGGAGATGGGAAAGACAACTGATGTACACATCCCTAAATATTACAAACACTCATGGACAATGGTGTGGTTGTTAATTTTGAAGTGAGGGTGCCTCTTCTAATTTTTCAAAATAATTTTATTGCATGAGCATTATTTAACAGAAAAAATACACAGAAACAAAGTTATAAAACTCTAGTTAGCCAGACCAATCCTATATTATTTAATGTTGATATTCACCACTAAAATTGATTCCTCCAATCATTCCTTGTGTTTTCTGAGGGTTTATAGGTGAAGTCCATCCTTGTTATGAAATTAATAAAGTGATACCGTATTGACTCAAATGTGCCTGTGTTAGGACGTTACCACACTTGCAGCAAGAGAGTGGCGAGAAAGCTGGTCGGAATCATTTGGGAACCATTTTGGGCTCATGCCGGAATGTGCCCGGCAAGCGGAAAACATTACCACACTAGAATGGAATCAGTGAGGAATGTGAGATGCCGGAATGGTTCCGCTCCGGGGGCCCGGATCTCCTGTCCACACACAAGTTGAAAGACCCCTACCTCGATCCGGCAAGGATGTTCATGCACATGCGCAGAAGCAGGAATGCTTGCCGAGTCGGTCGGATGAGATTTTTGTCACTTCCCCCTTCTCGTCATGTCGTCATTTCCGTCTGCTTGCCATTTCTGTCAGATCGCCATTTCTTCTTCCGTGTGTGCCGCCGCTCTGACCATGGAGGGGTCTGGTGCAGTGATGCTTTCTGTGTTGCATGCGGAGCTGGAGAAGTTGGATCGGCAACAGGAGCGGAGGCGCAGGGCTGTGCTGGCTGGCGTCCGTCGCTTTATGAGGCGGCGTGGCATCACTGGCTTCACAGCCCATGCCTTGTTATGGAGGTTTTTTGGTCGCTGCCACCGCGTTGGCCAGAGTTTCCATGCCGCCAGTGTTCCCCGGCCACGCCGTTGGTGGGTCAGCCCACAGGTTGTGAGTAACTGGTGGGCAGAGGAGGTGATCCCTCTTTGGGATGAAGACATGTGGATCCGGAACTTCCGGATGTCCAGGGCCACACTGTACGAGATAGCTGAGGCTCTGCGCCCTCACATCCAGGCCAGGGACACCTTGCTGAGGAGGGCCATCTCCGTGGAAGAGAGGGTGGCAATCACCATATGGTGGCTTTCTGCCCCCCTCAATTACAGGAGAGTGGCACGGCACTTCCAGATTGGGGTGTCCACAGCAGCAAAAATCTGTACTGAGGTGATCCAGGCTATTGTGGATGTACTTCTCCCAAGAACAGTCTGCCTAGGAAACTATCGCCAGGTAGGTTCCTCTCTTGTGTTCTTGGCCTCTGCTTCATTTAAATTAATCTATGCTGTCAAATAATACTGTACAGTATTAGTTTGGAAAAAGTACTCCTGCCGTGCCACATAACAAGGGGGGGTCATGGCTTCGGGCTTCCTTTTGGACAATTCCTTAATTTGCTATTACCTCCCTTGACTCGTGACATTACCTCTTGTATGTGAGATTTGCAGAAATGCATGCCTACATATATAAGCAGATTACTGAAGGGGCTGGTGTGAGGGGTGCATTAATTTTGAAAGGGAGCTACAAGGAGAGCGGAAATGAGGGCTTCTTCTGTAGCAGTATATATGTGTGTATGTAGCTATGGATGGAGAAAACCATCTACAATTATGAGAACTTACCAGACACCTAAGCATTGTGCTGCTCTTACCCTGCTCTTCAAGGCTTTTTCTCTTTTTTCCTTTTTCTTACCTTGCAGGTCATGGATGGATTTGAAGAGCTGGGCTTCCCCCACTGTGTCCGCGCGCTGGATGGATCACACATCCCTATACACCCTCCAAGAGTCAATGCCGAGGACTACTATAACAGGAAATATGGGTACTCAATAGTACTGCAGGCCTTGAGCTCGGCAAACGGTGTATTCCTTGACATCGAGGCTGGCTTCTCTGGCCGTAACCACGACGCATTCATCTTCCGGCATTCATCCCTGTGCCAGGTGATGGATGAGGGTGCTTTTGTCCCCGGAAATCCCACGGTCACTATCAGGGGGGTGCAGTCTGGAAAACACTGTGGGGGCGATTCTTCAAAGAATTGGAGAACTGGAAAGAAAGGTGGACCAGCTGGATATGTGGTTCGACCATTTCCGTGTGCATCAGTCTCCACCTCAGGATTGACTTTTATTTGATTTTTCCATCCCACCCCCCTCTGCCCATCCCCCTCTGCCGTGTGCGAGAACAGTCAGAGGTTTTTTATTTTTTATTAATTTCTCCATCCCTCTCTCCCCATTGTTTCTTTTAAAAATCATTAGTAATGAATGTGTATAAATAAAAACAACAGGAATCATATTGTTAAAATAAATACTATATTTTTTGTCAAAAATACTGCATGTCATCTTTCTTTAATTATCTGAGGTGGGATGTTGGGAAAACATAGACTCTTCAACGCGCCCTTTTCACTCCTTTGCACCAGCATCTCGATATCTAGGACGCAGTGTATCTGAAAGAGAAAGCAGGGAAATCACTAGAACTAGAAGGGAATGGACCACGAGAATAGATTAACAATAGTGTCTCTCACTGTAAGATATTAGAAGACAGAGCATTCCCTGGCAGGCCAAAAAGAAAGGGAGCTGAGGAAAAGTTCAATTGATCAGAGGAAAAGGTGAAACGATTACCATTTTTCAAATCGGCGAAGGGCACTACCTGATATGTCTCACTTATTAGCCAAGGGCCAAGAGCTATGAAATGCATGCAAAAGAAAAAACCGCCCAAACAAACCTTGTTAAAACTTCCCCTCACAACCGGGCGCCCAAGCAGGGAAACATGTGCTATGCCATTTGTGGAGCCATCTCCGCTGAAATGCACATCGAAGCACAGTCGGAAAGGGCCCCTTGGGGTGGTGCATAGAAATGGCATTCCTGCATGGCAGGAGGCAGAAGTGGATGGACGTACTGCTTTTCCCCCACCGTACAAAAGAAGAGCCCATTTTGGGGGTGCTTTAATAAGTCACCCATGCCATGCACGTCAGGCGTAATATGTAGATATATATTGAATGTAAATGTAAATATATAGTAAAAGTAGATAGATACATGGAAAAATGCGCATGTAACAAATACATATATATATATATATATATATGTATGCGTGTATTTATATATATATACATGTATGTATATATTGTGTATATATATATATATATATATATGTATATATATGTGTATATATATATATATATATATATATATATATATAATATACATGCACACCTTTCCATCCCTCTATCCCTGTATGTACCTATCTATCTATGTATCTATCTATCCATCTATCTATCCTTCTATTTCTAATTTGTTTGTAAACCATGTCTGGTTTAAAAAAATTTATGGGGGGAGGTGGTAATCGCTCTTAGTTGTTATTGATTATGTTATGATGTAAGCCGTCCCGATTGCTGTGCAGAGGGGCGAGTTATAAATAAAAATAACAATAACGACAATAACAACAATAACAGCAAGTATTATATTACTGTTATTATTATTGTTTCTGTTGTTGTTGTTATTATCACTATTATGTCCATCTACCCATCACCCACAGTATTCTCCCAACCAAATTACCACCTCCACTGCGTTCCCCCCCCCACTATATATACCAGGGGTAGTCAACCTTTCCCCTTTAAGGGCCGAGGGACTTCAGCTCCCAGAACCCCAAGAGCTACTGGCCAACATGGGGCTATTGGCCAACATGGCTGAGGCTTCTGGGAGCTGAAGTCCCTCGGCCCTTAAAGGGGAAAGGTTGACTACCCCTGATATACAAACTGGGCGCCCAAGGAATAGATGTAACACATTTATTCAAGATAACACTACTCACACACGACCAGGTACCACAGCCTCCGAGATGATGGCAGCCAGGTATCCACACCTGAGGAAAGAGAAACATCAGAAAAGAAAGATTATTATTATTATTATTATTATTATTATTATTATTGATATTATCACTATTATATCCATGTACCCATCACCCACGGGGAATTCTTCCAACCAAATTACCGCCTCCACTGCCCCCCCAACTATATATACAGATATTCCCCCCCCCCGAATTCTGGGCTACAAAGCCATCCATAATTCCCCCCCCCCCCAAGCCCTGGTCGCGCGGTGGCACAAATCCCAATAGAAAGCTCTAGATTGCCTTAAAATAATAGAAGAGAGGACCATTGTTTACCCGTCCCATTTGTTGCCCGCTCCAAACAGGAAGTACACGTCATAAGATGCTTCCTCAAATCCTTGGGGAATACCGCGAGGAACCATGGCCCATAAAATGAGGAAATGCGGCATGACAAGGATCTCGTGTTTATACCTATGCCGAGATCAGCATCATTCCGGTATAGTGCCGACCGCTCGAGTGTATTCCTTAAAACTCTCGGAATTCAAAAGGACTGAAATGAGGCTGAAATGACGCTGAAATGAGGTAGGGAAGGGCGGGGTTTGCTGCGACGTCGTGAGAACACACGGAAAAAAAGTCTGAAACGAGGCTGAAACGAGGCTGAAGTGAGGCTGAAATGACGCTGCTTTTAGTCATTTCCCATAAATGCTTGGATTTCCTTCTCAGTTTCTCTGCTAAAGTGAAGATTTCCTAGTAATTTTCTCCAGAAGCCATCCATCCATCCATCCACATAAGGTATGTCTTTCCAGGGTTTTCTATCGCACTACTATCTCAGGTCTTGCAGCAAGAGGTAAACAGAGTAACTTGTTATTCTGTAGAGAAGAATATCCCCCTTGAAGTAATGATTGCATCAGCCGAGTTCCCCATTTGTGTATGATTTGGCAAGTAATTTTGTCCATTAACTCTATAACTCCATCCATGCAGGCGATCCTCACAATATAGCTGTGCCTGCCAAGGAAAATCCAAAAATGTAGGCTGCTGCATCAATCTATATCTCAGTATGTCTCTGTGTGCATAATAGTTTACATTACAACAGAGAGAGCTTAGAACACTATGGCTGTAATCCTATACACATTTACCTAGGAGTATAGCCTACGGGATTTATTTCTGAGTAGCCATGTATCAGATTGTACTCTTTACTGTTGGTGGGAAAATGCATTTTCTTCCACTTTCAGCTACTATAAGTGTGCAAGGAATTTTGAGGGGGTAGCATATTAAATAATTGTTTCTGATAATCAACCCCCCTGTGTTTCAGCCTTGCAAACACTGGCTCCATTACAACACTGGACATGGGCAATATTACCCCAAAGAGCTTTTAGTAATAATAATAAAAAGCAGCTTTGGAAAGGGACAAAAGGGAAGAGGTGGAAGGGTGCTTTTCCAGGTCCCAGGAGGCTGGGACCTGATTCTTATTTTTCTTTGACATCTTTTGTTAATGTAGTTAGAAGGCAAGTGAAATGAAGGGATGATGGGACAAAAATTAGAAACAGCCCTAAAAATCCAAAGTAATGAGTAATACAATCCAAAGCTGTTTATTAACAGGAGTGAAATAGTTAATTAAGAACCATTGTTTGGTTCATTTAGAAAGAATGGCTGACTTCTCCTGTTGTTGGTACAGAAATCATTAGCAAAATGGGTGGGATGGGGAGGCTATGCAGAAAGTACCACAGAAATCAATGGACGAAATGTCTGAGCCTGGGGCATTTCCAGATTGCATCTCCTTAATTGCATTAAACACTTCAGAGCCATCTGATGGTCTCACTGCTCCACCATCTGCTCCAGCAATTTATGCATGCAGTACTTGAGGAAGGACAAGGAAATTGCTGTAGACTTGCAAGCGAAGGCCCTAGGCTGTTCTGTGATGGGAAGGACTTTCCTGAGGATGGGATGCCTGATTCAGAGAGAAACAGAAGGCATTTGGGGCTCATTAGTTTTGATTAACCAGGCCAAAATACAGTATAGCAGTGTTTTTTGCACACTTTGTAGAATTCCTTAGTTGTTGTTTTGCAAGTTATGACTTTGATAGAGAACAAGGAATCCAGCAGCACTAGTGGTATTTAGATGAGAGTTCTCTGTACAACACCCAATGCTTGGTTTTCACAACTAGGATATAATTTATATTATATTAGCAATATTAGCAAACTATATTATGTTAGCAAATGGATTTATATTAACAAATATAATATTAAATTGTAAGATAGGAAATAGCATTTTTCTAAGAACATCTTTAAACTGTGCATTTTTTTAAAATACAGACACATCCACAGCAACATATAAGACTCTGGAGTTTAAATTGCATCTGGTGCATAGGACAGTCTGAGAGCTGTAGACTGGGTGAAAGTCCAGAGAAGCATACAATTGGAGTGGATTCTTCATGTATCCCCAATGCTGTGTTAGCCTTGTTTTCAACTCTGCTTGATTATTACAAAGGGATCCATCTGCACAAGATGGGGCATTGAAACAATGAGTATTTATATTAACTGGGCCAATAATCTTTCATGTCGTCATCTATTATCTGGACTGGCTTATAGTTGCTTACTTAGCAGATGGTTGGCTGATGTAAATGATGGGGTCATAAAAGCTTGGTGACATTTATAGGTTTATATTAAGGCATATTAAAATAAATTATCTAATAAAAATTGACATTACCCAAATACATATAAAATGTAATCTCTGTTTCTCTGCTCTGTATAAGCTGAAAAGTGAGCTGCCTGCCTGTATGATAGAAAAATAGGTCTGGATGCAGATAGTGCCTGGATAGTGTTAAAAATACATCCAAAGTCTTGACTAGCCTTCCCCAGCCTGGGGCCCCTTATAGTTGCCTCACTACATCTCCCAACCATCTCCAGGAAGCTAATGACCATACTCATCAGAGCAATGACAGTTGTAGTCCAAAACATATGGAGAGTGCTGGAGTGGGGAAGGTTAGTTAGAGATCTGGGGTGAAAGGTGTACACTCCCATTCTTGTACCACCCCTCTTGTGTTATCAGGAAAAAGGAGCATTTTAGTCATAGAATAATGCCTGGAGAAATGGATGTAAATTTATCCTTCTGTAGTAAATCCTGAGAGCCAGCATGGTGTAGTGATTTGAGTGTAGGAGTGGGACTGGGGAGATTGGGGTTCAATACCCCACTCAGCCATGAAAACCCACTGGGTAACTTTGAGTAAGGACGTTATCACACAGGGGAAATCTGTTGGTTAATCCACACAAATCCCAAACAAAAACTGAATTTGGGCCTCACGATTTCACACGGCGTTGCACAGAAACTGGTCATAAACTGGTCAGAAACTGGACAGAAACTGGTATTATCCGAGATCTTTTAAATTTCGGGAGTTTAGAGGAAATGCATTCGTGAAATTACAGTAATTTTGCATTTACTGTAATGTGAAAAGCAAATACGCACGGACAATTCTCTTTTAAAACCTGGAGGAGGGCCAAGAGGAGGGGGAGGAGGGGCCTCCAGGGAGGGAGAGTCCCGGGCTCCTGCCTTGCAGGGAAGGGAAGGGAAGGGAAGGGAAGGGAAGGGAAGGGAAGGGAAGGCAAGGCAAGGGAAGGCAAGGCAAGGCAAGGCAAGGCAAGGCAAGGCAAGGCGAGGGAAGTTTGGGATGGAGGGAAAAGGAGAGGAAAGAAGGCTTCCCTCGCAGCAGCTGTAGGTGGATGTGGGTGCAAGTGTGGGGTGTGCTTGTGGAGCAATTTGGAAATCCATCTCACCATGAAGTTCTGCCCTTCAGGTCCTACAAAGGGGAAAGGCTTATGGGGGGGGCATGGGAGCTACCTCCAGTTTCCCCCTCTCCTGGGCATCATCCAAGGCTCTGGCTCTCCCTAGGGAACACTCAGCCCTTCCTTCCTTCCTTCCTTCCTTCCTTCCTTCCTTCCTTCCTTCCTTCCTTCCCTTTCCTCCTCCTCCTCCTCCTTCCCTGCCAGCTCTGCCTGTGATCCTACCCTCCTTGCTCATCTCCCCAGCAGCTGGCAGCCTCCAATGCCAGGAAAGGAGAGAGAGAAAAGGGAGGCTGAGCCATCTCAATCTCTCCCTTGCCTCGGCTTGCCTTGCCTTGCCTTTCCAGCCTCCTCCTTCTCCTCCTCCTCCTCCTCCTCTGCTCTCTTGAGAGGTCCTAACCCCAACGGAAGGGGGTTAGGACCTGTGCAGGAGGACATGACCCCAAACGTAGGACAGTCTGACATTTCCTCCTGGGAAATGCAGGACCTGCCCTGGAAAAAGGAGAAGTCTGGTCACAAAACACACCAATTTTCAGTACATGTACGGGTTCTTTTCACTTGTGTATGAAAGTTAAAAATGTCTTTTTTTCGCTTTTAACTTAATCCCGTTATTACTGTAATTACATGTGAAAAGCTTTTGCGCAATTAAGCTCTTTTTTTGCTTTCTTTTCGGGATGCTTCATTTCCACTTTATTATCTCTTTAACAATGAAACTGGCCCATGTGTGATAACGTTCTAAGTCACACACCCTCAGCCTCCAATGACCCTGTGATAGGTTCACCTTAGGGTTGCTATATATCCAAAACGACTTGAAGGCAAATAAGAACAACAAGTAAATCCTAAAATGTTTTTAGTCCCTCTTGTTTGTTTTTAACACTACTCCAGTCCTGCCTCTTTCATGCAGTCTAATTTTGCTTTGCCTTATGCTCAGGCTCCTCACTTATATTTATTTGAATTGGAATGGGCCCACATGCACATGAAGTCAATGTTATAGAACAGAGTAACCTTTAAATAAGAGACAGCCAACATGTTACCCACAGGCTTCCTGTGGCACTCCTTAGCTGGTTCTGCACCTGATGAGCTTTGAAATTTACCTGACTGCAGTTCCCAGAACCCCCAGCTAGTATGACAAGTGGCTGTGCTGAAAGGAGAAATCTAGGAGTTCTCT
The DNA here is from genome assembly GCA_026167975.1 of Phrynosoma blainvillii. Lineage (NCBI taxonomy): Eukaryota > Metazoa > Chordata > Lepidosauria > Squamata > Phrynosomatidae > Phrynosoma > Phrynosoma blainvillii. The sequence goes on along the minus strand of JANUYF010000001.1, from coordinate 49,928,693 downwards.
GGACTTTATTATACCAGCCTGCTGCCCTGCCACACTTGTGCTAGTTTAAGAATGGAAGCATATTTGTTTGACTTCATTTCTTACATACTTTTCTCCATGATAGTACTTTTCCCCATGGTTGCATGATCTGTTTTCCACACTGCCAAGCACCACCTTCTGGGCCATTGCAGCTATCAACCACCTAGCTAAGCCAGCTGGTGTATGAATGTGCACACAGCAGGCAGCTTCAGGAAGATGGTAATAGAATCATAAAAGCATAGAGCTGCAAGAGACCTTAAGGATCATCCAGTCCAATCCCTTGCTGTGCAGGAATACACAATCAAAGCACCCCTGACAGATGGCCATCCAGCCTCTGTTTAAAAATCTCCAAAGAAGGAGACTCCATCACACTCGAAGGCAGCATATCCCACTATTGAACAGCTCTTACTGCCAGGTAGTTCTTCCTAATGTTTAGGTGAAATCTTTTCCCCTTGTAGTTTAAATCCATTGCTCCATGTCCTAGTCTCTGGAGCAGCAAAAAAGAAGCTTCTCCCATTTTCAATATGATGTACCTTCAGATATTTAAACATGGCTATCATGTTACCCCTTTAACTTTCTCTTCTCCAGGCTAAACATTCCCAGCTCCCTAAGTTTCTAATCATGAAGCATGGTTTCCAGAACTGTCACCATTTTGGTCATCCTCCTCTGGACACACTGAAGCTTGTCAACATCCTTTTTGAATGGTGGTACCCAGAACTGGACACAGTATTCCAGGTGAGGCCTGACCAAAGCAGAATAAAGTGGTACTATTAATTCCCTCAATCTAGACACAATACTTCTATTGATGCAGGGTAGAATCACATTGACTTTTTTGGCTGCCGCATGTTCAACCTGTGATCTACTAGGACTCCTAGATTGTTGCCGTGATTGCTGCTGCACTCCCTCCCAAAGTGCAGGGTTGCTATGTGCACATTCACATGGAAGCCCAGTGCAATTGCTGCTGAGCCAATTGCCTCCACAAGCTGGCTGCTGTGTGAATGTGCACACAGCCACTGATTTCGGGAAGGTGTTGGCTGTCATGATGGCTGTGAAGGGGATGGGGGAGAGAAACAGAATCATGACCACTCACACCATGTGACTGCCTGAGAAGTGGAACTGCAGTGGAAGGGACCTATTGCACAAAGGCAGTAATGAAATAGCAGCGAGATTGAGAGCCTAGCGACAGGTTTTGCCCATCAATGAAAAGGTGCACTATAGTAATGAATGCAAGGCAGCAGCAAGACAGATGGTCATGTGATAAATAACTTTCAAAGACACTTTTATCTTGTTAAAATCCCACTATTATAACATTTTGATATAAAGTCCTTACCTAAAAATCTAAGGACATCATGGTCAGCAGTTACAATACTGTAATTGTAATTATGATATTGTAATTATCATCATCATCATCATCTCCAGTGCCATCAATATACATAGCACTTTACAATTAAAGAACAACAACAAAACAGCCCTGGCAAAGATGTACAATCATAAAACTATACAATACAATTGTAAACCTAATTATTCAGACATTAACTTCTGTAGATTCATGTTTATAGTCATGAATGACAAAATGTGACTCCAAAAATCTACTTTAGCAATTTGGCAGCACCCCAACTGAAGCATTTCTGAACTGATGCAGATTAAGGTGCCGGGAAATGATGTTTGTAGTGTGTTTCTGGTTGCAGGGTGCCTTAGGATAAATATTGTTGGCAGGACCCAAGGGGTGTTTCTAGCTACCTGTTAATAAGGCAGCCTGCTATTAGGAGTCCATTGTGGACATCATTTCCCATCACTCCAAACTCCAGTTCCTTGAAAATATGTGGTCATGGTGCTGCCAGTCTGCAAAGGTAGATTTAGGGAGCAGCATTGTCAGTTACACAGAACCAGCATGGTGTAGTGCTTTGAGTGTTGGAGTAGGACACTGGGAGACCAGGGTTTGGATCTCTGCTTGGAAACCTACTGGGTGACATTGGGCAAGTCACATTCTTTCAGCCTCAGAGGAAGGCAAAAGCAAGTCCCTTTTGAACAAATTTGGCCAAGAAAACTACATGATAGGTTCACCTTAGGGTCTCCATAAGTCAGAAATGACTTGAAAGCACACAACAATTATTAGTCATAACTATGATGAGGAAGCATCATCATTCAACCTGTATCAATGCTCATCAGGTATTGATGTCAATACAAGATCTTGAGCTAAGTTGTCCAAGCTCAGCAGTCCCTGTTGAGCTTAATATCTCTGTGGCAGAAGCAAACTCATTGCTTTTTTATATGAAAACAAATCCTGTGGGGCCCATTTGTCTTAATCTTTAAATAATTAGCAATAAATATCTCTTGCAGGTGCATTTGTTCTATATGGCACTGCTGTAACATTGCAAAATGTGACATTACATGCAGACATGTTGGCATAAATTTTAGCAACAGAACATTGGCCAGTAAAACATGTAAGGGAGAAATTACTCTTTGAAGCTCTGTACTGGCTCACAAGACATTGCTCCTTTTCATCCTGGATATAGATTTTGGTACCAAAAGTATTGGGGGGCAGGGTTCCTAGGAAAATAGATTACGAAACCAGAAGTGCTTGTCTTAATCTATGATGGTGAGAATTCATAAGGAAGTCATCTGTGAATCTTGACCTTTTCCCCCCTCTAGGCCATATGAAATGTATGTTTAGAATGAGCCTTTGCTTTTATCAAAAACTAATTGCATCCAGTGCTGATAAAATATTGGAAACAAAGAGACTGGAATATTGGAGCAGATGCCTGCCATAAGGAGTGATCTGGGTCACAAAGAAGAGAGCTTCAAAGTCTTTTTGTGTAGCTTAAGATTTCTACTGGAATGGTTTTTATTGAATTGAAGTAGTATAGTAATAATATAAATAGTATAGTACTATAATGGGAGATTATTGCAGCATTAATAAAACTGGCTTATCTGGGCCTGCTTAAAATTTAAAATGGGTGGCATCCTGATCTTATCACAAGGATTTAGCCACCAAAATCGCCGCCTGGGTCCATCCTGAGTCCATTGCTGCTCCCAGGGCCGCTCTGGCGGCCATTTCCTTAAACTGGAAAACTCCTGGCTTTGAAAAGAGGCATGCTGAGCACCCCTGCGAGCAGGGCTGGACCCGGGAGGCAATTTTGTCAGCTAAATCCTTGTGATAAGATCAGGATGCCGCTCGTTTTAAATTTTAAGCTGACTCAGGTAAACCGGTTTTATTAGTGCTGCGATAATCTCCATGGTTAGATTACATAATCTATCAAATTCATCTAAATTTACATCTTGGAGGATCTATTCTGTTGTCTCAACAAATTCTCCTCCTCCTCCTCATAAATATTGCCTTTTTCACAAAATTGGGACTTGAGGACTCAACAAGTATTAACCAGTGAAGCCATTCATATTTGTTTATGTGCACATGCCTTCAATTGTCTGTCGATTTCTGGTGATCCCATGAATTTCATAGCATTTTCTTAGGCAAGGAATACATACAAGTGGTTTTGCCAATCCCTTCCCCTGAAATATAGCCTACAGCACCTGGTATTCATTGGCAGTCTCCCATTCAAGTATTCAGGTCTGATTCTGTTTAGCTTCCAAGATTAGATGGGATTTGGTGCCTTTCAGATGTGACAGTTCCTTATTTATTTAATTTATAAGTTAGCTTTCTCCAGGCATGGGACCCAAAGAAGTTTACAAAAAGGCTAAAACAAAATAATGCTAAAACCCAGATGATGCAAAATTTAAAATACATTTGAACAAAATACCATATTAAAATACCGTTACATTTTAAAAATGTAAAATCATTTAAAAATGTAACAATAGATTTGAAAATATACTAAACCCCCCTCCATTAAAAAGACTCCCTGCAATCAGTAAATCATTAAATGTCTGTTTGAATAAAATGGCCTTTGCTTGTCATCCTGACCACCCATGGAAGGGATTTCCACATCCTAGGAGCAGCAATAGAAGACTGTCTCCTGTGTCTTTACCAGATGGGCCTGTGATGATGGTGGGACCAATAGAAAGCCCTGCCATCTCCTGTGGATTTTAAGACTCTGGCAGACTCATATCGAGAGATATAATTATTTAGATAGTGTGGACATAAGCTGTTTACATACATAGACCTGGATTTCTCCAGTAAAGTCTTTATTCTTCTTTGATTTTGCAGTTCCTCCTTCCTATTTATCCATGTACAAATGTGGCACATATCTCGCATGGGCTGCTCTTATCATTAATCAGTGAAATGGTAGCTTCACTCAGCTGACTCTGGGTATCATGATTGGTTGTTTAATTTGATTATTATTATTGTTGTTGTTGTTGCTGTTTTAACACTGAGGATGGAACAGGCACTTGTGGATTTTTTTTTCTTTTGTTCCATGAGCCAAAATAACTTTTGAGTATTATTACCTTTAGCTACTGTGCATCTTGATAGCTACTTGTTGTGCCTTCAAGTCATTTCTGACTTATGATGCCCCTAAAGCAGACTTATCATGGGGTTTTCTTGGCAAGTTTTGTTCTGATGGGGTTTGCCATTCCCATCCTCTGAGGCTGAGAGAGTGTGATTTCACACTTCACATGGCTGAGCAGGGATTTGTACCCTGGTGTCCAGTGTCATAGTCCAACACTCAAACCACTACACGACACTGGCTCTGTTCCTGGGCTTTCACATCTCTAGCGGACATACATATCAACATGTGGATATCCAGGGGTTGTGGTGCAGTAATGTGAACAGTAGTGGAGTTGGACCAGAAATACAGTCCAGAAATGTAATCCCTTCTGTATGCATAACCTTGACGCATGGAGGATGGCTGAAGAGGTTTCCTACTGGAATAAAAACAGCCACTGGCAGGCTCTCTCACCTGGAAAGCCTCATGGGGCATCAAAGAAATAAATGAAAGATATGTGACTCTCTTTAAACTGACAGAATAATCTCCAGCCCTACCACTGTAGTTTATTGTGGCACCAGAGCTCTCTGACAGAGAAGGCTCAATGTCTCAGAAAAAAATACAATTCCCATGATTTCCTAGCACTGAGCCAGGGCAGTTAAAGTGGACTCAATTTGCACTATTTCTGGCAGTCTGTAAAGGCCCAGTGTGAGTGGGGTGAGGCTTAGTGGGAGGAGAAAGGAGAGGCCCTAGTTTTTTTTTAATTAAATTTTTAATAAATTAAATTTTAATTTTTTAAAATAATTTTTTCTTTAAAAACATCACATTTTACCAGTTTTTCATTTCAACCACATGGAACCATGTATATGTAAATGCATTTAGGCATATGATACTGTAATTTAAAGGTATAATTTAAATTTTGCTAGTTATTTATGTCACAACTATTATCATTACATTCAGTAATGCACAGGAATTATGATTAATGAATAACATTAGTACCAAAAACATTACTAAGGATTCTGTATGGTGTGGTATAGGAGGAAGTCAATGGAGGGGGTGACACCATGAGTTACTGCACTGAGTGATGCCAAATCTAGGACGCCACTGCTTGAGACTTGTATATTTTTAGCAACTGACTTGTAGGTGCCATTCACTTTGAGCAGCAGACAAAATCTACACCCAGAGTGTGGGGCACCTTTCTTGGAGGAGACCAGCAAATGCGTTAGGCAATAGGCTTGAGGCAGAACAATCCTTCTAGAGCTTTTGGAAGGTTTTAGAAGACTCCTCTGATGTGCAGCTGGGACAGGCTGACAAGCAGACCTCAACCCTCACCTCGAGCCTATTGCCTAATGCATTTGCTGTTCCTCTCTGAGAAATTCACCCTGCATTAAAAGTTAGCCCCCAGACTTGAGACTTGACTTGAACCTTGACGTGAAAGTATCTTCCATGGACTTGAGACTTAAGTTGAGACTTGAAGGTAGAGACTTGACTTGAGACTCGAACCAAAATACTTGAATACATCATTGCTATTCTTCTTTAACTCTCATGGTTCCATCCTGAGGAGTCCTGGGATTAGCAGTTTAGTGAGGAACATTTAGAAATCTCATCCAGAGTGCCTCACCAAATTACAAAACCCAGGATTCCATTGGATGGAATCAAGGGAGGTAAAGTGGAATTGCAATGCTATAATTCTGTAGGGTGAACAGGCTCTTAGTCCCATTCATTTCCAGGAATTTACGAGAAGTGTACTTTGACTGTAGGGCATTGTGTTTGCCTATAATCAATTTAGCTTCCTTAGATATAAATCTGAGAGGGAGGGCAAGCGCTTACATAAAATAATCTGCTTTTCACTTTAAATAAAGAAGAAACACAAAAGTGTCAATTGATTTAAACAACTTTGGGCCCTTTCATACTACACATATAGTATTATGACTCCACTCTAACTGTTATGACAACATTGTATGGAATTCTGGGGCATGTAGTTTGATGACATGCTAGAGAAATCTGGCAGATAATTCTAAATGCTACTTTCTAAATTGCATGTATTAAGATTCCATAGGAGAGTGATTCCCAAACTTTGATCCATATGTTTTTCATTAGCTCCCAGAATTCCTGACTGTTGGCCAAGCTGTCTGGGGCTTCTGGGAGTTGAAGCCCAAAACAGCTAGAGGACCAAAGTTTGGGAACCTCTGCTGTAGGATGTTGCCATAGCAGTTAAATTGGAACCATTGTGCTAAAATTGCATAGGGTGAAATGGCCTTTATAGTGTAATAAAATGATGCAGTACTTATTATGATCCTCTACCCCTACAAGAATGCTCCTATTTAGGCTTCTAGCTCACCAAGCATGCCTCCCCTGATTTTTTGAGTTGCCAGAATGAAAACTGGAGAGGGCTCCTCTACCTTTAATGGTTGTGCAGAAGAGGGAACTTCTGCAGGGATTGCATGATGCTATAATTCCCTCTTCTAAACACCCATAAAAGTTATAGGAGCTTTCTTTAATTTTTAGTCTGATAACCATATTGAATCTTCCATTTCTCTATAGGCCTAGGCAAAAGCAAACTGCTGAAGCCTCTCCTAGCTTGTATATGCTCTTCCTCATTAATAATTTTTGTCATCTTGCCCAACACTCTGATGTTGATTGGCCACATATGTTCTGGTTTTCGTCTGTGAAATGTTGGAGGGTATGATATAAGCATGACCTGCCTGAAATAACTGCACCACAGCCAACAGTTCATGTTCCTTGTCAACATCCTTTGCTCCTAGCTGTCATTTCCTGACAATAAAACTTCAAAGATTAAGCTAATTAGCTTCTCTTCCTATCAATCTGAGATCTTTGTGTTCTTCAAAAGGATTTTTTTATATTCACATGTTTCCATAGATAGGGCTAGATACAAAGATTTTCAGGAAGTGACCCTACTGCTCCAAATATTTAAAATATCTTTTACAATTTCCCATCAGTTTTCCATAAACTGCTAAAGGAGAGGGTCTTCTGTTTTAGATCTTTTATGTTCATTGTCCAGTCCTGAAATTGGCTGTGCTGACAGACTTTCTATGATGTGATAATCCAATAGATGAAGGCTGCCAGAAGGCAGAAATAGGTCTTCTCTTGCTAAATATAGATTGATGTAAATTATGAAAATTGCTAGATGTAAATTATTTTAAGTTTTGCTTTTTTTTTTTAAATAGTGTATTAAATGGAAAGCAGATCAGAGGTATTTGTCATGACAATGAATATGTTTGTCAATGTAGTCATATCTTCCAACATTTTACAGATGAAAAATGGAAAACATGTGCCCAAGCATCATCAGAGTGTGGGCGAGATGACAAAAGTTATTAATGAGGAAGAACAGGCAAGCTAGAAGAGACTGCCAAATTTTGTTTTTCCCTGAGACAACTGGGAAGAGCAAATTCCACCCATCCTTTCCCTCTGTTGAATTGACTGCAAACTAATTTGAATTCAATCTGCAGCAATGGAGTAAGCTGAGGGCAAAGAGAGAAGAGAGAGAAACTGGGCACTTTTAAAAGCAGATGAAAAAGTGGTGCAACAAAGGATTAATTAGGACAGTTCCTGCCAAATTGTAATTATAGTGGCTCCTGATATTCATTGGGGTTTGGTTCCTGGACCCTTACCCCATGGATACTAAAATCCATAGATGATCAAATCCCATTATATACAATGGTGTAGTAAAATGTTGTGGTTTGAGTGGTTTGACTATGGCTCTGGATGACATATAAAATAAATAAGTAAATAAATAAATAAAATTCCTTTTCTGAACCCAGCTTGGATGTCTAGCATTTCTCACTCCATGTATGGTAAAGGTCTTTGTTATAAAATATTGCACATGATCCCCCTTGCAGGAGAAATTAATGGAATAGTCCAACAAAGTCAACAGGAGTAAGCACTCAAGCTTAGTTTACACGATGAACATTGTATGTTCATCGTGTAGACTAGCCCTAAGTAATTCTGCATGCTACATCACTTACACATGAGAAGCTGTTTCTTGTAGTGTGCAAACAGACCAATTCTGTCTCTAAAGTTGTGAGGAAATGCTCTCTCCCAAATCTCTACCCCACTGAAATAGGTCTTGAAGTAGCCTCAGAAAACAGACATGAGTGACAAAGTGCTTTTTGTTGTCTTTCCTCTTTTGCCACAGAGCTATGCCCCACAGGACCAGTTATGTAGATGTAGAAATAAACCATAAAACAGATTTCCAGAAGGACAATAGCAATCTCACAGTTTTCCCCCTTTCTTAAAGCTTGTGAGTGGGCAGCAGAAATGGAAAAGAAATTATTTTCAAACCAAACATGAAAACATAACTATATAAAAAAGCAAAATGATGAATGACTTTGGTTTGTACAGTATCCCCATAAGTATTATCATCCAAAATTATATTGCTCTGTGTTTTTAAATAGGTGGATTATGTGGTGGGAAAACAATTTATTTCTTTAATGAGTTGTAGGTTTGCTTTATGGGCATTTTTGTTACATTAGTTCCAGAAGAGGAAATCAATTGGTAAACTGCCACATTAGGTAAAATTACCCAATTTTGCTTCTACTGACTTTAAACCCCCCCCCCATTTCAACATATACACAAGATGAAATTCAGTGTTAACACTGATTTTTTGTCAAGAAAGGAAACATTGTTCAAAGTGGATTACATAATATAAGAAAACATAACAATAACAATTATATTTACAAAAAGCTAAAAATAACAGAAAAGGCTACTCTAAATAAAAGCCAGCCTGGATCAAACACAATATATTTTTGCCCAAAGTGGATTGTAGTGACCTGAGCATTTTTTTTGAGTGGAAAACCATCAGATCCTTTTTTGTACATTGATCTGGATTTTCTCAAGGAACAGTAAGATATCAAATGAATTGAACTTTATAAAAGTTATTGCAGTGTGATGTATGTATTGTTGTTGTGTCCCTTCAAGTCATTTCCAACTTATGTGACCCAACAAAGGTCGCCAAGCAGGTTTCCATGACTGAGTGGGGAATTGAACCCCAATCACCAGGGTCCTAGTGATCAAACCACTACACCAGTCTGGCTATACTCTATAGCTTATCTGTTAGATGCTACAGCATGGTGTACTGGTCTGAGCATTGAACTATGATTCTGGAAACCAGGGTTCAAATCCATGGAAACCCACTGGGTCACCTAAGGCAAGTCACACTCTCTCACCTTCAGAGGGAGGCAAAGGCAAAAAACCCTCTCCTCTGAACAAATCTTGCACAAAAACCAAAACAAACAAAAACCATGACAAGTTTGCATTAAGGTCAACTAAACTGGAAATGATATGAAGGCACACAGTAACAGCAACGGCTACTTTGAATGCCATGGTTCCATCCTATTGAATCCTGAGAGTGACGTCCTCAGAATTCTCTGCTAGAGAGCTCTAGTCCACTTTGTAGAGTTACAACTCTAGAACTGGCTGGCAGAGAATTCTAAGTACCTCAATGATCTATAAATTCCAGGGTTCTATAGGATGGGGCTATGATGGTTGAAATTAAATCTTTGTAATGGTGTAAGTATGATCTTGACTTAAGCATTTCTAGCAATGATGGATATTTGATTCCCTTTGGAAATAGATGGGCTAGAAATATATTATTATTATTATTATTATTATTATTATTATTATTGGAAGAACAGACAGTACTTACGGTAGCTATTGCTTTATTTTATCTTTGTCAGAGTATAGATGGGCTATGTAGTCAAAGGTGAAATGTAGAGATGTGTGTGTCTGTAATTTTCTACTTGAGAACAGCTTCTAGGCAAGCACAAACAACTCAGTCCAGATGGCCAGAGAGAGACATAACAATAGAAAACTCTAGGTGGGAAATCAGTCTTGTTTACATAAGAATAATAATAATAAAGGCTGGTATGGGAAAGTAGATCACGTGGTGGAAGATGAACAACAAGAGGCTGGGTTAGCATACATCACATACAGGTCATCCAATCAACCTGAAGGTTAACACCCAAAAAAGGTGGAGAGGGGCTGGACTGAGAAACTCTGTGTTTGGCATTGATATTATTATTTTGCTTCCTTTGGATCACACTTTTGTTCTTCTTCTTCTTCTCTTTACTTCTCGCAATGGATCTATAATATGTTTATATTGATTTACAATGTAGCCTTAAGATATGGAAACATGGATCTGTAGTTTTATTCTTGTTTAGCCACATCAGCAAGATGTGATCCTATAGTGGACTGTATTTTACTTTGCTTGTTGTTATTATTATTTTTCAACAATAACAATAAAAGCTCAACTTTTAGAAGCTTGGTTTTTTGTTCCCTGGTTCTGCTGGATCTACAAGCACACTACTCCACTCAAACCGAACAATCTTTGACTAGCCAGAAGAGGGAGCACACGTTCTATCCAGTCCTACTGGTTTCATTGTCTAAGGATTTCCACAACAATTTTCTCATTTATCACTGTGGTGCTCATTATAAGAAATGTATTTTCTTATTTTTTTTCTCCACTTACAGACAGATTAAGGGAAAAATTTCTGTGACTACTTTGGGCATGTTTAGAAATTATGCTGCTTATTTTGAATCTGTAAGTAAAAGGGAATATAATCTTTTCTATTTGCTTTTTTTTTTTAATATAATATTTTGAAATAAAATAGTTTTTTTAAAAAATAATAGCAGGAAATGTCAAAGACACAGCATGTAACCTACCGTGACTCGTGATATATGCTGTGCTTTCCAGTATCACAGAATTTAATCAGCTGTTTGGCACTCAATCTTGAGAATTAAGCTATCTCCCATCATTCCTGAGCAGCTGCCAGGTTGATACAGTCAAGTGGATCCCTGTTGGTGGGAAACAATTGCATGTTCCCCCATTCAGTACTAGCAATTTCAACCCAACAACATAATTGTGAGCAGGAAAATATGAGAAGAAATGATATATAGTGGTAAAATCAGGCTAACCAAGCAATAGAGTCCCTTATTCTTTAGCACTGAGAAGAGATATTTGCCTTTTTAAAAATGAATGTAAGATTCTGTCTCATAAAATAGTTGACAAGAGAGGACAAAAGAACAACAAAGAAACCATGGATAATAGTGTTTTAGAGACATAATAAAGCAAAGGTGGAGCTTCTTGATTACAGTATCATGGTCCAAAGTCAATGGGCGTCTTCACACACAGACGTCCAAAGCCGCCTGGAGCCATTCCGGAACGGATCCTTTAGCTCATTCCAGAATGGCTCCGGTGGCGGCAACTTAATTCCTTTTTTAAAAAGGAATTACAATTCCAGCGCTGATGCCGGAGTTAGCGCTAGATGGGGCGGGGCTTGCTGCGACGTCGTGTGAACACACGGAGCAAGACCCTGGACTGACGCTGGCTAGCGCCGGGGATGACACTGGGTGGGGCGGGGCTTGCTGCGATGTCATCTGAAAAATTTGCAAAGGAGCCGGACTGGGGCCGGACGGAGGTAGGCTAGTGTCCGCCTAAAGCTCCGTGTGAAAACATCCTTTGATAACTCAATCTCTTCCACATAAAAGATTCATGGAATACAACCGCACTGGATGAATGAATTGGTTACTACAAGGTACCAAAGTTTGGATATTCCCTGGCTTAGAATGCCTGATTCTGGTGCTTGTAATTTTTACTATGTTATGGAAGATGTTCCTCGGCATGGAAAATAAGGTGATGTTCTGGGATGTGCATATCAGCAAGGACTTCTGGGACATGTAGTTTCCAGAGTATTTGGTGTCTAGGCTCAGTAGTGGGGTACATGTAAAAGTTACATGCCCAGCCAGGGTTCTTAGTGTGTGGGATGTTACTTTTGCTAAGTACAAGGAAGGAACTGTTATCTTGTAGAATTTCCTGGTCAGTCACACCCACATCATTAGGTAATGTTTGAGTGAAATGAAGATGGCAGCAGATTTTGGGCAAATTATTTCTAGTGCAGAACTGTATGCTTTAAAGATCTAAGGAAGGGATAGAAATGAGATAGAGACAGAGATGGAAGGGATTGCATCCTATATCCTATTTATATGCACTGTTGTCAAGCTGGGAGTCACCGATTCTATGTGCATTTCACCGATTCTATGTGCATTTTTTTTTGCCTCATTGTAGTATTTTATATCTAAATCTGTTGAAATTCATTTTGGGCCGATGCAGATGGCCCGTAAGGGGCGGCTCTGTGCTGGCCGTGGGAGCATCGGATTGTGGCTGCGGCAACCACACACCGTGGCCCCGATCCTCCTTTTTCCCTCTCTAAAAAGATCTGGCAAATGCTGCTCCTTTTTGAGGTGGCAAAAAGCCAACCCTAGAGCTGCTGCCGCAGCTCTTTTGCACCCCTTCGGCACAGCATGTGTGCACACTGTGCCAACGGGGCGCCCTGACACCACATGCCATGCAGTTGGGCACACGGCGTGACGGTGGCGTCGGGGCAGCCAGCATGCGGTTGCCCCACCCCAACTCCACCCCCAGATTGGCCCTTTAAACTAGTCTGCATTGGCCCTTTGTTAGTTTTTGTCCAGCTCTCCAATAGGTTTAGGTCATTTGGAATCCCAGTTCTGTCCTCTGGCATATTAGCTACCCTCCTAATTTGGTGTCATTTGCAGATTTGAGAAGCATGCCCTCTGTTCTGTCATCCAAGTGATTTATAAAGATGTTGAACAATCCTGGCCCAGGACGGAACCCTGTGGCACTTCATTAGTCATTTCTTAGCAGGATGAAGAGGAGCATTGGTGAGAACCCTTTGATTTTGGTCAGTCAGTCCATTAAAATCCATGTAATAAGTGGTGGCAGCAGCAGCTACCTCACATGATTACTAGCTCATCTGTAAGAATATCGTAGCAAATCGCAAAGGGGGACAAGGCACCACAAAATGTCAGACATTCAAGAAAAATGTAGGGCACTACAAAGTAAAAGCTAAAAACACTAATATAAATATAAAATCATTTCATATGGTTTATTTCCAGCTATATCACATATACTGTATTTTATTATTTTTCTTCATTAAAATGCCTTGTTGCCTTGCAACATATTTATAGAACTCTGAGCAAGACAAATGCTTAAAATTATACTTTACTAGCAACAAGCCTTTGACTGAATCTAGATTTAAATGATACTTTCATTTGTCCATTAGGCTGAAATTAAGGGAGGGGGGAGGGGAATCAGTATTTGTATAGTGTCTTCAAGCAGCCCATTGCCTAACATGTTTGCTGTCCTTTCTCTCTATGAGAAACAAATGCATCCTGGGCCCTGGGAGCAAGTCCTGTCTGCTGCTGCTGCACCTAGGAAAAAAAGAGCTTTAGAAGGATGCATCCTATCCCCCTATTTGCAGGGACGACAAGTTGCCAAGTAGACATATTTCTCAAAAGAGAACGGCAAACAGCAATAGTGGGCTCTTTAGTCATCCTCAAAATGGAGGACGTTTTGGAATTCCTCTTGGACAGAAGTCTGAAATGTACGACATATACTGGAAAAGGAGTACATCTGGTCACACTGTTCCATGGCTAGAGATGTAAAATTTCTAAAAAATTTTAAGCCATTGGAAAAAACTGTTATTTCCTAGTTTTTTTTTTCCAGAAAAAAATGGTAATTTTCGGAAAAATTGAAAAAAATGCAACACTAGCACTTTTTACAGATTGAAAGTCACTCTCTTACTTTAGGAACATAAAATGTGACTATGTACAATTTGATTTGGTATAAAATTATCACAATTAGTATATTAAAATACAGTGTATTCAAACAATTATTACAAACGGAATGTACTTTTATTTTTTAATTTTTGTTTATTTGTAACAAATTTTGTAATAATCTCCTGAACTGTACGGAACCTCTTTGGTTTTGCTAGTTTATGTGGAGCAGGCAAAACAAAACAAAACAAAACAAAAACAAACCAGAAGAAACCATCAACATTAGTAACAAAGAAAATTATTTATATTTCCACTCCACAGTATCAAATAGACATAAAGCACCCATTCTCATAAAAATAATTGAGAGGGGGAAAGTGTATGGAAGGGAGGAGGGACAAAGATTCAAGTAATAGGCATGAAATGTAATCAGATTCATCTTCCAAGCTCTAGGCTGCATCTACACTGCAGAAATATTTCAGTTTGACACCACTTTAACTGTCATGGCTTAATGCTAGGGAATCCTGGGAATTGTAGTTTGTTGTGTCACCAGAACTCTCTGACAGAGAAGGCTAGATGTCTCATAAAACAACAGTTTCCAGAATTTCATAGCACTGAGCCTTGGCAGTTAAAGTGGTGTCAAACTGCATTATTTCTGCAGTGTGGATACAGTCCTGGTTATCAGTATCAGTTTCCATCTCTGCTTCTGCTTTTTTATGTTTATCATCATCACAGTTATCATGGACTTCTAAAAACTGAAGGTTTACCCAGACTGAAACACGCTTCTTTACCCTTTCATGTGTCAGCTTATTTCTTGATTTAGTGTGAGTGTTTCCAAACATAGATCAGATTCTTTCTGTACCCCCTAAAGGAAGAAATGCATCTTGCTCTTGCATTGGAGCATTCAGTAACCTAGGACTTGCTTGTCCTCATTCAATGTATTGAAATTAGAATAATTTGATACTCTACATAGTTTTTAGAAATGATCTGGAGAATATATGAACACCTTGTCTTAAAATTTTTATTCATCATGCTAAAATGAAACATTCCATAATTGATTTTCTTCCTTTTTCCAATTTTTTGGGAAAAAACAAAAAAGGCTTCAGAAAAAACCCAGGGAAAAAAACATTTCCCTCCCTGAATTTTTCCGGGCCTTCCGATCTGTAATCACGGGTACTTTGTCAAGAGTCTTGCTAAGTTCAAGACATACTACATGCAAAGCATTCCCCTGATCTACCAAGCTTTTAGCTCTGTAAAATAAAATAAAAAAGAGGGTAAGATTAGCATGGCATGACTTTTTTTTGAGAAACCCATACTGGCTTTTAGTAATCATAGCATTCTGTTTAATAATGTGTTCTACACTGTTTAATTATGTGTTCTACAACCTAGTTGGTTATTCACACTATGTTGCTCTCCAAGAATACTGAAAAAGATTCTGACTAGATTATATTTGCAGTTCCTTTAATATCCTTGGAGCCAGTTAGTCCGGTACTGGAATTCATTTTAATAGCTGGTTGCTTTTGCTATTCTTTCCCTATTTGGGGCTGTGGCCCTCTCGTTGTATATCACTAATGTACTTTGCATTATTCTTTCCATGACTGTCTGGACCTATTGTCCTTACTTTCTACCTGTGTTAGGACGAAAACAGTCTAAGGAAAGAAGCATGGGCTGATATCTGCTGTGGAAATATGGAGTTTTAATTGAATTTTATTAGTGCTGCTAATTCAAATCTATATGCAGAGGAAAACATAATCCCTATTAGGTGCTCATATGAAATGTAATATTGTTAATCTAACAAAATGAGTGTCTTTGATGTTTTGGCCTTTGTTGAAGGTCACAAGCAAATGAGCTGGTACACCAGATGATTAATATTGCTGTAAGAGTAACATGCAGCATATTCATCTGAAGATCTAAGAGTTAGTGCTTTTTTTCAGCTACCCGCGAAAGGGAAAAAATGGGGAGAGCAAGACAAATTCCAGAGACCCAGCAATTACAGGGGTAAATCTATTATTTGTCAGAGCTTGGATCTCTGAACTGAGACTATTATTGGCAAAGCCTGCAGTCTCCAGATCTTCACAATTGTTGTACATCATCCTTGAGCAGACTTTTCTTCCTCATCATTAAAAAAAGGATTTGTGTGTGTGTGTGTGTGTGTGTGAGAGAGAGAGAACAGCAGGCATTTCCTTACGTCTTAACTGAATGGCTTTTATTTTGTCTCTTCTTTAAGCAAAACAAAAAGTAAGTCAAATTATCTTGTGCCATTGTCCTCCATGGTGGTGAAAGGCAACTTATCATCCAGTTCTCTGTATCCAGGGGAAAAAAAGTGTCAGAATCATTGACATTAAGTCAGCAAGGATGTGAAAACCTTTCGCACAAAACAAATTGTTAAATTTGTTATGTCTTAATTGTTTTACCATCCATAATTTATTTAGTGGTGGGCGGGAAAGATAATGTTTTATTGAATCACTCTACGGCAGGCCAGTGTGTTTGTGTACTGTTTATCTTATCCTGGTTGTGTGAGGGAAGTTAAATCTCAGAGAAGAGAAAATGAAAAACAACTCACAAATGGGAGGATTGTGTTGAACATAATTTCCTTCTTTCCAACGGAATGAATTATCTGAATATTATGGCTGCTGGTGGTTTTTACTGTTTTTAAAAACCCCAGGACAATAAAACTTATTCTGGGACCTGGGAAGAAGTTGAAGGACACATATTATTTTGATGGATCACCATAAAAAAATAATAATCCAGCAGTGTAGAAGAATGATTAATAAAGGTCTTTTGCTAAACAAAGTCCAACCCTTTCTATATTCCATCTGGGCATTTACTGACAGGGCAATTTGTACTGAAGGTGCAGATCAAAAATGTTGATTTTTAGGACTGCTGGGCATGGCCTCCTTTTCCTTAGAGCACTCTGGAAATCTAGAAGGCATGTTAACACACTTTTGAGCCACTCATCAGTACCAGTCTTGCATTCACAGATAAAAAGCAACTGACTATAAAATCGGTTTTGCCAAGTGCTCCTTTCAGCATATGAAATATAATCATCTGCTTGGTATAAATTCTACTGACCGTGACATGTTTCCCAGTTGCTCCACTCACACAAGAAAGAAATAGGTAGCTTATATTGTCAGTTGGCATCTTTGGGCATCTTTCTGGACATCAGGACCACCTGAATAATAAGATCATAGATACAGATCCAAGTATTGATATTTAGACGAAGGGAGAAACAGACAGGGCAAATGTTGCTGGAAGTTCTGGTATGTGTAAAACATTTTTAAAGCATCCAAATGATATTTCTATTTTCCTCGACTACTCCTTTCAACAGCTGCAACTTTTTATTCCCAACTCCCAACTGTTTTTTTTTAAATATTCCAACACATATTGAATCAAACAAGTCCTAAGAGGTACATATGCATCTATTGTCGTGGTTCATGGCAGGTTCTTTATTTGTCAAGTTTATTTGTATGTGGCACAATGTCCATTACAAAATATTACAAAAGCACAGCAGGAAAATTATAATAATACAGCCAGCATGCTTACCAGAAAAGTATCTACAAAATACAAGGGGAATACAGAACTAAAATCAATTCAATTACAGGGGGAAATGACAGGGCAACAATAGGGCTACAACAACTGGTCCCCTTTGTAGTCCACTGCTGATGTTTTCAGAAATTTGCAGCGGATCTTTTGGGCTGCTACTGCGAAGGTGGCCACCTTAAGTGTAATAGATTTGGAGTGGTCTGCCAACAGATCACAAATAATATCAGGCAGCATGCAACCTGCCCTTGCTTTCAAAAGGTCTTCCAGGAAATGGTTCCTGGGGTCCCTATACAGTGGGCAGTGTAAAAGATAATGCACTAGGTCTTCCACCTCTACAGACCCACAAATATACAAATACCGTGTGTAAGGGATCTTTTATACCTTCCCTCTAAATAAGCTGAAGGCATTTTCTGAAAATGGAGAGCAGTAAAGGCTTTTCTCAGAGCAACAAAAGTTAAGTCTTGGAAATTCTGTTGGAAATATCGTCCCTTCTTTATAAGGCTGTACCATGGAAAGAACATTTGCTGTTGGGTGGCAAGTGTATTTTCAGAAGAATTCAACTCAAAAATCCTATCTCTAATAGAGTATTTTCCTTATGAATGACAGAGGTCTGGACATTTTCAAAATAGGAAAGGGACAATTTTGTCCAAAGCGGGCCCATCCTCCCTTAGCAAGTTGCTCAGTCAAACATTGTTTTGCTAAATTGCAGTCGTCTTATCATAGGGTTTTCTTGGTGAGAGGTTCTTGTAAGGATGTTCAACTCCTTTTGCTCAGTGCTAACATGTGTTAGCTATGGTGCCACTGCTGTTCTCTGTATGAGATCCTCCATCAGTGTCACCAACCACTACTGCTGCTGACCAGTAGTTATTTGTCACCTTGAAACTTGCATCCCTTTATTCTAAGTTAAGTTGTCCTGCTTTCCCATCTGCTCAGATTCTCTCTCCTTTCTTCCCTCTCCAATTTATCTCCCTCAAAATGACATATTTGCTTGTGGCTGGTGCAGTAAGAGTAGAGGATTTTGTGATGCTAGGACTGCAATTTTCATACACTTATTACATAGGAGTAAGTCTTATTGAACTCAGTGAGCATACCCACATAGAATTACTCTATCCCTTTCTGTTGGTGAGTATTTCAGCAAAAAAATTCAATGGATCCATTTGTATGTTCTGATGCCCAAGGGATATGCTAATTGGACTTTTATTACTGCCTGGTTGACAATATTATGAATTAACAAATTCAGCAACATGTGCTGAAGCACTGGAGTGCTTTTCTCTTCATGAGCTACTATTGATGTAACCTTGTACCGATTTTGTGTGAAGAAGTAGGTAGGAAACTTTCTAATTTTCTGTATGACTGCTTTTGTTCAATGCAGAATTAAAGTATTACCCTAGACTCGAGTATTACATTAAGAATAGAGTTCTCTGGGAAGGGGAGAAGAGAGCAGCAGTGACATGAGTAGACTTTTTAAAATATATAGATATAATTGCTTGAATGCAATTATATCCCGCCTTTCTCCCAAAATAGGATCCAAGGCAATAGTTTAAAAAACAAAAATAGTTAAAATATTGATTACAAAAAGTTAAAAGAGAATCAAATATCAATATTATTAAAAACACGGTTAAACAGTTAAAAGCACATAAAATATACTTACAACATAGTTTCATTGAAAAATTAAAAATGTAAAAAAATACAGCACACCACATTTCACACACACTGTGTATATTGTGTTGTGTGCCTTCAAGTCATTTCTGATTTATGGCAACCCTAAGGGGAACCTATCTTGGGGTTTTCTTGGCAAGATTTGTTCAAAGGAGGTTTGCCCTTCTCCTGAGGCTGAGAGAATGTGCCTTGCCCAAAGTCACACTACAATACCATAATTAAAATTCAATACACCTGCCAAAATAAAAATATCATATTTACTTACAGCCAGAAAGACAGGACCAATTGGATCACCCCCTCGTGGTTCTGGGCAGAATTCAAAGTGCTGGTACCCAATGCAGCTATTTCAACTGTGTATATATATATGTGTGTGTGTGTGTGTGTGTGTGTGTGTGTATTTCACATGATCCCTATACCCAGCCCTGGTCAACAAAATGCTTGCAGCATTTTGGACCCTCTGAAGTTTCAAGTTTCCAAAGGCAGCCCCATGTAGAGTGTGTTATAAAAGTCCAGATGAGATGTCACCAAGACATGTATCACCTTAGCCAGATCTTGCTTCTGAAGGAATGGGTGCAGCTGGCACACTAGTTTTAACTGTGCAAATGTGCTCCAGGCCACAGCTGAAACCCCAACATCTAGGCTCAGATCTGAATCCAGGAGCACACCCTGAGCTGTAAACCTGAGACTTCAAGGGGGATACAACCCCATTCTCCACAGGATGAATCCCTATTCCCTGATCTGCCTTCTGATTGACCAGGAGCACCTCTGTCTTGTCTGGATTAAGCTTCAATTTGTTAACCCTAATCCAGCCCATCATGGACAGTAGACACAACAGAACATCAGAAGTTAAAATGTATACAAAACATTTCACAGTGAGTACTGAGGAGCTGATTTGACCCACTTTAGCTTTGGGGGCATTCCCCGTGAGATTTGTAATGCTGCCTGTCAAACATAGGGTGATGACAGATGTATATTTTGGTGAGCGGTGGGATTTGTTTGGAGATACTCCTGCAGTGAGAACACAATGAAACAGTTCCTCTCCAGTCTCAACTCTGAAAGAGAAAAGTTTGTGAGTTCGTAGTGAAGGTTATCTGTGTGCAGTGCCAACTGGCTAGTGCCTAGAATAGCCTCAGGACACTTCCCTCCCCATACCTGTCAGATACATGGGGCTACAATGTCCTTCTTGTTGGTTCTGAAAACTTGGGGTGACTTGCAGCTGAAGCTGACTGTTGTTTCTGATAGAGAGTGGAGATGCAAACTCTTGGCTGGTGGATGGGGCATGGCTGCTCTCCCTGTTGCTATGATGTTCCTCTTGCAAGTGGGTGGGGTGGGGGTGGGAGAAGTGAAATCTCCAAGTGTCCATGGTTGTTCAACTAGTAGCAGAGGTTAGTATGTGTTTCTAATCTTATGTCTTAGGGTTGTAAGTAATTGGCAGTCATGGAGGGAGGCAGTAGCATCACCAAGTATGGTATCACCTGGGAAGGGCATGCGTGTGCCCCTCTGCTCCTCCATTCCTGGACCTTCTCCCTGGAGGGAAAGCCTGGGGATGGAACAGCTTCCAAGGGTGTGCATGCACCCTTTCTGCTTCTCTATTCCTGAGCTTTCTCCTTGGAAGGGGAGCCCAGAAATGGAGCAATCAGCAAGGGTATGCACATGCTCCTCCTGTTCCTTCATTCCCAGGCTTTCTCCCCTGGGAGGAAGCCCAGGGATGGAGCAGCCCTCTGCTCCTCTGTTCTCAGGATTTCTTTCCTGGAAGGAAGCCCAGGGATGGAAAACCCTAGGCTTCCTCCCTGGACAGAAAGCCTGACAATGGAGGAGTAGGAGGAGCGTATGCATGTCCTTGCTGACTGCTCCATCCCTGGAGCACATATCCATCCCTCCTATGCCAATCAGGTGTTACACCTCTTCTGGGTGTCACTAGGTGTGAACCACACCCCCTGCATCTTATAGCAATGCCACTGGAGGGAGGAAACAAACTTCCAAGCAGAAGTTTCATCCATTACATCATTCTCATTCCTGATGTGAATAAACACACATGAGGGAAGAGAGAACTGGGAAAAGTTAGCATTTGAACTACAACTCCCCAAATACCCAAGCGACATGGCTAGCTGGAGGGAATTCTGGGAGCTACAGTTACTTTTTGGAACTGTGAGGGAAAAAGTAGTGCTGGTCTTTCTGGTGCTTTCCCTGGTATCATTGACACTAGGAAATTATAGCATTATGTTTTGTTAGGAAGGATCTAATTAGGGGGAATTTATAATTAGCTCAAATATGCAAGAGTGGGGCCCTAACAACACCCTGCAAGACCGGAGTACCGCTATGTATACGAGAGGACTAAGAGATCCCACAATGGATGACTCTGAGATAAGCTTCTTCAATTAAAGTCTAAATATTTAAAACTGCACACACACAAATATAACACACACATTCACACTGCACACTTAGAAGTAAAGGAGTGAAAGCGGGAATGGCTTGAGATGGGCCAGACTACGGGAGGTACTCACTTCCAAAGGCTTCTCTGGGATCCGCTGTGGATGTGGATGATGATGATGAAGTACGGCCGCCAAAATGGGGGGGGGGAGGAGGGATGGCTGAGGGAGCTATGATCAGAGCACAGACTGATGTGGAGCCAAGCTGCACTCCAAAGATAGCATGTGGAATCTAAAAATCTGGAGGTTTATGTAGGAAATATCTTGCCCCTAGCTATAGACTTAATGGCTTGGCTGAAGCCTGGACAAAGATCACTGCCACATCAAGAGTGAGACTCAGGACAAACAAGCCCTGTTATGTAAACTTTTGGGGTAATGGTCTTTCCCTTTTAGCAACTCCCAATTCTGTCTGGTAGGGAATTTTCCAGTTGTTTGGGCAGGCTCTCCTGATACCTACCTGACTTGCCATCTAGAGGATTATGGCTGACATCTCACAGAGGTCAGTTCGGGGTCATAGAGGGAACTCCACATGTGTCCCAAAATTTTATTAATTTCATATTTACTAACAGTTTGCACTTTAACTACCATGGTTGTGTCCTATGGAATCCTAAGATTTGGAGTTTAGTGGGGGGAGTCTAGAATTCTCAGTCAGGGAGCTCTAGTGCCTCACCAGCAATGTCCCAGGATTCGAAAGGATGCAGGCATGATAGTTAAAGTCTGATATGAAGGTTGAGTATCTGTTATCTGGAATTCCAAAATCCAAAAGATTTCAAAATCCAAAATTATCCACATAAGTGGCTGAGATAGTGACACCTTTGCTTTTTGATGGTTCAGTGTACACAAACTTTGTTTCATGCATCATCTTATTAAAAATATTAAAAATATTGTGTATAAAATTACTTTCAGACTATGTGTATAAGGTGTATATGAAACACAAATGAATTTAATGTTTAGACTTAGCTCCAAGATATCTTATTATGTATATGCAAATATCCCAAAATCTGAAAAACTCCAAACTCCAAACTCCAAAACACTTCTGGCCTCAAGCATTTCATATAAGCATTTCAACCTGTAGTGCTATAATTGTGTAGTGTGAATGGGCCCCTATGAGCTTCCACAAGTTACTGGATGAATATCTACAGCTCTACATGTGTTTCCTTGTGTGATTAGAACCTGGGCCTCTGAAATTCTGGACCAGGCAGAGATAATGCCCTCATTCATGTTCTCCCTCATCTGATTCTGTTTCCCACAAGAGGTAGGTGGGGGAAATTAGAATGCCCACATTTCTCTCTGTTGAATGTCCGCATCTCATTGCCATTGTTTGACGCACACAGGACTTAACTAGAGAGAGACTTATTAGATGTCAGTGCTGGCTCTACAATGAGGCAGAATGGGGCATCTGCCTGAGGTGGCAGAACTTGTGGATACAGAACAATTGTGTCAAAATACTGGAGGACTGAGCTATGTGTGTCACGCAGCCTGCTCTGTGCCCTGTAAGTTAGCCTGTTTCCCTCAGGAGTGTGATGGATGTCCTTTCACCAGGGAAGTAGGCACAAGTCTATGAAAGCTGATGATACCAACTTCTTTCTTTCAGAGTCCTTTATATAAGATTCAATTATTATTTGAATCTTTGGTATATGGAATAGAAAGTGTCATCTCATCATTTGCCTTTTGTAGCACAATTTCTTTGGAGGACAACCCTGTTAGCTCTATATCATGACATAGCAGTAGCCCAGATTTGTGTGTGATAGAACAGCTGGTAGGAAACATAGCACATATGGGGGTGTATATGGGCAAGACCTACAAGGTAAAAACAAAGTACTGGATTCTGATCTCTACTTGCCTACTGGCATGACCTTGGTGAAATCTGTTTCCTCTCACTTAATTTCTCTTGTTGCAGATATAATAACTGTGCTGTGATATGGGAAGAAGCATTTTATGGTGAAATGATACTGTTTTTACAAGACCTATGAACCCTTCATATTTTTAATCAATTAGCAAATACATGCCTGGCTTTCACTAATAAATAAATGACACAAGCCAACCTCTCACATTTAGTTCTGAGTTGGTACAGGGCATACGTTATGACTTCTGCTTATTATATTTGATGTCTTTTTATCCTAAGCCTGAACTTTTAAAAATCATGAAACCTAAGTTAGGAGCTGAAGCCTCAAGTAATGAAAACAATTATTATTTATATCAAACTGGGGCAATCCAGAGTCTTCATATTGCTTTCTAGTTGGAGGGGATAATGTTTCAGGCCCCTGTTCATTTTTGTGTATAAAAGAGCATACAGGGCAGAATACAAGGAGTGCCTAATAGCCTGAACCTGGAAAAGTTACTTTTTAAGGTGACAAATCCCCTTGGCTGTGCCCATTCTGGAGGTTCCTGGCTCAGATCTCGAATGTCAAACAATGGTGACCTTTTCTTTGGAATGTCTTTTCACACAGTGAGGTTTACCACATCCTGGAAAACTTATCTTTCAGTTTCTTTCCACAGGACACAATAACTTTCATATGATATCACAATTGTAGGAAACATTCACTGCACAAAAAACAATGTAGCAAAATCACATCATGATGATTCACCACATTAGAAACATAGAATCCTAGGGTTGGAAGAGACTTCAAAGACCACCCAGTCCAACTCCCTGTCATGCAGAAATTCATAATCAATGCACCCTCGACAGATGGCCATCCAGGCTCTGTTTAAAAACCTCCAAAGAAAGAGACTCTGCACACTCCGAGGGAGTGTGTTCCACTATCGAACAGCTCTTACCATCCAGAAGTTCCTCCTAATGTTGAGGCAGAATCTTTTTTCCTGTAGTTTGCATCCATTGTTCCATGTCTTATTTTCTGGATCAGCAGCAAACAAGCTTGCTCCATCCTCAATGTGACATCCCTTCAAATATTTAAACATGGCTATCATGTTACATCTTAACCCTCTCTTCCCCAGGCTAAAAATATCCAGGTTCCTAGCTGCTCCTCATAGGGCATGGTTTCCAGATCTTTCACCATTGTGGTTGCCCTCCTCTGGATATGCTCCAGCTTGTCCACATCCCTCTTGAATTGTGGTGCCCAGAACTGGACACAGTATTCCAGGTGAGGCCTGACCAAAGCAGAATAGAATGGTGCTATTACTTCCCTTGATCTAGACACTATACGCCTCTTGATTCAGCCTAGAATTACGTTGGCTTTCTTAGCAATTGCACCACATTGCTAACTCATGTTCAGCCTGTGGTCAACTAAGGGCCTTTGCAGACTGCCAGAAATAGTGCAAATTGAGTCCACTTTAAGGGTTAGGGTTAGTGCTAGGGAGTCATGGGAATTGTTTTTTTCCCTGAGACATTGAGCCTTCTCTGTCAGAGAGCTCTGGTGCCACAATAAAACACAATTTCCACGATTCCCTAACCCTAACCCTAACCCTTAAAGTGGACTCAATTTGCATTATTTCTGGCAGTCTGCAAAGGCCCTAAGACTCCTGGTAGATCCCTCTCACATGTACTACCATCAAGCAAGGTATCACCCATCCTATATCTGTGTATTTCATTTTTATGACCCAAGTGTAATATCTTACATTTCATTTTTACTGCCCAAGTGTAATATCTCCCTGTTGAAATTCATTTTGTTAGTTTTGACACAGCTTTATAATTTGTTAAGGTCATTTTGAATTCTGATCCTGTCATGTGGGGTATTAGTTAGGAAGGTGTCACCCATCCTAAATCTGTGCATTTCATTTTTACTGTTCATGTGTAGTATCCTAAATTTCTCCCTATTAGAAATTCATTTTGTTAGTTTTGGTACAGCTTTCTAATCTGTTAAGGTCATTGTGGGACTAAAACACTAAGGTCTTGTGAGACTAAAACTGCCTGCTCCCTTAAAATATGGCGAAAAGGCCCCCTATGCCCATAGAGTGCATTTGGGGTTGTTTTGGAGACCCCTGAGGAACCATGATGTAGTGTTTTCATTGTTGGACTACACTGGGGGTCCAGGATTTGAATACCTACTTGGGCATGGAATCTCACTGGGTGACTTTGGGCAAATCACACTCTCAGAGAAATGGCAAACCCATCTCTGAACAAATTCTGCCAACCCAGTGACAGGTTTGCCTGAGGGTCTCCATAAATTAGAAATGTCTTGAAGGCCTGCAGTAGCAGGTCCAGAGTACCACAATAGCCTAAAATGTACGAATGTATCCATTGAATGTATATTATCTTGATTTTGATTGAAAATCAGGTTGTCAGTATTAAAAGAATAAATACATAAATATTTTAATTAGTTTACTATTTTTGCTCAGTTCTATTTTTTTCATTGTAATTGACCACATTTTTTGAAAAAGAAAGGGGGAAAAGGACACCTTGAAATGAGTAAGTCTCAGAATATTTATTGTGTGTTTTGTTTGAAATATATTTATCAATCAAAAGTCAAAGAAGGAATGTTTCAAACAGGATTGTTGATTACAGTAGGGCAGACTCTGCAGTAGCTGATATAACACTTTCAAAGATAACATCTAGAGTTTTTCCCAATATTTCTGGCTCAATAGGGAGATTATTGGAGCATTAATGTTAGTAGTGTTGTATCAAATTCAGACAAATGAAACACCCTTTGTCCCCATCTGTTGTTAGCTCATATAGGCAAAATGTATTGGGCTATCCTGGTTGTATTCCATTCAATTAAATAGGCTGAGATAAGACCTATACTGTTTCTCCAGTATAGAAAATTTGACAGCACAGGATGAAAAATTATTCTGGAGTGTGCCAATATGCTTGACAAATGAAATCCATCAAAAGCTTAAATGAAGTCTTGTACTTTAATCTCCTGACTTTCATTAGAGCATGGAGCTTTTCCTTTTTTTGTGTTTATACTCCTTTTTCCTTTGGAGGTCACTAAAACAAGGACAAACTCTCTCACTTTTTTGCCAGGTAACAATTCCTTCTGCAGTGGTGGTGTTTGTACCACATATTAAAATAAAGATAACTGTGGCTGGAATTCTTTTGGTGTACACCACATTCGTAATGATCTTTGACACAGGTGGTTGTATCTGGGGAGGGAGTTGGCAGTAACAGCAGTGGGTAAACTTTGTTGGCAATAACAGCAGTAGGTAAACACTTGTTTCCCAAATGCCTGGACTCCAGAAAGTTCTCCAGAGCCAAGGCACTCCGAGAGGGATGGCTTAGAAAATCAACCTTCAACACAGTAATTAACTAAGCCATCCCTCCCATAGTATCTAGGCTCCAAGGATTCCCCATCCCCAGAAGCCAGACATTTGGGAAACAAGCAGCATGGATTACTATAACATGCTGTATATGGGAGCCAACATGGTGTAGTGGTTTGAGTGTTGGATGACAACTTCTGGAGACCAGCCTGGTTTAGCCACTGGGTGGCCTTGGGTAAGTCACACTCTCTTAGCCTCAGAGGATGGTAATGGCAAACCCCCTCTAAACAAATCATGCCAAGAAAAACCTGCCTTGGGTCGCCTTAAGTCAGAAACAACTTGAAGGCACACATCAACAACAATATGGGGCTGCCTTTGGAAACTGTTCAGAGGTTGCAGATGATTCAAAATGCTGGATATTTGGGATGCATATAGGAGATGTTAAAACATCTTCACTGGCACAATTCAAAATGCTGGTTCTGACCTGTAAAGCCCTGTACAGCTTGCTCTCAGATTATCTGAAAAATTGTATCTCCTGGTATGAACCAGGCTGAGTTTTAAGATCCTCATCTGAGGGTTTTCTCTGGGTCCCATCACCATTATAGACATGTTTGGTGACCACACAGAAGAGAGAGCTCCTAGTGAGATCACAGAGGAGATGGCCTCATGAGGCTAGGTTGGCTCCCACTCTGTTCTCTTTCCATCAGCAAAGACCTTTTTATTTACCCAGGTCTTTGATTGTTAACTGGCTGTTGTAGAAGGTCCTTCAACTGGAGCATGCCATTTTTCAAAGTCAGTGTTGTTATGTTTTAACTGTCTTTTAAACTGTTTTAGTGGAATAGTTTATTTAATATTTTAAAATTTTATGTTATGCCTTGTTTTATCTGTATTCTTGTTTAACTTACATGGTAAATTGTCTGGGTCGCATATTAGGAGAAAGATGGGATATAAAAAGAATATTATAAAACAAAACAAATAACCCAGCCGGTCGCTTTCTCCTTCCACAGTTGCTGAACATTTCTCACTATTCTTGCTGCTCATGTGTGTATAACTTTTTTCTTCTTGCTTCCACCTTTGTGTCCATAGTTGTAGTTAATTACTGGGAGACCCAATAAAATTCCAACCTAGTTGGTATGAAACCAAAAGCTTGTCTACAGCAAAGAAAAACACCAAACTTACTCCAAAACTGGTGCTGCTGTCACATTAAATTGCACATCAAATATCTATATCTAATAGCTGGTCGTTCAGCAGCTGAATAATACTGCCAGGTTTACTTAAGGGAATTATGGGAATTGTAGTCCAAAAAGTAACTTTTCCAAGCTCTGGGATTACTAGGCTGTAATATACTTATAACAATGGTCTAACCTACAAACCCACTTCTGGTTGGGAAAGGCGCTGGGTCGGATGGTAGTTTGAGGTGGAGCTCCTCCATCCCTCAAATAACATGGAAAAGAAAAGAACTACTGGGGAGAAACCTATGGCAACTCCTCAGTTTAGGATAAAATAAAATTCTCTCTGGGCACAGAGAGAACAGAAGTGCCCCAAGGAGGTTGGGTTCCTGTTTGTAATCTGGATAATACCCTAAGTGGGAGGCAGAGGAGACCAGGAGGGCAAAACGCAACCCCGTGGAGGCAGCCAAGTTTAAACAACAGCGCCCCAACCTTGTTATAATACTAAAATTAAAAGCCAGAATTGATGGCGTAAAAATTGTGGAAAACAACTTACCTTAAACGGGAGAGCTCTTTGATACAAAACAAGGTACAGTGTACAGATATAGATATTGTGAGGAAAGCGGAGAAAGATGGAGAGAGACGGAGAGATGGAGGTGGAGAGACAGAAAGAAAAGGGGAAATGTAGATGGAAAGTAGCAAAGATTTATAATAATGTTATAATGAGGAAGAAGATAATAGACATGCCTGGATTGACCAAAAATCTTGACTGACCAAATATAAAGAGTAAGGGAGATATATTGAAGAGACGACACTTACACGCTGCTGACTCGGGAGTAGGAAATATCTCTGAAAGATGGATGAGAGAGTGAAAGTGGAAGTAAGAAAGCTGGTAAAGAGGATGGTTTAGAAAGGTGCCTTCCGGGATTCGTAGTCCTGCAGCCTAAGACTCTTCTAATGAAAGAAGGAAAAGGAGGATAGAAATAAAGCTTTTGAAATTGTGGGCTTGCCTTTATCTCTTCAAATAAAACTTTGAACAAAAAGAAATGAAGGATTAAAGAAGGTAAAAAGACTTTAAAAAATAAAATAAAACCAAGGATAAATACAAATAAGACAGCAGACAAATACAGCTTAAGATAAGTAAATTATAAGACTTCCCCGCTGCTTACTTAATTCCAAAATCAAGAAGACAATAAATAATAGAGCTTAGAAAGATAGAGAACAACAAGGACAATAAATTGAAGAGAATAAGACAATATGAATATCTCCAATTTGCAAAAAATATAAAACAACGAATTGCTAAAAGGGACAAAGGCTGAACTTTGTTTATTGCCCAGAACACTGAATGAGCTTGTACTCCAAAAACTAATTAAAAACGCAAGTAATAGCTAATTAAAGAAACGTTACTAATTGAGTTAAGTGATTAATTAAGAAATAGTGTAATGTTAGATAGAGAAAGTGAAATGTGTTATGGATTTGTTTAATTGGTGTATTGAAATATAGGATTTAGAAGCAACAAGTAATTCTATTGCAGTTTAGGGGAACTGAGAAACAGCAAAATTACAATTGGGAAACTGTATGCTTTAAATGAAATTGAATTTGAATTAATTGTATGTTATGATGATCCTTGTGTGAAAACTAAATAATATGAGTGATTAAGTAACTTTAACAGTTCATAGAATATAGAAACAAACAAACAAACTACATTTAGTTAAAGAATAGTGAAAACTGAAGATGGTCTGACCTGTTTGATTTAAATTTTTTAAATTGTTGCTTTGCACTGATATATTTGGAGTGAATTTATATAAATCTGTATTGTTCTCTGTTGAATAGATATGTTCTGTTGTTAATGGCATGGCTTCCAGGTGAGGATATGCAATCAAGGAGATTGTCTGCTATTGTCTGCTGGGAAAGCCCCTGACCCTGGTTGATTTTCCATTTGCATTTGCTGAGTGCCAATTTTCTTATTTTGTAGGACTGGTAGCCATATCTTGTTTACTTTAAGGGTTTCTTCTTTCCTGTTGAAGTTGTCCAAGTGTTTGTGGATTTCGATGGCTTCCCTGTGCATTCTGACCTGATAATTGTTGGCATGGTCCAGAATTTCAGTGTTTTCAAACAGCATTTTATGTCCAGGATGGTTTATGATGTGTTCTGCTACTGCTGATTTTTCTGGCTGGCCCAGTCTGCAGTAAACAAGATATGGCTACCAGTCCTACAAAATAAGAAAATCGGCACTCAGCAAATGCAAATGGAAAACCAACCAGGGTCAGGGGCTTTCCCAGCAGACAATAGCAGACAATCTCCTTGATTGCATATCCTCACCTGGAAGCCATGCCATTAACAACAGAACATATCTATTCAACACAGAACAATACACAGTTTACAGGGGAATAGCAGACAACATCCTTGATTGCATACCCTGAAGCTATGCCATTAACAACAGAACAATACCTATTCAACAGAGAACAACACACAGTTCACCTGGGAACCACTCCTCCCTACCCAGGGTCTCACAGTATATATAGACCCATGCTCTTCCATTTCAGTTTTCTCTGAAGATGCTAGCCACAGATGCTGGCGAAACATCAGAAAGAAACTCTTCTAGAACATGGCCACACAGCCCGAAAAACCCCCAAAAACTGTGGTAAACATTGTTGAAAAACTGACAATGGAACTCAAGCAAAAGCAAAAATGTAGATTAGAGAAACATAATGAGGAATTATAAGAAGAGGTGAAAATTTTAAAGAAAAATCAAGAGAGAGAAATGGAAGAGAGAATAAAAACAGAGCAGGAAACAAGAGAAAGATGTCTTAAAATCAGAGGATTGGTCAAACAGAAAAGAGAAAATCTATATGAAAGATTAACTGCAATTCTGCCAAATTTTATGGAACGAGACAAGGACGAGTTTCATTTTGAAATTGACAAGATGTATAGAATCAACTCCTGGATAGCTAAAGAGAGAAAAATCCCCAGAAATGTAATTTACTTTGTTAGAACGTAAATCAGAGATCAATTCTTGAAAATACATCTAGAGAAAAAAAAAACTAGAAATAGAAGGTTCTGATATTCAAATATTCAAAGATCTCCCAGGTGAAACATTAAGAAGAAAAGAATACTCAGTGTTAACAAAAATATTGAGAAAATATGATATTCTATATAAATGGGAACATCCAGAAGGTCTCTCTTTCAAATATAAACAGAAAAGATATAAAATAGACACAGCCTTGAAGATAAGAGAAATGATAAAAATATTGGAAAGAGAACTGGAAGGCGAGAGAATAATTAATCAAACAACACAACAAAAAGGAAAGGAGATTATAGATAAAGAGGATGGCAAAAATGGACAATACAACAAAGAGAGGAAGGGATATTAGAACAAGAAGATGCTAAAGAAAAAGAACAACATGTTAGGATAAAAAGATGAAAGAAAAATGGGATAAAGAAATTACCACGAAGAGGAAGATAGCAGAAGGAAAAGAAAAGTGAAGATAGAGAAGAAGAAGAACAAGAGAGAGGAAAAAATCCAAAAACTCTAGCAGTTGAGACAACCGACTCAGAAGAACTAACCAAAGAAGAGGATGTTCTGGAATACTAAGATTCTTACCTGGAATGTTAAGGGTCTCAATTCTCCGCAGAAAAGGAAGAATATCTATCATTATTTAGCAAACTTAAATTCAGATATTATCTGTTTAAAAGAAACCCATATTTGTAAAAAAGATATCAGATTATTAAAACAAATTATAAATTAGGAAGCCTCTTTGTATCAGCATCCAAAAAAAGGAAAAAAGGGGTTGTTGTTTATGTTAAAGATAATATTGAAGCTAAAGAATTATTTTCTGATAACAATGGCCACTTTACTGGTCTTGAGATCAAGTGGGAAAATCTAGCCATGCTGTTAATAGATAATAAAAGCAAATTCTATCAAAATTATTGGAAAAAATATCTGAATACCCTCATAATAATATAATAATGATGGGAGATTGGAATGGTGTACTGAACCCTGAAATAGATAGGAAAACAAAGGCAAAATGAAACATTAATCAAGGGAAACTCCCAAAATCTTTTTTTGAAGTTATTGGATATGTTAGCTTTGGAAGATACATGGAGACACAAGTATGATAAAATGAAAGGATACACCTTTTACTCCAATACACATAACTCCTGGTCAAGAATAGACATGTTCTTTATTTCAGCATTGATCAATACAAAAATAGAAAAGATAGAAATATTGCCCAAAATTTTTTTTTAGATCACTGCCCTGTTAAACTAGTCTTTAAAAAAAAAGATTTCTGCTGGAGGCTGGATGACTCATTATCAAGGGATGAAAAAATACTTAACAAAGCAAAGGATACACTAAAATATTTTTTTTCAGGAAAACATGATGGAGGATATGGATATTAATACCGTCTGGGAAACAAGCAAAGTGGTAATGAGGTTTTTTTTTATTAAACAAAAATATAAAAAAAGAAAAAAGGGAAGGAAAATTGATGGAATTGCAAACAGAATTAAAGTTAATTGAGAACCAACTGGAAAAAAAAAGCCAGGAAATAAAAAAATTGATAACTCAGTCAAATATGAGACAAAAGCAGATCTCATTATTGCTGGTAGAAGATGTAGAGAAAAAGATGAAGTTTCCAAAGCAAAAATATTTTGAATTCTCATATAAACCAGGTAAATGGTTGGCATTAAGACTGAAAAAGGAGAAAAAGAAAAGACCAATTTCAAAAATAAAAGTAAAAGATAAGATTTACACTAAACAAAATGAAATTAAAAAATACTTCCACGAATATTTTAATGGAATTTTCAAAGAATTATCTCAAACAGATAATAAATAGATGACATATTTAAACAAACAAGACATTATAAAATTTAATGAAGAAAGAAAAGAGCTGAATCAAGATATAACAACAACAGAAATACTACAAGCTATTAAAGATATGAAATTTGCTAAGGCCCCAGGCCCCAATGGCTTGGGTGCAACATATTATAAAAGTTTAACTGAAATCTTAGTGCCAAAATTAAAACTTATAATGAATAAAGTAAAAGTAGGAGCTATACCTGAATCATGGAAATAGGCCAATATAGCTTTAATTCCAGTGGAAATGAGCAGTTATAGGCCTATTTAACTTTTAAACTTGGTTTATAAAATCTTTGCAAATATTTTAGGAAAATGATTAAAAAAGGTACTGACAAGGTGGACCATAGAGGGTTCCTCCCAAATAGGCATATAAAGGACAATACCAGAAACTTAATAAATGTGATTGAATATTTTTATAGGAAACCAAATAAACAGGTTGCACTAATCTTCCTTGACGCAGAGAAGGCCTTTGACAACATACGATGGGGATTTATGAAAGAGGTCATATTTAGAACAACTGGTGAAGGTAATTGGACTGAGACTCTTTATGCAGAAGAAAAAGCACAAATCCTTATTAATGGAGAAAGAACAAAAAACTGTAATATTCAAATAACCATTGTTATTTATAACAACTTTAGAGATTCTATGTAATTCTGTAAGAGGAGATAAAAGAATAACAGGGGTAAAGATAAAGGATAATGAATCCAAATTAAGAGCATATGCGGATGACATGGTGATTTACCTGTCTGATCCTTTAGAAAATATTCAGAATATCTAAATGAATATGGCCACTATTCAGGCTTTAAAATTAATTAAGAAAAGACTAAAGTATTGATTATAAATATGACTCACAAAGAAAAAGAGTTGTTTGCTTTAAGATCTGGATTTAAAATAGAAAAAAGATAAGATATTTGGGAGTTACAGTAAGAACAAAAAACTGAGATCTATTTAAGAACAACTATAAAGAAGCTTCGAATAAGATCAAAATTAAGCTAGAAAAATGGAAGGATTTACATCTATCACCATTAGGCCACATCTCAGTGATAAAAATGTATATTTTACCAAGAATGCTATTTTTATTTCAGGTTATCTTTATAATTTTGAATGAGACACCGTTTAAGGAATGGAAAAGGATTAGAACAAAGTTTATCTGGGCAGGGAGAAAATCTCAGATAAAAATCAAAGTAATGCAGGATTATATTAGCAGAGGTGGACTGGGACTACCAAATCTTAAACTATATTATCATGCTAGAAGCCTGGAATGGATAAAGGAATGGCTCAGTTTACAGAATAGAAACTTGTTATGTTTAGAAAGAATAGGTAATATTTATGGCTGGCATGGATATTTATATTATGATACAGTTAAAGTAAATGGAGATTTCAAAAATCATTATATAAGGAAAGCATTATATAGAATTTGGGAAAAATATAAGAATAGAATAAATCAAAAAATCCCTAAAAGTGCTTCACTAAATGAAGCTTTACATAGTGATGATGAAATGATAGAAAACAAATGGCTAACTTACAGTGAGCTACTAATAGAAGAAAAAGGTAAATGGAGAATGAAAACAAGAGAAGAATTACAATTATAAAACAAAGTGCAACTGGTTTCTGTATCTCCAACTAAAGGAGAGATTTAAACTTGATCAAAAATCTTATGGAATAGAAAAAAAAAAGAAACAGAGATGGAAAAGATATTATTGAAAGAATAAGAACACCTTGTTTCAAAGATTTACAAGATATTACTGAAATGGGAAATGGAAGATGAACAGGTTAAAGAATATATGATTCGCTGGGCCCAAGATAAAAGAAGACCGATCCAGATGGATGAATGGGAAGAATTATGGAAAAAGAAATTGAGATACACTCTAAATTACAATATGAAAGAGAATTTTTATAAACTACAATACAGGTGGTATCTAACACCAATAAGACGGGCTAAGATAAATAAGAAAAGCAATGCCAAATACTGAAAATGCAGAAAGGAGTTACGTTCCTTCTTTCATATGTGGTGGAAATGCCATATAGCTAAAAAATGTTAGTCCAAAATACATGTAGAAATACAGGAAATGCTACATTTGAAACTTAAAAGAGATCCAAGACCACTGCTACTTGGGATAGTGGATAAACAAATAGGAAAGGATAAAGACAAAGCTCTTCTATTTGCTGACAGCGGCAAGGGTAATATATGCCGCAAACTGAAAACAGAATAATAATCCACCAATAACAGAGTGGTATTGGAAAGTTTTAGATTATAACCTACAAACCCCATGATGAATTTACTGCCAGCACTCTAGGAATGAGCTGTTAATTCATGTATTTCCTGGGTGAGTGAAACATGCTGTAACTTGGACTGAAGATGCTGAAGGAAGATAAAGATGTTAGAATTAGATCACCAAGGAGGTAACACCTGAGCTCTGGATGTGCTATTTTGGCAGCCTGTAAAGACATCCATGCTCAGTGCTATTTTTAAAGGGTTTCGTTTTCAGAACCATAGTGTTCTAGGAGTGGGACAGAACACGACATGACTCCACCTGGAGGATCTCCAGAAGCACTCAGTACAGACTGCTGGTGCCCTTGGCTTAGGCCCTTGCATGAACAACTCTACCTAATCTTTTGGAAAATCTAATTAGAAAAGTGTTATATTTTATTAGGCTAAAAGTCTAGTAAGCATTTATTTTGACTTGTGTTGTTGTTATATGTCTTCAAGTTGACTCTGACTTATGGAGATGCTATTACAGGGTCTTCTTGGAAAGATTTATTTAGAGGAGGTTTGCCATTGCTTTCCTCCAAGGCTTAAAGAGTGTGACTTGGCCAAAGTCACATTTGCATGTTTGGTTAGGGATTTGAAACCTGGTCTCCCGGAGTCCTGTGCTAATATTCTGCACCACACTGTTCCAATATATATTGCATTATATCATATTGATTTATTTATAGTCTGTTATCTCCCCAAAGCTGGAATTCAAAGTGGTTTGAAATACAAGTAAAAATGTATAAAGAGAAAAATATAGGAAAAGATATGTTTAAAATAAAAGGAAATAATCCATAGAATCAAAAAATCCATCAAAAGCAGAAGATTAAAAGAATTCTGCACATTAAGAAGAGACCTTTCCTTGTAAAACTGTTCTCAAAAGCCTGTTTGAAGAACAGCAAGGAGACAACCAGTTTAGCTTCCCTTAGAGAGAAGTTTCTAAATTTGGGAGTTGCTCTTCCTCACTTTCCAGACAGGCGTGTCTGTGAAGGTGGTGGGATCTAGAAAAAGATCTCAAAGCTTGGATAAGCTGAGGGAGAATATTATCCTTCAGATAATCATGTTCCTAAATAAACAAAAGTCTGTCAACAATTTACTTCCACCACATATTTTTCTTAGACCACTAATAAAAGTAATAGTGAACTCAAACATATTTTTGAATATCCCAGATGTTCAATTATATTCCCTCAGATTTTCCCCGACCCACTTTATTTGATTAAAAGCTAAAGTTTCTGCCACTATTAGGAAAAGGAAAGTAAACAACTAATATCTCCTATAGTTATGGAAAACAAAAAGATGTTCTCTGCGCAGTTCATTCTGATTATCTCTGAGCCTTTGTGATGAAAGCAATCATTCTCAAGCCAGACTAATATGTGATGGCAGGAGGGAAATCAAGAGTTATTAAACAAACCAATTTTGAAATCTTACAGGCTGTTTCATATGCTGTAGAAATCTCAACTGCAGGGTGCCACCACACGTACGTCTATCCCACATCACTGACTTAACCCCATGACTTTGAGGTGAAATTGAGCTGAAATTTGTTAAAAAATAATTTTCTTAGAATTGTCTGTTTTGTGTGCTTGGTAGCCATTTTTACCCCCGGAAAGGTGCACTCTCCAATGAAGGAAAGTACATAGCTTTCCAGGGTAGTCTGTTCCACTTCTGAGCAGCTCTTATTGTCAATTCTTCATAAGGTTTATCTGGAATCTCCTTTCATGTAATTCCAACCTCATTTCTTCAGGCCCCATCCTCTGGAGCAGCAGAAAATAAGCTTGTTCCATCTTCCAAATGAGTCCTCAATCTCTTTATTTCTTCTTTTCTTGAAGCTAAACATACCTAGCTGTGGTTTCCGGACTTCTTAAAGTATGCTGTTCAGAATCACAGTTTAAGAAGTGGTAAATAGCTGAGTCACTTGTCTCCAGGATGATGAAGCCCCACTGCTGAGTATTAGTAGGATTAGTTCATCATCAAACTGTAAATCCACCTAAGAGTAGCCTCAACTAGTCCACATTTTACTATCTCATCTTCATGAATATTACAGGCACTTTGTCAAAAGCTTTGCTGAAATCAAGATATACTACATACACAGCATTCCCCTCATCTACCAAATTTATAACTATATATAAGAGAGACTGATAGTCTAGCATGACATGTTTTGAGAAACTGATGCTGGCTGTTAGTAATCACTATATTGTTTCCTAAGTGCTCACAGCCTGACTGTATTCTGCAGTCTTGCTTTGAGTTTACATCATGTGGACTGGCTGGTAGTTTTGTCAAGTCTACCCACTGCTACCTCTGTCCCCTTTGGTAGAGACCCACCAACCACCAACCATCCTGTTGGGATTCCATGCAGGAATGACGCACACCGAGACTGAATGGGGGCACAATGCTTGAGGGGGGTTATTCCCTCTGCCTTTTTATTACCAACTTGTTTACAGGAATCTGGATGTTGTTCATTATTCATTAATTGTCAGAAGATGCTTTTTCCTGTTTCAGGCTCAAAGGTCAAAGGATGTAAACAGGACAGGAAACCAGCCAAGTTAATCATCAAATGTAGACCAGGCAGGTCATTAATTAGGATGTGTATCTGTGTGTTTAACCACTAGGCTGTGTGTACATGTAATTAACAGCCAGGTTTAGTTATTAAATGCAGCCTATGTTTCATAGAGGGAAATATGAGATCTTCATGGTTTGCCAGTGAAAATCCTCCACACCATCCTCTGGGAAGCAGCAGGAATCTTTCTATCCATAGAACCCACCAAGTCCACATCTGTTCTGTCCATGGCTGTAATTGTTCCTGTATCCATAGGGAGAGTCTGGGATTGATTGTGCACCTCTAATAATACAGTTTAGTTCCTGATTCTGTGTGCACATCAGTCAAAGCATTTGCCTCCTATCTTTGGTAGATTCCTTTCAGGCTTCTCCAATGCTTTCTTGAGTTGCCATGGTAGACTCCTTGCTCCTTGTCTTTGTTCCGCCATAGTGATTCCACTTTTCTGTCTGGGAACTGCTGGAGTTACTCCCTAGTTCCCCTCTCTCCAATGTAGGCCATTTATTACTCAATAACATTACTCTTTTCAAAATAGCACAAAAGTCAATTTGCTGAGAAATATTCTTAGACAACAAAAAAATCTTGGGTGGTTGGATAATTCACTCTCTCCATGGGGAATAGTGACAATATACCCCCATCCATCTATTTTCCAAACAGTGGTGTTGCTAGGGGTATGTTGGGTGTGTGTGTGTGGTCAGCCCCCCCCCCTTGATGCTGTTGCCTCATTCTCATGAGAATGGTATCAGGAAGAGAATGACGTAGCGGCATGGAGGGAGCTGAGTGTCCCCCCACCTTGATGCTGTTGCTTTGGCATGGTGCACAGCAGCAAGGGAGCATGCAAAAAACCCCTCCCTGCCATGCACTGCTCTACACATGAGTAGAACTTCTCATGGCAGGGAGGGGCTGGGTTTGCTCACTTCCTGCAGCCTGTTGCTCTACACATGAGTAGAACAGTGTGCAGCAGGGAGGGAGTGTGCCCAGCCCCTCTCCCTGCTGTGTGCTGTTCTACTCATGTGTAGAGAGATGTGTGGCTGTTTCCATGGGCATATTGTTGTTGCCTGTACAAGTGCCTCCTCACATTCAAATAGTACTATAATTTCAAATTTGCATATTATATAAACAAAAGTATTACATGGTACATGGGCTGATGAATAAGGGAGACCTGATTAGTTTCAGCTCATACAGAAGGTGAGTAAAAAAATAAATAAGTTAAAAGGCATAGTGCGTTTCCTATATATCTCTTTGGCTACTCAGTGCCAAATTTGGAGGAAGTCATCATCAACGGAAAGATGTCAGGGTGATGAATGGCTATAATAGATCAGAATGGCAAGTGTGAGTCACAAGGGCCACGGGTGGGTTTCTAAGAATTTGGAATGAAATCAGGAATTTGTTCTGAAGATAATTACCTAGAAAAAATGGTTGCTTTAGCCAAATTTATGTAAGTCAATTAGGAGAGGGAAATACTTGAAATACTCAGGTTAATTCTCACAGCATGAGACCATGTTACTATCATATGTTTCAGGACATTCTTTGACAAACAGAAAGCTTCCCTTTGCAGGTAGGAGGGAAAAACCACCAGGCCCTGATATGCTCACAGCCTTTATCACCTGCTACAGAACTAAGGGTTCATGGAAGAAACATACTTTTTAGGGCCTTTTCACGCATTACATAAAAGCAAACCTAGTTTTGCTGTATGACAGGGTAAGATCCCTTCAGCCTTCTAGATGTTGTACTGCAACGCAGAGCAGCCATAGCCAGCATATCAATAGGGAGAGATGATGGGATTTATTTATTTAATTTATATCCTACCTTTCTCCCAGTGTAGAACCAAAACATATTTTGAGTTAAAATCAAATACAGTTAAAACTATGGCTAGCTTTTTAAAGTTTAAAGTTTTTTAAAAAGCAACAACAAAGTTACATTAAAAACATTAATTCAAAACACTTTTAAAAATGTAGTTAAAATATAAAAATAAGGATAAACATAGCA
Source organism: Phrynosoma blainvillii (assembly GCA_026167975.1). Taxonomy (NCBI): domain Eukaryota; kingdom Metazoa; phylum Chordata; class Lepidosauria; order Squamata; family Phrynosomatidae; genus Phrynosoma; species Phrynosoma blainvillii. The sequence goes on along the minus strand of JANUYF010000001.1, from coordinate 49,889,102 downwards.
ACTGTAATCCCTCTCAACCCAGATTAAAAGGCTTTCTGCACCAGGCAGTTATCACTCAGAGTCCTGGATAGGGAGAAATGTTCTGCAGTCCAATAACATCTGGAGGACTACATGATTTTTACCACTTCTGTATAGGGACCGTAAAGAAACTATAGGGTCTTCCAGATTGGCCAGCAGATCTAGTAAACGTCAGGATATTCTGTTTTGGATTTCACACCTTACAATGGTTATTCCTGCTACCACATCCAGTTATGCAGTAAATATATTCATCCACTCTTTTCTTCCTTCTTGAGTTATGGTTAAACTGTGGTGCAGGTATGGTTTCTGTCATCCTCTCTATGAAACTCAACATCTCCCCTAATGCTCCTCCCCACAATCTCCATGTTCCTGGTCTCATATATTCATTTTTTTAAAAAAAATGATACAGTCATAGTACTAAAGTGCGGTGCCATTTTAATACTATAACAGTAAAAGAAAGAGGGGAAAGAAGAAGAAATGTTCATTATGGCAACTGGAAATGCAATGAGAGAAGGAAGGAAAACCTCTGTAGGAAAGGTCACACCCCCATTTAACATATCATCATTGGAACCACATAGAATTACAGAAGACACTGACACAATGCGTCCAGATGTGGGAATTTACTCCTAAATATCAGAAAAAGGAATACCAGCCCCTTGCCCTGGGTTTAAAAAGTAATGGTTCGTTCCAGAAAACCATAAGCAATAGTCTGGGACTATTATATGGATATATATTTTTTAAAAACTCTATTTTAATATTTCACAAGTGCAGGCACTGTTTCTGCCAAATTGCAAGACTCTTAGCCAGTCTGGAGGAACCAGATGACTACTATAGATGTGTATCTGTATACAACATGTAACAGCACATATGTTTCCATTGCATTCATAGCTGATATGTGTAGTTGTATCCTTAAGTGTAGACTTAAAAATAGTTGTCCCTCCCTATTTGTGGACTTGAAGTCTGCGGTCTTGCTCTTCGCAGGGAGGGACAACTGTGATACCTAAAATGGCTGCGCACAGGTGTGTACACCATTAGTTTCAAATGTGGGAAGTGGCTATGGAGAGAATTAAAGTGGGTGCAGAAACTACATCTGCCACAGGAATTCCATTTCCAGTAATGATATATTCCCATCCTCTTGTAATGCTTATGTATGATTCAACATAGTCACACCATGAGTTTCTCCACCTCTTTCTTTATCACTGGCTACTTATAGTAGCAGGAATGCCACATCACATGGTGAGGTACTTTAATACTAAAGGGAAAAGGCTGAGAACTCAGGACAGAGATGCTATTTTTAGTGGTAAAAATAATGCCTGTATATCCATTCTCTCTTAATACACTGAATCTGTTAGAAGAGTAGCTTTGTGCGTCTGCTGTAGTGTCCAAAAGAGAGAATGTGTAAACTCTGGATATAAAATCAGCTCACATCTTCTCTCCTACTAGCTTCATTTTGGACGCTGCCACAGAGATGCAGTAAAAAGGATTTGTGCAATTCTTTGCTATAAACTAGCCAGTTGTAATGTATATGTGTGTGTGCGCCTTTAAGTCTCCTGCTGACTTATGGCCACCCCATGAATGTCATAGGTTTTCTTAGGCAAGGAATACTCAAAGGTGGTTTTCCAGTTCCTTCCTCTGAAATATAGCCTACAGCACTTTGTATTCATTGGCAGTCTCCCATCCAAGTACTAACCAGGGCTAACTCAGCTTAGCCTCCAGGTTCAGCCAGGATGTGGTGCCTTTAGGGTACAGCATAACAACCTGGGATAATATCTCCTGCTTATATATCTTTAGCTAATCCAATGCTAATGCTGCATCATACCTATATGTATTTGTCTGGGATTATAGCTGATAAATGCCATACTTCCATTTCCAGGCTTACATTCTGAATAATGTGACTATGTACAGCAGTTGCTGTGTGGGAAGATTTCTGGATCAGGGTCTGCAACTTTATACCACAGTTAGATATTGCTAAGGAATGCTCTAATTTTTATTGCAAACCACTTCGAGTAACCTGTTCCCTGTATTTTTTTGGTTTATTTCTGAGTAATGTGGATAAACAATTTCACATTACTACTCTTATTACTGCTCTGGTAGTCAATTCTATATTGGCAATGACTGTGCAATAATATGAATAATTCAATGGGAGTAATGTGTTGCTTATTAAATATTGTTGTCAAAAAATAAGGAGGGAAGGAAAGAGGATGAATAATACATTTGTTTATACAGTAATGTTGCTTCCTAATCTCCTTCCACAGAAAAACTGTTTTGGCAGCTATAGGTTTGTTAAAGTTAATTCTCCTAACAGGTGTCACATACGTAATTAGCACAGGAAAGCAAATGGATACAATGAATGATCCAGCAGAGCCACAGGCTTCACATTTATGTTGAATTCTGACAGTTGTATTTTGGAATACTCAAGGCAGCAAAGGATGGACAGCTTGAAATGTAGTGTCTAGGTGCAAGTGTCCTGAACTGATGTAAAAAACTGAGAGAGTTGTTCTGGGTGTTGTGAGCAAACATGAGTGCAATCAATACAAGTTATCACCATTACATTAAACACACAGGAAGCTATCATATATCAGGGCCCCTGCTGGCTAGAAGACTCAGGGATCTGTAGTCCAAAAGAGTGGTGTTTCTGAACTCTGCTTGATAACAGAATCAGGCTATTCACTCTTTGTTGTCTACACCAGTGTTTCCCCATCTGTTGCCCTCCAGAAGTTTTCCAGTTACCATTCTGGCTGGTGATGGTGGGATCTGTGGTTGGACACATCTGGAAGGGAACTGGTTAGAGACGTCTGGTCTAAACTGATTAAGAGAGCTTCCCCAGGTTTTCAGACAGTCTTTCTCAAGCTTACTGGAGATGCCTAACATACTTTAGTTATCACAAAGGGGCAATCTATTAAGCACATTACAGATTGTGCATGCATGGCATGGAGTGGATCTTGTTTCCATCCCAGAAACAGCACCCCCCCCTCTGTTGAGCAGCTAGGTTTCTGCACAAGCTGAATGATGGCTGCACATTACAATATCAAGGACTCCTTCACAAACCCATACTTGTTCAGTGGAAGCTGACATGTCTTAAGTCAAGGATGGGCAACTGTGAAGATGAAGTGGTTGTTCCCTCCATGACCCCCCACTGGTTGCACTACTGCTCCTGCTGTAACTGGAACTGAGGTCATGTCACTACTAGTTCTGGGTTTTTGGGTTTTTGCAGCATATTTTTCTCATTAACTGCTCATACATATTTGTTTCAAGAACTGTACCAGAGGACAAAATGCAGGTGCTGAATGTCAGTGTTTTGGTGATGGTGTAGTGAAGGCCAATGGGACTCAAACCACCATATTTTTGTTGTAGGTTTGGAGGAATCTTTGGTGGATTTTTTTTAAAGTTAGGATCTGGAGACTTTGGAAGGGGGGAGCTTTGGGGTCAGCAAAATGGGCTTCCAAGGGCTACATATGCCCCATGCCCTTTCCTCATTCCTGTCCTAAGTGATACAAATGAATAAACCTGTGGATATTTAAATACATTTGAGTATAGATTAATTTCTGTTTGTTCTGATGGAATAAAGTATGCTCAATACAGTTAGATTAGAGGAAGTAGCCACTTAGCATCCTGAGCTATGTATTGCTGCTGTCCTTGCTTAGACAAAGCTTCCATAGGAACATGGGCAGCTGCTGGTTGCCACTGTTTAATACAGGGGTCGGCAACCTACGGCCCGTTGGCCGGGTCCAGTCCCCCGAGGCCTTTGGACCAGCCCTCACTGACCCCCGCCGCCGCCACGTACACTGCCGCTGTGTGGCTGCTGCGCTTTGCGGCTGCCATTTTGTTTTCCAAAATGGTGACCGTGACTCATTTGCGCATGTGTCGAGTACTGCACATGCGCAAACAAGTTGCAGTCGCCATTTTGGAAAACAAAATGGCTGCCACAGCTTGTTCGTGCATGCGCAGGAGTACTGCGCATGCGTAAACGAATCACGACCACCATTTTGGAAAACAAAATGGCAGCTGTGACACGTGCGGTGGCGGTGCGGCGGCAGCGAGTGCGGCGGCGGCAGGGGTTGGTGGGGGCCAGTCCAAAGGCCTCGGGGGGCTGGCCCCAGCCCACGGGCCGTAGGTTGCCGACCCCTGCTCTAAGGCTATCATTGGGTTTTCTTGGCAAGATCTGTTCAAAGGGGGCTTGTCTTTCTCTGAGGCTGAGAGGGTATGACAGCCAAAGGTCACCACGACGAAGGTTTCCATGACCAAGTGGGGTTTCAAGCCCTGATTTTCAGAACTGTAGTTCACCACTTAAACTATTACACCACACTGGCTCTCCCAACACAGCTTATAATAATTTGAAATAAAAGCTTAGCTAAAATTGTATTTTACAAGAGTTAAAAATTAATTAACAATTCTGTTAAAAAAGCACATGGTTAAAACAGCTACAGAGAACGCTTGGCTGGAAGCAGCCAATGAGACATTCTTTTTAACAAGTGCCAGAGGAACTTGGCAGAAGATTATGGGATTCAAACGATGTTGCTTCTTCAACTTCTGGTCATCATCCTACTTTGGATTTTTGCAGCATATTTTCTTACTAACTGCTTATATATATATATATATATATATAGTAAGGATTTTAAAATGTATAATGGTAATTATAATAATTCCTTTAAAAAGTGACAAATTCTGGCAAGGACAGCCCTAAAAACCTAGTTTGTGGCATTATGGTACTAACTTCATGGGGGCCTTGGGCACTTCTGTACATGGGTAGTTTTCCTAAGTTTAGGATCTGGATATCTAAAAGGTTGCTTACTCTTGTAGGAACCTCTCATATTCATCAAAGGCCCTTCTCCTGGTGTCCTTGAGTCTAGAAGTTGAGTGAGTGGCACCTGGAGATATGAAACAATGTACATATTTATTTATTAATTAAAATATTAATATCCTTGTTGTTGTTGTGTGCTTTCAAGTCATTTCCAATTTATGGCAATCCTAAGGCAAACCTATCACAAGGTTTTCTGGGGCTGAGAGGGTGTGACTTGCCCAAGGTCATTCAGTGGGTTTTTAATGGCAGAGTGGGGAACTGAACCCCAATCTCCACAGTCCTAATCCTACACTCAAACCACTACACCACACTGGGTCTTACATCACCCTGCATCAAAAGATCTCTGGGCAAGGCTCTTTGACCAATATATTCTACCTGTTCTTTAATATATGTTGTTATGATCTTGATCCATATCTCTTTGATACTGGATTGATATATGAAAGAGGAGTACAAAATAGGACCTCTTCAACTGAACAGTATCTGTTGTAACTGTCTTCTATCTCAGTAGGATTCTTAGCTCACAATCCAAACATTAATTATAATGGATGATGGTAGATGGTGTGATGGCATGTGGAAAGCTTGTCCTTCCTTCTTCTCCATCTCAGTGCTAAAAAATAAATCTTCACCATCCCCTAGAATTGTATCAGCTGAAATATGGAGCCTATAAAATGTATTTAATGGACATTTCAGGCTGCTGCTGAAACTGGTTGTCTGTGAGAGCACTCATTTCTGCTGGGAAAGCTATTACAAGCTCTTGGATGCCATGCCATTTGTAACAGGCAATCTTCTCTCTTCTCTCTCTCTCAAAATACTAGCTTTGTGTAGGAAATCTGTATCAGAGATTTTTATTTTTATTTTATTTTATTATGACTAAGCAAATATAGCTATGACAGAGTAACATTCCATCCCATTGCTGTAGTTATTATAACAACAAACATTTGAATTAAGGGTAGAAAGTTAAAAAAACAAACATGAAAATAGAAAACATGAAGAAGAAACAAAGAAAAGTAGAAAGAAAAAGAGAGAATGAAAGGGGGTGTGGGAACGTCCCATTAATTTAAAACTGCCATTAACTATGCTTGATTAGAAAAGAATATTAAGGAGGTAGGGTACTTCCATTATGGTGTAGTAGTCTGAGCATTGAACTATGACTCTGGAGATCAGGGTTTGAATCTGGGCTCAGCCATGAAAACCCTCTGGGAGACCTTGGGTAAGTCACTCTCCCAGCTTCAGAGAATAGCAATGGCAAATCCCCTCTGAAGAAACTTGCCAGGAAAACCCCATGATGGGGTGCCGTAAGTGAGAAATGACTTAAAGGCGCACAACAACAACAATGTGGGATTTTATTTCAACTCTGGAGCTGGGATAGCATTTTTCATTGCACCTGAGGCAGCAGACTAGTTTAGGGGAGCCAGGACAGGTTGTGTGGCATGCAAAACTCTCTCCACCAACCAGTGGCATCCCTGGGCTTGGTGCCACCTGGTGTGGGATGGGCACTGCCAGGGAAGGTGGCCTCTCCCACTTGCTCACTTGGCCACTCACCCACCCAGAACTATTTGGGCGCAGCCAGGCAAGTGAGAGAGATGATGGAGGCTTCACCTTCACGTGGGTTCCTCATGAAGAGGGAGGTGGGCAGAGGCGAAATCAGGAGGGCCAGGTTCACTCCTCCTTCTTCTCTGTGCCAGGAGGACTGAGCTTGCTTCTCCTTCACCTCTGCGTGACTTCCTCCTCAGGGAGAGAGCCACAGCAGCAAAGAAGAAGGGGAGATGTCAGCAACAGCATTGCACTTCTCTGCAGCAGGAGGAGGGCCCCTTTTCAGAAGAGTCACCCGGTGTGGGTCACACCCCTTGCACTCCCTAGTGATGCCACTGTCTCCAACACAGGGAAACAATCAGGAAGAAGCTGAACTGCCAGCACCATCCCTTAGCAATTGCTCCCTGAACTGAAAGCCTTATTCTGCCTAATGGTAGAGCTGGCCTTCCTACCTGTTGTCTATTGAATGAAATATCACATGAAATACAGTTGGCACAGACATACATGATGTGTGTGACTATCATGTTAAAGGAGAACCAGTAATGAATCTGATAGGAAATATGAAATAAGCAAATGATTAACAGTTTTAAAAGAAGATCATCATGCTCTTCCTGCTGGATATGACTTGTGAGTCTCAGGTGATGCTATTACGATCTAGAAGGAAGCCTCTATTTACAGGCTATTTGAAGGTAAACCTTAATTACTCTAAGCCAAGTGGCTCTGGGATTTGAAAATGGTGTGACAGCTCTGTATATTTTGGCTCCGAGGTCACTGCAATATCAGTTTTGCCAGATGTAGCCCAATGCACCACTAGTCAAAGTAAATTATTTTTATCTCTAGAGCCAGAGGTTAAACTAATCAATTCAGATTTTAAATTGCTTTACATATGAAAATGTCACCAAGGACAACAGTCAAGAGGACTCTGCCATCCCAAATTTGGTCAGTTAATGTATTATTTTGCTGAGTCAAAATGAGATAACACATACATACAAACCAAAAACAACATGGGGAAAGGGCAAGTTCATTTATTAATATCGATATCTGTTGGTGCCAATTTGTATCCAGTATTTGAAAGAAAATGGAAACACCTTTATTGGATCCATCATCCATCATCCAAAAGTCATCCATCAGGAGTCCTGGTGGTGCAGTGGTTAAATGCCTGTACTGCAGCCACTCACTCACAAACCACAAGGTTGTGAGTTCAGTACCAGCCAGGGCTCAGGCTCGACTCAGGCTTGCATCCTTCCGAGGTCGCTAAAATGAGTACCCAGCTTGTTGGGGGCCATTAGCTTACAGTTGTAAACCTCTTGGAGACTGCATAGAGTGGTATGAAGCGGTATATAAATGAAGCTGCTATTGCTATTATTGCTGTACCTGATCACATGCAGGTACGCACATACAGATCAGTGAACATGTGACAGTCTGAGGCTGTCTGTCACTTGTTTTCATGTTGCTGGGGTCTCCTGTGTGATCTGGACAAGCACACACTTCTGTGAACCCGCTTGTTTCATCTTATCGAATTCAAGAAAAAGTAGTCAGCATTTTTTCAGATGAAACAACATAAATTTATTACACTGAGCATGAACAAAACATATCCTGGGCCATATCTCACCCCTTCCCATTTGTGTGGCTCCTCGATAATGCCTAATTTTCTTTCCCTATTCAAAGGAGAATTGTGCTCCTGGAAACCTCTGTGAGCAAAGCTCCTCTTCTAAAGCAAGGTGCAAGACAGGACTGCTTGTGTGTGTGTGTGTGTGTGTGTGTGTGTGTGTGTGTGTGTATAGAGTGTGCTATTCTATTTCCCCTCAAAACTGGAAATGAACTTTTTGTTTGGAAAAACAACAATTACAAGGATGTCTTGGGCCTGGTGCAGCCTTCTGGAGGTCCTGTGGTAACAGGGAGGACGTTGTCCTCCCCATATTACATAGATAAGAGATAGGAGTTCATATTATTTCCTGCACAGCCAGGGAGCCGGCGCTGTCATCCGTGTTATGAGACTTAGGGACTGTACAGATGCCCCCTAAGGAATGGCAGGACACTGCCCCTTTCCTTCCCGGATTAGGGTCACAGCAACCACACTCCATGGCCCCGATCTGGGCTTCCCGGAGCACAAAAAGAGTACCCTACTTGTGGCATCAGTGGCTTTTCTCTGCTTCTTTGGCACAGTGTGTGTAAATGCTGCACAGAAGACACACCCTTTTGCCACCAACCATGCAGTTGATTGGGTGGCGTGACACTGGCCTGGGGGCAGAGTTGGGGTGGGCAGCGTGCAGTTGCCATGCTCCCACTCTTCCCCCAGGCCGGCCCTTTTGGCCGGTCTTTACGGGCCCTTAGCTCCCTATAATTCTAGTTAATTCCTGAGTCAATATTCCTGTATTACCAAATTTTAAGCAAATTAGTTAGGGTTAAGATGGTTCCTTTGCTTTCAACCATCACTCCAAAGCTGTCCCCATTTGTGGAGTTTATCTCATTTATTGATGAACCTTAATTTCTCTTAATTACAGGTGGCAAATACTAGGGCTAAATGATAAGTGAATAGAACAAGGCTTGCAATGACAGAAAGCTTTGCAGATCTGGATCTAACCACTGCCCATCCCCATATTAGCTTGAAATCATACTAAAGCCAAAATGTTGTTGGCCTTCCTGATGTAGGTTATATTGCCAATGCAGGCAAAGGTGGCACTGGCACCAGCAGCAATATGAGAAAGGCTGCAGACGTAGAATCACAGAATCATAGAGTTGGAAAAGACCACAAGGGCCATCCAGTCCAACCTCCTGCCATGCAGGAACTCGCAATCAAAACATCCCCGACAGATGGCCATCCAGCCTCTGCTTAAAGACCTCCAAGGAAGGAGACTCCACTACTCTCCGAGGGAGTGTGTTCCACTGTCGAACCACCGTTACATGGTGACAATGACGTAAAGAGGACAAAGCTGTTGTTGGCCATGGAAGGAAGCAGCTGCTGGCAGAATTCCTGGCTGCAATGTGTGTGTGTGTCCTCATGGCTGAGGCACTCTGGCAGGAATGGTATAGAAAAAGTCATATGAATGTTTCAGCTCTAAAGACAAAACCACCTGGTGGAAGCCAGGCATTCAGAAATAGGCAGCACAGAGCTGGCAGCATCTGTATTCTCTGTCTTCTTTTCCTTCTCTTTCCAGACCGAGTGGGAAGAAAGTGGAACAACTGCCATAATGGACTGTTATGCTAGTGTACCATTTTCCTAGGTTCTATGGGGAAAATTATAAATGATCACTGCAAACAAAATCATAATATTTCCACAGTTAAAACAAAATTTTAAACTTAACAGCAACAGCACAACACATTCTGTACTGAAATAACACATACAATTTTTCAGTGTTCTCTGCACTTGACAAAGCACCAGTTCAAGACATTCTTTCAGCAATCTTGCTGCTCAGCAGTTATTGTAGACAGTGTAAAATCCCTAATTCAAGGGTTTGTGGTTGTTATGTGCCCTCAAGTCATTTTAGATTTATGGCGACCCTAAGGAGAACCTATCATGGCGTTTTCTTGGCAGATTTCTCCAGAGGGGGTCTGCCATTGCCATCCTCTGAGGCTGAGAGTGTGTGACTTCCCTATGGTCACCAGTGGGTTTACGTGGCCAAGCTGAGAATTGAACCCTGGTATCCAGAGTCATAGTCCAACATTCAAACTACTACCCCACACTGGCTCTCTAATTCAAGGGGGACAATGACCCAATTCTTAGTGTTGGCAGACATGGCTCCTCTTAGTTCCAGCAAAACTCCCTCTCCAGACTGAAACTGATAAGTAGAGCTCCTTCATCTGGGTTTCCCTCCCCACTTGGCCAAATCAAAAACCTATAGGGGCTATACTGGCATTGTGCAGTGACAGGATTCCAGCAAGCACCACATAGAATGGGATTTTTTTTGGGGGGGGGGATATATTAGCCTAAATTCAATGGGAAGTTGATAAGCCAACACTTAAGTAAATAGCATTCATTCACTGGGTCTACTCTATTGGGGACTAACAACTGGATGTAGGCCATTAATTTTCAAGTTCATGAAGATCTGAGGACCTTATCGCTCTGCTCAAATAACCTGGCTTACCTCTTCCAAACTGAAGTCTAATTTGGGAGGCAGCTGGGTCCTATCAGAAGGATTTTGCCACCAAAGCCACCGGGTGAGTCCAGCCCGGGTCCCCGGTGTGCTTCTGCAGTCTTATTTCAAAACCAGGAGCTTTCCGACTTGAAAAAATGGCTGCTGAAGTGCGGCAGGGACCCAGGCTGCAGCTGGGCTGGACTTGCCTGGTGGCTTTGGTGGCAAAATCCTTGCGATAGGACGCGGCTGCCTCCTGAATTAGACCAATTAAGAAGAGGTAAACTGGGTTATTTGAGAGGAGTGATAATCTCTTGAGTCTCCCCATTTTAAAGAGAGCAGACTGCTAGATGGTACAATTGATCTGAAACACTTGACAAATCATTTCACTAATGTTTGTCCTCTTTAAACAGAAAAAAAATCTTTGTTGTAAGATGTAGCTGACATCAATGCTTCTCATCCTGAAATAATCTGTTGTTTCATCCTCTCTCCTGAATATCTTATGTCCAGAATCACAGATACCATAGAAAGATACAGAGAGGTGAAACAAAGGGCAGACATTATCTAGAGTGCCCTCTCTCACTAATAATTTTATACAAGCATTAATGCCTCTGCTTCCACCCAGCTTAATCATTTGTCCCCTCAACTAATTCCCTATTCATTTCAAGTATTGTAGTTAAACCCTCTTGAAACATGATTTAAATTTTAGCTGCAGTGTAGAGTTTGAGGGCCTTGTTGAGTTGTTTCAGCTTGTGGTGTTCGGAAGTGAAGCATACAATTCCCAATCTAGCTACTATTTTGCAAGAACAAGCTGTTCCACTTATTTATTTTGAATACTTGTATCCTACTTTATAGCCAAATGTTGCTCTTGAAATGGCTTATAAATAATTCCTCATTTTGCCAGTATTCTTTTTTCAGGATGTGCTTTTAAATTCTGTTGCTGGTCAGAAAGGCCTTCCTACACTGCCACTGATTTTCCCTTTTGACGTAGCCACTGGGTCAGTGGGACCAGGTGATAGGCTGAAGTTGGGTATTCTTCTTGGTGTGAATCTAATTGGGAGGGACTCTCTACATGTGCCCTTCAGGAAGACCTATGGATTCCAGAGGTTTACCACATCCCGGTTTGACAGTCAAGGTATCAAGTGAACTTATTCATGATCACAGAGCGTGGAAAATCAGGTTGAAAAGAGATCTAGTAGCACCTCTGAGACTATGGGCCTCGGCAGACGGCTAATAGGGCCGTCTCCGAGACCCGGAAGAGGAGGGGCAGCCGCACGCGCGTCGTCCCTTCCTCTTCCTGAGGTCGTCCTCGGAGCTTCCGGCCCTCCGGACGGCCGGCGCTCCGGGGATGACCTCCTTCCGCAGCGACCAGACGTGCTGCGGAGGATAAGTCAGGGAAAGTGCGCCCTACGCGTTTAGGGCGCATTTTCCCTGTCTTGTAAAAGGAGCGGCAATTTGCCGCTCCTTTTAGGGTCGCCGCAGGAGCGCCGCGGTCCAGCTGCTGCGGTCCCGCAGCATTCAGGACCAGGGCGTCCCCGACGCCCTGGTCTGCATCCCCCCAAGGGCCTTTGCAAACTGCCAGAAATAGTGCAAATTGAGTCCACTTTAAGGGTTAGGGTTAGTGCTAGGGAATTATGGGAATTGTTTTTTTTCTGAGACATTGACCCTTCTCTGCCAGAGAGCTCTGGTGCCACAATAAAATACAGTTCCCAGGATTCCCTAACCCTAACCCTTAAAGTGGACTCCATTTGCACTATTTCTAGCAGTCTGCAAAGGCGAAAGAAGCTGGTAACATGAGTGTTTGTAGACTTGAGCCTACTTCCACAGATGCAGAGCTTTTCCAGAGCTTGGAAAATTTACTTTTGAACAAGAATTCTCAAACACACACACACGGGTCCTCCACATTCACTGGGGTTAGGGCCATAGGCTCCCTGCAAAAGTGGGAAAACCGCAAATAAAAAAAAAACATACCTCTCTAGGAATCTCTAAGCCTGCCATTGCAGCTTTATGATCAACATCTGCTGGAGGTTGATCACAGAATTGCACTGGAGGAACCTACAAATGCCTAGAGAATTGTTTTCTCTAGAAACCTCTAGGTTCTCTTGCGCAACTCTATGGTCAATGTTCAGCAAAGTCATGCTGGAGAACTAGAGATTTGTAGAGAGAACATATAAATCAAAACTGCAAATAATAAATCCACAAAAGTCAAAGCCACAAATGTGGAGGGCCAACTGTATATATATATATATATATATATATATATATATATATACACTCTGAATTTTGGAATTGAAACCAGATAAATCACATTTGTTCCAGGCTCTTCCAGCTACTGCTGGAATGATCCAGGCATTGCAGGTGTAACATAAATGATAGGACTTGAAATGTTATAGTTGGAAATTAGTTGGTTCCTTTTTTGTATCAAAAGGGGTTTCTTCTTTCACAGCTATGTTAAAACCCGAGAAGAGGACATGGCTTCTTGACATTGCCAATACTTTTCATATATGTTAAAATCTTTGATCCATTCAAAGTTAAACACTTTTCAGTCTCATAATGCTAGTGCTAGCTCCTGCCGTTGACAGCCACTGAATCACTGGCCTCACATTCTGGGATTTTCTGAGAAATCGCAAAGAAAATTAGAGACAGAAATTAAAAGGAACCACAACATCCAAATATTGAATATATGCAGTGTGATCCCAATGCATGTCTATTATAAATTAACCCCTCTAGGGTTTTAGTGAATGTTTTTAAATTGATGTTATCATTTTATTGCTTTATTATTTTGTATCTATTTATTTGATTGTAAAGTGCTTATAACTTTTTGTTAAAAAGGGAAAGTGGTATAAAATGCTGTAAATATCTAAATAAAATCCCATTGAGTTTAGTGGGACTTAGGGTCTTTGCAAACTGCCAGAAATAGTGCACATTAAATTGAGGCACTGCCCTGGCTCAGTGCTAGGGAATCATGGGAACTGTAATTTATTGTGGAACCAGAGCTCTCTGACAGAGAAGGCTCAATGTCCCAGAAAAAAATACAATTCCCATGACTCCCTAGCACTGAGCCAGGGCAGTACCTCAATTTAATGTGCACTATTTCTGGCAGTCTGCAAAGGCCTGTACTTGTAGAATAGTGTGCATCAGATTGCCCCTGAAATATCTCCCCCCCCCCCCCCCCCAGAAATGATTCAAGTGGTTTGTATCATCTCAGCTAATAAACTGAATTTTCTATGGAAACCTTTATTTCATTGGAACATCACTTTAAATGTTGGTGATGAATAACAGTCTAAATGGGGAAAGAAACAACAGCAACTTTTAAAAGAATTTATTTTGGAACAGAAATGGAAAAAAAGATGGTATTTTGCAGCTTAACAGCAGGTTTTGCTCTCCCAGAAACATGATATTTATAAGCTAAATATCCAGTGTTCAAGCTTAGCCATCATAAATAAGTGGAAAACAAGCTAGAATTTTCATGAGTGTGTGACAAATTATATTGTAAAAATAGCCTTTTGAATAAAACAAGATTTACCCAGGAATGAAAAACCTTCACGAAATACCTTCAGACAAAAGGCTTAGGAAAAAAGCCATTGAAATAAAATACACGCAGTATCGCATTCTTTTGCAAAAGCCTTATTATGTTCATTCCCATTAACTTCCTCCTCAGGGTATTTTTTCTGATGCCTGCAGAACATATTATGGCCATTTGCTTCTGAATGTTTTTGTAGGGCTGTCACTGAATTTATTTCAAGAACAGCAAAGACTGTGAACAAGTTTTCAAAGACTCAAACAGGATTTCTTTAATAAAGAAGGAGGAAAGAGATAACTTACTCTAATTTCTTTCTGGTTAGACTCAAAGGGACTGTGAGTGAGAATTCAATTTCATTCTTGATTCTTGCCTAGAGCATTATTTTTGTTTCTCTCGATAGTGTCTCATGTTGGATCCCTTCACTGAATGTTAAAGTCAATGATATATTTAGTATGTTTTTAAAAGAAGTGGTCCCTGGTGAAAGATTTTTGTTTGCCATAGTATTTATTTTCCTTACCTACATGTTTTGCATTTAGTGTGCCTTGTTTTTTTTATTGTTCACGGAAGAATAAACATGGCCTTAATTTGCAAGTCTGGTTGCTGAGAAATGTACCTCTGGGATTATCTCATTGTAGGAGGGGAAATAGGTTAATTGTAGAGAATAAACATTTCCATTGATGTCTAGTTTGACCAGATTGTTTGGCTTGTTCTCTGGTCAAGTGACAGATACATCAACAGAACTATATAAATAATCTATAATTTTATTAATTTTAAAAAATGTATTTATTTAAGATGTTTTTGTTGTGTGCCTTCATTTCTGAATTATGGTGACCCTAAGATGAACCTACCCTAAGTTTCTTCAGAGGGGGTTTGTTATTGCCATCATCTGAGGATCAGAGAATATGACTTGCCCAAGGTCACCCAGTGGGTTTCCATGGCCAAGCGGGGATTCGAATCCTGGTCTGTAGAGTCCTAGTCCAACACTCAAATGACTACATCACACTGGGTCTCTGAAAAATATTTTTATGTGCCATAAAGTTTCCAGAGTGATGTATGAGAGCTATTGACACAAAATTATATATATGATAAATTACTTGTAGATGTTGGCTGAAATAAAATGTTGTCCAAATGTTCCCTTCCTAATTCCTCTGACACAAGCAGTTCAATGTGCACTGTTGGATCCTGGACTAACCAACTGTTTTCAGAGACTATTCTTATTATCATTAAGTCTGGAACCAACCCAATACAATAAAAATAACACATATCCATAAAATAATATACCAACCAATTAAGCAGTTTTTTTAAAAAAAAGACTAAAACAGAATACAAAAAATAAAATAAAAATTAAATAAAAATAAAAATAAAAATAAAAAAAATTCCTCAGAAGTGCCTTGGTCAATAGGAAGGTCTTAATTTAGTGCTGAAGAGATTATAGTGCCTCTTCTATGTGAACATATCTTTACATTTTTTTCGTCTAAAATGGTCTAAGCAGGGCAGAATGCCAAGGGAGATAAGAATTAATTTTGGGGAATGTTTCCTCTGAAAGACATTTCCTCTCAAAGCTCCAAGTAGTAATGAAAGGTGGTGATGAAACTGCAATCTCACTTTGGGTCAACAGAGCAAATGGACTAACTTTGTTCTATATAGCTCCAGATTCTGGCCTGGGAGATTACTGCACTTACCTTTCCCCCCCGATCTGGGCATGGGATGGGATTGGGCTGGGACAGGCTGGGATGGGTGTTATTGCACATGAAAATGCTGTTGTACTACTGCCTGACCACCACCCGTCCCTCAGCAGCACTTAGCTAGCCGATTTTGGTAGTACGGAAATTTTCTGTACTATCAAAATTGGTGGGCTAAGTGCAGCTGGTTGGTGCAGTGCAACAGCATTTTCATGTGTGATAACACTTATACCAGCCCATCCCAGCCCAATCTTGTTCTGTGCCCAGATCAGGGGGAAATGTTGTGAGCGATAATCTCCCTAGTCCTTCATTATGAACAGCTTGTCTCTGCAGCACAAACAAGTACAGATTCATATTCTCCCACTAATGAGGGGAAATATATGTATGAATTCTCTGTGTTTTCTGAAACTACAAGGCCAATTATTCTTTTGAAGAAATCATAGTAAAAGCAATAAAGTCTTGTGTTACCTGGAGGAGTGCAAACTTTATTCAGCATAACCATCTGTGGATTGCAATGCATTTCATTGCATGCATGAATCCTCTGTTGTAGTTAATTAATTATACTCAAATTATAGGATCTCTGTGTTGAGACTATCTTAAAACTGATACATGGTAGTGCAGGAGATATAACCTGACTGTATGTTGTTAATGCTCAAACTTGATTATCTGAATTACTCCTAAATTTCAATTGAAACCATCATATTCCAACAAAGGGATCTCTCCTCTACAATATTTCACTTTAAAAAGTGCACTGCCTGTTGATGGAGCTATTATGAGTATTTTAACAACCTGGAAATAATGAATGATCATATCATCATAACACAGGAAGTCAGTTCTCAAGATTCTATATTTAACGATACTGGTCTTGATTGGTATGATGATTACTCTTTATAGCTGCCCTCCAGTTCACAGCATTGTGCACTGTCATCAGCTCAGTTGAAAGCATTTATGAGATTGTGACAAAAATAACAATTACTATCATTGAAGAGGCACAGGGTGATGCATTCAGGGCCTTAACAGAACATTCAAGATAACAGGGCTTGTGAAACAGTTCAAACAGAAAGCAAATAATCTTAAACTTAAAAGATTTTGAACCAGCTGAGATGTTAGAGAATTGCCTACAGAGACTAACCTTGCACACCAATGGTAATACCTTTCCTCAGTGCTGAGATTGCATGTTCCTGTGAGGCAAGAGGCTATGCTGCTGGCTGCAGTGCTGCTGGTAGGGTCTCCCATGTCAGACAGGCTGTTGCTGAGGAGCCAGTCTAAATGTGCCAAACAGCTACTGGGCAATAGAAGCAGTTGTGGAGGGGTGATATTGGCAGAGGATCTCTCAGAGAGAAACGGTAGTGACACCATACCTAACACTTGTTACTACTGTGCAGAAAGTAGCACAATAAGCCCTTTTTGAATCTCTTTTACCATGAAAACCCTATGATGAGACAACCCACAATGAAACAAGAAATAGTGTGAGAAGATACTGACTGTGACAGTCTGAGTTGTAGCCTACAAAAAGTAACTTTTCCTAAGCTATAATATAAACTGAATCAAATAATTGTTTAAAAGCTAGCCTTATGGAATGCTGGCAAATCTTACTAATTGGTGATTGGCCAGCATTCCTTTCTTTTGCTTTAGAGAACTAATAATGGTCAAACATGTGGAAAGAAGAAGGGGCTCTACAGATGGCCCCCAAGGGGTGGCTCCATGCCACCCCTGGGAGTGCTGGATCAGGGCTGTGGCAACCACATGATCTGGCTCTTTGCCACTCCAAAAAGAGCTGGCCACCCTTAACTGCCACAGCTCTAAATGCTGCGCCAAGGGAGTGCCCTGACATTGCGTGGCATGAGGTGGGGCATGCAGCATGACGGCAGTGTCAGGGTGGAGTCGGGGTGGCTGGCATGTGGTTGTCCTGCCCCAACTCCACCCCCAGGCCGGTCAAACATGTGGAGAGAAGAAGGGGCTCTAGAGATGGCCCCTAAGGAGGGTAGGGAGGAGGAGGAAGAGGCACATACCTGTTCCTCCTCCTTCCTGACCCTCCCTGGCCTTCAGCTGCCTCTCTGAAGATAGCGGAAGGCCAGGGATGGAGTGGGGGGGGGGGAGGAGGAAAAAGTGGTGCACAGCTGTTCTTCCTCCTTCCCTTCTTGTCCCCCTGGGCCTTTAGCTGTTTCTGGAGAGGCAGCTGAAGGCCGGGGCGGGGGGAGAAGTCCTATCCTGGAATTTCCACCCCAGAAGGCAGAAGTCCTGCCCCTGGAGGGTGGAAGTCCAACCACTAGCACTAGGTAATACCCGGTGCTGGAAGTCTTTTAGTTTGGGTATTCGACCCCTAAAAGGTTCACCATCACTGCAGTAACCTATCCCTAAAATAGGTTTACCATCATAAGTAGTTCCTTTAAGGTTTGGCGTGGGACCCATCAACCACCACCAGAGATACTGGAAGGCTTCTGGTCTCTAGTAAAATTGGCTGGCTGGAGGACTCTCAGATTTATTGTCCCAAACTGTAACACTTATGAGGGCTGACTGGGAGACATCTATTCGGGCTGTATCTCACTTTGAAACAGCATCTGTTGCCTCAATGAAAAATTATTCTTTTGTGGCTCATCTAGATCCCAACTGCCAAATGCTTTTTTTAGTATCTATCCATATGTGCCAAGTGGGATGTATATGCCAACAATATAGGGTAGACAATGAACATCGAATACCCTTAATTAAGAAACTCTTGCTATTCAAAAAGGTGTCTAGCTTTAGTTGGGCTTGGGCTTTAGCTTTTGACTAGCTGCCACAGTGTGCAGATCTGACATGGTGTGGTGGGCATATAGGTTGAAGGCAGGAAGCATGGTGGTGAACCAGATGGAAATGAGACATCAAATCAAGCCAAAAGGAACTGAGAGCTACAAAGGAAATTTAGAGGCTGGAGATTAAACATTGAATTGGATAGATAATGAGATACTTTCTTGGACTATAGCTTCCCCAATCCTTCAGCCATTATGGTTACTGTCCATGCTGGTGGGGGATTCAGGGAATTGTAGTCCCAAAAATTAATTTCTTCAAGATGAGTTAATGTCAGGTGAGGCAGGAAATACATGAGAATGTAGCGTGGATACAGGGCAGGGCAGGTGTGAGGTAAGAAGTGGAGATCAGCCTAAACCCAGTTTTACAGGGTATAGGCTGGCAAAGTCAGATGACCACCTTCACTTTGTGGCAGAGCTTAAAAATAACTAATTAATTATTTTTCCAAGCTAGCATTTTCTACCAACATCACGTAACTCACTATGTTTTTTTTAAATTAATGCTGAAATCAATTCCATGCTTCAGTGAGTTAATTTTAAAATGGTAGAATCATTAGAAAGGTGGTTTTCCCTCTGGCAGGCTAGTAAATCAGGAGGCCTAAGAAGAAAGATTAGGACTGGACGAAATGTATCCTGTACTTCTGTTGCTAGTGAGTAGAACCAGCAGAATAGCCAAGAAGCAATTGAAGAGTTTGGACTGGGGAATAATTGAAGAATGATATTTCTTGACTACTACTCCTCTTTCTCTTCTCTCTTATTCTTCTTTCTACTCATTTCTTCATTAAGGGGCTGAGCAGAAGGGCCAGGATAGCATTGTTTGAACCCGTGCTATCCTGGCCCAGGTCCTAACGTGGCTCAGTCTCCAGGCCAGCTTAGGGATGGGTGGGTGTTTATATGCCTGCCTGATGCTGAACAGGTTGTGTGATGAGATACTAAAGGACAGCCTGATAGTTTCCAGGTGTTTTGAAATCCCACCATCTCCATGAAATAACTGTATTCTGGACCTTATCATCTAATGGAAGGGATTTAAGTTAGGAGAAGGCAACTTAAAATGAGAAAAAGAGCCAGTGATGAAATGTATCCCCTAGAGTCAACAGTGACAACTCCCACCCAATACTCATGGAAATGAATGGCTTGAATAGTGAGTTAATTAACGATGACTGAAATATTTGAATTAATTATTAGTGTTAGTGGTACTGAATTAATTCCCCAGTTTCTAATGGTTAACATTATTGAATTAATTTTCAGACCAAATGTTCCAAGCTCTGATTTGAGGGATCAGTTGGAAACACGTTGGCCAGTACATCAACCTAAAGGCACCCTTGCCCTGTGGAATCTGATTTGATTGGCTTGTGAATGGTGCAGAAAGACACTGAGGGGGGTTGCAGACTGCCAGAAATAGTGCAAATTGAGTCCACTTTAACTGTCCTGGCTCAGTGCTAGGGAATCATGGGAATTGTATTTTTTTTCTGAGACATTGAGCCTTCTCTGTCAGAGAGCTCTGGTGCCACAATAAAATACAGTTCCCATGATTCCCTAACCCTAACCCTAAAAGTGGACTCAATTTGCATTATTTCTGTCAGTCTGCAACCCCCCTGAATCCTGGTCATCCAGACTGAGACCCTTTCCAGCAGACTATTGGGGGTTGCAGACTGCCAGAAATAGTGCAAATTGAGTCTACTTTTAGGGTTAGGGTTAGGGTTAGGGAATCATGGGAACTGTATTTTATTGTGGCACCAGAGCTCTCTGACAGAGAAGGCTCAATGTCTCAGAAAAAAACCAATTCCCATGATTCCCTAGCACTAACCCTAACCCTAAAAGTGGACTCAATTTGCACTATTTCTGGCAGTTTGCAACCCCCCTATAGTTCTTCATCTTGTCTGTTGGAATACTATGTTGTATTATAACATCATTTTAGGTGCATTTACACTGTAGAAATAATGCACTTTGGCACCACTTTAAGCACTGTAGTGTCATACTATGGAATCCTGGGATTTCTGGTTTTATAACGTCTTTAGCATTCTCTGCCAAAGAGTGCTGGTGCCTCACAAAACTACAAATGCCAGGATTTTATGGAATGGAGCCATGATAGTTAAGGTGGTGTCAAACTGCATTATTTCTACAATGTATATGTACTTTTCAACATTTAGACTGTCAGATCATCCCAGGCTCTTGCAAGTCTCTCATTTGTAGGGTCTCTATAAGTCAAAGCCTTGATGGCAAATAACAAGAAATTCAACCATTATATACATTAAATTACATTATACACATTAAATATCTCAGGTGCCTTTTTCTAAAAAGAAGACTCAGGGGGGTTGCAGACTGTCAGAAATAGTGTGAATTCAGTCCACTTTTAGGGTTAGGGTTAAGGTTAGGGAATCATGGGGACTGTATTTTATTGTGGCACTAGAGTTCTCTGACAAAGAAGGTTCAATGTCTCAGAAAAATAACAATTCCCATGATTCCCTAGCACTAACCCTAACCCTAAAAGTGGACTGAATTCACACTATTTTTGACAGTCTGCAACCCCCCTCAGTACTCCTTATATTAAAGCAATTTGTTTGTTTTGTTTTTATTTATTCGTAGACAGATTTTTAAAAAAATCCAGATAGGGCACAGTGATCAATGTTGGTTGTCCAGTGAGTTCCTTTTGCATTATGTTATATGTTTCCAAAACTCATTTGTCCAATACCCATATTATATTCTGAAGTCTATGCATGAAAAACAAACATGTTTAAAAAGTTCCCATGTGACATTCAAAGCAAAACAGCATGGTATACTGGTTTGAGCATTGGACTACAACTCTGGAGATCAGGGTTCCCCACTTGGCCATGGAAACCCTCTGGGTGACCTTGGGAGAATCACACACTCTCAGCTCCTTAGGGTTTCCATAGGTTGAAAATGACTTGAAGACATACAACAACAACAATTCAAAACAAGGTGTTTAAATCTCCATAGACAATTTAGAAAAGTCTGAAAAAACAGAAAGCAAAAATGAAAAAGGAAGTTTAGCTATACGTCACTGGTAAGGAGCATTTTAAGCAAGAGTAGAAATAGGTTCAGAAGAGAGAGCCTTGAATTACAAGAAACGCCTCAGCACTCTTTTGCAGGAACTGAAATTTAAAGGGACTTCCTGGGAAGTGCTTTGCAATGGCTTGCATTGTGTGTGGGCAGGTCTTGAGGATGACACCACAAATGTAACTTTGCATCAATACAAGAAGAATTGTGCAATTTTTGGTAAATTCTTATCGAAAGTAAAAATAATTCTTATTCAGAATGGAAAGAATTGAAAGTTTGATTTTTAAAAAAATGAACTTGGAAGAAACTGAAACTCGTAGGTCTTAAGAGGCTGGGTTTTAATCCTTGGAGATATTCAACCATTAGAGTGCTGAGAGTGGAGATGCCACCTATTTTCCCCCAACAGGATCTAGTTGAGCAAACCATGTCCTATGAGGAACGACTAAGGGAACTGAGTATGTTTAGCCTGGAGAAGAGACGGTTAAGAGGAAATATGATAGCCCTGTTTAAATAGAATCATAGAATCATAGAGTTGGAAGAGACCACAAGGGCCATCCAGTCCAACCCCCTGCCATGCAGGAACTCCCAATCAAAGCATCCCCGACAGATGGCCATCCAGCCTCTGCTTAAAGACCTCCAAGGAAGGAGACTCCACTACTCTCCGAGGGAGTGTGTTCCACTGTCGAACCGCCCTTACTGTCAGGATGTTCCTCCTAATGTTGAGGTGGAATCTCTTTTCTTGCAGCTTGCATCCATTGTTTCGGGTCCTAGTGTCTGGAGCAACAGAAAACAAGCTTGTTCCCTCCTCGATATGACATCCCTTCAAATATTTAAACACGGCTATCATATCACCTCTCAGCCTTCTCTTCTCCAGGCTAAACATCCCCAGCTCCCTAAGTCGTTCCTCATAGGGCTTGCTTTCCAGACCCTTCATCATTTTAGTTGCCCTCCTTTGGACACGCTCCAGTTTTTCCACATCCTTTTTGAATTGTGGTGCCCAGAACTGGACACAGTATTCCAGGTGAGGCCGGACCAAAGCAGAATAGAGTGGCACTATTACTTCTCTTGATCTAGACACTATACTTCTACTGATGCAGCCTAAAATTGCATTGGCCTTTTTAGCTGCTGCATCGCACTGTTGACTCATGTTCAACTTGTGGTCCACCTGGATTCCTAGATCCCTTTCACACGTAGTCTCATTCAGCCAGGTGTCCCCCATCGTATATCTGTACTTTTCGTTTTTCCGCCCTAAGTGCAGTACCTTACATTTCTCTGTGTTGAATTTCATTTTGTTAGCTTTGGCCCAACTTTCTAGTCTGTTCAAGTCATTTTGAATTTTGATTCTGTCCTCTGGGGTTTTAGCTACTCCTCCTAATTTGGTGTCGTCTGCAAATTTGATAACTATGCCCCCAATACTGTCATCCAAGTCATTAATAAAGATATTGAATAGCACTGGGCCCAGGACAGAGCCCTGTGGCACCCCACTGGTCACTTCTTTCCAAGTTGAAAAGGAGCCATTGTGGAGCACCCTTTGCGTTCGACCAGTTAACCAATTACAAATCCATGTAACAGTTGCTTTGTCTAGCCCACATTTTACCAACTTGCTTGCAAGAATGTCATGGGGAACCTTGTCAAAGGCCTTACTGAAATCAAGATATACTATATCCACAGCATTCCCTTCATCTACCAAGCTGGTAATTTTATCAAAAAAAGAGATCAGATTTGTCTGGCATGACCTGTTTCTCTGAAACCCATGTTGACTTTTTGTGATTATGAAATTATCTTCCAGATGTTCACAGACTCTCTGTTTAATGATCTGCTCCAGAATCTTTCCGGGTATTGATGTCAGACTAACTGGACGATAATTGTTGGGATCCTCTTTTTTCCCCTTTTTGAAGATGGGGACAACATTTGCCCTCCTCCAGTCCGCTGGGACCTCTCCTGTTTTCCAGGAATTCTCAAAGATTATTGCCAATGGTTCTGATATTACATTTGCCAGTTCTTTTAATACCCTTGGATGTAATTCATCTGGTCCTGGAGACTTATATTCATCTAGATTAACCAGATGTTTCTGTACTATCTCTTTACTTATTCTGTGCTGAAATTCTCCTATTCTGTCCTCTGCTCCATTATCCTCAAGTTGAGCACCCTTTGCCTTTTCTGAGAAGACTGAAGCAAAGAAGGTGTTGAGTAATTCTGCCTTTTCTCTGTCCCCTGTTAACTTTTTGCAATCTTCTCCACACAGTGGCCCTACCATTTCCTTCTTTTTCCTTTTGCTACTGACATACCCCCAAAAGCCCTTTTTATTGTTCTTAACCTCTCCAGCAAGCCTGATTTCATTCTGCGCTTTAGCTTTTCTGACTTTACCCCTACACGTGCTAGCTATTTGTTTGCGTTCCTCTTTGGTGATTTCCCCATTTTTCCATTTCTTATACATGTTCCGTTTAAAACATAGTTCAGTTGCAAGTTCCTTAGTCATCCATCCTGGTTTCTTGAGACACCTCCCATTCTTCCTCCTCGTTGGCACGGTTTGAAATTGTGCCTTCAGTATCTCCCTTTTGAGAAACTCCCATCCGTCTTGAACTCCCTTCTCTTTTAGTATTCCTGTCCATGGGATCACCCTCAGTATTTCTCTAAGTTTAGCAAAATCAGCTTTCCTAAAGTCTAGAATGCGTGTCTGACTATGCCTGGCTTCTCCTTTCCACTGTATAATAAACTCCAGGAGGACATGATCAGTCCCGCCTAAGGATCCAACCACTTGCACCCCATTAACTAGGTCTTCCCTGTTAGTTAGGATCAGATCCAAAATAGCTGACTCCCTTGTTGTCTCTTCCACCTTTTGAACAATGAAATTGTCTTCGAGGCAAGTGAGGAATTTGCTAGACCTCAAGGATTTTGCCGAGTTTGACTTCCAGCAAATATCCGGATAGTTGAAGTCACCCATCACTACTATATTTCTCCTTTCTGAGTGTGTGGTCATCTGTTCTAGAAAGGCTTCATCCAATTCTTCTGCTTGAGTTGGGGGTCTGTAGTAGACTCCCACACTAACATCCCTGTTGTTTCCTTCCCCTTTAATTTTTATCCAGATGCTCTCCACTTGGCTTCCAGGATTGATGTCCTGGATTTCTTCACTGGTGTAAATATCCCTGACATATAATGCTATTCCTCCTCCTTTCCTGTTTGTCCTGTTTCTCTTGAAAAGGTTATACCCCTTTATTTCTACATTCCAGTCATGAGATTCATCCCACCAGGTTTCAGTGATGCCTATTATATCATATTTGCTTTGTTGTGCTAGGAGTTCAAGTTCATCTTGCTTATTTCCCATGCTCTGTGCATTAGTGTAGAGACATCTAAGACCATGTGTCCCCTTTACTTGCTGCCTGTGCACATTTTTTTGCCTCCCACTGTTGGGTCCCTGTACTGTTTGCCTTGTTTCCTCTATGACAGTTTGACTATTTTCTCCAGTCCTTTTGTCTTCCAGGACGTTGTCTCCCTTCCCCACACAGTTCAGTTTAAAGCCCTCCTGATCAAATTCTTCAGACCGTTGGCAAAAACATTTCTTCCAACTGGTGTGAGATGCAGCCCATCCCTTGCCAGGAGTCCGCCCTCATGGAACCGCAGCCCATGATCCAAGAATCCAAATCGTTCTCGACGACACCATCTGCGGAGCCAATTGTTGACATCTGCTATCTTCCTCTCTCTTCCTGGACCATGCCCTTGAACTGGCAGAAGAGACGAGATGACAATCTGTGCCTCCATTTCTTTCAGCTTCTTTCCTAGAGCCTCGTAATCCCTTTTGATGTTCTGAAGGCTGTGTCTTGCTGTGTCGTTCGTTCCCACGTGGACCAAAAGGAAGGGGTATTGGTCAGTAGGCCTGACCAGTCTTGTCAGCCTCTCTGTCACATCTCTGATCTTTGCCCCAGGAAGACAACACACCTCTTGAGACATCTTGTCAGGCCCACAAATCACTGCTTCTGTCCCCCTCAGCAAGGAGTCCCCCACCACGACCACACGCCTCCTCCGAGGCTTAGCAGCGACTGTTCCCTGTGGTGGAACTGCCAGGGTCCCCTGCTCTGTCTCTGAAATCTGTCCATGCTGCTCTTCTGCGTCCTCCTTGCTAAGAGTAAGAGCTTGAAATCGATTCTGTAGCCGCAAATATTTGAAGGGATGTCATATTGAGGGCACTAGCTTGTTTTCTGCTGCTCCAGAGAACAGGACCAGGAACAATGGATGCAAACTACGGGAAAAGAGATTCCACCTCAACATTAGGAGGCACTTTCTGACAGTGAGAGCTGTTCCGCAGTGGAACACAGTCCCTCGGAGAGTAGTGGAGTCTCCTTCTTTGGAGGTCTTTAAACAGAGGCTGGATCACCATCTGTCGGGGATGCTTTGATTTTGAGTTCCTGAATGGCAGGGAGGGTTGGACTGGATGGCCCTTGTGGTTGGAAGAGACGACAAGGGCCATCCAGCCCAACCCCCTGCCATATGATTCTATGATTCTTTTACCTGTATAGCAAACAGATACAACATTGTGGAGGCCTGCACACTGGGAATAGTTGTACTTACTGAATGAGACCAGTCTAAGTGAAGGGAGATTCAGTTTCTATAAGAATCTATCAAATTACACAATTTTTTTCTTGTTCAAAATGGAATGAACATGAGGATTTAAATATTCAAATATGAGAGAAAGTGAAACTGGCACAGTCAGTTATTCCTGAATTCAGTGCAGTTTATGTTCATTCATCTGTAGCTAGGATCCATTTGTGTTATCCAGATGCTAAAAATGTGCACAATTAATGTAATGAACATGATAGTGATACTCAATTACAGGTTGTGTCTACCTTATCTGGAATTCTGAAATCTGAAATATTCCATACTTCAAAATTGTCCACATAGGTGGCTGAGATAGTGACTTATTTGCTTTCTGAAGATTCAGTTACACAAACTTTGTTACATGCACAAAAATATTAAAAATATTGTGTATAAAATTACTTTCAGGCTATATGTATGAGGTGTATATGAAACCTAATAAATTTCATGTTTAGACTTGGGTCCCATCTTGGGTCCCATCTCCAAGATATCTCATTGTGTATAGGAAAATATTCCAAAAAAATCCAAAACACTTCTGGTCCCAGGCATTTTGGATAAGAGATACTCAACCTGTATAAACAACTGTTTTGAGTATAATCTATAAAGTTATTGGTCACCCAAAAATGGGTAACAACCACATGAAGCTGTCAAATTTTGACATGTCTATCAGGATTTATGATGTCAGTCCCTCTTTTTCTGTTTCTAGGAAGCCCTCCATTTGGAGTTTTGACTTTTTGATTTGAAACTAGGTAGTGCAACTTGGATGTCAGCCAAAAACACTCTGAACAACATCACACTATACTGTTATTGTGCTATCATTCTACTTTTACTGCTATGGCTCCTCCTGTAGAATCCTGGGGTTTGCAGTTGAGGGTAGGGCATTTAAAATACTCCAAGAGCTGTTGCTGTTGTTGCTATTGTTGTTGTTGTTGTGTGCCTTCAAGTCATTTCCAACTTATATCTACCGTAAGGTGAACCTATCATGGGGTTTCCTTGGCAAGATTTGTTTAGAGGAGGCTTCTCATTGCCTTCCCCTGAGGCTGAGAGCATGGGACTTGCCTAAGGTCACCCAGTGGGTTTTATGGCTGAGCCAGGAATTGAACCCTGGTCTCCAGAGTTGTAGTCCAGCACTCAAACCACTATGCCACACTGGGTCTCTGGCTTTCTAAACTACAAATCCCAGAATTCCACAGAAGGTAGCCACCTGCTGACTACAATCTCATTTCCACTTTGATTTAGAGCAAATTGCTAATCACTTTATATGTGCTTCGCTGCCATTGGAAATGGTTTCAGATATGACTGTGATCATTTGAACTCACTTAGAAGCAAGACAAATGCAAAAAATTTTTTTGCTCTTTTTAGACACTAGTTTTTTCGGCGGTTCTTTTGAAAAGAAGTGATTTAGAAGCATGTTCAACAAGTGTGAACAACGGATCTGATTCACATCCCACCAAAGTCCAGCTCCCCAAAGTTGAGGATGGTGAGCTGGGCTCCCTTGGCTTCACAAGTCTTCACCATAAAGAGTAGGGCCCCACTTTCAGGGACCTGGCTTTGGGGCCGCTGTGGTCACGGACCTCTCTAAGCTTGGCAACCGCCTTGGAGAAGTTGGGGCCGCTCAGCTGCTCAGCCTCATCCGCTCCTCCAGGGGTCTCTTTGGGCAGGTGTTTTCTTCTGGCCCCTCTCCTCCCTCCCTCCTTCCTCAGTGGCAGCAGTGCCCCTTCTCCTTCTTCTCCTTCTCCTCCTCCTTTCTTGCTTTCCCCTCTGCCGCCGAGGTGACGCCCATCAGAAGGGGAAGGTGAGGGGTCTTTCTGGGCCAGGCTGGTACAGCAGCTGGGAGCCCCACAGGCAGGGGATGGCAGCTGGGAACCTCCCTGGTCTGCCCCCCCCCATGGGCTCAGCCCAGTACCGCCCCCCCCGAGGTCCCCTCCTCCACCACCGCTGATCTGAGCCCTCCACTCATGGGTACCCAGCTGAGTCACCACTGTTTGCCTTCATGTCATTTCTGACTTAAGTTGACCCTAAGGTGGGGCTTTCTTGGTAGACTTTGTTCAGAGGAAGTTTGCCAGAGCCTAATGGGTTTCCATGGTTGAGAGGGGATGTGAACCTATCTCCTGACTCCAGACCTCTCCACCTCCACCATATTTTCCCCTCACATGTCCTACATTTTGCAGTACCTGGTTACACTCTCTCAGCCTCACTTACCCACCACATTTAAGAATGTGTGGGCTCATTCCTTGGGTGAAGAACCAGTGGGCGCTTCCTTGGGAGAAGTCCCACTGGCAGTCAGTGTGGTGCAGGGTCTCCCAGAGGAGCACCTGTCAGACCAGCGGCCCCCAGAAAAGTCCCGGGTCACTCCTGGCACTCTCCCGCAGCTCCCTCAGGAAAGAGGAGGCAGCCTTGATTTGAGATCCAAGAAGGTGGAGGGCTGAGGGAGAGGGCTAGCCCCACAGATGGCTCCATAGCCTTCACTCCTGCTTTAGGTGGTGACTGAAGGACTCCAAGGGCTCATTCCCCTGGTCTGCCCCTCACAGGCTTGCCCTGGCACTGGCCTCCTGAAGCCCCTTCCTCTGCAGTGGTTATGCCGTCGTCCCTTTTACTGGAAGATCCTCCATTTTGTGGTGGTCCTGGTCCTCCTTTATGGTGAGGACATCTCTGTGGTCATCCTGGACATAGTGCCTCCTTTGCTCTGCTTCTCCAACAAAGAACTTTGACCAACTCTGGAGTGACTGTGGCAGAAAGCTCTGTGGGAGGCAAGTGGGGCTTCATGGAGTTCACCTTCCCAGGCACAAACTCTCAGCAAGGCTTGGTCCTGGGTCCAGCCCAAGGGAAGGGGATGAGACGCACTTCCAGGGCAGGTTGAACAGAGGTCCTCATCTAAAAAGAAGGACAAGGTGATGCAAAATGGAGGAATGTCAAGAAAAATGGAGGACAGGACCAAAGAAAAGTGCAATGCATTTCCCGCCTAGTGGGAATGACATGGAAGAAGGGCATAATTCACTTCTATAGTGGGAACTATGCATCAGGCTCAATCGAACCTGCAACCTGGTGTCAGAGCAATTTGCAAACCGGTTTAAATGTAAGTGGGAATGAGCCCTACATTCAATCAGCTCAGCTATTCCCAGAATGAAAAGGACCATGTGATACCTGCCTACCATGTAGAAGATGAAAATCTATCAGAAAAAAATAAGTACCTTCACAAACATGATTGATATAAAGAGATTTCAAGCCAGACTTCTAAGCATTAAATACTCTGAAGGCCTGGATGGGCATTTTTGCTTTCTTTCACTTTTAGTCTTTGGGTGTTTTTTTAGTTATGTTGATATTGCATTGATTAAGAAATCTGAAAATATTGGAAAGTTCTTATTTAAAACAAATAAAATGGAATTATTACTCATCACTAGCAGAGTCTTTAAGGTGGTGAGAAGTGATGTGGCTACTGACAACTTCCGCCAATAGAGGGGGAAAAGTTTGCATTTTGCTTTAAAAACCCTTCAACAACCACTGTCTGACACTCACTTTATAATTTTGTTAAATACCTTTTCATGGTGGACGCTACTGGAATATTTTGAAAGGATGACTCTAGTCAGAGACTTTCCCCTAAACTACTATGGCAGGATACTTTTTTTTTTCTCCCCAATGTGCAAACTTGTGCTAGAAAGCAGTAAATTAAAACTGACAGGGAAAGTGTTTGCTGAATAGATGTTCAGGTATATTAAAAGTACATCTCTTTTAAACAAAAATTCTTATGGATCCATGTATATAGTGGTGATAGCCCAGGTCATCCTTCCCTCAGACAGCCATCTGCTATAGGTATTTGACTATAGTCCCTGTCATCCACAGCCAGCATGGCCATTATGGCTGGGGATGAGGGAAACTGTAGTCCTAATGCATATGGAAGGCACCAAGCCAGGGAAGTCTGGTCTAGGGCCTTAATGCTGTAGTCTACTTAGATTGAAGAAAGACCCATTAATAGATTCAGTGTGGTATAGTGGTTTGAATGTTGGACTAACCAGGAGACCAAGGTTCAGTCATAAAAACCCATTGGGTGATCTTGGGCAAGTCACTCTCTCTGAGCTTCAGAAGAAGGCAGTGACAACCTCCCCAACAAATCTTGCCAAGAAAACCCTAAGATAGGCTTGCCAACTTGAAGGCACATAACAGCAACCACAACAAAGACCCATTAAATTCAGCAAGATGTTTGGCTAGGTATGTATTAGCCTGTCCTATTGAAGAAACATTTCTAGCTGTTGGTTTTAACTCTGTGCAGCATTCAAAGAATCTATGTGGGCATGCAAGGGTTCATATGCCTCCTTTGCCCTCATGCAGACGTCCACTTGTTGCACCATTGCCACCAAATATGGAGGGGACCTTCCTGACTTGTTGTGGTTTGTGTGTGGGAATTTCTTCCTATAATTCCAACACTGGTCACCATCACAGATACGATTTGTCTGAATGCAGCCACTATAGTAGCTTCGCCAAAGAGCATGTGTATAACACAAGAATAATCAACATATGTGTAAACATTAATACCAGAAGAAAAGGTGTGGGGACTTGGGGTGTATGTGTCCATACTATCTGTCAATGATACTTCAAATGTTAGAGAAATTAGTTTTGCGAGAGGCTTGGGTAACCTTTAGATCAGGAAGCACCAGTATATACCAGTAGTAACTGGAGGACTCAAGAATCTTGGTAAATTAAGGAATCTTTATTAGATATGCAGAGTGCAAAACACACACACAAGATAGCAATTCGAACATACAGACAACATACAGAGCTAACCAAAATGGAAAAGTGAAAGGGGATAGTGGAGTTTTAGGGGTCACAATGGGGTTATATTTAACTGTCCAAAGAGAAGACTGTTGAAGGCCGGATTGACTCAGATTGGGAGGGTCTGAAGGTGCCATAGAACATACACAGAGCATGGGTGTGTATGTGGGCTGGGCTGTGTGCACAGAGGCTATGTTTTGAGGACATATTTATAACTTAAATGTAGCCCAAGATGATGGGCTATCTAGCCAGGTAATAAAGGCTGAATGACTTTTTTTCAGGAATTTACAAAGGGATTCCATGCTGGTTGACAGTTTTAACCAGGGGTAGGCAACCTTTCCCCTTTAAGGGCCGAGGGACTTCAGCTCCCAGAATCCCAAGAGCTATTGGCCAACATGGGACTATTGGCCAGCATGGCTGAGGCTTCTGGGAGCTGAAGTCCCTCGGCCCAAAAGCAACAATGGAATTGGGATGGTTCTGGGAAGGGTAGATGGAGATGTTGGGCTGGGATCACAACAGGAGGTAAACAGAGAGGCTGGCTTAGCAATATCATCAATATCATCAATATCATCAATATCATCAATACCATCAATACCATCAATACCATCAATATCACTTACATTTCTATACTGCTTTATAGTGCTAAGAACCCTCTAAGCAGTTTATAATGTGTTAGATAATTGCCCCCCCCCCCAAAAAAAAACCTGGGTGCTCATTTTACTGACGTACAAAAGGATGGAAGGGTAAGCCAACCGGGAGCCCTGCAGGCATTTAACCACCATGACCAGGGCTTACTGCTTTAGGTGTGAAAAGCTCCTTTGTCTCAGGTTTTGAGAGAAAATGCAGAAAATGCATGGAGAAGAACAGAGCATTTTAGATTTGATAGTTTGGTTGACTTGGATGCCCACATTCCTATGGAATCGATTCCACTTTTCCTCAGAACTTGACCTTTTTATTATTTCTAAAAGGTTACTGATATCTCAAAAACATGCTATCTCCAAATATGACATGTCAAAATATGAGGATCTCAAAATGCACTATGGGGTATGCAGAGGTCCATAACAGATTACTTAGTATACAGAACCTTACAGCTACAGACCTTTATGGCTTAGTTATTATTCTTACTTATTTAATTCATTCAAATTCTAGTTGACTCCGCTTACAGAATCATAGAGGTGGAAGAGACCTCCAGGGCCATCCAATCTAACCCCATTCTGCCATGCAGGAACTCACAATCAAAACATCCAGCCTCTGTTTAAAGCCCTCCAAAGACCTCATTAAATCTTTCCCTATATCTTTATAATCCTAACTGAACCTAACTAGCTGCCCTAAATGACTCCAAACACAAACTCCCCCTTTCACTGTCTCTAATCTCTCACTCCACTCTACACTCTTTCTTCACTAAATAACTCTAATTCTTAGCTCTGACAGACTTATCTCTCACTCTTTCCTACACACCATCCTTTCAACCATTCCATCACACATTCAGCCATCCACCAGTCACCTCAACATTCCATGCTCTCATCCATTCCCAAAAGAGCACTTACTTTATTACATATCCTATGTGCCACATACACAACCATATGTTACCTTACTTTGTTTAATAAGCACAACATTTTTTAAAAAAAAACAGAAATCTAGGACATCACTGATCTCCATGTCTCTGGCTACAGTGGCTTCACACAAGGCCTTCCTCCACTGAAGAGGAAATTCTGCAGGGGAATTCTAAGCTTGTTTGGTTAGAAGTATCCCTACAACAATCAGAACATCATACCTCCCAGCTGCCCGGATTTACCAGGGACAATCCCAATTAATCCTCTGTAATCCCACTTTTCTGGCATCACTAGGGTTGCTGTCACCCAGTTTGGTAACTCATGGTATCATCCCCATGGATCTCCTGGGATAGGGGTGTGGATGGGGAGGAGAGTCTCACCCTGGGGAACCTAGCACCTGTCACTGCCACTCCCACAGCTGAGACACCAAAGATGGGATGTGCCCTCCCTCAGAAGGAACAATTTTTTCATTATAAAAGGTCTACATGCTCAAGGAAAATGGAAGTCACAGAAAAAAGCTCACCCACCAGAGGACAATGGAGGAAAGGAGCCAAGCAGATGTACCCCAGGAGAAAGGCCTGCAGCTTCACCTCTGTCCTCACTCCCAAAGAGGAGTGACATGCCCAGAAGAGCCCCCCTTTCTTTCTGGGGGAGGGGTCTTGGGATGCCTCACTGTTGTCTGGTGAAACTCCTTCTAATGGTGTCACCCAGTATGGTCTGCACCCCTCAGTGATGCTGCCACCACTTTTTCAGCTTCCTTTAAAATGCCACAGTTTTTCTTTCCTCCTCCCACTCTCTCTTTGTCCTCAGCTTATTTCAGTTGCTGCAAACTGAGTTCAAATTGCAAATGTAATTTGCATTCAGTTAACTCATGGGAGAAGACAATAGGAGGTAGAATCTCGTTATTCTCTGTAGGCTCAGGCAAAGGCAAACTGCTGCAGCTGCTCCTAGTTTGTGTGTTTTTCTCCATTAATAAATTGTGCCATCTTGACCACACCCTGATGTTGCTAGGTCAGATGTGTCCCAGTTTCCATTTATGAAGTGTTGAAGGATATAGAACACTGATAAAATAGGTCCCAATTGCAGGGAGGATTCTGGAACTGTTTAGTTAAATGTACTTTGATTCCCCTTTCAGACTTTGTTGCTAAATATGAAAAAGTCAGGTGCAGAGCTTAAAAGCTCCCAAAATTCCCTAGCTAGAAGGACCAGTGGCCATTGTAGTTTTAAAAAGAAGGAGGGAGAGGAATTTGAAGCACTGCCCAGTTAACACAGGGACTGTGTGTAGGGTGAGCTGTGTGATCCTGAACCCCCTCTGTGCTTTAAGCCCTTTCACATTCTTTGAACACTGACATGGTGCTTAGAAATCATTTAAATCTGCCAATTTTAGTGGGAGTCAAGTGAAACAGAGATTGAGTCCAGAGACTGAAATAGAAATTATGTTGGAGGAAAAGGCAAATCATTACAGCCAGGCTATGTTGGAAGGTATTTGATTAAGATGTGTTTTATTGTAAAAACTCAATAAAAATTTAATTAGAAGAAAAATATATTTAATTAAGTGAATGTGTGCATGTGTTATGGGACTTTAAAAAACCCACGCAGCTTCTGCAGTCGTGTGACCAGACATATACCGACATGGCAAACATGCACAGTAGAAACACCCCCTTGTAACAATCTGGCTACATAAAAAGGGTTCTGTGTTGCTTTCCAAACTGATTTCAGTTTGCATTAAAACAGGTTTGTGTGACAGTAAAATGGTCAAAATGGGAAGGGATACTATGCAGTGGAGCTGGTTTATAGCCCTCGTGTTGATTCAGCTTTAGTCATAGCAGAACTGTCACTAAAAGGGTGAATAGAAATGGAGCAGGTGCAGATGAATCAGTGTTCTGTATACTGTATCATTTGTTAGTCATGCCATGATGCTTGTTCACTTGTTAATAGGTTTATAATCAAGGAGCCTGTGTGTGGGCTTCTGATTGATTTTAGTTGAGATACTGAGTACCTAGAGTACACCCATTGAAATCAATGTAACTGGAGTTAGTCATGACTAATTTAATCCCATTGATTTCATTGCAACTATTCTAAGAATGACTGAGTCAGGCCCAATCCTATAGTTTTCAAAATAGACTCTGGAAAATTTTGCTGGGAAAGCAATCTGTAAATTCAAGAAGATCACTATATAGAACACTCGGGATATAACTACTGAAACAGGGCATTGCCTCTCAAAGAAGAATTCTCCCCCTCAAAATGAAATTTTCCTTCCTTCCTTCCCTAAATTTCTAGCATTGCAGTGTTTTAAAACTTTACTTGAATATTTAGAAATACAGTTTAGGCATCCAAAGAAAAGGGACTATTAAAGTTACCAAGGGAATGCTAATACAGCAAATATAAGGAGTTCTACATTTGAATGATTTTTAGTGTTTGTTTGCCGCAATGCTAGAAATTGCGGGTCTGAAGGAAAATTTCATTGTGAAGAGACAGAATTTTTAGTTGGAAAGGTTAGCCTGCCCTTCACCCTGTAATTACACACTCCCCAATTTGATGCCTTCTAGAAATTTTGGACTTCAGCACCCATTAGCACCAGCCAATGTGGCTTATAGTCGGGGATTGGGGGAAATCATTTTGTAGTCCAAAATCATTTTGGGTAGTAGGTTGGGTCAAGGTGATATGTGTCATCACACAGGTGATAGGAAGGCATGGTGTTTCAGACCAGGGTATAGAAGATTAGGGTAAAGAAGATAAGAAGATTGTACTTAGAACAAGATGCTATTTTGCAACAGAATATGGAGAAAGAGGATAGCTCCCAATTGGCAAAGGGGTCAGGCAAGTCTGCATCCTTTCACCTTATCTGTTCAACTTATACGCAGAAAATATTATATGAACAGCAAGATTGGACACAGAAGAAGGAGGAGTGAAGATAGGAGAAAGGAATATCAAAAGTTTTAAGATATTCAGATGACACCATACTACTAGCAGAAAACATCACAGACCTGGAACAACTACTAAAGAAGATTGAGGAAGAAAGTGCAAAGGCAGGATTACTGCTGAACATTAAGAAAACAAGAATAATGACCATGGAGGAGGTATAAAAATTCAACCTAGACAATGAGGAAATTGAAATAGTAAAACATTTCCCATACCTTGGACCAAACATTGATCAGAATGGAGATTGCACTCAAGAGATAAGAAGAAGACTGGGAACGGGGAGTGCAGCTATAAAAGAATTAGAAAAGATCCTAAAGAGTAAAGATATGCATGAAAATTAGAAACATACAAGCCATTATATTCTCTATCATCATGTATGGGTGTGAAAGTTAGACAGTGAAGGAAGTGGATAAGAAGAAAATCAATTCATTTGAGATGTGGTGCTGAAAAGAGTGCTGAGAATACTGTGGACAGCCAAAAAGGCAAACAAATGGGTTCTAGAACAGATCAAAACAGAAATCTTCCTGGAAGCCAAGATGATCAAATTGAGGCTGTTGTACTTTGGCCACATCATGAGAAGGCAAAATTCATTGGGAAAGACAATGATGCTAGGAAAAGTGGAGGGATGTGGAAAGAAAAGATGGCTGCATGCTAGATGGACTTTATAAAGGAGTAATGGGTATGAATTTGCAGGATCTAAGCAGAGCAGTGGAGGAGAGGGAGTCTTGGAGAAATCTCATCCACAGGGTTGGGATTGACTTGAAGGCTGTTAACAGCAACAACAAATAGAAGATATAGCCCTAAGACCCCATTTTTGCACTAGAGTGTGGTGCTGTGGATACCATGGATTGCTAAAAAGACAAATGAATGCTTCTTAAAGCAAATGAAACGAATGCTTCCTAGAAGCAAGGATGACTAAACTGAAACTATCATACTTGGAACAAATCATTAGACATATTGGAAAAGATAGTAATGCTTGGTAAAGTGGAAAGCAGGAGGAAAAGACTGAGGGCCTTTGCAGACTGCCAGAAATAGTGCACATTAAATTGAGGCACTGCCCTGGCTCAGTGCTAGGGAGTCATGGGAATTGTATTTTTTTCTGGGACATTGAGCCTTCTCTGTCAGAGAGCTCTGGTGCCACAATAAATTACAGTTCCCATGATTCCCTAGCACTGAGCCAGGGCAGTGCCTCAATTTAATGTGCACTATTTCTGGCAGTCTGCAAAGGCCCTGAGTCAGTCCACTACCGGTGGATTAACTCAACTGAGGAAGTGGAATATGCTGCCACAAAGTGTGGTGGACTCCTTCTTTGGACCTCCTTCTTTGGAGGTTTTTTAACAGAGGCTGGATGGTCATTTGTCAGGAGTGCTTTGATTGTGTCTTCCTGCATAGCAGAGATTGGACTAGATGGCCCTTCCAACTCTGATTCTATGATTCTATGGGGCCGGTGGATTGGGGCTGCAGCAACAACATGCAACAGCCCTGATCCAGTTCTTTGCTGCTCCAAAAAGAGCTGGCAAATGCCACTCCTTTTTTGGAGTGGCAAAGAGCTGCCCTTAGCACTGTGGCCTCAGCTCTTTTGTGCCCCTTTGGTGTAGTGTATCTACACACTGCACCAAGATAGTGCCCTGATGCCACATGCCATCATTGTTTTTATCTTTCTATTGATTTAATTGGTTATATGTTCATCACCTTGGGAGTCCTTGTGGTCTGGAAGGCAAAATATAAGTACTAAACAAACAACAAATACCTGAGCAGTGCTGTTGGTCACTTGGAGGTCTCTTATTCGTAGGGTTGCCATAGGTAAATGTCAACTTGACAGCAAAAACAACAATAAGCCCTCAGGACACCCCCAAATTAAGTGGATTTTGCTTCCCTCACCCCATAATACCCCTCCAAAAGAGCCCAAAATCAGACCAAAATTAAAACTGGAAGGGATATCATATTACTACAGTTCCAGAAAAACATGCTGCCTACCAGGATGCACAGGGTGAAAATTGTCCCCCAACCCTTGTGGGATCAATTGTCAAGCTCTGGCTTAAATCAATACTAGCTAGTTATTCCATGTTACTCCAAGCCCAGAATATGACTAAACCTGGATCTAAACCACTGTTTACAAAAATAGTGTGTTTAAGAGATGACACAAAAACAAACTAGGTGGGGGTGGTTCAATTGCCACTTTTGATTACTGGAACAGAAATTTCCTGGAATTTGTTCTGGTTGTTTCCCACTTTCGGAAAAATAATTTGGCCAGCAGTAGCCACCACAGTATCAGGCATATTCTCAACTGCTGAATTTGAAATCAATGATGTAAACCATCTCAACAATGATGCTGAATTATGGCGTTAGTTTTCAATCACTTCTAACCAAGTCTGTATGAAATGTATGGGCAAATTAGCAAACAGTTGTTTCCCTTCTTACATTTTATCTGTCTGCATATAATCAGCCTGATATGTTTTTAAATGTCTGAATTAAATTAATAATACAATATGAGGGTGATGAGGGTACATTCTTGCAAAAATTAAGTAGTGGTAATAGTTTTTAGTCTTAAATCTCTCTTACTAAAAATGGAAAGGGATCAAAAATAAATATTGGCCAGACTACAGCCAAGGAATGTTAGACACACCCAAGGATTATGTTGATGTTTGTGGGGACCTTCCTCACCATAAATCAGTGCCTGCCCCTCAAGCTGTGGGCTTTCCTGGAAGCAGTGGAAGCAACAAGCACCAGCAATAGCACTCTGATGAAGCTTTCACTTCAGTTTCTCACCATTCACAGGATAATTTCTATATTGGAGGGACTGTGGGAAATAAAAATAGTGTCTAGCCCTGTTTGTCATTGGGTTGCCAGTTAAAGCAGTTCCCCAGGGCAGCATCAGTAACAGGTTCTACTCGGAGACTGGGAAAGACATTGTTTTAGTCAACGTAATCAGTAGCCTTGCTAAGGAGGATTCTGGGAGTTGTAGTCCAAAAAGTACCTGCTCCAAACTCTCTCCCTGTTGGGGTATTTGAATCTTAGCAACTCAGCATGTTTGGTTCTTGCTGGATTATACCTGCA
Source organism: Phrynosoma blainvillii (assembly GCA_026167975.1). Lineage (NCBI taxonomy): Eukaryota > Metazoa > Chordata > Lepidosauria > Squamata > Phrynosomatidae > Phrynosoma > Phrynosoma blainvillii. The sequence goes on along the minus strand of JANUYF010000001.1, from coordinate 49,850,779 downwards.
CTATTTTTGGGATGTGAGCGGATGTATCGGTGACAAATATTATCTCACTTAAAATATTGGATATATCTACTAATTTCAAGGAACAGCTCTCACTTCTGTCTTTAAGGATGTTTAAAAACTGCTTCTCAGTGTGAATCAGGAAATAAACCATCTCAACAATGAAGGATTCTTTCTCAGTTTTTTTAAAAAAAATTTGGGGTGCAATCTTCCTTGCATCTATTAGACAGTAAGCATAATTGAAGGCTAATTTCTGAACAGATATGATCACAATTGTGCTCTTCTCCTCCTCCTCCTCCTCCTCCTCCTCCTCCTCTCCATGTAAGTTGTTTCTCCCTGCATTCTTCTTTTCAGCCACTCACATCATTCCTCTTCTCACTTGGTGTTTCATTTTCTCTGTGTTCAACAGTATAGGGCTCTTTTTGAGGCCTTTCCCCTTCTTATTTGGTGTTTTGAATGTGTACGTATGTGAGCCTTGAGGTTCATAGAAACACAGAACTGGAAGGGACCACAAGGGTCAACTAGTCTAACCTCCTGCCATGCAGGAAAGGCCCCCACGATGCAAGAGGTTATCCAGCGAGTTGACCATTGGTGACTGGTAGCTTCCATGTCAATTAGTTAGTGAACCCATTCTGGATTTTTATAGATTTTGCCATTTATTGTTCCATTTTTTTTGGAAGGGGGAGTTTATAGTAATTTCTTGGATCTGCACTATATCTCTTCCAAAGATTATTTTAAATAGAGGTTGTCTCTGAACAGCATCAGCAATGAACCATATTCAGAGATTGGGAAAGATATATTTTTAGACCTGACCTAGACTGTATAGCCAGTAGCCATGCTGGGGAGGATTCTAGGAGTTGTAATTGAAAAATAACCTTTCCAAACTCTGTTCCTGCTGGGTTGATGGGGCCTTAGCAGCTGTCCAAGGATGCTGGATAGGAATGCACTGCATATCACAGCTGCAATCCAAGGCAACATATTTAGATGTCTAAATGCCATCAGTGGCTGTCTTTCTTAATGTACTTCGTTTGGACTGGAATGCAGACATGCTATAAATAAAGTGAAAATGCAATACCCCACTAAAACTCAGTTGAAGTACTCAAGTGTGAACAAATGCTGAAGCACCAAACCTCTACCATCTTAGCACCAGCCACCAAAGGCCCACACAAAAATGTATCAGAATTGGTTTTATAGCAACAATAACAACAATACAATCCAAGGCGCTGCAGAGAAATTCCACGGAGCCAGCAGGCAGCGCCTTTTACATTTATGAAGCCATCTCATCAGGTACATCTCTGCCACCCCCTGCAATTCAAGAAACAGCTTGTTCTACATCAGTGCTTATCACTACAGGGGAGGACACTGAAACATCAGACACCTATATTAAACCATTTCTCTTCAATGACATCTCTTTTCAGGCACAAAGAGAAGGATCCAGCTGGCCTCCTTCCCCATGAAGGGCCTAATGATAAGAGCTCTTTAGAAGAAAAAATGGCATTCATCTCTCTCCCTCCTCAACTCATGTGATTCTGAAACATGAGAGATTTTGCTAACATAACTGCACAACCTTGCTTCCTCCTCATTCTTGCTCTCCACCAAAGTGGGCCATTGAGGTAAGGGTTCTTTCCAGAAATATAGGCAGAGGACAGCCTCTTCACCCTAAAATCCTAAAACAAGAACATTTATACACTGCTGCATCCTAAGGCAAAGAACATAATGGAACTCCATCAATGTGTGGGTCTAAATGGCAGCCTGAGAGGGTCCTGTTTTAGGAGCCATGGTGAAATAACCTCAAAGGGGGATTGGGAAGGATTGTAAATGCTTTACATTTGCCATCTTCCCATATTTAATAATATCCCGAGGAGCTCAAAGTGGCCTAAAAGAGATAATTTGGCCAAACAGTGTCAAATGTGGCCACTTTGCTTTTTCTTTGCTCTGAAATATTTAAACCAGAAAGTAAAGAACGATGATTTTAACATGTGTGAAATACAGATTAAAGATCTACTTGCACTCATAGAAGTGTGGTCCTTGGGGTACAAATGTATTCTTTTATCAGAGCAGCAGAATTTGGAATGCTATTTTTTAAAAAGTAACAACACATTGCATTCTATTTTTTCCAAGATAATACACTAGTTGTTACATATTCCTTTATAAGCAACTTTTAAATTACCCTCCCCCCATTAGAGTTATCAGACTGAAAAACAGAGAGGGCTCTTACACCTTTAATGATTGTGTAGAAGACAACATTTCAGCAGGTGTTGCTTGTCATGCAACAAGGTGACAATTTCATCTTCTACACAAGCATGAAATGTACAGGAGTCCTCTTCAGTTATCATTCACTTCTGGGAGCCTCATTTTAAGATGGATATAGAGCAGTTGGAGCAGATTCAGAGAAGGGCAACAAGGATGATAAGAGGTAAGGAGAACAAAACCTATGAAGAAAGTTTGAAGGAGGTGGGCATGTTCAGCTTGGTGAAGAGAAGACTGAGGGACAACGTTTGTAATTGGGTGCAGGCCTGCTCTCTGTTGCTCCAGAGAGTAGGACCAGGTTAAAAGGTAAAGGTATTCCCCATTGACAAAGTTGTCAAATTGTGTCTGACCACAGGAGGCAGTGCTCATCTGTTACTAAGCTGAAGAGCCAGTGTTGTCAGAGACTACTCTGTGATCATGTGGCCAGCATGATTGCACAGAACGAGAGTAGATTTTGATTTACCATTAGAAGGAATGTCTTGACAGTAAGAGTGATTCAGCAATGGGATCAATTGCCTAGAGAGGTGGTGGGGTCTCCTTCTTTGGACCTCTTCAAAAAGACTCTGGACAGCTATTGCTTGGGGTGCTTTATCTGGAGATCCTACATTTAGTAGAGGGTTTGTCATGGTGGCCCATTGGGTCCCTTCCAACTCTGTTAAGCTTATTGCACCATGTTCTCATAATGTAATGGGTACATAATGTGAATGGAACATATTTTATTGTATGGTATGATCCTCATCGAGTTCCCGTTCCATGCTCTGACAGTAAAAAGGCATCCTCAGCCAGCAAGAATGCTTACAGACCGTTCCATATGATGTGTGTGCGATAATCCTACCCAGTATCAATCTGTCTTTGTATTCTGATTGGCTAAGACAGCCTCCTCCCCCTCCCATCCTAGAACGTCCACAAACTCAACTCAACTCTTCTGGTATTGACGCAAGGAAGGTGCCACAGGTAATTTAAAAAATATTTTTTTATTTTTGTAGATTGAATTGTGTCATGTTTATAAGAAAAAACAATGAATCCTCACTACCTAATCCTCTCGGTAGCATTCTTTCCAATGCAGACATAGGGTTTTTCACAACAGTGAGCATGCACCAATGAGGGACGGCTGAAGAACTACTTTAGCACTGGTACTGGTACAACAGTAAATGCAGTGTGATAATATGTGGTCTCATAACATTACTATCACGTTATCAATAGTTTAATGCGGTAACACCTATTCCCATATTGTTACATTCCAGGGACTTGGTGGGAATGTTACAGGTACTGGTGAGATAAGCTTAAATATTACAGAAACTATTGATATGCATTTCATTAAAAATTCCTACAGTACTGAACTCACTTCACTGGGTGTCACTGGCCCAGCTCTCTAGCATGAGTCAGCTGGGGCGAAGAGCTTGCAATTTTTAAAAAGTAAAAATATTATGTATTTTTGTTGGACAAGGGCCTGACAGGTAGAGTTCTCTAAGTTGGGGAGCAGGACTGATACAGAGAAAAAAAAAATCATGTCTCAACTCAAAATCTTCAGCTTAGGCTCTTCTGGATTGGTCTAAAGAAGTGTGAGGTCTTCTGTTAATGCTCCTTGGGGTTTCCCCTTTGTTGTCACCTTCACATCCACTCATTATATTCTTTGGGGGGCTGTTTTTAGTAATTTCTTGGATCTACATTAGAGCTCTCCAAAGGTTTTTTCAAAGTGAGATGATCTTACAGTTTTAAGTGTTTTTTTAAAAAATAACTTTTTAAATAAAAAAATTAAAAACAGATTTATAATCCTACAGTGCATCACTGAATGTCACTTTCACTCTGTAGATCTAACACCTTTGGAATAGCCCTAGTAGCAATGAATTGCTATAACCTCCCCAGTCCAAGAACGGAACAGGAACTGGCAAAACCTAAGAAGCTATATCAGGGGTAGGCAACCTTTTTGAGCCGGGGGCCGGGTTGCTGTCCCTCAGACAATTGGGGGGCTGAAGCACCAAAAACAAACAAACAAACAAACAAACAAATAAATAAATATGCATGCACACTCTCTCAGCCCCAGAAAAGCCATGGCAAATCCCCTGTGGAGATTTTGCCAAGAAAACCCCAAGAACAAGTAATAACAACAATAATCAATATCATCATGGCAGGTGGCGGCGGGTGGCGGCGGGGGGCAGCGGCGGGTGGTGGTGGGTGGCAGCGGTGGCAGGACCGGCCTGGGGCCGGTCCAAAGGCCTCAGGGGGCTGCATCCGGCCCCTGGGCCTTAGGTTGCTTACCCCTGAGCTATATTGTGAGAACTCCCACTTCTTTAGGCCAGTTAGGAGAGTCCTGATGGGTATGGAGAGCTGAATGTTGTTCTTTTTACCAAATGGTTGCAATGATCAGCAAAAAGAAGTTTAGAGGGGAAGAGGGAGAGAACACATTTCTCTCTTGCTTCAGTGTATACAAACAACATCTAGGCAGATCAATATTGTTCATCCAACAAGGTCATGCACAAAAACGCTTATCAATACATTAAATCTATCAAGCTGATAATTAGAATGCATTAATTGCCTATGTAATCTCTGTGTGTCACTCTTACATTGATAGAGTTGCTGAGATAGGTTTTGTTTTTTAAAGAAAAAACAACTAGTTCTTACTTCCTGTCATTTCTACCCAAGACTGTCCATAGCAGAAGGAAACAGTAAGCAAGCCCAAAGGTTTGAGATGCAGATAGAAATACAGGCTTTAGACTATGAACAGTTTTTAGTAGCACTGGAGAAATGGAGTTCTGTCACATCATACTGCAGGGCTGAGTATTTCTGGACAGGGTTCTAATTATTAACTTCCCCCTCCTCCAGTTTTCTGAGGTTTTCAATTATGGCTCTCATTTTGCAATCTTGGCCCAATAATCACATTCAATCCTCAGTGGATTATCAGTGGTAACTGGTGGCTCCCATGTCAGTTGGGCACCAAATCCATTTTGAGTTTTATTTTGAACCATAATAGAGTTTTTTGTGGGTTTTTCAGAGAAGATGCCAGCCACAGAAGCTGGTGAAATGTCAGAAAGAATCTCTTCTAGAACATGGCCACACAGCCCGAAAAACCCACAAAAAACTATGGATGGCGGCCATGAAAGCTTACAACTTCACATTGTAATAGAGTTGTTTGTGCAGCTTAAGGAACATCTCATTGCCATTATTTTGTGGTTTTTGGAGTATGCCAGCATTGTAGACCAGTAAGTGACATGGAAGGGGTTATTTTGTGCTTTTTAGAATTAGACCTCACAGCTAATCTAGGCAGAGCAGATAAGAGGATGACCTAAGCACCTCCTTTCTTGTAAGAATATGTCTGCCCAACTGAGAGAGATGTTTAGCAGTATTTTGCTTGGTTCTTTGCTTTTTCTATTTTCCAAGCTTATCACTGAAGCTCACTATCACCACCTCCAAATCTGTCTTGGATTGGCAAACCTGATCAGGTCCTGATTCACAACTTCCTCTCCATGCCATGAACAGAGGCTGACTGGACCAGCAGATGAACTTTCCATTAGTACCAGCTAATGGATTGTTGCTGTTTGTTGTTAACTGCCCTCAAGTTGACCTCAACTCATAGTGACCCTGTGGATGAGACATCTCCATGATCAGCTGTCCTCAATTGCTCTGCTCAAGCCCTGCCGACTCAGGCCTGTGAACTCCCTGATGAAGTCTAACCATCTGGTGTGTGGTCATCCTCTCTTTCTATTGCCATCTACTAACTTTCCTAGCATCACTGTCTTTTCTAATAAATCATTTTTTTCATTGGTTTTTTGTGGGTTTTTTGGGCTGTGAGGCCATGTTCTAGAAGAATGTATTCCTGACGTTTCACCTGCATCTGTGGCTGGTATCCCACAACCAGCCACAGGTCCAGGTGAAATGTCAGGAATACATTCTTCTAGAACAGGGGTAGGCAACCTTTCCCCTTTAAGGGCCGAGGGACTTCAGCTCCCAGAAGCCTCAGCCATGTTGGCCAATAGTCCCATGTTGGCCAATAGCTCCTGGGATTCTGGGAGCTGAAGTCCCTCGGCCCTTAAAGGGGAAAGGTTGCCTACCCCTGTTCTAGAACATGGCCTCACAGCCATAAAAACCCACAAAAACCTATGGATGCTGGCCATGAAAGCCTTCGACTTCACAAATCATTTTTCCTTATGATGCAGCCAAAGTATGCCAGTCTCAATTTAGCCATCCTGGCTTCTAGAAAGTTCAGGCATGATCTGTACTAGAACCCATTTGTTTCCATCCATGCTATCCTCAGCACTCTTCTCCAGCACCACATCTCAAATGAGTTGATTTTCTTTCTATAAGCCTTCTTCACTGTCCAGCTCTCACATGCATACATGATGATGGGGAATACAATGGCACGGACTAGTCTCACTTTAATGTTCAGAATTATCTCTTTACACTTTCGGATTTTGTCTAGTTCTTTCATAGCTGTCCTTCTCAGTTCTAGTCTTATTCTGACTTCTTGACTGATGTCTCCATTCTGGTCAATGTTTGATCCAAGTTATGGGAACACTTTGATTATTTAAATTTTCTTGTTATCCAGGCTGAATTCTTGTAGGTCTTCTGTGGTTATTAGATTTGTTTTCTTAATGTTCAGCAGTGGGGTAGTATCCTGCAGTCCTTGAGTGCAACAAGTGAATTTTTGTGGTGCAGAACAGGCCACGTAGCACACAACATCTGTTCTCCAAGAGAGATAAGGCTAGAGGGCTCTGATGGAAACCCCAGAGACTATTGCTGCTAGCCTTCCCATATCTGCTTGGGCAGTTGCTTCATTATGGCTCATAGAAGGACCAGCCCTGGCCTTTGTCATTAACTCTGTACAATCACTGTTAAAAGACACAAGATGTGAGCAGGCCAGAATTTTCTCATTAACTGGAAACTTCAGCATATGGAACAAAGATATCTTTTGCTCTAGGCAATTTGGTACAAATTGCTGGTCGATTGGGAGGCAAAGATGACCTTTTGATTATTGTGCATTCTGTAACTGTGGCCTTAAAAGCTGGATGATGGTATCATATGCACTGTCAAGTTTAAGTCACTGCATCCACCATGGATGCATTATAATTATGATAATGACTCAGAGCTGAACTTTCTGAGGATTGAAAGTACTCTGGGAGAAAGAGAGTGTAAACCTGGGTGCAAAATTGGAACCTGTGGTCATCCAGATATTGTTGGATTGTAGTTCCCATCATCCCTGATCCATGGCTATGTTGGCTAAGGTTAATGGGAACCAAAGCTCAACATCTGGAGGGAAGCAGATGATCTTTCCTGCAGGTTCCCAGAGGATACGAGGAATACTTATTTATTTTTGCACTTACATCCTGCCTTTCTCCCAAAATGGGATCCAAGATGGCTTACAATAACTTTAATAAGGTCCAACTAAAACATTAACATACAGAAGTTGAAAAAATTATACATAAACATTATTAAAAACATGATTAAAACAGCTAAAACACTTAAAACATATTTAAAACACAGTTTCAATAAAAGGTTGACACAGAGAGAGAGAGAGAACACTGGAATAGTATTCCAGGAATTATTTTCATTTATATGGTTTGCATTTCTCTCATATAGTAATTTATAGTTTGTCTACCTGCTACTCATTCTTACCTTTAGAAAGATTTCCCAGCGGTTTCAGTGGTGATTGGAATCACATAGGGTGTTTTATATGGGATGTGGTGGCTCAAGTGGCTAAGATGCTGACTCTGTTGATTGCAAGATTGGCAGGTTGGCAGTTCGAGGCTCGGGTGCTGCATGTTGGGTTGAGCTCCTGTCACTAGTCCCAGCTTCTGCCAATCTAGCAGTTTGAAAGCATGCAAATGTAAGTAACAGCAATAGCAATAGTAAGTACATTTCTATATCACTTATCAGTGCACTCAAGCACTCTCTAAATGGTTTACAATGTGTAAGCTAATTGCCCCCAACAAGCTGGGTACCCATTTTAGTGACCTCAGAAGGAACAAGCCTGAGTCAAGCTTGAGCCCTTGGCTGGCATTGAACTCGCAACCTTGCGATTTGTGAACGAGTGGCTGCAGTACAGGCATTTAACCACTGTGCCACCAGGGCTCCTAGATAAATAGGTACAACTTCGGTGGGAAAGTAGACAGCATTCTGATCAATCATGCTGGCCACATGATCACAGAGTAGTGTCTAACAATGCTGGCTATTTGGCTTGGGGCCTAAGCAGACTGCCAGAAATAGTGCACATTAAATTGAGGCACTGCCCTGGCTCAGTGCTAGGGAATCATGGGAACTGTAATTTATTGTGGCATCAGAGCTCTCTGACAGAGAAGGCTCAATGTCTCAGAAAAAAATACAATACCCATGATTCCCTAGCACTGAGCCAGGGCAGTGCCTCAATTTAATGTGCACTATTTCTGGCAGTCTGCTTAGGCCTTTGGTAACGGAGATGAGCACCATCCCCTATAGTCAGACACGACTTGACAACCTTATCAGTGGGGAATACCTTTACCTTTAGTGTGTTTAATACTTTCCTATGTTGTCAGCCTGGGGATCAGACAAACAAATTCATAATACAAACCAGCCAATATGCCATGTTGTGCTTCCTTGTGTTTTTGTAAGAATATTTACAATGATTTGCAGAAAAGGCCATACTCGCTGGGAGGTCCTGGAATTGTAGTACAAAAAATAACTTTTCCAAACTCAGATTATTTGTTAACACACACATACATTATGAGGAGCCCTGGTGGCGCAGTGGTTAAATGCCTGTACTTCAGCCACTCACTCATAGACCACAAGGTTGCGAGTTCAATACTAGCCAGGGCTCAGGCTAGACTCAAGCCTGCATCCTTCTGAGGTTGCTAAAATGAGTACCCAACTGTTGGGGGGCAATGAGCTTACAGTTGTAAACCGCTTAGACATCCCACAGCGCAGTATGAAATGGTATATAAATGAAGCTGCTTTGCTTTTACATAAACCTGTATTTAATTCCCCTCAGGGATTCACAGGTAGTTTGCAGAATGAGTGTTATCTGAAACAGAGATCAGACTGCAAAACTTTCCTTTCAGCCTATGACAGTTGAGAAAATCAGATAAGAAATGGCAGTAGAATGTTATCCAGTTCTTGATGTCTATATTTAGCAGGACAGGGGAGCTTAATAGATGCCACTCTGAGTTATCTCAAGGGGGACAAAATGTAACCATGCTTTGCATCATTATCACTGCAAACCTTTCAGATCTAACCAGTGTCAGCTATATGAATATCAGAAGTTTGACATTCTTAAACCAGATTTCAGTTGGGCTTTTGGGCAGGTTATGAGACAAAGACTGGTTATCCTGCGTGTGCCAGGACTTGTCTGGGGGAAATGTGGCTCTTTCAGTTCTCCTCAACCTTCTGGTGACTTTTGACTCCATCAATCATAGATTCATAAAATCACAGAGTTGGAAGAGACCTCAATGGCCATCCAGTCCAACCCACTGCCATGCAGGAATACACAATCAAAGGACTCCCTGTAGCAGATGGCTATTCAGCCTCTGTTTAAAGACCTCCAAAGAAGCAGACTCTGCACACTCCAAGAGAGTGTGTTCCACTGTTGAACAGCTCTTACTGTCTGGAAGTTCTTCCCATTGTTGAACTGGGATCTCTTTTCCTGTAGTTTGAATCCATTGTTCCAGGTCCTATTCTCTGGAACAGCAGAAAACAAGCTTGCTCCATCTTCAGTGTGACATCCCCTCAAATTTTTAAACTGGGCTATCAGATGACCTCTTAACAATCTCTTCTGTAGAATAAACTTACCCAACTCCCTAAGTCTCTCCCCATAAGGCATGGTTTCCAGACCTTTCACTATTTTGGTTGCATGTACTGTTCATTGTCCCCTGCATTGTTAATATTTGCATTGGGTTGAGCAAGCTCTGGATGGGATATCTGGGGATGCATATACCTCATTGGGTAAGTAATTCTTGATCTACGGTACATGAAGCTGCTGGGGAGGGTATATGAAGCTTTTAAGTAAGGCACTGTCAACATGCATATGACACTTAGATCTGTTGCTCCCTATCACTTAACACCAAGGCAGTGCAGAATACCTTTGAACAATTCCCTCATCTTAAGAATAGGTTGGATCATGGTGAATGAGCTTGAATTAAATTATGAATTAGATAGTGGTATTGTTTATCAGTAGAAAGCTGGCTTTTGCACTATTCTGGATATGGTTACTCTCCTCTGGAAGAATTAGATTGTAGTCGGAGAATGGAGATTATCGCATGGGCTTTATCCCATCAGGAAAATTATCGGATAAATGTGTGTTTAGAGTGCTTCCAAGCTGTGGAATTCTCTCCCACAGTAGGCCAGGCAGGCCCCCTCCCTGCTCTCTTTTCATTGGCAGGCAAGGGTCTTTTTGTAAAAAGGTTGGGTTGTTGCAGAATATTTCTTTAATGGGATGTGTGTATTTTTATTGTCATAGTTATGTTTCAAATGCTTTAAGGCTACTTTTAATAGAGCACTTTATTTAATAGTTTGTTTATTTAACATTCATAGTATTCTGCCTACCATGGGAGAATACAAAGACCTCTGTGATGCATTTTCTCAATATTTGCACTTTAAGAAGTCTTTTAGGGAATTATTCTGCACAATATTACATATGGTTTTTCTGTGGAGAAAGGCAGATTTTTGACAGGGAACAGTGTTTTCCATGCAGAAGACTATGGGCCTTTACAGATTGCCAAAAATAATGCAGCTTGAGGCCACTTTAACTGCCCTGGCTCAATGCTAGGGAATCATGGGAACTGTAGTTTATTGTGGCACCAGAGCTCCCTGACAGAGAAGGCTCAATGTCTCAGAAAAACCTACAGTTCCCATGATTCCCTAGCACTGAGCCAGGACAGTTAAAGTGGCCTCAAGCTGCATTATTTTTGGCAGTCTGTAAAGGCCCATTGTATCCTGGGCAAGAAAACATTTTTGCACAAAAAACCTCTGGACTCTGGGAGTTGTAGTTTGTAATTTCTGTACCACTATAATTTATAGTGACAATTGTTAAGGTTAGAGAGCCAGCATGATGTAGTGGTTTGAGCATTGTACTATGACCCAAGATCAGGAGTCGAATTTCTGATTGGGCATGAAATAGTACTGGGCAAGTCACAGTCTTTTAGACTTAGAGGAAGGTAAAGGCATCCCCCCACCCCCGAAAAAATCTTGCAAAGAAAACCCTGTGATAGGTTTGCCTATCACAAAACAAGTGATTATACCAAAATATGATCTAAATAATATCTCAACAGTATTTACTGACAGCATAAGAAACAGATTTGCATTACTAAGCATAATAGACTGAGAACCAGAGGAACAGTGGTCTGAAGCCAGGGACATAATAAAAGAAGAATGCAGACAGACATTTTCAATAAACAAAAAGAAAGAGAAAAAAATGGATGACAGAAAAAACAACACTACAAGAAATAAAGAAAAGAAGAGAAGAAAAACAAAAGGGGAGATAGGAACAAACTAAGAATTATGAATGCAACAGTACAATGGCTTGTACGGAAAGATAAAGAAAATTACTACAACAACCAATGCAGAGAAATAGAAGACAACAACAAAAAGGGAAGAACAAGAGATCTATTTCACAAGATCCAGGAAATCAAAGGAAAATTCAAACCAAGGACTGGGACAATCTATGACAATAAAAATAACATAATTCAAGACTAGGAAGGAATAAAAAGACGTTGGATGCAATACATAGAAGAATTATACAAAAGAGATGACAAAATGAAGGACACATGGAATGAAGAGCCATATGAATATGAAACCCAAATTCTAAAAAGTGAGGTGGAAAATGCAATAAGAGAAATAGCGAAAAACAAAATAACAGCAATCCACACTGACAGAGTCAACTCTGGTGCTAACCAACATATGTCAACAGATATGGAAAACAAAATGATGGTCAACAGATTGGAAGCGATCAATATACATCCCATCCACAAAAAGGGAGACACAAGAGACTGCAGCAACTATAGAGCCATAGCACTGATCTTCCATGCAAGCAAAATTATGCTCAAAATTCTGCAACATAGATTCCAACCATACATGGAGAGAGAAATCCCAGAGGTCCAAGCTGGGTTCAGGATAATATGATAATAATATAATAAATAATATCTAAATTTTAAATATCACTCAGCAAAATTATCATATGTCAATAGGAAGCTCATTGCGTTACTTAAGAATACTAAGGGTTGACAATTTGTACGTTTAATATAAATTCTTGTATAATCTCTGTTAATACAATTAGAGGTCTCTTATGTTAGGAATATATTTAATGGTGTGAAGATATGTCTTACCTTAATTTGGATACCAATCATTAGATCTAAATAAATCCAGACAGATTCTACAACTTTATCTAATTGTAATTATAGGAAAAAGGAAGGAAGGCAATATGCTAGTTGCATGGTGGAGATATTCGACATCTGTCTAAGAAAGAAAAGCTAAATATAAGAATAACAGTTAAATCAATTAGTGGATGGCGGCTATTACAAGATCACAAGCTGCCAAAATGCAATCTCCATCAATGTCACAACAAACGAGAAGACCATCCCTGGAGGCAAACAAAATGTTAGAATCAAATATGTTGATTCTGGAAGAAATCAAGAAAATAAGATCAGAAATGAAAAAAGATAAAGTAGAATTGAAACACGATCTGAAAAATACACGAGAGGAACTGAAAAATGATATAAAAACTGAAGTAAGGGAAGTAGTAAATGTGGTAGAGAAATTGACTGAAGAGCTAGCTCAAGCAAAATCGAAGATAAATCAACTAGAAAAAAGAAATGAACAACTACAAACCAAACTCCATCAACTAAAGAAGACTCAAACAAAAGAAATAGAAGAAAGATTAAAGACTGAAAAGAAAACCAGAGAAAGATGCGTAAAGATCAGAGGACTGAGTGAACAACAAGATGAACATTTACTTGAAAGGTTAATACCACCTTTAGCAGACTACATGGAAAGAGATGGGGAGGAATTCTTTTTTGAGATAGACAAAATATTTCGAATCAACTCTTGGGTGGCTAGACAGAAAAAGGTCCCAAGAGACATAGTGATATACTTTGTAAGGACCCATGTTAGAGATCAATTGTTAAAAACCAACTTGAATAAGAAATTAATAATTGAAGGATCGGACATTCATATATTTAAAGATTTACCCATGGAGACTCTGAAAAGAAGGAAAGAGTATAATCAACTGATAAGGATTCTAAGGGAAAGGAACATTAATTATAGATGGGAATACCCAGAAGGGGTGTCATTTAGTTATGAACAGAGAAGATACAAGATTAACTCTACCACAAAAATGAAAGAAATGATAATAATTCTTACAAAAGAGGCTTCAAGGGATAAAGACGGTTCTGACGAAGATTTTACGAAAGAGGAGGGAGCACTTACAATACAAAGGATGAAAAAAATGAAGGAAGTGAAAGCACCTATTGATATCAAAGCGAAAATAAGGAAAAAGCAACTAAGAAGAAAAGAGCTACAAGAAGAAGAAAGTTCACGATGATCAGACAGAAGAAGTAAAGAGAGAACAGGGTCAGATAAAGGAGACTCAGAAGACTTACCATCTGAAGAAGAAGAAGAAGAAGAGGAAGAAGAAGAAGATTAATAGGAAGATGTTTAACAATACACATATAATCACTTGGAACGTCAAAGGATTAAATTCCCCCCAAAAGAGAATTTTTTTTCATTATTTGGGAAAATTAAAAGCTGAAATAATATGTCTCCAAGAGACACGTATATGTAATAAAGATGTCCGATTATTGAAAAATTACAAAATGGGTTCTCTATTTGTTTCTTCTTCTGAGAAACGTAAAAAAAGGGGTGGTTATATATATTAAAGATACTATCGAAGCAAAGGAAATATTTACTGATAAGAATGGCCATTTACTGATAAGAATGGCCATTTTGAAATTATCTGGGAGAACATACCTAGTTTACTTATAGGTGTATACGGACCTCTAGAAAATAGGAGCAAATTCTTTAACAAACTCTCAGACAAAATTACAGAATACTCCTACGAAAATATTATAATGATGGGAGACTGGAATGGGGTCATAGACCCAACAATAGACAAAAAGACTAAAATTAAAAAGAAGGTAAATCAAGGAAAATTACCGAAATCCTTTTTTAATATGTTGGAAATGTTAGTGGTGGAAGATGCTTGGTGACATAAAAATGGCCAACTAAAAGATTTCACTTTTTATTCTACCCCCTACGATTCTTGGTCCAGATTAGACATGTTTCTAATCTCAGATTCGATAAAAACTAAAGTAGCTGACATTAAAATATTACCAAAAGCTTTGTCAGATCACTGTCCTGTGAAGATGTCTTTAAAAAAGAGAAAGAGAAAGATTTCTGCTGGAAGCTTGATGAAACGCTATTGAGAAACGAAAAAATGATACAAAAAGCGAAAGAAACTTTGAAGACAACATGAAGGAAGAAATGGATATAAACATAATATGGGAATCCAGTGAAGCCTTCATGAGAGGCTTTTTCATTAAACAAAGCTTTGAAAAGAGGAAAAGAAGAGAGCATAAATTAAATGAAATTCAGAAACAATTAAAAAAGGTAGAGGATCAACTAAAAGAAAACTCCAGAAATAAAAAACTGAAAGCATAGATGAAGATATTACAAAAACGAATATCCTTGATGCTTACAAAAGAAATAGAGAAAAAGCTAAAATTTATGAAACAGAAGCAATTTGAACATGCAAATAAACCCGGTAGGTGGTTGGCAACAAGATTGAAAAAGGAAAAAAAGAAAAGACTAACGACAAAAATTAAAGACAAAGAAAACACTTATACAAAGCAAAAAGAGATAATAAGATCCATCTACGAATACTTTAGTAAGAACTATAAAGCTGAAACAATCTCAGAAAGAGATCAAAAGAACTATTTAAAAAAACAAAATATTCATGGCTTGAATTTAGAAGATATAAAAGATCTAAATAAGGAAATAACTAGTACAGAAATAAGTGAGATAATAAAGGAATTAAAGTTGTCAAAATCACCTGGACCTGATGGACTTAGTGCGATATATTACAAAAGTCTGAGCAATATAATAACACCCAAATTACAATGGATAATGAACGAGGTAAAAGAAGGTAAGATCCCTGATTCATGGAAAGCAGCCAATGTAGCGTTAATTTTGAAAGACGGCAAGGATCGTACAGAAGTCGGAAGCTAACGTCCAATATCACTGTTAAATGTTGATTATAAAATTTTTGCTACCATCTTAGCCAAAAGAATAAAGAAAATGCTTAATGAATGGATCCATCCAGATCAGAGAGGTTTCTTGCCTGGCAGATATATTAAAGACAATACCAGAAATCTAATAGACATGATAGAATTTTTCCAAAGAAAACCAGACAAACAAGTCGCCCTGATCTTTCTCGACGCGGAGAAAGCTTTCAACAACATAAGATGGGACTTTATGTTACACACTTTGGAAAGCTTAGTTGGATATGGAATATACCTTAAATGGGTAGAAGCAATTTATAAAGATAAAAGAGCTCAAATAGTGGTGAATGGTGAAAGAACTAAACAGTGTAAAATATACAAAGGAACACGTCAGGGGTGCCCCCTCTCACCTTTGTTATTTATTATAACTTTGGAAATTCTGTGTAATGCGATCAGAAAAGATAATAAAATACTGGGGGTCAAAATAAAAGGAGATGAGATAAAATTAAGGGCCTACGCTGACGATATGGCTCTGTCGACCCATTAGAAAATATAGAATATTTACCAAAAACACTAAATGAATATGGGGAATATTCGGGTTTTAAAATAAACAAGCATAAGACGAAAGTACTGACGATGAATATGACACATAAGGAAAATGAATTACTTAATAAAAGATCTGGCTTTAAGATAGTAAAGACTGTAAGATATCTAGGAGTCACATTTTCCACAAAAAACTCTGATCTTTTCAAAAACAACTATGAAACAACATGGAAAAATATAAACAAGAAACTGTTGAAGTGGAACAGTCTTCATATTTCTTTTCTGGGACAAATTTCAGTTGTAAAAATGTTCATTTTGGCTAAAATGATGTTTCTTTTCCAAACGATTCCAATTATCACAAATGACATTCCATTTAAAAAATGGCAGACAGATATAAATAAATTTCTATGGGCCGGAAGAAAACCTAGGATCAAGTTAAAAATCTTACAAGACTCTGTTGAAAGAGGTGGATTAGATTTGCCAAATTTAAAGTTATACTACCATGCTTGTGTTTTGGACTGGCTAAAGGAATGGATTAGACTTTCTGATAGGAGATTGCTAAATTTGGAAGGTGTAGACAATGTGTTTGGACTTCATGCTTACCTATATTTGGATAAATTAAAGGCAAATAAAGATTTTATAAATCATTATATTAGGAAATCCTTATGGAGAGTCTGGGATAAATACAAATTAAGGATAAATAGAGAAATCCCATTGAATGCTTCTCCAAATGAGGCCTTTCACAGAAACGATGAAATG
The DNA here is from genome assembly GCA_026167975.1 of Phrynosoma blainvillii. Taxonomy (NCBI): domain Eukaryota; kingdom Metazoa; phylum Chordata; class Lepidosauria; order Squamata; family Phrynosomatidae; genus Phrynosoma; species Phrynosoma blainvillii. The sequence continues at coordinate 49,834,055 of JANUYF010000001.1, read as the reverse complement.
ACTGAAAACAAATGGGTAACGTATGAAGACTTATTAAAAAAGGAAAACAGGAAATGGAGAATGTTAACTATTGACGAACTTAAAACAAAAGGCATAAAAAGCAATTGGTTTTTACATAGACAACTTTATGAAAGATTCATAGATGTTCAAAAAAATGTATGAAATTACACCTCCAACCAGCCCGATAGAACAGATTCTTTGGAAAGGAACTGATCACTTGATAGCTAAAATATACAAGATCTTACTTCAATGGGAGACAGAGGATGAGCAAGTAAAGGACTGCATGATACAATGGACGCAGGACTTAAATACACCAATTTATATGGAAGAGTGGGAAAAAATATGGAAATCTAAAATAAAGTACACACTCAATTACAACATGAAAGAAAGTTTTCACAAACTTCTATACAGATGGTATCTCACTCCGGTAAAAATGGCTAAATTTAAATCTGATAACAGAAACAAATGCTGGAAATGTCAGATATAGAAAGGCACATTCTTCCATATGTGGTGGCAATGCCCGGTGGCAAAAAAAATACTGGGAGACAATTCACAACGAAGTACAAGATATCCTCCAAATAAGAGTTGAAAAGGATCAAAAATATACCTACCAGGCATAATAAATGATACATTAGAAAAGAAATATGGAAAAGTTCTTTTTTACATGCTGACAGCAGTGAGAATTACCTATGCCTCCACCTGGAAGGGCAATCAGCCACCAAAGACAGTACAATGGCTTTGGAGACTCTTGGATCTCATAGAAATGGACAAATTAACACAACAGCTTAAAAATAAATATCATAATAATTTTAAAACAGAATGGACAATTATCATAGAAAAAATATACAAGAAGATACAAAATTTGACAAAAATAGAATAAGATATGTCGATAGCGTATTTTATTTTATTACATCTTATGCTATCTCACTTTCCTAAAGGAAGGAAAAAAATGAACACAGATAACAACAGCGAATATTAATATATATTATTTCTTATCTGCACATTTATATATAAGAGATTGACAATTAGTTTCATTATAGGTTATTGTGTGTATATAAATATATATAACAAAGGATCAAAAACTTAATCTACTTTAATCATGGGAACAGAAAGGTAAATGAGCACGACAAATATCTTGGATATAGGCAAGAAGAAGTTATTTAATGTATTTCTTTCTTTTTTAATTTTGTTATTTCTTTATCTACATTAATAAAGTTTTGGAAAAAAAAGTAGCAAATTCTTAGTTAATAGTTATCCAATTTGTCAAATTGTATTTTTCCCTTTACTGTTAGGAAGGTCAAGACTGTACCTGGATGGTGTAGTGTTCTGAATGTTGGACTAGAGAGGATCCTGAAGTGTAAAGGTATATCACTGAATACTAAAGTTAGGACTGTCCATGCCATAGTATTAGTAGTATACATTACTATGTATAGTTGTGAGAGCTGGACAGTTAAGAAAGCTGATAGAGGGAAAAAAATCAACTCATTTGAGATGTGGTGCTGGAGAAGTGTTCTGAGAATATCATGGACCACTAAAAACACCAATAGATGCATACTAAAGCATATCTAAAATTCTAAATAGATCTAACATTTTAAAAAGAGAGGTGGAAGCTGCAATTAGAGAAATGGGGAAAAAAATAACGAGGAACAGTGATATTCCAATCAAACTGGTTCAATCCACACTGACAGAATCAACACCAGTGCTAACCAACATATGTCAAAAGATATAGAAAACAAAATGATGGCCAACAGATTGGAAATGATCATTATACATCCCCTTCCACAATAAAAAGAAACACAGCAACTATAGGGCCATTGTTTATTGTTTAATTGTTTAATTATTGTTATTTAATCTGTTTGGTTTGATTGGTTTTTGGGGGATGGGTGGGTGTGGGAAGGAGGGATGGGATTTGAATTGATTTTATTTGTTTTCATGTTTTGAAATGTTGTACGCCGGCTCGATTGCCTGGCAGAGGGGCGGGATATAAATAAAAATTATTATTATTATTATTATTATTATTATTATTATAGCTCTAATCTCTCATGCAAGCAAAATCATGCCCAAAATTCTGCAACATAAGACTCTAACCATACATGGAGAGAGAAATCCCAGAGTTTCAAGTGGGGGTCAGGAAAGGATGAGGCACTAGGGACCACATTGCGAACATATGGTGACTAACGGAGCACACCAAGGAATTCCGAAAGAAAATCAGCATGTCTTTATTTATAGACTACAGCAAAGCTTTGACTGTATAGATCATGAAAGGTTGTGGAACACCCTTAAAGACATGGGAGTGCCAACACATCTGATAGTCCTGATGAGAAATCTGTACTTAGGACAAGAAGCTACTGTTAGAACAGAACATGGAGAAACAGAATATTTCCCAATTGGCAAAAGGGTCAGGCATCCTTTCACCCTATCTGTTCACCTTGCATGCAGAACATATTGTAAGAAAAGCAGGCTTGAACACAAAAAAGGTGGAGTGAAAATAGAAGGAAGGAGTATCAACAATCTAAGGTATGCAGACAACACAATACTATTAGCAAAAAACATCACTGAATTAGAGCAACTACTAAGGAAGTTCAAGGAAGAAAGTGCAAAGGTAGGATTATTGCTGAACATAAAAAAAACAACAATAATGACCATGGAGAATTTACACACATTCAACCTAGACAATCAGGAAATAGAAATAGTAAAAGAATCCTCATACCTAGGATCAAACATTGATCAGAGCAGGGACTGTAGTCAAGAAATCATAAGAAGAGTAAGAATGGGGAGGGCAGCTATGAAAGAACTAGAAAAGATCTTAAAATGTAAAGATTTACAACTGAGCACGAAAGTTAGAATCGTATAAGCCATTGTATTCCCTATTATCATGTATGGATGTGAGAGGTGGACATTTAAGAAAGTGGATAGGAAGAAAATCAATTCATTCAAAATGTGGTGCTGGTGAAGAGTGCTGAGGATACCGTGGATAACCAAGAAGTCACACAAATGGATCCTAGAATATATCAAACCAGAAATCTCTCTAGAAGCCAAGATGACTAAACTAAGGCTGCTGTACTTTGGCCACATCATGAGAAGGCATGACTCATTGGAAAAAAATAATAATGCTAGGAAAGGTGAGGGAAGCAGAAAGAGGAAGGCCACATGCTAGATGGATGGACTCTATAAAAGAGGTCATGGGTATGAATTTGCAGGAACTAAGCAGAGCAGTGGAGGACAGGGAGCCATCTACAGGGTTGTCATGGGTTGAAATCGACTTGAGGGTTGTTAACAACAACAACAAAGAACAGATCAGGCTTGAATTCTTCCTGGATGAGGTTATCATATTTTGGCCATATCATGAGAAGAAAGGACTCACTAGAAAAGACTGTAATGCTTGGGAAAGTGGAGGGCAGTATAAAAGAGCAAGACTGCCTTCCAGATGGATAGATTCAATCAGAGAAGCCCTGGCCATGAATCTGCAGGAGCTGAGCAGGTTGGTTGAGGATAGGGTAACCTGGAGGCCTCTCATACATTGGGTCACCATGAATCAAAGTCAACTCAAAGTCATTTCACACACACACTAGGACTAAGATACCAGGGCTTAAATCTCCACTCAGCCATGGAAACTCACTGAGTGACTTTGGGAAAGTCATATTCTTTCAGCCTCTGAATTAATATTGCCAGGAATATGCTAAAATAAGGGTCAGCATAAGAAGAAATTAACTTGAAGGCACACAACAACAACAACAAAGGAGAGCTGTTTGTGATAGGCTTTTTGAAGTAGGGGGACTCTGGCGCCAAAATAACTAATACTATGTATCTTGACTTGGGGACAAATATAATACTATTTGTTTTTCTGCTTTAGGAAGCAAAATGTGTTCAGCTGATTCTGTTCATAGACCATAAAAAGTATTGCTTTTAGGCACTGTCCATATCCAGAAACATGGAGCTCCAGCTCACTCTTTGCCTTCTCTACTACCAAGCAGTGCCTTCCAGTGATAGATGCCCTCCTCTTCCCATTTCATTCACTAGCCATGGGTTTACCAATACTAGAATTTAGAAAAATAACTTTTTTGGGTAACAATTCTGAGCATCTCCCCACCTTCATACCTAATGGCATCTCATCCAGGGGACTCTTGAAGCTGTAGTTCAAAAAGTAACTTTTCAAGATCTGGGTACTAGGTCTATCAGCTGCTGCTCCTACACATTCAGAGCCTCAATAACACTGAATTTAGGTTGTTTTGTATGCATTTAAATTGCCTCTGTGCCATCCTTGCATTCATATATATTCAGCCTCTGCATATGTGAGGATGCATGAATGGGAAGAAACAGGTTGACCTGAATGAGCCTCTGGGCTCATTCTAGCAGGAATCTGTGGAAGGAAAACCAGTGTCTCTGACCCCATGTACTTTAAAACTTCTATGCTTAGTGCTGGGAACATAATTAGAATAGATAGGTTTCCTTGCGTGCAGCATAATAGATCTAAATGCCTTCTAATTGAATCCCTTGTGCAGATCCTGCTCATAGTTTTCTTCAGGGCTATTGAATAGCACTGTGAGTTCTGCTTCAGTGAGAGATCTGGTTATATCAAAGGATAAGGGTTTTTTTTTGTTGCATTTTTAGTTCTTCATATATGAGTCAACATCCACTCAACAGAATTCGTACCACTTCACTGCCTCTCCAAACTTCCCCCACCTCAAGTGCCATCTAGCATCTGGCAATAAACATTGCACAGCCTATGAAAAACTGCAAAAACAGCAGCATGCTAAAGAAATGGAAGCAGTTTCTCCCTCTTTTTAAAAAAGACCTAAATCTGCAGATATCTACATAAATACTCATCTTTTTCCATCCTCTCCAAAACATTTAGAAACACTTCCAGTCTTAAATATTCCAGGCATGGTGGTAGTGAAGAGGAAGTGTGGAAAGCTAACTTTAAAAGGTAATTAGTTAAATGAATTAGTTCAAGGACACCTGAAGCAGTTTGTAATTGTTATAATTGCTATTTTTAAACATCAACTCTGTAGTCCCACTTCACAAAAGTAACTACCGTAAACACTTTAAAAAGAAGATCTGAATGCTCAAAGCTGCTGGTTTGTGACAGAAAACATTCTCCTCCGATCTACCTCATTGTTTCCTCAACAGTGTATGAGGCAGCAGCATGAGCCAGTATTAGAACCATGTAATATCCCTTCTCTGCCATTTCTTGAGGCCATGCCCCATAACTATTGTTGTTAATTGCTGTCAAGGCAACTTGAACTTATGACAACCCTATGCATGAGAGACCTCCAAGTCACCCTTTCCTGAACAGCCCTGCATATCCAGGGCCATGGCCTCCTTGATTGAGTGTATCCATCTTTTATGTGGTCTTCCTCTTTTCCTACTGCCTTCTACCTTACCAAGCATTATTGTTGTTTTTCAGTGAGTCATGTCTTCTCATGATAGGTCCAAAGTATGAGAACCTCAGTTTAATCATCTTGGCTTCTAGGGAGAGTTTAGGTTTGATTTGCTCTAGGAGCCATTTTTTTGTCCTTTTAACAGTCCATGGTATCCATAGAACTCTTCTCTAGCACCACATTTCAAATGAGTTCATTTTTTTCTTACAGCTTTCTTTACTGTTTGATTTCACAACCATACATAGAAATGGTATGGACAGTCCTAACTTTTTTGCTTGTTGTTAACTGCCCTTGACTCATGGCAGCCCCATGGATAAGACATCTCCAAGACCACCTGTCCTCCACTGCTCTACTTAGGTCCTGCAGGCTCAGACCTGTGGCCTCTTTGAATGAATCATCTATCTGGCAGACGGTCTTCCTCTCTTTCTACAGTCTCCTACCTTTCCTAGCATCCTTGTCTTTTCCAATTATTCCAAAGTGTGACAGCCTCTATTTAGTCATCCTAGCTTCCAAGGAGAGTTCAGGCTTGATCTGTTCTAGTACTCATTTGTTTGTCTTCTTGGCTGTCCACTGTATCCTCAGCATTCTTCTCCATTACCACATTGCAAATGAGTTTATTTTATTTGTATTGGCTTTTTGCACTGTCTAGCTCTCACATTTGTACATGGTGATGGGAATAAAATGGCTTGGATGATCCTCACTTTGGTGTTCAGATTTATATGTTTACACTATAGAATCTTATCCCAACCATGGTCTTCTTCTAATTTTATACATTATGGAGTGCCAGGCTCCAGGTAAGAATCCTGAGGCTTTCATAACTTGCAAGAAAGTGTTGGCTATCCTTGCATAGAAGGTAGAGTACATGCAAATGTGAGACATATGATCTCCTTTATGTAAGTTTCAGTTCCTAGACCAAAAGAGTGTTGGGCCTGATCGATCCCATATGATAACCCGGAGAGGTTTTCTAGATAAACTTAGGAAGGTGTCAGACCTTCTCAGGGAATTGGTAGCCCTAAAAAGCACAGTCAGGGTAGGACGGAAGGATGCAGCCATGCTGGTTGGGAAATTCGGGGACCTATAGTCCATAAAATAAGTTTTCTAAGGTCTGCCTTATGATATATGAATTATGGTTCTGGGTAATAAAGCCCCAAACTGTATTGGTAAATTATTCCTTTTCTCCTTTAAAGTAGCCTTTATTTATAACAATCTGCCACTTGATTGTTCAGGATTTCATTAGACAGATATACATTGCAAGAGTCTAAACTCAGGTTTTTCTATGAAGATATAAAAAATAATGGGAAATGATCCAAAAATGCTGCAGTTTATTTGAGGTCATTTTTGTCAACAGGTGCAGCTCATGGCGTTATACAGCTTTCATTTAATGTATGATTGAACACTGCTGCTTGATATCTCAGAGAAATCCCTCTACCTGCTGTGCTTCATTTTGGTTTCGAAAACTGTCATTCATGGGGAAAAAAACCCCAACGAATTTACGCTTCATTTTGACAATATGTTCCTGCCACATGCAAACATTATCATGGAGCAATGTATCCTCTGGGGCCCTTTTTGGAGTTATTGATTTGCTTTCTTCTAGATACCCTGGCACCAAATCCCATTTGTTTTCTTGTATTGTGCATTTTAGATATAGTTAGAATATAAAAAAAATCATTGGGGATTTTGGATATATACTGAAATAAAAATGATATTTGTTTCATCTTTTATAACATGGAATATTTCTTGTAAAGGATATCTAAAATTCATTTAGATGAGTATAATGATTGAGACAGGCAACCTACTGGTGTATAATTCCCTTGTGGATTTTCCCGTTAATTTTGAATTGTTGGTCCCTTCTGAAGGAATGCTACCCACAGATATCTCATTTTTGGTGCGTCTTCAAAAAATAAAGCAGGAACGATGAGGAATATATCATCTTAATCATGGATTCTATCCCTTCTCCCCCAGTAAAGTCCTTGTACATTTTCAGTTGTTGTAGAACATTATTACTTATATTCTTCTACAGCCATGTTTCCAAAAGCATACACCTACAATAAAAGATTATATACAAAGGAGGCACAGCCCAGGGGTGGCTCTAAAGATGTTATTGGACATCTGGTCTCATCATGAGATGAGATTGTTGCAACTCAACAATATTTGGCTTCCTTACGCCTGCACTGGAGCCTATTAATTGCATTAATTTTAAAACCAGGTTACCTCATCCAGTTTAAAATTTAAAGTGAGCAGCATCCTGATATTATCAGAAGGATTTAGCCACCAAAATCACCACCTAGGTCCATCCTGGGTCCATCCCCATTCTCAGGGCTGTTCCGGTGGCCATTTTCTTAAGCCAGAAAACTCCTGGCTTCAAAAAGAGGCATGCTGAGCACCTCTGAGAGTGGGGATGGACCCGGAATGGACCTGGATGGTGATTTCGGTGGCTAAATCCTTCAGATAATATCAGGATGCTGCCTGCTTTAAATTTTAAACTGGATCAGATAACCCGGTTTTAAAATTAATGCAATAAGCTTCACAGAATCATAGTGCTATTATTCCACTAATGGCTATGGTTCCACCCTACAGAATCATGGGATTGGCAATTTAGGGAACGGCATTTAGAAATTTCAACCAGAGTGCCTCACAAATCAGAGGATTCCATAGGATGGAATCATGGCACTTTAAGTGGAATAATAGTGCTACAATTGTGTAATGTGAAAGGGTCCTTAGTTTAATCTGATTTAGGGCCTCTACAGATGGCACTTTGCGCCATCTTGGAGGCAGGGAAGGTGAGGGGCAGCCACACGCCGGGCACCCCAACCCCAAGGACGTCATCAGAGCATGCGACATTGCACATGGTGAGTGCTCTGATGACATCCTCCCGGCGCAGCATCCGGACACACTACACAGGAAGAGATGCAGAAGAGACGTGCGGCATTTCTTCAGGTGCCCCTTTTGCCCACTCTGGAAGGAGCAGCATTTTAGTGCTCCTTCCAGGGCTGGCAGAAAGTTGGATTTGGGCTGCTGCATGTGTTAGCAGTGGCCCCAATCCTCCACTTCTCGGGGTGGCTCACAGAGAGCCAGCACAGTGTAGTAGTTTGAGTGATGCACTATGACTCTGGAGACCACAGTTTGATTCTTGGCTCATCCATGAAACCCATTGGGTGATCTTGGGTAAGTCACATGCTTTCAGCCTCAGGGGGAGGCAATGACAACCTCTTCTGAGCAAATTTGCCAAGAAAACCCATGACAGATTCACTGTAGGGTCAACATAAGTGGGAAATGACTTGAAGGCACATGAAAACAAAATTGTTGTGCTAAATTTTTCTATATTTTGAATTTTGATCATTTTCTGGGAGGAGTGGAAAAATTGTACTGAAAACTGACCACAGGGGTAAGAGTTATCTGTGAAATTTCTCAAGAGTTCATGGCTATGGGTTTCCATGCTTTCTATACAGTGTGTGTGTGTGCACGTGCATATGTATCTGGAGGCAGCCTGTGTCTGAGAACACACAGAGCTATTATTGTCTGTTAAATCTGAGGAGCCAGTATTGTGCTAAGTGATTTGTTTTGGGGCACATAGCATAAGAGTCTTGTTTTAAAGTGCATAGTGTAAAAGCCATTGTTAAATATCCCAGTGGCTTGTGGAGATAAGCAAAATATGAAAAAAACAAAAAACCCTGCAGGTTGAATCTCCCTTATCTGGAATTCCAAAATCTGAAATATTCCAAAACTGTGCATATGGCTGGCTGAGATACTGACAACTTTGATTTCTGAAGGTTCAATGTACAAAAATTTTGTTTCATGCACAAAATTATTATAAATTACCTTCAGGGTAAGTATATAAGATGTATACAAAACATAAATTACCTTCAGGGTAAGTATATAAGATGTATACAAAACATAAATGAATATGCAAATATATGTATATATTCTAAAAATCCAAAAAAGTCTGAAATCCCAAACACTTTTGGTCCCAAGCATTTTGGATCTGGGAGACTCAACCTTTGCAGCAGTTATTGACAGTCAGTCATGACCATATTGGGTGCTGATGCTGGTTGCTTTCAGATAGCTGGTCTTGTCCATCATTGAACCTTACCTCAACTTCCACTTTAAAAATTGGTATTCCTATTGGGTTGTTGCTATTTTAATTACCACCATTCCTTCAAAGCAGTGCTGCATTGGGGAAAATTAAAATGGCAGTTGCCTATTATTTGTCTGAAAACTGCTGCTGCTTGGTGCCAGATGAAAAATTATAGCATGCAGAATGCTGGACTATGACTTGGGAGATTTAGGTTCAAGTCTTCACTGTACCATGAAACTCACTGGATCACAGTTTTTTGTGGGTTTTTCGGGCTGTGTGGCCATGTTCTAGAAGAGTTTCTTTCTGACGTTTCATCATCATCTGTGGCCAGCATCTTCAGAGAGGATTCTCTGAAGATGCTGGCCACAGATGCTGGCAAAATGTCAGAAAGAAACTCTTCTAGAACATGGCCAAACAGCCCGAAAAACCCACAAAAACCTATGGATGCTGGCCACGAAAGCCTACGACTTCTCACTGGATCACCTTGGGTTGGACACACATGTACACACACACACACAGCCTGACCTACTTCACAGACCTCTAGTGAGGTTACAATGAAGAAGAGGAAAGTGTTGTGGCAACCTTGAGTTCACTAGAGGAAAAGTGAGTCTTAAATATAAGCAACAAACCAACCAACACACCAAGCACACCTTTGAGGTAGGAGAGAGACCATTAGAATGCTGTCTAGGGGTGCATCTACACTGTAAAAATAATGCAGTTTGCCACCACTTTAACTGTCATGGCTCCATCTTACAGAATCTGGGGATTTGTAGTTTTGTGAGGCGCCAGCACTCTTTAGCAAAGAAAGCTAAAGACCTTTTAAAACCACAAATCCGAGGATTCAGTCGGATGGTGCTACAGCTCTTAAAGTGGTGTCAGACTGCATTATTTCTACAGTGTAGATGCACCCCAGGTCTTTCTCAAACCCAGAGACAGCCCTGACAACACTATTAGAATACATTTAATGCTGGTCCAACTGAGGAAAGGAAGGTACAGCCCTTACATAGTGAGTCTTCCCTTGGCTAAAATATTGTTTTCCATTTTTGGTTTTTTATTTAAAGGAAATTATTGAGGTAATAGTTTACTTTCCATGAATAAAACCTCACTAGTTTTATTTCCTAGTGGAGATGAAACAATGGCTGGACAATTTGTTCACTGACAAATTGATGCTTGGGTGACATCCTGATCCCATTGCAGCAAGTCCAAATGTCACTCATTGCCCAGAAGTGATATAACTTGGATAGGAGTTCACATACATTCTAATGTCAATCAAAAAGCTTTTCAATTATAGCACTGGGTTTTTATCTTGAAGATACATTTTACAGGATGCCTGTCTAGTGCCAGTGCTGAGTCAATATAAACCTCTCCACAAATGGGAAACCACAAACCTATTACAACAGAGAGAAGGCTTTTTGCTGAGAATTTAGTGCAGAGATTTCCCATAGTGTGGCTTAGCCACTAAAGCTATACAAATATAGGCTACATGATTCATGTCTGCAGTCAAGGATTCTAGACATAACGTAAAATAGAGGAATAAAGAGGGGTGCTGGTGAGGAACCACTTCTTGGATTCTTCTGTAATAAAACACAGCTTCAAATACATCCTTGGCCATCAATGTTTATATGAAGGAGGGGGTTTAAAAGTTGATGTTGCACAATGATGCCTGACTGGAATAATAGGAATGAAGTGACAATTGATTATCCATATGCAGAAAACATTTATTTGCATTCCTTGAAGTATTGATTCAATTGACAAATGGTAATGTGTCTTGAATGTGGGTGCTTTTCAAGTTGCTCAGCAATAGGGTTGCAAAGAATATTAAAAGATATTAAAGATGGTTGAAAAACATATTTTTTGAGTGTCAAGAAGTCCTTCTGAGAAGAATCTTGGACTGACAAGAATTTTTGCAGTTTTATTCAGCACAAAATTTGTTGAATTTTTGTGGCTGTTTTGCATGGAAGTGGCATTTTCTATATAGTGAACAGCTTTTTGTGCCCAGAAATTTCTGGGCAGAAAAAGGCTGTTTCCTGTAGAGGAAAATGCTGTTTTCTGTGCAAAACAACCACACACAATAGAATACGTTAGAATCACATAAAATAATAAGTCCCAAATAGTGAACAGGCTTCAAATACTGCCTGGATTTCTCATAATGGTAATAAAATGGCTAAAATTAGTTGTTGCTTCCTTTGAGAAGAAAAATAGTGAAGAATTACATCCCCACTCAGCAACTTATCTCTTGTCCTGCTTTTTCATGGTCCTGTCCACAACCCGTAGTCCTCGCAACAACACTGAATTGGGAGACATATAACCTGGGAAAGCACAGAGCTGGAATTATTTCAAGTAACAAGCAGGCAGGGGTTTCAAAAATCACATTTTTGGATTACAACTTTGCAAATCACCTGGATGGGATGATGGGAGTTGTTATTCAAAGTAAAGTTTCCACATTCTGCAAGCAGGATGTATGATGGGTGTCCTTTGCAGTCACTCTGTTAGTTTTGAATCCACTGATATTCACTCATCACTGTAATGCGTGGTTTCCAGAAGTAACAGAATCCAAAACATCTCCAACATCTCTTCAACCAATAGAACTACTGTATATGAAGGGATGTCATATCGAGGAGGGAACAAGCTTGTTTTCTGCTGCTCCAGAGACTAGGACCCGAAACAATGGATGCAAGCTGCAAGAAAAGAGATTCCACCTCAACATTAGGAGGAACTTCCTGACAGTAAGGGCGGTTCGACAGTGGAACACACTCCCTCGGAGAGTAGTGGAGTCTCCTTCCTTGGAGGTCTTTAAGCAGAGGCTGGATGGCCATCTGTCAGGGATGCTTTGATTGGGATTTCCTGCATGGCAGGGGGTTGGACTGGATGGCCCTTGTGGTCTCTTCCAACTCTATGATTCTATGATTCTATATACTCATGTGTAGGTCTAGAAATTTCAGTCAAAAAATTGATCCAAAAACTTGTGTCCACTTATCCACAGGCCAATGTAAGTACTGTACTGTAACTCTTATTAAAAAAACAAGACCACCCCTTTTTTTGAGCAAAGTTGGGAAAATGAGAGCTTAGTCCATCTTGGGAGCACCCTTCTCTTCCACGGTGCCACTTCTGACCTTTTTGAATGCCTGGCTGGGCAAATGGAAGCTTCCCTTTAAAAAAGTGCCTAGAAGAATCAGGCTTTGAAGGTTTTGAATAAGATATTTGTTTATGTTTGTCAGCTTTTCTGGGTTAAAATCAGGCAAAGTTATAACATTAAAAGTTAAATGCTATCACTGATAACAGTTTCAATTTTCTTTGCTTTGTGTTTTCATCCTTTTGAACATGTGTGCATTTTCTTAGCCCCACCTGTGCCTGGTTGCCTCCTCCACACATTCATTGCACAGCCATAATTTATTGTAGTGCCCTCATCATCATCCAGCCTTTAGGGTGAGCTCAAACAGTTATGCCCGCTGGAAGTTTGTAAGTGCTTTGGCATAATTTTCTATTGTTTTATCCTTTCCATCCTTTATTACATGCCCCTAAGTTTTACAATTGACATATCCATGGGTCATATCAAAATCCATAATTTTGGCCCCAAGACCTGGCCTTGACGTATACATTAGGTTGACTTCTAGTCAAGTATATATGGTAATCCAGACTGGGGTCTCTTCAGGGCTAGTTCTACTATTGGGGAGAATGAGGAGATTTCTTCTGCCAGCAGATGCTGGGAGGTGGGAGCACAATGTTGTTGGCCATGTGCCAGTCAGTTTATCTTGCACTCACTAGGCTTGCTTGCTGCCTTCAAGTGTGGTGGAGGAGACTTTCCTGCCAGTAATGTTGATGACAGATTCAAGTGCCCATCATTTTAGTTGCCTTTTGTGTATAAAAGGGGAGGGAGCATCATCGGGCAGCAAAATGTCTTGGGTCATATTTGGTCTTCAGGGTCAGCTTATGGTAGTGAGGGCCTTTGTCTTTGCCAAGCCGTCAGCCCCTTGAAAGGAGACTGCAGTTCTTCTTTTTCATTCCTCTTCTAAACGTTTTTCCTGGCTTCCTAATTGTTCTTCATGGGTTGTAAAATCTGTATAATTTGCTTTAGTAGCAAACACTGGCTTTGATTTATATGGGTTCAATTATGCAGCATGCTATTCATTTCATTTTACATCCAGTCTGATGGAAGAAAACTCTCTGTCAAGACGATGAATTGCAGTACTACGACTTCTTCTCCTTCTTCCTCTACATTTATTGATGTTGCTTCTATACAGACAAGCTTTCTTATTTTTCCAAATCAATCTCAAAACCATTTTTAACCCTGCCATTCTCCCAGGTTTTCTTGGGGGTGTGGAGTCGCCTAGAAGAATGCATTGTCTTTTCTTCTTGTCACCCCCCTGCCAAACCTTATAAGCATGGAATTATTTGAGGCACAGCGGTGCTTCTGTGGTAGAGTCCACACATTGCATTGAGAAGATAGGTCATAGGTTGAATACCACACACTCCATGTGAGGCTAAAAAGGAACCTACGCAGTGGTGGCTCCAATGACCTTAGGGAAATGACTCCACTCTGGATTTTAGTCTGAACTTGACTTAAGTGTTCAATCCTATTCTCAAAATAGGATCAGTACGTTGTTTTTGTTGTTGTGTGCCTCCAAGCCATTTTTGACTTATAATGACCCTAAGGTGACTCTATCATAGGGTTTTCTTGACAAGTTTCTTCAGAGGAAGTTTGCCATTGTTGTCATCTGAGGGTGAGAGAGTGTGACTTGCCCAAGGTCATCCAGTGGGTTTACATGGCTGAGAGGGGATTTGAACCCTGGTCTCCACAGTCATAGTCTAATGCTCAAGCCACTACACCATGCTACCTTAGAAAGCTCTTTTAAACTTCACATCAAAACTTGGAGGGATTCACTGCCCCAATGATATCAGTCATTACCAAACCTGCATGAAATTGTGGATATCCTCTACTTGTCAGAGTTGGCAGTACTGGTTTACATGGAACAATGGTCCGACCAAATTAAAAAGGCAGCCTTTTATGTTTGCAATTTCCTCAAGGCTTGTTGGGCAGAGCGTTCTACCCCAGATTAGATTTGTAACAGAATTTAGAAAAGATTTTGGTACTCTCTCCCTAGGGACGGTAGGATGGCTCCCTCCTTTCTCTCTGGAAATGAAAACTTTCCTATTCCACCAGTGTTTTAGGTTTTGTTGATTTTTTTATATTTTGTCTTTTAATGAATTTTAAATGGTTTTAACACTAAAGATTATTTAATGATTCTAAAAAAATTTTTTGGGATGTTTCTGTGGGTTTTGAATCTATGCTGGTTTTAATAATTATAAACCACCACATAGATGTGAGAATATCTGGGGAGAAAGAGAGCTTTTCATTTGTTGCTCTCAGACTGTGGGATACATTCTATCCAGAGCTGCAAGCAGTTCTCACTGTCACTTTTTTTAAGGAAAGGGAACAGGACATCTGTTTTCATTTTGACCTTTTAAACTGGCTCAGTTTTTGTGATGAATTTAATGTTGTTGTTTTTTACAGCTGTCCATTAGCTGCCTTAAATGCTTCTTCTTTTGTGTGTGTGTGTGTAAATAATTTTATGTAGAATAAATGTAATAAACAAAGGAAAACAACCTGGCACACCTAGCTCCCAGCCCCAGGGACCTATGGCTGTTTTCTGTGGCTAAAATCTCTCCAGACTCCCCTGACTTTCCTCTTTCTGGCAAAAGGAGTTTTCCTGGAAATCTCCAGAAGAGAAACAATCCACCTTTTAAGTAAGTTGTGTTTCAAAACCATGAGTTGACTTCTACTCCTCTCTGTTTTTAATCCTTCTCCATTTTTGAGTCATTCTTTAGCCCCCAGAGGGTCTCAAGGACAGAAAACTGGCTTTGGACCCACCAAAGTTGTCTATCCATGGTGGCAACCTTAGATTGGGATTGTATCTGGACCATGAAACCCACTGGGTGAGCTTGAACTGGTCTTACAGGTAATAGGTC
Organism: Phrynosoma blainvillii; assembly: GCA_026167975.1. Lineage (NCBI taxonomy): Eukaryota > Metazoa > Chordata > Lepidosauria > Squamata > Phrynosomatidae > Phrynosoma > Phrynosoma blainvillii. The sequence continues at coordinate 49,818,632 of JANUYF010000001.1, read as the reverse complement.
CTCACAGGTAGGATGTGAAAAGGAAATGTTGGGAGATGAACTGGCCTTTGAGGCCCATTGGGAAAGAAGGCCACTAGCTGATGGGCAACTGACAAGTAGTAACTTCCATGTCCTACAAAAGTTTGTGTTGCCAAATAAAATCACAGCCAGGTGCTTTTCTTCAAATGTTGATACAGTACAATTATCTTGGGAGGCCAATCTGAATGAGGGAATCTTAGAGCAGCAATACCAAAAATAAAATAAAATAAAATAAAATAAAATAAAATAGTAACCTTTTCAATCTCTGAGCAGCCATGTATCAGGTTAGATTATTAGCCCATCGCAGATGGCTAATTGAGCCATTTTGGGGGCAGGGAAGGGAAGGGGCAGCCGCACGATCGGCGCCCCAACCCCTTCCTGAGGTTGTCCTCGGAGCAGCCAGCCCTCCGCACAGCCGGCGCTCCGAGGAGGACCTCCCGCCACAGTGTTCGCACATGCTGCGGCGGAAGAGTCGCCGAAGGTGCGCCACAGCCTTTTGCGGCGCACCTTCAGAGACTTGTGAAAGGAGCGCCAATTTAGTGCTCCTTTCAGGGGCGGCGAAGCTGCACCGCGGGGCCGAGGTGTGGGGATACCTCGGCCCCGCAGCGTAGCTTCCCGGGGTGGTCCATGGTCGCCTGTCTGCTTCCCCCCGAACCCAGGGGCTGGGTCACTGTGGAGGGGATAGAGGCCATTTTATGCCTCTGCCTTTCCTGGGCAGATTGCACTAGAACTCCTGACGCAATCACAAGTAACATCACCTCACTTCCAGTTTCATTTTCTGCCAATTTTGGCCCATTTGGGAGAATTTTTAAAGGTTCTGGGGCTATGTGGGAGTTGCAGGCTGTGGAGACAAAACAATTGTTTTTTTTCTATGGCTTAAAACCCATCTGGGACAAATTCTGGAGAGAAAGTGCCCCCCAAATTTGATTTTTGGAGGGATAAGGGGGCTTTGGGGGTCTTCAGCAGAGTTTGGGGCTTTAAATTTGGGATCTGTGGGCCATACCTTGCCCACCCAAATCTAGCTAAAGTCATGTACACTGTATGACAATGATTCCCCCCCCCCTTTTTTTTTTTGGTCTTTCATAACACTGGTTGCTTGATCTGTTTTCCTTGTGGTGCTGCTGCTAAAAACTAAATTTGCTACTTTCTTCAAGAATGCATTAGAGGCAGATAGGCCATGAACAACACTTGGGTTTTTTGGAATGTTTAGATTAGGGGACAGGAAGAAGTCTGTTCTTTCCATGCTGGATCCTGGGATGCTCATGAAGCCCTCTGTAGCACTAAAGTAAATATGTTTTGTGAGCACATCCTTAGATGTATGGAAAGCAGTAGTGATATCTCAGTGCTGAGGAAAAGCAATCAACGCTGAAAAGCAGAAATTTGAGAAATCCTATGTATAATCTCATGCCACCTTCCCCAATCTAGGTCCCTCTAGATGGATTAGACTATAACTTCCTCTGCCCAATCTATTGGCCAGAGGGAAGAGAGAACAAGCTATTTTGCCAAAGTCTAGACCCATAACACTAACAAGTCAAGGCAGTACTGAACAAATGCTTTGAAAGGATTCCTGGATCAAAATAGCAATATTTGAAGGTCAGGCGAGAGAGCAACTAATGTGAATCAGTAAAAATCGATTGTGTTACTGAGAAGAGAAAATGATGAGGTAATGAACTGAGCAATGTATGGATTGGTTAAGTTTATCTCCACTAATACAGCTGATTGTAGAGGAAAGTTATGAATTTTCTTTTTATGTTTAGCTACATTAATACAAAAAAAAAAAAAAAAAAAAAAGGAGACATCACAGAACTGATTTCTTTCAAATTTGGATAGATGGATTGCATTCTCTGCTTTCCCCGTGGACTTTCTCATATTTTGATTTTTAAAAATATCAATTGTTTTGCTTCAAAGTCTTCTCTGTTCAGAGGGCGAGTAAGAGAGATGCTAGGCTAGATTTTTGTGGGTAAAGTAGGCATGTATGTGACAACAATAACAACAATAGGACAAACTCCTGTTCTAGGATCGAATCAACATGTAAGAACTAAATAAAAAAGCAGTATAAATAAACCTGTAGAGGTAGGGTTGCCATTTGTCCTGGGAAACCTGGAAACAGGACAACGGATAGGTTGAAATGTGGCAGTGGCGATGGAGCAGGAAATAATGCAAGAACACTGGCATTGATGGGAGCCTCATCCCTCCCTACAGGCTCCAGTTGCTACTGCACAGGCATAGCATTGCATCCTTTTTCTTCCATTCTTTCCCCACTTCCCCCAATAGGCCCAGATTGTAGGAAAGGAAAGGAGGCAAGCAGAAAGACACCCTCCGGCGTGTCGGGAGGGGTTTCTTGTTGCACCGGCCATATAAGGATATGAGAGGCCTGATTGGACAAGCACGCAGGGGCCTCTGGGTACCTGCGCACTTGGTCCAATCATGTTGCTTGTTTGAGTTAAGGAAGTCTCGCGGTGATTGTATTCTCGCGAGACTTCCCACGAGAGTTTGTTCTTTATAGCCTTGCGCTGCCACATGGCGGCAGCCATTTTAGAGCTTGAACTGAGCGACCCAACCCACCCACCCTTAATTAAAGAATTATGTTAAGTTACTCTCAGGCTTAGGCTGGTCACCTTCGGGGTCCGGGAGGGAATTTTCCCCGAGGGTTATTATCCTGAGTTTTTCACCCTCCCTGAGATTAATGTATAATTAGATTGTTGGGTATGGGTCATATGATAATAATAACTCATGTGTTACTTTATGTTATCATTAGCTTTGTCGCAACTTAGGGGTTAGGGTCTTTATATTTGAAAATTTGTTTGTATTCACAATGGGGCGGCTAATGACCCCCACCCCACAGGAAAATTAATCTGGCTAATTAAATTTAATTGGGGTAAATTTGGCAAAGGTTAAATTAAAGGAAGTGACGTATGCAATTAAATGCATGATGTCATTAAATAATGACGTCATATGACGTCATATGACATCATTTCAGGCAGGGAAGGGTTTGTAAATTTGTTGTCGTTATTTGTTTACATACTTTGTCACATGTGGCGAAGGACCTCCCATCAGAGTGGGTTACACCTTCACACACACATCTGACCAAGTGTTGGGAGTTTAATTGTAAATCTTGTAATTTAGACTCTGTACAGCAGAAAATAAAAGTTGTGGCCTGTTAAAAGAGGCGTTTTGTGTCCTTTGTGCGGTTGTGTGGTGACTGTGTTGGCAGCTTGAGCCTAGGACATGGCAGCATGGGCCCATGGTATATGGATGTCTAGTGATCTCTATTTGCATGAGTATTAGCTTGCTACTCTGCACAAACAAGGCTTGCAGATGATCAGGCTTATCTGAGGAAGGAGACTGCCTCAGGCAGCTTTTGGGTGTCAATGAAAGGGCTGCACTTTGGTAACTAATTTTCTCTTGTTGCATTTTTTTTTTGTTACTGTCGATGGGGAGATGTGCTTGCGGGACTGTCTTTTGCTGTACATGCCAAAATAATTTGGCCACATTTAGGTAATATGCACCTTCATTTGGGTGCATTGGAGCCACCATTTGCTACTCAGTCTCAGGTAGCAGAATGTCCTGGGCTCACCCTGGGTTTTGCATTACGGCCATCTTTAAATATGAAGAGGAGGTGTGATCAGTTGTTGGGGAGGGGAGCACTAAGAGGAGACCCACTTTGGTTGTTTTGTAATCCAGCTATATGAATAGAGAATGGTCCCAGCAATGGCATTTGGAGCAAGGCAGGGGTGGATAAATGGCCTTTCCTAGCGCCAGAAAAAGATTCAACATTGCAGCATGTTGGATGTTTGCCATAAACACTATAGCTTAATATACATTTTATATGTGTGTGGATTTGATAAAACATTTAATCTTTCAAAAGGGCAAGGTGAACTTTAATGCAGCTTTGAGAAGTGCTTCATTTTGGATTTCTTGGCATATGCACACATACTTTCCTGCACTATGTGTGTTGTTTATCTTATTTAAGCAATGGTTGCCAGCATGGGTCTTTACATAGTAAATAAATGAGGTTGTTGTTGTTGTTGTTTAAATGAGCATTTCCCTTGAAGTCTCCTTGTGTTGTTGGGCCTTGTGGGATTAACTTCTTGCCAGTTGAGCTACTTGTAGTGTAAAGGCCACAGATGTAATTTTAACAAAGTTGAATCTTTTTTGGACAATTCCTTTTCTCATTGTGGCTCAATCCCAGTCAGTGTATCTCCCAAAACTGTCTGTTTATGTTCCCTTCAGCTTTTAATTTGGAGATGATGATATTCTCTTCTAGCAATATAAATCTTCACTTCTTTTACTCTTGCATAGAAGAAATATTTTCAGAAGTGTGCTTTCAACTGGATGAGATGATGAGAATTTCTGCAAAGTATTTCTATTTCTATAGTTTTAATAATTATTAATTTTATATTTTTCTAAGATAATAATTATACTATAATACAATGTTATATATCTAAATACATATAGAGATTATATGTCTATATATGTATATTATAATATATTTAATTCATTTTATTAATATATTAATATAATATAAATATAAAATATTTCTCTGGATTAATCACTCCTATTTTTATAGCAATTAACTGCTTCCTTCTGGGATCCAGAGTAAACTTCTCAGAAGTGCTGTTTGTTTTCTTTTAAATCTCCTATTTATATCACCTATTTAATATAATACCTAACAATACTATAATAATAATAATAATAATAATAACAACAACATTTTTTTTATTTATATCCCGCCCCTCTGAGTGCAATCGGGGTGGCTAACAACAATAAAATACATCATATAAAATCCTGAGCCAATATTCACCCCCCCTTAAAAAAGTATTAAACTAAACACATTTAAAACATTTAAATACATAAAAGTTGAATAAACTCAAACTAACTAAACAAACAAAAATGGAAACAACAAAACAACAGAAGGTGGCAGCAGTAATAAATTTGAAGAGGGTAAGATAATAATAATAATAATAATAATAAACCGATAAGATAAACCGATAAGACAAAATAAAGGATTCTAGAGGCCGGGAATCTAATCTGGAAAGGCCTTCCGGAAGAGGTCTGTCTTAACAGCCTTTTTAAAGCTGTTGAGCATGGTAATCTGACGAATCTCATCCGGCAGGTTGTTCCATAACCTGGGGGTGACTACTGAAAATGCCCTCTAGGAAGTTGCAGACAGCCTAGATTTTTGTGGCTGTAGCAAGTTCCTCCCAGAGGACCGGAGTGCGCGGGGAGGATTGTATGGGAGGAGGTGGTCCCGAAGATAGGTTGGACCCAAGCCATTAAAGGCTTTAAAGGTCATAACCAACACCTTATACTGGGCTGGAAACTAATAGGCAGCCAGTGGAGGTAATTATGATAATTATGATTATCTTAGTTTCACAGTGTTACTGGTTAGTGATTGAGATTCTGTTCAAAAAGCTGGGAAGCTATGAATAATGTAGGATCTTGTAAGTATTAACACTTTTTGTAATTTTTTAAATTATTGTTTTGGGCCCTTTTTGGTCAAAACTGTTTTCTGTATTTTCCACAAAATAATGGTAAACCCATCTGAAGCAAGTTTCCAGGAAAACCTCATGACAGGTTCACCTTAGGGTCGCCATGATGATCTGAAGGCACACAACCACCACCACCACAACAACAATGCTTTTTTTTTGTCCAGATGATTCCCTCCCCCCCCCCCCCAAAATCTCAAAATGCAGAGGGTCTCATGGTTGTTGACCATTTTTTTTCAATGGGTTGCCTTGATTGATCAAAACATACTTTCTTGTTTGGGATGAGAAATTTAGAAAGTACCCTTGTTCTTTTTAAAGTTATGATCTTGGAATATATAATGATTTTTCATAGCCTTATGTGCTCTATCAGGACTGAAAGGCAGTCTATAAATATCTCAGTAAATAAAGAAAGGAATCAATCAATAAATGCATAAATCCCCAAAGTAACAAATATATATCAATATTTTTAAAATGTCACTAGAGATTCCTTCCCCAGTGTATGTGTGCTCTTTTATTCTCTATCTCAGAAAGTTATTTTTTTCTATTAAAAAACATCTAAGTGACCATAAAAGCTTATGCAACAAAGTGCTACAAAACTAGCCTTTTCATCTTTATGGTGCTAAAAGATTACACAACCAGCCAAAGTCAGTGAAGAAGCCCACAGAAAACTATGGATGCTGGCCGTGAAAACTTTTGACTTCACAATGATGAAAGTCTAGTCTTCAAGGTAGAAAACAGGGGTAGTGAGATAAAGGCAGGGGTATTTAGTATTTATAGCTAAAATGATAAAAAATATATCTGTTTTCTCTGTTCTACTCCATCTCAGGCAATGGAATTTGTTTTGGGTTTTTTTTGCTTGCACCTGCTTCGACCCTGATTTTGCATGTATATTAGGTTCATTCATTTGGGTTAACTGACTGTGAACATTGACATAGAAGTTTGAGGAAGATGTCCAAATAGATTTAACTGGAGAAACATTTGGATGGGTAGGGGGATGCTACATCTGAATAAAAGAGAAAAGAGGCTGCCTGCAGAGGGCACTGCAAACTTGCTGTAGTAGTCACCACCATTGTGCAATTACACTGTACTATTAAATGGCAGTTATATAACTCTTTAAAGGCCATTGTACATTTATATTATTTAGCTCTAGTCTTGATTATAGTGCATGCCTTTCAGAGTACATGTCATGTCATGTAATAAATTCCCCCCAGATCCTGCTGTCTGAGTAAGAAGTGGCAAATCTGGCTTTTATAAAATGACTTCTGGGATTAAATCAACCGAACTTGGACAAAGGATCAGGTTTTGGGAGCAGGGCATTGCTCTCTGCTCTGTGAGGGGAGACATAAATGGATGCTAATTGTGGGTTACAGCCTTTTATGATGATTTGAGGCAACCATATTTAATTGTTTTTTTGAAATAACTTTACTGGAGCAAGATAGATTTGCCAGCATTGTACACTTCTGCCAGACACCTTCTGGCAAGGATATGCCAAGACATTTTGCTGCCAGAAGCCAAAGATGAAATAGTATATGCTCACTCAATTTCTTATAATGAAACTGGAATTTGATTATTATTTCAACATGAATGATGGAACAGTATTCACCACAATGATAACTGAGGCAGTATGGTAATTTGGGTGCCTACTACGGGTGATTAGGTATACAGAACTCTGTCCTACAATACAGAACACCGGACAGGGTTTAAGAAGGTAGCTTCCCCCTAGCATCTGCTGCTGTAGTCTACCTGATGGAAGATCTGGCCCTATTTTCTGAAGAAAACAAAGCAGTAAAGTGAGTAAGAATTATTTGGGTCAACATGAACCAATGAAGGATCTGGCAGAGTACAAAGAATAAGAGGTAGTTGAAGAATGTGTCACATAATTGAAGGAGATTGTGGGCAAAGGATCTGGCAGAGTACAAAGAATAAGAGGTAGTTGAAGAATGTGTTACATAATTGAAGGAGATTGTGGGCAAAGGGACGGTTCTGTTGTATGAGAGAAATTGTTAACATCTAAATTTAAAACAACCACCAAATGAATGGTTAAAACAATTAGGTGGGGCCAAGGGACTTCAACATCTAGATTTGGGGTTTTTTAGATTTGCCTTTTCCCAAGCATTTTGTTGTTAACTGCCCTTGAGTTGATCTTGACTCATGGCGACGCTATGGATGAGACATCTCCAAGACTCTCTGTCCTCCACTGCTTAATTTCTGCAACCCCTTAATACCCGTGACCTCCTTAATAGAGTCCATCCATCTGGCATGTGGCCTTCCTCTCTTCTTACTTCCCTCCACCTTCCCCAGCATTGTGTTTTTTCCAAAGAGTCCCCTCTTCTCATGATGTGTACAAAATATGACAGTCTCAGTTTGGTCATCTTGGCTTCCAGGGAGGTTTCTGGCTTGATTTGCTCTAGGACCCATGTGTTTGTCCTTTTGGCTGTCCGTAGGATCCTCAGCACTCTTCTCCAGCACCACATCTCAAATGAATTGATTTTCTTCCTATCATCTTTCTTATCTGTCCAGCTCCATACATGGTAATAGGGAATACAATGACTTGTATGATTCCAACTTTTTGAGCTGAGCTGTATATCTTTGCATTTTAGAATTTTTTCTAGTTCTTTCATAGCCATGCTTCCCATCTTCTTTTGATTTCCTGGCTTTAGTCCCCATTTTTATCAATGTTTGATCCCAGGTATGGGAATTCTTTTACTATTTCTAATTCTTCATTGTTAGGTTGAACCAAGCATACAAAGCCATACAATCAACAAAGAGGTAAAAATACTGATACTAGCCACAGATGCAGGTGAAACGTCAGGGATAAATTCTTCCAGAACACGGCCACATAGCCTGAAAAACCTAAAAAAAACTATGGATGCCGACCGTTAAAGCCTTTGACTTCACAATACTATGGAGTTTATCACATGGGGAAAATCCCGTGCAGAAACAGGGTTTTAAATTGAAAAAAACACGCAAAAGCAGGCAGATTTTCAGACGATGTCGCTGTTAAAATGGGGTTAACCCAAATGGAAAGTAGTCAGAAACTGCTTCTTGAGTGTATCATGCATGGGATTTCCCCCATGTGATAAACTCCATAGTATTGTGAAACAGCAATTTTAACAGCAATGTGTGTGAAAATCTGCCCGCTTTTGTGGGTTCCCCCCACCTTTTAAATCCTGTTTCTGCATGGGATTTCCCCTGTGTGATAAACTCCTATGTTTCTTTGTTACTTGATATTGCTTCTCAGCAATAAACAGAAAGGCCCCTTTTGTGGAAAAAACAGTAAGGGTCATAATTCAGATTGCTTTTTTTGACAGTTTTCCAGAGCAAATAATATTAACTTGTTTTTAAAGCCATCTCATGGATCTATCTCATGCTTATGCTATACATTTTGGAATCACTATTAATGAAACGAAAGTAGTGAACACCTCTACAGTGTACCCTTCTGTCATGCTATGGATTTTATATATTTTTCTATGCTGATGTATGTTTTATTACTATACATTTCCTGCTCTTACAGACAGGTAGTTGCAATTACCTCTCAAGTATTTGTCAAGAAATGACTCTTTCTGAGTTCAGATCAAATCAAGAGTGATATCTTCTTTAATTAGACCTCATTGCTAGGGCTATTGTTCATGAGCAGACTGTGATTTCTTTAGAACTATTTGATCATCTTGATATGCTGCTACTTTATCATCTTAATGGTCTTCCAGACCTTATCCAGACATTGCTTCTTGCAAAGAAAAATAAGGGACAGAACATGATGCTAACTTCATCCTGTATGATATCAAGGCAGTTCTGTAGAGTAGTTCTCGTTTTGTAAAATATAACCAGTGATACCTTGACCACTGTTATCTATGCTCTAATAGCATCCAGGTTATACTACTGCAATAAGTTATACATAGGACTGCCTTTGAAGGCTACTTGGAAGCTACTGTTAGTTTAAAATATGGCAGCTAGTTTATTGACTAAAATTGTCAACTGGAACACATCTCACCAGTTTTTAAAGCAGCACCATTGGTATCATGATGATATAATTTGTGGAGGCAATGCAAAGTAAGGATATATTTGTCCTCCAGTCGACCTCGGCTCATGGTGACACTGTATATGAGACATTGCCAAGACCCCCTGTCCTTCACTGCTCTGCTCAGGTCTTGCACATCCAGGCTCATGGCCTCCCTGATTGAGTCTAGCCATCTGCCATGTGGTCTTCCTTTCTTCTACTGCCCTCCACCTTTCCAAGCATTAACATCTTTTCGAGTGTGTCATGCCTTCTCATGATGTGGCCAAAGTCTGATAGCCACAGTTTGATCATTTTGGCTTCCAGGGAAATATTAGGCTTGATCTGTTCAAAGACCTATTTGTTTGTCTTTTGGGTTCCTACATTTTGGAATATGATTCCCAGAATCTCTGATAACTGGCTATGGCAACTTTTGGAAGTTGAAATCCAAGAACATCTCAGGACCCACAGTCGGAACCACTTTTAAAGCCAGTTGATTGACAATACAGCTATGGCAATGATCAGGATGCTTCCACCATTATGCAAGTCTTTTTGGATTTGGGTAACCATATAGATGCATTTCTGGTCTTTGTTACAGTATCCCAAATATAATGTATACACATTGCTATTAAATTGATAGTAGCGTGACAGGCACAATTCAAAGGACTGGTCTTGACCTACAAAGCTCTACATGGTTTATGTCCAGACTCTCTGAAAGACTGTATCTCCCCATACAAATCTGAATGAACTCTAAGATATACACAGGAACAGTTTGTCTCAGTTTCACCACCATCATAGGCTCACTATTGAGAGAGAGCCTTCTCAATGGCTACTCCCACCCTCTCGATCTCCCTTCTGTGGAAGGCTAGGCTGGTCCCCTCCTCGCTTTCCTTTTGCTGGCAAGCAAAAACATTTCCATTTAAGCAGACTTTTCATGGGTATGCAGGAAGTATTTTTTTTTTTTTTTAAAAACTTGAGATCTGTGATTTATTTATTTAAATCTTTTGTATGGCTTTAAAATGATTTTGTATTCTATAATTGGGAATTTTTAACTGTGTTTAAAATGTTATTAAGGTGTTATAACTGATTTTCTCTGGAAGCCACCTTGGGTCCCATTCTGGGAGAAAGTAGGCATATAAATGAAATAAATAAATAAATAGCCCTTTCACTAGCAATAGTAAATATTATTTTATACAAAAAGCTCAAACATCTGACTAAATACAGTATCATGGAGAATTTCCTGAGGGTAAGAATTGTTCAACAGGGAAATAAAGAAAATGGGTGGAATAGAATACACCAGGAGTAATGTTCAGCTTTATGATTCTATCATTTTGTCTCATTGGGTAAGAGACTGTTCTGGGTGATGTAGATTTAATGAAATCAGACAGCTCTGTTAACCCTGTTTTATCTCTCACATGTGTTTAACTGACAGTACACTTTATCCTAGCACATATGATGGACAGTATGTTTTTGGGCTACCAAGCCGTTTCTAAATTGGGAGAACCCATCTGTTAGCATCCCAAGTAATTCAGGAGTAAAGATTTTCATGGCAAAGGATGTCTGGTTTCACACGTTTGTACTTGCTCACAGGAATGGAAGGGGTTGTAGGATATGGTCTCAGATATATACACAAAGTTCCTTGTAAGATTAAATATTTAGATTTTTTAGGAATGCAGGTATTTTCATTTCTTTAAATGAGCAAGCCTGGATGATGACAGTTCCCCATGTGCCACAAAGACAGCTGGCATTTCTGAGTGCCTGATTTCATGTTTTCATAACAGATTGTGTGTACATGTGCATTTTATTTAATGTTTTTGCTTGCTGGGCATTTTGTCAGAAAACAGAACCTAAGGAAGTTGACAAATCCATGACTACATAGATTAGCTTTACCAAGGAGCTGAGTATTATATCATGTAGAATCAAATCCATCTGTAAAAATGTAGCCACTGATAAGCATTGATGTGTATATGTGCACAGCTGTTAAAGACAAAGGGAAATAAATTCCAGAAGTTCAATTAGCCTGCAGTGGAAAAAGCAACAGATGCTATGGTAGAAAAACCCAGAGACAAATAGGTTTACTGCTGCATAGTCTTTCATGAAAAGGCTACTTCCAAGCTGTTTGCATGTTTATAGGAGTGGGGTAAGTAGATGGCAGAAGAGAAGCACATAACAACTATACTGTACATTCATGCCACAGACACAGGAAATGAGAAAAAAGCTCTTTTGCCATGTGTGAAAACTTACAGGATCTGAGAGCAGTATGTGTAAAAAGGATTGGGGTGTCTTAGTACACCACAAGTGGATCATGAGTCAACAATATGATGTAATGGGCAAATCTGAATTCCTTTTTAGGCTACATCAACATTATAGTGCCCAAACCAGGGAAAGCATTAGCAGCACTTTATTCTAGTTTTGTTAAACCTCACCTGGAATACCATATGCATTTGGGGGTATCACAATTAAAGAAGGATATAAACAATCTGGAATGTGCACAGAGGATGGTGACCAGGTTTGTAAAGGGTCAGGAAACCAAGCCCTATAAGGAATGGTTGTGAGAGCTAGGCAGATAGAGTTGGGAGGTGACAAGATAGCCAACTTCCAGCTATCACACAGAACATGGAGACAGCTTGCTTTTGCTATTTCAGAGATTCTTGGATTCAGATTAAAAGAAAGGAGATTCCCACTAAATGTTAGGAAGATCATCCTGAGGATAACAACTATTTAGTAGTGAAACAGACTAACCTGAAAGGTAGTGTTCTCTTTGTTGGTGGTTTTTAAATGAGGTTGTGCATCAATTCTTAGGGATACTTCTGCTATGCTTTCCTGCACTTTCAGAGTGTTGGACAAAATAGCCATTGGGGTCCCTTCCAGCTCTATGATTCTGTGATGCTGGCAAATAGAATATGGATTGAAATGTGATACAGGCAAATAAAATATAGGCTAAAAGGCTAAGAGAGTTTGTTTCTAATCAGGAGCAGACAGCATCCAGGATAGTAGAATCTATTTTGTTTTATACAAGTTTGGAAGTAAGAAGTCAGATGTAACATACTTTCATGTAACTAATTCCTTTTTAGATAATGAGGGTATAATGAATGCACATTTCAAAAATAACATAATGAGTGAGGGCAAAGTTACCTTGTTGGTATAACAACTAATGATTTCAAATTACTTTCAAAATTTTCTCTTAAAAGGCATTTTTGGTATAATTTTGATGAGTTTTATGTTCTTCTCTTGTCAATCCTAAGATGTTTACTCTAAACAAAGTAACAGAAAGTAATCAAACAATAGTCAGGAGTGCTATAAGTAATGCAACACGTAACTTTTTGCAGCTTTGCTTTGTTTGTAGCCAAGACCAGTTGCATTGTTACTTCGTATTGTATTGCTTATAAACTAAGGGGTTACCTCTCAAACACCGTAATGAATAGTGGGAACAAATTACTTAAAAAACAAAAATTTCCCAAGCTCTTTATACATAAGCCCCAAGATCAAAGTTGTATGAACCCAGGAATTGTTTCAAATTTCCAACAGTCAATAGGCTTCACTCCTTTTGTACAAAAAACCAAAACAAACACCGATAACCTCCTGAGTACTCTAAAAGCTTTCTTCATTTCAGCAGTACAATTTTCTTGCTGCTATAGTTACAGATTTGGACTTCAGACATCTTTCCTGACCCATTGTATGTAAACCTCTTGGTTTTATCAAGTGGTGTCTGTCAGCAACTGAATACAAGTGGATTTGATTCTTCCTCCTCCCTGGAATACCCACATTTCCTCTCCAGAGCAGATTTGAGATGTGTATCAGGAAATGTAAGGATAAAAGAAGGGAACTCAGTGGTATTACCTCTGATCAGAAGTGTAGGATTGTGCTGTCAGTGCATTGTATCTAAATCAGAGGGAAGGAATTGTGTGGCCTTTTGGATGTTTTGGAACTCCATCTCCTAGCATTCCTTCTCATTGAATGCAGTGGTAAGGGATGCTGTGAGTTGTAGTACAACAACATGTGGAAGGCTGCAGAATTATAACTCTGATCTAAATCATAACATGGAAAATTTAAGTCCTTTTGCTGCCACTTGGAGATTGCAACCAGCCCTAGTGTTAAACTTCAAATCCTTTAGATAAATACCCTCTTAGAAATGAAAATGAGATGAGACAATAAGTGACAATACAGTAGATGATTGTAGCAGACTCAGTAAGTAAATAATGTGCTTGAGTTGAAATGCCTAGGTTTCTTTCCAGGATTCAAAGAATTGGTTTTAGACTGAGAATCACAAGTGGCAGGAAGAATAAATTGGGTGAAATGTAACGTCCATTAAATAGTATATGAAATAGCTTCTTTTGCCATTCCTCTTACAGCATACACATGAGTATGTTATGATGCCATGCATGCTTTATAATGGAGATATTTTAGTTTAAATTTAATCACTTAGAAATGTTGGCAAAACTTTTTTAAAAATCTATTTTGGGGAGTGCATTTTTCGGTTTTTCAGAACTTTGCTCCTTCAATGTTGTGTTTGATCTAATTTTGTGTTTTACTCATATGCTCTTAAGCCACCTTTGATTTATAACTGCCCTCTGAATGAGAGGCCCCCCAAAAGCTCTGGTCAATAACACTCCTACTCATATCTTGCAAACTCAAGGCCATGATGTCCTTTATTGAATCAGTCCACCATTGTCACCTCCCTTTCCCACCCTGGCCAACAGCCCTGCCAGAACTGGAAAGGGCTGCCAGGTGGGTAGCAGCACACTACCCCCAACAATGGTCACAGTGGGCAAAGGGACAGAGGCACCCTGGCTGGAGGAGAGGGGTGGCAGAGGGTGGTGGTGTGTTGGGATCAACAATGAGTGACTGACCCAGTGGGGTGTTCACTCCTCTGAGGTGTCACCTGGTACAGTCTATACCCTCTTCAACCTCCCTGGGTAGACCTCTAAAGAGAATTAATGATGAAGGCCATAACGCCACACAAATCAAGGTAATAATGAAAAGTAGCTGAGTCCTGATGCATACCTTAAGTATGGTGTTGTGATGGGGTGTGTTGAAAGAGAACAGTTACACCTGTTGTTCTAAGAGTGGGGTCCAAGGGAGTCCCTACCTGAGCTGTAAGCACATTACCATAAGTGGAAAAACTGCTGAAGATGCTCATGCAAATCATTTTAAATTTATCTGTATGGGTGTCCAGATCTTCTACAGTAAGATTGACTGGTGCCAAGGTGAGGCAGTGTATGATAAAATAAGCTCCAAGGAAAGTGACTAGTTTACAGAGATTATCGCATTAGTTTTGTTGCCAGGATAGACCTGGGATGTAACTTTCTTAAGGTGGATCTTATCGCATTCACCCATCGATGGGCAATATGCAGCCCGTATGTAAACCGGGCTTCTCTTGTAGCTTTTCAATGGGATTTTCCCATTTGAACCTGGGGAATTATAAAGTCCAAGTCATCTATGGGATTTTTTTCCCCTATGTTTACAGAGGTGGTAGGGAACAGACTGATAGAGACAAAGCTTTACCATAAATTGTATTTTATTTGGGGATTCAAACATACAAAGACACTCTAACATACAATCATACACACAAGAACTCAGGAGAACTCAGTATAGAAAATGCAAGGCTTCCTAATGGTGATAATTACCTGAAAGAGGCTGCTCCAACAATGAATGAAGATTGATAGACTCAACCATTATGAAAGGAAAGGACAACAGAAAGAGCTGGGACTCTAGTCAGAATTTACAGTGGCGCAGTGTCACCATGAAATCTAGCCAGACCCCAATGTGCCTGAGATTTTGGGGAGCATTGATACCCTTAAACCTAGCCTGAGGTGAAGAGTTGCAATTGTATATTCAAGAGCCCTGGTGGCACAGTGGTTAAATGCCTGTACTGCAGCCACTCACTCGCAAACCATAAGGCTGCAAGTTCAGTCCCAGCCAAAGGTCTCAGGCTCGATTCAGGCTTGCATCCTTCTGAGGTTGCTAAAATGAGTACCCAGCTTGTTGGGGGCAATTAGCTTACACATTGTAAACCACTTAGCGAGTGTTTAAGTGCACTGATAAGCAGTATAGAAATGTACTTGCTATTGGTATTGCTATTGCTATAATCAAAGGATTCCGATTGCTACACTTTGAAGTAGACAATTTCCAAGGAAAGGAGATAGGATGTTAATGTTATCTCATCTTCAGCCGGACACATCCTTGCTGGCACTCATAAATCCTCTAGATGTGAATATCCTGCTTAGCAGCTCCTAGGCCTGGCCCTTTTGATCTGCAAATTGTTGTACGTGCAGATGTGACTTTTCAGGTGCAATGGATGAATGTGGCAAGATCCACCTTAAGAAAGTTATATCCCGAGTCTATCCCAGCAGTGAAGCTAATGTGATAATCTCCTCTGTCTTAATCAGTCTGTTTGAACTGAGGGAGCTGCAGAGTGAGAAAGGTGCAGAAACATCAAGAGTTATAGTTTGAAAGATCAAGACAATTGTGCCATTCTATAGCTCCACCCAGACATTGTTCTCATCTGTTCTTTCTTATTTTTATTATGCAAAACTTGAATAAGAAATGAAAAACATACAAACAAAAACACACAATAAGACTAGATGGACAAAAGTGTGGATGGGTGAGGTGGATTTGTGAATTGACCTCAATGAAAAATATCTTAATATTCAAAAGAGATATCCATGTGAAGTTTTCATCTATATGGCATGGGAAAGTTTGAAAGTTCCTCAGTGCCTTGAAAAATACCAGATAGTAATTTATCTTTCTTGTGTTGCAATATAGGGTGTTTAGCCACAAATACATTTGGATTAAATTTGGTCCCACCTCCATTACAGGTATATTTGGTGAGGACATGGGAGAAAGCCTTCTCACTGGCTTTTCCCATACAGTGGAATTCCTTCCCAGGGGAAGCTAGTTCGGCTCCCTCTCTACTCTCTTTCTACTGCACATGAAGAATTTTGAGTGTCATTTGTCTCCTGCAGATGTCTTTTAACTGGATTGTGTTGTATTATATTTTTATAAGCCTTATTATTATATTGTAATAGCTATGGCAAACCTCCTCTGAAGAAACTTGCCAAGAAAACCCTGTGATAAGTTCACCTTAGGGTCACCATAAATTGGTAACAACTTAAAGGCAAACAACAGACACACACACATACAATAACCTTCAAAAACTGCTTAAAATTACTTTTAAAAATATGATTGCTAAATTTAAAAAAACCTTAAAAATCATTGTTTTTGTTTATTTTTTATTAAAACAAAATATGGATTAAAGCAAATATGAATTAAAATATGGATTAAAATAAAACATTTTGTTTTAATCCATATTATGAGGCACTTTGTGTTCCACACTGGGGGAAAGGCAGGATAGAAAACAAACAAAGGAAGAAATGGTGAATCCATTTCTGCTGACCAGTAGTTAACTCCAAAGAAAGAAGCCAATAATTCCAAAGCATATGACATTGGTACAATTCAGAACTCCTCCAGTATAAAGCTAATGGGAGTAATGACTTTCTGCTATGCCATGCTCCAATCAAATGTTCAAAGACAGACCGGGTGAATTGCACCAGCAAGTAGAAGAATTACTCAAACACTTATTAAAAAGTATTGTACTGTCCACTATATTAAGAACATTTTTTTGGGGGGGGCATGTAAATTGCAAATTGAGATCCATAGATGTGTCAGGTATGGAATGCATGAGGTTGGAATGAGATCATGTAGATGAGCCCCACACCTTGCAATCCATGCATACAGCCCGGATATTTGTGGAAAGGGAGTCTTCATCTGTATATAAGTATTAGTTTGGAAATGTTCCATTTTTGGATTACTGTATATACTAATGTATAAGTCTAGAAATTTAGGTAAAAAAATTGAACCAAAAATCTGAGTTGACTTATCCATGGGTCAATGTCGGTACTGTACTTTAATTCTCATTAAAAAAAAAAGGAACCATCCCCTGGTGAAAAGCAAAAGTGACATCTGCCCTGGAATTACTGAACATCCTCTATTTTCTCATCCATCCATCCATCCATCCATCCATCCATCCATCCTTAGTAACAGCAAACACTAGTACATTTCTATACAGCTTATCAGTGCACTTAAGCACTCGCTAGCAGTTTACAAAGTGTAAGCTAGTTGCTCCCAACAAGCTGAATACTCATTTTAGCGACCTTGGAAGGATGCAAGCCTGAGTCGAACCTGAGCCCTTGGCTGGTATTGCACATGCAACCTTATGGTTTGTGAGTGAGTGGCTGCAGGACAGACATTTAACCATTGTGCCACCAGGGCTCCTGATGGATGACTTTCTTTTTTTCAGTATGAGCACAAACAATTATGTCTGTTGGAATTTGGTATGTTCTTTGGCATTGTTTTCCTTTGCTTCATCCTTTACATCCTTTGTTAGATGTCTCAACTTATTCATGGGTCATATTAGAATCCACAATTTTGGCCTCAAAACTTGCCCTCGACTTATATATGAGGTCAACTTATAATTGGGTATATACTGTATATATCTTAGAATTCTCCATCCAGCATGACAATAAACATGAATCAGACAACTAAAAAAACAGAAGGAAGAAGAGGGGGAAAAGAACAAGAATCATTTCTTTAGCGTTTAAAAACTGTGGCAGATGACTGTGGAAGGGGCTCCAAGTTAGGATTTATACTAATTGGTACCAGGTCTTAAGTATGTATGCTTAGACAGTATTCTGTAATGCTGTGATGGATGGAGCTATTTGTACATATCAAGGTAACTTTTTGAATGTTTCCTAGTGTAATAATAAAATTGAACTTCCACAAACAGTCTGGCTTTTATGTGAATTTCCCCCATCCCCACCCCTCATAGCCTAACATCATATTTTGCTTTTGCTGCCTGGGTAGATTTACCCTGATCAAAAGGCTCCTGCTCAACAAGAACTTCTCTTGACATGGAAGCTACTTGGATTGGACTCTTATTAATTAACATTTTAATGGGGTATAAAATGATGTGTTGTTATTGCTCTTTGTAAGCACTGCTAAAAATAGGGAGACTAGCTGAAGTCTTTATTATCCAGTGACTTCCTGTAACACACCCTCTTCAGAGTTCAATGAAAGAGCATCATAGAGCTATTGAGGGCCTTTCAATCATCTGTCCCTCATTAATATGAAATTGTTATTGAAGGGATAACACCAGCAGGAGAGATTTGGACTGGGGGGAGGGTGGCTTAGAAAATTCCATTGAAGGAAATTATACATCATGATGTGAAGTCGAAGGCTTTCATGGCCGGCATCCATAGTTTTTTGTGGGGTTTTTTGGGCTGTGTGGCCATGTTCTAGAAGAGTTTCTTTCTGACGTTTTGCCAGCATCTGTGGCTGACATCTGAAGATATATATACCCACTCTCTTCCATTCCGGTATTCTCTGAAGATGCCAGCCACAGATGCTGGCGAAACGTCAGAAAGAAACTCTTCTAGAACATGGCCACACAGCCCAAAAACCCAACAAAAACTATACATCATGATAATTTTCTAGTTACTTTTCCCCACCCCAGGAATAACAAGCACATCCATTCAAAGCTAGAAAAAAATCCTTTAAAAATGAAAAAGAAAACTATTTGAAAACAAAAGATTAGGACAAAGAGAAGAGTGTTTACATGGAATAACACTTGAACTGAAGGAAAAAGATGAAAACAAAAGCCTTGTTCAATGAGGAAGCAATTTTTATTTCATTCCACATAGGATAGAACACATTTAATTTTGCAGAGGGCAATGGCTTATGGATTTTACAAAATGGAAAAGGAAGGGAGCAAGAATCAAGCAGCATCCTTGAGATTAACTGGTTTATTTTAGAGTGTTATTTTAGGTTTTTGTTATAGTTGGCAACAACCTGAGTTCTTCCACCATCTGCCATAGGAAGGAGAGTCCTTCATCAGTCTTCCTCCTTCTCTTGAGTCCACTCTCAGGTCAGAATTCTCTTGCTGTACTGTGTTGATGTAACAACTGTTGACTAGTCTTTGTGCCTTTTAGGACAGGTTGGACAACTGCCCAGGTGTCATAGGCCAATGTTACACCTCCTAAACTTCCTAACAGCAGCTGCACCCCAGCATGTAACAAGATTCCTGTTTCACTCCTTTCCCCCTTCCAAAATGGCAACCAGAAGTGATGCTGTGTCACAATTTGGAAGGGAAAAAGGAAAAATCTAGGGTTTGGGGGGCTGTAGAGGAAGTTCTGGGATGATCAGAGTCAATATAAGGGAGCTTTCTATGTTCTCATAACATAACTATTCAGCAGAAGGCCTTGGAAGGAAGTCTGGTGTATTGCAACCAAGTTGTTATGAAGTTTTGATTTTTCTAATTGTTTGAGGAGGGGGAAAAACCCCTTAATTTCCACTTCAAATGAAGTTGTTTGGCTAAAATTCCATGCATGGGGCACAGAAGAATGAACAGACTGAAGGGATTCTATGACTGTAGTGTCTACCCCCCCCCCCAAAAAAAAGAGCATTAAGGGCTAATAAAAATGTATTTTATTCTCTTTCTCAGCCAACTGAAGAATCACCCAGGATGTCTGGCCTTGATGATTCTGACAGAAAATTACCCAAACCCTCCCCCAAACTAGAGGCCTTTTTTCTCTGAAGAAAACTCTGCAGGTGATTTTGTTTCCTGGCAAAGAACATTCACTTAGACACAGGAGGGTTGGTGGTTACGCAACCTTTTTAGACAGCATAGCAAGCATTTCACATCATGCACTTGTGTTTTGTGGCCTGGAATTAATTCAGTGGAAAAGGATAGGCTTGTTCCTTCTATCAACTAACTGCTTCTCCCTTTTTAAAGACCAATCAGTCCTGGGTTTACATTTGATATGAATGAGATTATATAAAACTGTAAACTCAAATATTTCTCATGTGGATTTATGGTTTTCATAAATTAAAACTGTTTTCTCTCATTGCAGTTATCAGGATGACACCTCTCACCTAGATTGAAACCAGGGTGACTTAGAGTGAAACTAGACATGGCATTAAGTGCATCTTTGTGCTTAACATGTATGTAATTTTAAAACCCAAACTGTAATATTTGCTTCAGCTTCTGGAAATAGTCCACACACTATCAAGGACTGAGATCAGCACTACCCATTTCAGATGCTGTATGAACTATGGTTTTCAGTGTTCCTGTATGTATACTTAAATTCCCAATATGCAGAAAACCAGCATATTAGGGAAACCGGCTTAGGTTGTCTTTTATATGCAGAGAGTTTTGTTTTTAATATAAAATGGAATTAAAAATAAAGGACCCTTTGTGGCTATATGGGTTGGCCACCAGGTAGATGCTTTGTGATCAATAGCTTCATGACAGACTGAAAACTGAAAGATTTTAGTGTTCACTATAGCTTTTCTTCCATAAAGCTGAAAATCTGGAGTTGGAAAAAGCACAGGATTTTATGTTGTGGGATAATAGGACAATTGGACAAGTGAGACTGAAGACAGGCTGAGTGTGGATGTAGCTATGGGGGTGGGTGGGAAGACAAACTGAGGACATTGCTCCCCAAATAAGAATTCTGCTCTCCCATTGAAATTTTCCTTCAGTCCCCAAATTTTTAGAATTTCACTAACTTAAAATGTCAAATGAATATTGAGAAATACAGTTTTGGTATCCAAAGAAAAGGAGCAGACAGAATAATCAAGGGAATGCAAACATAGCAAATATAAGAGTTCTAGATAAACTGATAGACAATTTTTAATGGCTCATTCTTTTCAATACTAAAAATATGGAGACAGCAGGAAATTTCCATGTAGGTGCAGAATTCTCATTAAGGGGCAGTGCTTTCATTTTGCCTCTCACTCATACATACACTTCTGGGCAGAAAAAGTTGCCAACTGATGAAAGGTACACAATCCTGTGCCTTTAACAGAGGTTTTCTATGCACAAGTCAGCAGATGAATTTTTTCATCAGAGGCATGTAAGCTGACATTATTATCTACAAATTGGTGAATATCTAAATGCCAATTTCACAGGCAGATTAGCACTACATACTAAATGGGTGTTTTTATCTTGTAGTACTGTGGAGATTTCAACTTCAGTCTTCAAATAAAATTCAGTTCCAGAACCGGTTATTTTCATGAGTAATTTCTATGCTTTTGTGTGATTACAGGAATATAGCAGATGCAAGCGTGGAGTACACACAATCTGGCCACTACTGCTAGTTTTGTATCTAGTTTATCTAACAATTATGCTCTTTAAAATCAAGAAATGCTTGCTTCTGCCTGGAGTGGAAAATATAATTTGAAAATAATTCAGTGACTGACTGCATTTCATGGCTTTGAGAAGTAATTGTGAATGTAGCAGAGCTTGATTTTTTGAAATAAGCAGTGAAAATAAAACTCAATAGACTGGGAGAACATCCAGGAATAATAAAAGAGCTATCATAAATGGAGAAGCTACTTATAGAGCCACCAACCAATTAAATAAAATATTTTGCATTTAAAGGATGAAATGTTATAGGAGAGCCACCAAGCTGATCATTCAGAATACATGAAATCTGATAAAAGACAGAAAGAACAGAGTTTAGGAAGAAAAGAAAAGTCACTTTGAGAAAATATAAGGAGTGTCAGCTCTCATATATGCATTGCACACCCTCTAACATTTCACAGATGAAAACCAGGGCATGTGTGGCTAAATAACATCAGAGTGTGGTCAAGAGAGATTGTCAAACACATTTTTCTCCCAAGCTGGGCATGGGCTGGGCACAGGCATAAACCGCTTAAAAATGGATGTTTTTGCATGTCTCTGAGCCCAACTCAGAGGCATCGTGTACCCAATCTGGACTTCACAAAGAATGGGACTATGGGGGGTTGCAGACTGCCAGAAATAGTGTGAATTCAGTCCACTTTTAGGGTTAGGGTTAGAGTTAGGGAACCATGGGAACTGTATTTTATTGTGGCATCAGAGTTGTCTGACAGAGAAGGCTCAATGTCTCAGAAAAATAACAGTTCCCATGATTCCCTAGCACTAACCCTTACCCTAAAAGTGGACTGAATTCACACTATTTCTGGCAGTCTGCAACCCCCCTATCTCATTCTTTTCAAAGTCCAGGAGAAGTCTGGATCAGGTACGCAATGCCTCTGAGCTGGGCATGGATGCATGTGAAAACATCCATTTTTAAGTGGTTTATGCCCCTGCCCAGCTAGGGAGAAAAATGTGTGCAATAATCTCCAAGATGGCAAAAGTTATTAATGAACAAAAACACACTAGCTTGGAAAGCCTGCAGCTGTTTGCTTTTGCCTGAGCCTACAGAAAAGGGCAAGAAGAGCTATTCCTGTTGTAATCTACCACAACATGCTCAGGGAGACTTTGTGAAGGGAGCAGTTCCCATCATGGAGAAGCCCAACTGCATGGTGGAAAGGAGATGCTTCTCCTCTTCTGCCACCAGGCTATTCCAGTGTCAAAAATGTGAATCGTTGCTCAGTGGATAATATAGTGACACAGGTGAAGGAGGGAGTATAAGAGAAATTCACTGAGGGACAGTAACAGCTGAAGGCAGAGAGGTGCAGAGTTTAAAAGTAATGGATATAACTTTGAAAACAATACAGAAAGTGTGCCATGAAATCAGTGCCAAAACTTCAGGAAAAGACTGACACAGTCATCTGATGGAAATATCAGTTCACTTAAACCTGATATTGATCATTCATAATTCAGGCTGCAATGACACAGCCTGTGGCTTGGAGAAATGAAATGGATCATATTGTAATTCAAACTGCTACCAATGACAGGCAAGCTTGATATCTAGTTTCTGATTACTGAAGTGAATAAATACTGCATGGGAATGGCAGACGTCTGTTATGAACATTTGTTTTTGTGTATGTGTGTATTTCATCTATTTTTAGCCAATAAAGGTAGCAGTTGCTCAGCAATTTGTCATCTATGCCTGTTGAAGCTCGAGCTACAGGATGGAAAAACAACAACAACCCAAACATGCCATATGTTTCCTCTGTCCCATAATTCAGTGTAAGAAACTGGTTAGTTAGGTCTATGGTTGAAGGTTTTCTTAGCTATTTTGAATTCAAAGTGTGCAAACATTGTAGTTGATACTAGACTTCCTAAGAATAATGTTTCCTCTTCATTTTTGTTCTCCCTTTATGATAGCCTTCCCCAACCTGGTGTGCAGGATGACATGGCGTTGATGACAATCCCCTTCATTCTTACCATCATTGCCCACTTCAAGTGATGGAAACTGATAGTCTCATAAATGTGGAGGGCACCAAGTGGAAGAAGGCTGGTCCAGGACCTAGGAGAACCTGGTTCAAATCCCCACTCACTCCTGAAACTCACTAGCTGACTTTGGACCAGTCACCATCTCTTGATTTAACCTACTCCACAGGGCAATTGTAGCAATTAAAATTCAGGAAGAACCATGTATGCTGCTTTGAGCTCCTTCAAGGAGGGGCAGATTATATGTGTAGAGTAATAAATATTTTATTCCCTTAATATTTGTATACACCTTTAGTGTTAGCTGGCTGGCTTTTAAAATATTTCTGACAGCTAGGTTGCACAAATAATTTATAACAGAATAAATGCTTTTAGAAACAACAACAACCAAGTGCACTTCTTTGCCCAATAAATAAAGATAAATGCAGATCAGAAGACATGCTAGGAAGGGCACAGAGTACAGAGACAGGGCTATGGAGGCTGGTGTACAGAAGACAGAAACTGGGACAGAAGTGGCATCATGATGATTTGGAAGAGCAAATCTTCCAATAATGCTATAATGACTCTCCCCGATCTGGTATGTTTGCATTTCCACTAACGTGGTTGTATTGCCTTACAAGCCTGGTGTGATAAAATCCCAAATCACTTGCTATGCTTAGTATGCATTGTAATTTGAGAACTAATCTGTCATATTTTTTCTCTTTTCTTTTAGAAAAAATTCTTAATCTGTATGTTTCAGTTGGCGTATTCATAATTCTCATTGATATCCTCTTTCCATTTATTCTCCTCTTCTCTCGTCCCCCTATTTTATTTTGTCTCAGCTTCTATTCTTTTTTCCTTTCCTCTCTTTGGTCTTAACATTAGATTTAGGCCAATCTAAATAATCTCAACTAGGATAGACCCATTGAATAAATGAAATGTACCAGGTTTTGGCATACCAATTTCCTCACTGATTTGGTAGGGCTGCTGACGTAAGCTTTTGGATGAGTTTGTTTGTCGATTCCTTCATTTATACAGTACTGATATTGTAGATGAGGGATGGGAATGTCCAGATGTTGTTGAGGGGCCCACAATCTGTTGCAATTTGTATTTCTGGCTAGGGCTGATGGGATCACCAGTCCAGCTAACATCTGGATGGCCACACATGTCCCATTCTTAATATAGACGCTCAAAAAACAATTTCTTCCTCTGTCCTCATTTCCTTTCAATTTCCCCTGGTTCCTCTGATCCTATTATTAGACTTTAACCATCTTAAAGGAGGGACCTGTTTCGCATTGTTTATGAAGTCCCTCAGACTATATTTCATTCTACAAAGAATGAAACAAAGCCTCAGCAGTGGTAGTAATGGTATTAGTACAAAGTAGACATTATAGAATCCAGCACTTTCTTTAAATGTGTGATGACAAATAACAATCTTGAGCCAAAATCCAGGATCAGATTTATGAGTGTCTAACGTGGAATGATGCATCTGTAAGGGATCTGTGTTCATGGTCCCTACATAATTACGATTGTGGCACCATTGCCATGATTGTAACTGTCCTCAACAAACCAATTTTACTTGCTATCACTTGCACAGGGAGAAGGGTGTCTGTTCTGCTGGTATTTGGGCATGGACAGATAATGTCCCCCACTGTGAATCAACAGTGCTGTAAAAATCAGAAACTGGATCGCCATTGCCCATGAGTTATTGAGTTGATGCTCAATAAAGTAGGTTTGTAGCAGTCAGTTTGGGAGATGCTACTTATTTATGCTAGTTATTTATGCAATATATAACAGTGCATGTATAAGTATGGCCTTGGTTTTAAACTTGGTTTTAAACTCACATTTGGGATAATGGGGTGTATACAACCTTTTCCATGCACTAAATGAATATAGTTTTAGAGGCATGGAGACAAGTCCTGTTGATACTATGCACTACTGCCATGGTAACAAGGGAATGGTTGGGAATCTTAAGAATATAAAAGGCAAAGGTAGTCCCTTGACATGAATGTTTAGTGGCAACTGACTGTAGGGAGTGGTGCTCATCTCCGTTACTAAGTAAAAAAGCCAGTGTTGTCCAAGGACTGCCCTGGTGGTCATATGGCCAGCATGACTGCACTGAATGCTGTTACCTTCCCACCGAAGTGGTACCTATTTATCTACTTGCACTTTTACATGTTTTTGAACTGCTAGGTTGACAGAAGCTGGAAGTATGCGGCACTTGGACCTCAAACTGCTAACTTACTGATAGTCAGAACTGGCGTCTTAAGCACTAAGCCACCACATTCCTTCCATATACAAAATATATTATATACAATATATATATATATATATTTGAATATACAAAATATATATTTCTGCTTTTACAAAAGCATATATCATTTATTAAAATTTAAAAACAAGTCAAGTTACAGATTTTAAAGCAATTTAAAATTTAAAACAATAAGAATAATTGAAATATACAAAAAAGTGTATTAAATTTTAAAGGTTAAACTAAATTTACCAAAAAGTAACATTTTGGAATAAATCAATTAGGTTTCAAAAACTTTAATAAAAAGCCATATTCTACCTGGTATTGGACTGAATCCAGTGCGGGCACCAATCTGGCCTCCAAGTGAAGGATATTCAACAAATGGGGTGATACAGCTGAGAACACCCTCTTCCATGTCCTACCACAGTTTAATGCCACTAGTGGTGGGACACAGAGGAGGGCCCCACAAGTAGACCTTTGTCTTTGGGCATGTGCATACAGAAAGTAGCTTTCACTCAGGTTTTAAGGCCAAAGCTATTCAGGGTTTTGAATAATCACTAGTACTTGAATTCATATCAGAGTTATATTAGCAGCCAATGCAGTCCATTTAACTATGATATCTGTATATACTCCAGTCAGCAATCTATCTGTTGCATTTTGCACTAGTTGCAGCCCCAAACAGAGTGCATTGCAGTAGTGTATCTGGGAGATTGCCAGTGTGGGAACTACTGTGGTTCAGTTATCCCTGTCTGGGAAAGACTGTAGGTAGTGGGGCCAGACAAAGCTGACCCCAAGCAGTCCAAGCCACAGAGTCCACTTCGGCCTTCAGGGAGCACTCCCTAGTTAGGCACTGTTCCCTCTGAGAGAGTGTAATCCCATCCAAGACTGGCTGTTTACCAAATTACTCAAATTACTGAAAAGACCTTGGCCAGCCAGGGTTCCTTCTCACTTTTATGATCCTTTCATACATACTTTTACATGCATAGAGACATGTGATACCCTCTGCTTGTTCATTCAGCACATGGAAGGGATTGTGTGTATTCCTCCTACACCAGAAAGTTTGCTATGCCAAACTGTAGTATATGTCAAAGAAAGACACTGGAAAATGTCTTTCCTGAGTGAACATGGAGAGAGAGAAGGTTAAGCCATGCTCCAAGGACTCTGGTATTTTGTACATGGGAGGGATACCTTGGCTCTAAGAAAGCCTCCTTGCCAAGGAGAGGAAGTGAGGATGGACTGCCCCACCTGCCAGCCTTGGCTGAGCCCAAAATGGCACCAGAGCACCGGGGCTGGCTGAGAGAAGCCAGCAAGAGCTGGCACAGCCCCCTGATGTGAATCTGACCTGTCATTCCCACTTGTTGAACACCGTTCGGATTCAGGTTTTTTCAAAAGGACTGCCCAAAAACTAGTGTCAGGAAAGAGTGGTTCTTTTGCATTTCCCTCACTTCATCATGATTTAAACTGAGCACACTAGGATCAGAACTGGTTTCAAGTGGGAATGACGGTCATATAACCCAATCAGCAATTTGGGTTAAATCCGAGTGGGAACGAGGTCTCAGATTCTCAGGTGATCTTTAAATGGCCCCGTTTGTTTGTCAGCCTTCAAACACCTGGCCAAAGCTTTGCAAACTGAAGTCAAAGTTTTTTGTGGGTTTTTCGGGCTGTGTGGCCATGTTCTAGAAGAGTTTCTTTCTGACGTTTTGCCAGCATCTGTGGCTGGCATCTTCAGAGAATGCTGGAATGGAAGAGAATATACTGTGAGACCCTGGGTAGGGAGGAGTGATTCCCATGTAAACTGCGTATTGTTCTGTTGTTGATTGTGTGTTGTTTTGTGTTGATGGCAGGGCTTCAGGGTGGGAAGATATGCAAACGAGGATTATTGTCTGGTAATTGGTGTTCATTGTCTGCTGGGAAAGCCCCTGACCCTGGTTGGTTTCCCATTTGCATTTGCTGAGTGCTGATTTTCCTATTTTGCATGACTGGTAGCCAAACTTTGTTTACTTTTAGGGTTTCTTCTTTCCTGTTGAAGTTGTCCAAGTGTTTGTGGATTTCGATGGCTTCCCTGTGCATTCTGACTTGATAGTTGTTGGCATGGTCCGGAATTTCAGTGTTTTCAAACAGCATTTTATGCCCAGGATGGTTTATAATATGTTCTGCTACTGCTGATTTTTCTGGAAATTGTTTCTGAAATTCTGGACCACAAAGTTTTCTGAAATTCTCCACCACACTCCAAGGGAGTGTGTTCCACAGTCAAACAGCTCTCACTGTCAGGAAGTTCCTCCTAATGTTAAGGTGGAATCTCTTTTCCTGTAGCTTGCATCCATTGTTTCGAGTACTATTCTCTGGAGCAGCAGAAGCAAGCTAGCGGCCTCCTCGATATGACAACCCTTCAAATATGACATCCCTTCAAATATTTAAAGAGGGCTATCATATCCCCTCTTAACCATCTCTTCTCCAGGCTAAACATACCCAGTTCCCTAAATCATTCCTCATAGGGCATGGTTTTCAGACCCTTCACCATTTTAGTCACCCTCTTCTGGACACACTCCAGATCCTTTCTGCATGTGCACACAACAGCACTGCACAGTGTCATAGGGGGGAAAAAAACTTTAACTGGCATAGGTCCAGCATTGGGAGATATTTACTAGCTAATTAGTTTGAGAGAGAAATTTCTTTACAGAGAAATATTCCATTTACATTAGCAATGCAACCATACACATATCTAATCAGCTGAAAGCCTCAGTGAGTTCAGTAGGACTTACGTGTTCATCACTGTCATCAGTGAGACATTCTAAAAGTCCACAGGAATGTCCTGATTTCTTTGTACAATCGTCAGCTATATGTTTTCTTAACCAATTTCCCCAATTTAACACCTGGATCTAAAAGTAAGCTACAATATTTTTCTCTTTTTATTTACCTATCCATCACCCCACCTCCCTTTCTTCCTAACAACAAGCCTTTAGCTGAAATGCTATGATTGGCTAAAGATGATCATGGGTATGTTATGAAGAAACTGGAATATTTTTGACCTGTTATATATTGGGCAGCCCACCATGGCACTATCTTTCCATGATGGTGGGACTGTATGCTCCTTTGATGCAAGAGGCTATTCTGATAATGTCACTGCTGCTGGTAGGGTCTGCCATGTCAAACAACCTTTTGCTTAGCAGTCAGACTAAATGTGCAAATATCTACTGAGCAGCAGCAATTATGGGTATGTGTGACATTGGTGGAGGATATCTCAGAGACAATGGCAACAACATCATAGCTAACACTTGTTAGTACTGTACAGAAAAAAGCAGTGGTAAACCAATCCTGAAGCCCTTTATCTCAAAAACCCTATGATGAGACAATCCAGACTGAAACAGGAGATAGTGTCAGAATCCCCCAGGTTGGAAAGTGCTCAATGAGCTATTGAAGAACAGCAGAAGATTACAAGTAGTGCTGTAGCTAATGATGCAACTGGACTCAGATTGAAAGGATGTCCATTTGGTGACATGCTCAGAGATTAAAGGAAAGTCTGAAGCTGCACAAGACTCAGGGACATGGAATGTGAGAAGCATGAATCAAGTGAAGCTAGACATTGCAAAACAAGAAATCTTATGTATAAACAGTGCAATACTAAGGATGAGTAAACTAAAATGGACAGGAAAGGGAGATTTTCTGTCAAATAATTACACCATGTTTACTCAGGAAAGAAAAACATGCTCTCATTAATAGTGAGGACAGATGTAGCAAAAGCAATCAAAGGATATAATGCAAAGTCTGACTGAATCATATTAATAAGACTTCAAAGAAAACCCATCAATATAACCATAACCCAAGTTTATGCTCCAAGTAAAGAGACAAAAGAAGAAATTGAATGATTCTATGCTGGAGTCCAGGAGGAAATTATCACACACCAAAACAGAATATGCTATTAATCATAGGTGATTGGGGCATAAAAGCTGGGAACAGAGCAGAACCAAGCACTGCTGGTGAGTTTGCCCGAGGATCAAGAAATGAAGCAGGAAAGTGGCTGATTGAATTTTGTGAAGTCAATGCTTTGTTCATGGAAAACATATTATTCAGCTATCTCCTGATCACACCCTTGAAACCTACCTTAAAAGCCAGTCAGCCCTCCTGAAAGATGCAGGATGACATGACCAGTATCCTCCTACCAGTGAGCCTGCTGGCAGAAGTGGGCTGGTCATATCATCCTTCAGTGTCCTGCTTGCCAGCATCACAGAACTCCATTTCTTGGGACAGGTGACTGGCTTTTAAGGTGGGCTTCAGGGGCATTTACAGTTGTGGCAATAGTACCAAGTTTCTAAATGTGAATAGGAAGCAGTTACATGCTTGTAAATCTAATTTATGACACCATAAATGACTGACACGATGCCGGCTCCTCCTCCCTAGAAATTAGATGGAATGGGGGGTGGCAAAGATGGAGATGGAAGAAGGTAACAGAACACACTGCAGTGATCAGGTATGAGAGAAGGAAGGAGAGAAGAGAGGGAAAGATAACATGCATGTTAATTATGCTGTCCAAACCTATACCTTCTATTGCTTAAATTCTATAGCTCCATGAAATTCTTGCAGGGCCTTGTTAAGATGGAAATATTTTTCACTGCCTCTTGGGAATGAGAGATGAGCATATTTTTCTCTTGAAATGTGATAATTAAAATCTCTGTGACAAAAAGGCCCCAAGACAATCAAGAAGTTTAAAACTATGTCTTGCAAAATCTGATTTGTGCGGTGCTCACTCTGAAGGCAGATTCATGTCTGGCTTGCCTTGTAATTGTTAGCATGACATAGAACTTCAATCAATTATAGGTTTTCATAAGAATAAGACTGGGTCTTTGTACCACAATCCTGGTGTCATCCATGCTTGCATAGCGTGCATATTCTCACTCCTACTTATAATAAGTGAATTTTCCACACTCTTTTCAGCTTCATTGGAATGTTTCATTTTGAACTGCATCATTATCCTGTATTTTTAATTATTTGTAAGATGCCTTAGCTGTCAAGAGACAGAATGGTGGATCAGAAATGCCCTCAAATAAAGAGCTACATTGAAAGACTGTAACCACGAGTGCATCTGCATTACACTCTTCCAGTAATTTGTTACCACTTTAATTGTCTTGTCTCCATTCTACAGAATCCTGGATTTGCAGTTTTGTGAGGTACTTAGACTTTGCTGTAGAGAACTTGTAAACTAGAATTCTCACACAGTGTTCAAAATATTTCACCAAACTACAAATCCCAGGAATCTGTATGATGGAGACATACACACACAACAACTATATTTTGATGTCTACATATTACTATAACATTTACAGCAGATCCATTCCTTGATCAAAGCCAGGTTTATTAGAATGACTTGAGCTGGGTTTAACTACTCCACCCCAGGCTTTCTATTGTATGTCTGGGAAAACTGGAACAGCTGGTCTGTGGCCTTGGACGGAAGGAAGTACAGAACATACACATTGCATTTTTTCAAGTATCTGAAGACCTTACAATTTTACTTCTGACATCTGAGAACCTAGGTGTCTAAACACAACAGTTGAGCTTATGTGTTCTTGATCTCACTAAATAATTGTGGGTGTCCCATAAGCATCTGCAGGCCCCTGTGGAACAGAATGTTGGACTATATGAACCATTGATTAGGTCAAGCAACTATTCATGTCTGATCCATGTCTATGAGTTGCTATTGGACCACATCACTCTTGCTTGTCATTCTTGTATCTATTTATGTAGACAGCATAGCAAAACTCTCCATGATAACAGTGGCTGAGATACTACATTGTACAAACAAGGTGTCAATCTTCAGTCATGTGGTTATACCACCTTTCTGCTGTACATTGACATATGTAACCAATTATTTATCAGCTAATGTGTCTGCCTATTGTCCCATTGTGCAGTGGAGAATGCGCAGTAATTGTTTCTGCAAGCCCAATGAAGTAAGAATAAGACTGAAGGAACTGACAAATTGTTGTGCAATATCCAAGAAAGTGCATCTGTATGGCTGGAATCCTGTTGGTTAGTCTCAATTAGGATAGATCTATTGAAAAAAATGTTGAATGGTGAGTCAACATGTAGGTAAGTGCAATGCATTCAATGACTCTAGTCTAGTTGGGACAACTGGGATTTACGTTCATGTGAAATGGTTACACTTTTGGAATTCTGCTTGTGCAACCATGAGCTGAATATGTCAACAGTCAAAAAAGTACAACCACATGCTAAGGAGAACTATATATATATATATATATATATATATATATATATATAAAACACAACAGTATTCAGGACATTATGTTTCCCTTCCATGGTTGATAAGACTAAAAGAAGGAGTTACTTGAAGCGGGGGGGGGGGGGGGGGAGGACCGTTGATTATTTGTATTACTCATTAGGAAAAACATTGAACTCTAGATTGCATGAATAGCCACATGAAACAGAGAATCATTTTCTAACAGACATTACTTAGGCCCTGTTCCAGGGTATTTTATGTGACTTTTCCCCCTACAGACATTTGCTGACCAGCAAAAAGCAATGAGACATTTGCTAATTTCCAAACAATGTTTAAACTGCGCATTGGAAAGATGTGGTTCTTTCTTTCCCAATGATCAGGCTGAGATTTCATGTTTTGCTCCTACCTTTCTATCATTTGGGACCTCTTAATAGCTGGAACATGTGATACCTTCATTAGCCAGGGAAACCTTCCCAAAATGAAATTGTTTTTTGTATTCACTGCCCCATAGACCACTGTTGTAATGGTGATGGGTCACTGAGCTCTGGTCCATGTTCCTAGTGACTTCAGGTAAACACAAGAAGTTGTCTTATACTATTATTGATATGTATAAAGCAGTTTTGTCTTCTCAGACTAACAGCAGTTCTTTAGCAGAGGTCATCTTTATCAACAGCCACCTGATCCCTTGAACTGGAGTTTCCAACTTTGAAAAGCAGCTTGCTGAGTGCGCCTCGGACTCCGGATGCAGCCAGGCTTTATTCAGCTGGTGGATTTGGCAGCAAAACTTGTGCAATAGGACCTGGCTGCCTCATGAATTAGAATTCAACTCGGGAAAAGTAAGCCAGTTTTTTTTTTTTACAAGTGTGATAATCTCCTTGGTCTCCAGTGCTTAAACCACTACACCATGCTGGTTCTCCAAAGTGTAATTAATTCTGGCTAAATTTAAGCCTAAATGTTCAGATGGCAAATGTCAACATATAATTTTGGGATTTTTATTTACTAGCAGTGACTGGGACAGTCTGTATTGCCCAGGTGACTGCTTGGATTTGTGGCATCATTCTTTCTGGGCTAGGATTGCACTAGCTGCACAGACTCAACCTTGAAGCAAATTCTGAGTTCATTGTATAACCACGGCTGCCCTGCAATCTCGAACAAAAAGGTTTTCTCTGTAGGTACACGACAGACAATTGATATTCAGCAAGGGAAGTCAGGGATGTCATTTTACATCAATCACACAAATGCAGTCACTCGCTCACCTTCCTCTTGGCAGGAAGGAAAACATAAGAAGTCACTGGACAGGAGTGATACGGAAAGGAGGAAACAATGGCAGAAAACAACTATGGAAAGTGGAATAAATTCTTAATGAGAAGGAAATAGTGAATGTGAATCTTACTTAAAGCCATCAGTTGGAATGCTAGGGCTTAATAGCTGTGGAAGCTAAGCTCAAAATGCAGGAAGAAATGAGTCATCAGGCTTGGTGAAGTTAATTGTACTGGGTATACTGGGAACATGCAATATATCTGTGGCATACCTTGGAAAACCCTGAGACTGTGCAGGGCTGTGTTTCCACCCTCCAGTGGCAGTGACAGCCACTGTCCTTCTGGTTAGTGAGGGGGTAAATCTGCTCCAGGTTTTAGTTTGAACTTTACAGGCACTGCCTGAGGTTCTGGGCCTATTTTGCAGACAGAATTTAGCATTTTGTTTAGCTTCTTTATATGAAAGCCAGAGGCATGTAGCTGTTTGAGCATTATAGTATGACTCTGGAGACCAGGGTTCAAGTCCTTACTCTGCCATGGGATCCCACTGGGCAAGTCACACTCTCAGCATCAGAAGGAGGCAAAGGCAAACTCCCTCCGAACAAGGACTTTATCCAGCCTATTGAGTTGCTGCAATTGTATTGTTGACATGAACATGAACATACCCCTCTGAAAGCAATTGCTATCACAGTCTTCAGCAATTGCACTATTATGTTGCTTTGGTGATTCATGGTCTCAAGCTCACTTTTCCGCAGACTCGTTAACCCTGATTTCCTACCCATGTGTGCCCTACCCAGTGCATGTGTGCCTGCTTGGAATAGTGAGAAAGAGAGGGAGAGGAAAGGGGAGAGGAGGAGAATCATAATGTATATTCCATATAACTGCCGGAATATTGGAACTGTAGTGGAAGGGACCTATCACACTACATATTTTATGGGAAAACAGTGATATTGTGAATTTTTGATTGGTTGTTCCTGTCAATGAAAAGGTGTGATCCAACAACAATTGAAGTGCAATTATTGTGATCCAACAACAATTGAAGTGCAACAACAATTGAAGTGCAACAGGAAAATTACATCACTATGTAACAAGTAGCAGCCAAAGAAACTATTATCCTACTATAATTCCAATTTACTAGCCTCATGTGATAAAGTCCCAAATCTTGCCAAGAAACTCTGTGATGGGTTTGTCTTTGGGCCACCATAAACCAGAAGTGACTTGAAGGCACACAACAACTGCCTTGAATCCCATTTTGGGAGAATGGCAGGATATAAATCCCTTAAACAAACAAACAAACAAACAAACAACAACACCTTCTCTATAATTCACTCAAACCTGGAGCAGATTCAGTGCTTCCCTGGTTTGGGAGCTGCCTGCTGCAAACTTACAGTGGTATATCTCTTCCATCTGCAAGTGCTCCTCAGCACCTCTGTCTAATGCTAGCATTGAGTATGGGATCTGGAAGTGATTTTGTCACTCCTCCTGACAAATGGAATGTCAAGATGGGAGTCCTGGTAGCACAGTGGTTAAATGTCTGTACTGCAGCCACTCAGTCACTAAACATAAGGTTGTGAGTTCAATACCAGCCAGGGGCTCTGGATCGACTCAGCCTGACATCCTTCTATAGGTCGCTAAAATGAGTACCCAGCTTGTTGGGGGCAATTAGCTTACACTTTGTAAACCTCTTAGTACATCGGTAAGTGGTATAGAAATGTGCTTGCTATTGCTATTGCTCTTACTTCAATTCTTTTGGAGACCCTTATTTTTTTTAAAAAGCAAACAAACCAATGCTTGAGGGCTGTATTTATTACAGTGGATCCTTGTTATCTGCTGGGGTTTGGTCCAGGACCCCCCTCCCCATGGATACCAAGTCCCATTATATACAATGGGGTAGCAAAATTGTGTCTCTTACAGAAAATGACAAAATCAGGCTTTACATTTTGGGCTTTTAAAAAAGTATTTTCAATCTATGGATGGTTGGATCTGTGGATGGGTATGGGGAACTGACTGTCTGTGGTGACCTAGAATCATAGAATCATAGAATCATAGAATCATAGAATCATAGAGTTGGAAGAGACCACAAGGGCCATCCAGTCCAACCCCCTGCCATGCAGGAACTCCCAATCAAAGCATCCCTGACAGATGGCCATCCAGCCTCTGCTTAAAGACCTCCAAGGAAGGAGACTCCACTACTCTCCGAGGGAGTGTGTTCCACTGTCGAACCGCCCTTACTGTCAGGAAGTTCCTCCTAATGTTGAGGTGGAATCTCTTTTCTTGCAGCTTGCATCCATTGTTTCGGGTCCTGGTCTCTGGAGCAGCAGAAAACAAGCTTGTTCCCTCCTCGATATGACATCCCTTCAAATATTTAAACACGGCTATCATATCACCTCTCAGCCTTCTCTTCTCCAAGCTAAACATCCCCAGCTCCTTAAGTCATTCCTCATAGGGCTTGCTTTCCAGACCCTTCACCATTTTAGTTGCCCTCCTTTGGACACGCTCCTGTGGCTTTTCTGTCTGTATAGCCACTGGTGACTAACTCCAGGCTTTACTTTGAGCTTTAAAGATCTATCCAAGGACTGAACATATCTCTAAATTAATTCCAGGACCTTGGATAGCTTCTTTAAAGCCTAGGGTAAAACGTGGAGTAGATTCACCATCCCACTATCATGGGGACCAGCAGCTACCCCAGTTTATAAGGAAATTTATGTGGAAACTCCACAAAGACTATACCTCCATGGGGGATATGACTAACCTAGAATGTTAGCCTTTTGCCTTTTGCATATCTATTCAGAAGTGAGATAGGAATAGTTCAAATTATTTTGCCATCTGAAGCAAAGAACAGAATGAGATCTCACCCATATGTATCCTGATCAGTATAGTGTAAAGTTATAAAAAGGTGTAGGCATAAAAGTAAATGGATAAGAAATCCAAGAGAAATCAGCAGATTTTTCAATTTCACTAGGCAATTCATTTCTTAGAACACAAAGACATAAACCATCAAGCTGACAGAATATTACTCAATCTGAAAAATTTCAAATGTTCAAAAGTTTCAATTTTGTTGTTAGCTGCCCTAAAATTGACCTGAACTCATGGTGACCCTGTGGATGAGGCATCTCCAAGACCCCTTGTCTTCCATTGCTCTGCTTAGCTCTTGTAGATTCAGGCCCATAGCTTCCCTAATTGAGTCTAGCTAGCTGGCATGCAGTCGTCTTATCATTCTACTATCTTTTACCTTTCTTAGCATTATTGTCTTTTAAAATGAGTCATGCTTTCTCATGATGTGGCCAAGGTACGGCAGCCTCAATGTAATCATCTTGGCTCCCAAGGAGTGTTCATAGAATCATAGAATCATAGAGTTGGAAGAGACCACATGGGCCATCCAGTCCAACCCCCCTGCCATGCAGGAACTCCCAATCAAAGCATCCCCGACAGATGGCCATCCAGCCTCTGTTTAAAGTCCTCCAAAGAAGGAGACTCCACCACACTCCGAGGGAGCGTGTTCCTCTGTCGAACAGCTCTCACTGTCAGGAAGTTCCTCCTAATATTGAGGTAGAATCTCTTTTCCTGCAGCTTGCATCCATTGTTCCGGGTCCTGTTCTCTGGGGCAGCACCCTCCTCAATATGACATTCCTTAAAATATTTAAACAGGGCTATCATATCCCCTCTTAACTGTCTCTTCTCTAGGCTAAACATGCCCAGTTCCCTAAGTCATTCCTCATAGGGCATGGTTTCCAGACCCTTCACCATTTTAGTTGCCCTCCTCTGGACACACTCCAGTTTTTCAACATCCTTTTTGAATTGTGGTGCCCAGAACTGAACACAGTATTCCAGGTGGGGCCTGACCAAAGCAGAATACAGTGGCACTATTACTTCCCTTGATCTAGATACTATACGTCTACTAATGCAACCTAAAATTGCATTGGCCTTTTTAGCCGCGGCCTCACACTGTTAACTCATGTTCAGCTTGTGGTCCACTAGGACTCCTAGATCCCTTTCACACATAGTCTCATTAAGCTTGGTGGCCCCCATCTTATATCTATGCATTTCATTGTTTTGCCCTAAGTGCAGTACCTTACATCTCTCTGTGTTGAAATTCATTTTGTTAGCTTTGGCCCAGTTTTCTAATCCATTAAGATCATTTTGAATTTTCATCCTGTCCTCTGGGGTATTAGCTATTCCTCCTAATTTGGTGTCATCTGAAAATTTGAGAAGCATGCCCCCTATTCCTTCATCCAAATTGTTGATAAAGATGTTGAAGAGCACTGGGCCCAGGACAGAACCCTGTGGCACCGCACTGGTCACTTCTCTCCACGATGAAGAGGAGCCTTTGCTGAGCACCCTTTGGGTTCGGTCAGTCAACCAGTTACTAATCCACCTAACAGTTGTATTTTCTAGCTCACATTTTATTATCTTGTTTGCAAGAATATCATGGGGGACCTTGTCAAAAGCCTTACTGAAATCAAGATATGCTATTTCTACCACATTCCCTTCATATACCAAGCTGGTAATTTTATCAAAAAAAAATCAGATTAGTCTGGCATGATGTGTTTTTGAGAAATCCATGTTGACTTTTAGTGATTATGGCATTCCCTTCTAAATGTTCATAGACTCTCTGTTTAATGAACTGTTCTAGAATCTTTCCCGGTATTGATGTCAGACTAACTGGGCGATAGTTGTTGGAATCCTCTTTTTGAAGATGGGGGACAATGTTTGCCCTCCTCCAGTCTGTTGGGACTTCTCCTGTTCTCTAGGAGTTCTCAAAGATTATTGACAGTGGCTCTGAGATTACATTTGCCAGTTCTTTTAATATCCTTGGATGTAGTTCATCTGGTCCTGGAGACTTAAATTCATTTAGGTTAACCTGGTATTCCTGTACTACCTCTTTACTTATTCTGTGCTGCATTTCCCCTATTGGGTTCTCTGCTCCATTTTCCTCAGGTTGAACACCCCTTTCCTTTTGTGAGAAGACTGAAGCAAAGAAGGTGTTGAGTAGTTCTGCCTTTTCTCTGTCCCCTGTTAGAATTTCTCTATCTTCTCTGCGCAGTGGCCCTACCATTTCCTTCTTCTTTCTTTTGCTATGGACATACCCCAAAAAATGTCCTTAATCCCTCTAGTAAGCCTGAGCTCATTCTGTGCTTTGGCTTTCCTGACTTTACCCCTACGTGTGCTAGCTATTTGTTTGAATTCCTCTTTAGTGATTTTACCCTTTTCCCATTTCTTATACATCTCTTGTTTAAAACTTAGTTCAGTTGAAAGTTCTTTTGTCATCCAACCTGGTTTCTTGAGACTCCTCCCATTTTCCCTTCTCATTGGAACAGTTTGAGTTTGTGCCTTCAGTATCCCCCTTTTGAGAAACTCCCATCCATCCTAAACTCCCTTCTCCTTCAGTATTCCTGACCACGAGATCTCTCTCATTGTTTCTCTAAGTTTGTTGAAATCATCTCTCCTAAAGTCTAGAATGAGTGTTTGACTATGCCTAGCTTCTCCTTTCCACTGTATAAGAAACTTCAGGAGAACATGATCACTCCCACCTAAGGATTCCACCATATGCACCCCATTGACAAGGTCAGGCTTGATCTGTTCAAGGAAACAATCTGGGTATCTCTGTCTCTGAAAAAGATTGGGCTAAAATTTATAAAATATAACAAATGAAATTAATTTTGGCAAAACAAGTACAACCTATATGTAAGTGGTATTTTACATTGGTGAGAATTGCTCATTTCATATGTGGCAACTCAAAATTTTGTCAGAAGCAGTGTGGAAATATAGGTATGTACTTACTGTCAAGGTGGAAATGTATCCAAATCCATGAGTTTTGGAGAGAAATACAATCTAAAATATGTGCAATCGCTAACCACGTGATTAACTTGGAAACAGATATTGATCTTTTAAATATTTTTTCAAAGGGAAAATTTAGAATTCTCCAACAGAGACCTTATCCTCTTCTTGTTACTTGGCTAGACAAGAAATAACCAAAGATTGCTAGGTTGTCACCTGTCATGTCTTTGAATAGTTGGTATTATTGTGTTTGGGTTCTAGCACTTTCAGAGAAACGAACACATATGTTTTGGCAACAACAGACTTACAAAGACTTGGAGTCATTTGAAGCCACTTGGTTTATTTTCATTTGTTATGCAGTCTATGAATCAGATTATCTTTGTTGCCCTCCCTCGTCACAAGGACCTATATAGAGAAATGCATTTGGAAAACTAAAACCCACTCTTGTGGAATGAAACAAATAACCATCTCATGATTTTGTAATTGCGTACTACTCCAGTTTGTATTCTCAATATGGTATTGTCATATTGCTTTTGTATTGTATTCATAACTTTAATAAAAAATGTTTTTAAAAGGTCAGGGCGTAACGTAAGTTCGTATCTTACATGTAGTACAAATTTATGCAGAATTAAGCACCAATGGGTTAAAGAGATTTACACCCAGAAATGAATGTTATTGCAGCCCAAATTGATTTTATAAATACTGTATATACTCGACTATAAGTCAACCTCATGTGTAAGTCAAGGACAGGATTGGGGGCCAAAATAATGGATTTTGACATACTCGTAGATAAGTCAAGGGTAAAATTTAGGAGCATGTAACAAAGGATATAAAGGATAAAGCAAAGAAAAACAATGCCAAAAACTTACAAAAGTTCAGCAGGCATAACTGTTAATGTTCACACTAAAGGCTGGATGGATGAGAGAGCAGAAGGGGATCAGTGTTTCCAGGACAGATTATACTCTTGCCTTTAACCAGGGGATGTTTTTTTTTTTTATGAGTCAAAGTGAAGTATTTACATTGACTTGTGGATAAGTCAACTCAGGGTTTTTTGGGTCAATTTTAGACTAAAATTTCTAGGCTTATACATGAGTATATACTGTAGTTCCAAAGAAACTCTCTTTGGTTTTTCTCTGAGTAAACATGCATTCAATTGTGTTGGAAGCATTCAAAAAGTATTACTTTATCTCCATGCTAGACTAACTATCCTACAAATCACTTTGGACTGTATTTCTTTAGAGCGTATGCCTGCATGCAACTTTGTGCTGGATTTGGTCACAGCCTATCTGCACAAACAATGTCATAATGGTAGAATGTTATTATTGCATTTTGATTTGCCCCAAGGAGTGTATAGCAAGTACACAAAATTGTGGTCTAGGCAATTCTACACAGGAGCAAATAGTGATTTGCTGTCATTAGAGGACAATTACTATGGGTCCAGGTACATGGAAGTTGTTTAGAAAGTGGCGGTATTTAGATAGCCAAGTGTCTTAGTAGGAGATATGCCATAGACTGGATTTCAGCTAAAAGAAGCTATGGTTGTGTTTCTCCAAGTTGTTTTTTCTCTCTCCTTCTTCTCTACTTTCTCTTCCCTTCCAGTATGATTTTTTAATATGGATTTTGATGTTTTTATAGTTTTAGTTGGGAATCATCTCAAAATATAAAGTGAGAGGCTATTAAAAGAATTCCCTTCATGATCTTAGAATCTTGCCCTGATTGGGCAATCATTGGGTGGTATATTATTATTATTATTATTATTATTATTATTATGCGTTATTATATATATATTATATAACTTATTATAGAAGTTATTTTTCTCTCTCTTAAGAGTAACCTTTTGGGGCTATAATTCATAGAAACATCCCAGCTAGCATGGCCAGTGGTCTTTTGGAAGTTCTGGCTTTAGACATAACAGTTGACACACCCATACCCATAGCTCATACCATTATAGCCATTGTGATGCTCCAAGGAAATGGGAGAAGCAGCAGATTAAGCTTGAACTCATGAACAGAAACTAAAAAGAGAACAGAGGCAGGAGAACAAATCCACAAGCACCAATACCTTTAGTGGGCCAACTCCAAAGCACAAAATACATCATGCAAGCTTTCAAAGCTTTGCTGGCTTCTTCATCAGGCAAAGATGCTAAAAATCATATACCACACCTGCATAGAAGTTTTTCCAAATGTCCTCTAGAAATTCAATGTTCAAAGAAACATTGGACTAACATATGTACATCCACTTACAGGGGGAGGAATGCTTTGGTAGGGGAAATATATTTCCAAACCCACCTTCAGTATTATTACATGACTTCAGGCAGATGCCTGTTTTGTGTGGCATATGCTTATTACACCAACAGCAACTAGAGGGCCCTTTCACACTACACAATTATAGTGCCAAGATTCTACTTTTACTGCCATGACAACATCCTATGAAATATCGGGATTTGGAGTTTAGGGAAGGGAATTAAGAATTCCCAATTAGAAGGCTCCAGTACCTCACCAAACCTTGAACCCCAGAACTCCATAGGATGCTGCCATGGCAGTTAAAGCGGAATCATAGTGCTTTAACTGTATAGTGTGAAAGAGCAGTAGATTAATGTGGACAAACATTCCAACTGGTCCTCACTCTTATTTTAAAGCAGGTTTATAGGTAGAGAAGCATCAGGTAATAATTTAAGCATATCTGAAGAGTCCATCACAAAGCACAGGGCACAGCACTGACATCACTGATATCACCTCAATGGTTTTCCTGTGTGTATATATAGTATATGTGTCTTCAAGTTGCCTTTCTCTCTTTGGTGACCCTATGAATGTCATAGGTTTTTTTTTTTAGGAAAGGGATACTCAGAGGTGGTTTTGCCAGTTCTTTCCTCTAAAATATAGCCTACAGCACCTGGTATTCATCGGTGGTCTCCCATCCAAGTAGTAACTAGGGTTGACCTCATTTAGTTTCCAAGTAGTCACTCCCTAAACGTTAGGAAACCACGTGATGGGAAGGCAAATAATATTTGTGTTTGCCCTCCCAACATCCTTGTGAAGTAATTTAAGCTGAAAGAGAATGCTTCACCCAAGGTCATCTAATATACTTGGGTTGCCATAGTGCTAGTCTATTCTGCTAGTCACTACATCCTGCTGGCTGTTCAGAAATTTCACTGAATGTTGTTTTGAGAGACTTTAACTCCTTATAAATATGACATGTGATAGCAGTTCATAATATATGTTTTTGACTCTACAAAAAAGCAGTTCCCATGTATTCTATAAAGGAATTCTATTTCAATTACTAGAAGCTAGAGACATAAGATGAATGTAGACATGACCAGATTAATATAATGAAGTGTCCTTATTACACAAAGCATAAAGATGTCCAGCATCTGGAAACACTTGTATGTGTGGCAAGAAAAATCATTCTCTCAGATTACTTAAGTTAACACCAGGAAGTCCTGGCAAAAACAAAGATGTCAGCCTCATAATATAAATAGTTTGCTGATAGGGAAATTATCTCTAAAGATTAATGATGCAGTAGTTGGTCAAAGTGCTGGATGGTTATGTTGCTACTACTTTATGATGAAAAACTTAGATATGAGGAAGCCGAGGCAAATGTCTTGCCATTCAATATATTTTGTAAGAAATGATTGCTCTTCACAAAGTGTTTTTAAATTTTTAGCATTGGCACAGTATCTGTCAAAGTACACTCCCTCCGAGGCAAAATTGATGGCAC
The DNA here is from genome assembly GCA_026167975.1 of Phrynosoma blainvillii. Lineage (NCBI taxonomy): Eukaryota > Metazoa > Chordata > Lepidosauria > Squamata > Phrynosomatidae > Phrynosoma > Phrynosoma blainvillii. The sequence continues at coordinate 49,775,763 of JANUYF010000001.1, read as the reverse complement.
CTGCAAGAAGCTTGTTGGGAAAGAAAAACGTCAGAAGATTTTTGAGATGATTAAACAACAGTTGTGTCAGGCACCTGTACCAAAGTATTGATGTAAAATCACTTGTTTTCCAATGTGATGGGTCAAATGATGGTCTAGGACCATGTTTGCTTCTGAATCATAAACCAGTGTCAAGATCATTTAGTGTGCCAGAACAAAATTATGCTCAAACAGACGAAGAATTGCTTGCTGTTTTGTACACAAGGAGCGAGTTGCATCAATATATATTTGGTGAAGTTGTTTTAGCCCATACTGAGTGTAAACCTTAATTACAATCTGTAAAAAAGTCTACAAAGCATGTCCCTGCCTATTTGCAGTGAATGCTTTTAGAATTTCTAAGGTATTGCCTTAAATTATAAAGATTACATAAACTGATACTATCTGTAACGTAGGTATGCCTGTAGACTCAGAAATGTACATATGTCCTCCAACATATCACAAATGAAATCTGGGACACATGTAGCCAAGTAACATCAGAGTGTGGTTAAGATGACAAAAAGTTATTAATGAGGAAGAACACACAACCTAGGAGATGTTGCAGCAGTTTGCTGTTGCCTGAGTCTACAGGTAAGGACAAGATTCTGCCCCCTTCTTTCCTCTCCTCCCCTGCTGACAATAAGTCTGCTATCACACTGCAGAATTAATGCAATTTGACACTTCTTTAACTGTCATGTCTCCATTCTATAGAATCCTGGGATTTATAGTTTGTAGTGGTATCAGAGCTCTCTGACAGAGAAAGCTAAATATCTCATAAAATACAAATCCCAGAATTCTATACCATTGGCCTATGGCAGTGAAAGTGATGTCAAACTGCATTAATTCTGCAGGGGTAGCCTTAGTTGAGGGCAAGCTAGTCTTGCATTTTGAAGTCAGGACATTACTACATGTGGCTTTTAATCATGATCACACCACGAAAGTGGCATTGGCCATACTCATTGCACGATGCTGCCTCCAACCTATAGCTGCATTGTCCCCTACCTGTCCCTTTTCATTGACATGGGAAACCCATCAATGACCTGGCAAGTGCACAAGTCCCTGTCAGGGATGATGGGAGTTGTAGCTCTTCACCTCTGTCTCTAACTCACCACCTTGTTATGCAGCAGAGCTGACCAGCTTTGATCAGTGGTTGATGCTTCTTTCCCAAGCAGCAGAGTTTCAGAGAATAGGCTGAAGACCCTGACAAACTCTCCAAGCCTTCTCACTCTTCTTCCTGAGATGTCTCCAAACTTCTCCAGGATTCTTCTGGCTCTTGTATCTTCCCTCAAGACACCAGACAACTCAGTAGTCTTATATAAAAGATCTACTTTATTCTACTATATACATAAATACTATATGCCCTACAAATCACAATCTCTACACTTCACAATATCTCCAAAACTACTCCACAATGTACATTAGCAAACATTGCAATTTATAGCCATTGTTAGACACCACCCACCAGTCAGTTTCCACCCAGTGGGTGTGTACATACATCTTGATTGGTCCACATAGATCATCCCATACCTAAGACCAACCCAAGTGTTTCATCACTTTACCTTGACCACTTAATGAGTCTCAGGTGTTTGCAATCTATCACAGGTGTTCTCAATATACCTTCTATAACTTTGTCCTTGGCTCTCAAGGCTTCTTAATTATATTATCTTTTTCACCTGTGTATCTTCCTGATTGCTCCTGCTTAGTCACTTTGACATTCACATACATATTTTTATTTCTATTACTGTATATCCCATGTTGCTTTTTCCTTAACAATCCCCTCCGAAATAAAATATTGTATGTGTCTTATAATGTCATTCCAACCATTTGTGTCAGTCTTTCATGTTTTTCCGCCGTCAATGCTTTTGTGAACAAATCTGCTATGTTGTGTTGTGTTTCTATATATCTCAGTTCTATTTCACCCTTCTGAACCATGTCTCGCACATTTTGATATCTTACTCCAACATATTTTGTTCTGTTCTTCAAACTTTCAGTTTCAGCCATTGCTATGCATGACTGTGAATCTTCCAGAATTTCTACTGGTATCTTGTAACTTTCATTTAAATCATTCAATAACTGCTCAACCCACTGTACCTCATTTACTATCTCATTTAAAGCTGCGAATTCTGCTTCCGTCGTACTTATCGCTACATTTGTTTGTTTCCTACTTCTCCAGACTATTGGACTTTCACTGTACTTGATTATTATTCCTGTAACTGACTTCTTGTCTCCTAATTCTGATGCAAAAGAACTATCCACATAACAATCTAAATCTGAATTACTGTTTCTAATTACCAATTTCTTATCTAAAGTTCCTTTCAAATATCTTAATAAGTGTTTTACTGCTGTCCAGTCTTCAATTTTTGGATCATTAATTCTTCTGGACAATACATTTACAGCATATGAAATGTCTGGTCTGGTGTGGCAAGATATGAATTGTAAAGATCCTATTATACTCCTGAATAAAGTCTTGTCTTCAAAATCTCTAGTTGTTTTTTCAGATACAAAACCAGTTGTCATTGCAGCTCTTACTATTTTAGCATTTTGTAATCCACACTTTTCAATCAAATTTTCAATTTTCTTTCTCTGACTTAACAAACAATGTCCTTCTTCTGTCCACTCAACACCAATACCTAAATAAGACTTTAATAAACCTAGATCCTTCAAAACAAACTTTTTAGACAACTCTCTTTTTACTGATTCAATCTCCTGTCTTGACTTTGCTGCCACGCACAAATCATCTACATAGATCATTAACACTATGTCTCCTTTTGTATAGACACATGCATCTGCAACGCTCCTTTTGTATCCTAGCTTAACTAACTCGTCATTAATGCACAAATTCCATGCTCTGGCACTTTGTTTTAACCCATACAATGCTTTCTTTAATTTATAAACTTTCTGACTACCAATTTCTTCAAAACCTTGTGGCTGCTCCATAAATATCTCTTCATCTAAACTAGCATTTAAGTAGGCTGTCTCAAAATCAAAATGTTCTACAACTAAATTTCTTTTTGCTGCTACAGCTAGAACCATTCTCAGACTTTCTGGCTTTGCAGTTGGAGAATATGTCTTATCATAGTTCTCATACTGCTGTTGTGCAAAACCCTTAGCTACTAACCTAGCTTTATACTTAATACTTCCATCTGGCATTTCTTTCTTTTTGTACACCCACTTACAACCAATTACTTTCTTGTCCTTGGGTCTATCAACGACTTCAAAAACATCTTTATTTACCAGACAACCAAACTCATCATCCATTGCATCAATCCATCTTTCCTGTTCTTCTCTAGACAAACTTTCCAACTCTTCAAAACTTTCAGGCTCTTCCACTGCTAAACAAGCTTTTGCATTTGTCACAACAAACCTATCTGGAGGCTTTCTAACTCTGTGACTACGGGGGGTTGCAGACTGTCAGAAATAGTGTGAATTCAGTCCATTTTTAGGGTTAGGGTTAAGGTTAGGGAATCATGGGGACTGTATTTTATTGTGGCACTAGACTTCTCTGACAAAGAAGGTTCAAGGTCTCAGAAAAATAACAATTCCCATGTTTCCCTAGCACTAACCCTAACCCTAAAAGTGGACTGAATTCACACTATTTTTGACAGTCTGCAACCCCCCTTTGTCTAGGAATAAACTCTGCTGATCTGCCTCTTTCATCCTCACTTTCTGTACTGGAAGTTGTAGTTCTATGACTAAATCTCTTGTCTTCAGTCATTCTAGTAGTAATAGGTCTAGATTGTGTCTCATTATCAGAAGAACTATCACTGCTACTAGTGGATGCTTCTGGCTTAACTGAAACCCCTCCGTTTCCTGAAGTTGGTTCAGTTTGTGTTTCTGGCTCATTTGAACTTCCTAACCTCAAGAAAACTTCTTTATTGGCATGCAGTTTGTCCCAACCGGCATGTCTCTCGAAATTTGCTGACCTAGAATACTGCACTTCTTTTCCACCCAAATGAAACTTGTAGCTATTTCCAGAATAACCCAAAAACCTAAGCCTTCTACTTTTGGGTTCTCCTTTCTTCCTGAAACAAGCTGGAATGTAAACATAAGCAAACTGTCCAAAGACCCTCAAATACTTGTAATTTGGCACTCTCCCATACAATACCCTGTAGGGAATGTCTTCAATTTCTGAATGATACAGTCTGTTACTAATATGTACTGCTGTCAAAGTTGCTTCTGCCCAGAAACTATCTTTTACCTCTGCATCTGCCATCAAACAAGCAGTTATCCTTTTTATATCTTGTATTTTTTTCTCCGCTAAACCATCTTCGTTAGGACAAGCGGGATTAGTAGTTTCATGCCTTATTCCTACCTTTTGAAACCAATTAAACAATTGATTACTTAGAAACTCTCCTCCCCGGTCAGTAACAATGGTGCCTACTCTAATATCAAATTGTCTTTCCACCATTCTCACCCATGCTTTTAAACTTTGCCCAGCGTCAGATTTGTTTTTCAATATTCTTACAAAAGCAAACCTTGTAAACCTATCAATAATTACTAGGAAATATTTGCTTCCCCCTAAAGACAAACAATTAGCTTGGGCAACATCTGCATGTACAAACTGAAATGGTCTTTGAGCAATTCTTTTGGTTTTCTTGGCTACTGGAAAAGCTCGGACCTTTACCTGATTACATACAGTACAATCTAAGTGATTTTTGCATTCAGCAACTTTTAAATCTGGACACATACTGATTAACTTCTTTAAACATTTGAAACTAGCATGGCCAAATTTTCTATGGAGTTCATGTATGCAGTCTTTGTGAATTGGATTATTGTCTATGTTATTAGCATTTTCAACACTGTAGCTATCAGTATTGTCCTCCAAAAAATAAAGTTTATCCTTTTTCAAGCCTATGCCTCGCAATTCCCCATTCAGTTTTATCTTACACATGTTCTTTTCAAAAATGACTGTGTAGTCTCTGTCTGTTAATCTGCTTACTGATAACAAATTATTTTCTAACTCCTTTACATGTAACACATCATTAAAGTTTTCCTTTAGCCCTGGAATGAAAACTGTACCCATTTGATTTACAGTACTGAGCTCTTTCCCATCAGCTAAAACTACAGCATTTACATTAGCTGATTTTCTATTACTTATCAAATTAATATTGTTACACATTGAAGATGATGCTCCTGAGTCAATCAACCATTTACAATTAGTATTTTGTTTTTCCTTAATCATGGTTGCAAACCCCTTTTTGTTACCACTGTCCTTCAAATATGGAGGTTTGGACTGTTTTTGATACTGCCGCGGCTGCCATCTGCTCTCTCCTTGCTTGCTTCTCTCAGCAGCAAATTGTTTACAATGTCTCTGTAGATGACCAATCTTTTTACAATAAAAACACCTCCGTTGCTCCCTTGTAGAAGCTGCTTCTTCCTGCTTTCGTAGTTCAGGCATTGTTTGTTGTTTTGGCACAGTCCTTAAACTTGCTGAGTCACCCTGCTCAGACTTTCTTCTCAAGTTTTCTTCCAATATTCTGGCAACAATTAAGTCTCTGTTCAGCTCAGCTTCTGGCAAATTTTGCAAGCTATTTGTAATGTTGTCCCAAGAAGAGTCTAGTGATTGCAGTAAAATGTAACACTGCTGCTCTAATTTCCACTCCTCTCAGTTCAGCTTGCACAAATAAATCTTGCATTGTTTTTAAATGTTCTATCACACACTGTCCTTTAGTCATCTTTTGTCTGTAAATTCTTTTAGACCAAAGCATTTTTGCAAACGCAGTTGAAGGAGTGTGTAATCTCTGCAAGGTATCCCACACATCCTTGGCGGACACTTTATCTCTTACGTCGTTAATCAAGTCTTCTTCTAGCATGAGATAAAGGGCCTCAGCAGACGGAGGCCCCGGAGCCGCCGCCGAACGGAGCGCCGCGGGGCTGCAGCCTCCGCATCCAGGCGCACCGCCGGCGACTCTAAAAGGAGCACCAAATTGGCGCTCCTTTTAGATGTCAGAGAAAGTGCGCCACAAAAGCGGCGGGCGCACTTTCTCTGACTCAAACGGCGCAGCGCATGTGGGCGCTGCGCCGTGAGGTCATCCCCAATGCGCCGGTCGTGCGGACGGCCGGCGCATCTGGGGGCGACCTCGGGGAGAGGAAGGGGCGCCGCTCGTGCGGCTGCCCCTCCTCTTCCCTGCCCGGAAGACGACTTTATTAGTCGTCTGCTTAGGGCCAAAGACATGCTTTTGCTTTAGCGTCTCTTTCTCGAGTGGCTGCATTAGCATCAGCTGCCAGCCCTGTTTCAACTGTCGACCACAGAGACTCCTTTATTAGTAGAGATTGGGCATATATCGTCCAGGTAGAGTAGTTGTTTCTATTTAATTTACTAAACTTTAGTATCTCCATCTTAATTTGTGCAGTGACTCAATTTGACACAGTCCCTCTGAGTATGCACAGCAGACAAAACACAAAATGATTTACTCACAAGGCTCCACAAAACTTTCTTCCACACTCTGGAATTTTCAGCTTCTGTGGATGCTGGTTGCTCTAGTATCTGGGCCCATAACCCTTGTCAGGGATGATGGGAGTTGTAGCTCTTCACCTCTGGCTCTAACTCACCACCTTGTTATGCAGCAGAGCTGACCAGCTTTGATCAGTGGTTGATGCTTCTTTCCCAAGCAGCAGAGTTTCAGAGAATAGGCTGAAGACCCTGACAAACTCTCCAAGCCTTCTCACTCTTCTTCCTGAGATGTCTCCAAACTTCTCCAGGATTCTTCTGGCTCTTGTATCTTCCCTCAAGACACCAGACAACTCAGTAGTCTTATATAAAAGATCTACTTTATTCTACTATATACATAAATACTATATGCCCTACAAATCACAATCTCTACACTTCACAATATCTCCAAAACTACTCCACAGTGTACATTAGCAAACATTGCAATTTATAGCCATTGTTAGACACCACCCACCAGTCAGTTTCCACCCAGTGGGTGTGTACATACATCTTGATTGGTCCACATAGATCATCCCATACCTAAGACCAACCCAAGTGTTTCATCACTTTACCTTGACCACTTAATGAGTCTCAGGTGTTTGCAATCTATCACAGGTGTTCTCAATATACCTTCTATAACTTTGTCCTTGGCTCTCAAGGCTTCTTAATTATATTATCTTTTTCACCTGTGTATCTTCCTGATTGCTCCTGCTTAGTCACTTTGACATTCACATACATATTTTTATTTCTATTACTGTATATCCCATGTTGCTTTTTCCTTAACAGTCCCTAGGTGTGAAATGTTGCCCCCAGGGCTGTTGTGTGATTATTGGTCATGTGATGCCAGTGTCCCCTCCTCCCCCTGTATTCCCTCTCCATTGCTATTCTGGATTATCTTTAGTACCTTTGATTTTTCGCTGTTTATTTTCTTTTTTTCTTTTGACTTCTTCAGTCGGGGTAGCAGAACTCCAGAACTGTATGAAAAAAAGTGTGATAAAAAAATCGATAAAGGCAAGTTGAGTAGGACACAAAGCAGGAAACCAGGGTTAAGGGGAGTCAGGAAGAGAGTGCAACGGAAGCAGCAGCCCTGGTTCTGTGAATGAGAGGAGCTGTAATAATGGCTGCCTTGAAAGTGGTGTGTTTCGATTTTCGATTTTATTTTTAGTAGTGTGATTGCTGTGAGAACAGGGCTTGTCCAGAAGAGTCCTCAGTTTACTCCTTGCATCTGAGGAAGTAGTCCTCAGTTTAGTCCTTGCATCTGAGGAAGTAGAAGTCTACTAAGGCTTCTGCTACAACTTCTTTTGTCTCAAAGGTGCTGCAAGATCCCTTTGCACTTGAAAGTCAGTTTGCATCAACTGAAGTAAATGGAGGAAGAAGTAGGAAAGTGGGAGGAGGAGAAAGAAACTTGGATATTTTAAATGCAGCTGAAAAAGTGGGATAACAGCAAATTAATCAGTACTGTCCCTGACAAATGGAGAGACTATGGTCCAAAACACACTGCAGAAATAATCCAGTTTGAGACCGCTTTAACTGCCCTGACTCAATGCTAGGGAACTCTGGGAACTGTAGTTTTGTGAGACATTTAGCCTTTTCAGTCAGAGAGCTCTGGTGCCACAATAATCTACAATTTTCAGGATTCTGTAGCCAGGGCTGTTAAAGCCATCTCAAACTGGATTATTTCTGCATTGTGTTTTGGACCTATGTGTGCATTGCTAAATATCTGTAATAGGGAGTCCTTCTTCTCACTGATATGTGTGCACTGCTTTTTTTTAAAAGATATGTGCATGTCCATATGTGTATGTCTTCTTTATATGCCAATTCCAGTGATTGTTGGTGGAACTGTGGTGGTATATGGCTGCTGCACAAAGTGAAAAGCAGACATAACAGTCCTTGCTCCCAGATAGTTGAACCGGTGTTATAATGGCAAATTACTGATTAATTCTCCCAAGAACCTTCAGGTCTTGATGGAATGAGGGTAATTATCTCAAGGATTTGTATCTCTTGTGTTTCTCTGTGTTATTATTTTAAGCAACAGAAACTGGAGGAAAGAATGAGAGTGACTCGCCGAAGGCTACAGTCAGAAGCTGCCAATGTCAGAACTGGCAAGAGAATTTGAACAGCTTCTGGCTCAGCTTCTTGTGCACAGACCATGCCTAATTAAACAAGGGCTGCACATTTATCTGCAAAGTCCAGTCCAGAGAGAGAAAGAATCAGAGGAAAGGAAAGGAATTTCATGCAGCTCTTCTTCAGCCTTGGAGAAAGGTCCAAAATGAAAAACTCAGTCACAGGCATACACCATATTATACACATTGAAGTGGTGAGTGACTCTGATATCCAAAGCCTGTATGTGTGGAGGAGCTTGGGATAATTTATTAAGACTGAAGAATCACTCTTTACGTAGCCATTATTACTAGAAAACCTTTTCCATTGCTAGGGTCAGGGTCATATTTCAGGGGCTCTTGGAGTGTACCCACACTTTATAACCACAGCAGTTAGATACAATTTTTAACTGCCATGATTTTATCCTATGGAGTCCTGGGATTAGTAGTTTGATGAAGTACTTCAAAGACTCCACTGGTGTACAAGGAATTCTAAGTACTTCATCCAACTACAAATCCCAGGTGTCTATGCAATTGAACCATATCAATTAAAGTGGTAGCAGTGTACTATGGCATAGTGGTCTTGATGGGCCATACTTGTGGTAGCATCTCCTTCTTGACATCGACAACTGAAGAAGCAGTAGACAGCTCAGTGGTAATGGTGGGCAGTTAAAGGTGACATTGAAAGAAGTACTACATTATGTACATTTCATTGTCCCATTCCCCAATATTCACAATCTGCCTTCAGTCCAATCATAAGTCTTGAAAAAAGAAGAACAATTGAATTGGATTGACCCATATGACATCTCACCATTCAGCAGCTAATTCAATGAGCCTACTTTACTTGGGATTTTTAAAAATAGCTGATAAAATTTATATTTTGACCATGCAGCAAAAGCAAAACTTTAAATGCTTTGAGGTCAGAAGGCTTTGATCTACAGTTGTTGTACTGCTAGTAATACATACATCCTTTATTCAATACTCCACATTTTACCACATGAATGCTGTAAATGCTGAGCCTTTCTGTAATAGACAATATTTTTTTATAAACAATTGTCCCAAACTGCTGGGGGAAGCAGACAGCTAAAAGGGCCGTTTTGGGAGCAAGGAAGGGGAGGGGCAGCTGCACGGTGGGTGCCCCAACCCCTTCCGGAAGGCATCATCGGAGCGCCGGCCCCTCCGCACGGCCAGCGCTCTGATGATGCCTTCCCACCGCAGCGTTCACACACGCTGCAGCGGAAGAGTCACCGAAGGTGCGCCGCCAGCCTTTTGTGGCGCATCTTTGGCGACTTGTGGAAGGAGCGCTATTTTAGTGCTCCTTCCAGGGGTGGCGAAGCTGCGCTGCGGGGCCGAGGTGTGCGGATACCTCGGCCCTGTGGCGCAGCTTCCCAGGGCAGCCCACGACCGCCTGTCTGCTTCCTCCCTGCATTCCAGGAAGTAATAAAATATTTCCAGCCAAGTTGTACAATTTACATTTGAACAAATAATCATGCACATCTTCAATATACCCTCAAATACAATAAATATACAAATACAAATCATTCTGATGATCTCTTACTGAATGTTGTAGCATCAACAGGATTTCATGGCCAAGTAGGGAATCAAACCCTGATTTCCAAAGTTGTAGTCTGAGCCTCAGACCACTACTGGCTCTACTGTAGATCAATTTAACACTCCATAGTAAAAAGATCCATTGGCCACCAGTGTTTTTATAATGTTCTTTTTGTCCCTTTACAGAGTGCTTCTTAGGGTTCTGGAGTAGCCTAGGATTGCTGGGCTTTAATGGGGAGGCTGTACAGTTGAAAGGCTGCTTGACTTTGTTGTCAGCTTTCTCAGATGGGATGCCCCTTAATGTGTGTCATTCCTTAACAGAAGCTGGGCCTCCATGAGAATGCCTACTTGTAAGCTTATCGAACGGAAATGGAAAGGAATGGAATGGGGCAAAAACACATTTTACTAGACAGGAGAATGCCACCAATGCTGCTGGGAGTCCCCAAGGTGTTCCCCAGTCGTTCTTGGCAGCCGATTTTGAAGGATGATTCCTTCAAAAATCGGCTGCCAGGAACGTCTGGGGAACGCCTTGGGGACTCCCGGCAGCATCGGTGGCATTCTCCTGTCCAGTAAAATGTGTTTTTGCCCTGTTCTGTTCCATTCCGTTCCATTCCTTTCCATTCCTGTTCTTGTAAATGCTGTGCGATAAGCTTATTGGTTTCCTAATGTGAACATTGACTTTCAGGTACCAATTTCCATGCTGAGTGCCCATGCTGTTAAATCCTGTAACTTATTAAATATGAAACAATACAGATGATTAAAAAATCCAAGGGAGCAGCAGAGGGATGAAGCAAGGAGGAAATTGCCCAACTATTGTAGTAGTAGCAATAATGCACAAGATTTAGATTAAAGTACAATTTATTGCATGAGTCATATTGGAAAGGGGCTGCTAAACTGGCTCACAGGATGAAAGAGCAGCTGCACAGGGTGTTGTGAACTATATATCCAAATGAACCCGATCTTGCTGTGAAGGATCTTCTAAGACAGGGGTTGGCAACCTATGGCCCGTGGGCTGGGTCCGGCCTGCCGAGGCCTTGGGACCATCCTGTGGCCGGTCCTGCCACCATTGCTGTTGCTGTCGCTGCCATGCCGCGGGCGAGCACGGGTGCCATTTTGGCATCCAAAATGGCGCCTGTGCTAGCACACACATGCGCACAATGGCGGGCGCCATTTTGGAATGCCCAATGGCGCCATCCCCCCCCGGCCCCCGGCAAAAAAAGTTGCCGACCCCTGTTCTAAGACTTGAAAAATTTGATGTTTTAGATTTCTCTTTTAAAATCTCTCTTGTTGAAGATTTTATTGGCCTGATGCTTATTCATTCTGGTAAACTGACACAATCAGAGCCAGATTTACAGTTAAGCTATACATATGAGTGATCAGAAGTAGAAACATTATTTCTTGCATTATAACTCCCAGAACTTCACAGTAGCAGTTCTGGGAATTCCAGTAAAAAAAGGGAATCTTTCCAAATTCTAATCAACACCCATCGAAGTTAGTGCTCCTTCTAGGATGCATTGATAAGATGCCCTAAATGGACCAATAAAGCTAAGACCACTAAGAAGAACAAAAAGTGCATTACTGTCCAGAATTCCTGGAATTACTTTGCATGTTATGCAACTTATAATTGTGCATATTATTATTTTTCATTCTAATTTTGCACATTTAACATACTAATAACTTTTCTATACCTCTATATTTCAGACTTGGTATCACTGATTTGCTTCAACAACCCAGATCCTCCCCCCCCACATCTCAGTCAGAAAAACAAACAAAACCATCACATAGGGCCTAAGCAGACAGCTTAATAGGCCGCCCTCGGCGCAAGGAAGGGGAGGGGCAGCTGCACTCTCGGCACCCCCTCCCCCTCCCGAGGTCCTCAGAGCAGCCGGCCCTCTGCACAGGCGGCGCTCTGAGGAGGACCTCCCGCCGCAGCGTCTGGACACGCTGCGGCGGAAGGGTCACCGAAAGTGCGCCACAAGCTTTTGCGGCACACTTTCGCCAACATATGAAAGGAGCGCTATTTTAGCGCTCCTTTCCAGGGGCGCAGGCGGTGCGCCACTGGATCGAGGCATGGGGATGCCCGGTCCCGCGGCGCACCTTTTCAGGCCCATAGTCAGTGACAGTCTTCTCTGCAGCTCTTTGCAGCATCAGGGGAAGTAGTATATGTGTTGAGATATAAGCACTGGATGACACAGGGATATATTTTATGGATCAAAATAGAGGACATTTTGCAATTCCTCCCAGATCCCTGGACATAAGACTCAAATGTAGGGCATGTCTGGGAAAAGGAAGATCTCTGGTCACCTGGCTAAAGAAGCAATGGCTACACAGAGTGGACAGTGATGCCTTAAACAGAGGGCAGGAAAGCAGACAGGTAGAGACAGACGGCCTTTGCAGACTGCCAGAAATAGTGCAAGTTGAGTCCACTTTAAATTGAGGCACTGCCCTGGCTTAGTGCTAGGGAATCATGGGAATTGTATTTTTTTTCTAAGACATTGAGCCTTCTCTGTCAGAGAGCTCTGGTGCCACAATAAATTACAGTTCCCATAATTCCCTAGCACTGAGCCACGGCAGTGCCTCAATTAAAGTGGACTCAATTTGCACTATTTCTGGCAGTCTGCAAAGGCCCAGTGGTGCTGCCACTGTTGCATGACAAAATAAGAGCAGAGGGAAATAAAGCAGGGTGGGGAAGCTGGTAGTAGAAGATAGGTGAGGTGGGAGACAAGGTGAGGTGGAGAGAATGTAACAATAATAGCGGAGGCTCCGGCAACGGATAGAAGTCTGAATGGAACAGATTAGATTGACCATTTTTTGGGAGAGACCGATGGCAAAAGCATTGGGAAGTGTTGTACAAGCTTGAGAATATTTTAGAACTAAAATGTTTCAAACATTGGCCTTTTTGAACCTCCCCTCATTCCTACAAACTGTCTGAAACAGAATAAAATGATGAGAATCCCAACTTGCAAATAGATCATGTCCATGAAAAACAGGCTTCAACTAGAATTTTCATGAAATATTAAACTTCCCTCTAGATTTGTAATATTGAACTAAAAAACTAATTACTTCTATTGAGGAATAATGGAGCTCAACAGATAGTATCTCTATTGTAACAATCAGTGCAAGATGTCAGATCTCTCTCATTGGCTAAACACTCAAAGGTAGAGCTGGCTAGCTTCATGAAAGACTATTAAATAGAAGATTCATGAGCTTTCATAGGGCCTTATCACATGGGGTCTGAAGCAGAGCTAATCCAAAGGGCATCCACAGCTAATACATATTATTTCCCCGTGTTTATACACGATGCTGTCCCAGAACACGGAGCTAATCCGTATTGTTTCCCGTGTTTATACACGACGCTGCCCCTGAACTCGGCAGAACATGGAGCTAATCCGTAAGGAATAGGGAGATTTTGACATTCGGTTTGTCGGGGAAGTACAAGGGAGCCTTCGCATTCAGTGCGCAATGGTAGGCGGGGAGAAAATCCCAGCGAGGGGAAGGGATTGCCTTGGCAAAAGGCAAACCGGATTGGAGAAAAGAAGGAGAGGAGGAAGGAAGAGGGAAGAGGGAGGCGATCTCTCTCGCATTTTCCCCCACCGACACGCCACTGTGGGCTGCCTTCCCTTCTCCAGTCCTCCAGCCCTCCTCCCCCTCCTTGGTCCCCTTGGCTGCCTTTCCTCCCGACTCCTTCCTCCCATCCTTGCCATCCACATTCTGCAATGCCGGCTTTTGGGAGCCTTCGTATTAATTGCGCAATGGCCAAACAGGCGATATTCCGTTCATTTCGCTATAGAACTGAATTTATTCCTACTTCGGTTATTTTTCGTTTATACTTCGCTTCGTGGCCAGCATTTGATAATCTTTATAGACTGCAGTCTACTTTCTCAGATGCAGTGGCTGTATGCCCTATGGTTCCAGTCATATAAGGATATTGTTTCTTAAAATAAGACTGGAACCTTGGACAGGGGATGGTGCATTAAACAATGGGCTGCATAAAAACCAGGTTAAATTCGGTCAAATTGGGAGTTTGGCAACCCTAGGAAATCTCTCCATTAATGTCTAGAAACCTGCTTGGGGGCTTCTCAAAGACAACTGTTTGACCACAGGATGAACAGGATGCTGGACAAATAGGTCTTTGGTCTGATCCAGCAGGGCTTTTCTTATGGCCTTCAGTTCAAGGTGGATTACTACTGACACTTTCTGTGCATAACATAATGACTCAGCCAAAGCAACTGAAAACGACAACAACACAGGAATGTTGGCTGTTGCACAAATATATTTTCCGCCCCACTGAAATCCCATCAGCTCCTTTTGGCATGAGGATGGGTCTAAGAGTAAATAGTGTGTATGGTGTATTTTCTGCAGAAAACAGGCACCTGGAAATTCCCAAAAGTAAAAAGGAGCAGGTTTTGACGGCTTTCCATTCGGATTATTTTTTGCGTTATTTCTTTTTCATGCAAAGAGTTCTACAGTAGTGAAAACTCTTTGAGTTGTCTGAAAAACAACCTGCAATTGCGGGTTTTGTTTACTTTCTATTCCGGTTAACTCTGAATGTCATGTGAAAAACAATCTACAAAAGCAGGTTGTTTTCACTTTAAATCTAGTTTCTGCACAGGATTCTCCCATGTGATAAACTCCATAGATTCAAGAGCTCTAGCTGTAATGAAAACAATTTGTTATAATCAGTGAGATATAAATATAACAAGAATCCATAGATATTATGCATTGGTGCAATGCCACGATTTGAAAATATTCACACAGTGATCACTAAAGCCCTCGTTGCACCCCACTCAAAATAAACATATTCTACATTTAATAAAAATGTAGAATTAAGTAAGAATTACATAGCATTTGTATGTTGCTTTCAGATGTCCAAAACATTTCATTTGGAAGGTAAATAAGATGAGAGAGGGTGGTTTCCCTGAAGTCATCCAAAGTAGGACTCAAATCAGGGAGTCCTGATGTATTGCTCATTCTTCTAGCTGCTGTATATTTTTATGAGCCAGAGGATGGTCTGTGAATATCAGATGCATGGCTGCAACATGAATTGCAAGCATGATGGGAGATTACTGTATATTCATATTAGATCTGAATATACAGAAAATAAATATATGTTTAAACTGACAGATATACTTTGAAATTACAAGTGTTCATGGTAATTCCTATATATATATCTGTATCTGTCTATCTATCTATCTATCTATCTATCTATAGATATGTATATATATATATATATATATATGTTTCTCTATTGATATATCTCTATCTATCTATCTATCTGTCTGTCTATCTATCACTCTATCAATATCTATCTATGTCTATATCTGTATCTATCTCTATCTCTATCTCTATCTCTATCTCTATCTCTATCTCTATCTCTATCTCTATCTCTATCTATATATAACTGTATTCCAGGCACAATACATTAGACATTCCAGCCGTACGTGTACTTCCACACACACACACACACACACACCCCTCTCTCTCTCTCACACACACACATATATGTATGCATCCAGCCCTTCATCATAACTCCTGTGACCACGCCCCCCAAAACATGCACAGACACTACAACACATATATGTACAAGTATGTTTGTTTATGTGTATGTGTGTGTGTGTGTGTGTGTGTGTGTGTGTGTGTGTATATACACACACACACACACACACACACACACAAACATAATTAAGTACTTACAGATATGGACTGTTGAGTCTGATTTGCTGTACATGATAGATATTGTGTGTGAGAGAGAGAAAAGACACACACCCCTAAAGCATGCGCCTTGTATACATAATTCACACGCACACACAAACACACACACAACAGAGATGTACAGTACCTGATGCCATAATAGCAGCACATGCAGCATGTCCTCATGGATGGTGGTGGCAGGCAGGTATCCAGTGCCTGCGGAAGACAAGCATGAACAACTATAATATAATTTCCCTTCCCCCTGCGTACCATCCGACCCCGAAACGAGCAATCACCTCTATTGTGTTCCATCACAAACCCCACACCAGCACCGGTCCAATACTTACTACCAGACAGGGATCTTTAGAAAGACGAAGCGGAGAGGCTCATGTCTGGCCGGCATGTTTGTCGCCCAAGCAAAACAGGAAATAAACCAGAAGTAAACGCAGCCCCGCAGACCTATGGGAAACCCCGCAGACCCATGGGAAAAAGTGGGGAAATGCTCCCAAGTGCGCATTTGATTTTCACATTATGGTAAATGCGCGATTAAGGTAATTTCACAAATGCATTTCCTCTAAACTCCCGAATTTAAAAAGATCTCAGATAACACCACTTTGTGCCCACTTTAATGTTAGTTTCTGTGTGACGTCGTGTGAAAATGTGCCGTGCAAATGCGTTTTTTGTTTGGGATTTGTTTGGGATAACCAGCGGAATTTCCCCGTGTGATAACATCCTATGTGTGCTTACTTGGAAATAGGTCCTGCATAAGTGGGAACAGAATTACAGCCTTTGGGGTGTTCTAGGCAGGTCAGAAGTATGAGTTTGCGGAATAGAGCTCCCTCAATTTTGCCAGTTGCTGTTGTTGCTGCCTTTGCTTCAATCCATTTTTTATGGGATGGCAGTTTATAGTGATTTCTTGAATCTTCACCAGGCTTTTCCAAAGATTTTTTTAAAAGTAGGGCTACAGTTTACTGAGTTTGTCAAATAATCTTCTTCTCTTTCTCTTCTTCCTCCTCCTTTAAAAAATTCTTATATTGTTATAACCTTACCACCTCCTAGGGTTATATTGCAAAAGTACCATTTTACTGGTGCATAAATGCACTAAAATTCTAAGAAAATTGTTTTTTTTGGAAGGAGGAAGAGGGAAGGAGAAATCTTTGTCTTGCTATATCTTGCGGTGTTGAAGTAGTTTGAAACCACTTTAACTGCCATAATGCTACCTAGAGAATCCTAGGATGTGTAGTTTGGTGAGATATTCATGTATTCTTTCCAAGCGCTCTAGTGTCTCACCAAACTACAAATTCTAGGATTCTGTATTATAGAGTCATTGCAGTTAAAGTGGTGTCAAACTGCTTTAATTCTGCAGTGTAGCTGTACCCTTGGAAATAAAAAAGAACCCCTCTTGAAGGTGAGAATAACCTCTCCAGGACAGGAATTGCCAAAGAATAGTTCAGGACAACAGAAAAAACAAACAAACAAACAAACAAAAAAACAACTCCCAGGATCTAAAGTGAGAAATAATAATAATAATAATAATAATAATAATCTGAAGTTCCACAAGGACTTAGCTTGACAGGCTTTTCTTAAAAGGCATTTTCCCAAATGGGACACTACTAAAGGAAAGATCATCCCATGGGTTATTGCTAGTCTGATAAAACAGCAAGAAGTGGCTAGGCCTCTCCAGAAATCTTAGATTGTAGGGAGGGCCATAGGGACATAGAAAGCTGACCATTTGTCTATCTTGGTGTTGTTTGCACATACTGACAGTAGCTCTCCAAGATTGATTTGCATAGTAATGCACACTTCTCTAATTTCTGAACTGCTCAGAAATAGCTTTTGTGAACTTTTGTATCATATTCAGTGGGATCCTTTGTATTTCTCCAGCTTAAATTAATATGATTAAATGCCTTCCTATTCATGCATCCTTCTAATAAAAAACAAGACAATGCATGCCTACCTACCCTGAATAAAAATGGTTCTTTGTATGCTGTACAGACAGAAAGAGCTAACTCAGGATCTCTCTTGTATATCTTAGCACTGATAACAGAAATGGAGAGGTGTGGTGGGGAGGACTGTTGTGGGAAGCCTCTCTTTTGAACCAGTTCA
Organism: Phrynosoma blainvillii; assembly: GCA_026167975.1. Taxonomy (NCBI): domain Eukaryota; kingdom Metazoa; phylum Chordata; class Lepidosauria; order Squamata; family Phrynosomatidae; genus Phrynosoma; species Phrynosoma blainvillii. The sequence continues at coordinate 49,757,871 of JANUYF010000001.1, read as the reverse complement.
ACTTTGATCTCAGCAGCTGAGAGAAGTGGATTAAAAGGGCTGGCTTTTCTTTGGTGATATCATCTGGGCCTATTTATCTACAATTATGTGAACTTATTTCTTGTGTCTTCATCCCAAAGGCAAGGAAACCTTTGGAAATATGGACTACCCAATGTATAAAAGTATTACCATTCCTTTGCTTGTTTTTTTTAAAAAGAGAGTTTGAGTAAGGAAAGAGTGAGAAAGGGCAACTGTGCAGATATAAAAGAGAGGCCACTGAACTTCTTACATGTTGCTGTTGTTGTCATTGTTGTTGTTAACTGCCCTCGAGTTGGCCTCAACTCATGATAACCTTGTGATTGAGATCCTCCCCAGTAACCCTGTCTCTACTGCTCTGCTCAGGTCCTCTAGGCTCATGGCCATGGTCTCCTTAAATTGAGTCTATCCATCTGGTATGTCATTTTCCTCTCCTTCTACTGCCCTCCACCTTTTCTATCATTATTGCTTTTTTTTTTTTCCCAGTGCGTCATCTCTTCTCATGATGTGGCCCAAATATGACAACCTTAATTTAGTCATTTTGGCTTTCAGGGGAAACTCATGCTTGATCTGTGCTAAGACCTAAGACCATGGCTTGTGTAGCACTCTTCTCCAGCACAGCATTTCAAATGAGTTGATTTTCTTCACTATCCAGCTCTCACATCCATACATGCTGATGGGAAATACGATGGTCTGGACAATGCTAATTTTGGTGTTCAGCTTGTTATCTTTGCACTTTAAGACCTTGGATAGTTCCTTCATAGCTGTCCTTCTCAACCCTAACTTTCTGATTTCTTCAATGCAATTCCCCTTCTGATCAATGATTTGGAATTCTTTAACTATTTCAATTTCTTCACTGTCTATTTTGAATTCCTGTAGCTCCTCCATGGTTATTTTTGTTTTCTTAATCTTCAACAACAAGCCTGCCCTAGCACTTTCCTCTGATGGTTTCTGCTAATAATATGGTGGCGTTTGTATATCTTAGTTTGTTAATATTCCTTCCTCCAATCTTCCTTCCTCCTTCTTCTGTGTCCAAACTTCCTCTATGTATGATTTTTTTTTTTTTACTACAAGTTAAATGGCTAGGGCGATAGAATGCAGCCTTGTCTGACCCCTTTTCCAATTGGAAACCATTCTGTTTCTTCATTTCAGATGGTATCCACCTATCCTGAGTACAGGTTTTGCATCAGGGAAACCAAGTGCAATGGTACACCTATTTCTTTAAGACCACTTCATAGTTTTTCATGATCTCTACAGTCAAAGGCTTTGCTATATTTTATAAAGCACATGCTGGTTTTCATCTGGAATTCCCTGGTGTGCGCCATTATCCATCATATGTTTGCGATGTGATTCCTAGTGCCTCTTCCTTCCCTGAAACCAGCTTGCACATCTGGAATTTCTTGCCCCATATATGATAGGAGTCTCTGTTGCAAAATTTTAAGCATGAATTTGCTTGCATGGGAGATTAATGCAATGGTCCTGTAGTTGCTGCACTCTTTTGTGTCCTTTTTTAAGGAATGGGAATGTATATTGATAATTTCCAATTTGTGTGCCATTGTTTAGTTTTTCATATTTGTTGGACCCTCCAGCATCTTACAGATGAAAATAAAGGTGGCCAAGCAACATCACAGCATTATTAAGATGGCAAAAGTTATTAATGAGGAAGAACACATATAAGCTAGGAGAGGCTGCAGCAGTTTGCTTTTGCCTAGGCAAGACTTCACCCCTTCTTCTCCTCTCCTTTCAAATTTATAGATATCTTCTAATTCTTTTTACCAGTCAAAGTCTGACATAAGAGGAATAAAAATGTCTCCCATAGCCTTAGGAATCAGATGAGTCTATGGATTTTATGACATGGGGAAAATTGGAAGTTTAAAATGGTAAGAACCTGTTATTAACTCACAATTGCGCAAATGGTTTTCACACACGAAGTGCTGTTATCCCATGCAGAATCTGAGATTAATCCACACTAGTGCACAAATGTGCAAATAGTTTTCACACAATGGGACCAAATGTGCCTCCATCCTGATAATGATTAAAGCGCACATATCCCGCAAAAGTGAGCAAATGTGCAAATGATTTTCACATGTAGAACATGAGAAATCTCTTTCTCTCTGTGTCCCTGCCTTCCCTCAGCAGCTGTTCCTTTAAGAGCCCTGGCTATGGGGGAAGGCTGAAGCTGGAAACAGACAGACATACACAGGAAAAAGTAAGGGGGAACTCAGCCTTTTCTCTATCTTGCTTGCTCTGTCCCTGCCTTTGGACGTTTTCACACGCGGGTCTCTAGCAACTAGCATCATTCCGGAATGAACGAAAGCAGCATCATTCCGGTATGCTTCTGGTCGTGCAAATGTAATTCCCAATGAAACCGGCATGCAAAAGAACGGGGATGATGCCACAATGGGACGGGGATGGGAGGGGGATGGGAGGTGGTTCTCTGTGATGTCGTGTGAACACAGGGGCAAAGGATCTGCAATGGGACGGGGATGGGCGGGGTTCTGTTCAACGTCATGTGAACACAGGGGCAAAGGAACCACAATGGGATGGGGATGGGACAGGGTTCTGTCTGCTTTAGACCCCGTGTGATAACATCCTTTGTCTCAGTAGCTGCTTCTTTAAGAGCTCTGGCTAGGAGGGAAGGCTGAAGTGATCCCCAAACTGTGCCCTTTAAGGGATTTTGGACTTCAGCTCCTAGAAGCCTCAGCCATATTGGCCAATAGACTGGGATTCTGGGAGCTGAAGTCCAAAATCCCTAAAGGAGACAGTTTGGGGATCTCTGCAAGGGCTGAAGAAGGAGACACAGAGAGAGAAAGAGAGAGAGGAGTGTGTGGGAACTCAGACCAGGAGGCAAGCATTCATTCACTCTCCTCTCTCTCTCTGTCTCTGCCCTTGCATCACCTTGTTTGTTTTAAGAGCTCTGGCTATGAAGAAGGGTGGGTACTTATTTTAGGAGCTTTATAAGCAGTATTACAGTATTGCCCCATTTTGCCCCACAGCACTGGAAGTAAACTTGCCCCAAAGAACCATAGGAAATCTGGCAACAAACACAAAAACACAGAGAATCCCATGAATAAACCATAAGTAGTTTCACACTACAGCAATTGCGCAAAAAGGGTGAATTTGTGAATGAAACAGAAAATGCCTATTTGCTGATTCATGTCACTTTCTTATCAGATTCTATACAGTTTGAACACAACATTGTGTGAAAACCATTCATGCATTTGCACCTAATACACGCCTAATGGATAATAATGGGTTCTTACCTGTTTAAACTTCCAATTTTCCCCATGTGATAAACTCCTATGAAACAGAACAGTAAATGGTCTTGCATCCTGCTCCTTCCAGTTATGGTGTATATCACACCCTAGGTTAACCAAGTTACTGTGGCACTAGAGGCAGAAATTATATAAGCATTTCAGTACAAATACAGTAAGTAAAACTTTCTTGCCCCATGATGTCCAGCCCAAATCCGCTTCCTGAGCTAGCCACCTCTGCTTAATGTTGCAGCAAGAGAGACTAGGAAATTAGTAATGGGATTTAAAAAAACAGAATCTAGGAGAACAGAATCAAGGCCAAAGGCAGAAGAATGAAAACTGGAAGATAAGACTGAACAGGGAGGGACCCTGCATAGAGGTCAGGCACTTGCAGGGATAAACAGTTGCATTTTGATTGAAAATAATCAGCCTTTGCCTCAACTGCATGCATCCAAAGTAACACTTCAGATGTGGGGGACTTGTGTTTCCTCAGTAAAATGTTCCCAGCTGCACTTTCCCTATTCTCAGGTGGTCAATTTATCAGAGGCATTGTGTAAATTTTTGCTTTTTGTGTGAATGAACTCAGCAAGGTCTCCTCTTTATTTCCTTGATCATACTGTACAACACAACCTCTTATTTATGACAGTAAGCTAGGAAGAAAGCAAAAGTAGAAGTTGATGGTAGTCCTTGAAAAAACACTGCACTAAGAAAGCAGGTGGAGAAGCATAAAAGAGTTAAAAGAGGGCAACTTTAACAATAGTTACAGAAAGGGTCATGGATAAATAAAAGGGCATGCTGAGCTCATGCACTTTGAGAGATTTACGTAATGCTCTTTTGGCTGGCAGGCTGGATAATAGCAAAACTCTTAGGAATAGCCCTTGAGCTCCAGGGACAGGAGTACTTGCCAATGAGAAATGAAATTAATCAGTGGCGGTGAAGTGTCTCAATCTACTTTTGTACTCACTGTAATCAAACAATATGTCACCTTTACTTTTCTAAAGGATCCAAAGAGCTCTAGCAAGCATCTAAAACATATTAAAATTCAGACCCAGGAAAAGTTACTATTTTGGATTACAGCTTCCAGAATTTTCCAGCCAGCTGAGGCCACTGACCACTGGCCATGATGTCTGGGGATCCTGGGAGTTCTAATTCAAAAATAACAAGAATCCAAGATGTGGCATATAGTAAGTTTCACTGTCATATTTGTCAATTACCCAATGTGTCTGTTTATTCTGAAAAAAATTGAATAACTATTTTTGAAATTGCAGCATCATAGTGTTGGAAGGGACATCACAGGTTATGTATTCAGCCTCCTGTTGTTGAAGGAGAGCCATTGCTGCAGCATGCTTTCTCTGCTCCAATAGATAGAACCAGAGATATATTCAGTGATCCAGAGTCCCACCTCTGGAGCAACAGAAGATATGTAAGATCCGTCATCCATGTGATTTGGCTTGAAATATTTGAAGATGGCAGTTATACCACATCTTTATTGTTTCTTATTGTTGATCTCCAGGCCCCTTGCCATCTTTGTTGTCTTCCTTGGGTTGTATTAAGGTTGTCAGTGTACAGCTGAAGCAGAATAGATCAGTGCCATTGCTTCTTATGATCTGGACACTCTACTTCTGTTGATACAACCTAGATCTGAATTGTCTCTTTCAGCGGTTGCATCACAGTACTGACTCTTTAGCATCTGGTCCATTGTGTGATCATTTTGACATATTCTGCTAGGCAAGTTACACCTGCTCTCTGTGTGCAACTGATTCATTCTACCTAAATCCAAAACTAAATTTATCTGAGTTGAAATTAATTGTCTCAGTTTTGGTCTAATTCTTCATCTTTTCATTATCATATTGAATCCTTTTTCTAGCTGGTAATGTATTTCCTATCCCAACTAGTTTGGTGTCATCTGAAGATTTGATAATCATTTTCTTGATCCTTCATTCAAGATTCTGAAAAACACTGGGCCCAGAGCAGAATGCTGCCACACTCTGCTTGCCACTTCCCTCCAGGGAGATAAAGAGCTATTGGTGACCATACAATCCCAGTTTGTACCATCCACAAACTGGTTACATCCACATAACCATAGCCTCATATATGGATATTGTGGGATGCTAAAAAGACAAATAAAGGGCTCCTGGAACAAATCAAGTCTGAACTCTCCCTAGAAGCCAAGATAACTGAGACTGTTGTCCTTTGGACATATCATGAGAAGACATGACTCACTAGAAAAGACAATAATGCTTGGGAAGGTAGAAGGCAGTAGGGAAAGCTGAAAACTGCATTACGGATGGATAGACTCAATCAAGAAAGCTACGGCCCTAAGTTTGCAAGACTTCAACAGGGCTGTTAATAATAGGATGATTTGGAGCTTTCTAATTTATTGGACTGTATAAGTCAAAGTCAACTTGATGACAGTTACCAACAACAACAAAGGCCATACTTTACTATCTTGCCTGCAAGAATATCATGGGTGACCTTGCCAATGGCCCTGTTGAAGTCAAGATATATTACATCCACCATGTAATTGTTCTACCAGGCCAGTAACTCTATCCAAAAAGAAAATAGTATTAGTCTAGCATGACATGTTTTTGTGGAATCCATGCTGGCTGTTTGCAATCACAGCATTTTTAAAAAAGCGAACTGATTTGTTGAAGAACAAATTGATGCCAAGCTGACCAAGTGGTAGTTGCTACTTTGGACGGGGGAGGGGGGGAGGAGTAGGGAACAAAATGTGGGCCTCTGAAATGATTTACTTTGGTCCCCAACAGTAACAGAGTAATAATATTTACTCGATGTCTAACCTATAAATACCTCTGTCCATCCACTGAGTATAGTGATGTCAATGTGCTTTTAGAGGTAACTGGTGTATCTCTTAATTGTTTTATTCATATATGTGCATTTTTAGCTGTAATAAAATAGATAAACAGTGCTGTATTAACAAAAAACAGTCATTACACCAAAATATTATCTGAACAATATCCTAGCAGAATTTACTGACAATATAAGTAATATATGTGCACTATTAAGTATAATTGACTAGAACCTGAAGAACTATGGGCAGAAGCCAAGGGCATAATCAAGGAAGAATGCAGAAAGACACTAACAGTGGCCAAAAAGAAAGAGAGGAAACAATGGATGACAGATGAAGCACTCCATGCAGTAATGGAAAGACGAAAGGTAAAAGTAATGGGAGATAGAAACAAAACCAGATCCATGAATGAAACTGTGCAATGTCTACTGTGCAAGGATAAAGAGAACTATTATAATGATGAATGCAGAGAAATAGAAGACAATAACAAAAAAGGAAAAATGAGAGACCTCGTCCACAAATCCAGGAACTCAAAGGGAAGTTCAGACAAAGTGCCAGAATGCCCTGTGACAAGAAAAAGAACATACTACAAGATCAGGAAGAAATGAAAATATGTTGAATGAAATACACAGAAGAGTTATATAAAAGAGGAGAAAAAAATGTACGATACATGGAGTGAAGAACTGTATGAAGATGATCTCCAAATTCTAAAAAGTGAAGTGGAAGAGGCAATAAGAGAAAAAAGGCCTGAAGCAGACAGGCGGCAAGAAGTGGCCTCCACGATCAGGTCAGGACTGCGGTGACTGCATGGGCCACTCTCAAAGTGGGCTGCTGCTGCGATCTCAAAGCAGGCAGCTGGCAGGAATGGTTTTTGCCGCTCCTTTTTCTGGTGGCTTTGGGCTGCCTTTGGGAGCCTCAGAGCAGCTTCCAGCTGCTTTGGGGGGTGTCATCTAATGCCATACCATTGAAGCAGCTAAAAGCTGCTTCTTTTGGCCCGTCTGTTTTGGATCTTTGTCAGCAGGAATTGAAGATATTCTAATTGAACTGCTACAGTGCACACAGACAGAAGCAACTCTAGTGCTAATATATGCCAGCAAATATGGAAAACAAAACAGTGGCCAGCAGACTGGAAATAATCAATATATATCTCAATCCATAAAAAAGGAGAAAGAAAAGGATATAGCAATTATAGGACCATAGCATTAATCTCCCATGCAAGCAAAATTATGCTCAAAATTCTGCAATATAGACTCCAATCATACATGGAGAAAGAAATTCCAGAAGTGCATGCGGGGTTCAGGAAAGGAATTCCAGGAAAAAAAATCACCATGTGCTTTATAGACTCTAGCAAAGGATTTGATTGTATAAATCACAAAAAGCTAAGGAACACTCTCAAAGACATGGGAGTGCCACTACATCTGATAGTCCTAATGAGAAATCTGTACTCAGGACAAGAGGCTACTGTCAGAACAAAATTCAGAGAAACAGAATGGTTCCCAATTCACAAAGGGGTCAGGCAAGGCTGCATTCCATCATCTATTTGTTTAACTTGTATGCAAAAAACACAATATGAAAACAGGGTTAGACTCAGAAGAAGGAGGAGTAAAGATAGCAGGAAGAAACATCAATAATCTAAGATACATGGATGACACCATAATACTAGTGGAAGACATCACAGACTTGGAACAATTGCTAAGGAAATTTAAAGATAAAAGTGCAAACATGGGATTAATGTTGAACACAAAGAAAACAAAAATAATGACCACAGGGAAAAAATACACAAATTCAACCTAGACAATGAGGAAATTGAAATAAAGTGTTCCTGTACCTAGGATTAAATATTGATCAGAATGGTGACAGCAGTCAATAAATCAGAAGAAGACTAGGAATGGGAAAGGCAGTGATTAAAGAACTAGAAAGATTCTAAAGAGTAAAGATATACATCTAAGCAATCAAGTTAGAATTGTCCAAGCCCTTGTATTCCCCATCACTATGTACAGATGCAAGAGTAAAGAAAGCAGGCAGGAAATAAATCAACTTATTTGAGTTGTAGTGCTGGAGAAAAGTGCTTAGGATACCATGGGCAGCCAAAAAGACACAAATAAATAAATAAATAAATAAATAAACAAACAAATAAATAAAGGTCCTTAAACAGATTTGAAATCTTCTTGGAAGCCAAGGTGATCAAATTGAGCTGTCATACTTTGTCCACATAATGAAAAGGCATGGATCGCTAGAAAAGACAATAATGCTTGGGAAAGTATAGGGTAGCAGAAAGAAAAGAAGGGAGGATTCAATCAGGGAGGACACAGATATGAATTTGCAGGAATTAAACAGAGCAGTGGAGGATAGGGGATCTTGCAGATGTCTCATCTAAGGCTCGCCATGAGTCAAGGTCAACTTGAGGGCAGTTAACAACTAATTCACTTTTATTCTGTACCTGTGGTCTTCATTTTAGGAAATATTTTCAAAAGAATTGGCATGGGATGATGGCACAGGATCTTTCATTAAGTAGTTGATAGATCAATATAATGTTTGAGAAGATATCAAGACTGCAGTGCTGGATGAAAATAGATCTCTCTTAATTATAGCTTCAGAAAAAAGCAAGGTGCCCTTTGTTGCTTGAACTGTTTTCTTCTTATTCATTCCACAAGTATTAAAATGAAAGTTATAAAAACAACCAGAGATCTAACTACTGATTCATGTTTATTCTGTACAATTATGTTACTACCTAAAAGCTATTACTGTTCAAATGGAATGGGTTCAGAGGACAGCATTTCAAAAGAGATTAGGAGAAAAACAAATGTTTATTAATTGCTTCTTTGTGGTTTATAAACTAATGTAATTTTTACCTTAGTACATATAGTCAGAGGAAGAACAACCAGTAGGGATAAAACACTCCTCGAAACAACTTCAGAATCTCTCATATATAATCACAGTTTTGCATGTATTTTTGTCTCTCTCACCTCTGTATTTGCTACTTTTGTGAATGGTATCAAAATGTTGTTGGAGTTCTTTGTATTAATGAATACCTTCACAATTGTATTTTTGAAAAAACACATACACACAGGGCTTACACTGAAGTTTAATTTTTACTCTAGCACTCGTAGAGAGAGTCACAACCCATCTCAAAGGGCTTGGAATCTCAAAGCAGAGCTTGGAAATGTTATTTTTGGGGGATACAATTTCTAGAATCTGCTAAATTAGCGGGGGGAAAGTTGTAATCCAAAAAGTAACATATCTGGCTTTGTTCCAGAGCAACTGCTGTACCATATGGGTGACAATACTTTCATGGCTCCCAAAATATTTGAACTGTAAACTTCCATTTTAATTTGTCATTATGTCACTGCATGACACTACGAGGCCGTTCCCACTTACATTTAAATCGGTTTGTGAATTGTATTGACACCAGGTGGCTGAAGCGATTGAGGCTGAGGTGCAGTTCCCACTATGGAACTGAATCGCAGCAATGACACTAGTAGTTCCCACTAGTGCCATTTGCACCACTTCTGGGGGGGGACCAGCTCTGGGATGGGAGGGACTCAATCCAGGCCCCTCTGGGTGGCAGGGGCAATGGAGGCTGAGCAGCTGGGCTTTCCCACCTGCCAGCAGTCCTGCTTGAATTCTTCCCACCAGCCCGCCCATCCATCCCGCCTGCCCGCTCACCCACCCACTTGCCCACTCACTCGCTCGCTCGCTCACTTGCTTGCCTGCCTACCTGCTTGCTCGCTTGCTCGCCTGCTCGCCCACTCACTGTCAATAAAGAGCCCCCAGAGCTCTTCTCTCTGGAGAAAGAGGAGGAGGAGGACAAGCAGCTGGGCAGCTGAATGGCCATTCTAGCAAAATGTAAAATGTGATTGAGGTCCATTGTTCACACGTGTTGAATGCGGTTCTAAATTGACTTATTCCAAAAAGACCGCCAGAAAACTACTCTTCAAAAATTGCAGGTTTTTTGGATTTGTGGTGGTTCAAAGTGACCCCAAATGATTTGGGTTGCTGCTGAAACTGTTCACAGTGAGAATAAGGCACATATACAGCAAATCGCAATTTGCTGTAAATCGTAGTGGGAACGGCCCCTATGTAGGATACACAGGGGCACTGTGGGGAATTAAAATAGCACCTTCCAGGCTATTGGAATGCTGCTGCCAGGTAAGCCAGAAGGACTGGTCAGTAAAAAACAAGGCCTACCAAAGGGTAGTTTCTCCAGTGCCTTCTCAAACCTGGAGAAACCCTATCTCAACTACTTAGCTTTTAAAATGCATGCATCTAAGACTTTGAATTGAAGAGGAAAGTGGATCTGTGGTTGCTGTTGATGGGCTTTTTTATTTTGTATGCCCATCTAATTTTTCAGTTTCAGATTTGGAACACAAATACATAAGCTACAAGACCATATTCATAGCCTCCAACTATCCCGATTTGGTGGGGACAATCCTGATCAATTATCTGTAATTCTATAATTTCAGCTGCTTTTAAAATCAATAAAAAATTAATTAGAAAAAATAATCCTAGTTTCTCTTTCCTCCTCTAGTTTTCTCCCTCTGTCCTCAGCTTACTTCATTTGTTACAAAATGTGTTCAATTGCAAAAATTGTTCTCACTGAGGTCCAAAACACACTGCAAAAATCATCCCATTTAAGACCACTTTAACTGCTCAATGCTGAGAACTATAGTTTTGTGAGACATTTAGCCTTCTCTGTGAGAGAGCTCTTGTGCCACAATAAACTACAATTCCCAGGATTCCCTAGCACTGATCTAGGGCAGTTAAAGCAGTCTCAAACCTGATTATTTCTGCAGTGTGTTTTAACTCAGGAGCAGGGGAGAGGAAAGGAAAGGGCAGAACCTTGCACCTCCAAGTAGGCTCAGGCAAAAGCAAACATCTACTGCCTCCTCTAGCTTGTGTTTACCACCTTGACCACACTTTGATGTTGCGTGGACCCATATGTCCCAGTTTTCATCTGTCAAATGAAGGAGAGCATGTATTTCTTAGGTTAGCTCACCAGATAGATCCTGTTAATCACGAACAAGATATAAAGGATGCAGACTTCATCTGTTAATTGTCCTTGGTATTTTGTGTGCAGAAGTATTCCACTTCAATTCATGGCAAGTACAATTCATGTAATATTGATAATAGCCTCCATATATTTCTCCATGTAAAACAGAAGTGGGAAATTTCAGTGATTCTGTGGTCAAATTTATCCCTTTGAATCCCATTACAGTTTTTTTTTTAAAGAGAAAGGTGACATGGTGCCATCTCTTCACATTTTTGACGTTCTGGAAAAATCTGCAGCAGATGTGGGTGAGTGGGTGGGGGGGTTTCCAGAAATGAAAGCAATGTGGAGGGGAAAGGCAATGTGCTACCCATGGACCACTACAATGTTGCTCCCCATTGCCCTAACAGCAAGTGGTAATCATAAAATCATATTACATTGATTTGTTTGCAATGGTTCTGTGGTTGTAGGTGGGGCTGTGATCTATTTTGGTGCCACAGAGGCATTAGACTTATCTAATCACAGGTCATCTTATTCTAGAGCTTTGGTAACACAATGTTCACAAATGCTTACCTTACTGCCCATAATTTTATATCTTCTTCTTTCCTTAAAAACAATGAGGTTCCCTAGAATGCTAGGCAGAATTGAAAACAAGGCCCTCAGTGCCATCTTCATTTCACCAGATTGGGTTCAGGGCCCATGTTGGTCCAAAGGCATTTGGACTGGTCAGAAATGGTGGATGGCTGCAGGATTTATTTTGAAGCCTGCTAAACAGCTCAGAGAAATGTAATAAACTATATGTGATGCTGCTTTTGGGCAATGTTTTGAAACCTGATTGGGTCCAAAATGCTGTAACCAAACTAATTTGAGACTGGTTGGAGGGAACATATATAACTTCCCTGAGCATGTTGACAGAATCTTTGAAGAGGTGAGAGCCCCCACATGCATTCTGGATCCATGGCCATCTTGGCTGTTGAAAGCAGCCCAAGGGGAACTGGCTGACTGGGTAAGGGAAGTAGTGAATGGCTCACTACAGCAAGGCAGGTTCTCAGCTTGTCTAAAAGAAGCTGTGGTGAGGCTACTAATGAAAAAAAAAATCTTCCTTAAATCCCACCAGATTGGAGAACTAGTGGCCAGTTTCAAATATCCCCTTTTTGGGCAAGATATTGGAACATGCGGTGGCCTCCCAGCTCCAGGGATGAAATGGATTATTTAGATTCATTCCAATCTGACTTCAGACCTGGCTATGGGACAGAGACAGCTTTGGTCACCTTGGTGGATGACCTACCAGGGAAATGGACAGGGGCAGTGTATCCCTGTTGGTTCTTTTCAGTGGCCTTCAATACCATTGACCATGGTATTCTTCTAGGTTGCCTCTCTGAGATGACTTGAGGGCACTGTCTTACAATGACTTCAGTTCTTCTTGGAGGGGCGAACTCAGAAGGTGGTGTTGGGAGACTCCTGTTTGACCCCCTGGCCATTGGCATGTGGTGTCCCTCAGGGTTCTGTTCTCCCATGTTATTTAATATCTACATGAAATTACTGGGAGACGTCATCTGGAATTTTGGGGTGCAGTGTCACCAATATGCTGGTGACACTCAACTCTATCTCTCCTTCCCATCTGACTCCAAGAAAGTTATCTCTGTACTGAACCAGTGTCTGCTGTCACTAATGGACTGGATGAGGGCAAACAAACTGAAGCTTAATCCAGACAAGACAGAAGTGCTCCTGGTCAGTTGTAAGGCAGATCATGAAATAGGGATTCAGCCTGTGCTGGATGGGGTTACACTCCCCCTGAAATCTCAGGCTCAGAGCTTGGGTGTGCTCCTGGATTCCACTCTAAGCCTGGATGCTCAGGTTTCAGCAGTGGCCAGGAGTCCACTTGCACAGCTAAAACTTGTGCACCAGCTGGGCCCATTCCTTGAGACACCAGCTCTGGCTATGGTGACACATGCCTTGGTTACATCCCATTTGGATTATTGTAACCCGCTCTACATGGGACTGCCCTTGGAAACTGTTTGGAAACTGCCATGGTTGCAAAATGCTGCAGCCAGGCTGTTGACTGGGGCTGGCTACAGGGATCATATCACTCCCCTGTTGAAACAGCTACCCTAGCTATCGACCCGCTTCCAGGCAGAATTCAAGGTGCTGGTTTTGACCTTTAAAGCCCTAAATGTCTTGGGTCCAGGCTATCTGAAGGACCATATCTTCCTATACAAGCCAGCCTGAACACTAAGAACGGCAGGAGAGAGCTTTCTCTCAGTCCCACCACTTTCACAGGTGTGATTGGTGAGGACCTGGGAGAGAGCCTTCTCCATGGTTGTTCCCAGACTGCGGAATTCCCTGCCACAGGAGGTCAGGTTGGCCCCCTCCCTGCTCTCTTTCTGCCGAAACAGCTGAAAGTTGTTTGCTGGGTAGATTTCATTTGAGTAATGTTGTGTGCTGTTTTAATGTTTAATGATTTTTACTGTTTTTAACTATTGTATGCTGTTTTTCAGCCATGTTTTAATGCTGGTAATATTTAATTATTTTTTAACTTTTGTAATCAATGTTTTAGCTCTATCTTTTTTAATATATTGTAACCCACCTTGAATCCCATTGTGGGAGAAAGGCAGGATATAAATCCTGGAAATAAATTAAATAAATAAATTCCCTGTTGGAATAGTTTCACTGGCTATTGGGCCATTTCCAGGCACAATTCAAAGTGCTGGTTATGACCTATAAAACTTTATACAACCTGGGTCCACACTATCTGTAACACCCATATGTGAGCTGTGAAAACCTCAGGTTTTCTGTCAGTCCTGGCACCATTCCTGGCACATTTGGTGAGAACATGTGTGAGGGACTTCTTGATGGATGATCACAGGTTGTGGAATTTTTCCCCATGGTGCTAGGTTGGCCCTTTCCTTGTTCTCATTCTTTCAGCTGGTAAAGATCTTTCTGTTCAGACAGATGCTTGACTATTACATGGTTACTGCAGGAGGGTCCTTTAATGGTGTGCCCTATTACACCAGCATGGCATAGTGATTTGAGTGTTGGACTAAGATGGTCTAGAGTCTGATTTCCCACTCAGCCATGAAACCCACTGGGTGACCAAGTCACATGTTCTCAGCTTCAAGGAAAGGCAATGGCAAACCTTTTGAACAAATCTTGCCAAGAAAACCCCATGATAGGCTTGCCTTAGGGTCACCACAAGTCAGAAACAACTTGGAAACACACAGTAGCAACCTGTTCTTTTATCCTCACTGTTATGTTTTAAATGCTTTTAAACTGTTCCATATTCATTTTGTTTTTAACAAGATAGTTAATGTAATTGATTTTACTAGTATGACTGGTTTTTAACTATATTTGTTTTAATTGATGTTGTGGGCCAATTTGAGTTCTATCTTGTATTGGGAGAAAGGAAGAATATGGAATAAATAAGTAACGAAGTACAGTTAACCCTCCACATTTGCAGCTTTCACTTTTGCGGATTTAATTATTTATGGATTTGATTAATAGGTTCTCTCTAAGAATCTCTAGGCTCTCTAGAGTCACTCTCATGGAAGTTGACAATAGCATCACACTGGAGGACCTAGCCTAGAGTATCCTAGGCATTTGTAGGTCCTCTATCACAATTCTATGGTCAAATTTTGGTGGATGTGAACCACAGAATTGTGCTGGAGGACCTAGAGATTTGTAGAAAGGTATTTTCTCAGGTTAAAAAAAAAGGTTTTTTTATTTGCAGTTTTTCCATTGTCACAGGAGTTCTGTGCCCTTAATCTGAGTGAATGTGGAGGGCCCACTGCTTGGTATTCCACTACCAGAGTGAGGTGCTTGACTTTTGTGTTGACCTACACCCTCATTGCAGCCATTTTGTGGGGATGCCTAATTAATTTCTCAAGTTTTAAAAAAAATACCCAAATTTGTGGATCTTTGTAGCCAGCAACTGCAATGGCAGTTTCTGTTATTACAAATAACAGGCAACAGAAAGAAAGAAAAAACAGAGATTGGGAAAAGTTCATTTTTTTTTTACTATAACCATGCTGGCTGGGGCATTTGAGGAAGCACAGCCTTAAAAATAATTTTTCCAAGCTCTGAAAATGGTGTGTGTGTGGGATGAGGGCAACACTTATCTTGAATACAATGTGCTACTTCATTTCAGGATGTGAGGAACACACATCTCATCTAATTCTGTATTAAATTCTGAATTTTTCACTGCTATGACATCAATTGCCTAGGGTGTTTTAGTTCCGAAGCTCTGAACTGGAATCACAGAGATTTGTGCTACTGGAGAAAGATTTCATATTCTTTTGATAAAACTCACTTCCCTCCTTTCCTCCTACTTATCATTTTTAGGAATGAATCAGAGCTGCAGCTTGTCTTTAACAAATGCCTTACTGAGCCACAGCACAACTGAATTTTCAAAAACACATCTAACAAGAAGCCTTCGCCCTAGGCCACAGTGAATGTTATATCACAGTCTATCTCCCAATGGGAGGCTTACTATGACCCAGATTTTAGATCTTGATTGGAAGGCTGAGCTGCTGCTGAAATATGCATATTTTCTTGCAGGGTGAACGTGCATGCGTGTGCAAATATAGATGTTAATGTGGCTTGGCACATGCCTGGTTTGGTTCCTCTAATACTTGCAGTAACCGCTCATGCACATTCCCTTATATGTAGAAGAAAGCATGTATGACCTCCCCTTTCCTCTTGATCTTGAGAGTGACACACATAGACATATGTCTATTGAAATTATTCAGAGAAAGAACTCATCCACAGTTAACTCAACGTCACCCCATCATGAGATAATAGCTTAGGAGACCAGTGCCAGTTTTCCTGTGATTTGTCACTCTTAGTGCATCCACTCCTGCCTGTGTTGGCTTTTACAAGATCAACAACAATGTGTGATGTCATGAGTGTATTGTCACCATCGCTGTTTCCCAAATGAATGGTGCAAGAAGAGTTGGTTATTCATCACAAACTGTGCTGAGGTCTCTTGGAAATCATCACACTGTGCTAATGATGATGGGACTGAATAGACTGCCCTTAAGGGGTGGTGGCACGCCACCCCTTTACTTGCTGGATTGGGGCCATGGTAACCACACGCTGTGGCCCTGATCTGGTGCTTTCCCACTCCCTTTTAGA
Organism: Phrynosoma blainvillii; assembly: GCA_026167975.1. Taxonomy (NCBI): domain Eukaryota; kingdom Metazoa; phylum Chordata; class Lepidosauria; order Squamata; family Phrynosomatidae; genus Phrynosoma; species Phrynosoma blainvillii. Next base: position 49,741,676 of record JANUYF010000001.1, on the reverse strand, counting down.
GCAGCAAAAAGCCACCTTTGCTGCCGTGGTGGTGGAGGCTGTTTTGTGCTCCTTTGTCTGGACGCTGAGCCAAGGGAGTGCCATGACACCTCCCACTGTGCAGTGGGTTGCACAGCATGGAGCCAGCATGAGGGCAGAGTTGGGGTGGTTGGCGTGTGGTTAGATAAAAAGATAGATAGATAATGTTTCATTGGGATCCTTGTATTTCCTGGTTTCTGCTGCAACCAACCTAAAAACACAACCGGCATGTTGCAATACTGTGACTCCTTTCAAAACAAGTATCACTGCTGCAGCCATAACAGCAGAAATCTGCAGTGCAGAACTAGTTCATAAAATTAAATGAAGGATATGAAGTACATGGATTTTTTCATATTAAAAAAACCCCCAAAACCCACTCCTTTGTCCTTGTCCCCCCCCCCCCAATATTCTCATAGTTTTACTAGATTTGTGAATCTTCCAAGTCAGTAATTAAACTGGAAAATACTGACAAATTTAAATCATAAATGGAATCAATTAGCTATGTAATCATAGATTTATTCACATAGCTGCATAGAAATTCTTCTGAATTTCCTGCACCATTTGGATCAGTGGCTTAGAAGGAGAGTCTTTAACAAGATGATTTCAACCAGCTGCCATTTAAAAAGAAGTTTAAGATGAAAGACCCTCTACAGTTTTTGCTCCGCTGAGCATCATTGATAATATAGTTCGCTTTGAATGTCGCTGGTGTTATCACTTGTGTGGCAAGCCTTTAAAAACAAAACAAAACCCACAACAGCTGAAAACACTTGTACTACTTTAGATGCAAAGATCACATGTCTGAATTGAGGAAAGAACCCTGGAGTTTAATAACTAAAGAGCTGAAATGTGTCTCTGCCTTTCATCCTTGCCCGCTTCATCAGACTGATGTTCTTCTGTGAAAAGAAAGCCTGCTAATTAGTATTTTCAGAAAACATAGTTTCAAGTCTAGTGCTTTTTAAACTACATTGATTGGGCCATCATATATTTGACCTTTTCAAAAATGTGTTGACATGTTCCAAAATAAATCTGGTGATGTAAAGATAATGTACTGGGCAGCAAAGGAGATAAAACTGCACACAGTCTGGAAGAACAGAACAGCTCTGTTTTGACAAAATTGCCATTTTCAGCTTTTCCTTCCTTTCCCATTCCATTAATAGTTGTTACCCCAAGGTTTAGGCTCCCTCCACTCCACATATATAAGCTGACATCAAAAGGGATTTTTGAGGCACATAGCTGTAAGGGCACCCCCAGTGTGGAAAACTAGCCATGCCATATAAGGAGATGCTGGAAACTCAGCATAGGAGAAAGTAAGAGCACATAACCAAGGATAGATTGATAAAGATCAGAATCTGCATAATCCCTTCACTGATAGGAGTGAAAGTGAGTGATAGATCCTGTGTTTACAAGTGAACAAAAATCCAAGAATACTTCCCTCTGGGATTGATACTCCTTTGTCGAATGACACTTACACTGATTGACTGGCCATTCACAACTTCCCTTCCCATTCTTCTGCTCTTGGAAAATCATCTCAGCTTCTGAATCCTTCTCTGGGATAGGTTTTACACTATAAGTATGCCTGCCTAGGCTTTACCAATTTGGTCTTGATTGAGGTCAGTCAGACTCTCTGTCCATCTCTCACTTGACTCCTCAGCATTGCTGGCTATGCCATGATCCCCAGGCAGCTTGCTGTGTCATCACAGTGTCCCCCTGATAGGAGCTCTGCATCTGGAATCAGTACAGTATCGCCCTCTGCAACCCCTTAAATCACTGTCTGCTACCACCTTCTATATCATTAGTTCTTGGATGTGTCTATGAGAGAGTGTCTTTGTGTGAATGGTGATTCCCTTCGATTGATAAATAAAACTATTTAGACTTTGCACTCTGGAATTCTGTTTCTTGGAACTGGTATGCACAGGCTTGATCTCTGCTTAAGTTGCCTGAGCCTTCTCAGCTGCTTTCATTTGAGTTAACAAAATTCCCTGATTTGAAAATTAATTGTGGGTGCCCTCTTGGGCCCTTTGTGTTTTGGGTAGCATAGGACTATCTGCCATTTCCATTCTCCTCATACTGGGTGTATATAAATCTGCCACTATGTGCTCATGGAAGGTGATCTATTTACCTTCCTATCAGAAATGCTGTTCTTCTTTAAACAAGGGGAACTGATGTATGCAGTTCAATTATGCACCTTTGTCACCATGACAGTTCTGCTAGAGATGAAATGCTGGTAGAGGAACAGCAGCACGGTTAGTAATGTACTAGTCAAATGCAATCCATCCTGCAGGTGTTTCAGCAGGTAATATACTCTTGTCATCTCCAGAGTGCTCTTTCTGGATTTTATCATCATAGTAGCAGTTATTCTAAACTTTCTTCCTACTGCATGAGAAGCCATAGGACTAGTACCAAGAAGATGCTTCTTCCTGATCTGTTCAGGACCACATGTTATTTGTGATTACCATACAGTGCATTGTAGAAAGTGACAGAGACATCCAAACCAAGAAATTGACTAGATAGTCATAGTCCTTGATGTATGATGGCACTGTGGACTGAACCAGAATTAATAACATTTGTGTAATGGTGAAATGTCTTATAAAATCTGGTAATGAAAAGAAGGACTTCCTAGGTGCCAGTGAAAAAGGAGTGCTGGACGCAGCTGACAATGTCCAAAGCAGTCAGACATCTCTTCAGGCACATATTGTCCTTGGTCACAGATGGACCTTATCCCAATAATATATTAATCTAAAATCACAAACAGTAAAAGGTAGCAGTAATCATTTTAATTTTCTATTTGCTTGTTTATCCTCCATTAATTTAAAGAAACAACCTTCTTCCTGATTAAAACCCTTACCACCAACAGAACAAAATCTTGTTTCCAACTGCACATTTTATTCGTCCACTGAGCTGAATGTGTGGCTCTCAGGAGTATAGCTCTGTGTGTGTGTGTGTGTGTGTATGTGTGTGTGTATAAAATGAGGGTGTTGCCCCCCAAATAAGAATTCTGTCCCACCAAATGAAATTTTTCTTCAGTCCTCAATTTGCTAGCATTTCAGAGAGAAACACAATGAAAATCATACATACCTAGACCTCTTATATTTGCTCTATAGGCACTTCCCTTGGTAATCTTGTCTCTCCCTTTTCTTTAAATGCCTAAATGGTATTTCTAAATGCTGAACTGAGTTTTATGTTACAGCAATGCTAGAATTTTGGGGAGTGGAGGTAAAAATGTTATTGGGAGGCAATACCCTTATTTTGCCTTTCCTGCATCTTATGCCCCTGGTCCATCTGTACATTAGAATAATGCCTGCTGTAGGAATATTTGGTAGAAGTATAATATTAATTTTGGGCCTCAGCAGATGGCTTATTGAGCCGTATTGGAGGTCCGGAAGAGGAGGAGCCACCGCACGAGCGGCGCTCCTTCCTCTTCCTGAGGTCACCCTGGGAGCTGCCGGCCCTCCGCACGGCCGGGGCTTCCGGGGCAACCTCCCGCCACAGCGACCGGAAGCGCTGCGGCGGAAGAGTCAGGGCGCACTTTCCCTGACATCTAAAAGGAGCGCCAATTTGGAGCTCCTTTTAGGGACGCTGCAGGAGCGCCGCGGTGAGGAGGCTCCGCTCCGCCCTGCCGGCGCTCCGTCCGGCGGCGTCCCGGAAGCAGTCGTCTGCTTCCCCCCATAGTTAGTTTTTTTTTGGTCACAATTGTTACCATTACATTCAGTGATATACAGGGATTGCAATTTAAGAGTAACATTAGTACAAAAACATTACTAAGGGTTCTGCATGGTGTGGTATGGGAGGATGTTAATGGGGAAGGGTGACATTATGAGTTACCGTACTGGGTGACACCAACCCTAGTGGTATCACATATAAAAACTGACACATATAAAACACAGGTAATCATGTTAGTTCATGGGTGGAGGAGAGAAGCATATGTAAAACCCACAGTAAGACAAAACTTTATTAAGATCAAGGCTGTCCAAATCTATCTTAAAATAGTAAACAAAGTTTAGAAGATGCAAGAATTCTCCATCAGGCTGGACATTATGCAGAACCTCATGGTGGTAGTGGTGGATCTACCATGACACTGGAACCATAATGTATGCAGACTGAAACAGTCTTAACATAGCTATTTCAGAAACTGTTGTGCAGATGTAATCACATTAGCCTTTCATGAATAGGAAAAAGTCCTTTAGGTTTGTATTTGATAAACAACAGCTAATAAGAGTTCACATTGGATGCCTGCCAAAACCAAAACAATCCAGAGGTGTCAACATGTTTAATCCACTTAAAAGCTAAGCCTCCATGTTCAGCTCCATGTTCAGTATTACATTAGGATATGAATTAGAAATCTGGAATTATGCATTTTGAATTTTAATTGTTGACAACATTTAAATATTTTTGAATACAGTGGGCTGTTGGCATCTGCTGGGATTTGGTTCCAGGACCCATTGTGGATACCAAAATCCATGGATGCTTAGATCCCATTAAATACAGTGGTGTAGTAAAATGTGACCCGTATATAAAATGGCAAAATCATGGTTTGCTTTTTGGAATTTATATATTTTCAAAAATATTTTCAAGCTGTGGATGGTTGAATCTGTGGATAAGGAATCCTTGGATACAGAGGGCCAACTGTATTTCTTACTCTAGCATTTGGCATTTGAAGAATGATTTCTTTTGAAAAATGCTGCTATTGCCCTCTCTTCATGTTTTTATTCTATTGGTCAATGTATCTACCAGATTTTAATCTATGTTTCATCTATTTCAGGACTGGGGCCTGGCACTGAAAGCAGATTCAGAAGCTGATGAGTACTGGCTCAATTAAGATCTCCTGCCAAAGTCCCACTGGGAAATGAACCATGTTTGCCAAATCATTCCACCATGGCAAATGAATAATGTCTAGAATCTGATGAGTCTGCTTGCTGTCTTCCATTTGTCTGCACTTGAACAGTGAAATACAAGCAGATTATTAATGGCTTGAAAACTGTATCAAGTAGAAAGTATTTAATTTGTTTTTCCACTTACAGCCAAACGTGCTTTATCTTTGCATGACATCCTTTTTATTTATACTAAAATTCAATAGCAATTAATCATACTGGTGTAATGGCTTGTTACAAAAGGTACTGGAAAGCTGTTTTAATACAATAAAATTTATGATAGTCAGATATCAATTTGCTAGCAAATGTGTTAACTCCTGTCTCAAGTGGCAAACCATGGTGGAGAAATGGTTAATCTCATCGTCATAATAATGAGATATAATTTCAGTTTTGTGTCTTGAGGCCATGATGAGCAGAGCTGGATTCACAGTATGGTATATGGAAAGATCTTTAGACAAGGAAACAGGGTTCCTTTTTTTTCTTACAGGAAAGACAGGGGACTTTGGATCCCAAATCCTTTGACTCATGTAACACTCAGAATCTTGTTGGCAATAGGGACCTAATTCTCTGCTAGTTTTATTTGTCAAGGAAGCAGTAAATATTTTTAGCATATTTCTTCTCACTGTGAGGAAGTATTTGAAAACTGTGCAGTGTTTGAAGAGTAATTTCACTTTGGGGCTTACACTGTGCAAAATTTTCATTTGGTATTTTTTTGCTCATCATAGTTTGTTCAGGAAAAACTTTTTGTGTATGTGCAGAAAATAATATTTTTTTCTATGCAAAATCTGCTGTTTCCTATGTGGAAAATAATAATAATAATAATATAATAATAATAATAATAATAATAATAATAAATTTGTACAGAGAACAGAATTTCTGCTCAGGAAATAGCATTTTTGGTGCAGAAAATAATGCAAAAATGTATTTATTTGATTTATATCCCACTTTTCTCTTAAAATGGGACCCAAGACAGATTACAATAAGGTTAAAGCAAGATACAGTTGAGAACCTGATAATGAAAACATTAAAAATTAATTAAATTAGCTATCATATTAAAATGCCAATAGTTTACCAAGAAAGATAAAATGCAGCATACAAACCCCATTAAAAAACGCTTCTGCAGCAACTATTTAATAGCCAAAACACCATTTAAATAAAGAGGCCTTTTGCCTGCTGAAGAGCAGAAAAGGGCCAGGCCTAACCACACAGAAGGGGATTCCTTAGACTGGGAGTAGGAATATAATTCTTCATTAAGTTCATTTTTGAAACTGAAGCTCATTCTTGAAGGAGGCAACAGGCCATTTTAGCAATTTTCTCCCTTCTGTGAGAAAGTCCTCACAAACAGTGCAGTTTTTGAAGACTATTTGCAATTCAGGTCTAGTTCTGTACAAAATTTGCAATTTTTTGGGGTGTGCGTTTAAAGCAGCATTTTCTTCACAGTCAACAGCATTTTCCACACAGAAAATAATACAGAAATATTATATTCTGTATAGAAAGTCCTGTTTTCTGCACAGAAAATGCTGTTTTCTGAACATAAAACTCATGTACAAATTTTGTATAGAATAAGTTTTGAGCTATAAAGATTCATACCAGGAGTTTCTTCATCAGGGTTTTTTTTTTTAACACTTGAGAAACCTACTCTCACCCACCCCTGCATTTTTGAACATTCTTTCCATCATTATCTGGGAGCCACCACTAAGAAAGCCCTCTTATATGTCCTTATCAAATAGGCTTGTGAGAATTGTGGGACTGTGAGCAAGCCCTCTCCCAAGGATCTTAAGACACAGGCAGGCTTATATAAGGAGATATAAATCGACATCCAGTTAGTGACTTACAAAGACATAAGTCCAACGTATGCCTGCATAATTCACTTTTTAAGTCATTGTTCTCTGCCCCCCCACCCCCAGATGTTAAGCTGCTGAGACTCCCCTCAATATGGCCATTTACTAGCCAATGAAGAGCAGAAAGGTAGCGAAGCAGTATTCAGCTGTAATCTTATAGCTGGGCCACATTAATGATATAATATTCCACAAAGGTGCACAAGGATGATGCTTGGTAAGGTGAGGAAGACAACCTGCCCTCTCGACCCTTGCCCATCATGGCTGGCCGTCCGGGGGGGGGGGATGCATTGAGGAGATTCCTCACGGATATCATCAATGCATCCTTCAGGGAAGGACATGTTCCATCTTGCTTAAAAGAGGAGGCTGTTAGGCCGCTTCTGAAAAAACCTTCCCTGGACCCCCTGGATATGAGTAACTACAGGCCTGTTTCTCTGTTGCCATTTTTGAGCAAGGTGATCGAGAGGGCAGTTGCTCTTCAGCTCCAAGCTGTCTTGGATGAAACCGATTATCTAGACCCATTTCAAACCAGCTCTAGGACAGGCTTTGGGGTTGAGACTGTTGGCTTATGGAGCTTCAAGACTCAGATTTTCAGGACCTGGGAGAGCAACTCTCAAAAGCTGTATACCATGTAGAGATTAACTGAGTCCTGACTGATGTCTCCTAGCAATATTTGAGAACTGCCACAGCAGTCTTGCAAGGAATTTAAAGAAGCAGCACTCTGGCTAGAAGTCCTACATATCAGTACCACCAACAGTGCCTTCTGCTTTGTAACATGCATTAGTGGTAATTTACATGATTGAGGCTGCATCCACACTGCAGGAATAATATAGTTTGACACCACTTTAACTGCTCTGCTCTGCTCTGGGGTCACAACAAAATATAGTTCCCAGAGTCCCATAGCATGGAGCCAAAGCTGTTAAAGTGGTGTCAAACTGGATTATTCCTGCAGTGTGGATGCAGCCTGAGAGGTTCAAAATGCCACTCCTGGCTTACTGCTCTGTTTCAATGTGGGTATCAGGGAATTCCTACTTGTGTATCCAGACTTGAGGCCTCAGAGATTCTCAAGACCCTCTTTTAAAACTTTAAAATGTTGTTTTAATGTGTTGTAAGCCACTCTGGGTCCTGTACTGGGAGAAAAATGGGATATAAATTTTAAAAACATAAATAAATATTAAATGAATAAATAAGGGTCCATGGTCAGAATTTGGAAAATCTCTTACTACAGTAGGAATGGTGTTGAGTTGTCCAGTGAAATACAGTGGGCCTGTCCCATCAGCAAGCTAGTTATCCACAGACTAGAACATCTACAGCTTGATACGCTCCATATTATTCAATGTCAGTGTATACTTTTGGACACACTAATTTGAACATATGCATGCTGCCACCCATTCAGTAATATGGGGCTTGAATGTCTGCATTTCCCCTATATGTGGAGGGCCCTAGAACTGAACCCCCTCGTATGTGAAGGGTCCATTGTATTGTGAAATATTCTGTGAAGTCAAGAATATCACTGGATGGGTGGAATTTTATTTAAATGGTGGGGGAGATACTAATAATGTCATTTGATACTGGATGTTAATTTGATATTAAATACACTCATCCCTCCCTGTTTGCAGACTTGGAGTCCATGGTCTCACTCCTCCTCAGATGGTAAGCAGGGAGGGATAAAATGGCATGCACACAGCACCGCGCGCAGGAGCACACACCCATTTTAACCAATAGGCTTTGAATATTTGCAGTTTTTCCAATTTGTGGGGGTGGGTGGGTCTGGAACGGATCCCCTGTGAATTGGGATGACTGTACTAATAATGTCATTTGCTATTAAGAGTAACAGCAGAACCTGGAAAAGTTAATTTTTTTGTGCTACAAGTCCCAGAATTCCTCAGCAGCAAATTTCTGGGAAATATTGTTTAAAAAAAGAGTAATTTTTCCAAGTTTTGGATTAGCAAGGCTACATGTTCCCAGTCCTTTAGTTGTCAGGGGCAAATATAAATGACTGGCAAACCGATTTCTACTGGCTACCTCTCTGTCTTATTATAGATTTTGAATGTTAGCTTCGTGATGACATTCAATGATTTTATAGAATGATTTTAAAGAATGCCATTCAGAGCCCTTTCCTAAGAAAATGAACTATTGGAAAGTGAAAGGAAAATTAAGTTTTCACTGTATCACACTGAACTGATTGGTTTGTGATTTTTGCAGTAAAGTGTTCCAACTTCTGGGAAAGATATTTAAAATCAATGGCTGTGAGTGAGATGCTTAATCATAGAGAAGCAATGAAAGCCATATTTTTTCCTTAAGCCTCCAGCTTATAAAAATATTGATGCTTTAGAAGTAGTTGACCACCATATGAAAGTATTTTTGATCAGCTGACAGGTTTAGGGCAGCAGCATGTTTAGTGTGAGGAAAGATATTGGAGGTTGCTTTAACCACTTTCTACTTAAACCCATGTTTCCTTCCCAGTGCAAATTGCTAGCAATCAGCCTTTTTGATAATATCTATCTCAATCTTCACTTCTCTGGAGAATGAGAAAATGAGGTTATAGAAAAGGTGGACATTTTAAAATAAAGTTTCTCTTGCTTTGAAAAAAAAAGTGTCTGTTGGGTTGGATTTTTTTTTTAAATTTGGCAAATGGAGATTTTGAGAATCATGTTTAGTAAGGCTCTTCACTGAGGACAAGATTCAATTCAAACTCTGGCACTCTCCTGGTTGGAGTCTGCAAGGGTGGAGGAGCTTACTAGCACACAAACCATTCCAAGGTAGTATTGACAGGGGCTGTTAGAGAAGGGCAGAGTCAGTGCATGGAATCAGTTGGAACGTGCTATTCTGAAGGAGCAGCAAAAGAGAGTAGAATGCAATTAAAAGTCATACCATAGATCAGGCTCTCAGTCAGTGCAAGAAGTAGCCAGAGAAAAAGAGCTTGAGAGCACATCAAGGTCAGGTTGCCAAGATATTAGTCCAGCAGAACCCAAGAAGTCTGAGAACAGGGAACAACATAGCCCAAAGTGACATGTTCTTCTCTCATGTCTACTGACTACTGAAACAGAGTGTGTTTATGTGCAGTTGTGACTGGGAAGCTCCCTCATATACCTGCCACTGCTAATATGGAGGCTTATGCTTAGTTTTGGCTCTGACATCCTGTATCTTCAGATGCCATTTTCCCTCAGAAAATGGAGATGGTTCTGTACAGAATATGGGAGAAATATAAAAGATTAGCTCAGATATCCCCCTCTGGTTATCCCCCCATGAAGCATTGTTTAACACTGATGTACAAAAAAAAGAAAAAAAAAAAAGAAAACTGGTTGAGATATAAAGATGTATTGAAAAAAACGGGTAATGGATTTGCAATGAAACCTGTAGAACAGATTAAAGATGAAGGCTTTAAGTGTAATTGGTTTTTATATTACCAAATGGAAGCTAGATTTAAAATGGATAAAAATACAAAGAAAATTACAGAAAATCTCTCGAAATTAGAAGAAATAATGTTGAAAGAGAAACCAGCTGCTTTATCAAGATTCTATAAGACATTATTGGATTACCAGATGGAAGGAGATCTAGTTAAAGAAAACATGATCAAATGGGCGAAAGACTGTAAAAAACCTTTGGAGTTAAGACAATGGGAAATATCGTGGGGTCAAAGAATGAAATATACTGCAAGTCAGGATATAAAGGAAAATTTTGTTAAAATTATGTATAGATGGCATTTATCTCCGGAGAAATTGTGTAGAATCTATGGCAATGGCCAAACCCTTTGTTGGAAATGCCAAAGGGAGAAAGGTACGTTTTATCATTTATGGTGGAATTGTGTATATGCTGAAAATTTCTGGAAAATGATAGTTAAAGGAATCAAAGAAATTTTGGACATAGAGCTAAAGCATAAACCCGAAATTTTGCTATTAAATATGTTAGAGGATGAGATAGAAAGAAGATTCGGCAAAATAATTTTTTATATGTTAACAGCTGCCAGATTAACGTACGCAAAATATTGGGAAAAAAAGAAAGACATTATGTTGGAAGAATGGATTCTTAAATTGTTAGAAATGTTGGAAATAGATATAATTTCGGAAGGATTAAGAGATAATTTAGCCATAAATGCAGAAGCTAAAGAAAAAAGGAAACAGGATAGAAAGGTTTGGGAAAAACTGTATAGTCACATAAGGGAAAAATGGCCTAACATACAAGATAAAATCTAACAAGATACCTATGTAGGTAAGTCAGATTAAAAGAAAATGAATCGATTAAGAAAGTAATATAAACAAGGAGAATAAATTAAGATTAGGGTATGTCAAAGTGTTATAGGTGAAGTTAAAGGAAATCAGTTACTACTAACAAAGATAGACAACTAGAGTCAATAAAATAAACGGCAAGGGTTCAGACCAAGGAAGTCAGTTTTGTGTTGTCTAGTCCAGGGAATGTATGTAGAAAAGGAGAATGGAAGGTATTTTAAGTTTAGGGGAGTGGGGAGGGAAGGGGATAATAGAGATGAATGTTATTGGTTTATGTTATATGTAATATGTTACATGTTATGTATGTGTACTTTATTTGTAATAAAAAATTAAAAATTAAAAAAAGAAAAAAAGAAAATGGAGATGGTTCTGCTTGGCACTTGCCAACAACCCCCCCCCCCCATGGATGGGGTGGATCCTCTCTAGAAGACCCAGTGTTTTCAGAGGAGGACTGGGATCTTGGCCCTCCGGTTCTTCTTCAACCGCAGCTCCTTCCATTGAGGCTGGTCATCCTGGATCTCATCTTCTGAGGACTCTTTCAGATGAGGCACAAAAAATGTTGGCTCCCAATGATATTCAAGAGAAGTCACAAAGCCTGGGATGTTTAAATTAAGAATCAATTTGAGAGATCTTTCCATAAATATTAGCCTATTCTGGGTCCCCCTCCCCTCAAAAATATGCCTGACATAAATGGAAAGGCTGCTCAAGTCAACTTTCATTCAAAAATCTCAGTATTTGTCCTTCCATTGACTATTATTGGAAATCAACAGATGGCTATATTTTTCCTCTGTTTCTCAGAACTTGATGTAATTTGTAGGCACAGTTGTCTCTTACAAGGGAATTATGACTACTAAATTGAAAGCAAACAGGTGTGGATGGATTTGCGTGTTATCTCTCTTCATATATTTATTAATATATTTATTTATGAAGTGACCATCAATCACTTTAAAAAAAAAACATCCTTGGTGCATTTGAATGTAGTTTTCAGGGATAGCTGCCCCTTCGAAAGGAATCAAGCCTACAGGGCTGATGCAGACCAGCCCAAAGGGCCGGCTGGGGGTGGAGATGGGGTGGGGTAGCCACACACCGGCCACCCTGACTCCACCCCGACTCCATTCTGATGCTGCACGCCCGTTCGCATGACATGTGACGTCAGGATGCCCTTTTGGTGGAGTGTGTGCACACGCTGCACCAAAAAGGTGCAAAAATCCATTGCTTTTTGATTGACTGTAGGCATCCAGGAGGAAACACTCTTATTCCTCTAGGCAATAAAAGGCCATAAAAGTGGTTCCAGGTACAAAAAATGAATTTTTTAAAAGGATAATAGATACGTTGTTTTTGTGTTGAAGAATGTTCATATTGGGACATTATTTATTTCCCTCCATGATGGTGGTTTTTCTGGGAGACAATTTGTATGAAAATGGCAAACCAACTTAATGGCCAGTAACAACAGCAAAACTGCAAAGCCCAGGATTCAGAAGGATGGAATCATGGCAGTTTAAGTGGAATCAGTGTGCTGCAGTTGTATAGTGTGAAAAAGCCCATGGCAAGATCATTTTCTGTGTTTTGAAGCCAAAACTGCTAGTTGCATAGGAGGCTGCTGGGGGAATTTGCCCTAAATGAGACACCTCTGTATGTTTTGAGTCAGCTTTTTTAACTCTTCTGCTTGCACAGATTCACTCCAGCTCCTCTGTCAACTCTGGAAATATAAGGACTAGAAGCTCCCTCACTCTTCTATGAGAAGACTGTGGAAGAGACAGACTCTGGAAAAAAAAATCAGTTTTGGACCACAACATCCAGGGTCTCTGGGGCCCTTATCTTTGTGCCACCACACTCTCAGATATATTTGGTGAAAACATGGGAGAAGAGCTTCTCAGTGGTTGCTCCTAGGTTCTGAACTGGAATAATTCTTGATATCCTTTGGCAGGCAAATGAAAAGGGTTTTTTGTTTGTTTCAACAGCTCTTTGAGAGCTGATTGTGCAGAAAGGAAGGGCTTTCAAGATGTGCTGCTTTGTCTATATTTGTTGTTTCCCTTTTTAATTGTCATGCTTTTAACTGTTTTTAATTCTACTGATTGTTTAATTATATTTTAACTGTATATTTTAACCATATTAATTTTGGTAAGCTGCCTTGAGTCCAAGACTGGGAAGAAGTTAGAGCCATCATCATCATCATCATCATCATCATCATCATCATCATCATCATCTTTTTTTCCAAGGTGCAGGAAGATTGCTATGTCCATGGTTACCACTCATACAGATTTATGTACAGGATTGCCAGATGTTTCCTATTATAAGGGATGTCTCTTATTTGAGTGTTGGAAATCTTGATCCTTATAGGATTAACAGGTGTCCCTTACACTAAGAGCTGTCCCCTATTTGGGGCTTGTGAAACTTTCCTTTTATATAGAAAAACAAGATACCCCAATGTATCTGAATAAGTAGACTTTTGTCTAGGAAAGCTCATGCTGTCAACTTGTTTCTTTCAATTAGTCTCAAAGGTGCTACAAGATCTCTCTACATAAAGATACCCCCAAACCCTCATACTTTTGGATGTGGGTCCTTCATAAAGACAAATATGCTAAGATATGCATCTATGTAGAACACAATGGCTACTTCCATATTCTCAACCCTGTGTGTCATGAATCTAGACACTCTGTCAAAAGTTTCATGTGCACCTGGCCTGCAATAATATGTTCGCAATCAGGTGTGATGGGTTATACAGTAGAAACATCTATTGCTGTGACATGGTGATCTCAGATACAGGTGCTGAAATAATAATGGAAGAGAGGTGAGCTTTAGTCAAGATTGTTCAAAATAGTTTCTGTGGATAATCTAGCTGTAACAACTACAAAGGGGTGGTACTAGAATGAGAGGGATAAAATTTGTTTATAAAACATAACAAATGAGAATTAAGCCCACTGTGAAATTGAAATCGTGCACAGTTTAATTAGGTAATGTTAACACTTGTTTTTCAGTTCTGACAATAAAAGACTCTTGACTGGATCTATAGTGTCTTAATAAAAGTTTTCTGATTTTTAACTACGGGAGCCTGGATTTCTGAACTTAGTGTCCTGCTGGTTGTGGCACTCTCCCCAATTGCTTTTTTGAAAACCTGGCTACATTATCCAAGGGCCTTTACAGACTGCCATAAATAATGCAGCTTGAGACCACTTTAACTGCTCAATGCTAGGAAATCATGGGAATTGTACTTTTTCCTGCGACATTGAGCCTTCTCTGTCAAGGAGCTCTGGTGCCACAATAAACTACAGTTCCCATGATTCCCTAGCACTGAGCCAAAGCAGTTAGTGGTCTCAAGCTGCATTATTTCTGGCAGTCTGTAAAGGCCCTAAGTAACTATTATGTTATATATTTTCAATCCAAATATTTTAAAAAAATTATCCCATGAAATTTGGAGAGAGAGGCAGTCATTATGGTTCCTTTTTTTTTTTTTAAACCACAGCTACCCTTGGTGCAATGTGAAATTTGGACTATACCTAATATGGTCTAGCATGGATCTAGGATGGCCTAACCTAATTAAATTGTCATAGCAGTTGCTTCCCTTGGTCTTAAGACTGTTATATATTCTAGATTTTGAGACTTCTGAATCTGAATTGTATTTATGTACAGATGATGAACCTGTGATTGGTAAAATGTATAAACGTATGTTAAATTTTTAACAGGGGAGGAGAACATGTGAAAGACTGTATGATAAAATGGGTAAAGAATGTTGGATATAACATTTGTTATACATAATATTGGTTCAGCTCTGTTACCCAAGCATTTAGGTACCAAGGCTGAACAAGTTAGTTCTTGGCTCTGCAATTCCCAGAGTCCCCCAGGCAGAATGGCTACTGGGAATGGACAAGAAGCTGGGGAACCAAAATTGTATGCTTACATCAGTTGCCATAGGGCCTCAGCAGACGGCTTAAAAAGCCGTCCTTGGGGCAAGGAAGGGGAGGGGCAGCTGCACGCTCGGCGCCCCTTCCTCCTCCTGAGGTCGTCCTCGGAGCTGCCGGCCTTCCGCACGGCGGGCGCTCCGGGGACAACCTCCCGCCGCAGTGTCCGGACATGCTGCGGCGGAAAAGTCAGTGAAAGTGTGCCGCAAGCTTTTGCGGCGCACTTTCGCTGACTTGTGCAAGGAGCGCTATTTTAGTGCTCCTTTCAGAGGTGGCAAAGGTGCGCCACAGGATCGAGGTGTGGGGATGCCTCGGTCCCGCAGCGCACCTTCCCAGGGCGGCCCCGTGCCGCCAGTCTGCTTAGACCCATAGTTTGTAATTTAGTAATTGAATTTTGGATCATTTGGTTAATCTAGCCTTTCTCAACCTGATAACCTCCAGCTGTTTTTGTACTACAACTCCCATCAACATTGCCCAGCATAGCCCATGCTGGGAGAACTGTAGTCCAGAACATCTTGAGCATGCAAGATAATGGTAAACTGGTCTAATCTAAGCACTGATTACTATGAACAGGGTCTCTCTAGCTAGGATCTAACTAGGTACACCAGTTTCAGCTAGAGATATATAGAAGGCACTCCTTGTCATGGATATAATTTGGATCTCTATAACAATGATGGATCTATTGCTCCTGCTAAACTGTGAGAGTGTATTCAAGTTACAGTTGTAGCACTTTGATTCCACTTTAGCTGCCATGAGTCCATCCTATGGAAGCCTGGGATTTGTAATTTTATGAAATACTCAAAAAGTATCTGCAGAGAACTCCAGTTCTGGGGAGGGCACTTCAACTAACTACAAATCCCAATATTCTATAAGATGGAGCCATAACAGTTAAAGTGGCATCAAATTGCTATATTGTGCAGGGTGGATATACCCTGAATGTAAACCTTTGGGAGACAGCATACAATCCAATTCAGAACAGATGCAACACTATGTTGCCTGACAGGTGAATCACCCACCAATGTGCTTCTACCTTTCATGTTATCCCCAGATTCTTCCTCCGCTTTGTCTTTGTTGGTTTGCTTTAACATCCCTCCTGTAAAGAATCTGAAAGGTTATTCACTACTCTATAACAATTTTGTTGATCTCAGTAAAAACAACAACATTCTACTGAGGCTTTTAGATATAGACCTTAATGTTTTCTTTTACCTTTTAATAGGTGAAATGAAATACCACAATCAATAGAATTCCAATTTTCTGATGCTTTGTTCCAGAGGGATGATTCTGACATTACTGTAATTTCAATAACTGTTTTAAAAGCAATGTTGGCACACTGAAGAAACAGGATACTGTGGATGGTAAATAATTCAATAACAGATTAAAAAGACTTATCATATAATTAAAGATTGTGATGGCATTAGCTCCCACTACATTGAGTGGGAGGTAGGTACATCTCCCTTTCAATGAACTGTAACAAATTAAATTACATTTACTGTACAAATATATTATTGAAAATCAAATTTTGGGTTGAGTGAAGTCAGCGGATCTTTTGTTGTCTTCAGTAGGCTCAGTTCTAGTCTTGTTACCCTAGCAATAAACTAAAATAA
Source organism: Phrynosoma blainvillii (assembly GCA_026167975.1). Lineage (NCBI taxonomy): Eukaryota > Metazoa > Chordata > Lepidosauria > Squamata > Phrynosomatidae > Phrynosoma > Phrynosoma blainvillii. Next base: position 49,725,220 of record JANUYF010000001.1, on the reverse strand, counting down.
TGCTTTGAGGTCACTGTGTACTTGCCCACAAAGCAGTGATGGCTGAGAATTAAAAGATATGGGCCCAAGATATGGGCTATTTGAATCAGGAGGAGCATAGAATTCCACCACTGTATTTATGCCAAGGTCCAGGAATCAAATAGGTTTGAAAGTTGAAGGGGGACAGTTGCAATGGCCGACAAGGAGGTACTGGATACCTTCTTGTGCAGTGTCAAAAGAAGTAGTTATGTCAGCATAACCTCAGTATATGGCACATAGGAGCATGTCCCAGAGGATGGGATGTCTGTCAAATAAACATTTGCATAAAACACATGGGAAGGAACATACCTATTTGTGCTATCATTGGGTCTGAATGGTAATTCATACCTCACAGTGTATTGTAGAGATTAGAGAGATAGGGCTGGAGAAGATGGGCAGGAAAAAATGACTCCATCTTGCGTTATCTGAAAGTGGGTCGAAACCCTGCTGTCTGCACCACCTGCACTGAAGGTGGCTTGAACATCCACAGGCTTTCTGCACCATATGGTGTCAAGATGCATTGTACAATTATTATTATTATTTTTTTTTGCTGCCTGCCCACTATGCATGTCCACCATCTCACAAACACACTACTAGCAACCTCCAACTATCTCCCTCTTCCCACCCAAATGTCATTCCAGTAACACCGGTGATGCTTCACCTGCACAGTGCATCAGTGAATCAGTGTGCCCAGTGGCAAAAGCACAATCATGGAGCCCCTCCCCACATGCCCTCTTGCCCCTGTTCACCAATTGCTCCCCTTTTGGTCTGTTTTGTGTATATTTTTTTGTGGGTTTTTCAGGCTGTGTGGCCATGTTCTAGAAGAGTTTCTTTCTGACATTTCGCCAGCATCTGTGACTGGCATCTTCAGAGAATACTGGAATGGAAGAGAGTGGGAACGCCCCTGACCTTGGGTAGTTTCTCATTTGCATTAGCTGAGTGCTGATTTTCCTATTTTGCAGGAATAAAGTAGCCAAACTTTTATTTACTTTAAGGGTTTCTTCTTTCCTGTTGAAGTGATCCAAGTGTCTATGGATTTCAATGGCTTCCCTGTGCATTCTGACCTGATAGTATTTTCAAACAGCATTTTATGCCCAGGATGGTTTATAATTTGTTCTGCTACTGCTGATTTTTCTGGCTGACCCAGTCTGCAGTGTCTCTGCAGTGTCTCTTGATTTGTGTTTGGACACTGTGTTTGGTGGTCCCTATGTAGACTTGTCCACAGCTGTATGTTATGCGGTAAACTCCAGCAGCTGTGAGAGGGTCGCTCCTGTCCTTAGCTGAGCACAGCATTTGTTGGATTTTCTTGGTTGGTTGTAAACCATTTGGAGGTTGTGTTTCCTCACCACTTTCCCTATTTTGTCTGTGACTCCTTTAATGTATGGTAAAAATACCTTCCCTTTGAGTGGTTGCTTGTCTTCACTCCTCTGGGTTTTTCTGAGTCTGGCAGCCCTTCTGATGTCTGAGCTGGAGTAACCATGTTTTGTGTATGTTGTAATTACATCCATTGCATTACTGGTGATCGTGTTTTTTGCTTTGCTGCAGTCCCGCACTAGCACCAGGCCATTTATATGCCAATGTGAAGATGTGCATTTTCCACTTTGAGTCAGAGTACCCCAGCTTCTTTTTGCTCTGCTTTTTAGCCTCGGAGCACAGCTTTATTTTGCTTTCCAACCACTTTTGACTCATGCGTCATCTAAACCCCCTGCTTTCAAAGAGTCTGGAAGCTGTTTTATTTTGCCTGTATGTTTCACCCTGTAAACATGGATGTAGGAGATCTAAATTCAGGTCCCCACTCATATATAAAGCTCACTGGGTAATCTTATGCAAGACATTTTCTCTCAGCCTGGTTCACTTCACAGGATTGTTGTAAGATTAAATTGGAAAGAGGAGAGACATGTATGCCGCTTTATGTTCATTGGAAGAAAGGGCAAGAAGAAATAAGTAAATTTGTGATCATCCAGTTTTTGTCCAGCATGCACTGGACATGCAGTTCCCAAACCAGTATGAGGAATGATGTATGGTATCCCAATTTCTGACTGCAAGCAAGCTGAATTTCAGGGCAATGGAACATGTAGCACCCTGCATTTGTTCTTCCTCACTGTTTTGTGAATTGTTATTGTGTGCCTTCAAGTCATTTCCAACTTATGGTAATCCTAGTCTGGGTTTTTCTTGGTAATATTTGTTCAGAGGGGTTTTTCCTTTGCCTTCCTCTGAGGCTGAGTAAGCATGACTTGCCCAAGGTCACCCGTTGGGTTTCCATGACTGAGTGAGGATTTGAACCCTGGTTTCCAGATTCATAGTCCAATGGTCAAGTCACTATATCAGTGGTAGTGAACCTATGGCACATGTGCCAGAGGGGCACTCAGAGCCCTCTCTGGAGGCATGCATGCCATCGCCCCAGCACAGAGTTCACTAGTGTTTGTTAATAGAAAGCCAGAGGGACATGGCACTTTGTGATAAATAAGTGAGTTTTGGGTTGCAGTTTGGGCACTTGGACTCTGAAAGGTTTGCCATCACTGCACTATACCATGCTGGCTCCACAATTTGGTGAAGCTAAGTCAAAAAGAGAAGTGTGTGTGTGTATGTGTGTGTGTGCGTGAGAGAGAGAGATTGTTATCTACAAGAGACCTCTATTTAAAACATGACACCTGTTTCAAATGATTAATGGCAATGTTTCACGGCCTATCCTCATTTGCTGAGGATGTGTGTTTATCTTGCACATTCCTTGCTGGGAAAGTTTCTTTTGATAAACTCTGAAATTTCTAAGGAGCCTTCTTTTCCATATGGCGATGCTACCATGATAAATGAGAAATGTAATTGTCTGTTGTGATAAAGTGAAGGAAGGCTGGCCCATGGAAGAGGGTTGTTCGGGAAAGCAAGGGTTAATGAGGGAAAGAGCGGGGAGCCAGAGAAGGGAATTACAAGGTCTAACGACACCTGGAAAAGAAGAAAGGGAAGCAAGGCCCAGGAGGGAGGGGCCCAGGGATAAAAGGGAAAAGGAGGAGGCGTTCGGGGGAGGGAAAAATGCGGAAGAAGGCTCGGTGAGGCGGACGGGGGAAGGGAAAGAGAAAGAGAAGCGATAAGTACTGGAGCGCGAGGGGAGAGAGAAACACGGGCCGAAGGAGAGTCACTGTTTGGTGAATGAGCTTCTGAGTTGATTAAAAGGTGCCGAGCATACATCTTAAGTGGTCTGCACTTTCTTTCGTCGAAATGGATACCTCCAAGAAGCATGGAGTGGGAGGAGTTCCTTGCGGCCCCGCGACATCTGTGTTGTTTGGTTTGGCAACAGAGTTTAAGTTCCTTGTCTCTCTGAGATGAAGATTCGGCAAAAGAGTTTAGACTGGACTCCTAGAGTAGAAAATTGTTTATAGCTAAATTAAAATGGCTATGTCTCCATTCAACATTCACCACCACACTATCAGAAAATCCAGAAATGCTGCATAGATTGCAGTGGCAGACTTGCAAGACTTCTTTGACTACGGAGCAGTAAAAAACAATACTATTCTCCCCAATAGCTAAAGTTTCTACTTAATAAATGCAAAATTTTCCAGGCTAGAAAGATGAATTGTCTATTCTTTTGTAGTACAGTCATCCCTCCATATTTGTGGGGGTTAGGGGAACAAGTCCCCCGTGAATATGGAAAATTTGCAAATAAGGCTCCCTCCCCATCAGAGGGCAGGAGAAGGGCTGGCACAAGATTTCCTTTGTTCCCTCCGATGCCTGGATCAGCTGTCCCAGGCATAGGAGGGGAGGGAGAGACCTCATGAATAACCAAATTCGTGAATGTCAAATTCACAAATATGGAGGGATGACTGTATATATGCATTTTTGGTGTGAATTTAGCATAGATCTGTCATAAAGGAAATGCTTTCATTTGAATTTAGAAAGTGATAACCAGAGAATATATAGAGCCTGTTCATTGTTTTAATTGGCAAAGGAGCAAAGATAGGAAAACTGTATTCATCCCCAGTCCACCCAGCCTTTCATGGAAGAGGGATTTTGGGAACTGTAGTCCCCAAAAGTAACATTTCCAATTCTGCTCATTTGCCAAAAGAAGAAGAAGAAGAAAGAAAGAAAAAGAAAAAGAAAAGTGAGCATGCTAATTTTTGGGTGCACTGGGTGACACCCCAGAGGAGGAGTGTATACATGATGGGGTGATGAACCCAGGGGGCTGGCACAGCTGCTGTATGAGCAAGAAAGGGCATCACATCCCTTTTTCACTTGCCCAGCAGCTGTGTGAGATCCCAAATGGCCCTCCAGAGGCCAAAATGGGTACTTCTGGGGGTGACAGTGCCTTTAGTTTGAGGTCCAGCATGGCTGCTCCCCTGAATAACTGCACCAGACCTGAAATGGCCATCCAGAGGCTGCATCAACCCCTAAAGCAGCAGTCTTGCCAGGTGGCGGCAGGCCAGCCAGGGGGCAGACAAGCAAGGCATTGGGAAGGAGAGAAGGCAGCTGTGTCCCCACTCCCCCCCCTTGCACTCGGTGACACCAACCACAGGGACAAAACTGTTTGGATTTACCTTAAAACTGTATAGGGGTTTTAACATACAGGCCAAGGACAGCAGCCATGTGAGACACTAAATGGGCCTCCAGAAGCCTCTGCACTACCCCCCAGCAAGGAGGCTTTCTCAGTCCTAAACCAGAGACAAATCAAACTAGTTTGCTGCTGCTAACTATATTTATGCCCAAGCAAAACACTAAAATAATGCATTGAGGTCATCATGTACCTTGCCCATAAAGCAGAGATGACTGAGAATTAAAAGATATGGGTCAAGATCCTATTTGAATCTGGAGGAGCATGAAGTTCCACTAGTCTATTTATTCCAAGGTCCAGGAGCTCAGATAGGTTTGGAAGGTGAGGGGGAAGAGTTGCAATGACTAGATGCTGCTGCCAACTATATTTATACCCTGCTCCCCCCCAAAAAACTACTATTTTTTAAGATATCACAAGCATTCTTCTTTTTTTACTGCAAAAGTAACTCCCCTTGTTGAATTTTGTAGGACAGGATGTTCCACCATATGGGTGCAACCACAGAGAAGGTACTTCCTTTGATTACTACCAACCATTTAACCTAAGCAAAATCAGAGCCAGCCCATAAAGTTTGAAGCCTGAGGCAACAAATGCCACCCCCTTGCATCACCAAGGTCACAATACATAGTATGCCAAGCCAACCAAGTTTTTTTTTTTTTTTGGACAAATAAGGCAGATGATCCCAATTACACCTTTCCACAACCCTTATTTTGTCATAAAAACATGTCAAAAAAATTAAATAATGATGAATGTGCTGCCCAACAGCTTTGCCTCAAAATGAAGGGCTTCTCAACCAGATCTTAGGCATCAGGAAGGCTGGTAGGGTTGAAAATGGCCCTTGAAGTACCCATATTAAAAGTCAATCACCAACAGTTTGAATCACACCTTGAAACAAATAGAACAGACTCATATGCAGAACTCTGGTTGAGGGAAGAAGAAGATCCAACAATTAGTACACTGATCCTTCTGAAACATGCTTGGAAGGGCTGAAAGGAAATTCTCAGAGGTTTGCTAAGGAACGTTTTGCTGCTCTTGGTTCAGCCAACAGACAGCTTGCTTTGTAAGGACCTAATCACCAATGGAGGTGGAAAACAGGAAATACATTAGCTGCCTCCCTCCCTAAAGAAATCAATGACCTGATTCACCACCCACCCCTTGCTGTCACCTTGAATCAAGACACCAAAGTTGAAGTGAAACATTTGGAAGATAATACCCATTTTCAGGGAAAAGCAAGTATTTGATTTCAGAGATTATGACAAGTAATAATTATGTTCCATTTGCACAAAGTTAATGTTTTCTAAAAAATGATCAGGCTTGAAGGCAACATTTGTTCTATTCACATATGCCCTATTTCATTTCACCTTTGCCACTTCTATCATATCTATTTCTCTTTTAGTTGCACTGTTTAGTTTAGCATCTGCTTAACATCACTGAAAGCTTTTCATGATAAAAACATTCTTTTCACAATGCAGCAAATGACCTTGTATTGTCTTCTTTATTAATACCATGATTTTTTTTTAAAAAAAACTATTCCCAAGAGACCAGCTCATATATGTGGCCAGCTCCATCTGTGATTGCTTTCAAGAGGATGTTAAACAACTGACCTGCTCTCCCCAGTTTTAAATTATGTTTTTTTAAAATTTTGATCAGTAATGAGTATTCTGAATTGTATTGTATGTTATTTTATTTAACATTTTCTGTGTTTAGTATCTGATTTTATTAATGTGTTTGCATTGTTTGTCAGTTGTAGTAGTTAGAATATTGGACTACTGTGCCATGAGGTTCACTTGGGCAAGTCACTATCCCTCAACTTAATGTACCTCACAGGACTGTTGTCAGGCTAAAACAGGACCATGTGTATGGCTTTAGTATACCATGTGTAACACCTTGGGCTCCTGCGAGGGACAGGATTATGTGTACCACCTTGGACTACTTAGAGAAAAGGTAGGATATAAATGTAGCAAATGCTTTTGGAACAAGAAGGTTTAAGATAATCCATATATGTTTTTGAATATAATATAACTTGTTTGAAAATATTGATTGAACTTTGTCTGTCTCCCTATATATTAGTACTATGTCAGGAACTCCATCATTAGACTAATCCAGATAGGTCTAAAGAAGCATGAGTTCTCATGATATACCTCCTTGGGTTTTGCTACTTCCATGTCTACTTGTTCCATTCTTTTGTGGAGCTGCTTGGAGTGATTTCTTGGATATGCTCTTTCACAGGTTTTTAAAAACTGGAGCATGTTTGCCAAGGTGATTCTATGGCTGGAAAGCAAATTTTCCCTTTCTTTCTTCACTCCTCCCTCGAAACATAGTGCAAATGAGCTATTTCTCTGAGGCCCTGATGAACTCTAGTATTATAGCTCTCCTTTTTAAAATAAGAGAACTAGGGTTTAAAAAAAAGAAAAAAGAAACAGGAGGAAGGTATGTTTTGGAATCATGAGTTGGAATAAAATATTGTGGCTGGTGCTGGGAAATATCAGGAAGTAGTCTGGGACAATAGAAATATTGTTTGGATATTTAACCTTCCCCTGAGATTTATAAGAACAAATATTACAACCTCCCAGCTCATTTGCCCCATTTGCAGAAGCTCTCAGTTATCTCAAAGGTTTTAAACAATGTTGCTGAGTTTCAGCCTCCTTTAAAAAAAATTGACAAAAATGGCTGAAAAAAAGTATCCCAACAAATCTCTTTCATTTTGCCATGGGGCTACAAAGGACTAGGACTCTGGAGAACAGGATCAAAATCCTTGCTCACCCATAGAAACTCACTGGTTGATCTTGGGCAAATCATATACTCTTAGCCCCAGAGGAAGGCAATGGTAACTCTGAACAAATCTTGCCAAGAAAACACCATGGTAGGTTCACATGTTGAAAATGCCTTGAAGGCACAACAACAACAACAAAATGTATTGGGACAAAGCATGTCCCATGCCATTTTGTAGCTAGTATATGATGCAAAGAAATTCATGCAAGTGCTTGGAGGAGAAGCAACCCTCCCCCTTGGTCCAGGGGAGCAAGCCTGCATTCTCTTGATCCAGTCCAGGACATACTGATGTCATGAGAGGTAGAGAAAGAAAGAACGGTCACAGACTCTGACTACAGGCAATTTACCACAGAGCAGCAAGCCAGAGGCATCATTCAAGAATGCCCAGGGACAAAGAATGATGCAAACAAAGAAGCAGTGCTAGAAGTCTAGACTAAGTAGCAATTGTTAATATGGAACAGTTACAGGTGAGTAACTCTAGGTAATTGTTTCATATTTACAATCACTACTTAGTCATTACTGATTATGATATTATTACCATGATCATACACCCCCCCCTCAACTTACTTTATTGGGTATCAGCTGCATGGAGAGAAGGAGCTCCATTCAATAATTGTTTTAGTGGTTCTACTTTATTTGAGACACTAGAATGCAGACCAATGTTTTCATCAGCTTGGAACTTTTGTCAGAAAATCTGTTAAAGACCTAAGACCTAGGTAATTATAACACTATGGTTCTACTTCAATTGCAATGGTTCTATCCTGGGCTTTGCAGCTTGGTGAGGCACTAGAACTGTGTGTCAGAGAATTCCAAATGCCTCCCTCATCTTACATATCTTTAATACATTGCTAATATACATTGCTAATACCTAGCATTAATGGTATCATGCAGCAATTTTCTGCCTCAGTAACAAAACAGTCTTTGCTAAGGGAAATCTGTACCAGTGAAGAGCCACTTGTGCCAGCCACTGTATAGACAATCATGACATGTCAGTGAAATGCTGCATGTACATTTCCTGCAGAAGGAAAGGAGGTGTGGCTTACTGTGCCAAATGATGCCAACAAACATTTGGGACCATTTCATAGGACACAATTTCAGCAGAATTGGAAGGAGAAGGAGAAAGTGACGTCAGTAAATGTTCAGAGTGTCAGTCTAGGACTGGAAGGACAATCAGGATTTGTCGTTTATTGTGGCACCAGAGCTGCAGTTCTCAGAATTCCATAGTATTAAGCCATGGCAGATAAAGTGATGTCAATCTGGATTATTTCTGCTGTATGGATGCAACCTAAGATTCAGTGATTCTATGATACTTTAATATGTGGTAACTGGCCAACTTTGAAGATCCTCTTCCTTATTCTGTTGAGTGAAACCCTGGACATCTGGCCTGAAAACCTGCCCTAACTGTCACCACTGGTAGAAACAACCCATCCTTCTTTTGTTAAGACTAGGTGAATCAGAGCAAGCATTTTATCATTATGTGTATGAACCATCTCACCCTAAAATATCTTTATTTTCAGTTTATTCCACCAAATCTAGAGGAAATTAGTTTGGGATCAAGCATATGTCTTCCAAGATGAAATTTTTCATCCCTGTAATAAATGATAAAACATCCTCAATGGATGCATTTCTAGTTTAGAGTTAAAGGACTGAGGCAGCTCTCATGGGGATGTAGGCTAACAGAGTATGTCTCATTTGGAGCCTCTGAAATTCACTTGTGCCAGTTCTTGTCCCTTGTCCCTTATTTGGGTTAATATGCCACTTCATTTCCTGACCCATGTGGGTGGTGAAAGCAAGAGATAAAAATGTAGAGCCTTGACATGTATTTCTGAGATGGATTATAAATTTATAGAGCTCTTCCTGAATTTATTATCTGTATAAAAATGCCTCAAAATTGAACATATTCTGTATCCATCATATCATCTTTTTTCCTTTTTAGTTTTAGGGTGTTTTTTTTAAAAAAAATAATGGGGTGATTTACTACTATTCATAATTTCACTAGTTATTTTTAACTTAGGTTTCTGTCAGCAAAACAGTTGAAAGCAATTACCTATTGATTATATTGCAAGGAGAAGATAAATTTGTCAGCACTTCCCCAGCTAACTGATGCTGTTGGCTCATCAAATATGTCCATGAACAACATTCCTATTTGCATTGCAAATGAACTTTTAAAAAATGCTGCAGAAGAGAGATAACATGAAAAATCATTTGATCCTCTGAGATGACTGTTTGGGAGACTTAAGAATTAAATTGGTTAATAACCATTAGAGAGAGGATGAGTCATACAAACTAAAGGATTTACCTTCTGTTTGCAGAAGCAAAATAGCCTGTATTATGACAGCATCTCATTAATACTTCTAAAATTCAAATTGTGTGTAAATCTCTCTCTGTGTGTGTTAAAAATCAAACCTGTGATTAGTCTGCAGAATAACTGATAAACTCCGGTGAGGCTCATTTCATTAGTCAAGAAAAGAAGAATCTGGTTTAGAGGGCAACAAACTTTCTTATGGTCAGTACTTGATTTATAATTTATGCTCACTTGCAAAGGTGTGTGAGAGACAGTGTGATGTACTGGTTTTAGTGTTGGATTAGGACTCTGTGACACCAGTATATGAATCACTGTTTGTGAATCCACAGGATGACCTTGGTCAAGGTACACCATCTCAGCCATTGCAACCCCCTCTGAACAAATCTTGCCAGGAAAACCAGAAAATAAGCTTGCCTTAGGGTTTCCATAAGTGGGAAATGACTTGAAGGAACACAATAGAACTGAATAAAGGTAAGAGTTAGGATGGAAAAATACAGAATCATCATGGGTTCTAACAGATATATTCCAATTCCGGCTCCCATTCAAACCTAAATTTTATCTACTAAATATGATTCTAGATCTGGATAAGGAAAAAGAATTGAAATATGGATGAGTAATTCTATACCTTATTACATCAGTATGGATAATTTATGCCAGATACTGGAAAAAAAGAGAAACACCAAGCATTAAGGAATGGTGGTGTAAGGCTGGGAGATGATGATTATGGACAAATTATCAGCTTTAATTAAAGATAAACCTGTGGGAAAAATAGAAAATGAATGGGCTCTGGTAAGAAAATATAGCCTATGGTAAGAAAGTCCGATTACCAGGATATTGGAATCAATATGCTACTGTTAATGGCAAATAATGCAATTGATAAGCTTTTGTAAATGGGAAATAATGGAAATGATATGTTTTTGTAGATGGGAAATTAGGTATAACAAGGTTGGTACTTGTATTGTCTGGTATCAGCTTTAATTTAGCAATGGTATGAGTTTCAGTGAACCAAGATGGAAAGATTGAGTTAAATTTTCACAATAGGAGGACAAGATGGGGAAGATTTAGGAGTCCATATAATAAGTTCTTAAAAAAGGAGATAGGAATATTAAGTTAATGGAAGGTCAAATCAACTGGGAAGTCTATTATAATTTGGAATGTACAGCTTAGAAAATACTATTTGTACATTGTTAATTATTGTAGATATGTATCTTGTATTAGTGTTTGTGTTTGTGTTTTGTGTTTTAGTTTTGTATACAAATGTATGTTTGTAAATAAATAAATTACAAAAAGGAAAAATACAGAATCATAGTATTAGATCCAGATGTAGTCATACTCAGAGGAAGGCCCACTGGAATCAATGGAACTCAAATTAGTTCTGACTAACTTAAATCCCATATATTTCAATTGATTGACTCTTCATGTGACTAGTGTTGGGGTATGCAGACAGGCAGGATCTAGCATACACACACGCAGAGTTGATGCACGTAGGCAGGAACACCTAGAAGATGGGCTTCTGTGAAGAATCTTGCTCCAGATGGCACATGAAAAATCCTCCCACACACAGGCTGCTGCTTTCAGCTTGGAGAAATGAATTGCTGGACAGCAACACTACACTCAGTTAGGGTTTTAATCTTTGTTGCAAATATTTACAAAGCTACATAGAGGACCAGACATCCATCTTGAATACTTACAGCTATACAGACCAACAAAGTGCTTCACCAACCACCAATCACAACTAACCAACAATGGAGATTCTGACCCTCTCCCATATATAGGTGGTCTTCTTGGTAACATGTGACAGCCATGCACTAATGAAACCTGGCTTTTTTCACCCCCAGTGCCTGTTGCATCAGACCTCCCATGATGCATACCTGGCTGGTCTCATCCACTGTGCACTTTGCATTTGACCTCAAATGATGCACAGCTTGCCAAACTGTGTGGGGAAGGGAGACAACATCCTGGAAGACAAAAGGACTGGAGAAAATAGTCAAACTGTCATAGAGGAAACAAGGCAAACAGTACAGGGACCCAACAGTGGGAGGCAAAAAAATGTGCACAGGCAGCAAGTAAAGGGGACACATGGTCTTAGATGTCTCTACACTAATGCACAGAGCATGGGAAATAAGCAAGATGAACTTGAACTCCTAGCGCAACAAAGCAAATATGATATAATAGGCATCACTGAAACCTGGTGGGATGAGTCTCATGACTGGAATGTAGAAATAAAGGGGTATAACCTTTTCAAGAGAAACAGGCCAAACAGGAAAGGAGGAGGAATAGCATTATATGTCAGGGATATTTACACCAGTGAAGAAATCCAGGACATCAATCCTGGAAGCCAAGTGGAGAGCATCTGGATAAAAATTAAAGGGGAAGGAAACAACAGGGATGTTAGTGTGGGAGTCTACTACAGACCCCCAACTCAAGCAGAAGAATTGGATGAAGCCTTTCTAGAACAGATGACCACACACTCAGAAAGGAGAAATATAGTAGTGATGGGTGACTTCAACTATCCGGATATTTGCTGGAAGTCAAACTCAGCAAAATCCTCAAGGTCTAGCAAATTCCTCACTTGCCTCAAAGACAATTTCATTGTTCAAAAGGTGGAAGAGGCAACGAGGGAGTCAGCTATTTTGGATCTGATTCTAACTAACAGGGAAGACCTAGTTAATGGGGTGCAAGTGGTTGGATCCTTAGGCGGGAGTGATCATGTCCTCCTGGAGTTTATTATACAGTGGAAAGGAGAAGCCAGGCATAGTCAGACACGCATTCTAGACTTTAGGAAAGCTGATTTTACTAAACTTAGAGAAATACTGAGGGTGATCCCATGGACAGGAATACTAAAAGAGAAGGGAGTTCAAGACGGATGGGAGTTTCTCAAAAGGGAGATACTGAAGGCACAATTTCAAACCGTGCCAACGAGGAGGAAGAATGGGAGGTGTCTCAAGAAACCAGGATGGATGACTAAGGAACTTGCAACTGAACTATGTTTTAAACGGAACATGTATAAGAAATGGAAAAATGGGGAAATCACCAAAGAGGAATTCAAACAAATAGCTAGCACATGTAGGGGTAAAGTCAGAAAAGCTAAAGCGCAGAATGAAATCAGGCTTGCTAGAGAGGTTAAGAACAATAAAAAGGGCTTTTGGGGGTATGTCAGCAGCAAAAGGAAAAAGAAGGAAATGGTAGGGCCACTGTGTGGAGAAGATGGCAAAAAGTTAACAGGGGACAGAGAAAAGGCAGAATTACTCAACACCTTCTTTTCTTCAGTCTTCTCAGAAAAGGCAAAGGGTGCTCAACTTGAGGATAATGGAGCAGAGGACAGAATAGGACAATTTCAGCACAGAATAAGTAAAGAGATAGTACAGAAACATCTGGTTAATCTAAATTAATATAAGTCTCCAGGACCAGATGAATTACATCCAAGGGTATTAAAAGAACTGGCAAATGTAATATCGGAACCATTGGCAATAATCTTTGAGAACTCCTGGAAAACAGGAGAGGTCCCAGCGGACTGGAGGAGGGCAAATGTTGTCCCCATCTTCAAAAAGGGGAAAAAAGAGGATCCCAACAATTATCGTCCAGTTAGTCTGACATCAATACCCGGAAAGATTCTGGAGCAGATCATTAAACAGAGAGTCTGTGAACATCTGGAAGATAATTTCAGAATCACAAAAAGTCAACATGGGTTTCAGAGAAACAGGTCATGCCAGACAAATCTGATCTCTTTTTTTGATAAAATTACCAGCTTGGTAGATGAAGGGAATGCTGTGTATATAGTATATCTTGATTTCAGTAAGGCCTTTGACAAGGTTCCCCATGGCATTCTTGCAAGCAAGTTGGCAAAATGTGGGCTAGACAAAGTAACTGTTACATGGATTTGTAATTGGTTGACTGGTCGAACGCAAAGGGTGCTCAACAATGGCTCCTTTTCAACTTGGAAAGAAGTGACCAGTGGGGTGCCACAGGGCTCTGTCCTGGGCCCAGTGCTATTCAATATCTTTATTAATGACTTGGATGACGGTATTGGGGGCATAGTTATCAAATTTGCAGGCGACACCAAATTAGGAGGAGTAGCTAATACCCCAGAGGACAGGATCAAAATTCAAAATGACTTGAACAGACTAGAAAGTTGGGCCAAAGCTAACAAAATGAAATTCAACACGGAGAAATGTAAGGTACTGCACTTAGGGCGGAAAAATGAAAAGTACAGATATACGATGGGGGACACCTGGCTGAATGAGACTACGTGTGAAAGGGATCTAGGAATCCAGGTGGACCACAAGTTGAACATGAGTCAACAGTGCGATGCAGCAGCTAAAAAGGCCAATGCAATTTTAGGCTGCATCAGTAGAAGTATAGTGTCTAGATCAAGAGAAGTAATAGTGCCACTCTATTCTGCTTTGGTCAGGCCTCACCTGGAATATTGTGTCCAGTTCTGGGCACCACAATTCAAAAAGGATGTGGAGAAACTAGAGCGTGTCCAAAGGAGGGCAACTAAAATGGTGAAGGGTCTGGAAACCAAGCCCTATTAGGAACGACTTAGGGAGCTGGGGATGTTTAGCCTGGAGAAGAGAAGGCTGAGAGGTGATATGATAGCCATGTTTAAATATTTGAAGGGATGTCATATCGAGGAGGGAACAAGCTTGTTTTCTGCTGCTCCAGAGACTAGGACCCGAAACAATGGATGCAAGCTGCAAGAAAAGAGATTCCACCTCAACATTAGGAGGAACTTCCTGACAGTAAGGGCGGTTCGAGAGTGGAACACACTCCCTCGGAGAGTAGTGGAGTCTCCTTCCTTGGAGGTCTTTAAGCAGAGGCTGGATGGCCATCTGTCAGGGATGCTTTGATTGGGAGTTCCTGCATGGCAGGGGGTTGGACTGGATGGCCCTTGTGGTCTCTTCCAACTCTATGATTCTATGATTCTATAATCCTATGATTCTATGAAATGCTGATTCATGCACCTGCCACTTGAACTGTAGTGACTCTGTTACCATTGCTCCAGTTCCTTCCATGATGCATACTTGGCTGGTCTCATCCACTGTGCACTTTGCATCAGACCTCCCATGATGCACGGCTTGCCAAATGCTGATTCATGCACCTGCCACTTGAACTGTAGTAACTCTGTTACCATTGCTCCAGTTCCTTTCAGTGGCCACTTCCATGTCATTTTCCAGACCAGGGTGCCACATGGTTTTGTTAACTATGTCTGGATCTCCAGATGCAACTCACCAATTTTGGGGTTTACAAGGAAGCTTAGATGCTACCTAGTCCAACCCTGTATTACAGGCCAGACTTATTTGGTTGTCAAATGTGCACCCTAGGAACAACCTGGGCATAAACCAAGGAACAACAGAGTACAACCTGTTGTAACCTATAGAGTTTAGCATATATGGTATAAGATACAATACAGAAGGCTAGATGTATTAAAATGTCTGTGTATTATTATTGCAAACCTATCAATGCCTTCAATCTGGGCAGAACACCTTCTAGAATGTAAACAAGATATGGCATGAGAATTCTGGCACTTCTGGCAGGACTGTGAGATGTGAGCAGATGTAACTGAGAATAACCTCGCAGTAGATGTAATAGGTGATACAGTTAGAATGGTTGGCAGCCAAAGACTCCTGGTGTACAAACTCCTAGTATAGCACAATTGTCTTACAGTTAGGAATCTATGTTTTGATTGGATATCATAAGTGTGGGGACCACCATCTTTGTTTTGATTTATTTGATTTTATTTTGATTGGACAACTGATAGCTTGGATGAGTCATGGGAGAGAATAAAAGGAGCCAAGATAGAGCCAGCAAATTAGACTGCAAGTCTGCAATGTATGACAAATGCTATGCCTGCCAGCTGTGCTGATTGTGATAGACTAACAAATGACCCAAACATGCAGAAAGATAGGCTGAAAGACAACCCATACTTGTAAGAGAGAGAATAATAGAATGATAGAGTTGGAAGAGACCACAAGAGCCATCCAGTCCAACCCCCTGCCATCCAGGAATTCAAAATCAAAGCATCCCTGACAGATCACCATCCAGCCTCTGTTTAAAGACCTCCAAAGAAGGAGACTCCACCATATTCTGAGGGAGTGTGTTCCACTATTGAACAGCTCTCACTGTCAGGAAGTTCCTCCTAATGTTGAGGTGGAATCTCTTTTCCTGCAGCTTGCATCCGTTGTTCCGAGTCCTATTCTCTGGAGCCGCAGAAAACAAGCTAGCTCCTTCCTGAATATGACAGTCCTTCAAATATTTAAACAGAGTTATCATATCACCTCTTAACCATCTCTTCTACAGACTAAACATATCCGGTTCCCTAAGTTGTTCCTCATAGGGCATGGTTTCCAGACCCTTCACCATTTTAGTCGCCCTCCTCTGGACACGCTCCTTCTCAACACTCTTTTTGAATTGTGGTGCCCAAAACTGGACATAGTATTCCAGGTGGGTCCTGACCAAAGCAGAATACAGTCGCGCTATTACTTCCCTTGATCTAGATACTATACTTCTATTGATGCAGCCTAAAATTGCATTGGCCTTTTTAGCTGTTGCATCACACTGTTGACACATGTTCAACTTGTGGTCTACTAGGACTCCAAGATCCCTTTCACACATAGCCATGTTAATCTGGGTGTCCCCCATCTTATATCTATGCATTTCATTGTTTTGCCCTAAGTGCAATACCTTACATTTCTCTGTGTTGAAGTTCATTTTGTTAGCTTTGGCCCAGCTTTCTAATCAATTAAGGTCATTTTGAATTTTCATCCTGTCTTCTGGGATATTAGCTATTCCTCCTAATTTGATGTCATCTGCAAATTTGAGAAGCATCCCCCCTATACTTTCATCCAAATCATTGATAAAGATGTTGAATAGCACTGGGCCCAGGACAGAACCCTGTGGCACCTCACTGGTCACTTCTGTCCAGGATGAAGAGGAGCCGTTGCTGAACACCCTTTGTCAGTCAGCCAGTTATTAATCCACCTAACAGTTGTATTGTCTACCCATATTTTACTATCTTATTTGCAAGAATATTATAGAGGACCTTGTCAAAAGCCTTACTGAAATCAAGATATGCTATGTCTACCACATTCCCTTCATCTAGCAAGCTGGTAATTTTATCAAAAAAAAAAAAAAAAAAAAAAGAGAGATCAGATTAGTCTGGCATGACTTGTTTTTGAGAAACCCAGGTTGACTTTTAGTGATTATGGCATTCCCTTCTAAATGTTCATAGACTCTCTGTTTAATGAACTGTTCCAGAATCTTTCCCAGTATTGATGTCAAATTAATTGGATGATAGTTGTTGGGATCCTCTTTTCCCCCCTTTTTGAAGATGGGGACAATGTTTGCCCTCCTCCAGTCTGTTGGAACTTCTCCTGTTCTCCAGGAGTTCTCAAAGATTATTTCCAGTGGCTCTGAGATTACATTTGCCAGTTATTTTAATATCCTTGGATGTAGTTCATCTGGTCCTTTTATGAAATGTCTTAAAAGAACTTAAGAGAACTATGAAAAGTATGAAAGAACTTAACAGTGATGATAATGGCTATATGGCTGATTTATAATGCTTAAGATGGTAATGTTCCTACATGTGTTAACTACCAAAAATCTTGTTAAAGAGAGACAAAGGTTCATTCCCTATGAAAGTGTAACTTCTTACTAGCCATATGATGTAATATAATGAATGCATGATGCCTTAAATCCAATGTGATGTAATGTGATGCAAGTTCAGTGCCCAGGCATTGATATATCTGTGTTTCTCCCTCAAGGGAATGTATATGTTTGTATATCTATGAATGCATATAATAGCCTAAAAGATTAAGAAAGAGCCTGCTCATTATCCCATATAAATATCCTGAGATTTCAAGATTTAAGAATACTTAAGTAGAGTGCTGATGTTAACTTTGCCTGTCTGGTTTTAACGAATTGGAAACTCAGGTGGCCAGAAAGTAACAACAGAACCCCAGACAGAATCCAGAATACCTGATAAGTGGCAAGGACCCTCAGTCCCTCAGTCTAAAGATATTTTTTTTAGGGGGGGAGCCATACCTGTTTCACCTGTGCTACATACCTGTTTCACCTGTGCTACCACTGCCTTCCTAACAGATGGCTGTCTCGCCTTTGATTAAATATTTCCCACCACCTCCCAAGGCAGTCTATTCCACAGTCAGACAGCATTTATCAGGAGAACCCTTTGCCAAAATCTGCTTCCTTGCAGTTTCCAACTATTCGTCCTAATCTTGCTCTCTGTAACAACAAGGGGTGATATTTCCAGTCCAACACTAATACTCCCTCCAGATATTTAAAAACAGCTATTGTGCTTCTCATTAATATAGTAACATTATGATTGGACTTTAAAAACACAAGTATTAAAGATGAAGGAGTCTTGTTTAAGGGAGTTTATCACACGGCCAAATCCCATGCAGAAATGGGATTTAAATCCAGGAAAATCCCACAAAAGGGGGATTGTTTTCAGATGACATTGGGGGCATTGAGCATTAATGCGACATTAACCCACACAGAAAGTGGACAAAATCTGCTGCTTTTTACTTTTGAGATTTTCCCAAAAGTAAAAAGTGACCTATTTTGTCCACTCTCTGTGTGGGTTAATGTCCCATTAATGCTCAATGCCCCCAATGGGTCTGAAAATGATCCCACTTTTGTGGGATTTTCCTGGATTTAAATCCTGTTTCTGCAAAGGATTTGGCCACTTAGCTTCCTGTGTGATAAACTCCTTAGTCTGGCCACTCTAGTTTCCAAGTTGTGTCAAATTAAGGGAAAGGGAAAAATTGATTTGATCCACATTTTGAACTGAATATTTATATTTCAAACTTCCCAAACCAATATGTGACCCAAAATACAGTTACCTTTTAACTTTTTTTGAAATTTTCCAATGTCGTTTTCCATTTTTATTTTTTTAAAAATGTGTCTAGTAAGGGAAAGTGCACAAAACAGCATGCTTCTGTGCAAAGAAAATACCAAATTATTAGGGGAAATTGTTTACAAAGTATAAAGAAGCAGGCACAGAAAAATGTGTCCATTAGGAGAACTGTACACAGAGATTATCATATGGGCTTTTAAGAAAATTTGCAAAGTAGTAGAGAAATAGGATGAAAATGAGAGTCTGAGGAGTGGTGGAGGTAAGAGCCTTTGCAGACTGCCAGAAATAGTGCAAATTGAGCACACTTTAAGGGTTAGGGTTAGTGCTAGGGAATCATGGGAATTGTTTTTTCCCCTCTGAGACATTGAGCCTTCTCTGTCAGAGAGCTCTGGTGCCACAATAAAATACAGTTCCCATGATTCCCTAACCCTAACCCTAAACCTTAAAGTAGACTCAATTTGCACTATTTCTAGCAGCTTGCAAAGGCCCTAAAACTGGGTGATTGATCTATCCCGCATCAAATACATGAAATTATATAGTGAACGGAGGGGCTAAACAGACCAGTGATAAATGCCAGCATTGTGGCAGAGTTGGGGGATGGCAACCACACGCTTCATGCCCAACTGCCGCCCCAAAGCTGGAGTCATGCTGCCTGCCCGACCAGACGGTGGGTGGCATCACACCATTTCTTTGGCACAGAGTTTAGATGCACTGCGTCAAAGAAACATGGAAAGCCACCGCTGCAGTAAGGACAGCTTTTTGCCACTTTAAAAAAGAGAGTCAAAGTGCTGGATCGGGGCCATGGCATCTGGTTGCCGCAGCCTTGATGCAGCATTGAAAGGGGTGGCAGGATGCTACTCCAAAGGGATGGTCTGTTCAGCCCCTGTGTGACTGGAGAGTTTAAAGTAAATAATCTAAGATTGTGAAATCTGGCTTTATGGGGGAAAGTCTTAGTTTTATTCCACATATCTGTCTCACAGGATCTAGTCTGATGAAACAAAAATTCAAGAACAGTTATCAGTGCAAAACCCCCCCCAAACCCAAAACATCCTAGGCATAAACAACATCTCCTCCACAATAGTTCTTGTCTTATAGTACAGTATGGAAGAGCAAATAAAGTTTGAACTCCCCCTAGAAGCTAAAATGACTAAACTGTGGCTGTCACGCCTTGCACATATCATGAGAAGACATGACACATTAGAAAAGAATAATGTAGTAGGAACAAAGTAGGAACAAAGGAAGACCAAATTACAGGTGGATGGATTCAATCAAGGAAACCATGTCCTTGATCTTGTAAGGGCTGAGCAGGGCTGTTAATAACAGGATGTCTTGGAGATCTCTCATTCATAGAGTCATTGTAAGGACTTTATCACATGGGGGGGGGGGGGGGAGCCAGGATTTAAGTCGGGATTAAAAAGGCATTTTCCCGGCAAAGATTTTCAGACACATTGTGATTAGAGAGGACTTATCCTGGAAAGAAACCAGAATGCTCCAGCAACAAATCATTCATGGGGAAATCTCGTGAATGGTTTGTTGATGCAGCGTTACAGTTTCTTCCCAGGATAAGTGCTCTCTAATCGCGATGTTGTCTGAAAATCTTCACCACGATCTCTCAACCTTGCTGGGAAAATGCCTTTTTAATACCGGCTTTCCCTGGCTCCCCCCCCCCCCCCCCCAGTGTGATAAAATCCTAAGTCAAAGTCAACTTGATCACAATTAACAGCAACACAATTTTAAGAGAGATCTTGATTTTACAGACAGCTATATCTTTGAATTCTACCACAATTTTAAGAGGAACCAATTGTCAAACATCAGATGCACTTCTTCATGATGAATTCTTACCTGCTTTCCCACATTTCTTAGAGATTAGTTGAAAAGAGATCTATCTATATCTATTAAGCTTATTGCACCAGTGCCTGTAATGTTCCCATCAAGTCCCTGGAACGTAACGATATGGGAATGGGTGTTACTGCATTAGACTATTGATAACGCCACAGTAACATTATGAGAACACATATTATCACACAGCATTTACTGTTGTACCGGTACCAGCACTAAAGTAGTTCCTCAGCTGTCCCTCATTGGTGCATGCTCACTGTTGTAAAAACCCCTATGTCTGCATTGGAAAGAATGTTAACGAGAGGTAGCGAGCATTCATTGCTTTTTCTTGTAAACACGGCACAATTCAATCTACAAAAATAAAATAAATAAATAAATAGCTTGTGGTACCTTCCTTGCATCAAAACTGGAAGAGTTGAGTTGTGGACGTTCTAGGACAGGAAGGGAGGAGGTTGTCTTAGCCAATCAGAACACGAGGACAGATTGAGACCAGTAGGATTATCGCACACACATCATATCAAACGGTCTGAAAGCGGTCTTGCTGGCTGAGGATGCATTTTTACAGTTGTCCTGTTGGAACGGGCTAGGGACTGTCAGAGCACAGAATGGGAACTTGATGAGGATCATATCATGTGATAAAATCCGTTCCGTTCCATTCTCATCACGTACTCATTACGTTCCGAGAACACAGTGCGATAAGCTTATATAACATCTCTCTCTGTCTTTTTATTTTTTAAAAAAACAAGATGTAGACAGAGATTCAATGTTTTGATCCAAAGGAAGCATAGGAAAGCTTGGAAGGATATTTCCTGCTTTGCTTCTGTGCTTCTCTTAATTGCAGTGGTGTTCTGAAGGTGAACTGTTCAGTTACATAATCAGTATGAATAAGTTAGTTTGGTAGGAGAAGCTTATAGCTGGTTGCTCTTTGATGTCTACAGATCTCTGCTGAAGCATTCATTCACAAATTGATTCAAAAGCTTCTGAATGTGTGTGGCCATGGGGAGGGGGGAACCATTTGCTCTTTCAATCCGATCCTGTTGCCGCCATTTTTTCTTAAAAATATTGCTACACTTGTAGATGCCAATGATTGCTAATGTCATGGTGTTATGTAGACAGGAAAGCCTCATATTGAATGAGGGATGGTTTCACACACAACTTTCCATCACTCAATATCTTGTCCCTCAATGTCTTGTCACTCAATAATGATGAACAACTTCCATGGGGGACAAAAACATTTATTTATTGATAAAATGTTTTTGTCTTTACAAGCTTGTTTTCTGCTGCTCCAGAGACTAGGACCCGAAACAATGGATGTAAGCTCCAGGAAAAGAGATTCCACCTCAACATTAGGGGGAACTTCCTGACAGTAAGGGCGGTTCGACAGTGGAACACACTCCCTCGGAGAGTAGTGGAGTCTCCTTCCTTGGAGGTCTTTAAGCAAAGGCTGGATGGCCATCTGTTGGGGATGATTTGATTGGGAGTTTCTGCATGGCAGGGGTTGGACTGGATGGCCCTTGTGGTCTCTTCCAACTCTATGATTCTATGATTCTATGCAGAAATATCACTATTTTCTGAAAAGAAATTATAACAAATAATTTAAAAAAATCACATCTAAAACTTACCACAACACTCTTATGTACTTGTTTGGTTTCTTGGAAAATGTACTCTTAAAGTGGTGCTTCTTAACCATTTTGGGGTCAAGGACCCCTTGAGAACCTGATTGTATGAAGAATCTTTTGGAGACATATATTGGCATTGGAGTGCTACAGGGGGGCAAAATGAGGGGATTGCCATGAAAGGACCCTTGATGGCCACAGAAGAAAATGGAGTTGCTGTGTCATCTGATGCTTTGTGACAGTCAGAAAATAGATTTAGTGTTCTCCTTTGTTGTATTTCCATAAAGGCATAAAGCTGTAGTTGGAAAAGAACACACAATTTAATGTTGTGGGAAAACTGGACAATGAGGTCAGATTGGCTGAGTGTGGATAGGGGATGGACGCTCCTCCTCATTTCCCTGGTGTGCAATGCTTCCCTTTCAATCCCTTTCAAGCTACATACTTATAGTCCCATGATGCCACTTTAACTGTCATGGCTGCATATTATGGAATCCTGGGATTTGCAGTTTGGTGAGGTACCAGGGGTCTTTGGCTGAGAATTCTAAATATTTCATAAAACTGCAGTTCCCAGGATTCCCCAGGATGGGGCCATGACTGTTAAAGTGGTTGTGTGTAATCTGTAAGAGCTCTGTACTCCTAGGAAACTATCGGTCAGAACTGAGTATTTGATCTAGGAAGGAGAACCCAGTGGCATCACTAGGGTTGGCATCATCATGTGCAGTAATTCATGGTGTCACCCCTCTCTTGACTTCCTGCCATACCACACCATACAGAATCCTGAGTCATGTTTTCTGTACTAATGTTACTCATAAATCATGAATCCCATATATCTCTGAATGTAATGGCAATAGTTATGACATAAACAACTAGTAAAATTAAAATTATACCATTAAGTTACAAAATCATACACACCACTTGAGCAGATTTATGTGCACATTGTTTCATGTGGTTAAAGTGAAAATATGGTAAGAGTTGATGTTTTTAAAGAAAAAATTTAAAGAATAAAATTATTTTGATTTTTTTTTAAAAATTTAAATTTTACATTTTAAATGTTAATTTTCTTTAAAAACCTGGGCCCCCTCTTTTCTCCTCCCACTGAACCTTGCCCAACTCATACCACTTTTTCAGTGTTCTAAAGGGACACGGGTCAATGCCTCAGCCTGTTTCTACCGAAAGACAGATGTTTGGAGATCAATGGTGGTACTCCCACCCTTAAGGTGTCACCTGATGTGTTCTGAAGCCCCCCATACTCCTGGTGATGCACCTGCCTGTACCTGCATTTTTCTCTGGCCAGTTGACTGAACCAAGTGCTCTTCCCTTTGCCATGCTGTTCTTTTTGGGAAGCAGGAAGGGCAACCCCCAGTCATAGCCTTGCCAATGGCAAAGCGCAAACTGTGTGCTTGAAAGTAAATCTGTAGGAAATTCAGTTCCTAGATTTATAGCTAGGAATTAATACTCACTAGATGGAAATGAGAGCTGGACAGTTAAGAAAGATGATAGGAAGAAAATCAATTTATTTAAGATGTGGTGCTGGAGAAGAGTGCTGAGGATCCCATGGACAGCCAAAAGGACAAACAAATGGGTCCTAGAACAGATCAAACTGGAAACCAAGATGACCAAACTGTGGGGCCGTACAGATGGTCCCTAAAGAGCCACTCCATGCTGCTCCTGGGAGCGCTGGATCAGGGCCACAGTAACCACACACTGCACCTCCTATCTGGATTTTTGCCACTCCAAAAAGAGCTGACAAATGGCGGTCCTTTTTGGAGTGGCAAAAAGTTGCCCTTACTGCCACGCCATGGCTCTTCTGCACCAAGGGAGTGCCCTGACACTACATGTCATGCGGTGGGATGCGCGACATGATGACAGTGTCAGGGCAGCTGGCATGTTGTCGCCCCACTCCAACTCCACCCCCAGGCCAGCCCTTGTGGCTGGTCTGTACAGGCCCTGAGATTGTCGTACTTCAGACATATCATGAGAAGAGAGGATTTTTTGGAAAAAAACAATAATGCTGGGGAAGATGGAGGCAAGTAGGAAGAGAGGAAGGCCACATGCCAGATGGATGGACTCTATTAAGGAGGTCACAGGTATTAAGGGGTTGCAGGAATTAAGCATAGCAGTGGAGGACAGAGGGTCTTGGAGATGTCTCATCCATAGGGTTGCCATGAGTCAAGAGTAACAACAAACAACAAAGATAGTGACAACTTTATTATTGAGCCTGGTCAATAGGAATGAACAATGCTGACACTATCATTAAGCAGAGTGAGGCTATTGCCTCTAGTAGCAATTGCTGAGGGTGAATGACAGGAAGGTATCAACAAGAGTGTACCCACATTGCAGAAATAAAGCAGTCTGATACCACTAATTGCCATGACTCAGTGCTATGGAATTCTGGGATTTGTAGTATATTTGAGGAAATTCTATTGTGAGGAGGGGAAACAGGCTAATTGTATGGGATATGCATTTCCCTTAATGTCTAGTTTGATCCCCAAGTAGGCCCACTAAGGGTTTGGTTTTTCAAGCAAAATATTCTTCTGTCTGCTTCTGTTGTTATGTGGAGAAAGAGGATGGAAAAACAGACACTGGACATCCCTTCTCAATAGAATTGTGGGGAGAACTCCCCCCCATGTATTGTAGAAAGTTGCATTTCAAATATGCCCTGCTCTTTGACCTCACGAAACATGAGAGCCAATATTGTGAATATTTGCTTCAGCCCTAGATTAATTGCTGCAGACCTTGTTTTATAATAACCGTCTGCCAACTTTGCTAATGAAGGCTGTTCCAGAATCCAGAATAAATTTCATGCTTCCTAATCAAGGTTTTGCACCTCTTTCATTCCAGAAAAACTTCACTGGCTATTAAACATCTTTGGAGTAACCAAAAGAAGAAGTCTTAAAATAATTTATTGGTCAGCGGGCATAAATAAATGAACAGAGTTTTCCACTGGCATAATAATAATAATTCTAAAAAACTGATTAATTTTCTCTTTCTTTTTCTTTCTCTCTCTTGCAACAGGATATATATATATATATATATATATATGACCTTTGTTTGCTTTAGGAAGATGGCAGGATGGGCAAATGTGCATTTAAGTCTGTGCAATTATATATGCACTTTGAAATTGCTGACTCCTGGCCTCCATTAATAGAGGAACACTGACCTCTTTGCTTCATATCACTGAAGTGTAGGGAAAAGATCACTATGGTAATTCTCTTGAACAGATTGCAGCATTTCATCCAAATGTGAATTGGATGCTGGGGTAGTTGGCCTCTTGGGTATTTTAAGCACAGAACAGTCTGTTCTGTGATAGTCTATGATGTCCCCAAACCGTGTTAGAAATATCACAAGGGCAGGGCAAGCATTGTTTCCTCCTGCTAAAGTAAAGCCCTTGTAAATGATCAGGTGAGTCCTTGATTGCAATGAAATACTTGATTGCAATGAGATACTTGTATGTACATTGTTAGATTAGCTCATAATATTTCCTTTGAAAGACTTTCTTCACTGGTTATTGTGAGTGGACATGAAACCTAATGAGAGACAGAGGAGGACAGGAATGGGGGGAGGGAGGGAGAGTGTGTGTTTACACAGCACATTTCACTTATAGGATGTGCTTTAAATAGCTATGAGCTGATTGCGTGATTACTCTGTATAGCTTCAGAGAGACAGCCATGTTAGTCTGTTTTAGCATAAACAGGTAAGAAAAAAATCCACTGGCCCCCTCTGCAGACCAGGGCGTCGGGGATGCCCTGGTCCGGAGCACCGGTGGAGCTCAGCCTCCGCACCGCGGCGCTCCTCCGCCAACTCTAAAAGGAGCACCAAATTGGCGCTCCTTTTAGATGTCAGGGAAAGTGCGCCCTAAAAGTGGCGGGCGCACTTTACCTGACTCAAACACCGCGGCGCGTCCGGTCGCTGCGGCGTGAGGTCATCCCCGGAGCGCTGGCTGTGCGGACGGCTAGCGACTCCAAGGGCGAACTCAGGAAGAGGAAGGGGCGCCGCTCGTGCGGCTGCCCCTCCTCTTCCGGGCCCGGAAGACGGCTCAATTAGCCGTCTGCCGAGGCCCTATGATCTTCAAGACCAATGAGAAAAATGAAATTTCTAGCCTAAGCTTTTGTGGTCTGCAGCTTGATTCATCAGATGGGAATAGCCTTCTTATTGTGAAAGCCACATTTCACATGATGGAGTCATACTGTATAGCTTTGTCTCTCTGTTGCATGTACCCCTCCACACACTGTATGGAGAAGTACATGTTCAATGTCTGGGGGAAGAAGCTTTACCTGAATATTTCCTGGATGAGCCTTAGCCAATCACCAGGATTCCATTTTGCATGGAAAACCTTGGCAAACATGCACATGTTAAGTGGTATGGCAGCTGTGTGCCCCAAGGGATGGGAGGATGCAGTGTAACTCCATGGGTTTGTTACTTGCCTTATGGTTTTGCCTTACAGCCATAGTGGGGGATGGCCCCAAACATTCGATCATCCCTCAGCCCAACAACCTCTAGAAGTTCACACCATCCTCATGCCTCTCTTAAAGTGATACCTAATCAGAGTCTCAGATATGACAAAAGAATGTTTGCACTTCATAATCACTCAGGGTTTCTTATGGGAACAAAAGTAAGGGGCCAACAAGAACACACTTGGGGATAGGAAGGAACAGAAGCAGAGAGCTGAGAGTTAGTTTAAGGTAGCTGGAGGTGTCTCATTCTCTGGGGACCTGATGTTACACAGAAGATAAGATGCATGGGAGAAAGTAAGGGCCTTTGCAGACTACCAGAAATAGTGCAAATTGAGTCCACTTTAAATTGAGGCACTGCCCTGGCTCAGTGCTAGGGAATCATGGGAATTGTATTTTTTTCTAAGACATTGAGCCTTCTCTGTCAGAGAGCTCTGGTGCCACAATAAATTACAGTTCCCATGATTCCCTAGCACTGAGCCAGGGCAGTGCCTCAATTTAAAGTGGACTCATTTGCACTATTTCTGGCAGTCTGCAAAGGCCCTAAAGCTGGTGAACACCAAAACTGTAATGTACTCTGCCAACAGCTTCAGGTCTCAGTAGTTCTAGTCTACTTGTTCAGGTATGGGCTAGGCCTCCAATATTCATTGGAGGGGAAGGTGATGCTTTAGGAAATATAGAACAGAGCAATTTGAATGAAAAGATGTTTAGATCTTGTTAACCTGGTTCTTTGAGCTAAATTTCCTTTAATCATGCTCTTTTCTATGGCACATGTTTTGTTCCAAGACCTTAACAGCATAACTTTACCTAAAGCCTCATCAAGACAACCAGTTTCTGGAACTCGTAAGTCTGGGTTGGTCTTCATTCCTCTCTCTTTCCATTCATAGGCAGAGAACCTCTTTCTTACCAAAGGCTTTGTTTCTTAAATGGTCATTGCGTTGGTTTGGTCTGGTCTGTTTTTGTTTTTTTTAAAATCCATCACTATGTTTTATCTAGAGAGCCAGCATGGTATAGTGGTTTGAGTAGTGGACTAAGATTATGGAGACCATGATTTGAATCCTGGATCAGCCATGCAAATCCACTGGGTGACCTGGGACAAGTCACACTCAGCCCTAGAGGAAGATGAAGGAAAAACCCTTCTGAGATACATTCTTCTTCTTCTTCTTTTGCCAAGAAAACCCTGTGGTAGGTTTGCCTTTGTTGTTGTTAACTGCCTTTATGTCGATCTCGACCTATGGTGACCTTATGGATGAGACATCTCCTGACCCACTGTCCTCTACTGCTCTACCCAGCTCCTGCAAACTCATATTCATGGTCTCTTTAATAAAGGAGCTTATCACACAGTTAATTAAACCACCTTACCTGATCCATGTTAAATTTTAAATCAGGCTACATTCAGTGTGGCTTTTTTTGAAGCTGGGAGTTTTCCAGCTTGAGAAAATGGCCTCTGGAGCAGCCCTGGGAGCAGGGCTGGACCTGGGCTGGACCTGGGAGGCAATTTCAGCGGCTAAATCTTTGTGATAGGTTTGGGATGCAGCCCAATTTAAAATTTAAGCTGGATCAGGTAAGGCAATTTAATTAACTATGCAATAAGCTTCAAAGTCCATCCATCTAGCATGTGGCCTTCCTCTCTTTTTACTTCCCTCCATCTTTCCAAACATTATTGTCTTTTCCAATGATTCATGCCTTTTCATGATGTGTCCAAAGTATGACAGTCTAAATCTTGTCATCTTGGCTTCTAGGGATATTTCTGGCTTGATCTGCTCTAGGGGCCTTATCAAACGCTGGCCAGGAAGCGGAAAAAAAGCGAAGGCGGCAAACCTCCGCGGTCTTTCCATGGCCATTCCGTGGCCTTTCCGTGGCCATTCTGGAGGAGGCAGAGGCGGCGGCGGCGGGGGTTCCCTCCCGCACCTCGCCCTCCCTCCGACACTTGCCAGGCCTCCAGCCAGCCAAGACACCGGCTGAGAGGCGGCTCTGGCCACGGAGGAGGCGGCGGCGGAGGCTCCCTCCCGCACCTCGCCCTCCCTCCGACACTTGCCAGGCCTCCAGCCAGCCCAAAGCACCGGCTGAGGAGAGGCGGCTCTGGCCGTGGAGGAGGCAGAGGCGGCGGCTCCCTTCCGCATCTCGCCCTCCTCCCAGCTGTACTTCCCCAAAAAACCGAATGTCAAAAGATCCCCTTTGACTTCGGTTCAGGGGGAGAAAAAACGTTTTAGCTTTGGATTGCCTTCAGATATTGTGTGGACACAAGGAGAGGAAAAACGTTTTAGCTTTGGATTGCCTTTGGATATGTGTGGACACAAGGTAAGGAAAAACGTTTTAGCTTTGGATTGCCTTTGGATATCTTCTGCTTGGGACCCCGTGGGATAAGGTCCTAGGATTCATTTGTTTGTCCTTTTGGCTGTCCATGGGATCCTCAGCACTCTTCTCCAGCATCACATCTCAAATGTGTTGATTTTCCTCTTATCTTCTTTCTTTACAGGCCAGCTCTCACATCTATACATGGTAATAGGGAATACAATGGCTTGTATGATTCTGACTTTTGTGCTGAGTTGTATGTCTTTGCATTTTAGGATCTTTTCTAGTTCTTTCATAGCCACCCTCCCCATTCTTAATCTTCTTCTGATTTTCTGGCTGCAGTCCCTGTTCCAATCAATGTTTGATCCCAGGTATGAGAACTCTTTTACTATTTCTATCTCCTCATTGTCTAGGTTGAACTTGTGAAGGTCCTCAGTGGTCGTTATTTTTGTTTTCTTTATGTTCAACAGAAAGTCTGCCTTTGCACTTTTTCTTTGATCTTCCTTAGTAGTTGTTCTAGGTCTGTGAGGCTTTCTGCTAGTATTATGGTGTTGTCAGCATATCTCAGATTGTTGATATTTCTTCCTCCTATTTTCACTCCTCCCTCTTCCATGTCCAAGCCTGCTTTCCTTACAATATGCTCTGCATATAAGTTGAATAGGTAGGGTGATAGGATGCAACCTTGTCTGACTCTTTTGCCAATTGGGAACCATTCTGTTTCTCCATGTTCTGTTCTGACAGTAGCCTCTTGTCCTGAGTACAGATTCCTCATCAGGACTATCAGATGTGTTGGCACTCCCATGTCTTTAAGGGCATTCCATAGCCTTTTATAATCTGTGCAGTCGAACCCTTTGCTATAGTCTATAAAGCACATGCTGATTTTCTTTTGGAACTCCCTGCTACACTCCATTAGCCATCTTATATTTGCAATGTGATCCCTGGTGCCTCTTCCTTTCCTGAACCCTGCTTGGACCTCTGGGATTTCTCTCTCCATGTGTGGTTATAGTCTATGTGGCAGAATTTTGAGCATGATTTTGCTTGCATGGGAGATTAGTGCTATGGTTCTATAGTTGCTGCAATCTCTTGCAGTCTCTTTCTGCAACTGTTGCAGTCTCTTGCAGTCTAAGGTTTGCCTTAGGGTCACCATAAGTCAGAAATGACTTGAAAGCAAACAGCAGCAGCTACATCAAGTGTTTTATCTCTGAAGATGCCAGCCACAGCTGCTGGCAAAATGTCAGGAATAAACTCTTCCAGAACATGGCCACATAGAATGAAAACCCCACAAAAAATTATAAATGTTTTAACTACTTTTTTTAAAGCTAAATTGTTGTTAGCTAATGTTTTTAATACATCTGTTTATGTTTTAAAAACTTTGCATTATGCCTTATTTCAAATGCATTATGTTTTAATATATTGTAAGCTGCTTGGGATTCTATATTGAGTGAAAGGAAGGATATGAATAAAATAAAATAACAAACTCTGAAAAAGAAGATTACAACAAAGGAGGTGCAATCAAAGGATATGACGACAAAGTATTCATAAGTATGTTATATCATGCTCTCTTTTACTTTTCCTAAGTTTTCCATTTGCTCCATTTGAAAGAAGAAGTGCATGACAAGCTGGATTGTATGAATATCATGTGATATACCCATGGCTCCAGGAACTGGATGTATTTTAAAAGGCCCATGCTTCTCTTTGGTGTAAGTCTGCTGTGTCTTTAATTTTGGTAAGCTATTAATAAATACAGTGGACCCTTCCTATACATGGGAGATCCATTCTGCCCCCCCTCCCATGGATGGGGAAAATGCATAAGCTCAAAGCCCATTGATTTGTATGGCGGTGCGCTTCTGCATGCAGTGCTGTGCATGCTGCGGTGCCCACACCATTTTGTCCTGCCAGGCTTGCCATATGCATAAGCTCAGAGCCACATATGGCAACCCCCACATATGGTGTGGGTGTGCTGTAAAAGAACATTGGGAGTTCAGTGCACACAGTATAGCAGTTATTTCCTCTTCTACTGAGCTAAGTGCAGTCAGAGTTTGGAAAAAGTTACTTTTTGGACTACTAAAATGCTTCCTGCATTCAAATTGCAATTTTATGGGGGGGGGAGAAATGTGTGTGAATTTTATGTCCCAAACTGTGATTAGTCTTTGAAAACTGCAGGGGGGAAGCAGACGGGCGGCCCTGGGCCGCCCCAGGAAGCTGCGCCGCGGGGCCGAGGTATCCGCACACCTCGGCCCCGCAGCGCAGCTTCGCCGCCCCTGGAAGGAGCGCTAAAATAGCGCTCCTTCCACAAGTCGCCGAAGGTGCGCCGCAAAAGGCTGGTGGCGCACCTTCAGTGACTCTTCCGCTGCAGCGTGTGCAGACGTTGCGGCGGGAAGGCATCGTCGGAGCACTGGCTGTGAAGAGGGGCTGGTGCTCCGACGATGCCTTCGGGAAGGGTTTGGGGTGCCCACCGTGCAGCTGCCCCTCCCCTTCCTTGCCCCTAAAACGGCCCTTTGCGCCATCTGCTTCCCCCCTGCAGTTTTTATAGACCTTCTTGTAGCAGGGAGAAAATTGCTAAAAATTACTCATTGCTTCCTTTGAGAATGAAATTAGTACAGAATTACATCTCTAACTCATCTCCACTTTTGT
This sequence comes from Phrynosoma blainvillii, assembly GCA_026167975.1. NCBI lineage: Eukaryota > Metazoa > Chordata > Lepidosauria > Squamata > Phrynosomatidae > Phrynosoma > Phrynosoma blainvillii. Next base: position 49,693,878 of record JANUYF010000001.1, on the reverse strand, counting down.
TCAGTATCCTTTTTGCTAAATTAGAATAAAATAAATCCATGTTTCGCCCCTCCTCCAATCTGACCAAAACTATAAATCAGAGCTTGAAAACCCACAGTTTTCCAAACTACAATACCCAGAATTGTGATCCACTAAAAGTAACAATTCTCAGTTTTCCTATAAAAAATAGGAGGTCACCTTTTGTAATCTTTATCGCTAGCATAAACTCAAGCCAGTTGCAATGGTTTCCCTCCTTGCTCCATCTCTTTTAGGAAAGCAAACAACAGGTATTAAATTCCTCAAGGGAAACACTCCTGAGCCCCTAAGAGACCATAACTGAGCAAGTGAGCAAATGTTACTGGTGTTTAGCACAAAGTCTGCCCCCTGCAAAAACTGTTTTGCTGAAGCTCCGCTTGGATGCTTGAGCTTGTTATCAAGTTTAAACAGGCAAATGGACAGCTTGGCTGCTGTTCAGCAATTTCACATTCTTACATAGTGGGGCAGATCTCACAAATGCTGAGTAAGGATGGAGAAATGCCATCTTCCAACAACAAACATATAAGGAGGAGAAATAGATTTTGACATTGGCCAAGGAGTGTGTGTGTGCACGTGGAAGGGCATTCAAATCACCTGTCGACTTATGGAGACCCCATGAATTTCAGAGGGTTTTCCTAGGCAAAATAGGAAGTGATTTTGCCAGTTCTTTCCTCTGAAATACAGCATACAGCACCTGGTATTCATTGGTAGTCTCTCATCCAAATACTAACCAGAGCTGACCCTGCTTAGCTTCTAAGATCAGATAGGATGTAGTGCCTTAGGGTATTTAGGCATGTTGTGATCAAGGTCCTTACAACAGAACAAATTCTATATGGTTGGTTACAAGGACTAGATTTAGGGGGGTTGCAGACTGCCAGAAATAGTGCAAATTGAGTCCACTTTAAGGGTTAGGGTTAGGGAATCATGGGAACTGTAGTTTATTGTGGCACCAGAGCTCTCTGACAGAGAAGGCTCAATGTCTCAGAAAAAAAAATTCCCATGATTCCCTAGCACTAATCCTAACCCTAAAAGTGGACTCAATTTGCACTATTTCTGGCAGTCTGCAACCCCCCTGAGTCATGCTATATTACAAATCCTTCCTTTGTTAAGACTTCAATATATTTATTGAACATTCAACATAATGTTAAGATTCACAGGCAACCATATATGCATTATGCAGTCCCAATTAATACTATATCATCCCAATTTTTCTGTTGCTTTAAAATGTTCCAGTTTCTTTCTTCTTCCACTTTAATCTTAACTGAGTAGTTCAATTGCTGCAAATTGAGTTCAAAGTGTAAATGTACTTTGCATTCCATTAACTCAGTCAAGGGGGGAGGAGAGGAGGGGAGTGGGATCTTGCCCTTCTCAGTATGCTCAGGCAAAAGTATTGCAGCCTTTCCTAGCTTGTGTGATCTTCCTCATTGATAACGTTTGCCATCTTGATCACATTCTGATGTTGCTTGACCACACATGCCCTATCTGTGAAATGTTTGTGGGTATACAACTAAGCAGGAAACCTCCCATAAATCCTATACTTTAACATCCAATTGATTTGCAGAAGTCATCAGCTAAAAACACCAACTTTTCCTAATGTCTGCTGCTTCAGCTACTGTTAAATGTACAGTTAACCACAGGAAGGGATGAAAAGCTGCAATCTCTAATAGATACTTCAGAAGAGATGGACCAATGTAGCCTGCTAAAAGTGTGTGGCTATGTTTGCCTTTGGCTACTGATGCAAGATTGCCACATATCTAAGGGAGAACCTGAAAAGGGAAACCAGGCAACCTCTGACTGCATAGTTTGCACAAGTTTTTTGTTTGGATAGCTCTTTTACAGTTTGAACTAAAGCGCTGACTAGATTTCTACATCCACTGTCATGGCAGCCACCAGCTTTTCCTGCTTCCTAGAACCCTAGGAAAAGCCCAATTTCTTATAGATTGAAATATCCAGCTAGCTTTAGAACATCCAAGCCTGTAATGGGGGAGGGAATGGAGCTTCAAATGCCTCTCAAATCCCTCTGGTCTTCCATCCCACAGCAGGTTGGCCATTGACTTCACAGAGGACGTTATCACACGTGGGCCAGAAAGCGGAAATAAAAGTGGGAATGAGGCATCCCGAAAATAAACGGGAAATAGCCCTTGTTTCCGCATATGTCATTACCTTAATTGCACATTTACAGTAAGTGTATTGAACGTCCACACACAAGAGAAAAAACCCCGTAAATGTAGCCGAAATGAGCCTCCTGCACATGTGCAGAGAGAGGAATGCTCGCTGGAACCATGGCAACAGCGGGGAAATGCGGCACAATACGTATTTGGTTATCAGACCTAAGGTAAATGCGAAATTATTCCCGTCGCGCAATTGCAATTCCTGAAGAAACCGAAATTCAAAAGATCTGAGATCATTCCGCTTTCTGTCAGGGTTCTGTTGGGGTTCTGTGCGATGTCGTGTGAAAACACGGGCCAATAATACGTATTAGGTCAGGATTTCGTGTGGATTTTGTTTGGATTGGGCCCCGTGTGATAACGTCCTGAATGAGTTTCCCTGTCCAAGGACATACTGATTTTCTGGTGGATATTATGGTGGATATTATGGAGCTGATTCTGTCGAGTGCACTTCCTTTATGGATAAATATTTCAGCTCAGAAATTTATCCAGGTTGGCTACCAGCTTAATACTCAGGCTGTTGTTGTGGTGGTGCCTTCAAGTCCTTTCCACTTTACGGTGATCCTAAGGTGAACCTATCATAGAGTTTTCTTGGCAAGATTTGTTCAGAGGAGAGTTGTTCAGTGCAAGATTTGCCATTGTCTTCCCCTAAGGCTGAGAGCATGTGACTTGCCCAAGGTTACTCAGTGTGTTTCATGGTCAGAAGAGCTACCCCACTCCATTTTTAATTTTTTTAATTTTTTTTGCTTTGGGACCGGAATGTATCCAGAAGTAATTGAAAGAGGAAGTATGTTACCTCAGTTCTAGCCTGAAGATTCTAGAGGATGGAACCATGGCAGTTAACGTGGAATAATAGTGCTACAATTCTGTAGTGTGAATGGTCTCCAGGTAAGATGTTACCAAAGCAGAATACAGTGGTACTACTATTTTTCTTGATCTGGACACAGTATTTCTGTTGATACAGCAAAAGACCTCAGGTAAACCCCATAATAGGTTAGGGTTGCCATACGTCAGAAACAACTTGAAGATACAATGCACACACATTAAAAAGGACTTTTGACTGAAGCCCTCAAAGGAGCCCTGGTGGTGCAGTGGTTAAATGCTGGTACTGCAGCTATTCACAGCCACAAGGTTGTGAGTTCAATCCCACATAGAGCTCCAGGCTTGACTCAGCCTTGCATCCTTTTGTATGTTGCTAAAATGAGTATCCAAATTGTTGGGGGCAATTAGCTTACACACTGTAAACTGCTTAGAGAGTGCTTAAGTGCACTGATAACCAGTATAGAAATGTACTTGCTATTGCTTGCTAGTAAATGGCTGCCAAATGGTTGTAAAACTGGGGGACATAACAACGATTGAAGGATGAAAGATCTGATTCAGTAAAAAGCAGTTTCCTATGTACTACTATGTATGTGGTATGTGTGTTAGGCACCAAATGATTTTGTAGTTTTGCACATTCATGGAAGGAACACACCAGAAAACATGCTCCCTCCCCATACAAGTTTTCATGATAAGTCCCTGCAAGGCATTTTCCATGGCCCATTTGTGTCATTACTAATCAAGAGGGAAACACCCAATGGCACTCCAGTGTCATATAGTGTGAGATTTTTCCCTTTTGATTTTAAGGGTTAAGCTTAGTTAGAGTGGATGTTCTGTTATGGTATGGAAGGAAATAAATACCCAAATTAATACATATCGTAATATTGCAATGTACAGCTCAGATGATGAATGATACTTTACTTTTGGAACACAAATTTTGTTTTGCTTTTGTTTCTTAGTTACGCTAGTGAGTTGGCCAGTAAATTGCCAAGAGAAGCATTTCTCTTGGAAAATGCTGACTCACAGGCATCTCAACATCAGCCGTAAGTGCCTTTCAAATAGAGGAGAGCTGGAATATCTCCGGAGACATTTTCTGACCAAAAATCCTGAGATTTTTCTTCTTTTTCTTTCCCTAAGAAAAAGAATACAGTTGAATTTCATTCAAATATTCGCCGTCATTTTGGTGTGCAGTGGCTGCTACTCCTCAGTGCCTCAACATTAGGGTTGCCAGGTTAGAACTACTCCAAAACCTGAACTAGATGGATGATCACAGCTGTATCTGCATTGCAGAAATAATCCGGTTTGACACCACTTTAACTGCTATGGGATTCTGGGGTTTGTAGTTTGTTGTGGCACCAGAGCATGTAACTGAATTATGCCACAGATGCCAGAATTTTTGACAAATGGCAAAGGAGAAATAGATTTAAGATTTATCTACATCTGTGGTGATTGCACTTGCCTTCTGATGTTTTTTTAAAATTAGTTTTCTGCAGTTGTCAAAAGAGATGGAAAGAACACGGGGGACTATTGGATCATAACGGCATATAGATGTCACATAAAATGTGAGTGGATAATGGATGGCTGTCACTACATACATTTAGGTTTGAATCCTATTGATAGTTGCTTCTACAGTAGACACAATGAATCAATTGTGGAATGATGAGTCTACATTTAAGAAACTCCTATTGACTCCATGTGTCTATTGTAATTGGGACTACCAATAAGATTCAAACCTAAATGTAGAAGCATAGTTGTTTCGCAGTACCTTCCTTACCCAGAACATTTACAGAAAGTTTCCCCCCTATTCAGTGCCACCACTTGTAGGTGTGCAGTTACTTGCTGCTGTGATCTAGGGTGCCTTGTTTCCATTGCTACTGCAGGTAAATGACAGAGAAGAATTTGAAGTATCCCTTAATGAAAGTTAAAACTTATTTTAGTAGTGGAAGAACTACTTGTTTCTAACCCCAGAGCAAGCAATTACATGGCAATGGCAGCAGCACTGAAGAGGGAAAACCCTTTCTGAGATTTTTTTAAAAGAATCTGAATGTGTGAGAAAGATAAATTGATGGATTTCTGTGTCCTTAGTTATTTGGTTTCAAGAACCCTGAGCTTTGACAAGGGTTTTTCCATTCCAAACATCCCAGAGTGATCTCTGTATCAACAAACATCTTCTAACAATTTGTGCCTATGAAAAGACATTCACTGGTTAGTCTTGTGACTTGTCCATGAACATTCTTTTGTCCCATCTCAGATTGTCTAGGCACTGCTTTAGAGCAAAAGAGTGATTACGATTGATGTCTTTACAGAAATTGGTCAATGATTTGATTCTCACAATAATATTTTCCAAGTAGGGTAGAAGATGCCCTCCTCCCAAATTTGGTTTGTAATATGGAGATTATGAAAAGTGAATGATTTCTGTGCTCATTGCAAAATATCTTAAAGCAAAGCAAAAAACATGCATGCAACTGATGAGTAAAAATTGTTCTAAATAAGAGACAAGAGTTACTCCAAATTGTTTAAAAATTCCATTACATTAAAATGATTCCATAGAGTCAGCCATTCAGGATGCCTTTTCACCATGGTGAAAGAAGTGCCCTGGTTCTTGTGAAAACATAAAGCTCTTTAATGATGTGGGGAGCTGGTGTATGTGTGGAAGCAGTGATCCCATGAACAAGAGTGAGCAACAGAGGTTGTAAGTCATTCCGGGTTGGGACCCTGGTGGGAGTGCTCCATGAGGGCTTTCAGGAAGATTTGGTGAGTCAACCAAGCAAATATTGATTAATGAGTTGCAACTAAGAGAACAGCACCAGCTGAGAAAATACTCTTCTCAAGGTTGAATCAGAGAGTGGGGATGGATAACCTAATAGCTGACTGGATAGATGCTACTAAAAGATATGCTGGATTAGGAGAATTTAGATACTTGGAAGGAGTGAACATGCATGTAATATCATGAGATGGGATGCAAGAAACTGTGTTGAGATGATGAAGTAGACAGCAATGGAGAGAGTGAGCTTGCAAGTGACAAAGAGAAACAGAGCATCCTTTCACAGTACACAAATATAGCACTAATCTGTGAAATTTTGGGATTTGAAGTTTAATGAGGGGGCATTTAGTATTCTTAGCCAGGGAGGTCTAGTGCCTCACCAGACTACAAACCTGGGATTCCATAGATGGTTAAAGTGGAACTATAGTGCTATAATTGTGAAAGAGCTCCAGTATAGTTTGGTTTTCAAAAGAGAAAATAAACTATTTTGTTATATGTGCACATTTGTTAGTGGCGTATGAGAAATGTTGCCTGGGGAATGCTGGGAACTGTAGTCCCCAAAGCAGCAACATTCCTATGGTTTGCTGATATTATCCAGTCTGTCAATCAGAGGTGCGGTGTAAAACCTTGCTCTTGTCATGTATAAATTCAGTATGCACTTTTATTTATCCACAACCCCTTTCTGTAATGGTGGTCATCATCATCATCATCATCATCATCATCGCTGTTGTTGTTGTTGCTTTTGGTGACTCTTTCACATGTTCTCCTCTGAGTCTTCAGTACAGTGTTTCTTCAAGGACTACCATCAAGTGGTCTACTGCTTTCTTCCTGCCTCACTATGACAAAAAGGAAGATTTGTTGTAATAATAACTACAGCAGGTTTGGGTGGATGAGCGGGGAGAAGAGAAGCTATTGAGTTCATTTACTCTAAAACCAAGCAGTACACCAGTGGCCCTTGCTGGAGTCTGGAAAATATACCGTACTTTTTGGACTGCAGCACCCAGAATCTCCCAGGCAGAATGAGATTCTGGGAATTCAAAACAAAAAACAAAACCCCCAAACTGTTTCCAAAACTCTAACTTTGATGTATTTGAAGGTCTGGGCAACATCTCGAGGCAAAACGCCAGCAAACTTATGAAGGTGTTTTCCAAGTTGGCAGGTCTCTTATATCTTGCCAACAAGATGTTTATCATTATGTTCTCTCAAGTCATCTTAAATGTAGGAATGAAAGACCCTATGAATGAGAGACCACCTAAGATACCCTGTTATTAACAGCCCTAATCTGGTCTTGCAAACTCAGGGTTCTGGCTTCCTTGTCTGTTTATCCACCTGCTTTGCACTCTTCTTTTCCTACAGCCTTCAACTTTATCAAGCATTATAGTTTTCCCCCCATGAATCATGCCATCTCAAGATATGTTCTAAGTATAATTGTGTTACATGAGTCAAGCGACTTTCATGCTCTCTCTTTGGACGTTTTCACACTGGGCTCCCTAAAGCCGGCTGGAGCCCTTCCCCTAAAGCCGGCTGGACCCTGTGCCGCTGACACCGGAATGACTCCGGCGGCGGCAGGCTAATTCCTTTTGCCACCCGGAATTACCTGAAGCCGGAGTTAGCCAGGAATTAGCTTGCCGCTGCCAGAGTGAGGCCGGACTTAGGGCTCCGTGTGTTTGAACACACGGAACCAAAAGCCGGCCGGACGCAGGGATGACACCGGAAGGGGCGGGGTTTGCCGCCGCGTGTGTGTGAACACACGGGAAATGGCGCCGGAGTGAGGCCGGCGGGAGGCCGGCTAGCGTCCTCAAAAAGGCCAGTGTGAAAACGTCCTGTGTGTATATATTTCTGACATGACTTTAAAACGCAAATACAGTTTCAGCCATGTACTCAGGAGTGAGTTGGTCACATAGACTCTCAGCGGTAGATGGTCACATAGACCCCAGCATTCATTAGCAGATCAAATACTTAGTTTCAGGAGTTACAAACAGAAAGATTCACACCTCAGGAAACAAGGAAGCTAGAGGATCAATATACCAGATGACTTTTGGCCACAAGAAAGATAAGATCCATTACCCCCCTCTGGAAGCCATCTACTTCAAGGAAACCTTTACAATGTTAATTTGGCCCTTTGATATACATCAATCAGCCTTTGTCCCAGGCTGTATTCAGTCTATAAAAGGTCTACCAAAATTTTCGTTAGGTGTGTTTGGTTAGAATTCCTGGTGACACTGCGTCATTCTGAATTCTGATCCAGCTCCAACTTGTTCCACATTCCCGTCCCTTCATCCAGTTGAGTCCAACTCCACATCAGTATATCTGGAGCACCCCAGACAGATAATATCATCATTAGAAGGCCTCATATCTATTTCATGCTAACTTGCTTTATTCCTGAGTTCTTGGGGGAATGTGTGAGTGAATGGTTGTCTTTTTATGCTTGATTCTCAATAAATCTACAAATTGATTTGGAAAACTTTATCTCTGTGAATCTATGCCCTCAGCCACCTCTGAATAAATTGTGTTTGCCTCCTGCTAACTATTTGAGCTAATATTAAAATTTCCCAAGGCCAAGTTCATTTTACAATAGCTTCAGTTCAGTCATTTTGGCTTCTAGTAAGAGTTTGTGCTCAGTTTTCTCTAGGACCTACTTATTTATTTATTTATTTATTTATTTTTTAGTTCTACTCCAACACTCTGTTTCAAATGAACTGATTTTCTTCATCTTCAGATTTCATAATCATACATATAAACTGGAAATAGTATGGCATGGATGATTCTTTAGCATTTAATGACGCATCTTTACACTTGAAGATCTTACCTAATTCCTTCATAGCTGCCCTTTCAAGTCTTTAGTCTTCTGATTTCTTGAAGACAGTTTGCATTTTAATTAGTGACTGAGCCAAGGGATAGAAAATCTTTAACAAATTTGATGTATTCCTTACCTAATTTACAGTTATATACATCTTCTATAGTGATTATTTTTTGTTTCTATAATATTCAGCTGTAACCTACTTTGCACTTTCTTCCTTAACTTCCATCAGTAGTTATTCCAAGGCTGCATCTGCACTGCAGAATTAATGGAGTTTGACACTCCTTTAACTGCCATGGCTCAATACTATGGAATACTGGGATTTCTAGATTTGTGAGAAATTTAGCCTTCTCTGTCAGAGAGCTTGGGTACCACAATAAACTACATATCCCAGGATTCCATAGGATGGTGCCCATGACAGTTAAAGTGATGTCAATCTGTATTAATTCTGCAGTGTGGCAGCAGCCTAAGCCTTTGCTGTATTCTTCTGCCAGTATGGTATCATCTCCATATCTAACATTATTGATGTTTCTTATTCAGATTTTTACACCTCCCTCACTAAATCTAATCTCATTTTCCATGTAATATATTCTGCATATAAATAACATGTCTAAGGGCCTTTGCAGACTGCCAGAAATAGTGCAAATTGAGTCCACTTTAACTGCCCTGACTCAGTGCTAGGGAATCATAGGAACTATAGTTTATTGTGGCACCAGAGCTTTTAACAGAGAAGGCTCAATGTCTGAGAAAAAAATACAATTCCCATGATTCCCTAGCACTGAGCCAGGGCAGTTAAAGTGGACTCAATTTGCACTATTTCTAGCAGTCTGCAAAGGCCCTAACTCCCTTGTCAAGTGAAAAACATTCTCTGCCCCCCTCCCCTTGTGCCTTTTCCAGCGCATAGGTTAAAGATCAGACCATTCAAATGTGGTGGCACTCACATTTTTTTAGGGTGATCTGTGTTTTTCCATTATCTACACAAAGTCTTTGCTATAATCTATAAAGGACAGATTGATTTTCTTCCAAAAATTTTGGTACATTTCACTAGCAAACATATGTTTGCAATATGATCTCTAGTCCCTCTTCTCTTTTCTGAAGCCATCTTCAGGATCTGGTATTTCTGGCTCTGTATACAGTAAAAATCTTTAATGTAAAATCTTAAATATCACAGTAGATTAGTCCAATGGTCCAATGGTTGCTGCAATCCCTGGTGTGCCCTTTTTGGAGGACTGGAATATATATTAAGAGTTTTCAGTCTATGGGCCATTATTTTGTTTTCCATGTTTTGGGGGAGATTTTGGTTAGAAATTGGATGGATTCACCTCTGTAGGATGAAACAACTCTATTGGTATGCCATCTATGCTTGGTGATTTAGTTCTCATAAGTGCTTTGGGAGAAGTTTCCACTTCACTTTTTGAAACTTTATAAATAGGGTATACACACACACACACACACACACACACACACACACCTTTTATATCCTGGCTCTCCTTGCAGTTTTGTATCCATAATTAAGAATAAATCCACCTGAGCCATAAATTACCACTATCCCCATTTTATTGCATCAATAAAAACTTCCCATGAAAGGAATCAAAGAATAGTTCTAGAAAGATAACCAAAATCAATAACAGGGATTACAAGCAGCAATGAGAAAAACGAGAAAGAGTAAATGCCCCTGTGTGTACTTGAAATTACTAAACTATTTCCCTTCTCCAAATCCATTTGCTCTTTTTCAGCATTACTCTTAATTTTATTCAGCTGAAATGCTGAATTTTTATTGAATTTTGACATTTCATGTACATCAACATATACAAGCAAATCTAATATTAAACATAAAAAAACAATTACCACATGGAATTTCAATGCACTGAAGATACCAAGGGCTGCACCTAGATATCTGTTGTATATTTTGATGTATTTTGATACATTTAAACTGCTGAGAACTGCACTGTAAAGAAAAACAAAACCTGGGAAGAACTCTGATCTGTATATTAGTCAGGGTACTTGATTTCTTTTTATTGATTAAAATATTTCTATCAACTTATATATAAAAAAAATGTCAGGGTGGCTTACAAGTAAAATTTAAATGAATAGATTAAAACAGTTTACAATGTTAAAAATAATTTAGATAAATTAAAACCATAATAAACATAATTAGTGAGTTAAAACAAATTTAGAAGATCAAAACAGTTTAAAACCATGTGCTAAAATATTTAAGAGAATTCTGGTGCCTTAATGAAATCAATGTTGGCGCCAATTGGGCTTCCAAAGGGAGGGCATTCCACAATTGCTGTGCCATGGCAGAGAAGGCCCTCACCCATGTTCCTACAGTGTGTTGGCCTCATTAGTGGACAGTGAGACCTTATCCTTGGGCAGGTACATATATAGAGAAACACTTCTTTAAGTACTGAAGTCCCAGTGTGAATTTAAAAAAAACACAAATGAACAAACAACCAGACGAATCCCCTTGCTTTTAACCTGAACATTTCCATCCTTCGGAGATAAGAGCTAAATGGCCTTCATTCTGAGAGGACCTTTGATTCTTACACTTCTGCCTTCAGGCTATGGGTTTTAACACATAGATGAGGAAAAAAAAATTCTGCTGAGAAAGGAAAATTATCTTTCTGATTTGAAGTGTTGATTACATTCCTTGTTTGAAGAAACTCGGATGTAAGCAGATCTAAGGTTCCTGTTAATTAAACATTGCATACATTGAACTTGCCCTCCCTGTAATAAATAGAAAGCCAGTTCTTGGGACAATTTAGGAAAGCTGATATATGGCAGACAGAGAGGATGTGCTTTGATCTATGATGTTAATGTTTCCAAGTTGTAAAAATATGTAAAAACTGGCCTCTGTCTCTGGGAACTATTCAGAGTCTCACTTTGGACCTATGCAAGTGGATTTATTTCTGCAGAAATAAACTTGCTTGCATTGCCTCTGCTAATTTGGACCTCTGCTGGGCAGCAAATCTCATTTTTATGTGAAACCAGACCATTTGGGATTTTAAATGTGATTGTGTAACCATTGCAGATCAGGTCATTCTGAACAGGATGGGAAAGATTGAATTTCTCATGCAATTGTGGATTTGTACTTCCACAATTTACTTTGGGTGTGTACATAGGATTCTTGATCTCCCTCCTTTTCTTTGTCCTTAAGTCACCAGAGACATAGTAGCAGATGAAACCTTTTGGATTGCAACTCCCAGGAGCTCTGTCTAGCCAATATAGCCAAGTTGGGGAATTCTGGAAGTTGCAATACAACATCATCTGGAGGCCCACATGATTCCCACTGTCTTATGCAGGGTATCTTATGTTTAAGAAAGAAGGAAATAAAATGCAGTTGCATCCTACTAATCTGCAAGTGTGATCTAAGCCTAAATTTAGGAAGCATGAAGGAACCTAAAAAGATAGTTGCAAAAAGACATTTCTCAATGCCAATATCTTACAGGAAAGCTAGCTGAGCTTAAAATCCATACCTCCCAAATATCCTGATTTGTCAGGGACAGCCCTAATAAAAATGTGTCCTCCCACTTTTTCCGTTGCTTTTAACATGCCACAGTTTCTCTCTTTTCCTTCTATTTTCCTCTTTGTCCTCAGTTTGTTTCAATTGAGCAAACTATATTCAAGGTGAAAAAGTCATTTGTCCTTCATTAATTCATCAGAGAATAGAGGAGAGAAGATGTTAGTCTTTTGCTCTTCACCAAAGGCTCAAGCAAATGCAAACGGCTGCAACCTGTCTTAGCTGGTGCATTCTCAAACACATTCTAATGTTGCATGGCCATATGTGTCCTGGTTTCATCTGTGAAATGTTGGAGGATATGAAAATCTGATTACAGACTGATTATCGCTTATCCCTTGTGATAAACAGAGGGAAGTCCACAGCATTGCTATCCGTGAAGATTTCATAGTACAGTGGGCCCTTGGTATGCACTGAGGTTTTGGTTCCAGGATCCTCTGTGGATATCAAAATCCATGGATGCTTATGTCCCATTATATGCAATAGCACAGTAAAATGGTGTCCCTTATATAAAATGGCAGAATCAAGGTTTGCTTTCTGGATTTAAAAAAAAAAAATTCAAACAATGGATTGAGAATCTATGCATACGCAGGGCTGACCGTAATAATTTTTTGACAGTTCTCACCTTGTTGTTTGAAATAATATTTCTTTCTTTCCATATTGTATTACAGTAGTGCTCAAGTGAGAACTAGGACTTAGTGTACCAGATTCCATACAAAACAAAGTCTAGCTCTCAGAACAAAAAACCACACAGCAAACATCTGTCACGACTGGCAGATTCCAGAGACCTATTTATGGTTTTGCTAGTGAAAGCAGTGCATTATCTGAATACAGTGAGAATTTCCTGAGGATCTGACCCACTGGGTTCGTGAAGTCTGTAATTCTTTAGCATCAGCCATGCTTGATATGACACAATGTCAGGGGATGGCTGGTAAGTGGCAAGCCCCATGACCGTGGGCCCAGGCTGACCTCAAACTACAGAGTGAGCACCCCCCCCCCCCACACACATACATTCTTGCAAGGATAAATCATTTAAGGACATGAGCTATACTGACACAACCATTTGTTTCGAATTGTCAAAAACTGCTTCTATTTTTCAGAACACTGCCTCAAACGATGCTTCTTTTTCACCCAAATTTCAGATGCTAGAAGGAACTAGGATGTGTTGAAAACCACAATAACAACAATAACACAGGCCTGTGATGAAAAAACGCAAACACATTTTTTTCCCAATATCGTACCTGGTTTTAATGTATTTTTGGATCCTGTATTCAAGAATCACAATAAAAATGTCGTACCACACACAGTTCTTTCACAAAATCTATATTTGTATCAATTCAGTTGTTACTCAGCTCTGATTAAGTGTGGATGCTGATGTTGCAGTGCATTTTCTTTTAGTGCTTTTGAACAGATTTATGTTTTTCATATCAGTAAATGAAAGTGTTTTGAAAGTTTACTAGAAGACCTTAATGCCTTATGCTTTGCAGGATAATTCTTTGCAAGATCATTTCTTTCAGTCACATATTGCAACCTAGAAATGTCAAAGCTAGTTGTGAAAAATCTGTATGTGATGGAGCAAATCTGAGATAATTTATGGATTTACAATGTCACATTACTATAAAACCAGAATACATTTTTAAAACATTCTTATGACCTACAGTTTGCAGGTCTACATAATCTGTGAAAAAGCTCCCAAAAATTGATTCAAAATCTCAAAAGAATTATGAAATCCCTGAGCAAGTTCATCATATACAATGTTAAAATCCTTGTAAGTTTCGGCATGAGGGTGGGAAGTAGGAGGAGGAATTAGAGTTGACACAGGCTGCTTTTTGCCCAGGGGCTCCATTTTACAGATTCCAAAACCAACTAACCCAAAATTTATTTGAAAAAATCACAGGTGATTTTTGTGCATGCTCTCAACAGCTGAAAACTGCTACACAATGGCATCACTAGGGTTAGCATCACCCATTGCAGTAACTCATGGTGTCACCTCCCTTGACCTGCCATACCACACCATGCAGAATCCTTAGTAATGTTTTTTGTACTAATGTTACTTGTAAATTATAATTCCTGTATATCACTGAATGTAATGGCAATAGTTGTGACATAAAGAACTAGTAAAATTAAAATTATACCTTTAAATCACAGTATTATATACACAGCCTAATGTACAGTATTTGTATTTACATAGTGTCATGAAATTAAAGTGAAAATTTGGTAATATGTGATGTTTTTAAAGAAAATGTTAAAAGAGTAAAAAACAAACAAACCTCAAAATGACCAGAATTTGGCCAAAAATGAAACAGGAGGTGATGCAATGTCATTTATGCAAGCCTTATCTGACCCAGTTGTTTCTTTGTCAGCTTTGGATAAAAAGTTTGCTGAAGCATGCTGAGCTGCCCTTTGTGTGTGTGTGTGATGGAGAAACTTATCCCTATTCTTTTCATGTTATTTCTGCTCCTGGTACTACATTTTGTCTTCAAGACACATCTATTTCATTAAGTGAGATATAACTGTTTATGGGGTGTGTGTATGTGTGTATGGAGAGGGTATCTGTGTTAATTCATTGCAACAAAACAAAACAAAACACAAACCAAAGCCAACCCCCCCCAAAAGCCCTGGGTTACTTTAAAAACTAACATTACGTGGCATAAGCTCAGTTGAACTGCAACACACTTGCTTTTCTGCATTAAGGCTGGAACTGCTATTTCCCAGTTAAATATTCCTATTAAAAATTACAGGTTCTCAGTTTGATCTGCTACAAAGGAAGTCATGCCTAGAAGGAAGCATTAGTTTTAAAGGTAACATATGATGTTAACATTAATTCAAACTTTAATTTGTTAATGTTATTTATATATATATATATATATATATATAGAGAGAGAGAGAGAGAGAGAGAGAGATTTAAATGACCAAAATGGCAAAAATGAGTACCCTGAAATAATGAGTTAAAACATGCATGAAACTTTAACTGTTGCTCACACCATTAATGTCATTGATTTAAATGGATGAAAACGATGACGTTTACAGTCTTTGTAAAATAATATATTGAACTATGGATAAGAAGTTAATTTTTGAAGAATTAATTCCAAGCTCAGAGTACAGCCAGATCTGAACAGAATAGCACAAGAGTGTGGATATATGTATATATACCATATATTATTTCTGTGGTGTATATTGTTATTTATTTGCTTGCTACATTTGGACCTACATTTATCTAGTAGTATCTAGTTATTCCCCAGCTGTGGCTACAACCAGGTGGGATGACCAGAAGCCAAAAGGGAGTAAATCTGAACCAAGACAATGGGATGATCATGTTGTCTCACATTATTTTGGAGCATTTGGTGTCTGGGCATAGCCTGTACCCTGTCTGCTCCCAAGCTCTAAAGAATAAACACAAAAAAAGCAGCATGCACTATTTTAAAGAAGGCTGCTAAATGGTTAATATGTGAAGACTGGATGTCTATGAATATGTACTGCCTGCCTGGAAAAACCACAGAGGCTTGAACAAAGAAATGTGATATCATCCAACTGGCCTCTGAACTTTAGACAACCTACTAAAAAATTCTTCAGACACACAAAGATCTGCCAAAAATATGGAAATTATTATGTCTAAAATGTTTTACGCAAGCATTTTAAAGGATTCACTTGCCTCACAAGCCCCTTGAGATGTTAATCCAGAATAAACATAGGTTTCAAGCTATGGGGATGTTTGAACAGGCAGAGTATACATCTTTAAATCAGTGGACGTTATCACACCAGGGGTCTCAAAGCAGCAAGAAGAGCAGCATGGAATCAATCCAGAACCATACCGGAATGATTCTGGTCACACAGCTGTAATTCCTCTTTGAAAGAGGAATTACAAAGAGCTGGAATGATGCAGCGATGGCGCAGGGATGATGCAAGGATGGGCGGGGTTTGCTGCGATGTCGTCTGATCACAGGGGCAAAGGATCCAGAATGATGCAGCGATGATGCAGGGATGATGCAGGGATGGGCGAGGTTTGCTGTGACGTCGTCTGATCACAGGGGCAAAGGACCCAGAATGATGCAGCGATGGCGCAGGGATGATGCAGGGATGGGCGGGGTTTGCTGCGATGTCGTCTGATCACAGGGGCAAAGGATCCAGAATGATGCAGCGATGGTGCAGGCATGGGGCTGCTTTAGACCCCGTGTGATAACGTCCAGTGAATTAAATGTCCTCCTCCTCCTGCTTTTTATTTTGTGATGAACCTAAGGAAATATCTACAGCAGGGGTAGGCAACCTTTCCCCTTTAAAGGCCAAGGGACTTCAGCTCCCAGAAGCCTCAGCCATGTTGGCCAATAGTCCCATGTTGGCCAATAGCTCCTGGGATTCTGGGAGCTGAAGTCCCTCGGCCCTTAAAGGGGAAAGGTTGCCTACCCCTGATCTACAGCATCTACTGTAGCAGAAAGATAAAATGTTAGGCCTGGCTACCACAGTGAGAGCAAGAGAGCACATCGCCAAACCAAAAGTCAATTACATTTTAAACACAGATCATTACTGGGGACAGAACATCATTCATTACCACATTAAGATTAATCATCCAGTATCCCAGTATGCAGTGAGCTCTCCCTATTAGGAACAAAATTTAAAAAACAAAACAGTTTTTCCTCTGACAGACCAAGAATTTAAAATCCGTTAACTAGACATCTATTCAGCAGACCTCTTTTCATTTCAAGTTGGAGAGGTATTAACAGGACAAGCTGACTCCCTACAGTGAAAATTCTGGTGCTCTGAAAACCTCCTTATTTCACCAATGGAATGTTGTTTCTATGAAGATATAAACTGAGAAAGTATAAAGATGTGAGTAACATCACATCAAGAAGGATCAGGGTGACTAGATATAACTGCAAAGGAGGACAAGGCACCATAAAATTTAGGGCATTCAAGAAAAATGTAGGACATTACAACATAAAAGCTGTAACTATAATTTCATTTAATGCAGTTTATTTACAGCTATATTACATGTACTGTATTTTATTATGTACTCAAGCGTATTTTTTCTGATGAATTTATCTTTGTTAAAATGATAATTCTAGCATAAGCATGATGCTGTCATAAATCAATCACTAACAATATAGCATGATCACTCATAACAGCATGCCAGAACCTTCAGGTGAAGGGGAAATGGGGCACAATAGTTATACTTGGCCAATTGTTCCAGCATGTTGAATCCTCTTGTGTAGGGGGATGTATCCAAGCCAGACACAAACTTACACCCAACCAGACAGGTGGAGATGTGCCCTGCATCTGCTCCAATTGCAGGCAACCCCCCTTTCTCTGGCTCTGCTAACCCCATATGTCCCAATCCCTCAGCTTCATCTTGAGCCCGATGACCCCTCCTCCTTCAGATCACAGTTAGTTGTAACAAAGCAGTGTGTGCTGAGAAGGTTTGGTGCACATGCATCCAGCTACCAAGCTAATGCCTATGCTAAAATTAGAAGCTACCACAAAGGATGATGAAGGATGGGTAGCACTATATACAAAAGCAAGATAGCAGCTAAACATCAAAACAAGAATGCATGTTAAAACCCAATATTCCCAGGGAGAATGAAAAACCCATGCTCCAGTAACATAGGAAAATTCCCTCTTGGCCCCTAAAGAAAACCGCTGCAGCCTGGGGATATGACAAAAGCACCAGCATGAAATGAGTGTGTCCGGGTGGGTCACTAGGCAGCTCAGCCTGGAATGGCCAGGAGCCATGTAGCCAGGACTATATATAGGCCTGGAAACAGTGAGTAGACAAGCTCCTTGTGCTCCAGGATAGTCAACTGTTTATTCAGCATTAAAAAAGGCCAATGTGTTTCTGCCACAATAAGAAAAGGCCTTCTTCAGGGGCTGGTAAGAATTACAAATACACATACATTATAAATATTAAAAAGATAGGCCAACACTCATTAAACTATAACATAAAAATGCCCACACTATCCATATCAAAATTATACATACCCTTCGAAAGAATTCAATGGAGATGTAAACACTCTCCAAAAAGAGGACCATAGAGATTAAAGAGATCAGAATCTACAACATTTCTTTATATATACCTGTACATATTCCAGATAGACCTTGAAAAGCCCCTGAAGAAGGCCTTTTCTCATTGTGGCCAAAACACATTGGGCTTTTTAAACACTAGATAAACAGTTGACCATCCTGGAGCATGTGGAGCTTGTTTCCTCACTGTTTCCTGCTTTATGATGTGCTTTTCAGTAGTCTTTTCATTACTACCATGTTTCCCTGAAAATAAGACATACCCATAAAACAAGCTGTAGCAGGATTTCTAAGCATTTGCTCAATATAAGCCATACCCCGAAAATAAGACATAGTGATAGATGTGGCTGTGTAGCATACTGGTGTGGAGTGGTAAAGAAGATGGGCAGCTCTTCTCACCTGCCCCATCATTACCGCTGCTATCTTGGAGCTGCAAGCTGAGGCATAGAGGGAGACATAGAAAGTGAAAGTAAAAGTCTCCTCAATGAAGTGAGGAGCAGGACACTCTGCTTTAGATATTGTGTGTCCTCAGTGGGAAGAAGTAAAGCTGTGGCTGCCATTTTACTCAGCACTATGGATCTCAACTATATTTGAATAAATGTCGATTGTTGTACCATACTTAATAAGACATCCCCTGAAAATAAACCATAGTGCATCTTCTTGAGGAAAAATAAATATAAGACAATGTCTTATTTTTGGGGAAACACAGTATATATATATCAATAGTAATAGCACATACATTTCTATACCACTTATCAGTGAACTCAGAACTCTGTAAGTGGTTTACAATCTGTAACCTAATTGCCCTCAACAAGCTGGGTACTCATTTTATCCAGTACTCAACAAAAGGATGGAAGGCTGAGTCAACCTGGGAACCCCTGGGATCAAACTCACAACTTTGCGGCTGCAGTACCAGCATTTAACCACTGCACCATTAGGGCTCCCTGGTATAGGCCTGGCAGATCACAATCCAAATCTCATGGAATCATCTGGTCCTGTTAGATTTGGGTGAGAACTGGCCACATCTTGGCTCAGAGTCTCACAAGAGCTGGCCCCCTGCAAGATTTAATGAATACTGCTTGGATAAGCTGTTCAGAGTGCAGAGGCCCTGGTACCAGCTACAATGAAGGCTTGGCATAACAGAGACCCCTCTGGGAAGCATCAAAATAAGCCATTTCAATTTAGCAGCCTCGTATGATAAAGTCCTTAGTCAAATACTCAAACCACTACACTGCGCTATTGTAATTGCTTTAATGTGTAAGCTGCCTTGAATCCTATCTGAGGAAAAGATGTGATATAAATAAATAAAATGATGATGATGATGATGATGATGATGATGATGATGATGATGATAGTGATAGACTGGACAATTACTTTTAAGAGTAACAAATTTAAGGACCCGCTGAAACCATCCATGGCTGAGCAGAGATAGGATACTGCATTTGGTCCCTGAGCATTGTCCTAACAATGCACAAATAAGGATGCCTCAAGCATGCATTGTATTCATTCTTCTTAAAATGACTTTTCAGTTTATGATCCTGGTTATGTCATATTACAATAATATCCTTATGGACTGGACAATTATCTCACTGGAATTAATAATTTCATACACAAAAAATTGTACTCTGTCTTCTCAGAGTTTCCCATATGTGTGCCATTCTGCTTGGAGGGAATTGTCTTCTGTTCCAAGGTGTCAATTTTGTTTTCATCCACATCATACATACATGACTTTGTATCTGTGGCAATGGCAAGATGGAAGACATTATGCATTTTTTGTCCAGCTTTTCTGTAACCATATTTCTGTGGAACATGTCTCCCCACATCTGCTGGAACATTATGATCATTGGTCAGATTGTCAATGAATACAAGTGAAAAGGCAGGCAGGGAGGGAGAGAGAGAAACTATTTCTGTAGTATTGGTCAAAATGTGATTAAAGGGCCTTCCTATTTGCCATTTCTGACAGTGTCAATAATGGGGCATCTGACAATTCCCTGAGGATCTCAGGGCCTGGGTCAGTGTATACAGGGAAATACAGTCTGCTAAATAGCCTGGACTTGCACCATATAGGGCTTTATAGGTCATAACCAGCAGTTTGAATTGTGCCTGGAAACAAACTGGCAGCCAGTTGAGCTGTTTCAACAGGGGCGTTGTGTGGTCTCTGTAACCTGCCCCCGTTAACAGTTTTCCTGGAGCTATTTGGACCAGTTGCAGTTTCCGAACACTCTTCCAAAGAAGCCTCAAGTAAAGGGTGTTACAGTAGGGGTTCATCCATTAGCTAAGGGGTAGGCAATCTTTCCCCTTTAAGGGCCCAGGGACTTCAGCTCCCAGAAGCCTCAGCCATGTTGGCCAATAGTCCCATGTTGGCCAATAGCTACTGGGATTCTGGGAGCTGAAGTCCCTCGGCCCTTAAAGGGGAAAGGTTGCCTACCCCTGCCATAGAGGCTAAGTTTCTTCACTAGATCCATCTCTGGTAGGAACAACTGATACTTACATGGGAAATGGCTGTGTGTTGGCGGAGTCATCTTTCATAACAGTGGGAATTGTACAGCCCTCTCGTCATTCCTCACCACTAGTTATGCTAGCTAGAGTTGCTAGGAAGTGAAATCCAAAAACATCTGGAGCAGGGGTAGGCAACCTTTCCCCTTTAAGGGCTGAGGGACTTCAGCTCCCAGAATCCCTGGAGCTGTTGGCCAACATGGGACTATTGGCCAACATGGCTGAGACTTCTGGGAGCTGAAGTCCCTCGGCCCCTAAAGGGGACAGGTTGCCTACCCCTGCATTAGCTGATGGACCCAAGCAAAACCACTATTTTTTTACCTGAAAGAACACCTCTCTAGGAATCTCTAGGTCCTCCAGTGCAACTCTATGGTCAACATCCTGCAGAGTCATGCTGGAGGACCTAGACATTTGTAACGAAAGCATATTATTCAAATCTGTGAATATTCAAATCCACAAAAGTCAAAGCTGCAAATGTGGAGGGCTGACTGTATTTGAAAAATGTTTTTCTTCTCTTCCGTTTTTTCCATTTTGCTAAGTCAAAAGATAAGAAATGCCTGTGAGATTATTCAGTTTTTGTTTCTTCCCACCTCTTTGCATTTCAAGCTCTAATCAGTGGCAAGTGGCAACTTCCACGTCAGCAAGACAGTGAATCCAGTCCACATTTTAAAGGAGCTATCCAAGGTGATGACCTCAACCTCCAACATAGATGCAATATATGGAATAGCTTCTTTAAAACTTGGAGAAGATTTACTGCCTCCCACTAACATGGAATCCACCATACACAAGGGCCTTTAGTAACCTTCACAGGCTCATCATCGGGGACAACTATCCACATTATTTATTGGCCAAGTGATGATTTCCTAGGAGTTCAGTGGTGACAGAAGAGTGAAAACCATGCTCCATATATTCTCCCAGGACATTGAAGAAGGATTCCATACCTACATCTTATTCAGTTCACACTTTGAAAGAGTTACTGACATTCAGAGAGGGAAGATTAATTGATTGTTTCTATTTGAACATCACTGGTTGGAGTCATTTGCAGGTTAAAGCGACTGTGGCAATTACAGTTCGAAGCCCCTTGGGCAGAGCTCCTTTGACGTGCAATCTGAGTATCAGAGTTTTAAGAACAACATGGATTCTCAAAAGACTGTAAGAAGGTAAAATCCCTGAAGGTCTTCAGGTCAGAATGTCTTTCTTTGTCTAAGCGAACTTTGCATTTATCAGCTGTGACTTTCAGCTGGGCTTGTGTCCTGATTGCACATTGCTTAGAGGGGTGTTTCTACATGAATTGCAACACATGAATAAAACGAGGGTGACAGCAATGAAAAATGTAGGCTTTTACATTGAAAGTGCATTATCTAGTCCCTATCCTTAAAACCATCTTTGCACCTAATTTTTCCAAATGCATTTGTCACATGCATACAGTCTAGCAGCAATGTTCATCTCTAGGAGAATGATAAAGCTGACACTGAATTTGTATACGTGCATCAAATGTTTGCTAAGCTATAGCAGTAAGGAAATTATTTCCTGAGCTGAATCAACTTTTGAATTCCATGCTGTATCTTAGGATGACCTTCCTGGTTTTTTTTCTTTATCATTTATTTTTGCAAATTGCCACACGGTTCTTTACTCCTACCCTCTGTATAGGAGCTTATTGTTAATTTGGACATATAAACTAGATATATGAGCCCCTGGTTGTTTATTATTGTTATTATTATTATTATTATTATTATTATTATTATTATTATTATTTCCTTAAAGGAATGTTTGGACGGTTTATACAGGAGCCAGAAAGAACCTTGATGTTTATCACCCTTCCAGCAGGTTCTCAAACCTAGGTTAAATCAATGCTAAGAAAAGTCACATTTTTGGATTCCAGAATCCCCTAGATAGCATGGGGATCCAATAGATAGGTAAATGTGGATGGAAGATTAGTTCAGAGAAAAATAGTAGAAAGAAATATAAAACAAAATAGCCAGGTCTGAACCCCACCAAGAAATGATGACATTGAAAACAGGAGGAGGAGGAGGAGAAAGAGTTGGTGAAGGAAAATCTAGGGGTCAAGCAGACTGGCAGCTTGGAGTGGCCTCTGGTCTGATAGCCATGGTCCTGAGGCTGGCTGCCACAGCGGTCCTGAACCAGTGCCACCTTATATGACTGCAGTGCTCCTTCAACGCAATCCAGGGTGTGAGTCATCTGTACGCCACACCCCCATGTGTTTTGGGCCCTAGATTTATTCAAAGTCTCACTCAAGAAAACAGCTAGCTCTGAAGGAAATTCTAGTTCTCTTGCTGTATAACCTCAGGACCTATAAAGCCCTATATGGCTTGGGTCAGGTTCTTTGAAGGACTGTATCTCCCTTTATGAATCTATTAGAGCATTGAGATCATTTGGAGAGGCCTTTTTCACCATCTCACCACATTCTCAGGTTTGTATGGTGGGTTCAAAGGAGAGGGCCTCTTGGTGGCTGCTCCCAGGCTCTGGAACTCCCTCTCTAGAGAGGCCAGGATTGCTGCATCCCTGCTCTCTTTTTAGCAGCAGGTAAAAACATTTTTGTACTGTCAGGCTTTTTAAAACTGACAAGGGTTGGGCTTTTAAATGCTGTGCAATTCAGATGTCAAGGTTTGTATATAGGTTTTAATATGTTTTAATAATTTTAATGTGTGATGTTTTAAACTTTATAAATTGTTTTTAAATTCTATATTTCTTTTTTGGAAAAGATAAGGAAAGGGAACCTAGAACAAATCAAGCCTGAACTGTCACTGGAAGCCAAGATGCTGAAACTGAGGCCATCGTATTTTGGTCAAATCATGAGAAGGCATGAAGGCATTAGAAAAGACAATAATGCTAGCAAAGGCATAAGGTAGCAGAAAAAGAGAAAGACCACATGCCAGATGGCTAGATTCAGTCAGGGAGGTTACAGGCATGAATGTGCAGGACCTGAGCAAAGCAGTGGAGGACAGAGAGTCTTGGAGATGTCTCATTCACAGACACTATGAATCAGGGTTGACTTGAAGGCAATGAATAATGTTTTGTACTGTTTTTAATTTGCACTGGTTCAAACTGGTTGGTCATCACCTTGAGTCCCTATATCAGGAGGAATAAATAATAGACTATATAATAATAAAAGAAATGACAAAGATGCAGCCCGAATTAGAATTCAATTCAGGGAATGGTAAAATGGCTTTTTAACCCCATGCGATAACACAGGGAGGCAGAAAGCCTCCTCTAAGGTTTCCATATTTCCTGATTGGCCAGGGTTACTTGTATTCTAGGCACAACTGTTTGGACCATCTACTGGCCTGGATTCCAAGCTTCACATTGTTTTGTTGTTGTTAAAGACTGTGCCCTTTTTTAAAGACTGTAGGAGCCAAGATATGGGGCAAAATGTGCTATCACAATTCTGTCCAACTGTTTGATGAAAAGCAAGTGTGCTAGTGTTTTTCAGTGTATTTAGCCAATGAATAGAGTCTTGCATCTATGACTGACCTTTTAAAATAGATTTATAGCTATAGATTTGACCCATGATCTCCCAGTTCCCTAGATAAATGTCATACTTTGGAGAAATATCCAGCTTTGGGAGGGAGGAGTCTAACTGAAGTCTGTTTTACAGAACTCACAAAATGTGTATAGAAAGAAATGGAGCCATGGGGGGTGGGGGATGTTACGAAGCAAAAAGCTGCTAGTGCCACCATAAAATTGTTAGTACTGAACCTGCCACAGAGGCTAATATTTTTGTTGTCTTGCTTGTGCATAATGTGACACAACAATATTATATGTTCTTATTGAATTTTTTAAAAAATCAAGTTTATTTTTAAGATGGCATCTTTCCATGGTGGTGGCACTGCATGCTCCTGTGAGACAAGTGTCTTTGCTAGTGCTGCTAGCAGGGGCTTCCATGACAGAAAGGCTTTTGCTGAGGAACCAGACTAAATATGACAAACAGCTACCATGCAGCAGCAGTAGTGTGTTTGTGTGTGTGTGTGTGTGTGTGTGTGTGTGTATGTGTGTGTTTGGCACCAAAGCTAACACTTGTGAATACTGTGCAGGAGGAGACACTGAAGACACTTCTGGTTAAGAATTCTCCACTCTTGCATCACTTACTGATCTTTGTAGCCAACCACTTACTGTGGGACTTGTGGTGAATCAGTTTCCTCTAGCTGAAATAAATATACAAATCGTTATTAATATTCATCATCACTCCTTATTAATCTTTAACAAACAAGGTGTTTGAAGGGTGAGTGAACAAGTGTACATGTTCGTGGGTGGTAGAAAGAAGAGAGCTGAGATGCAGTGAGAGGGAAAAGATGCTTGAGTAAAAACATAAGTGAGTAGGTTGTACGATGAGATCTCGTGCTTTAGGACAGCCTTTTCCAGCCTGACAGTTTCCAGACATGTTGGATTCCCACCATCCCCAGGCAACAATTGTATTGTGAGCTTTGTAGTCCATCTGAAAAAGTGCCAGGTCAGATGAAGGGAAATTTAAAACAACAAGATTATCATTTTTGAAAGAGTGACAAAATGTACCCTTAAATTTCAATAGTGA
Source organism: Phrynosoma blainvillii (assembly GCA_026167975.1). Classification (NCBI taxonomy): domain Eukaryota; kingdom Metazoa; phylum Chordata; class Lepidosauria; order Squamata; family Phrynosomatidae; genus Phrynosoma; species Phrynosoma blainvillii. Next base: position 49,668,741 of record JANUYF010000001.1, on the reverse strand, counting down.
CAATCTCTATACAGTTCACTAAATCTCATTGTTAATTTGAAAACTAACAATTAAGTAATGCAACACAATGAATTAACCAGTTTCGACAATTAATGGTAATGGTAATGCAAGAGCCATTTAGTAGGTAACAGGCATGAATCGATCTTCACAACTAACATTCCATTTTCTGGTCTGGAAATACCGTGCTTTTTAATTTGTTTTCTTTGTTCTCCCAATGATAAATTTTTATTTGAAGACATACGTATTGTCACCTCAGACATTCAGCGGGGCACAAAATGACCTCTAGCAAAATAAAGGATTGCATTTTGAGCAATGCATGTTCTTTATATACACAATATATTACAAAGTGTAGTAATATGAGAGTTTTCAGAAGATTAAGACTCTGCATTGCTCTCTGTGCTATGTATTTTTCCTGCATGCAGGATTATTCACAAACTGGAAAACCATGTTGGATCTAGAATCTCTCCCTCCAGGATCAGAAGAGCTCCTTCAATACAGAGGAGGCTATCCAGACAAAGAATACCATTTACAAAACCCGACAGCAATGACCTTTGTCAATTCCTTCCTATGCTCTCCCCCAATTTCTGTATCCTTCAGCATCCTTTAATAGATTCCCAGATCCTTGGTATCATAGAACAGGAGAGGGGTGGGAGGGATGGAAGATGCAGTGACTGACTCCTCACTTTTGGCCAGCAGGTGTGGAATGTTGCTCAACTGGAATACTGTTCTGAGTGGAATGCTGCATTGCTGCTCAAGAATGGCTTCTGCCAGTAGAAAAGAAGCTGGATCCAGACCAGCATGCCTTCCTCCCCTCCCTCCCTCCCTCCTGCTATACCTTTCTATTTTGCTGTATTGCAAAAAGCACTATATTTAGCTTTGGCATTTCCATGTTTGTGTAACTCTGTTATACAGTATAAGCTTGCATTATGTTGCAAAATTCTTCTCCCCCAACAATCCCTCTCTCACATGCACATGCATCATATACAATTGTTAATTTTGCTTCTCTCTCCCTGTTCCTTCCAGCATAGTGGGCAATGATGTTAGTATGTATATGAATCCTAGAACACTTGGATGGGATATAAGATGTAGAAATATGTAGAAACACCTAGCCCTCCCTTCTACTGCAGGTGGCTTTTAAATATACTTTTCAGTGCTGGTATGGTGGTGGTAAGATGTTAGTGGTGACTAATATGATTGCCTTCTAGCATAGTGCCACTTGCTTTTCAGGCATGAAATAAGGCATTAATTATATGCTTTTGAGCTCAGTTCTCATAATTCATGATACAGCTTTTTATCATTTTCTGTAGTGGCTCTTAGTGCTGAACATGTTTCTCATCCATGCTGTATGACCCAACATGTCTGTTTTACCTGCAATGTTTTATGGTGATAGTTTGTCCAAAATCTGGAAGGGAGTAATTACATTGATAGCTATTTCCTCCATCTCTCCCAATGCTTTTGATTTCCTGCAATTTGTTGGAAGATAGAAAACTAAAGAGTGAGGATTTCTCCCTCTCCCCCTCCTCCTCTTCTTCCTCCCCTCCCCTTCTTTATCTTCTTCTTGGAAATGTTAATCTCTTGAGTCATTTATTGTTGATTAAAATTACATTCTGACATTTTGCAAGTATTTTGGACATAACGTTGGAGTGGTGCTTTAGCTGTGCATTGTCAACATGCGCATTATATCAAGGCCACCTCATCTGATTGAGAGCCTAGGACAGCCTTGGCCAACTGGGTGTGGCATTCTGTTGATGACAGAACATGCATCATTGTGGCATGTAATATGTGGACATGTATATGTCTCTTTTAAGAGAGGGCATGGGGGATGTTCTCTAGTCCTTTGAGCTCCATCCAAAACCTTCCCATCAGCTGCTGTTGTTTGCTGTGGAAGGGGAGGCATCGCAAGGAAATAACAACAGACCTGACTGGAATGAAAAAGGCCACAACTTTATTGAATACAGCTGACAGGAAGGGTTGGCCCAAAATACATGAGGTCTGGATCTGGCATCGACCAACCGCCTGCAGATCAATGAAACAAGTTGCCTGGCCATGACCAAGCTTCGGGATGACAACAAGGGAACTGGTTGATCGCATATTCACATCTCAACCCCTTGTCACCAGGGGACACTGACCTGGAGTTGCCCCCACAATGGCAACTTCCAATGCTCCCAGCAATTCCCAATGCTCCGAGCTAGCAATGGTGCCAGTTTTTACACCATGAGGCCCTAAATAGGCCCACCACCCAATCACAGCCCGGGAGGCCCAGAGTTCCCATGCCCTTCCAGGCTCCCAACCAATTGCAGTGGCCTTTTGCCCCAGCGCCTGCCAATGGGAAAGCGCTCCCAGCTCCCAGTGCATGCTAGGAATTGTAGTCCTAGCCTGAGCTGGAAGCCCTCCCTACCATGGCCCCATAACCAATCAGGGCCTCCAAAATCCACCCCAGCGCCTGCTGGGAGAGCACCAAGTCCTGGGAGAAATCGTGAACGTTACAGCCTCATGCCCACACCAACCAAGCCAGGCTGGTAAGTTGGGTGGCCCCATTTACCAGTGGGAAGGTGAGAGAGGAGGGAGACAATTCAGATAATGCAGCTGTAACTGCAGGTGCTCTGGGCTCCAAGGGGAAGGAAAAAGAGGGTGTACTCCATCTGTAAGCACATCCTCATTTCTTCCTCCCCTCCCAACTGAGACCAGCTATTTCATCATCATCATCATCTGAATTGCCTCCTTGCTCCTTCTTCCCTACATAGCAGCAGTGGCCCCCTCAGTCCTTGATAGCTGCTCTTGTTGTTGAGGCCACAGATGCTCCACTCATTATAGGAGCTCAGCCCTGGTGCCTATCAGATGTGTTAGACTACAACTCCAGCAAGCCCCAGCCAACCTGCAGGGCCTTCAGTGGGTCTCCCAAGAGTCCCTACCATTCAAGAACCATCCCTTCCACAAAATCCTGGAGATTGTTCTCCTGTAAGTACACATGGCTTGGCTGAAGAAGGGCAAATGGGCATTCTCCTATTATTCTCAGTCCTTGTCCAGAAGTGCTAGACTGTAAATTGCCCTGAAAGCTAACATGATCAAGGGTAGTTGGCAATAAATAACTAAAGAGTAAAGCCATTGCAACTCCTGCATTCTTTCTTCCTACTACATCTTCAGGATCCTTAAAATGAAATGTGTGCAGGGGTCTGCAGACCACAAACATATGTTGCCATCTTCATTTAGTCTTGTGGTTGAATCATATCACAAACAATTAGGAAAGTTGTTCCTTTTTTTATAGCTTCAAAAAATGGAAAGGCCCCTTACCGTGCTATTTTCTTCATGAAGGGGATGGAGGGCAAGAAAATACCAAATTATATTTCTACCCCCTCTCATTTTGGGACTTGATGTCCTTCCAGGCTTTAATTAAGGACATAAAATAGGTAGCCCTGGGACAGCTTCTTTGGCACCTTTTTACTTCTTGGAAAATAATGTTTTGCTTTTTTTGCAACACTTGGAAAAGTTACCTTCTTGGGTTTTTTTTAAACTACAGCTCCCAGAATGCCCCAGCCAGCACCACTCCCAGTTGTGGGAGAGTTGTAGACCAAGAAAGTAACTTTTCCAAGCTCTGTGGTGCAGTTTTTTACGATGCCATTTCATACATAGGGCGGATGGTTGTAAAGATGGACTGGAAGCTGGAGAGATTTTCAGTATTTAGACTGCAGAGTGGTTTTCAAGTGACATCACTTACAAAACATCTGCCAAGTTGAGAAGTGAATATTTTACTTTTTGGCAGGCAAATAAGGTAAGGAGACAAAGGGCAAAAGTTAGCTTTTAAAGAATTTTTCTAACCAGGAACAGAGTTGCTATTGGTTTTGGCATGAAAATTAGACACAGTTTTCTTTTCCTTTACTAACCCAAGCTATGGAAAGGATCTTGCAAAACAAAACAAAATTATCTAACTAAACAAATAAACACACATTCTATTACTTTCACTGGGCCAGGCTTAGCTTTACATCTGGACCATTTTTAGGACAAGTGTACAAGGGGAAAAGGAAAATTAAAACACAACAGACATCAGGGCCTGGTATGGTTACTTTTTTGAACCCTAGTAGCCTGTGGGCTAGTGCCAGGGAAAGTTTCCTAGCCAGTAAAGATTTGCTTCCAGAGTATACTGCAAAAACCTCTTGCACCCTTAGCAGGAAATTATGAGTCACAGGAGGCTGGGAGGAGGCTAGGAAGAAAAAAAGAACACACTTGCTCTATATCTCTGCATGAAAATTGAGGTTGATTGGAGGGCCTTTCCTCTGTTTCCCACTGATAGAGGGACTTTGTAGGAGGACATGGGGATCTTGTCTTCTCTCTGGTAGCACCCTAAGTAGCAGAATTCCCTCCCCTGAAGGCCCTATTGGCACCAATATCAGTATCATTCAGTGCCAAGCCTTCAGACCCAATTTATTTTGTTCAGGCTGTGCATGCACTCTGGTTGCATCATTATTTGTTTTAACTGGTTTTAAGTTGCCTGGTTTTTATACTATATTTTTATTTAGAGTGTTCCATTCTTTAGGTTGAAATTCTGTACCCTTTTCTCTGGCTGGCAGCTAGTCCTATTGACTTCAATGAAACATCTGTGTGGGGTACATAGGCTTTGATTGTAATTCGTTTGTAATTCATTAGGTCAATCGATTGGTTAGATCAATCAATTCTTAATTGACTCTGATAAACTGAGCAACTGAAATTGCAAGATTTGGAAAGATTAAACATTTAAGAGTGATTCTTCAAATCTCTAAACAGTTAGATAGTCTTAAAAACATATAGAACCTGAAGATGTCTTTGTCTAACATGCAGGGCAGGTGGCAACCTGATCTTTCCATTAAAAGAAAGATTATATCCTATGATACACTCAATTTACAGGAAACAGATGGTAGGAATACTGATCTAACTATATTTTCTCTTTTTAGTTAATTATTTTAAAAGGCAGCTGGATACCATGTACTCCTTTTCTTTAACTATTTAGGGACAGCTGGAAAGCGTGTGGTTTTTGAGATAATTTAATATGGTATGAATGTTCCATTTTCACTATGTATATATTAAATGGATATGTTAGAGTGTTCATCTGCCATTTGTAACTGTATATGTATATAATTAGCCTTAAGTGGCAGGTGTTAGTAGCATAGATGATATAATAGTGAATTTGCCAAAGGAAAAAGGTATATAAGCAGAGGCATGTCCTTTGTTTGTTACCAGACTGATTTGAGCTTGCTCTGGTCTGGTCAATCTTGCTTTTTGCTTTGCAAACCCAGAATAAAGGGTTTTTTTTGTTTTTTTTTTGTTCATGTTGAATTCTCTGCTTCTTGTCCAGTTTTTTGGCTAACATACTGGGCAAGGAGAAATATCTGAATTTTTGCAGTCACGATTTCACATTTTTTTTAAAGTCATTATTGTTAATATGAGTACTCATACAAATGCATTGGCAAGGATCATATTAGAATAAACCTTTTTCATTACTCACTGTCATGTCTCTAAAATGGCTCTTGAGGTGACATATGCATGCACATTCCAAAATGAAAGCACGCTTAATCTTCAAAACAGTTATTTTCATCTTATGTACATTTATGCAGACATCAAAGCTAAGCAGTTTATCAAATTCCCCCAGAGCACCAACCACATGTGTTTTGTGGTCCATATTTGGTGTGGGACAGACTATTTTTAATGCATACTTCCATGCACTGTTTCAGGCATGTATCCATGCTGCAGACATAAAGCAATTGCCATGACTCAGTGCTATGGTTTTATGAGATATTTAGCCTTCCCTGTTAGAGTGCTCTAATATCCCACCAAACTACATATCCCAAAATTCCATAGCATTGAGCCATGGAAGTTAAAGTGGTATTAAACTGTTTTATTTCTGCAGAGTGGCAGCAGCCTCAGTCTACCAACAAGGTTTGAAATGGAATCATTACTTTGGTTTATAGTCAGTTTATATTAATTCCTGACTATTACTAATCGATCCAGCAATGAGCTGACCTTCATGTTTCTCCATTTTGATTTTTTTTTTTAAAAAAAAGAGAAAACAAAATTTACTCATTGGAGCAATTCAGATCTCCATTCCACATCCCCTAAAGCAGAGCTTCAGGGGGGAAATTGTTTTTTGACTGCAGCTCCTAGAATCCCCCAAACAAATTGGTCACCAACCAAGGTGGCTGGGAGATTTTGAGAGTTGTAGTCCAAGATCTGCTTTAAAGACATCAAATTCAGTCAAGGCTTACTATTCCCACCTGTGATCTGTTACCACTCATCACATAATGGGTTAAAAATGAGGTTGTAGAGATAATTGAATTTAAGGGTAAGCAGCTGCCCTAGAAATTTAAAGCAAATGTCCTGATTTATTGGTGTTAAGTGAGTTTAAAGTTTCTTTGGTGCAGTTACATTCACAACCTATAACTCGTGGTGTAATGGAGACAGAGCTCACAGGGTAAAAGCCCTGGAACTTTTGGATTAGGAGGGACTAATCATTTGCCACCCCACTCCTCTTAGTTTAGGTGCAATCTCAAGAGTAGCTAAAGGGAAAATGAATTTCTTTCAGAAATAATGCTAGGAGGTATTCCTTGTTGTGAGACCCAGCATGGTATAGTGGTCTGAATGTTGGACTGGGGGTGCATCTACACTGTAGAAATCATGCAGTTTGACATAACTTTAAGGGCTTTAGCTCTATCCTGTGCACTCCTGGAATTTGTACTTTTAATAGGGAGTTCCCTTTTTCGCCCAATCTGGGCACAGGGTGGGGATGCACGTGAACAAGGGGAAATCTATTTTATCATACTAAAAACAGTCGGCAAGCCATTGCCATGCTGTCGGCTGACCACCACTTCTCCCCAAGCTGTGCTGAGCTGGCTGATTTTTCAAGGACAGAAGCTTTCCATCTGAGCTAAATCGGCCAGCTCAGTTCAGCTTGGAGATGGGTGATGGTCAGTTGACAGCATGGCGATGGCTTACCAATTGTTTTGAGTGCAATAAAATCTATTTCCCCTTGTTCATGCGCATCCCCATCCGGTGCCCAAATCAGGCAAAAAAGGGAATGCGATAAACTCCAAGGTCTTTAGCTTTCCTCTGCCAAAGAGTGCTGATAGTTTACAAAACTACAAATCCCAGGATTCTATATTATGGAGTCATGGCAGTTACAGTGGTGCCAAAGTACATTATTTCTACAGTGCAGATGCAGCCTAAGATTCTAGGAGACAAAGGTCTGAATCCCTACTCAGCTTTTGAAACCCACTGGACAAGTCAGATTCTCTCAGCCTCAGAGGATGACAATGACAATCCCTCTCTGAACAAATCTTATCAAGGAAATGCCATGATAAGTTTGCCTTAGGGTCATTATATATTGAAAGTGATTGGAAGGCACACAACAACACATTCCTTCTTGTAATCAAGAGTATTTGGTGGGCATCATTTAGGAGCTTATTGCATGGCTTATTAAAGTGTCTTACCTTTCCTGACTTAAATTTTAATTTGGGTAGCATCCTGATACTGTCGCAGGGATTTTGCCATTGAATCTGCTGCCCAAATACAGCCCAGGTCCATCTTTCCTCTCAGGGGAACTCAGTGTGTCTCTTTTCAAAACTGGGAGTTTTCCAGCTTAAGAAAATGCCCCCCTGAGCACTCCTGGGAGTGGGAATGGACCTGAACTGTATTCAAGTGGCAGATTCGGTGGCAAAATCCCTGTGATAGTATCAGGATGCCACCTGAATTAAAATTTAAGTCGGGAAAGGTAAGACGCTTTAATAAGCCATGCAATAAGCTCCTTACTCTTGAATGGGCACATAGGTTCAATTTACCCCTCCTAGTAATGATGAACATTAGGAGAACTTCAGGTTTTAGATAGAGAGAGAGAGAGACAGACAGACAGGTCTATCAACAAAGCTGCCAACAGTTGTGGACTTTCCTCAGTGGTATCACTATGGGGCTTGTAATGATTGATCTTTATTGTGTCTTAAAGTTGTTTTAAAATGTTTTAAATTAGTGTTTTAATAGGACTGCTTCTATACATTGTTTTAGTTGTATCTTTCTAAAATCTGCCTTGGGTCTGATACTGGCAGAAAAGAAAGCAGTTAATTAATTAATTAATTAAGATGAGAATCTCTTTGCCCTTTAAAGTTTATCAACACACCACTGCATATTATAGCAGGTTTTCCCAACCAGGTGCCTTCTACATTTGTGGACTACAACCCCATCATCTCCAGCCAGGATGGCAGTAGTAATCTAATACATATGGAGAACACCAGGTTTGGAAAGGCCATGTTCCTTAATTTCCAAAGAAGTGTTTTCTTTGGCAGGAAGGCAACTTGGATATATGAGAGAGAGAGGAAGATTACTGTGGGAAAATTCAAAACAAACAAAGCATTTGAATAGTTTGGAGCGCCACAATGTTTATAAAATTAGAACGTCCCACTCTTTGGATGCACCAGAGATTATGTAGGCATACGTGATGAATGACATAACCTGGTATTTATAGCTTCTGTGGCATCTCTGCAGTCTTTGGTATCATAACATTGGCTCAAAAGCCACATGTCTTTTACACAAATGCCACAAGCTGTCCATCTTACACCTCCTCTAAAAATACAGTTTTCAAAGAAGAAAATGAATGAGCACAGAATAAATGTTTTTGTGTCTATTTCATAAGATCTTCAAAAATATTTTTAGAGCACATGTGAATAGAACTGGTGCAATAGAGCATCATAAGCCAACACTCCATGTTTTGCTTTCTGCTCAGTGTGCAATTTCCACTTCTGATCTTTTATTTCTACAGTCACAGTGAGACATTGGGGGAGTACCTGCAGTTGGTGATGCATCTTCCTTCCTCCCCAAGTAGTGGCTTCCTTAAAATGTCCCTTACCTGCTACAAGCAATAGAAAAAAGTTTCCATTGGTTCACCACACTTTGAGCCTTGTTGCTTGAGTCCTTTCTCCCATTAAAATGGAGTTAAATAGCATTGCTTTCAAAAGTGCTATGCACTATTCTTTCCTTATTGCACCTGAGGCATTATAGCATTGCAGCAGATTCCTGAGCAGGGCTGGAAAGGGATGTGGGTTCATAGAATCATAGAATTGGAAGAGACCACAAGGGCCATCTGGTCCAACCCTGCCATGCAAGAACTCACAATCAAAGCATCCCAACAGATGGCCACCCAGCCTCTGTTTAAAAACGTCCAAAGAAGGAGACTCCACCACTCTGCAAGGGAGAGTGTTCCACTGTCAAACAGCTCTTACTGTCAGGACATTCCTTCTAATGTTGAAGTGGAATCTCTTTTCTTGTAGCTTGCATCCATTGTTCCAGGTCCTATTCTCTGGAGCTGCAGAAAACAAGCTTGCTCCATCCTCAACATGACATTCCTTCAAATATTTAAACATGACTATCATATCACCTCTTAACCATCTTAACCATTGGAGAAGGGGGTGAGAAAAGTTTTGGCTTTCCTGATAAACCCCAGTAAGCAAGGGAATACTAATTTGACATTGGATTTTTTTTCTCTAAAGAAAAAAAGTTTAAAGGCTTAGGAAACCACTCCAGTCTCTCCTAGATGGTCTGTTCTTCTTCATTCCTAACTTTTGCTGTCACTCTGATATTCCTTGGCCAAGGAATATCAGAGTGACAGCAAAAGTTAGGAATGAAGAAGAACCAGCTCTGACCACCCCAAAACACTATACCAGTGTAACGTAATTTTCCCATTGGAAATCATAGCACAACATAAGAGGAAAGGAGTTCACTAACAGATTTTGTTAAAAAGAAGCATGTTTCAAATGATCTCTCACAGGAGAAGAACAGAACACCAGCATAATGTGATAAGCCTTTTCCAGAGGCACAATTATTCTAATGTAATTGTGCTGTACTTGCCTCATGTGATAAAGCCTTTGGAAACCAAATGTAAATCCAGCGGCTTCTAACCTGTATACATGTGTGAACTCATAAGAAGAAGAAGAACACCTTGAATATGAACTGGAGAATTTGCATAATCTCTGAAAATCTTGATTTTTTTTTTTGAGAAATAAAATGCAAAACTTGGTGTATTTTTTATTTGCTCTTTAACATACATGCGTATGTTGTATTGTTAATAACTCAGTTGTGCTTTTTTAATGGCTAATAATCATGGCCGTGGTCTTCCATGTGCATAGGGTGTTAAATCTGCTCCAGGTTTTAGTGCAGAACTTAAAGAAGCTTTCAGTGATATTGAAAACAATTCCCTAAATAGTCTCAAACACTAGCTATTTTAGGGTTCAGACTAAAATCCCAAATAGATTCAACAGTCTGCTAACATCAATGCCATTAGCTGTCATGAATGGCTGGAGAATTACACTTGGGTAGGAAAATAAAATTTCATCCATTTCACTGTGCCAGCAAAACTGGTTGGGACAGTCCATTTCTGGATGGTTCACAGTCCTTTTACTCTCTGTTTTTTGCCTGTCATAATATCAAGCATTTTGTAGGTGGTCATAAGGTGCATTTGACCTTGGCTGAAAGCCCTTTGTTTTAGTTTAGGCTGCTGTCACAATGCAGAATTAATGTAGTTTGGCACCGCTTTAACTGTCATGGCTCCATTCTATGGAATCCTGGAATCTATAGTTTGTTGTGGCACCAGAGGTTTCTGACAGAGAAGGCTAACTATCTCACAAAACTACAAATCCCAGAATTCCATAGTATTGAGCCATGGCAGTTATAGCAGTGTCAAACTGAATGAATTCAGTATAGATGCAGCCATAGATGACTGAATATTTCAACATATTCAGCTTTCTGTGACTCCTGACCTTGAATGATCTAAATTGTGGAGAAAATGTATTTAAAATTGCACCGTTCCTGAAATTTGTGACAACAAATCCTGGTATGGGACACATGGCGAGGCTACCTAAGTCTCCCCATGGTAATATTTTAATGATACAGTCTTAATAGGGTCTGGATTTTTTTTTTTAAAAAAAAGTCCATGTTCATTGATGGAGATCCTGTCATGCTTAGTAGCCCTGGCAGTGTAACAAGGATGAGTACAAAGAGTACTTTTCAGGCCCAGTGTTTTTCTGTGCGCTATATTTGCTGCAAAGACGTCAAAATGTCAGTCGCATCATGTTAACTGACTCAGAAAAAGCCCTTGTCAGAACCAGCACCCTGACATGGCATCTGAGTCTAAATACTGTATTGCCAGCTCCTTTTAGCAGCATTGCATCAGCAGAAGGCGAGGGAGCAAGAACATGGCATGCAAATGTAACAGGTGGATCCATAAAGATGTACCACTGTTGACCACTTTTTCTGTTAAATGGTAACCAAGGGCAAGTTTGTGTATGTGTGGGGAAGAAGCTAGTACAAATTTCTCAGTAGTATCATTATTATTTTTAATGCTTTTGACCACCACTGTAAAATCAATGAATTTCAATGAAAATAATAAAATTTGAAATCCTGTGTAATGTTTCTGAACTGGTCCACCATGGGCTCAAATCTGCTGCCAGTGGCCAGGAAAGGAAGCTGAACTCCTCAGGAGTCATTCCCCCAGTTGACTTTTGTGCAAAGGAGGTAAGTCCTTCCACTTCAAGGGAGCAAAGGGGGTAAGTCCTTCTACCTCCAGGCTGCTCCAGGCAACAGAGATCCTCACCCATTTCCACCCTGCCTGCTGCACCAAACAGCTACCTCGCTCTTCCTCCATCTCCATCTATCCCGCCACTTTCCTTGCACCAGGAATGCTGTAGGTCTGCCACCTACAAGTCTCTGAAGTATCTTCCTCGGCCACAGAAAATCAAGGATGGAGAGAGGGGAGTAAGAGAAAAGCCTCTTCCTTGGATCCTTCCCTTCTTGTATACATGAGAGCTCCTTTTCCACTTAGCGCAAAGATATATTTTCATCAGGGGCTGAACCAGCTGTTGGTGGTTCTGGTGGTAACTGCAAATAATGTTTTTCATTGAAAGATCTGTTAACAAGATCATACTAAATAGGCTGTTGAATGCAGAGCTGGAAAGGAGCATGTAAACAGGAAGGTTTAAATTAGGGCAGGCAAACCTATGTTCTTCAGAACTAACTGGATTCCAGCTTGCATAAGATCTACCCAGCCTTGCCAATGATGAAGGGAGGTGGAGTCCAACAGCACCTGGAGGGGCCATCCTTACTTTAAACTGTTATGGTATATCATGAAGAACTAAGCCACTAGTTCAGAGGTGGACAGCTATGGCCAGCCTGGGATCCAGTTTGCTCCCCTCACCACTGGGGTGGGTGGGTAGATGGACTGTCAACAATGCCAAAAATGCAAAATGAAACTGGAAAATTTTGGTTTTGAAAAATGCTGGCTGGCATCCTGTCAAGCAGTTACAAAATCATAAGCTGAACATACAACCACATCATGTTTATGGTTGTGAATGACCAAGCACTGAGAAATCATGACTGCAGGTTGTGGACTGCAGTCATGGCAGGACCCTGAGGGGTCTCTCCTGCTACTTGTTCTTAATACATACCACATCTGGCAGAGTGTTGCAAACACCATTCTCCAGTTGCCCAATATGCAGCACCTCAGAAACACTTCAGTTGAGATGAATACCAAGCTGCAAAGATAGGTTTTTGAGTGGTGGCATTGTCAGGTGTAAGTACGATGGTGGAGCTCCATTGTCACAGTTACATTGATGCTGCAGGATCTCAGCATATGTGGGGCATGATTATCATACTTTTAAAACAATGAATTGGCTCTCCTGGAGGATTTCTGGGAAGGCAATCCACCCTTTTAGGGAGGGCCAGAAAATGACAGTCTGGGGAGTCTGGAGGGGCCAAAGGCTACAAAACAACCTGGATGGGGCTGAAAGTGCACCCTTATGTGGCAAACCCCTGCAGTGGTTGGTGTGGTTTAATTCTGATTCATGTTCAACTATAATTGCCTGTGATGATTAATGCTAGGTTCTGATTTAATAACTACTAGCCAGTTAAGGCTTACCTAAACCAAATGGTTAACATTGCTAGTTAACACGGGGAAATGTAAACATTATTCAGTTTATGAAGCAGTTTATGTACCAAGTACAAAATGTTAAGAGCTATGGAGATTATCACACTTCATTTTTCACCCAATCCGGGCACAGACTGGGAATGTGAAAATGGGTGTTATCACATACAAAAATGTGCCGATGTCGCCAGCCAACCATCACCTTTTCTCTGAGCCATGCTTATCCCACCAATTTTGCAAGGATGGATGCTTACCATCCTTGAAAATCGGCAGGCTAAGCATGGCTTGGAGATGGGTGGTGGTTGGCCAGTGGCATTGGTGGTGTTTTTGTGTGTGATAACACCCATTTTCACCTGTTCAAGCCCATTCGCAGCTTGTGCCCAGATGTGGGGGGGAATGAAGTGTGATAATCTTCTATGATATGTCTAGTCCATCACTGGGCAATTTGTGATCCTTAATTTATGTCATTAAGCTGTATGTCCAGTAATAGCTCCCTGTTGCCTTTCTTGGCTAGGACTGTTTTCAGTACCAGGTGATGTTCTGGGAGTTATGTTCCAAAAAGGTAACTTTTCCAATTACCAATACTTTGTCAGTTTGCATGAGCATCCTTTGGGCTATATGCAGAATCATTTTACCTTACTTTTATAAAAGGTTACTTTGGATTAATAATGTGTAGTCTCTGAAGCTGACAACAAAAATAAGAGGATATATTTTCACAGTGTGCTTCTTGCAGGAAAGAAAATAGTTTAGCAATGGAAGGTGTTTTTGTTTTTTTTTTTGCTTTTGCATGCACATATATCATAATTTAGCAGCATCAGTTGCTGCAGAATAGCTATCTCCCAATTTCATGGCAGCTTTGGCTAGTGCCTTTTAGGGCTGCTTTCCATAGGCTCTTGCTCAGCTTCATATTGAAGGCTGAAAAGCTGGCATCTAGTATATGTTACTACCTCATCAGTTTCTGCACAATCAATACAAATAAAGTTCAACAGCACAGAGAACCAAAGGTAGTTTCTGCACGTATAAATCAAGAAGGTGTTTAGGAGACAAATGGCATGAGTTATAACTCTCTGAAATCCATTATTGCTGCTTCCCAGAGACCCTCCCCATGAAGCCAAAATTACCTTATTTCACTCTAGAGCAGTTCAGCTTTCTCTAGAGGGAAATTTCATAAAGGCTGTAAAAATCATAACACATTACCCCAGCCCAACCACAGTTTTTTTGGTGTCAGTATCTCAACATGTTTAGAAAGCTGTGGCCAGCATCCTTTTAGTGACATAGACATTCCTAAATTTTATGTGTATTTAAATTTAAAAGATTCAGCACTGCAAAGAAGGGTGCCTGTAACCTTTATAAAAGCTTCTTTAGATTTCCTGGAGGCTTTGAGGAAAAGCAGTTCACCTGAGGGGGGCAGGAAAATGGAGGCTTGGGAAGACTGGAGGGGTGCAGCCTTGAGTGATACATTTTGTCCATTCTGGCTATTTGATTTTCTATGTTTATAAGTCAACTCGGACTAACTCAAACTAATGGAGACCTCCTCATAGGGATTTCTTAGCAAGATTTATTGGCAAGAGGGGGTTTGTCATTGCCTTCCTTTCTGGCTGAAAGAGTGTGACTTGTCCACAGTCACCAAGCCAGTTTCTGTGGTGGAACAAGTATTCCAGTCCTGGTCTCCTGGAGTTTTAGGATTCAGCTACACTGCAGAAGTAATGCAGTTTGACACCACTTTGTTGTACCTTCATCCTATGCAATCCTGGGATTTGTAGTTTTACAAAGTATTTAGCCTTCTCTGCCAAAGAACGCTGGTGCCTGACAAAACTACAAATCCTAGAATTCTTAGGATGGAACTATGATAGTTAAAGTGGTGTCAAACTGTATTATTTCTACAGTGTAATTAATGAGGCTTGACATTGCTTAACTGTCATGGTTCAATGCTATGGGATTCTAGGATTTGTAGTTTTGTGAGATATTTAACCTTGTCTTTCAAAGAGTTCTGGTGCCACAGCAAACCACAAATCCCAGGATTCCATAGGATGGAGCCATGACAGTTAAAGTGGCATCAATCTGCATTAATTCTGCAGTATGACAGCAGCCTACGTCAAATATTCAAACCACTACACCACTATGGCTCACTATCCGTGCTATAGAGCTGTATTTAAGGGATTTCAGTTTGGGTCCCTTTGTTTTTCATGGGAAAGTTCAGCATGGGCTTAAATTTCTCCCACTGAAATCATCATGTCAAATCTAAGCATGCCTCCTCACATGTTTGCCCCACTGGGGTCAATGGAACTCCCAAGAAAGTGGGTGCTGAATTGCAGCCTGAAAAGCACTTTCCTTTGGCTGGATCATGTCCCTCTTGTTTGCTGTTCATGGCAAAGAAAATTGTAGGCTAAAGCATTCCCAAATCACTCTTGCTTGTTCTCTCAATGTTATGTTTCCAAACAGCACAAGCCATTAAGAACAATCTCAGGATAGATTGCAAAACTATATTTTATTCTACTTCCTTCCATAAATTTCATTTGGCCTTAAAGAAAAACAACACCAAACTAGTGTACTGATGATATATTTGAGGAGTCATTTCAATGCCAGGCTTCTTGCTCTGGAAAAGGTTTAATAGTTTGGAAGCTGGACTGGGAAATCTTAGTAGTAATTACCAGCTTTTTCTTTCTTCTTGTTGTTGCTATCTTTGGATACCAGCCTCAAAGTCAGGGATAGAGTTGGAAGAGATCTTACAGATCTACTCTACCCCCAGTGAGATTTGCAAACAAAGAACACCTGACAGATAGCTGTCCATTCTCGGATCATACAACTCTAGTGAATGTTAGTTTTGAGAATCTGTTACAACTCTCCTATGACATTCCCTCATATTATGTCCTTGGAGACCAAGGAAAGGCTTGAATAAAGACCTGGTGGTGAAGAAGGAAACCAGTGATGCCTGCAGAGGAGATATCAGGCTGCAGAAGCACTGAGAAGCTGGGATGCCTGAGCCTGAAATATCTCAGCCTTAAACCTCTGTACCCATGACCTATCAACATAAACAAACACTGGCAGTCTCTAGCTCCAGAGGCAGAACAGCTTCTTCCAAGAGCTCCATGATCTCTGGAGCAAATCCTAACAGTGTGCATGCCAAACTTCAGGCACCTTTGTACACAGAGAGTGACAGACTTATACCAGCCTATGACAGGTCTTGCACAGGTGCACAGGTGTGCAAAGATGTGTTCCTGCACATGTGCGCATGCGTCTGAGAAAATGAAAAAAATTAAAGCAGCCGCTGCCAGCCTGTGCAATTGCTCCATCTCCTTTTGTGGCATTCTCGGGGCCGGTGGTGCAGTTGGCAAGGCTTCAATACAGCCTTGGAAAAGCTGCATTCACTCCTCCCAATGTGGTTGCTCCATCCCCATTTAGGGCATCCTCAGGGCAGGCGGTGTGGTTGCTGCAGCTTAGAGAAAAGGCAACTTCAGGTCACCTTTTCCTGCCCATCTGCATTGTTCTAAATGTATCAGATGGCCAATATCTTGTGCCCATGTTACCATATTATTCTTGATCGTTTCTTCCTCCATCTTATATGACATTAATAGGTTATAGAATTTTTTTTGATAATTTGATTATTTTCTGAGCCAAGTAATTGGTCCAATTCTGTTTTTCTTGTCTCAATGCCTTCAAGTTTCTCATCTCTTTTAAAGCTTTCCTTTAGTTGGTGGTATAAAAATCAGTGGCATATTATATTCTCTTGGTTGAGCTCTTCCCTCATTTTCATTTTGTGTTTCTTTTCTTTTTGTTGTAATAATATTTTGTAAGTTAGCCAGTTATCTCCATACAGTTTTTCTTTTTTATGGAATGCCTCATATGAGGAGGTCCAGAGTGGTATTTCTGGACACATACATTTTTTTATACCTCTTCCATATCTTCCATAACGATCTCCTCACATAATGTTTTTCAAATTCTTTGTTTGATTTCGGTTTTTATAGCATAGGAAGGCATGCCAGCCAAGATTTATATCAAAACCTTCTAATTGCAGTAATCTTTTATTAGCTAACATTATCCATTCCCTTATTCAAGACATTCCACATGCATGATAATAAATTTTCATGTTAAGTAGTCCCACACCATCTCTTTTCTTTTTGTCCAGTAATACTTTGAATTTAATTCTGGGCTTCTTCCCTTGACAAAGAAATTTAGATATTTCATTATTCCATTGAACAAATGGCTTATCATTAGTAATTATTGGCAAATTCTGGAAGAGGTAGAGGATTCTTGGTAACACATTCATTTGAATTGTTGAAACTCGTCCCATAAATGATAAGTTTAAATTAGTCCATTTTTTGAATTTTTTTTATTGCATTCCAAGTCTTTTTATAATTGTTGTCATATAATTCAGAATTCCTTTTTGTTATTATTAATCCCAGGTATTTTACTTTATTTTCTATTTTGAAGTCAGATTTTTTGCCTAGTTCCTCTTCCTCTTTTTTTGTCATGTTTTTCGTTAATAACCTGCTCTTAGATTTGTTTATTTTGAGACCTGAAAGATCCCCAAATGCTTCTAATATGTTTATCAGATTGGTTATGCTTTAGTTTGGATCATCCAGAATAGCACTATGTCATCCGTGAAGGATCTTATCTTAAACTAATGTCCTTGTATCTTTAAATCCTGTATTTGTTAGTCTTTCCTTATCTTTCTCTCCAATACCTCCAGAACATCTATAAAGAACAAGGGGGAGAGTAGGCATCCTTGATGCATGCCTTTGTTGCTATCACAGTGTTTTTTCTCCATTAACTAGAATCTGTGCATTCTGGTTTTCATATATATTGTTTATCCAACTTTTAAAAAGCTTACCGAGGTTCATTGCTGCTAGCACTTCCTTCATATAACCCCACCTAACATTATCAAATGCTTTTTCCACATCAGGGAATGCCATTCCCATTTTCCTTTCTTTGTGTTTCTCATAAAATTGTATTACATCCAATACTATCCTTACATTGCCATTTATATATCTGTTTGGCAGGAATCCGTCTTGATCTTCATTTATCCAGACTTTCAGTATTTTTAAAAATCTTTCTGATAGTATTGATACAAAGATCTTGTAATGTATGTTCAATAGAGAGATCAATCTGTAATTGGCCACTTCTTTCAGGTCCCGATCTTCTTTAGGTATTAGTGTGACTGCTGCACTTTTCATGAATTTGGGGTTATTCCTTTATCTGCTTCTTTTATTGTCTTATAGAGTGGTAAAGCCAGTTCAGGCTTGAATGTTTTATAGAATTGGGCTGTGAGTCCATCAGGTCCTGTGCCTTCCATGTTTTCAATCTTGCAATTGCTGGGTTTATTTCATGCATTGATTTTTTTCCAGTTCTTTTCTTTGTTCTTCAGTTATCTGTGGGATCTTCTCTTTTTCTAGGTATCAATGTATTTTTGTCTTATCTTTTTCTGGCATTATATGTTCTATAAATAATTTTGAATAAATTTTTTGGAAAGCTTCCTTTATTTGGTTCTGCTGTGTTTGATATTTTCCTTTGTAGTTAACACCCAGAATTATTTTTCTCTCTCTTTCCTTTCTTAACCTGTATGATAACCACTTTCCAGTTTTATTAGCATTTTCAAAATATCTTTGTTTAACAAAGGGCCTTTACAGACTGCCAGAAATAGTGCAACTTGAAGCCACTTTAACTGTCCTGGCTCAGGGCTAAGGAATCATGGGAACTGTAGTTCATTGTGGCACCAGAGCTCTCTGACAGAGAAGGCTCAGTGTTCCAGAAAAAAATACAATTCCCATGATTCCCTAACACTGAGCCAGGACAGTTAAAGTGGCCTCAAGCTGCACTATTTCTGCTGTCTGTAAAGGCCCAAAGTTTAATTTATTTGCAATTTCTTGAGTTGTTTCTTGGGAGAGTTGTTTTTGTAGAATCTCAATCTCTTTTTTTAACTTTTGTGTTTCTGGGTGTTTTTACAATTCTTGTTCTTTTTTGCTTAGTTCATTCATTATCATTTCTCTTTTTTCTTTATTGTTTCCTTTTCATTATTCTGTCTGGTTGAATTAAGAGACTTTTAACCACAGCTTTACTAGCATCCCAAACTACAGTTGTTGGGGTGCCTCTATCCATATTTTCCTGGAAATACAGTTGTAACTCTTTATTTTTTGGACTATTTCTTCATTTATAAGTAATATATCATTTAATTTCCATGAATATTCCTGCTTCTTTGCCTTTAACCTGAGTAGAATAGGGTTGTGGTCTGACATTACTCTTGGCAGTGATTCCATTTTTGAATCCTTGTACACATTAGTAGAGTCACAGAAAACATATTGATTCTACTCCATGTTTTATGTCCATCTGAGAAAAAGGTGTAGTCTTTCACCTTGTTGTATTTATGTCACCATACATCTACCAGATTAAAGCTTTCCATTAAATCTAATGTTGTTTAGGGTAATTTCCCTTGATTCTTCTTGTTTTTTTTTTATTTTTGTAGTTTGATCTAGGTTTGGGCCAATGACTCCATTCCAGTCTCCTGCAATGATTATTTCCTTATGATCATATTCTCCTATTTTCATAAACAGTTTTTTTTGCTGAAGACTGCTTTGTTCTCTGTTGGTGCATATATTCTGATCAGGAGTGTTTTCCTTTCTTGCAATTGCAGTTCAACCGCTACATAATGACTTTCCGTATCCTTGAAATTTTCTTTAGCTACAATCCAATTATTTACATATATAGTGACTCCTTTATTTTTATGTTTCTCATTGGATGTTATAAATATTTCTCCTAATTTGTTATTATTCAAATATTTTATTTCTTTAGTGTTGATATGTGTCTCTTGTAGACACACTATGTCTAATTTAAGTTTTTTCTAAATGATGGAATATTTTCCTTCTTTTATATTTGAAGTTCATTTCATTTACATTCCTACTTGGAAGGATAAGGAAGACGACTTGCCCCCTTGATCCATGTCCATCATGGCTGGTTGTCCGGGGGGGGGACGCATTGAAAGTGTTCCTTCGGGATACAATCAACACGTCTTTCAGGGAAGTTTTGGTACCATCTTGTTTGAAGGAGGCAGCAGTTAGGCCGCTCCTGAAAAAAAACCTTCCTTAGATCTTCTGGACAGAAATAACTATAGACCAGTCTCCTTGCTACCTTTTTTAAGCAAGGTGATTGAGAGGGCAGTTGCTTCCCAACTCCAAGCAGTCTTGGATGAAACCGATTATCTCGATCCATTTCAAACCGGCTTCAGGACAGGATATGGAGTGGAGACGGCCATGGTCGCTCTGACCGATGACCTCTGCTTGGGCATTGACAGGGGTAGTGTGACCCTGTTGGTGCTCTTGGATCTCTCAGCAGCCTTTGACACAATAGATCATGCCATCCTCTTGGATCGCCTGAGAGAGTTAGGAATTGGAGGCACTGCTTTCCTCTCGGGCAGATTCCAGAGGGTGAGGCTCGGGGACAGTCACTCTTCCATAATAGAGCTTAATTGTGGCTCCCTCAGGGTGCCATCCTGTCCCCGATGTTATTTAACATTTATATGAAGCCGCTAGGTGAGATCATTCAGAGGCATGGAGCACGGTGTCTTCAGTATGCTGACAACACCCAGATATATCTCTCCATGACCAGATCATCGACTCAAACTTCAGATGGTGTCTCTCCTCTTAATGACTGTCTCAGAGCGGTAATGGATTGGATGAGGAAAAACAGATTGAAGTTGAATCCAGACAAAATGGAGGTATTCACGGTCACAGGCCTGAAACCAGATTTGGGAATACAGTCTCCATTCCTAGATGGAGTCACACTCTCCTCTAAGGACTGTGTTCGCACCTTGGGGGTGCTCCTTGATTCGTCGCTTCACATGACTAGTCAGGTGAATGCGACGGTCAGGAGTGCCTGTTATCAGCTTCGGCTGATATGCCAACTGCACCCTTATCTGGATATGAGGGACCTGGGAACTGTGGTACATGTTCTGGTAACCTCACGTCTGGATTACTGCAATGCACTGTACATGGGACTACCCTTGTGCCTAACCCAGAAACCGCAACTGGTACAGAACATGGCAGCCAGATTAATTACAGGAACATCTAGGAGGGAGCACATAACACCGGTGGTTAAATCCCTCCACTGGCTGCCAATTAGTTTCCGGGCACAGTACAAGGTGTTGGTGTTAACCTTTAAAGCCCTATATGGCTTGGGTCTATCTTATCTTAGGGACTGCCTCTCCCTGTATGATCCTCTGGGAGGAATCTGTTGAAGCTTATGAAGACTAGGCTGGCACAGACCTCCCAGAGGGCCTTCTCTGCTACCGCTCCCAGACTATGGAATGGCCTGCCAGATGAGATCCGTCTTATTACTACTCTTGCTGCTTTTAAAAAAGCAGTAAAGATGGATCTCTTCTGGCAGGCCTACCCGGAATAACCCTCCTGCTTGAGGGGAGATGGTTCTACCTGTCCCTTTCCTGTGGCCCGCTTCATTGTTGTCTGTTATTGTTTTGTCGTGTTTTATTATATTGTATTATGTTTTAATTTTCAATAGTTTAATCTTGTTTTAAGGGGTGGGAGGGTTGCATATGGCATAAGGAATGTTTTTAAATTTGTATGTTTTAAAATGCTGTAACCTGCCCCGATTGTTGTGCAGAGGGGCAGGCTATAAATAAAAAATTATTATTATTATTATTATTATTATTATTATTATTATTATTATTATTCCAAGAAAAAATTATTATTCATTTTTTATTTGTTCTCTCACTTTTTTGTCTACTCAATACAAAGATAGATTATCTTTCTCTATTAGTTGTACCCTCTCTCTTTCTTCTTTCCTGTTTTAAAAGTGTTTTTTGTGCTTCTTTTTTGTTTTCTTTTTCGGTCCATATAGTCAGATATTCCTTGTCCTTCTTCCTCTTTTTCCTCCTCTTTATCTTTCTTTGATTCTTTTTCTGATATTTTACCTTCTTCCTCTTGTTCTGATTCTGTCACTTCTTCTCCTTCTTCATATGTTTGTCTTTCTGAACCTTCAGTGCTTTCCTTTTCTTCACCTGTTTTATCAGGATTGTTTTCTCTTTCTGGTCTTGTTTTCATCCTTGTGGTTTTAATTTTTCCTGTTAGAACACTCTCTTTTATTTTCCTTAGTATCTGTTCTTCTTGTGCTACTTTATAATTTTTCAGAAAATCTTTTATCTTTTCTTCTGTGTCTATTACATCTTTCTTTTTTCTTATTGTAAAGGATATTCCTTCTGTCTTCTCCCATCTATATTTGATGTCCCCCCCCCTTAGGTGCTCTGTCAGAATCATATAATCTTTTCTCTTTTTCAAAAATTTTGCTGGGATTGCCTTAAAGATTTTTTACTTTCTGTCCATCAATTTCTAGCTTTTTATAATAATTTATTTCTAAGATTAAGTCTTTTACTCTTTCCCTCACAAAATAAATCATTATATCTCTGGGTACCTCATGGTTCTTGGCTATCCATTAATTAACTCTGTAGAGTTTGTTAATTTCTAGATCTAGTTGCTCACCTGACCATCCTATATGTGGTGCAATTTGCAGAATAATTCTTGTTGTCAGGTTTTCATTTGATAATTCTTCTACTCCTCTTATTCTCAGAGCTTTCTCTTGTAGTCTTAGTTTAAGATTTGCCTTGTAATATTCCTCTTGTTGTTGTTTTCCCTCTGATGTCAACCTTTTTCTCTAGTTTTTCTGTTCTTTCTTGGATCTCTGTCACTTATTTATTTATTTCATCTCTCCATTGATCTTCTTTAGGCTGTCTTTAAATACTCCTAATTCTTTCTGTATATTGGCTTTGCTTTCTTCTTTCAATTCTTTTATTTCTGCTCTTAGTTCTGCTCTAATTTCTGCCTTTATTTCAGCTCCTAATTTTCCAATTTCTTCTAAGAATAAGGTGTTAGGGTCTTGATTTTTATGGAATTCTGGCAGGTGTTCTTTTTGTATTTTCTCTTGTGGTATTATTTCTGTTGTTGATATCTTGCTTGTTGTCATGGTCTTTTTTTCCTGTTACCTTTCCCTCTCCTTTGTTTGTTTGTTTGTTTTTCTTTTCTTCCCCTTCTTCTTCTATTTTCTTTAGAAAGTGGTGGGAGACATTTAAGCACAAAGGCACAAAGGAAACCAGTTTGGACTCCCTTTCTGTTCTTCTGTCCCATCCATTCATTTTTTCTTCTCCCCTAATTGGGATTGGGGATTAAATGTGAACTTTAGCTGGGGTTCTCTGGACCTCCTTTCATTCAAAGTGATACTTGCCCTGTTGTGATAGAAGATTTCCCTTCACCAAGGATTATACAGGTTCTGACCTGGTTTCTGTGGCTTAGTTTTGTGTATTTCACACAAAACTTTGCCAGCCATGTCTCTGTTAATCACCCTAAGGGCCTTTGCAGAATGCCAGAAATAGTGCAAATTGAGTCCACTTTAAGGGTTAGGGTTAGTGCTAGGGAATCATGGGAATTGTTTTTTCCCCCTGAGACATTGAGCCTTCTCTGTCAGAGAGCTCTGGTGCCACAATAAAATACAGTTCCCATGATTCCCTAACCCTAACCCTTAAAGTGGACTCAATTTGCACTATTTCTAGCAGTCTGCAAAGGCCCTAAATCTACCTACTCTTACACTGCTGCTGCTGTGGCTGCTGGTGTTTGGGAGAGGGGCTGCTTTAAAGCCTTCTCCTCCTGAGCTTTCTCTGCCTCTGCTGTGGCTGCTGGTGTTGAGGGAGAGGCTGCTTTGAAGCCTTCTCCTCCTGAGCTCTCTGCTTTTGCTGTGGCCATCACCTACTACTTTTGAGCTGGACATGTCAGGGATTGAATCTGAGATCTTCCATCGGCAAAACATCGCCTCTAACACTGAGCTAAGATGCTTCTAAAAATCTGAGAATCACTGCTCTCATTTATTTTCTCACTATTGTATCATAAGAAGCTGCTTTATATTAAGACAGGCCTG
Organism: Phrynosoma blainvillii; assembly: GCA_026167975.1. Lineage (NCBI taxonomy): Eukaryota > Metazoa > Chordata > Lepidosauria > Squamata > Phrynosomatidae > Phrynosoma > Phrynosoma blainvillii. Next base: position 49,644,905 of record JANUYF010000001.1, on the reverse strand, counting down.
TCTACCTGAGTACATTGGCTAGCAGTAGCAACCCACAGCTTCAGATTGGAGTCTTTTCCATGCCCACCTAGAAATGCTGGAAGTGGTGGTGTGATGTTACTTGCCACCTAAGATCAAAGAACATGTGCTGCTGGTCCTCATTGACTGATGTTGTTGCTGTTGTCATGTTCTTCAAGTCATTTATGACTTATGGCAACCCTAAGGCAAACCTATCATGGGGTATTCTTAGCAAGATTTGTTCAGAGGAGGTTTGCTATAGCCTTCCCCTGAGGCTGAGAGTGTGTGACTTGCCCAAGGTCACCCAGTGGGCTTCATCACTGAGCTGGGAATTGAACCCTGGCCTCCAGAATTGTAGCTCAACACTCAAACCACTACACCAGGGGTAGGCAACCTTTCCCCTTTAAGGGCCGAGGGACTTCAGCTCCCAGAATCCCAGGAGCTATTGGCCAACATGGGACTATTGGCCAACGTGGCTGAGGCTTCTGGGAGATGAAGTCCCTTGGCCCTTAAAGGGGAAAGATTGCCTACCCCTGCACTACATCATACTGGCTGATACTTTCCCTGCAATCATTATTTCCAACCCAGCACTGCCATTGTTGCCTGCTCTCTGTCTCACTTTTGATTACTTCTCTAGAAGACAGGCAGGCTATCCCACCAAAGATGTCACTACCAGGTCTTGCAGGTGAAGTCATCTTAAAGAATTCCTGTACAGGAGATTTCCAAAGGTGAATGGCTGCTCCAGAGAGTATGAGATTTTGTTGCAAAGCCAAGATTCAAGCACCTAATCTTTGAAACTGATGCTAGAACTACATTGTAAAGTCACCCTTTTTAACCTCAGTAAATTGCAAAAAATGGATTTGTCTTGAAAAATGCAACTTGAAATGAACCTTTTCATAAAGTCTATTCATATTAGGCTCTCCTTCAATTTCATCAAATTCCAGAAAAGAAAACTGGAGAACAAAGAATATTCTTCAGTATATGAAGTCATAATGATTTTGACAGACCCATTTTCAAAAAGAGCAATGACTCTTTCAAATGTAAAAAAGAGATAAGAAGGACCAAGAGAGCCCAAATGGGAGAAATGTATGAAGTCATCTACTCTAGTTTTGCAAATAAGTACATTGCTGAATAGTTTTTCACTAGGAGAAATGCAGATTGGCTTGTTTTTCTTAATCTTGTCTTCATCTTTTTACACCTGCATGTGTCAAAATATCTGTGTCCTCCTAGAGGCTATGATGGTTCAAAGTAGAAGAACTTGTCTGCTGTGTATGAATAACCAGGTCCTTCTTTATTCTAGAGGAATTTGCTAAGAGGCACAAAGGAGAGCAAACGTGTCTACAACAGGTTTGGGCTGTCCTTCAGTAACTACTTGTTCTTATTCTTAAAAAATCTGCTTGTATATTGTCATTTAAAATGCTGCAACTTTCAAGTTTATTCTCATGCCAATGTCACATCTGAAAGCCCACCCACCCCGACCCTTTTTGGATCATAACTAAACTATATTTAAGATTCCTATAAACAAAGAGGAGAAATAGAGGATCAAAACTCAGTGTCCAGTCACAGAGTTACAAATTGGCCAAGCCCATTACTAGTCAAGGCTCCAAGGTTAAATATCCAATGCTGATCGATCTATCTATCTATCTATCTATCTATCTATCTATCTATCTATCTATCTATCATCTGTTGCAAAATTTGTATTCCAAGCTTTTGATGCTAACTCAATCACTTGTCTTGGCTAACAACTGTGAGCAATTCAAGAGCAAAATGGGAGGTTAAACCTGCTTCACTTTCAGCTCTGCCACAGAACTATAGTCCCTTCCAGAATCATGTATACCACAGTAGAATGGTGTCATAACATTTCCAGATATTTTTTCCAGGAGCCAGTGTGATGTAGTGGTTTGGGTGTTGGACTAGGACTCCAGCAGACCAGAATTTTAATTCCTCTTGGCTATGGAAACCTACTGGGTGACACTGAGCAAAGGCCTAAGCAGACTGCCAGAAATAGTGCACATTAAATTGAGGCACTGCCCTGGCTCAGTGCTAGGGAATCATGGGAACTGTAATTTATTGTGGCACCAGAGCTCTCTGACAGAGAAGGCTCAATGTCCCAGAAAAAAATACAGTTCCCATGATTCCCTAGCACTAAGCCAGGGCAGTGCCTCAATTTAATGTGCACTATTTCTGGCAGTCTGTTTAGGCCTCAAGTCTCACTCTCTCAGCCTTAGAGGAAGGCAATGGCAAAACCTCTAAATTCATATTGCCATGAAAACCCTATGATTACTATAAGGTGGAGCTAACTTTAAGGTAGAAAACTACAGCACATTTATTCCAGGTTCTAACCACTTGGCTGAACATTCAAAATGAAACTAGAGCCAGAAATGAAGTTGGATGGAGCAGCATTGCTTTCTCACTCATTCAAATCCCTTTTAATCTCAATTTCTTCCTATTTAATTTAGGAAGAAATTGCTGACTTTTCAAATGTTCTTATCAGAATCAAAACAAAAATGATTAAGCTCTGGCCAAAATCACCAGGCACAGCTGTTCCTAGAGGGTCATGTTGTGCCTGTCTGCCATAAGCCTTGAAAGCTTAAGACCTGGGTGGGCCAATCAGTCAGTTTTGCTTTTCTTTATATTCTTTCACTTTCTGTTGAATTCATTAAGAAATGTGAAAAGTTTGAAATGTTTCTGTTAAAAAAAAAATCAACAACCCAAAAGGAAATATTTACTCACCTTGAGTTCCAGCTTGGGGGGAAGGCAAGTATCATTAAACCAGTACAGTACTATAGACCCATCTATTTGAAGTGTAGTTGCATTTATCATGTATATATTGCAAACATAGCTATACAGTGCTATAGAGACCCTAAAAGTAACAGAAAGAATCAAATATTGATTTAGACAACCATGTTTCTGATAGGACAACATTTTATTTGGTAGAGTCCTAGCAGAAGTCTTTGCTCCGGGGGGGGGGGGGGGGAGGGAAGAAGCAATGTGGTTCTAGAAGTGAGACCTTCTCACAAAGTCTTCAGTTCCTATAGTTATTTACATGAACCTTTTCTGCTGAGATAGGACTATTTCTTTCCTTCCAATTCTATATAGCTGATAATATGTTTTTAATTTTTAAAAAATTGAATATTGTAATTTAAATTTTTTATTCAAACAGACTTTTTGTCAGTAATCAGCTGCTGCAAAGTGTTGTTTTTTTTAAAAAAAACCCACGGATGTTATACTTCATTTCCCTTATATGTTATATGTTTAAATACATTCAAACTATTTTTTTTTGGGTGCTTGGTTTTTATATGATAGCATATTTAATTATTTCTTTTACATTGTTCTTTAATGTTACAGCTGCTTGGTGTTAGCTATATTTTATTTCAGTTTATATTATTTTGTCAGGTCCTGTAGTGAGAGAAAATTCAAATGTAAATTAAATAGATAATAAAAGTCAACAAAATAAAATTTACTGGCTGGCCTCCTGTTGGGAAGTTACGTCATTGTAAACCAACTTACGATTATATAGAGTTGAATTGTGCTGTAGCACAATTGTGTTCTCAGGAGGGGAGCAGAGGTGTAGTTACACTATCAAGACTTATTATATGAGCAGAACCAGTGTGGCCAGTGTTCAACATGTCCCAACGCACAACCTATACCAATGCACAATAGAAGCACCTGTTGTGCAATGGGATATCTTCTGCTATGTCCTATTGTGCCTTCTTGCAATTTACTCACATGCTTTGTATCGTGTTTGCAGTGTAACTCCATTATCATAGAGTTACACAACATAGACTATCATCTGATCTGCACTGCAGAAATAATCCAGTTTGACATCAACTACAATTCCCAGAATTGCATAGCCCTGAGCCAAGGCAGCTAAAGCGATGTCAAACCAGATTATTTCTGCAGTGTGGATACAGCCTATGATGCAGGATCGTGGCCTCTATTTTTAAACAGCTTTTCAATTGTTTATATTTTAAAATATTGTACAGTGTACGTTTTTAATTGTAACACTTTAAAATTTGATTGTATTAAGACAAATGTGGATAACCTGTAGTCCTCTATATGTTGGGTGACAGCTCCCATCCACCATAGCCATAGACCTTAGGGCCGCCATAAGTCAGAAAAGACTTGAAAGCACACAACAACAACATATGTTATTACCAAAGGTGAAGTAATTGTGTAATTGGTGGCTAGGTCTGCTAAGGTCCCATCTGGAATGATGTTCCTGATAGTGGGTATGAACACAGAGATCATATGGAGTATCTCAAAGAAAGCTATAATTTTGAGCAGGTCTGGTAAAGACATTTTGATTTCAGAATAATGTACTGTACTATGTAATAGTACATGTAATGTTAATCATGTTGTACTCATGCAGGTGCACATGCACGCACGCACGCACACACACACACACAATGTTATATTTATTAATTTGGGTTTGTTTTTAGGCTTTCTACTCTTAGTACATAAATTCCAGGGTTTCTCTGCTCAGTGTTTCTACCTTTCACACAGCCAAGCCATAGCTTGATCAAACTGTAACATGAAACAATCTGGACACTGTGATTTGATCAAACTATGAAGCAATGCATAAAGCTACACACATGAGTAGAGATGGGAGAAAACACACAAGCGCACGATTCATTCCTGATACTCCAAATAATGGTCTGGAATATAATCAAAATGCAGCTAGACCTTTAAATAGTAGTTTTGTGTGTTTCTTCTCATTAATAACTGTTCCCTCTTGTTGCCTGGACACACCCTTTGGACCATTCAATGATGTTGCTTGGCCACAAGTGTCACAGTTTTCATCTACAAAATACTAAAGGGTGTGAAATCCTCACTGAGCCACTGAATGCAATGGGTGACATTTAGGCTAGTCACTCTTTCACACAGTCCTACTTCAGAAGGTTGTTGTATGGATGAAATGTGGAGGGTAAGATTTGTGTATGCTGCTTTCAGCATTTAGCATCGCTATTACATATTGTCTGAGAAAACAGGTAGTCACTAATCACAGGAGTGAACAAAATGAAACTCTGGCTCATAGTTTGAAAATGCTGGGTTTTTAAAATTACACCTTCCATAATGCCTCAGCCAGCATGACCACTAGGTATACTGGTTGGGGTTTCTGGAAGTTGAATTTCAAAAAAGTAACTTCCCCAGGGTATAATGTTGCTAAAGATAACTGTATTGTGTCTTTCAAAAAATGTGTGAAAAAAACTTTCTGCAGCCAAACTAAGGCAGGTTCATCACCGTTAATATTCCACCTTCCCAAAATTCTCATAATTACAATAGAAACATTATGTGATATAGTACATTAAGTAGGGATTATGGTGGCCATTTCCTGAGATTTCAGGGCCAAGACCTGAAACCTTAGGATGGCCCTTTGTGATGTCACAAAAAGAAGTCATTGGTTATGTCATTAAGCATGATAGATTAAGTATCAATCTCAATGATAGATTAAGTATCAATCTCAATTGTACAAAGTGTGACATTCAAATTAAAAAACATCATCTAAGAAATGAGAAACACACAGACCCACAAGACACAGTTACTTCAAAGCAGTGCTCTTGCTCTGAGATTCCTTTCCCTTCTCCTGAGACCTGGCAATCCTATTAGGAATGAACACATTTCTCCCTAATGATATGTGCTTTCTTGGGTTAATTTTGTCCTGCCTACTTTCCAGTTTAATCTGGAAAAGTTCTAAAATTAATTTCAGAAGTGACTGTTAGCTGTTCTCAGTCCATATTTTTTTTCATCTTACACATTACCAATGTGCGCTAGCAGTGCATATGTGCATGGATCAAATTGTAGATACACAAAGTCCCACCCACCTTCCCCATTTATTTATTTATTGCACTGTGATTATTCCATGTAGCTAAGTAGTGGAAGATATTGGATACTTCACTAAGCATGAATAGGCATTTCAGCTTCCCACTGGCATTAGAGTTCAATTCTTGTTTCTAGTTTTGGCTGTGAGATTTTTTTCTATCCATGGTAATAGGTGTCCAGGTTTCTATCTATTTATCTAAAGTACACATTTGTACTCTGAGCCTCAGAGTCACTGAAAGGAGACCTTCACAAAAAAACAAAAACAAAAAAATAAGATCAACTATAGAAAGACAGGGAAGATATAAAGGATACTGTGGTAGTTCCTCTCTCCAGGCTGGTCCGGCAATTCCAAACTGTTGGGCTTCTATTACTTGTTAAGTTATGATAGCAATGTTATAGCTATACCGTTGGTTTTGTGAATGGGCGATAATTATAAATAACTGGTAATTTGTGCCTAGTTACATCCAAGATTTCATTCAAGAGTTGAAGAGGAAATATGGGAATTACAATTTATGAGTAACATTAGTGCAATAACATTGCTAAGGATTCTGTATGTTGTGGTATGGGAGGAAGTTAATGTGGGGTGTGTGTGTGACACCATGTGTTACCGCATCAGATGATGCCAACCCTAGTGATGCCACTGAACCTCATTAGTCCAAAGACAACTGGGTGTTCTTCCAAATCCAGGAAAATATTTCATAAGGTCTGGCATAGCCACAGCATAGCATAAATAACTTTATTGTTTTGTTTTATACACAAAAGTAATTGTCTGAAGCAATAACCTACTTGCTTGTTTGATTATTACAATATTAAGCATTGGCCATTCATTGAATCACTGGCCCATTCATTCATATATTCATTCATTCATTCATTCATTCATTCATTCCCTCATTCCCTCCCTCTTTCCTTCATTCATTCCTGCAGCTTTATCACCTCTACTGAATGTTGCCAAGCAACTGCTGCACATTATTTGTGCTTACGCTAGTAGCACTTGGTTGTTTCACCTTGCTACATACACATAGTTCCTTAAAAAGGGAAAGGCATAGTTTTAACTTAATGCATTTCTTATGTATAGGACAGCAGAGTCCTTCACATATTTTCTGTAATTCTGTGGTACATCTTTCACGAACCTGTTGAATCACAGTGCTTGCTGACAGATATTTAGACACAGATCAGAAGATGATATCTCAGCTCCTTTTAGCTAAAACTCAGTAGGGGATGAAAATTGCTCCCTGTGAAACTTAAATTAGCTGCAAAGCAATTACCTTAAGTGATTGAAAAAACGGTTCTATAAAATTCTGTTTAAATGAGTTTTCAAAGTGGCAGACTAATTACAAGGTAGCTGAATTAGTGATGAGAGAATAAAATACAGTGAAGTATATTTACATGTTGAAGCCATCAGAATTTCTGACCAGAGTAATATTTCAAAATCCAGCATTCTCTAGATGTGTCAGACTATTATTTCCATCATCCCTTGCCCACATATATCCTGGGATTTGTAGCCTGATGAGACACTAGAGCTCTTTGGCTGAGAATTCTAAATACTTTGAATAGCAAATCCCAAGATTTCATGAAACCATGGCTATAGAAAAATGGGAAATGGGCACAGTGCTACCAAAAGTACCCATATTTGGCACTTGCATGTATTAACACAAGAATGGCCAATCTGGATATTCTTTGGGGCTTCTCTGTTTTCCAGGCAGCAAACTGCAGGCCAAAAGAATATTTTACCATATAAATAGACACTCTCAAGAATGGGCAGGATCTGTACTTATGTGGAGAACCAGATGCCATGCAGGAGAAATGCTTGTACTACCAGTTATGGAGCCCATAGACTCAGGGCCTTTGCAGACTGCCAGAAATAGTGCACATTAAACTGAGGCACTGCCCTGGCTCAGTGTTAGGGAATCATGGGAACTGTATTTTTTTCTGGGACATTGAGCCTTCTCTGTCAGAGAGCTCTGGTGCCACAATAAAATACAGTTCCCATGATTCCCTAGCACTGAGCCAGGACAGTGCCTCAATTTAATGTGCACTATTTCTGGCAGTCTGCAAAGGCCCTCAGACATATTATTATACACAGAGAGACACTGACATATCACACATAGCATCCAAAAGAGATGATGCAAAACTAGAATAGTGGAGTCGCTCAAGATTTGCAATATGAAAGGACTTATCTTTTTCTTTCCAAGTGGAACTGCAATAAGCAGAGGTAGCCATGCTGGCCATTTTCTGTACCACCTTTGTTATGCCAAGCAAAAAGGCACAAACATTTATGGGCATAATTGTTGGCCATGCCTTGAATAAAGTCTGGTGCAGCCACTATGAATATGATAGAAGTGGTTGAGTATCAAAACTGCCACAGTTGGCCTTTTCTTTGGAACCCTGCTTTGAATTCCATTTTGGGAGAAAGATGGGATATAAATCCAATATATATATATATATATATATATATATATACACATACACACACACACAAAGAGAAAAGACACTGATGAGAAACCAAACCAATTCTGTTCCTCTCATTTTGGATCCTGTAGTACAGGGATGTTGTTGAGTGGAAACTTCCATCCTCCTTCACCATTGGCTATACTGACCAGAGTTGACAGATGTTATTGAGGGGTTATTCAGATGGTGAAAATAATCTGTGTTGAATCTTTGTTGTTCAGATGCATTACAAATGCATCTTTTTAAGTTTTTTTTGGGAGGGGGCTGCCAAAAAGCCCACTTTAACTTTAATAATCGATATCAGGTTTTAATCAATATCACTTTTTTTTCCTGAGTTTTTAAAAAAGATTCTCATTGTCAACAGTGTGAATGACTGACACAAATAGATCCAGGATAAACTGGGATAAAACTCTGGATGCCTTGAACGTGTTTCAAATACACTTGCATTGTCTGCTCCATTTTTATTCAAGTGCTGACGTGTGAGCAACCGAACTTCAGAGATGTGCATAGATGTTGTTCCATAGTGTGAATCACAAACCTGGAAATCATGAGTGAGATTATTCTCACAGTCATGCTAAAAAAATGATGTCTGAATGACCCCTAAATTGTTTATTTACATCTATACCCTGGCTTTCCTCTAGTGCAAAGAGGAGAGTGTGCTTAATTTGCACAGTTTTACTTTGGTCCTCTGTTATTTTAATATAAGCTGTCATTTTAATTATTTTATTATATATTTGTAACAAAAACAAACAAACAAACACCCAGCTTCATTTATATACCACTTCATATCACACTATGGGATGTCTAAGCGGTTTACAACTGTAAGCTCCTTGCCCCCCAACAGTTGGGTACTCATTTTAGCGACCTCGGAAGGATGCAGGCCTGAGTCTAGACTGAGCCCTGGCTAGTATTGAACTCTCAACCTTGTGGTCTATGAGTGAGTGGCTTCAGTACAGGCATTTAACCACTGCACCACCAGGGCCAACCACTGCGCCACCATGGCCAACAGTTTGCAATGGTCTGTAGATTAATTCAATAAATCCTCACAACCTGGGGAGGTAGGTCAGAATGAGAATGAGTGACTGGCCCCATCTCGCTTGCTAAGCTTCATGGTTCAGACTGGGTTTGAACCTGGCTCTCCTTTTCCCATCTGACATCCCAACCATTGGACCTCACTGATCTGTAGAGTTGCAGTCCAATGCTATCTGGAGTGTGAAACAATCCTCACCTTTATTGTAGTGGCTGAGAAGCCACCCTCCATTCTAATAAGATCCCCCTATTCATCAGAACCAATTTCATTTGCCTTTTAGCTTCAATCAATCTGTTATCAGTAATGTCACACAGCAATTTTTCTCCTTTTTGGGGGGGCTGCTGCAACTTTGACCCAGTCCTTGGATGTTCCATTTGGACAGAGTAACTTTGAGGAACTGGAGCTAGCTTTGAAAACATATGGTCCATAAGCATGCACAGAAATGCTCTATAAACAGACAGAGTTCAAAGCCAAATTAATTCCACTGCTGTTCTCATCACTCATGGAATATATAGCAAGGAAAACATGCTTATTTACAGGTGCTTTTCTTGGCTAATTAAAGTTTGACTTAAAAATACTCTGAATATAGAGTAGCCATAAATATTGCTCTCTTGGACAACAACTTTTTTTAAAAAAGGGAGCTTGACACCTTTGATGTCATTGAACTGATATAGGTCCTGACAATATTGGTATTTATGATGACAGTACAGGCAGGGAAGTGATTTTGTGTCTAAAACATGACAAATTTAACTTGCTTTTCTCCTTTATAATAATAATAATAATAAAATTTATTTGTATACCGCCCAATGGTTTCCCAATCCGGGCGGTTAACAACATAAAATACAATACAAAATATTCCCTCCCACCCTTAAAACAGTATTAAACAGTTACAAAATGAAACTAATATCTATTATATTAAAATCAAATAATTACAATGTCAATAACCCCATGAGATATTCCAATTTTACATAGTGAGGGAGCCGGTGCGACATGATGTCCTAGATACGAACAACCCGAGGCTGGCCATCTAATCTGGAAACGCCTGCCAGAAGAGATCCGTCTTGACAGCTTTTTTAAAACTATCCAAAGATGTTAACTGACGGATCTCGTCCGGCAGGTCGTTCCAGAGTCTGGGGGCAAAAACAAATATGTACAACTGACAGTAAGCTGCAATAAAACATTTCCAACAAACCTTCAAACCCTCATGTTTGTTTATTTCTTTATTTAACAATTTTATTTATTAATAAGAAGTGTATGCCACACTTCAGTATGTCTACTTTCAGGATGGTTAACAATTCAGTTGCTGAAAAGGATTCTAAAAGGGGTCTATCCAGATGTACAAAGCTTGTGAGGTAATAATACAAGCCATGTGTTGCCACTGTTTGCTAGTATGCAGATCTGATCTTGTACAGGAAATGTCTAAATGAGTGAGGAGATTACCCTGTGCAATGTTGTTGTTATTGTTGTGTGTCTTCAAGTCATTTCCGACTTACGGTGACCCTATAATGGGATTTTATTGGCAAGATTTGTTCAGAAGAGGTTTGCCATTGCCTTTTCCTGAGGATGACAGAGTGTGACTGGCCCAAGGTTACTCAACAGGTTTCGTGGTTGAGCTGGGAATTGAAGCCTGGTCTCCAGAGTTATAGTTCAACACTCTTATCACTAAATCCTGTGAACTGCTGGTGTCATGGCCCTCCATCATGCACGAGAATACAAGATAAGAACAGGGCCAGCTGAAAAAAATTTGTGACTAAAATGAAGGTGAAGATTTTCTCTCTCCACTTTCAAAACTCATATACGTTCTATTAGAGGAGCAGAGCTCAGCAGTCTTCCAGGCCACTTTCCTTTTGAGAGGCAATAGTCTGTTGGAAAGGGATGGCTGTGACTGAAAGTTTGAGTTTGGAAGAGGTAAGACAGGTCCCATCACCCCAATTGGTGGAGGTTTTCCATACCTTATATATTCATCTTGATGCAAGATCTGCTAAGAATTAAAGTTACAGGAGACCCATCCTGGATCTAATGTGACAAATGATCCCCAGCTGACTGATAAAGAATGCATGTGTGCAGCAGCTAGCTACTTTGATTAAGGAGCATCAACATCAACGGCTACAGGAAATAAATTAAACTTTTATTTTAGAAACTCTATTAGAGATAGAAAAACTCTCTAAAGATGCTAGGCTAAGCTAAATTAGAACAGGAAGAGGACTAAACTTTTACTTTTGGAGCAGTGAAAAAGCAAAAAAGAGGCAGTGAGAAGAGGTGGAGTGATCCCTAAGAACATCATTTTGAAACCATTTTAGCTACCAAGACTCCATCCTACAGAATCCTGGGATCTGTAGCTTTGTGAGACACCAACAGTCTTTGGCAAAGAAGGCTACATACCTTGTAAAACTATAAACCCCAGGATTCCATAGGATAGAGCTACAGCACTTAAAGTGGTATCAAACTGCATTATTCCTACAGTGCATATGCACCCTGAGAGGTTAGGATTGGTAGATAAGACATGAGGAGCTGTTGGGTCACTGAAACACTCATTAACCCTATCACTGCTGCTCTTTCTAGGACACTATGAACTCTTTAAACACACAGCATTGCTGCATTTCCAACACTGATGACTAGCCATGATATGTCAATTCATGGCTGTGTCATATTTTGGTGACTTCTGCGGCACAATAGCTGTATCATTTCTAGAGATCCATTCCTTGATCCCAGCCAGGATTGTCAGAATGTCCCAGACAAGTATAGGTAACCCACCCCTGGTTTTATATATATATAACATAGTCATTGATACGTATGAACTCTTATCACTGTATAAACAATGTAATAATAAAAACTTCCTTACAGTCATCCCATAAACAAAGGAGAATTTGTTGAATTTTTATAAAAGAATCCTGTGTTCATTCCTAAAACTAAATTATTTACACCCACTGTGTGTATTCGAGTCTTAATAAATTATAACTCTTAAATTGTTCAGCTATAAGGCTGTACACACACGCACACACACGCGCACACACATTTACATCAGTTTTTTGTTTTCTGTTTTGAGTTTGGGAAGGCTAGAACTGTTGGCCTGTGGCTTTGGACAGAGAAACTACAAAACAATAAAGCCTATGTTTTTTTTAAGTATCTAAGGGCCCTACATTCTTCTTTCAACAATTCCAGGCCTCTAAAAGCAACAATGTCTAGTGGGCATCTAGAGAACATGACATCTTCTATGACATGATGCACCATAAAGCCAGGCCATAAAAAACATCTGTCTCTGATGCCTAATAACAATGACAATTTCCCTGAAGCCAAAGTAAAGTTTGTTGTTCATATCCTGTTCACTGGGGGATGGACAGTTTGGTGCTGTGATTTCAAGTGTAATGGAATGCCACAGTATAGCCTAGTGTGTAGAAACATTCAACTTACAGAGGGGTGTGTGTGTTATTCAATAAAGTATACTGTTCCCTTTTTCATTGATGGGATTAAAAGACATCAAGTGATTACAGTCACCACTTTGATTATTGCTGATACACAGAGATGGAATGGAAGCTTTTGTTTTGCTCACTCATAGTCCGTATATTCTAGGACAATTCTAACCAGAGGATGTTCTCTTCTAGAAAATGTATACTGACAGGGTATGGAGCCTGAGGGACATTTTCCCAGTCTTTATACTAGTTGGAAGCAATGCAGTCAGGCAGAAATAAGGGCACCATCAAGTAAGAGAAACACAAGTGTATGTTATTAATGTATTATGAACTGAAAAGTACCCTTGCTGAATTACATCTTTGTTTGTTTGGTGGATTGGATAATAACACACAATACAGTGTTACTTTAGTGGGTACAATGAAATTCTTATTTGGGTCAGAAAATATGTTTGTTTGTTTGTTTGTTTGTTTTAAATCCTAATGCATGAGGGTTAAGGAGGCTTATGTGCATAGTAGTTTTGCATGTCAAAAGCACATCTCTTTATTTAAAAGAGAGGGCGAAAATGATTATTCTTTTACAATTGACAAAGCTGCTCTGGTTATTTTGAGGTATAAAAATGATTTATTACCCATCCCTCAATTTTATTTATTCAAGAGTAGGTTTCTAAAACCTTTTTGAAAATCACTTCCATTAAGAAGGAGCATGAAATGGTGCACCAAGTATAGCTATTTGTGATAGCTCATCTAAATCCAAATCTAAAACCACCCTGAAAACAATGTACTACAGGACTCAGGGGGCTGTTACTGCTTCAGAACTCAGGTGGAAAGGTACCATGTTCAAAGGCTTTTACATGCATTTGGGAATGCTTTTACATGAATCTCTTGGGAAGCAGTGGAGTAGGGGTGAATATGGGGTTGGAAAGAAGAGTGATGGGTCTGTCCCTCCCACTACATGACCTCCTTATTTCACTCACTCGCTCTACCTACTTACTCAGTGTGTCCTGGAAGAAGAAGAAGAAATATGCAGAAGTCTAAACTGAAAGGATGCAGAGGGCTTTAGAAATTAAGTTTAGGACCACATGAAACTGGACATAGGGCCATGGGCTGCTTACCCCTACTTTAGTTAGTTACAAATTATAAAACTCAGACTCTCTATGCAGGGTAGGCATTGCCATGCAGCAGAGTGAATTGAATGGGTCCAGGTGGCACTTATGAGGTAAGGTGGCAGGAGTTCATGTCTGAATGGTCCAGCAAGAGTTTTTAAAATGCTGGCACTGGCCAGAGCAAGATGACATTCAGGCTTTGTATCAGGCAGCAAAATGCCTTGGACTGGCATTAATGTTTCACAATCTTAATTATTTTTATTAATGAATATATATTCAGAAAGATTAAAGAATATGGAGTTTATCACATGAGGGAAATCCCGTGCGGAAACGGGGCTTTAAATTGGAAAAAAACCTGCAAAAGCGGTTAGATTTTCAGACGACATCACTGTTAAAATGGAGTTAAAATGAGGTTAATCCAAATGGAAACTCGTCAAAAACTGCTTCTTTTTACTTTTGGAAAAATTCAGTCTGAATTTTGCAGGAGATTTGCATGCAGCCTGAAAGCAATAGGGTAGAATGAAACTATGCTTGTCCCTCCACATTCGCAAGGGTTAGGGGCACAGGATCCCTGTGAATGTGGAAAAACCACAAATAACAAAAATACTATGTTTTTACCTGAGAGAACAGCTCTCTAGGAATCTCTATGTCCTCCAGTGCAACTCCAGTGCAACGTCTGCCAGACATTGACCATAGAATTGCACTGGAGGAGCTACAAATGCCTAGTGGAGGGTTCTCTCTAGGAAGTTTCACACGGGGGAAATTGGTAGTTTGGTGATTAACCCATCAAAATTGTGCAATCAAGATTAAAATGCGATTAAAATGTGATTAACATTTTTACACACAAGAGTCATTATCCTGGGAATAACCAGGAGTAACCGGGCAATATTTATTATTGCCTGGTTATTCATGTTTATTGCCTGATTATTCATGGGATAATGGCACTTTGATTGCTTTTCACCATGACATCATATAAAAACCATTAGCACAATTGTGTGATTATCAAGGGATATTCCTAGGATAATCATGTTTTGAATGCAATGTCGTGTGAAACACGGATGCACAATTTTGATGGGTTAATCACCATTTATACTTCCAATTGTCCCCATTTGTTCCTAAGAATCTCTAGGTCCTTCACTGCGACCTTTGGTCAAAGTTGACTATAGAGTTACACTGGAGAACCTAGATATTCATAGAGAGGTCATATTAATAAAATCCATGAATAATCAAATCCGTAAAATTCAAAGCTGCAAATGTGGAGGAACGAGTGTACTCTGCTCATACATAAGGCATTTGAGAACAACTGCAAGCCAATGAGCCAAAATATAGTCTTACACATTTCAAAACACAGGGACTATATAGTAGAAGCCTTACAAGACAATCTCTGGTCCTATGAAATGAAAAATAAGACAAAATAGCAAGACGCAAATGCCAGTCACAAAACAGTTATTTTTAAAAGCGACAACAACTTGGCACTCTATTTTCTTACAACCTAAGACAACCTACAAGAAGATTGTAAATAAAATGACTTACACCTCTGCATCAGTGTTTTGCTGGATAGTTTACAGTGCTATTACAGTTGGCCATTTGTTCTCCATATAAAACAGCTGCATCTCCCTCTTCCTGCAATCCCGTGACTATCTTACTGTATCATTAGAAGCAGAATTGCTATATTCATTTTGCAGTTCTCAAATGCATTCTGCACTTCACTTCTCTAGACAGAGAGATCTATCATTTTGGTGAGACTCCAAAGAAACAGGCTTCACAAGCTGCAGCTATTCCTGTTGCCAAAGCTTTATGGAGAGGCTGCTATTAAAAAGGCAACATTGCTACACAATTGTTATACTCTGATATTTGAAACAGTAAATGGCAATTTTTCCTGCTGCCTTATGTTTTGTCATCCACCAAAAAGGAAAGAAAGAAAGAAAGAAACTCTATCCATGTGGCATTAACTTTAGCAATAAAACTGGCAAAATGAAAAAATATTCAAATCTGAGATTACACCCCCTCCCAAAAAAATACAAGGGTCAGAATTCAAAAGAAAAGCCACCTTCCTTTTCTCTTGGGATATCATGGTGGGAAAAGCACCCCCCAGAGACGCATTTAGACAGAAATCTGTGAGCAAGGTCAACAGGGGTCATGTTGGGGATTTGTAGTCCAAATACTTTCTTCATGCCCTGGCAGGACCATGATTGCAATGTAGACATTGATCAGTTGGATTCTTTTGACCACATTTATTTATTTCACATAGAGTCAGTATGAATTGAATTGAAATCCTACCAAATATGTAAAACCACTCAAACCAGTTAAATTTAAAACACTTTATGGGAGCATTGAAGGAAGAGGTAAATATTGCCTGACATCCTGCACTGGGAGACATACATGCATCATGTAGTTCCAACTCTGTAGCTGTGTTTCCTACAGTAGTTCTTTTTGTTGTTGTTAACTGCCTTCACGTCAGTCTCAACCCATGGATGAGACATTTCCAGGCCTCCCTGTTCTGTACTGCTCTGCCCAGCTCCTGCAAACTCATATTCATGGTCTCTTTAATAAAGTCCATACATGTAGCATGTGGCCTTCCACTCTTTCTACTTCCCTCTACCTTTTCTAACATTATTGTCATTTCCAATGATTCATGCCTTCTCATGATGTGTCCAAAGTATGGCAGTCTAGGTCTTGTCATCTTGGCTTCTAGGGATATCTCTGGCTTGATTTGTTCTAGGACCCACTTGTTTGTCCATTTGGCTGTCCATGGAATCCTCAGCACTCTTCTCCAGCACCACATTATCTCAAATGCATTGATTTTCCTCCTCTCTTCTTTCTTGACTGTCCAGCTCTCACATCCATACATGGTAATAGGGAATACGATGGCTTGTATGATTCTGACTTTTGTGCTCAGTTGTGTCTCTTTGCACTTTAGGATCTTTTCTAGTTCTTTCATAGCCTCTCTCCCCATTCTTAATCTTCTCCTGCTTTCCTGGCTGTAGCCCCCATTTCTATCAATGTTTGATGCCATATATGAGAGCTCTTTTACTATTTCTATTTCCTCATTGTCTAGTTTGAATGTATGTAAGTTCTCTGTGGTCATTATTTTTGTTTTCTTTATGCTCAACAGTAAGGCTGCCTTTGCACTTTCTTCTTTGATCTTCCTTAGTAGTTATTCCAGGTCTGTGAGATTTTCTGCTAGTATTATGGTGTCATCAGCATATCTGGACATGTTGGGGGGCTGCATGATTACAAGGTGGTTTTGAGAGGTGGATTTTAGATGTTACATGGTTAGAACATAATCCTGATCTCTGCAACAACCAAAAAACTCAGCTGTGATAGTATAAATGCCACTTAATAGAATTCACTAATGGAATGTCAACCACTTCTTCATTTATGACCACTGATCACCTTTTTAGTTTGAATTCAGACTAGCACACCACATGTTTGGCTGATTCGAACCATGAAGTCTTTGAAGACCTGATAGAGGTGTTAAGGGATTAAACTCTTTCAGAAACAGACAGTAGGAATAAGTAGTAGTGCAAACAGCCTTCACCAGATAAGATGACTGCAGTCATATACAAAGTTAACAGAGAGTGAGTATATATTTCTAGGACTGCAATACACTAATAATTACAAAATCTCTAAAACATTGAGTGAGCAACCTACAAATGCTTGAGATGTCACCTTTAAAAGTCCCTGCCAGCATGACCAATGATGAGTGATTATGGGTACTATAATCCAAAATATCTGCTATGCTATGCATTGCCTGAGGACTTTGCCTCTGCATATATGGTTATTCCTGTTGAATGGTGGCAAAAGTTACTGTTTACCATAAGGTCTCTCTCCTTCCTGGTTATAGCAGTTATAGCTGTTTCATACCCAGGGTACTTCATTACTCAACCTGACAGTGAATGGTGGTGGACACTCCACCTCTTTCCTGATCTGTGGAACAGCAACAGCAGCAGCAATATTTGGAAAAAGGATAAATAAGCAAGTTAATTTTTTAAATGTAAATTCATTTATTCTAAAAAATAATAATCATAACTTAAATGTATATTAAGATAAACAAAAATTCCTATTATCTATTTGCACTTTTTGCACTAAATCATTTGATGTTATTATGAATAATCAGGCATGTATAAACATGTATTTCCTAACTGGATCTATAGCAGTTCATATTTGGAATAATTACTACTGTACTGAAAACCTCTTTAATTTTCAAAAAGTCCTCCTTAACCCTCCCTAACCCTCTTTCACCCTCACAAAAACCACAATTCAATCAAAGTCACAGTTACGCTTATTCCTTAAGAGAAAAATACATTTCATTTTTTCAATTTTTTCAATTTTATTATATTAAAATTCACAAACAAACAAACAAACAAACATACAATTCAAACATTCATTCCTCCCTTCTTACATTTCATTTTTAAAACTTCCAATTTGCAGTATATATCTGAAACTGTAAAAATAAAATAAACCCCCCACAATATACTGTTTTCTGGGTAGTAGTACACTTCCTAAAATTTTGCAAATGAATTATATTACCTAAATAATGATCCCTAGCTTTACACATCCTGTTTCCTTTTGGTCAAGCCATCTTTGAAATTTCACCTTCTCTTCCTCCCCAGCTTCTGCCTACCTCCTCTTTCTTTCTCATCTTCCCTTCTTGTCTTCAAAATTTTCTTCTCCCAACATTGTCAGCAATGGAATTTGCAATTTGCTAATGGATTTTAAATTTTATCTTCTGGATTTTAGAGTGCTTTGTTCCCAGAGCCACGTTTTAAAATTTTATTTATTTATTTATTTGGCCTGAAGGAGGAAGGGCCTGCATGCATAGATTTCCGTCCACACCATCTCAGAACAATACCTACAACACCTTGACAAAATGCAGGCCTGTGACTAACATTGCCATATTTTTTTCTCCTATATGATTTTTGACACCTTTGCCTGATGAAGAAGCCAGTGAAGCTTCAATAGCTTGTTTCATGTGTTTTGTGCATTTTGGTTGGCCTAAGAAAGGTATCACTGTTTTGTATTTGGGGATGTTATTCTACTTTGTTATATGGCCGACACAGTTACCCCTGAATATATTGTGCTGCTTTCTGTGTGTCATGAAATGAAAAATTCTGGCAAGGACAGTAGAAGTTGTTAGCATAAGTTTTCATAAGAATGAAACAGATGGGCCAAATAAAGTGGTTTCAAAGCATTTTGAAGGTGGGGCATTTATATGATGCACACCTCCAAAGTGAGCAGAAACTGGACTGAATCCATGCTCGAGGGCTAAAAACTGAGCAAAAAGAACCCGGGATATTCCAACTTAGACTGGAAAATGCACACCTTCAACCCTGCATATAAATGCCCTAACACAAGAATGGTTCTGAAATAATAATAATAATAATAATAATAATAATAATAAATTTTTATTTATAAGCCACCCCTCTGCACAGCAATCGGGGCGGCGAACAGCATATTAAAACAAGGAACAGTTAAAATATACCCAAATCCCATGCCCTAACCCTCCCACCCCTTAAAGAATGATCCATCCTAACACTAACTTTAAAGCTGCATATAAATGCATTGATTCAGATGAACATTTAAAAAGGACAGAGCCTGGTGGCAATGCAAAAAAGTGAAAGTGTGACACCTACAATGGATATAAGTACAACATATACAAATCAGACAGTCAGAGAGGGGGCATGTAGAGGGGTCATGATTGTGCTTTACCAGTGTTTTAATGGGCACACCGATGCTCTGATGCCCTGTGTCAATGAAGGATTGCAGGTGCAACTGTGTGGCTGATCAAAAGGACAGCCATCCAATGGGATGGCATCTCTGGTAGTCACTGGCAGTGTGTTTTTGTGACAGTGTGGATACATGGTGGGGAGGTGACAAAAAAAATTACCCAGTGGTGTGGCTTGATGCCGCACCATGCAGTCAGGCCATGAGCATTCAGATCGCCTTGGGAGCAGCTGGTGCAGACAGCAGAGGTTTGAACTGCTTCCAGAAAATGCAGGTTCAAGCTGCTTTTTCCTGCCCATCTGTTCTGCCCCATAGACTGAAATCTATTTCCTCATATTCATGAACTGAAGTACCTAGAAACAGACTTATTAAGCAGACTGTGTGTGTGAATAGAAATGCAAAACATGTGAGCATGGTGATGAGGTAACAAGTTCAGTTTTAACAATGGTCACGGGGGGGGGGGGGCAAAGGCAGGAGGAAGGATGTTGCCCAAAGCCAAGGTGAATAAATAACTATATGAACAGTGGTGAGAGTTATTGGAATGTGGTATGATGTTGGCTGGGAACCAGAAAGGAGATGTGATAACTGGCCAAGAGATCCCTCATGAGGTTGAGGCATTAACTTGCATTATAATGTTTGTAGTGTGTCAGGAAACCATTGTCCCTGTTCAACCACTGACAATGGACTGGAGTTTGTCGATATATTACAGTTCTGGTATTTCTCTTTCTAATCTTCCTTTGTAGGTTTTTTTTTTTTTTTTTTTTTTTGCTCAAGGACTACTGTTCCAAATTCTGAGATGGAACACCCAGGAGGACTGAAGAGTTCTGAAACTGGTTTTTGTGTATTCCCATTCATAATGTCTGATTTATGTCCATTTATCCTCTGGTGGAGAGACTGCTCTGTTTGTACAATGTACAGTGCTGACAGGCATTGTTGACAGAAGATGATATATATCACATTAGAGGATGAGCAAGTGAAAGTACTTCTAATATTGTGGGTGATGTAATTAGATCCTATGATGACATTTCCTGAGTAGATGTGTGGGCAGATTTGGCATGCCACCAAGAGCCCTCGAGAGGGAAGCATTATTGTCCAGAATAGGTTATAGTGCATTAATGATATGTCTAAGTGTCTTACTTGGGAGCTGTATGTAACTATTAATGGGATTCTGTCATTTTCTGCTCAGTCTGTTCTGTAATAGATTAGTTGTAGGTATTGGTCTTGCCTCTCAAGCAAGGGGGGGGTGCAGATTGCACCGGGTGACACCCCAGAGGAGGGTGACACCCGGCCACCTCCCACCACCACCCCTCCTTGCTGCAGACCATTCTTGTTGCTGTATGCTTTCAAAAGTGCATGCCATGGCCTTCCATTGAGGCTGAAAGAGTGTGGCTCGCCCCATGGTCACCCAGTGGGTTTCCAAAAACCCCTTCAAAAGGACATGCCTGAGGCTTGGGGTTTGGTCCACCACCAGTGTCTCCAGATCTTCTGTCCATCCTTCTCCGGGGACTTTTGGAAGGAGCCTCCCACCTTTGGCCAAGCAACCGGCCTTTGCAGCCTCCCTATGGCTGGCCCTAGCTGGCAAAAGTCATCCACCCCCCACCCCCGTTAGACATGGGGCTGGGGTTGGGGTTGTGTGCCTTCAAGTCCTTTCCAACTTATGGCAACCCCTAAGGTGAACATATCATGGGTTTGTCGACAAGTTTCGTCAGAGGGGCTTTGCCATTGCCTTCCCCTGAGGCTGAGGAAATGTGACTTATCCAAGGTCACTCCAGTGGGTTTCATATAGCCAAGAGGGAAGGATTTGAACCCTGGTTTCCAGAGTCATCATCCAACACTCAAGCCACCAGCTTGTCCTCCTCTGTGGTTAGGTGACCAGGCATCCTCCTTTTCCAGGACACATCCTACATTTCAGTCTTCTTCTGCCCAGGAGGAAATTCAGAACGTCCTCCATTCTGAGCATGACTAAGAAGCATGAATTTATATTTGTATTAAAGATTAAGGGTTTTTTTATCCTTCATCCTCCATTTTGTGGTGCCTTGTTTTCCTTTTTGGTTAGGCAACCAGATGTCTTCCTTTTCCAGGACACATCCTATATTTCAACCTTTTGTCCAGGAGCCTGATGAAGAAGCATAAATTTCTATGTATATTAAGTGGGGTTTTTTTGTTTTGTTTTTTGCTTAAGTTTCATATTAACTGTTGCTGTTTTTTTAGTCCTACATTGTTCTTGAATGCCCTCCATTTTGTGGTGCCTTGTCCTTCTCTGTGGTTAGGACAATATCTGGTCACCCTGCCTTAAATGCCATTGCAAGAAACAGCATGGATAACATGGGAATGTCTACATTTGTGTGTTGTGTGGGGCAGCGAGTGTAAACATGCCTAGAAGTGCAGACACCACATGCCTCATGGCTCTCCAAAGAGGACACACAACATATAGAAACTGTTGCCTCTAAAAGGCAGTTGAACTCTTGTGCCAGCTCCCCACCCTCTTTTGTGTGGCGTGAGGAGGAATGGTGTATGTGTGTATTTTGTGTTGTGTTCCAATGAGGAGTGCAAACAGCACACAGTGCAAAGCTGGAGACATGTGGTGGCCTGGAGCTGAGAGAGTGATCCTTGATTGCCTCTTCTTCTGACCCATCTAATTTATTTAATTTTTTATTTTAAAGTCCTGCTAGATAAGGTGACCAATTGTTGTCCTAACTGCAAAGGAGGACAAGGCACCACAAAATGTTGGACATTCAAGAAATAATGTAGAACATGACCAAAGAAAAGCTAGAAACGCTTAGTATAAACATAAATTCACGCTTCATGATGTTCCAAATGGAGGACATTCTGAAATTCCTTCCGGGCAGAAGGTTGAAATGTAGTATGTGTCCTGGAAAAGGAAGCCTTAGGGTTGCTATAAGTTGGAAAGGACTTGAAGGCACTAAACAACAATATGAAATTACTACAAAAACCTCATGGAAATGGATGGGTTGTTTAAAGAAGAGAAAGAGAGAAATTAAAATACATATTTTGCTCTGGAAAAGAGATTTCTGGCATGAGGGAAACTGCTGTGCAAAGAGTTCTGTGGCTTTAACAGGTGAGTCACAGATACATTCAACGGGAGAAATTGTTGTCATTGTGTGCCTTCAAGTAATTTCCAACTAAGGATTTTATTGCATGGCTAATAAAGTGTTTTACTTGAATCAAATTTAATTTTAAATCGAGCTGCATCCGGACCCTATCACAAAGATTTTGCCACCGAAATCGCTACCTGAATGCAGACCGGATCCATCCCCACTTCCAGGAGTGCTCCGGTGGCCATTTTTCAAGCTGGAAAACTCCCGATTTCTAAAAGAGGCACCTGGGAGTGGGGATGGATGCACTCGGGTAGCAATTTTGGTGGCAAAATCTTTGTGATAGGGTCCAGAAGCAGCCCAATTTAAAATTAAATTTGATTCAGGTAAAATGCTTTATTTTAGCTATGTGATAACCCTCTAATAGTGACCCTAAGGTGAACCTATCATGGGATTTTCTGGTGGCTGAGAAAGTGTGACCAGATGTTCTCTTTTTTGGAGGGGTAACACCATGAGTTACCACACTGGGTGACACCAACCCTAGTGATGCCTCAAGGATTCTTGGTGGCAGGCCTTTACTTTCTTACAGACAGCCTCCCAATCACAAACAGTTACTTACCTACAGGAGGACTCACAACAAGGATGGGGAGATGGGCACAAGACTTTGCCACAAACCAAATGCCAACTGAACTTTTTTGAACATGTCATCTTATAAGGTTTGTATTTCTATGGCTATTCTGTTACACACCATGCTTATAAAGATCTATTCTTAGGCACTTCACTCTATGCATCTGAGGTAGTTCATTTAAGTCTATGAAAGCTTATGCTACCAAAATAATAATAATAATAATAATAATAATAATAATAATGTATATTTCCCATCTCTTCCTTTGGATCGAGGCGGGATTACAGCATTAAAACCTCAATATGCCAATAACATCAATAAAATAAGTACAATAACAGTAAAAATCAATAAAAGCCCATTTAACATCAACTTCCAAGCCAGTTAGATCATGCATATATAACAATTAAGTCCCGTTAGGGAGGTCAGTTAGTTTCAAAGATGCTACAAGATCCCTTTGTACCCTGTTTCATTGATATCATCCATTAGATTAATATAGAAGAGAGAAAGATGATACTGTGTGGATATAGTATCTTGAAGAAACGACAACAACAATGGAAGTTCAAGGAAAGGAAACTAATTGCAGAAATGTCTTTAAATTCTTGGAGAAGAGGTACCCTACTGGTGTGATAATTAGATAAATAATCATGCACAGTACTGGTTACAGCAGGGGCTGTGGATGTTTCTAAGATTATCGCATTGACTTTTCAGCCCAATCCACGCAAGGGACAGGATCAAGCTGGAACGGGGCAAAATGGGTTTTATTGCACACAAAATTGCTTCTTCACTGCTGGCCGACCATCACTTGTCCCTGAGCCATACTCTGTAGCAGAGCGCAGCTCAGAGATGGGTGATGGTCAGCCAGCAGCACAGCAGCAATTTTTGTGCGATAAAACCTGTTCTGCCCCATTCCAGCCCCATTCCATCCTTTGCATGGATCAGACTGAAAAGTCAATGCGATAATCTCCTAAATCATTTCATTTCTATATATCATCTATTAACTAAAATAGTCAGGAAAAAGTAAGAGCAGGAATGGTAAAGAGACAGATGATCTTAAAGAAATAATGTCAAAAGATGGGATGTTTTATATTGTTTTGCCTTTAGAAAATGTACATGTAAAGTTTTATTATGTTCCTTCATGTTGACTCGAACTTATGGCAACTGAAAATTTTGCCATTGCCTTTTTCTTATGCTCAAAGAATATGATTTTCTCAAGGCTATCAAGTGGGTTTTCATGCCTCTATTTGAACCATGGTCTCCCAGAGTCCTAGTTCAACATGCAAACCAGTACACCACACTGGCTCCACATGTAACATGTACAGTTTACAGGGTAAAATGTAATGTAGATGGAAACCAAGAATCACTATGATGGATGTAAAAAACATAAACATGTCATTTGGAGCTCTCACCCTGTTCCCCACCTATCCAGCTTACCAAGGAGGTAGAGATCATCAATTTGCAATTTCAGGTAGTGATTTGCATTTGTCAAACAGAGAATGCCACATCCAGACAGACTGGGGTTGCAAACTGCTAGAAATAGTGCAAATTGAGTCCACTTTTAGGGTTAGGGAATCATGGGAACTGTATTTTATTGTTGCCCCGAACTCTCTGACAAAGAAGGCAGTAACCCTAACCCTAAAGTGGACTCAGTTTGCACTATTTCTGGCAGTCTGCAACCCCCCCTTATATTTCATCCAATGTCACCTCAAATGCAAAGCTTTCCAGAAAACTGGAGTTTACACCAGCCATCAACTCCTGAGTCATAATGAGAAACAAAAAATGTAAAATGAGGATATGTGAACCAGCCATCAGTTGTTAATGAGACTGCTTCCATTGCTGTCTGGTTGCCCTAATAGAAAGATTTTGCTTGTAATTTTGTTTTTTCAAATGTTTGGTGAAATTAAACCTGGCTGACTGGAGAGAGATTTCTTATGCCTTTAAGTCAAGGGTGAACAATAATTTTATCTAATACATAATCTTTCCCGCACACATTTCTGCATCAGGAATGGGAAGCTGAATCTTCTCACTCTGCAGAGATCTAGGGATCACTGGGAGAATGGTTGTGGAAGCCTCCCCCATCTCTCCTCAATCACCACTGAGATCCTTGTTTCTCTCTGTTATTACTAACATTGGAAAAGGGCTGATGTTACTGGAAGCCATAAACACTGTATTTCCTTCTGTAGCTCAGTTGATCAGTTAGACTGTGAGGAAGAGTGGGTGGAATCCTTCTAGTTTTGCAACCTGCACAGAGCGGCCAAAGGCCACAGCTTCTGTATCTGCACTTGAGTTGCAAAGACGAGGTTTCTACTTTATGCTAGTAGGGACAATATGGTGGTATGCAATGTCCTGCTGAGTGAAATCCACCATTGTGTTGATTGGGTGTAATCTGTTTCTTATAGTTTAGGAAATTGGGTACAAAAAGGATTCTACCCATGTGGGAAGTTGCAATACAATAAATAAAAAAAACCCCTTTCCCAAGTTCTTTTTTGCAGCTGCTTAGATCTGGAAGCAAACAACTGTGGAACTATCATGTGGAAGATGTGCAGTTACAGAGTATGACCTGAACCAGTGGGTTCAATTTATAAAAAAGGAAATTCTGATTAAATATTAGGAAGAACTTCCTGATAGTTAGAGCTGCCACAGAAGATGATGGACTGCCACAGAAGATGATGGACTTTAGCAATAGCAGCTTCATTTATATCTTCATACCACACTAAACAGTCTCTAAGCGGTTTACAACTGTAAGATAATTGCCTCCAGCAAGCTGGGTACTCATTTTAGCAACCTCGGAAGGATGCCAGGCTGAGTCAACCCTGAGCCCCCAGCGGGGGGGGGGGGGGGAATTGAACTCACAACCTTGTATCTGGGAGTGAGTAGCTGCAGTTCTGGCATTTAACCACTGTGCCACCAGGGCTCCTACTTTCACTCATTGGAGATTTTTAAGCACAGGTACTTAGTATTGGAGAGAGCCAGCATGGTGTAATGGTTTGGGTGTTGGACTACAACTCTGGAGACCAGGCTTCAAATCTCCACTTAGCCTTGAAAACCCACAATGTGAACTCCTGTACAAATCTTGCCACGAAAACTCCATGATAGATTCACCTTGCTGTTGTTGTTGTGTGCCTTCATTGCTGACTTATGGCCACCCTAAGGCAAATCTCTCATGGGGTTTTCTTCACAAGATTTGTTCAGAAAAGGTTTGCCATTGCCTTCCCCTGAGGTTAAGAGAGAGAGTGACTTGCCCAGTCACCCAGTAGGTTTCACGGCCAAGCAGGGATTTGAATCATGGTCTCCAGAATCATAGTCCAATGCTCAAACCTCAGGGTCACCATAAGTCTGAAATGACTTGAAAGCGTACAACAACAAACTCAGTGCTATATTCCTGCACTGGTAGGGAGGTGGATTAGATGATTCTTGGAATCCCTTCCAATAGTGTGATTCTGTGATTCTTTAACTTTTTGCTGAACTGAAGCAAAGATGGTCATCCTTACCCTAGAGAAGCTGCAGAACTCCAGAATCTGCCTGTCTCCCCTTGCAAATGACTTTGCACCAGGATGCCAATGAATTGAGGGTTTCTTTCCCCCTCTCTGCTCCCCCCCCCCTCAGCAGGCTGTCATTGCTTCTCTGCTAAACTAACACAGTGGTATTGTCCTTAAGAAGTCTTGCTGTTTGTGCTTCATGACTTTGATCTGATTTTAGCAGGCAGAAAAGGCATTTTGTGTGTGTGTGTGTGTGGTGGGGGAGTACTGTTTCCTCTTCTCATTAATGCCTTTTAATAAAGTGACAGAGCCTTAGCCACAGCGAAAGCACTGGACTGGATATGATGCCTGACTTCCCTAACAATAATTAGAAAAATAATCTCAGCCATTTAAGATGACTCAACTTCATCCTGCTGTGCTGGAAACCTCAAAAGGAGAAGCAAACTACTCAGTGGGCTTTTCTAAGCTGGTTCAATGAGAAAAAGAACTGACGAAAAACTATACTGTTTCCTATTCACTCACAAAATGACTGGGATAATGCTAAATAGATCTGGGTCAATCAAGCCCTCCTAATAAGAAGAATAGTTTATTTTTTTACCTTAGGACAAAGAGGAAGGAAAAACTGCATCAGCATATGTATTAATAGCTGCTTGGCAGCTGGTAATAAGATGATACAGCTGTATCCACAAGCCTGGGAGCAATCCAATGATACATTTCAACCTCAAAATTATATTGCTTGCACACCACGTTAATTATCATGGTTGCATCTTAAGGAAACATAGGATCTGTAGTTTGGTGAGGCACTGAATTCTCTGTCAGAGAGCCAATTCTTAAAGTATTCTGAGTGCTTCTTCGTGCTACATAATTAAACTGATTTAATCCTCTTTTCCTCTTAGAATACCTAGGTGCTTTTTAAGTATCTCTCCAAACTATAAATCAGAAGATCCTTTAAGATAGAGCCAATGACAAATTAAAGTGCTATGAAAGCGATGCAGCTGTGCAGTGCAGATACTCCTTAAGTGGGCAGAAATCAGGACAAATCAGGTCTTCCTTGCATATATTATGACATGTACCTGTGTAATGCATATATGCAGCTGGATGGCTCTTGCACATATAACAAAGCTTTAAAAACCTAATGAAAAGGCCCCCAGGAGGCCTGGGAACTGCCCTTCCATCCCTGGGTTTTCACATATGAAATTAGTTGATTTTATGACCCATTGAAATAAGTTTGGAAAACTAGGTCCAAACACACTACAGAAATAATCCAGTTTGAGACTGCTTTAACTGCCCTGATTCAGTGCTGGGGAATTCTGGGAACTGTAGTTTTGTGAGATTTTTAGCCTTCTCCATCAGAGAGATCTGGTGTCACAATGGTAGATCATTTCTGCAGTGTGTTTCGGACCTTAATCATGGATTAGGTCCCACTAATTTCAAAGGGATTAGGATATTCATGGATTAGGTCCCACTAATTTCAAAGGGAACAGAGGCTGAAGTCCTATAGATAATAACCAAAGAGTATGTCCTATTGAAGTAAATGGAGCTTGCGTCTGAATAGACTATATGATTACATAGGAAGTGCAACTAACAGTGCAGTCCTGTACATGTCAAAGAAAAGTCTGCCCCCTCTGAGTTCAATCTGACTGGTGTGGATAGGACTGGCGTTTTAATCTGGATGCACTGTAATGAAGCTAGATCAATATCAACGTTTGATTGAGACATGAGCAAAACTCACAGGACACAGAGTGGGGATTACAACTTTGGATCTTTAAATATTATTTCTGATTTGTCTGTATGTTACAGGCAGAGAAGGAACCCTATGGATTTCCCCCACAAAAGAAAAGAACTATTTTACTGCCAAAATGAGGACAGGGTTAAATTGCTGTCATTTGTAAAGGTAAGTTTGTAGTCCCCCTGCTGATGCACTAGGGCAGGTGTGAATTCTCACTGACTCAACATAACAAATGTTTTATCCTATTGCTAGCTCCATTCATTTAGGCAAATTCTTTCCCCAATGCTTCATTAAGGGGGACAAAAGGCATGCCAAAAAATCATAATGGGCTACTGAGTATTTTTACAAGAATCCCTGTTACTTAACTACAAGTTCCTCAGGACCAAGCATTCATGTATGACAGCTGGGTCTGATCCCTTTAGGATCATAATGCCAGCTGAGAATGGCAAGAGGAAAATGCCAGTCTGCTTTCCCCTTCTCCTGAGATTTGCTCACTGAGCAGAACAGGAGGTGAACAGTTGGTTTAGGTGCTGCCCATGCCAGGTTTATGTCAACTGAGGATTCATTTTTCCTGCGGGATTTTAAAGACCACAGCAAGCATTCAACTTCCTTGGCTTTATTTTAATATTTTCAATATCCTTTTTAAAAAATCACCAAAAAATTACCAAAATGTATGATGATTTAACATTAAAAAGGTGGGTGGTCAATGTGCAGTGCAGCCAATGGTCTACATGTGGCCTTTCATACCCAGACTCCCATTTTTTTAAACCACATTCTGTGATTTTTTTTTCACCTCCAATGGTTCAAAACCTATGCAAAACACACTGTTTTTGACCCCTAAGCCTCTCAAATACTCTCCAAAGCAAACAAAAACAAACAACCCCCCCTTAACAACAACAAAACTGTACTGTTGATCATGGGGTGTGATTCAAGCCCCACTCCTCCAAAAACTGGGACCTCTACAGCTTGCCAGAGGGTCATTGGGGGTGAAAATTGCCCCTCCTGTAGTAATAAAGATCAATACAATAAAGATATAAATGCAACATAACAGAAGCAAGTGTGTTTTGGTGCATTTATCATCTATGGTTCAGTATACTGTTATTTAAAGAAAAGAACAATAAAAGCAACATGAATAATGAAGCTGCCCTTTGGTATCTGTATTTTAGATTCTACGAAGGGAAAATTCCCATTAAAACCATGACCGTTAAACCATAGAGGGCTAAGTTCTGTCCTGAAAGCTTTCCCCTTATGGGCCTCTAAGGGATTCTTAATTAAAACTCTTCAGTGACCTGCAGCAGTAAAACAAATACAGTTTAACTCCCAGCAAGTACTGTTTTTGGATTCCAGTACTCCAGAAGTTTCAGCTAGTGCAATATATGGGTATAACAGATTTTTTAAAAAACAGAACCAGGGACTATAAGCATATTGATTTGGTCCTGGATTGCCTTCACTTTATTCCCGTTCATTTCTAAGCCTGAATCAAAAGGTTGGTTTTCAATCATAATGTTCTACATGGTTTAGGACCATGGCATCTGATGGAATCAATCCTTCTGTATGGTCCTACACATAATCCTTAGGCCATCTTCAGAAACCCTTCTCCATAATGCTTCTCAATGCAAATTTTGAAGGATGAGCAGAGGGGGGCTGTCTCAGTGCTGTCCCTTCAACTTTAATATGGACTGTCAGGGGAAAGCCATCTAGTACATGTAACTCTCTCTTTGGGACAAGACCAAGACCTTTCTGTTCACCCATTTTATATATATATATATATATATAAACAACAACCAACAACAGTATTTCAGTTTTGTAACTCCTGTTGCTGTCAGCTGTTTTGCCTTTTGGTACCCTATGCTGTATTTTATGATACTGTGCTCTCTGTGTATGCTGAACTTTTTAACTATGCTATGCTATTGTTCAATTGTTTGTGGGGTTTATTTTATTGTACTTTAATCTTTTGAAGGCCTTGGTTTGAGAGGCATTTATGAAATGTAATAAATAAATTAATAAGTCCTATAAGCAGGACCTTCCTCTGCTGCCACACTGCAGAAATAATGCAGTGTGACACCACTTTAACAGCTATGGTTCAATGTTATTGAATCCTGGATTTTTGTTTGTTGTGGCACCAGAGGTCTCTGAAAGAGAAGGATAAACTCACAAAACTACTAATCACAGAAATTCATAGCATTGATCCATGGCAGTTAAAGCATTATCAAACTGCATTAATTCTCCAGTGTAGATGCAGCCACAGAAGGAAAATGGGTAATTTTTGTTGACTCCCCTTAGCCCCACAGCTCTTTGGAACCTCCAGAAATTTACTGCTAATCTGCTTTGCTGGATTTTCCAGAGCAATCTGGCAGGTGACACAAGAGACTGCAAGGAGACAGGAGAACAAGAGAAAATCCCTTCTTTCAGAATTTAGAAAAATTACTTTTTTGGTCTACAATTCCTTGGAATTATAATCCAAGGAAAATACTTTTCCTTCCATCTCAGAGACCCTTCAGATCACCTGCTCTTCCACAAAAAGATTAAAGGTTAGGATCATTCTTCTTGGTTCATTTTTTAAAAAATGACTAACATAACAAAGAATTCAATAGATTTAAAAACAACAACTATGTAAAGTCACCTTGAAATAAGCTGCACTGATATCAGTTTCTTTCAAAAACATGGATATAGGATTCAACTATATGTTATATTTGCAGCAAGTAATGATGATCTGTCTGCACAGTTACATAAACTGTATCCTATCAAGAATATAATGCCCCTTTCAAGCTTATTTAGCTACATATGTAAGTGCCTAGGAAGCAGAGCTTGTAAACGTTAGTTTTTTGGATGATATCTCCCAGAATTTGTAGCCAGCATGGCCACTGGCTACACTAACTGGTAGGCTTCTGTGATCTGTTGTCCAAATAAGTAACCTTTCCCATTTCTGCTAGGAAAATGTCAGAACATATCTAATCCCACATGGCAGAAATTGGCAACTTTGGCACAACTAGAGGGCATTTTTCTTTTTTACCTTGGAATCCACTGTGGGCCACATGTATTACCAAAAAGGCCCAACCGCCAAAAACAACAACAGCCTACCAAAAGTGGCCTAAAGTTCACTTCTGATTTTGCAGAAAGGGTATTTTTATATTAAACAGAGCAGGATAGCCTTGCAACTTATTTAAAAGTTGAATCACTCACTTTTGGAGGCTTCTAGGAAATGTGTAATAATAATAATAATAATAATAATAATAATAATAATTTTTTAATTATTTATACTCCGCCCCTCTGAGCACAATCGAGGAGGCTAACAACAATTAAAATTTGTTTAATCTTTTGGGGGGCTAGAAAAAGGGAAGTGGTGGTGTAGCAACGAATCCTTAGGGGAATTTTATTATTAGCTCAAATATGCGAGAGTAGGCTTGCTACAACAGCCCAATGAGACCGCTCTCCTGGTGTTTATACCAAGAGACCAGAGAATCCCAAGAAATGGAGCTGAGACAGATATTGGTTAACCACTAGATGTCTAATTTATTAAAATAGGGGAAAACTCACTCACAGAACATGCACTCACACACACACACAAGGCTCAGGAAGATCAAGGTTGGAGTTTGGAGCAGAAATGCAGGCATTACTAAGGGTGATGCTTACCAAAATGTAGACTTCCTCTGGGAAGCAAATGGGATGGGAGATGATGGAAGACAAGTCTAGCTCCACAGCCTGGGGTTTGAGCAGACTTGCTGGTAACTAACTTCAGAGGTCAGAGTGACGTGGAGTCATTTAGACCAAGAAGTAGCACACTGACTGGCTAAAATCTAGGGTTTATATAGGGCCAAATGGGCCCTGGGGGCGGAAGGCGATAATTGCAATGATGGCACCCTGCTGTATAGGGTTCCATTGTATGTGGTGGTCTTAATCCGAGGGGTCAATATCCTGGGGAAATGTGTGGGTGGGTGACACAATGCACCTTCCTATGGGTGGGAGGGTGTTAGACTGGGTGGCACAATACAAACATTACACCTTGGATGGCTGAGGGTGTTTGTGGAAGGATGACACAATACACCTCTTGATGGTTTGGATGATCTCATCATGGAAAATCCCATTCGCAACTCTCCTGACTATCTGGAGGAAATGCATTCCTTAAGAATTAAGGGTGGGCTGCCCATGCCATGGGTGCAGAGGGCTTTTGGCCTCTTGACTCTACTGCCAGGGTTCATCTGGAGGTCATTTGGGAATTTAGTAAGGGATCCAAGGGTGGCATATGGAGTTATTAATATTTTTGGATATGAAGGGGATTCTGGGTAACATTCCCCCCCCTCGGAAACCACGAGGCCGCACAGTGGTGTGGATGAGTGTTTTCCGAATTAGCCTTCGCCAAAATAAATTTAGGGGTGTGGATTTTAGGGAGGAAGTCCTATCAAGGGAAGCATCTCCACTGTAAGGCCTGCCTTATCTTGGGACACACACACACACACTCATACACACATAACAATGGCACAGCAATGATTGAGAAGAAGAAACATACATGAATGAGAAATCTGCAGTTCGTAAAAATGCGGGCAAATTCCCAAGGGTGCATGGGATAGAGTCTGTGTTTCATTTTTATTAAAGTCTATGTGTGTCTGAGAATGCGGGCACTGAAGTATCGGTAGCCATGATTTGAGGCAGTCCAGTGGCAAGTAGTCCCCTTGGAGGATCCCTGGCTGTCTTCCTCCGGGAAGATCGAGCTAAGAAAGGGGGCCGTCGCGGGTGTGCGGGTGCTGTCATCGGGATCCGCGGCGATGAGGAGGTTCGTCTGGCTGTGAGCGGGGCCATGGAGGATGGAGACATCGGCAGGGCTTGGGTGGTGTTTCGGGAGGACCTCTATCTCTGGACATCAGGAGGTCATCATGATCGCTGGTGAAGGCTGGTCCGGTTTAATCGCGCTGGGGGCTTACCTTCCCCCTTGATGAGGAATAAGGGGCCAGGCAAGGAAGGGTTAATTTTTGGGAGAAGTGAGGGTCATGTGGATGGGGATGGATTGATGATTGGCTAGCCGAATTTGGGCAATGAAGCCAGCGGAGCCATGAAAAGGCAGGGGTTGATCATGCTGGGAAAATATGCAAATTGCGTTCCGATTTGGGCTATTGGTGCTGTTTACAGCTCGATTAGCCTTGTGTTTACTTTGGGGACCCCAGCTTCGGCTAGTCCGAGGGCGGATGGCAGATTTGAGCGGAGACGTTTAAAGGGGGGTTTGTCACTATTACCTTGAAGGTGGTGTGAGTGGGTGAGGTGCCTGAAATTTAGAGTTGCCAATTGCCCTAGTCGGGGCTCCCATGAGGGAAACCCGACATGCTGGTGTAGATGAGCATCCTTGGTGGAGTCACGTCAGAGGAGCAGTCCTCTGTCGAGGCGGGCTCTGTGTTGAGGCCCTGGCGAGTCATCTCATGAGATAACCCACCGGGCGCCAACAGCTTTCCCTGCCATGCGCTCACCAAGGATGCCAATCTAGCTCAGCCTGCTAAATAGGGGCGGGGGAACTCTCCCCTGCCCCGCCCAATGGTGTAAAAGATAGAAGTGAAAAGGAGAGGGAATCCTCCCCCCGCTTGATCCCCTCAATGACTATATCTCCAGAAGGTGGGGAGAGTGTATTGGGGAATGGCATGCAAGGGAGAGTGGGCCACAGGCGGCTAGCCCTATTGGATTGGATGCCTGCTGTTTAATATGTAGATGGCCACCAATGATCTCCAATTGTCCTTTTGTTTTAGTCGCGTGGCCGAAATGGGCAGCAAGCCAAGCCGAATTAGTCCTGGGGAGATGGGTGGGCATGCCTGGGAGTGTCCTTGAGCCCTGTGCTCCGTTTTGCTATGAGTTTGGGGACTCGCCATGACCTGAAAGGCAGCCCTGCAGAGTGGAGTGGTGGGCTTAGAGGGTGATGACGGGAGGTCCAGTTCTTTGCGGATGGCCCTGAACTCAGCCATCTGCCTTCGCACCCAGCATACTAAGCTAGTGGACCCGATTAAAATAATGATCTGAACTACGACTATAATTGTCAGAGGGTTTGTGAATAAATTTAAGATTGCCCTGCCTGTAGATGACCAATCCCAGTCTCCCCACCAGGATTTGATAATGGCTTGCTGTATTTCTTGAGTGACCTTTAGGATTTGTTTGGCCCAGAGGTCTACCTTTATTTTAATTTGATCTTCACTCTGTTTAATTTGTGTAGCGGCCTTGCTAAGGTTATTGAGTAGGCACAACCATTTAGAGATACATGGGGGCTCTTGTCAGGTTTGGAGCAAATATAATCAAAGTATGGGGGCACCCCCCTGCTATCAATAGAAAATACAAAAAGCTAGCAAAAACCTTAAAAGAAAAATGGCAAGGTAGGAAGGAAAGCCTTCCTCTTTCTTAACTCACTCCACTTATGCAACACAAATCCTTACCTAATCAAGAATACATAGATCCATGCCAAAATGCAGGCTAGAAGAGCCTTTAACTACTTGGTCTTTGCTGATCAGCAGAAAGAAAACAACAACAACATGGTCACTAGGCCTGCTGGCCCCTAAAGACAGGACTTAACAAATCCCTATATCCTTGCCTTTCTCTGCAATATCATGAACTCAGGTCAAAAGACCAAAACATTCCTAAAAGCAAGGCTGCAACACCAAAATACTGGGTTGCTTAAAGGAACGACAACAATAAAAATAACAACAATATCCTAAAGCTGAGGATGAGGAGGATGCAAGAGAGCAATCTGGAAAAGAGCAAGGCTGAATCTGACTTTGGGCTGAGAATATGTGACTAGTCACACTGTCTGGTAACAAAAGAAAATAGAGACATTTGAGTCAGAGTTAAAACAGGCAAGCAAGAAAACAGATTTGATCCTATTTCCTCTGAACATGTACAGAAAGCCATACAAACTGAGAGGGGGCGCCAAGTGGCATTATGGCAAAGCAAGGGAAGACCAAAGAAGTTTAAAGGGCTCACATGTCTTCCCCTTCTATGGAGGACAGGAAAGGAAAAGAAGGAAAAGTGATGAGGGTTGTGATGATTATCGGTTGCCAACTGACTAGGCTGAGAGACTGTGCCTTTCAACTTTAGAGCAGAAAGAACTTGGCTCACTCAGCAATGCAAAACCTGTTGTAACATCCAAAGGAGAGATAGGGTGTTCTGAACAAATAGTCTCTGGGCATGTAAAGAGAGTGCAGGGAGCGGAAGCAGAAGCAGTCGCAGCTTAGAAAATACAGGGGGCGCTGTGAGGTGAACTGGTATCACTCGCAGCAAATGAGAAGGGAATAAAGGAACCTGAAGAAAAACAGATAGACTATGCTTGTTCTCCTTCAAGGGACAAGGCAGTAGTGAAAACAGCATAAACATATATAAAACAAGTCACAGATTAACAGACTAACACACAATCTTTGGGTGTTTCCAAATCACTTAAGCAAACAATTAACAGGAAAATGGGATTTAATGGCTTGGTCTGATTCCTGGGGGCTTATGTAAATCAGCTCTCAAGAGAACCACAACTGCCTTTTTTTTCTTTGCTAAGGTGACTCAGGCAGCCAATGCCAGTCAGAACACAGCAGAGTAGCCAGAGTTTCTCATATGGATGGCACTTGGAACATGTAGTTTCCCAAGTACCACTAAGCACAGGTCTTAATTTTACCAAAACGCTGGAATTTTCTTTCCTATAGGTTTTGTACACTCATGAGACAGGAAAATCACAAAACTTAGCATGACCACTGAACCAGAAGGAGACTTGAACCTGAATTTCTACACAAAAAGTCTCAACACACAGACCAAGTGAATCACAAACTTGCAGACACACAACAAAACCTTACACATTGCGCAATCCTTTACCACAAATTGATGGGGACAACACAAGAGGTCTATTCTCTAGCCATTAGACTTGAACAATGCAGAGCAAAAGCCAAAACTGCTCCCAAAACTCCAAATGAAAGACTGGAAAGCTGGTATTATTCCTAGAAAAGACAGAGGTGTGCTGGATGGCTGGTGGATCGGCTTCTGAGCATGTAAAGAGAGCAAACAAGAAAACAACAGCTGAAAACTCATGCAGTCCCAAGCACATGGAAGCAGAGAAAACTCTGGATCCAAGCCATGCGCTCCCCAAGAACTGAAGGGGCAGAATACACAGCAATAACCTATATGCCTTCATTCAGCTTGAAAAGGACAAATTCCTAACCGCACATCTTAGAGATAGGAAAAGAAATACAAACAACTGGTTT
The DNA here is from genome assembly GCA_026167975.1 of Phrynosoma blainvillii. Taxonomy (NCBI): domain Eukaryota; kingdom Metazoa; phylum Chordata; class Lepidosauria; order Squamata; family Phrynosomatidae; genus Phrynosoma; species Phrynosoma blainvillii. The sequence goes on along the minus strand of JANUYF010000001.1, from coordinate 49,608,274 downwards.
TGATTCAAATCAACGTCTAGAGGACCTGTCCTCATTAATGGGAAAGAATAGAGTAGCCTCTGAACATAAGCAGAGTACAGACCATGAGTTTCTGCCAAAGTTAGAGGAACACAAGGTATCTTAAAACATGCTTAACTACACAGAACTATGCCTCAAGGATAAAATAAAATAAACGAACACACACAAGGGGGAATGGGCTTGAGACAACTACCCATAGTGAACTTTAAAGTAGTTGAAAGGGTTGGAAAAACCTAGGGGGCACTGCAACCAATCCTGAGATTGCAACTCTGAACTTAACAATCCATGGCATCTGAGCACATGCAGAGTGCCAACAACAGGAAATAGTGAGTCCTTTTGTAAAGTGGCTAGAGAAGGGGGGGCTATCCCTCCCAAGTTTTTCTAAGCTATTTTTCCTTCCTAATTCTTCCTTATTGTCCTGGGACCAAATTACTTCTTAACTTCTCAAATCACTCTACACAACTTGGAGTTTCTACTCAAAGCTCTTGCCCACTTTCCTTAGGGGCACAAGGAAAAGAGACCAATACTAAAATATAGACACAACCAAAAGGCAACCTTAACAGTCCATTTCTCAATCCAAGAAGAGGGAGGGTTTCCAAGGAATCTAGGGCACAGCTTTTTACTCTCCTTTTAAAGCAAAGGGGGTCACAAACTTATGGAAAACAAGGGCAGCCTGCAGGATGATGGGATTTGCAACCTTTCTCTGGCAATGAAGCCAAGCAGTTTAGAAGTCTTAAAGCGCAGTTTCTAGGAGTGCCTTTCGAGGGCTCTTACCTCTGGTGAACACTGGGGAAGCTGGGGTTAAGACAGTGCTGCCTATCTCTGGGGCAGGGGAAAAAGAAGCTGAGACAGTGTTGCCTAACTCCACTATCTCTTCTGAGGGGGAAGGGCTTGGTCTCCTACATCTCCCAGTTCCATTCCAGTTCTTTCCACGTGGGTGAGTGCCTATTTCTGTATTCCTGGGTCTAATCTGGGGTTGGAACAAATGAGCGTGTGGGGTCCCATTTTCTGGCATGGCTGAATGAGAGGGCTTCCGAGACTTAGGGTCTTTGGATTGTGCCCATGCCCCGTTGGGGACTGTAACAGAAGAGAGGGGGAGACTTTCAGCCCTTCTGCGGTGGGGATAACTTCTTTGTGGCTCCTGGGAAAGGGAGGAGTGAGGTCTCCTAAAGGTTTCCCTCTGAAAATTGGATTTTTCTGATGCTTCCTTTTCCCTTTGGGGAGTGGGGGAAGGCTCAGTGGGGTTTTTACTTAGTGGGCTTTTTCTGGCTTGTCTTTTGCGTTGTAGACTCTTTTCTTGTCTCCATACTAAGACCTCGTGGAACTTATCAGAGATCTTCTTCAGGGGTTGGAAAAAGGATTTCCAGGAGTCTGGGAAGCATGACATTCCCTCATGCTGTAAGCACTTTTGGGTCTGGGGGTAGGATCCTGAGTATAATTGTGCCAAAAATGCCTCATCGTCCCACACAATCTGTCCCTGGGCATCAGGTATTACTTCACCAGACAAAATGGCCAGGAACATTTTTCTGGAAACATACTTCTCTGGGATTTCATTCTTGGCTTGCCTTTCCTTATAGTACATCTCCCTGACAGTTTCTCCTGGCTTTAAAAGGGAGGCAATTTCTCTCATCCAGGAATGACTGTCTTTAGATAGGAGGTCCCGAACTATTATAGCTGACTCCAAAATTTGTCTATCCTCTGGGCTCATGCACATTCTGGCAATTTGAGTGAGATCTGGACCTTTTGCACTGGGCAACAGTTTGATATTTGCATCAGCCATGGCAAAAGGGTTTGTGAATTTAAAGGTCCCAATAGCTGTGCTATGCAGAATGCCTCATTAATAGAAAATGTGGGTTTTGCCTCCAACTTCTGGATTCTGTCTAGTGCATTTTTGAGGGCGGTTGCGAGAATGAAATTTTCTTCCTTAAGGAGTTTAATTTGGTTTTCCAAGTCTCCAATCTCCATTTTTATTGGGGGAAAGTCCTTGAGAGTTACAGTTCTTGTCCTCCAAGTCTGTGGGCAAAGCTGCAAAGCTTCCCAATGACTTCAGATGGTGGGCCCAGGGTTTAGACCCAGTTCAGCCCGAGTTGGAGACCTTAAAAGGTTTCTTTAGTGGAGAGCCTGGTTTAAAACCACTTGCTCTTGGGGGTTTCTCTACCTCTTAACTGAGGGGAAAGTTCAAAGCCAGGCAGCCTCTGGGGTTCTGACTTCAGGATTTCCTTTTCTTGGAGGACTGTCCTCCAATCTGTTATCACTGTTAGGTAGGCTGGGGTTAAAACCTAGACAACCAGATTTGGGGTTCCTTAACAGGCACACCAGTAATGAAAAGCTTGGGGTTTAGACCCACTTGGCTGGATGGGCTGTGACCTTTAAAGGTACACTTGAGAAGGAAGCTAGGAGTTAATACTCACGGGCTTACAATGCCAAGACCTTAAGGTTCCTTGGCTTACAGAAAGAAACAGTTTTCCTTGGGGCTTCTACAGGGATCCTCCCTACTAGCCCTCTATGGAACCTCGGCGTCTTGAGATTCCTAGCATAGACCTTCCCTGCCTTTCCTCGGCGCATACTCTTTTGAATCCTATTTTCTTATCTGGCCTCGAAAGGAAGGGGGCGAATTTCCTCTTCACCCCACTCCACTGCCTCTGGGTTTTGAGGGCTTATAGTGGAGACTACAGACTGCTGTAGCCGTAGTTCTTCCTTCAAGGCCTTAATCTGCCTCTTAACCAGTTTATTGTTCCTAGTATGTGGGTTTGTGGTACCTCCTACTGTGGCGGGAGAGATTACAGTGCCTGAGTCCTCTCCTAGCCAATTTTAACGCCCCTCTCTGTCCAAGAGAAGTGCGGTTCTGGGGACCTCCCTGAGATTTTCCTCAGAACTTCCTAAAGCCAAAACTCTGGGTCAGGGATGCCACCCAATTCACGCGAGGGCCCTGCGCTGCTGCAGCTAGCGACTTAGGGGTGATCCTCCGTTTAGACCCGGTCAGAAGTCAGTTCGGTCCCCCCTCACGTTCACTGGGGAGTTTGGATGCTGTAGCTCCACTCTGGCATGGCCCAGCTAACAACCCCAAACTTTGGTCCTCAGCTAGACTTCTGCCTGAGTTTTCCTTTCTGGGACCTCCTTGAGGCTCCCACCAAATGGCACTCCTTGGAGCTGCCTTTCCCTCCTCTTTACCCCGGGTGTAAGCTTCAGGACCAGGACGTCTCCTTCCTTTGCCTACCCTGCCCGTTCAAGGGAGTTAAACTGTTGGGGTGATCCTAATTTTCTTATGGCTAGTGAAGGTCGGGGATGGGGAGGACCTCTCCTCTGCTTTCCCACCCATGATAGCGAAAATAAAAATAGGGCGTCGGGATGCCTACTCCGACAACACGCCCAAGGATGATTAAGGCCAACCACTGGATGGCGTACCAGAGCCAATGAGCTGGACACTTAACCAAAGAGATGAAACGGGGTCAGCCAACCCAAGATAGCCCTTCGCCCTTATGGCCAAGCGCACAAGAACACACACATACACCTCCCTATTTATTCCTGTCTGCAGCAACCTCTTTGGAATCCCTGTTCTCTCTATGTACAGAGATCTAGACAGCCCAAGTGATCAGTGTGGGAAGTCTAGGTTTCGGGGGAGAGTCCAATGCCCAAGCTTTCTCCACCAAATTGTAGCAACAAATCCTTAGGGGAATTTTATTATTAGCTCAAATATGTGAGAGTAGGCTTGCTACAACAGCCCAATGAGACTGCTCTCCCGGTGTTTATACCAAGAGACCAGAGAATCCCAAGAAATGGAGCTGAGACAGATATTGGTTAACCACTAGATGTCTAATTTATTAAAATAGGGGAAAACTCACTCACAGAACATGCACTCACACACACACACAAGGCTCAGGAAGATCAAGGTTGGAGTTTGGAACAGAAATGCAGGCATTACTAAGGGTGATGCTTACCAAAATGTAGACCTCCTCTGGGAAGTGAATGGGATGGGAGATGATGGAAGACAAGTCTAGCTCCACAGCCTGGGGTTTGAGCAGACTTGCCGGTAACTAACTTCAGAGGTCAGAGTGACGTGGAGTCGTTTAGACCAAGAAGTAGCACACTGACTGGCTAAAATCTAGGGTTTATATAGGGCCAAATGGGCCCTGGGGGCGGAAGGCGATAATTGCGATGATGGCACCCTGCTGTATAGGGTTCCATTGTATGTGGTGGTCTTAATCCGAGGGGTCAATATCCTGGGGAAATGTGTGGGTGGGTGACACAATGCACCTTCCTATGGGTGGGAGGGTGTTAGACTGGGTGGCACAATACAAACATTACACCTTGGATGGCTGAGGGTGTTTGTGGAAGGATGACACAATACACCTCTTGATGGTTTGGATGATCTTATGGAAAATCCCATTCGCAACTCTCCTGACTATCTGGAGGAAATGCATTCCTTAAGAATTAAGGGTGGGCTGCCCATGCCATGGGTGCAGAGGGCTTTTGGCCTCTTGACTCTACTGCCAGGGTTCATCTGGAGGTCATTTGGGAATTTAGCAAGGGATCCAAGGGTGGCATATGGAGTTATTAATATTTTTGGATATGAAGGGGATTCTGGGTAACAGTGGGGCTTTGGGGGCCAAAAAACAGCCATGGGAGCCCTGTCCTAGGGCTTTGATTTGGTGTTATATATTGTTCAGTATGAAAGTGCTCCCACGTTCTTTCCAAGTCACATCTGAATAAGTAATACCTGAATGCTTCCCTGCCTCCCAGCTTTTAGCTTATGTAAGAAGGAAAATATTAGATTGCTAAGGTTTCAAAAATGTACCAAATCATTGAGAGGAAGGTGCTTGAGGAGAATTCTACAGATATCATGGACTATTAAAAATAGAAATAAATGTGCCCTAGAACAAATAAAGCCCAGAGTCTCCCTAGAAGCCAAGATGACACTGAGGCTGCTGTACTTTGGACACATCATGAGACTCACTAGAAAAGGTTGGTAAAGTGGAAGGCAGAGAAATGAGGACCACACTACAGTCTTTCTCTTCCATATTTGGATTGATTCAATCAAGGTAACCAGAGCTGCCTTGCATTTGCAAGACCTAGGCAGGGCAGTTGATGACTGGGGCTCATGGAGGTCTCTCATTCATACGGTTGCCATAAATTGAAGTGGACTTGATAGCAAATAACAACAACAAACAGAGAGATCACAGTGGAAGGCCCATAGCGACCACTATTCAATATTGTTTGTGTTGACAGAGCATTAAAAGTGGGGTTGAGGTGGTTTGTTCAGTCCCTGACCAAACACTCTGATGTAAAAGTGATTTTGTGTTTGCATGTGTTCTTTTTCCTCTTCTTGCCTTACACATAAAGCAAGCCCAAGACATTTTGGTATTTGAGTTAGAAGAGCAAATGATGTCCCCTATTTTCAAGTCACTGTGAAGCATTTACAAAGCTGATGGCCTACCATGGGGATCAGAAGCATTAGTTGCATCTGAAGAAGTAAACTGTGGTTCACAAAAGGTTCTGTTGGCTAATCTGAAAGCTGCCTAAAGACTAGTTTTTCCTTCCTTTTTTTAATCATTTTTTTTTTAGTCACCTCAGCTAAAACTCCCACAAACACCTCTTCCTCTCCCTGGAATGAAAAAGGCAAATGAATTAGATGACTAACAATTTGCTATCCTTCCATGACAATCAAAATTAATGGTCTGAAGTGGCCATTTCTCTTTGCCTAATTGTTTTCACAGTTTGTGGTGTTATGTGCGTGGTGATGTGTCAGACTACAAATTTGTATTTTGCTCAGAAAAATCCTATTGACAGTGATAGTTCTCTTAAGACTACATTAATGCTAGCTTTAAACATTCAGCCCCCAAATGTAGCAGTCATGATGACACTCCTATTGACTCACACAACCATCTTATTTCTTTTTTAAAAGAGTGACTTTTACATTTGGAAGATTGTGCCACCTTAAGATACATTTCATTCTCTAATAAACACTACAAAAGAATGATGACTAAATTCTTTATGAACCAACAACAAATGCTCAAGACTACAAAGTGAACAGATAAAGGAGCATATTTCATTTCTTCATGGCACAGACTATTAAGTTAATCGCACGGCACTTAAGGAACGAGAACGGAACGGAACACAAGGGAATGGAACAAAACAAAAACGCATTTGACTGCATGGAAGAATGCCACCAATGCTGCTGGGAGTCCCCAATCTGTTCCCCAGCCATTCCTGGCAGCCGATTTTTGAAGGATGATTTTGAACCGTCCTTCAAAAATTGGCTGCCAGGAACGACTGGAGAACGGATCGAGGATTCCCGGCAGCACTGGTGGCATTCTCCCGTGCAGTAAAATGCCTTTTTGCTCCATTCCGTTCCCTTGCGTTCCGTTCCCGCTCTTCGAAGTGCCGTGCAATAAGCTTATATGTCTGAATAAATTAAAATACAACATTAGTAACAAGCATTTCATGAAAATTAGCCAATGTGTTCTGGGTGTTTACAGTTTACCCTAGATGTAGACTTTATCATTATGCATCAAATATACAAAGTGCCAGTTTTTATTAAGAAATCTTTTGCATTGACTTCTGCTCCCCTTGAATTGAAAAATTGCAGACCAGCCCAAAGGGCCAGCCTGGGGGTGGAGTTGGGGCAGGGCAGCCACACGCCAGCTGCCCCGACTCTACCCTAATGCCATCCTGACGCCGCACACCCGTTTGCATTGCATGCAGGTCAGGATGCCCTCCCAGTGCAGCGTGTAGACACGCTGTACCGAAAGGGCATGGAAGAGCCACAGTGCCGGCTCTTAGGGCGGCCTTTTGCCACCCCTAAAAGGAGCAACATTTTGCCACACTTTTGGGGGCAGCAAAAGGGAGGATCGGGCCCATGCTGTGGGGTTCCCACAGCCCTGATCTGCCACTAGCAGAGGCAGCCCAGAGCCGCCTGAAACAGGCTGTCTGTAAAGGCCCTAAGTAGTAGTAGTAGTAGTAATAATAATAATAATAATAATAATAATAATTTATAGCCCGCCTCTCCCCAAAGGATCGATAAAATATCACAATGAGATTAACTAAACATAATTCCCTGACCCCCAATTAAAATAGAAACATCATAAAATACAATCAATCTACTAAAAGCAATCTAAAATTAACCCTCATTAAAATGAGGCATTGTGGGATGAGTAGAGCAACCACACTTATGGGACAATGGGAGAATCCGTCTATCAATCTGGGAAAGTAAAATGTCACCAGATTAGTTCCAAATAGTTCAACAGCGTATCAACATCCAGGCTAATGAATTGTAAAGTGGCCAGTTTCATGACTAATATAATGACTATCACCCCGTACACTCACCGTTTGGCTCACAAAGCCTTCCCATTCAGAATGGAAAAATATTTGGGGACTACAATCCCTAGAATCTCCTAGACAACTCCACGGGTAGAAGGGAACAGAAACCATGAGAGGACAATCTCAGTGTGCCCATAGTTTGATTCTCAGACATGTACCTTGCCCTCTTCCAAGGAATACAGCTGTAATAAATTTGTGCTGGTTATAAGGAAAGCAAGATCTTTGCCTAGCATCAACTTGCTTGTACACAGAAATTCAAATATATGTTCTAATTAAGTCCCCTTCCTCCAATTTATTAATGTTGATAGATTTAAAATTCCAACAGGTCAGATTTATCAAAGTATTCCTCAAAGCACTATTTAAAAGGAATTTGAAAATACTTGGAAAACAAACATACAAAATACTAATTCTGGAAGCTGAAAATTTGTGCAAAAGCTTGAGTTTGCCTTAAATTTTTTTAAAATGCCCAATTATAACATCATTTCTAAGGGAGATGAAAGAGCTACTTGCCATGATCACTGGAGATTTTTGGTAGTTGTCATCCAAAAGAAACTTTTCCAATTTTCAAATGAATTTGGGTTTTTGGGGGAGGGTGGTAGCTTTATATCCATGTTCCATTTCATATTGGATTGATAGCTTCTTAACAAAGGGTTTATAAGAACCACAAGGCATAACACTGAAGCGTGCCTGTGACTGTGTATGAAATATGAGGAGCATCTGGGTTCAAACCACATTCAGAAGGGCTTTTTCTGACTTAGCACAAGATCCTTGCAAAAGAAAATAAAACAGAAAATCAGAGGTGTTCATCTCTACAGTGTCTTGCATAAAATCTCAAAGGTAAGGCCTTGCACAGGTCTTGGGCAACATCATATAGTATCTTCCACAAGTTCTACAGCAGCTCATGGGACCGTTTTAATACCTAAATGTCTTTCACTATTGCAGTTTCCAAACTCTGGTCCTCCAGGTGTTTTGAACTTTGGCTCCCTGAATCCCAGACCATTGGCCAAGATGGCTGAGGCTTCTGGGAGGTGAAGATCAAAACACATGGAGGACCAGAGTTTGGGAATCATTGTTAGTGCAAGGGGAAGGAACCTGCAACCTGTGGGCCAAATTTCAGCTTCCATGTCTATGAATCCAGATCTCCAAAGAACCTAAGAAAAGCCATGCTGCATCAGATAAAGATCTGTTGGGGCCACTGTTGGGAAGCATGTGGCCCTCAGGCCACACATGGCCCTCTAGGCTGTTTTTGTGGCATTCAGTTTTGCCAGACAGAAGTTTTCTGGTCCTCCCAGAATAGGATTGCCAGATCAGGACTATCCCAGGCCTTGAGATTTCAGCGCACAAACCTAGAGAGAACCCCCTGGTGATGTCCTGGTAATGTCACAAGGGTGATGTTGTAATAGAGAGCCCCTGGAGATGTCATAGAGCATCATATATTATGCTTTAACCACAGCTATACAGAATATATACTTCAAATAAAAACACCAAGTCTAAGTAATAACACAAACATTTCAAGACAGCGCTCTCATCCTGAGATGACTCTTCAGAACTGGAGAAGAAGGGCAAAGCCCAGAGACCTTGGAACCCTACCTCAAAAGGATGAACTCATCTAGCAAATAGAAATATATCTTTTCAATGAGATGCCAAATGCTCCTTCTTTCATGTTTTAAAATAAAATACCTGTTTTCAAAATCAGAAGTAGACTTCTAGTGACTTCCAATTTTCTTCTGGAGGCATTTTTGGCAGCTGACATGGCTCCCAAAGGGTCCCAGGGTCAGAAATCTGGCCCCTAGACCTGTTTACCTGATTCTGGTTGGCTATGGAGCCTGTTTGAGTTGTTGAGTAGTAAGCATTTTTATCCTCCCCAAATGTGTCAAACCCACTGCAAAAGGCAGTAGTTTTGGTTCCTCAACCCCTCCCCTCCCCCTGCCCCCCAAATACTTTAAAAACCTGTTACCACTTGTCTAAATCAGGTGAAAACAACCAAATCTGAAATTGGAAGTGATGTCTCCCACTCAAATTTGGCCCATTTTGGCTCATGTTTTTGGTGGTTCTGACAAGTTTTAAAGGTATGGGGGGGGGGTTGAGGGGCAAAAATGATGTGTTTTGCTGTGGCTTTGACACATTTAGGGAGGGGCTGGTGGTGAAAATCTCCTGGAAAAATATGTTTTTAATTTTTAGGAGTTCTGGGGCCTTTGACACACTTGTGTGTAATAAGAACTTGACCTTGGGGAATTTATAATTAGCTCAAAAATAGTAAATAGGATACAACCCATTGTTTGCAGAGGGCTAGAGGGAACAGTTCCTGCAGAGACAGCATTTGTCCAAAAGAATGGTGCTTTTATTAAGGAAGAAAAATAAATCAATAAGCAAGCACACACATACATAGGATCTAACATGCAAAAACACCCTAACATACAGGCACACACACAAGAACTCAGGAGTTAGCTTGGATAGGAAGCAGAAGGCTTTCTAATGGTGATAGTTACCTGAAAGGAGGCTACTCCAATGATGAATGAAGACATAGCCCCAACCATTATGACAGGGAAAGGACAAAGAATAGAGCTGGTCACAATGGCATAGGCATCATGAATTCTATCCACACTCCCTTTTCCTGAGATTTTGGGAGGAAGCATTTATACCCTTAAGACTAGGCTGATGCAAAGAGTTGCTATTGTATATCAAAGGATTCCTCTTGCTATGCTTTGAAGTAGACAATTTCCAAAAGAGGAGAGATAGGATGTTGATGTTATCTCACTTTTCAGGTGGACACATCCTGAATGGCTCATAAATCTTTAGGTGTGACTGTCCTGTTTTGCAGCTCCTAAGCCTGGCCTTTTTGATCTGCAAATGGTTATAAATGCAGATTCAACTCTGTTTGGAGTGCCTACATCACGCTCAGACTTGAACCCATGGCTTTCAGCACAGGGCTGTGACAGAGACCCAAAAGACGTCTTGATATCAAAACCAATCAGAACCACTAATCGTAACATGTGTTACTAACACGGGGTGTGTGTGTGCAGGGGTGAAAATTGGCCTCTGTCTCCTCCCCAGTTGCCAATTCCTCATCTAAACCAAAATCCCATTCACACAGGAACCAAACAATTGCCTATGGTAAGCCCGCTGGCCTCACTCTCCAAAAGAAAGCACATTTCCCCATATCATGCCTATTCATCAGGGTTGTTCCAGATTATCAATACTACTTTGTCTTGCTCCACTCCTGAGTTACAAAGCTGATGGAAAAATCAGGGAAAGCAAATGTCTGGCAGAAAATGTCTTATTTTTTCCATTGTGTACTAAATAAAAACCAGTGTCATGACCATAATCACATCCACTTTGGGCTCTGGCAGTACCCATTGCTAGAATGTGGACCTCAAGAGTAGAAAGTTTCCCATCCCACCATTACGTCATTGCTGGATCCAACCCTCTGATGGGAAAATTGCATTACACAGTAAGCTTGTAGCGCAGAGAAGTTACACAACAGGAACCAGAGCTTGGGAATGTTTAGAACTCCTAGAACCTATCCATCCTCTCAGGTTGGACAGAGGATTCTGAGAGCTGAATCAAAAGTAAGATTCTGAAATCTAGTCTGCATGCTAGGGAAGGCAAAATGAGGGCATTGCCCCCTCCTCCCATAAGAATTCTGTACCTGCAAGAATTTTTCCTCCTGTCCTCCAATTTTGAGTACTGTTAAAACTTCAGTTTAGCATTTAGAAATCCAGTGTAGACTTGCAAAGAAAAACGATAGGCAAAATTACAAAGGAAATGCAAACAAGGTGAATATAAGCATTCAAGGTATGAATGATTTTCAATATCTCACTTTCTGAAATTCTAGCAATTTGGGGACTGAAGGAACATTTCATTGAGGGCAGAATTCTTCTTCTTCTTCTTCTTCTTCTTCTTCTTCTTCTTCTTCTTCTTCTTGTTATTGTTGTGTGCCTTCAAGTTGTTTCCAACTTATGGCGACCCTAAGGTAAACTTACCACTAGGTTTTCTTGGCAAGATTTGTTCAGAAGGGGTTTGTGTTTACCTTCCTTTGAGGCTGAGAGAATGTGATTTGCCCAAAGCCACCCAGTGGGTTTCTATGTCCAACCGAGGATTCAAACACTGATCTCTGGAGTCATAGTTCAAGGCCCAAACCACTACACCATGCTGGTTCTTGCCAAATTCTTATTTGGGGCAATGGCCTTATACTGCCTTTCTGCATGTGATTTGCACAGTGTAAAGACTACTCAATTTCTGCTTATTACAAACTTTTCTTTCCATAAAGCTCCTGTTTTGGTTTTGTTTTTGATGCAATTCTGTTTCCATAATTACATATTTATAACAACACCATTTATCTACTTTGGATAACATTAGCTAGAGAGAATAAAAATTAACCATTTGTGTATCAAGGAGCATTGCTTAATCCAGTGAACACAGGACATTGTGAAATAAGTTGTGTCCTTCCAATGTTCTGCTCCAAATGTCTGAGCCTGGTTCTCCTGGCCTCAACATTGCTTTCATCCTGCTTCCCTTTCTCCCTTGCCTCCCATCTGTTTATTAGAGGAATTCCATGCAGACCCTCTGGGGATTAGATAATTAATGTTGATTAAAAAATAAGCTTTGGCTGAGCTAAATCACATGCAAATTTAATCCTCAGTAGATCAGAAACTCAGAAATAATTTAGTCAGTGTTTAGAAAATAAGGGAAAGCATAAATTTCTCTCTGTTAGGCAACCAGGGTGGGGAATTATTGGGGGGAAAACTGTCTAATGAGTCATGAATTAACAGCTTTCTATTTAGTGATAGTGTCAATCTCTCTCTCTGTCTTTCTCTTTGTGTATAAATTTATGCATGCATGAAATAGAAAGAGAGATGGAAATGATGCGTTAATCATATTAACAACAGACATGTGCAGCTTGATTTGGGGTGTGGGCAGGAAAAGTACTAACAATCTGTTTCAATACACCTAGTTTGTTCTCCATGAGACATGGATGACTGGTACAGCAAGTGTTCAGACAACCCAGGGCACTCTTCTGTTATGGTTCCTAACAGATTGTTCTACTTGACTTACCTATCCAAAATACATGACACAAACATAGAATGTACTGCCATATTTTGAGGCTGAGATTCTAATGGAGGGGAAGGCTAATAGTGACAACGGCTTTCTATAATACCTTCTGTATCAGATGAGTATAACACCAGCTGCTAGGACAGGGGAGACATAAGCCCTGGGGTATTATTTGTGCTCATATATGCATTTGCCCAGACATTGAGGTCTTCAAGAGAGACCCTTTTGGAGAACAAGAAATTATTTAGTCGGAAGTTTACAATTTGAGGTTTGGTTGGCATGCTTTTCTATAGTATGATAAAATCAAGATGAATGTTGACTTTAATAATGACTTTTGGGCTCAACAGATGGCCCCTAAGGGGTGGCATCCCGCCGCTCCTTTCCTTGTTGGATTGGGGCTGCAGCAACCTCATCCTGCAGCCCCAAGCCGATACTTTGCCACTCTAAAAAGAGCTGATAAATGCTGCTCCTTTTTAGAGTAGCAGAAATCTGCCCTTGCCGTGGCAGTGGCTTTTCGGTGCTCCTTTGGCACAGCGTGTGTGAATGCTGTGCCAAGGGAGCACCCTGACGTTGCTTGTCATCTGTTTAGGTGCGTGGTGTGATAGCGGCATTGGGGCAGAGTTGGTGTGGATGGCGTGCAGTCACTACACCCCCAGGCTGGCTCTTTTGGTCAGTCTGTACAGCCCCTTAGAAGATTGCCTTTATGAGTCTCACCTCATGAAGCTTGTGAGAAAAAAAGAAATTAAAAGACAAATGGAATACCTACAGAGATCTTCTGAATTTGAAAGAAGGTCAGTATAGAATGAAGACAATATAGAATGAAGTACTGGGGGATTTAAAATCTAATGGTATTTCTATAGACAGTTATTTGAGAGATTTAAAAAGGCTAAGAAATTACAGTTGTCCCTCTGCTTTCGTGGGGATCCATTCTGGACCTCCCCCCACAAAAACAGAAAAACACCAATATTCAAGCCCCATTGGCTTGAATGGCAGCATGCGCCCATGGGCACACACCCCATTTTGTCCCCCTCCATTTGCTGCCTGTAAACAAGCAAGGGATGCTGACTCCAAGTCTGTGAAAATGGAGAGGCAACTGTAAATGGATTGGAATGTCAAAATCGGAATTTGAAAAACAGTTGTGCAGAAATTATGATCATTTAATTGCTAAGATGCATGTCATTATTGAAAATGGAGATGGAAGATGAATAAGGTAAAGCAGCTTCATTTAAGCAGCTTCATTTCTATACCGCTTCATACCACACTATGGGATGTCTAAGCAGTTTACAACTGTAAGCTCATTGCCTCCCAACAGTTGGGTACTCATTTTAGCAACCTCGGAAGGATGCAGGCCTGGGTCTAGCCTGAGCCCTGGCTAGTATTGAACTTGCAACCTTGTGGTCTATGAGTGAGTGGCTGCCACCAGGTAAAGAATGTATGGTAAAATGGGCCCAGAATATAGGTTTTAATATACAGATGGAACAATGGGAAAGGCTCTGGAAAAAAGAGTTAAAATTTACTTTAAGTTAAGACTTTAATTTTTTAAAATAAAATAATGACTCTTTGGTATTTGAGACCAGAAAAGATTTCAAAGATTCTGCTAAAACATATTGGATTTGTAATTTAAAAAGAAGAGACTTTTTATCACATGTAGTGGACTTGTGAAAAGGTGAAAAAATGTTGGAAATCAAATACATTCAATCATGGAAGATATATTGAAACTTAAATTTCAGTTAAAACCAGAACTTTTCCTACTTGGCCTGATGGAAGAACAGGTGAAGAGAAAAAATGGAAAAATTGTTCAGTATATAATAACAGCAGCTAGATTATTGTATGCTCAGAGATGGAAAGACACAGATGTGCCTTCTCAGGAAGACTGTTAAAATTGTATGATATGGCTGAAATAGATAAACTTTCAAACCTAATTAAAGAAAAGACAGTAGATACTTTTAAATTTAAAGAGGACCGAAAACCAGTAATTGAATATATGTGAAAAAATTGGGGGAAATTCTAGGATTTGAAGAATAGTAAGTTGAAATAATATGTAGAAGTGTTGTTTATTAAGCTGCACTATAACAATAAGTAGAAATAATCAACATATATAACCATAAGTCATATATATTCCCTATGTCTGTGTTTGTCAGTTTGTAATAGATTGTAGTAGTCATTGTAATGTAGTAGGTAGGTGTAGTTAATTGTAGTTTAATTAAACCCATCTGGTGTTTATTATTTGCCTGTGTATTTTTTTATATTTTGAAATCTATGTGTTAATAAAAATATTGTAAAGAGAGAGAAAGAGAGACTCTTCACTCAGTTTCACCACTCTCAGCCAAATTTGGTGAGAACATGCGAGAATTCTTTCTCGGTGGCTGTGAGAATTCTTTCTTGGTGGACCTTTATCTAGGCAATTTTTCCTATCTTCCAGAGGTTTAAGCTGTTCCTCACTGCTCATCCTATATATATCCCATACAAAAGAGTGGCAAACCCATCTTCTATTGGGTTATGGGGACTCCATAGTAGTAATAGCAGCAGCAATAGTAAAGAGAATTTCAGATCTTTAATACTTCAGTAGTATTAGGTCTTAGTTCATTGTCCATAAGCTGCCACAGTGCTTCTCCTCAGGTAATGGAGGAAAGTGCAGGCCCACTTCCATCCATCCTTCATAAAAAAATGTCTCATTGGAAGTAAAGAGTCTGTGTTTGTGCCTAAACATGGGGGCACAAGTGACATCTGAAGAAGACTTAAAAAAAATCAATTAATTTTCTTTGCAAATTTGTGAAACTAATGTTGCTATGAATATTGGCTTGAATTTGAATCCCAGATCCAGAAATAACTAGCTTGTTGATAGTAGACAGGACCACAGTTTCTCATATTACAGTTGGGTAGAGATAAGAATTGCACAGCTCCCCAGAGATTATTGAAGTATTCCTCCCAATATTTCTCCTCACTGGTTCTGCTGGCTAAGGCTGCTGGGAGATGCAATCCAACAACACCTGGAGGACCACACGATCCCCTCCCCCTGCATTAGGGGGATCATAGTGGGCAACCTCAGAAAGGTAGCATGAGGATGAACAAAGCAAATTCTGAATCAAATATATTGAGGATGCAATAGAAAATAATGCCACTCCTCCCCTCTTCCCTTACCCTTATTATTTAAACTGATTTGCATGGATAGAGAACTTTCAGATATACAAGCAAGCCCCTCCAAGGACTTATTAAAGTGCCAGGTACTCATGTTTATTTGTTTTTTACTAGGATCTTTCACTAGAGGAATACTAAAAATGTTCTAACTGATGGAAAGATGCTGACGTGTCTGTATGGTGAAAAGGAACTGGAGAATCAAAGGATGAATGGCTTTTGAATAATTAAATAAACACTAAGATTGACAAGGCAGAATGTATTCAAGAAGAACAAATTTGTTAGCATGTTCACTTAGGACAAGCAGTCAGTGCAATTTTACGGCCTTTCAGTCAAGGCTTTTTCCATACACCTGCAAAGGCGAGATAGCAGCTTTGCTAATAGTACTAACAGCATATGATTCTCTGAGTGTGCTGCAGATGTTTCCCTTTTATCTCAGGAGTGAGAATCTTGAGGCCTTCCAGATGTTGTGAACTGCAATTCCCAGCAGCCTTAGCCAGAATAGCTAATGTTGTAGAATACTGGAGGTCGTGGCTCAATAACATCCGGAGAGCCTCTAAATGTGGCCACCTTGGCCGTACCTCTCTGCTTTTCTGTAGTAATTTGGCAGCATCAGCTAATCTTGTCTTCCCAGGGTTTTCTCACAGTTATTTCTTTTTTAATTGTCACCAGGGTGTAGGTACAAGGAGGGGAGAATAGCAATAGCAATAGTGTGGAACCCAGGTTATTTTCGTGGTGTTCACATGTCCCCTGACAGCACTTGGTGAAGTTTGCATGTGTGTGTGTGTGTGTGTGTGTGTGTGTGTGTATGAAAACACTCACTTAACCTGGTGCATTTGGCACCAGGTCTTTTCTGTGCTGTAACAATCCAGATCTTCAGTCATGTGATTGCGCTACTGTATTCATCTGATTTTGTGAGATTGTTCCAGGAAATTGAGGCGTCTCCATTTTGGAATGATCTTGCACCAATGTGAACATTGAGCAGTGCTTAAATGCCTTGGAGATAGGCTTGCCATATCCCGTTTTTTGCTGGAACAATCCCAGATTAGAGGGTCTAAAAAATGTCCCATCCCACCTGTGCATCCCTCCAATCCCAGATTCCTGCCTTGTTCCAGGCCACATTTTGTCAATCTCTAGTCAGACTGGAGATTGACAAAATGTACCCAGAAAACAAGGCAGGACTAGTTGGCTGAGTTGCTCGGCTATGCCTCCTTTTCAGGTGGTGCGCTGGCTGGTGATCAAGATGGCAGCTGCTGCTGCTCCCACACTCAGCACAGAACCAGGCCAGGCCGCAATGGAGGAGGCTGCTTCTAGGTATGGGCAGCCCAGCAGGTGAGGAAGCTCAGGGGGAAGGGGGGTGCCCCAAAGAAATCCAGGGTGTCATGGCAAGGCCTCCCTGGCAGCAGTGCAGCCCAAAGAGTTCAAGGGTGGCTGCAGCACCTTTCTTTCTCCCCCGCTGAGCAGCTGCTCCTGCTCCTATGGTGGTGGTTGTGGTGGTGGTTGGTGCCATGCTCCCCGGAAGCCTGGCTGGATGGCTGGGGGGATGGCGGAGGTGAGGGGTTCAGGTAAGGCAGGTGAGTACTGAGGAGATTTGACATGGTCTCAGGCCCAGTGCATGAATTTATATTAATGTTTTTTATTTTATTATTTTTATTTTAGTAATGCTTTTGTTTTTTAGTTGGTCATGTCCCCCATTCTTCTTGAATGTCTTACATTTGTCCTATATTTTGTCCTACATTTTCTCTTATGTTTTGTCCCAGTATTGTGGAAGAGAATTATGGCAACCCTACTTGGAGAGATTCAATTGCGGTAAATGTAGTGGGAACAGCTACCCAGGATTGCTTCATAGAGGAGATCTGGATCTCTTCAGGACAAAAAGGTGAGTGTGAATGTGCCCTACATTTCTATACTGCTTCATAGTGAACTTAGCACTCTCTAAGCAGTTTATAATGAGTTAGCAATTGCCAAGCTGGGTACTAATTTTACCAACCTACGAAAGGATGGAAAGTTGAGTCAACCTGGAACCCTGCAGGTTCAAACTCATAACATTGTGACCAGCATTTCACCACTGCATCTCGGGGGGGGGGGCAGAATGAATGGGTCATTGTCCCTCTCCACAACAAGAATTTTGCATTCTCAAATAAAAAATGTCCTTCAGCTACCAAAATTTTAGCATTGCAGTAACTTAAGACTTCAGCTAAGCATTTGGATATACAGTCCAAGCATGCAAAGAAAAAAGGCAGGGGGCAAAGCTATCAAGTGAATGCAAGCACAGCAAAATAGAAGAGTTCTGGCTGTGAATGATTTTTAGTCTCTCATTTTCTCCAATCTGGAAATTAGGGGAATGAATTTAAATACCATGGGGTGGGAGGAGGCAGAATTTTTATTTGAGAGGCAACGTCCTCATTTTGTCCCCTTCCACAGATTGGTTGTCATACCATCCCACAAAAAATATTTGCTGCAATATTGGGCTGTGCTAAAAAAAAAAAAAAAAAAGGAGTGGGGAATCCTGCAAGGGGATTAGTACACAGTGTACACAGAGTCACAACAGAGTTATACGCACATACTGTGCAATCATAATAAAACCTCCTGTCACTCATTGAATGCTGGCTCACAGGCCTAGGAAAGTTGTTGTTGTTATAATTATTACTTGCATTTCATCTGACCATGCTAGGATTCTGGGAGCTGTAATGGAAAAAGTCACTTTCCAACATTTTGGGCTACCCATTGCCAAGAGTGGTAATGTCAGGGTTGGCTGGGGACATTTTGCTATCTGAGACAAAGCAGTAAATGGTGCCATCCCATGCCAAGGTGTATAATGCCCAAAGCCAGCCAAGTTATTTTGGCACATGAGGCATAAAATCATACATGCATCTCTCTTCTCCTTGGCAGGAAAATAAAAATCAACAATGACAAATTAAATAATGATCAATTTGCTGACAATGGTAGGGCTGGCCCTAGGTTATGCCCCCCCCCCCGGCCCCTGGTGGGTTTGCAATGTGAAAAATGAGATCATTTCCTTAAGGATTCACTGAGAGACTATAGTGTACTTGGGTAATTTTACACCCAGGATATAACAAGCCTTCCTTCCTCCCTTCTATAGATGACATAATGTGTTCTTGGAAGGCCACTGAGCTCATTTGGCTAAGTGTGGCCCTGGATTTCTGCCCCAAGTCCTGTCTTGAATCTAGCGCTACTTAGAGACAGTGAGAGTACATAACCCATATCATTATAGTAGCTTAATACCACTTTAACTGCTATGACTCCATTTTACAGAATTTGCAGTTTGCTGAAGTACTCAGAATTTTCTGCTAGAGATGTCCAGTGCAGTGGTTCTAAAGCTTTTTGCCCTTGTGACTCATTTACATGTACATGTAGACATCATCCCCACCCATTCGACATAATAAATGTTCATTCAGTGTGTGCATTTTAGATCACACATTAATGTATATTCCTAAGTATACAGGAGTATATTCATGCAGCAGCATCTCTTCCTGAGAACTGAGGCAGTGATGGGACAGGTAGGAGAGAAGAAGAGGTGGCCACGATCCAACAAGTTTTCCTGCCCTCCTCTTCCTCCTTCTTGTCCTCCCTCAGGCAGAGGAGTGGTGTCACGGGGGTGTGTGTGTGTGTGTGCAGAGGATGTGGACTGCAACAAATGGCACCCTAAAAGGGGGTGACACCATTGCTCCCCAAACATCTGCCTTTGGGCAGAAACAGGCTGCGCCGTTTGCCTGTGTCCTTTTAAAGTGCTAAAGAGATGGGGTAAATGGGGTGAGGCTCAGTGGGAAGAAAAAGGAGAGCACTTTTTTTAAAAAAATAAAATAAAATTTTAACATTTTTTTTAAAAAATTAAAAAAAATTAAAAAATATTTAGAAAACATCACATCTTACCAAATTTTCACTTTAACCACATGAAATGATTTGCAGGTAAATACATTTAGCATGTGCATATTATATTGTTGTTTAAAGATATAACTTTAATTTTGATACTTGTTTATGTCACAACCATTACCATTATATTCAGTGATATGTAGGAATTAGATTTATAAGTAACATTAGTAAAAAAAAAATATTAAGGATACTATATGGTGTGGTCTGGGAGGCGGTTAATGGTGGGTGGTGGGTGACATCATGAGTTACCACACTGAATAATGCCAACCCTAGTGATGCTGCTGAGGCAGAAGTGGCTGCTCCAGGTGCCCTCCTTGTCTTTTTCTTCCCCTCCAGAAGAGAAAAACTTTGGGAAGTGGAGGAGGAGAGACCAGGGCTGCCAAGTCTCATGCCCCCTTGAACAACACTCCCCTCCCCGAGGATCCTGCCCCACAATTTGAGGACCACTGCATTTGTTCTAGTGCATTTGTTCAGAGAAGTGCACCAGATCTCTCTAGGAGATAATGTTAAACACACCACCAAATTACAAATCCCAGAATTCCATTGAACAAAGCAATGACAACTAAACTGGCATTGAACTGCTACCGTTCTGTAATGTAGATACACTCACATACAGCAACTAGAAAGCAGATTTCTTCATACACCTTTCACCTTGACGGGGGTAGATCGTCATGATATCAGTTTTCAACTGCTGACTACACAATGTGCAAGCAGCACTCAGAGATGTTAATTTTGGGTATGAGAATTCCCAATTCCCAGGCAGGATGGCCAGTTTCCATGGTGGTTGTACATTCTGGGAATAGTAATATAAAAAGTAAATTTACCAAGCTCTGTATACAAGTCCCACTAGTGTAGGTCAGTGGGTGAGGATCATCTGTGGTATGCAAGCCCCTTCGGCCTATTTTTAAATGTTAGCAGGCATGACAGCTGCAGCAGTAGTTAATTCACACTCTACATAGAGAAGGTTGTTATGTTGTTATCTAAATGTTCTGGGCACTAGGAAAGGACAATCAGATATATGCCTCTGGGAAGGAGACTTTGCAAATGCATAGATGGGTAGCCATAGATGTCCCCTCCCATCAATCCAGTGCTAATTCTGTTGCATTTTTAAAACCTACATGGCATATTCTCTTACAGTGGTGATTCTAAACTTACTCTTTTTCTGAAAAGTGGGACACAATCCTGCCCAATATCATTTGAAAGCCACAGTGTATTCATTGAAATAAGCCCATCCCTTAATATGTGGGGGCTCTCTTTTTGTATAGCATTGTCTGGTGGCACATGGTGACTTTCAAATGAGACTTAGGGCTTTATCACACACAGCTTTCAAACTGCATTAAAGCTGGAAAATAGCACATCTGGCAATACTTATTGTACAACGCCTTCTTCAACTCATTGCTGCCTTGCTCTCAAAATGTTGTTAAAGTGCACCTTGTCACTGATGGAGAAACCCCACCAACTAGCTCCCAGATGCACTGCTGTAGCATTAGTCCTCAGGGTATGTTCCTCCTAAGGCAGTTTCTGTACAGGGCAGCCATGCGGTGTCAGTGGACGTTTTCACACTCATGGCTCTAAAGCCGCCTGGAAGCCGCCTGGAAGCAATGAAGAGCCATTCCGGCGGTGAAAACAGCAGCCGCCGGAATGGCTCCTGATTGCTTCCGGCAGCAGCAACTCTAATTCCTTTTTAAAAAAGGAATTAGAAAGATGGGGCTAAAGCTGGCTAGTGCCGGGGATGGCGCTGGATGGGGCGGTGGCGGTGGCAGGGCTTGCTGTGACGTCATGTGAACACACGCAGCAAGACCCCGGACGGACGCCGGCTAGCACCAGGGATGGCGCTGGATGGGGCGGTGCTTGGTGCGACGTCGTGTGAAAAATTTGCAGGAACAGCCGGAGTGGGGCCGGACGGAGGTAGGATTGCCTCCGTCTAAAGCCCCGTGTGAAAACGTCCAGTGTTTCCTCCTCTCCCCCTGTCTTCCCTCCCCTTTGCTATTTCCAAACATGCTTCTTTCCATTTTTAAACTTTCTTTTATTTCCCTTTTTCTTTTTTTTAAAAATGTACTAGCATATCTCCAGAACTGTGTTAAAAACAAACAACAATAATATGTTTTTAATTGTACTGTTTAATGTGTAAGCCACTTTGTGTTCCAGTATTGGGAAAAAGCAGGATAACAATAACAATAACAACAACCCAAAAGGCACATTGGGTAGGGCATAAAGCAGGGAGGCAGGGTTAGGGAGGAGTGCAGAAGAGAGTACGAGGGTCCAGTCATGCTATTGAAGACACTTGTGATACAGAATGCTCCCAAAGCAGTATGTATCCAGTTCCTTTTACTATCGCAATTGCGGTGAGAACAGGGCTTGTGTGATGAACTCCTTAGTCATTTTAGAAAAGGCAAGAACTCAGGCTTGCTAGAGAGGTTAAGAACAATAAAAAGGGCTTTTTTGGGTATGTCTGCAGCAAAAGGAAGAAGAAGGAAATGGTAGGGCCACTGTGTGGAGAAGATGGCAAAAAGTTAACAGGGGACAGAGAAAAGGCAGAATTACTCAACACCTTCTTTGCTTCAGTCTTCTCAGAAAAGGCAAAGGGTGCTCAACCTGAGGATAATGGAGCAGAGGACAGAATAGGAGAATTTCAGCATAGAATAAGTAAAGAGATAGTACAGGAATACCTGGTTAATCTAAATGAATATAAGTCTCCAGGACCAGATGAATTACATCCAAGGGTACTAAAAGAACTGGCAAATGTAATATCAGAACCACTGGCAATAATCTTTGAGAACTCCTGGAGAACAGGAGAAGTCCCAGCAGACTGGAGGAGGGCAAACGTTGTCCCCATCTTCAAAAAGGGAAAAAAAGAGGATCCCAACAATTATCGTCCAGTTAGTCTGACATCAATACCGGGAAAGATTCTGGAGCAGATCATTAAACAGTGAGTCTGTGAACACCTGGAAAGTAATTCCATAATCACAAAAAGTCAACATGGGTTTCAGAGGAACAAGTCATGCCAGACAAATCTGATCTCTTTTTTTGATAAAATTACCAGCTTGGTAGATGAAGGGAATGCTGTGGATATAGTATATCTTGATTTCAATAAGGTCTTTAACAAGGTTCCCATGACATTCTTGCAAACAAGATGGTAAAATGTGGGCTAGACAAAGTAACTGTTACATGGATTTGTAATTGGTTGACTGGCCGAACACAAAGGGTGCTCAACAATGGCTCCTTTTCAACCTGGAAAGAAGTGACTAGTGGGGTGCCACAGGGCTCTGTCCTGGGCCCAGTGCTATTCAACATCTTTATCAATGACTTGGATGACGGTATTGGGGGCATAGTTATCAAATTTGCAGACAACACCAAATTAGGAGGAGTAGCTAATACCCCAGAAGACAGGATCAAAATTCAAAATGACTTGAACAGACTAGAAAGCTGGGCCAAAGCTAACAAAATGAAATTCAACACGGAGAAATGTAAAGTACTGCACTTAGGGCGGAAAAATGAAAAGTACAGATATACGATGGGGGACACCTGGCTGAATGAGACTATGTGTGAAAGGGATCTAGGAGTCCAGGTAGACCACAAGTTGAACATGAGTCAACAGTGTGATGCAGCAGCTAAAAAGGCCAATGCAATTTTAGGCTGCATCAATAGAAGTATAGTGTCTAGATCAAGAGAAGTAATAGTGCCACTCTATTCTGCTTTTGTCAGGCCTCACCTGGAATACTGTGTCCAATTCTGGGCACCACAATTCAAAAAGGATGTGGAGAAACTGGAGCGTGTCCAAAGGAGGGCAACTAAAATGGTGAAGGGTCTGGAAAGCAAGCCCTATGAGGAACGACTTAGGGAACTGGGGATGTTTAGCCTGGAGAAGAGAAGGTTAAGAGGTGATATGATAGCCTTGTTTAAATATTTAAAGGGATGTCATATTGAGGAGGGAACAAGTTTGTTTTCTGCCGCCCCAGAAATTAGGACCCGGAACAATGGGTGCAAGCTCCAGGAAAAGAGATTCCACCTCAACATTAGGAGGAACTTCCTGACAGTAAGGGCTGTTCGACTGTGGAACACACTCCCTCGGAGTGTGGTGGAGTCTCCTTCCTTGGAGGTCTTTAAGCAGAGGCTGGATGGCCATCTGTCGGGGATGCTTTGATTGGGAGTTCCTGCATGGCAGGGGAATGGACTGGATGGCCCTTGTGGTCTCTTCCAACTCTATGATTCTATGATTCTAAGAGCATATCTGAAACTGCCCATGGTTTGCTTTTGTTCTGATCTGCTTCTGAAGCAAAGGGGTTTATTTTGGAAACTTGAATAAAGAAATGACATCATGGGCAATTACTTTGGATCTAAATAAAAAATCTTACAATTTTAATAACACCAATATCAAATAAAAGCAACAGAAGCTTCATATGTGGGGTAAGTAAATACATACAATTTCAGTCTTAACATGTAGTAAGGTATATAGAAATATATGTTTTTCTAAAGTCAAATGTACATTGCTTTACTTTGCATAGGCAAAATCAGTATCCACCACCTATATCATACTGATAAGAGTTTGTCTACAAAATCAGTTTTGCCTTTGTGATCTAGCCAATTAGGGGAGACTAGAAGTTAAAGTTAGACCCCCAGATTTCAGTAGCTGGATGAGACAAAACACATCAAGTGTAAACCTCACCTTGCAAGTGAATAAGCAAAAGCAAACTTGGTGCCAGTCCCCTTCAGAATCTCTATTCCGGTGGTTTTCAACCAAGGAATTTGGGATGTTGCTGGACTTGAATTCCCAGAATCCTTCATATTCTGGTTGGGGCTTTTAGAAAAAGTCCAACAGCATCGAAAGTCACCCCATCCCTCACCTGTTCATAAACATTGGTCTTCTATCCTAGAACAATTTCCTCTATTTAGTCTGTTTGTTTTTGGCACTCACTCTAGATAATTCTATAACAATTGACAGCAGTGCAACTCCCACTTGCTCTTACAATTTCCCAAATAACTGTAACATGTAGATGAAACAGGCAGGGTTTCCAAAAGGCAAGGCATTCTCCTTTGTTTCTCACCAAATGATAAAATCTGGGAAAGAAACATATCAATTCATAATTTATTATCACAGCCTGGCTTTGGGTAGGCAAACTGAAGTCAGCGTGAATGTCACTGCACACACACAACAGCTGGTTCTGCTATACGAGTGGAGCTCCTTGTCTTTCTTTCGCTCTTTCTTTTACGACAGCTGTGTTGCATTCTTTCAATGCTGGATGCAGCAGGGCAGGAAGAGATGCAGAGAAAGACAATCAAAATGGTCTGACCTAAGACTGGGAAAAAAGATAAGGTTTTTTTTTTAGTTTACAAAAAAAGACAATACATTTTCCACTTGCTGACCCTACGTCCTGCCAAAGTAAGAAGTAACCAGACATCCACTTCAGGTTTCAAAACCCTTTTTAGTTCCACTTTTTCAAAACCAAAGCAAGACTTGCATTCCATAAAGTCACAAAAGCTATAGTGAAGAATGAACTCAGGCTTGCTAGAGAGGTCAAGAACAATAGAAGTGGCATTTTTGGGTATGTCTGTAGCAAAAGAAAGAAAAAGGAAATGGTAGGAAAATGGAGCAGAGGACACAATAGGGGAAATGCAGCACAGAATAAGTAAAGAGGTAGTACAGGAATACCTGGTTTACCTAAATGAATTTAAGTCTCCAGGACCAGATGAACTGCATCCAAGGATATTAAAAGAACTGGCAAATGTAATCTCAGAGCCACTGGCAATAATCTTTGAGAATTCCTGGAGAACAGGAGAAGTCCCAACAGACTGGAGGAGGGCAAATTGTCCCCATCTTCAAAAAGGGGAAAAAAGAGGATCCCAACAACTATCGCCCAGTTAGTCTGACATCAATACCGGGAAAGGTTCTAGAACAGTTCATTAAACAGAGAGTCTGTGAACATTTAGAAGGGAATGCCATAATCACTAAAAGTCAACATGGGTTTCTGAAAAACAAGTCATGCCAGACTAATTTGATCTCTTTTTTAGATAGAATTATCAGCTTGGTAGATGAAGGGAATGCTGTGGATATAGCATATCTTGATTTTAATAAGGCCTTTGACAAGTTCCCCGTGACATTCTTGCAAACATGCTAGTAAAATGTGGACTAGACAAGGTAACTGTTACATGGATTTGTAATTGGTTGACCAGCCAAACCCAAAGGTTGTTCAGCAATGGCTCCTCTTCATCCTGGAGAGAAGTGACCAGTGGGGTGCCACAGGGTTCTGTCCTGGGCCCAGTGTTCTTCAATATCTTTATCAATGATTTGGATGAAAGAATAGGGGGCATACTTATCAAATGTGCAGATGATACCAAATTAGGAGGAATAGCTAATACCCCAGAGGACAGGATGAAAATTCAGGAAGACCTTAATAGATTAGAAAACTGGCCCAAAGCTAACGAAATGAATTTCAACATGGAGAAATGTAAGGTACTGCACTTAGGGTGGAACAATGAAATGTGACTATACATGAAAGGGATCTAGGAGTCCTAGTAGACCACAAGTTGGACATGAGTCAACAGTGTGATGCGGCAGCTAAAAAGGCCAATGTGATTTTAGGCTGCATCAATAGAAGTATAGTGTTTAGATCAGGGGTCGGCAACCTACAGTCTGTGGCCTGGGTGCGGCCCGCGGAAGCTGCCACCGCCCTGCGCACAAGCATGCGTGAGAGCACGGGCTCCATTTTGGAAGGCCGTAGCACGTGTGCTCCGGGCGAAATTGCCCGGAGGAGGCACGCTGGGGCCTTGCTAGGGCCCAGGGAAGACCACAGCGCGCCTGTGCCAAGCGAATTCCCTGTGCCCTGGCAAGGCTGCAGCGCGCGTGCGCCGGGCGAATTCACCCAGAGCAGGTGCACTGGGGCCTTCCCTGGGCCCCTGCGCCTTTCCCCCCTGGCCCCCCAGCAACAAATGTTGCCGACCCCTGGTCTAGATCAAGGGAAGTAATAGTATTCTGCTCTGGTCAGGCCCCACCAGGAATACTATGTCCAGTTCTGGGCACCACAATTCAAAAAGGATGTTGAAAAACTGGAGTGTGTCCAAAGGAGAGTGACAAAAATGTTGAAGGGTCTAAATTTTAGACTCTAAAACCATGCCCTATGAGGAACGACTTAGGGAGCTGGAGCCTGGAGAAGAGAAGATTAAGAGGTGATATGATAGCCCTGTTTAAGTATTTGAAAGGCTGTCATATTGAGGAGGGAGCAGGCTTGTTTGCTGCTGCTCCAGAGAATAGGACCCAGAGAAATGGATACAAACTATAGGAAAAGAGATTCCATCCTGGTCTGGCATAGCAATTTTACTGTTGGACTATGACTCTTGAGACCAGCGTTCCATGCCCAGCTCGAGCATGAAACTCACTGGATGATCTTGGGCATGTCACACTCTCTCAGCCTCAGAGGATAGCAATAGCAAACCCCCTCTGAACAAACCTTGCCAAGTAGACCCCATGGTAGGTTTGCCTTAGAGTCTCCATAAGTTGGAAACTACTTGAAGGCACACAACAACAAACTTGATAGTTATGGCCCAACACTCAAACCACTATTCCAAAACGAGTACAATATAGTTAAAAATATAAAACAACAACATTAAAATGGAATTGAGCTATTAACAACACTAAAAACAGTTGAAAACATAAAATTCAAGATGTTCAAAGCAGTTTAACAAAGAGTGCAACTAAAATAGTACAGACGGTTTTTAAAAATCCTGTTCTTTAAAACCGTCCATTTCTCAAAAGCCTGTGGGAATAATAATAATAATAATAATAATAAAAACTTTGATGCTTACAGAGGATGGAAAAGAGGGGCTGCTAGCTCTATTTTAACTCAGTTTTTATTGTCCTGCAATTGCTACTCTTTTGTATATTTCTTCTCTTTGCAAGGGTTCCAAACTCAAAGGCAGCCTCAAAATTTTTTTAAATAAATAAATCAGATTCCTGCAAGCATCACAGGGATGTTGTTGGTGTTGTTGTGTGCCTTTAAGTCATTTCTGACTTATGGTGACTCTATGGGGTTGTCTTGGCAAGATTTGTTCCGAGGAGGTTTTTCATTGCTTTTTCCTGATGCTGAGAGAGTTTGACTTGCCCAAGGTCACCCAGTGGGTTTACATGGTTGAGTGGGAATTCGAACCCTGGTCTTGAGTCATAGTCCAACACTTAAACCACTATGCCACACTGGCTCTATTCTGTATTCACAGGGATGCAAATGCTGCAATGGGTTGGGGGATGGAGAAAAAAATATGGAATTTTCCCCAGAGATTTTGGGAGCTGGGGAATGAAATTCACAAGCCTCACTTTTGGACTTCTTTAACTTTTTGCCAAATTATGTTTACTATTGCCTTCCTAAAGCAGTAGCTAACACATATCACCACCAGGAAAGATGTAATTCCAGAAACTGATTGTAGCTATAGGGCAGGCCTAGATATGTGTGTGTGTGTGTGTGTGTATGTATATGGGAAAATGAAGGTTATGTGGGGACATCCAAATATGCTAGAAAGTTGGGATTTTGCTCTCGGCATCTTATTCAGATTTAATTGACTCTGCAGAATGCGTACGCTATTATGCATGCATTTGCTGTTTGATTTTCTCCCTCCCGTCCACAGACTACAAAACATCCCAATCATTGTGTGCCATAAGATTTAGGCATCTGCCTCTTGGCCTTTATCCTCCATCTCTGGCTGCATCCACACTGCAGAAATAACCCGCTTTGACGCCACTTTAACTGCCATGGCTCCATGCTATGGAATTCTGGGAATTGTAGTTGGTTGTGGCATTCCATATCATGGAGCCATAGCAGTTAGAGTGAGTGGTGTCAAACCAGATTATTTCTGCAGTCCAGATGCAGTCTCACATTGTTGAGTCTCAGAGGGCAGATTGCTGTTTTTCTTAAAAGAAAGTTGTAGAGCCAGTGTGATGTAGTAGTTTCAGTGCTGGACTCTGGAGACTAGGGTTTGAATCCTAATTTGACCATGGAAACCTACTGGGTGACCTTGGGAAAGTCACACTTTCTCAGCCTCAGAGGATGACAATGGCAAACTCCCTCTGAAGAAACTTGCCAAGAACATCTCATGAGCAGGTTCTTCTTAGGGCTGTGGTAAGCTGGAAAGGACTTGAAGGCACACAACAACAACAACAACAACAAAGTCAAAAACATCTGGAAGCCATCAAAATTGCTAAACCTCTCTCTGTGTGTGTGTGTGTGTGTATTTGTTGTTGTTAACTGCCTTCATGTCAATCTCGACCCAGGGCAACCCTATGGATGAGGCATCTCCAGGCCCTCCTGTCCTCTACTGCTCTGCCCAGCTCCTGCAAACTCATATTCGTGGTCCCTTTACTAAGGCCCATCCATCTAGCATGTGGTCTTCCTCTCTTTCTACTTCCCTCCACCTTTCCTAACATGATTGTGTTTTCCACCAATTCATGCCTTCTCATGATGTGTCCAAAGTACAAAGTCTTGTCATCTATATCTATATAGCTATATGATATATATTATATAATAATAATAATAATAATAATAATAATAATAATATTTATTTAATATCCCGCCCCTCTGAGCTCAATCGGGGCGGCTTACAATAAATTGTTATATATTATTTATATATATTTGCTAAACCTATTTATGTATATGTATATGTGTATATATGCATGTGTATGGATATCATATAGATGGATATCAGATATATCTATATATCTATATATCTATATCTATATATCTCTGTATCTATATCTATATTTATATCGTAGGTAAAAGTAAAGGTATTCCCCGTTGACAAGGTTGTCAAGTTGTGTCCGACCATAGGGGACAGTGCTCATCTCCATTACTAAGCCAAAGAGCCAGCATTGTCAGAGACTACTCTGTGATCATGGGGCCATCATGATTGCACAGAATGCTGCTTACCTTCCCACTGAAGTGGTACCTATTTACTTGCATTTGCACAGTTTTGAACTGATAGGTTGGCAGAACCTGGGACTAGTGATGGGAGCTCACCCCATCATTCAGCATCCAGGCCTCAAACTGCCAACCTGTTGATCTTGCAATCAACAGAGTCAGTGTCTTAACCACTTGAGCCACTGCATCCCTATTATATGGTACAGAAGCAGACAAAATAAAATAAATAAAATAAAAAATATCAAAGTGCACAAACGTGACCCAACTCTCACCCATCCCACAAGAGCTATGAGAACTGTGCAAGCAGGTTAGCAACAGAGAACAAGTCACTCCCTCAGTCCATTCCCAGCCTTCATTTCTTTTCTCATCCTCACACTGTCAAGCTAATGCAAAAAGTGTCTTACAAGGTCACTGATAGAAATTAACTTTTCATGCCACTGGATAGTTCAAATTTGACCATGATGCCCTTGAATGGGCCGAACCCCATTGATTTTAATGGAGGTCGCCCCTCCGTGAATATGCAAAACCGCGGACTTCAAGTCCATGAGATTGGAGGGGTTACTGTATATAGAATGTGTGTGTGTGTGTGTGTGTGTGTGTATATATATATATATATGTGTGTGTGTGTGTGTGTATACACATACACACACACACACACACACACACACACATCATAGAATCATAGAGTTCAAAGAGACCACAAGGGCCATCCAGTCCAAATCCCTGCCATGCACCTCCAACATATATATACACACACATATATTATAGTATAGATAGATAGATATTTGCTTGCTAAGCCTATTTATGTATATATGCGTGTGAATATATATATATACACACATATACATATACATAAATAGATTTAGCAAGCATATATATATATATATATATATATTAAATAGATGGATAGATATTATATATGTGTGTGTGTGTGTGTATTTCCATCTATCTATCTATCTATGCTTGCTAAGCCTATTTATGTATATGTATATGTGTGTGCATATATATATATATATATATATATATATACAAACACACATATACATATACATACATAGGCTTAGCAAGCATATATATATATATATTATAGATAGATGGATAGATATTATATGTGTGTGTGTGTGTGTGTGTGTGTATATATACATATATACAAAATATCTATCCATCTATCTATAATATATATATATATATATTTGCTTGCTAAGCCTATTTATGTTTATGTATATGTGTGTGTGTATATGCACACACATACACACATATACATAGACTTAGCAAGCAAATATATATAAATAATATATAATATCTATCTATCTATACTATAATATATGTGTGTGTGTGTGTGTGTATATCTATATCTATATCTATATCTATATCTATATCTATCTATCTATCTATCTTGCTCCTGAGTGGCACCAGGTGGCAGAATCAAACTCTTCCCAGACCATTGAGTTTCTTTTGGCTGCCTTTGACTCTGCGAGGGAAATAAAAAGGGGAATCTGGAGGACGACACGATTCATTGACGGATTCGTTCATTCATTGAGAAAAGGGAGCCTGTCGAAGGAGTCTTAAAGGGCGCGTGGATTTCTCTTTTCTTCCCCCTCGTGAAAGGAAAGGAAAAGGAGGAGAGGAAGAGAAGAGCCTGCCCAGGAAAACAGAGAGAGCTATGGTTGTCATGGGTTCTTGGCATGTGTCCTCAGAGGGGTTTTTCCATGGCCATCCTCTGAGGCTGAGAGAGTGTGACTGGCCCAAGGTGGGTTTCCATGACCAAGCAGGGATTTGAACCCTGGTCTCACAGTGTCCTAATCCAACACTCAAACACTCTGTAAGTGTATTGTGTAAGTATCCGAAAATCCCCTAATGCATTGGATTTAATCAAGCCTCTGAGGCTGAGAGAGTGTGACTTGCCCAATGGGTTTACATGGCCGAACCAGGATTTGAAGCCTGGTCTCCAGAGTCCTAGTCCAACACTCAGACTACTTCGTCACGCTGTATAGTGTGTGAAATATCCTAGCATCCCCTAATATATTTTAAGAGCCTCTGAGGCTGAGAGAGTGTGACGCGCCCAAGACCACCCAGTGGGTTTCCTTGGCCGAGCTGAAATTCGAACTCTGTACTCCAGCGTCCTAGTCCGAGGCTGAAACCACTCCTATATGGTTTCTATAATAAGTATATTGTTTAAATATCCGAACATCCTCTAATATAGAAGATATAGCCGTGTCCAAATGCATCTGAGGAAGTGGACTGAAGCGCCTACGAAAGTTGATGCTGCCAACTTCTTTCGTTAGTTAGTCTCAAAAGTGCCACGAGATCTCTCTCTACAAAATATTTAAACCGAGCCTCTGGAGCTGAGAGAGTGCGACTTGCACAATAGACTTAAACGGCCCGCAGCGGGGCTCGAACCCTGGTCCTCCGGCGTCCATAGTCGAACGCTCAAGCCACTGCGCCATTCTCGCGACCGACGGAACCTCAGTCAATCCGCTCAGTGAAGAGTTCAGTCGCTGCTCCTCTCCGGCCCGCTGCCTCTTTTGATTGGCTGCCAATGACATCACCCCCTCAGCGGCCGGCGGCACCCGGGACCCGAACCGAGAGCGACCCGAGCCACACTTTCGGAGACCCAGGCGGCCGGCCCCGCCCCCTTGGCCCGCCCTCCGCCAATCCTTGGCCTCCCCGCGAGGAGGGGGCCCGAGCGGCTTCTCTTATTGGGCCTCCTCGCCGTCAGTCCCGCCTCCCGCCCCGCCTCCTTTCGAACCTTTTACATTTACGGAGGTAGCAAAAGAGAAAGTAAGTATGTTGCAGCGGGAGATCAATGAAGGCGAGTGAATGGCGGGCTGAGCGCCTCTTTCGGGAGACCTAGAACAGCGCCGGACGCCGAAGGGAAAGAGAGCCCTGCGTGAAGTAAGTGGGGTGGTTTAAGGATGCATACGATACGCACTGCGGGAATAATCCGGTTTGATACCGCTTTAAGTGTCTTGGCTCCAGGCTGGGGAATTCTGGGATCTGTAGTTTGTTGTGGCACCAGAGGTGCCACAACAAACTACAGATCCCAGAATTCCCCAGCCTGGAGCCAAGACACTTAAAGCGGTATCAAACCGGATTATTTCTCCATTTGGATCCAACCTTAGAGAGATGATTCGATTCGATTTGGGATCATAAAACAGAGGCAGGTTGGTGCTCTTGCTGCTGCAGCGCGTCTTTCCTCTCTTCTTTCTCCATCTACACTGTAGAAATAATGCAGGTTGGCACCACTTTTAACTGTTCCGGGATCCTGGGATTTGTAGTTCGGTGAAGGTACCAGCAACACTGGGTTTTTTTTTGGTTTTTTTGGAGAAAAAAAGGCGAAAAGTCATGTGGAACTAAAAATCCTGGGAATCCTGTAGTTGGTTGAAGGCACCCCTTGTCTTTGGTCAGAAAAGGCGAAAGGTCTTGTTAAACTACCAATCCTGGGGTTTGTAGTTTGGTGGGTGGCACCAGCCCTCTTTTTGGCAGAGGAGGCGAAAGGTCTTGTGAAACTTGGGATTTGTAGTTTGATAAGAGCACCACCACTCCTTGGGCAGAGAAAGCAGAAGGTCTTGTGAAACTACCAATCTTGGGAGTTGTAGTTTGGTGAGAGCAGCACCACTCCTTGGGCAGGGAAAGCAGAAGGTCTTGTGAAACTACAGATCCTGGGGATCTGTAGTTTGGTGAGGGCACTAGTCCTCTTTTTGGCAGAGAATGGGGAATTTGTAGTTCGGTGAAAGCATCAGGACTCTTCAGGCAGAGAAAGGGAAAGGGCTTGTAAAACTACAAACCCTGAGATTTGCAGTTCGATGAGGGCACCACCACTCTTTGGGCAGAGAAGGCGAAAGACCTTCTAAAACTACAAATCCTTAAAGCAGATAATGTTATATAATCTTAAGAGGTGGTGATGGTGGAATATTTATATCTATAAACTTAATAATAAATAGGTGGATTATTATGTCTTGAAAATGAATAAAAATTAAAAATCCTTTTTTTAAAAAAGTAAACTACAACTCCTGGGAATTTGCAGCTTGGCGAGGGCACCACCGCTCTGGGCGAAAGGCTTTGTAAAACTACAAACCCTTAAAATAGATAATATTATATAACCTTAAGGTGGTGAGGGCACCACCACAACCCTAACCACTCTTTGGGTAGGGAAGGCAAAAGGCCTTGCCAAACTACACATCCCAGGGTTCCATAGGGATGCTGCTCCCGCACTTACAAGTGGTGTCAAACTGCATTATTTCTACAGTGTAGATGCACAACTGTCCCATGTTTTCAAGCCTTCCTTTCTTTCCTGGACATTCTTTAAAAGGATCAGAAGAAAGGAAGGCTTTTTCCCCCCTCTCCCTTCCATCTTTTTGGGATTGCTGCAGTATTTTGGGGGGGAAGAGATCGGAGTGGTTAAGAAAGAGGTTTAGAGGCTCAGCATCCTTTTCTTCCAGCTTTTCCCTCTCTTCTCCTTTGCCCTTTTCAGTCAAGATCCTGGAATCAGTGATCCAGAAAAAGCTGACCTTCTTCTTCTTCTTCTTCTTATTATTATTATTGGCTGTGATCCTTTTTGAAAAGCAGCAACAACAAAAGCAAGAAAAGTCTGACTTCATGGTTTGGCTGGAATATCTCTCTATATATCTCTGTATAGATACACACACACACACACACACACACACATATATATATATATGGCCAATGCTGCAGAGATGCAGATCTCCCCAAATAGCCTTTGCCTGTCTGAAGGAAGGAAGCCAGAGGGCTTATCTTATCTGGCCTCCAGACTTGCTACTAGGATGTTTTAAGCAATATATAATCTTCCTGGTGCCACACGTGATTGGGTTACAAAAGTACCTGCTTCTTTCTGCTTTAATTTCAAGGAGGGGGAAACGGGTACTATTCCATTCACCTTCTTCCTCTTTGCTTCTGTGTTCCCCATTTCTTGGAGTCTTTCTGTGTTGGAAAGAGAGAGAGAGATTGAGAGAGAGAGAGATTTAGGCTGCATCTGCACTGCAGAGATAATCCGGTTTGACACCACTTGATCTGCCATGGTTCCATGCTACGGCATTCGGGGAGTTGGAGTTTGTTGTGGCACAACAAACTCCCAACTCCCCGAATGCCGTAGCATGGAGCCACGGCAGATCAAGTGGTGTCAAACCGGAATATCTCTGCAGTGCGAAGGCAGCCTTGTTCTCTAAAAACAGGAGAGAAGAAGAGAAGAAAGGGAGTCAAACTTGTCTTCTGTGTTTCCAGATTTTCTTGCCCTGCACAGAACTGTGGGGTAGTTTCTCCCCAAATCTGTCATCATTTTTTTTTTTAGGATTTATATCTCGCCTTTCTCCCACAACGGGATTCAACAACAATTATTATTATTGTTATTATTATTATTATTTATATCTCAACTCTCTTTATAATACAACCTGGATGGCTTACATGATAAAACAGTAAAACAAACAATCCTGTTTGTTATTCTTCTCCCAATTTAAAGGGATAATCCAAGTTCAGTTTGTAGATGCTCCCAGTCTCATAGGTGTCAATGTTCTCATAGGTGTCAATGTCCTTTTAATAGTTTGGGGGAGGGATCAGTGTTTGCATTGTGTGTGTGTGTGTCTTTGTGTCTTCAAGTTGCCTGTCAACTGATGGGGACCCCAGGAATTTCATTGGGTTTCTTGGGCATGGAATCCTCAGAGGTGGTTTTGCCAGGTCCTTGTACCATTATGGAAAGAGTAAAATGTTAGAATGGACACAAGTGCCTTTAAAAGATAGAGGGATCCACAACACTTTAATAAGTATTCTTATGAATTAGGGTGAGTTGCTTATGCTATGAATGGGGAACCCGTGCATTTGGATGGGAAAAAATAAATAGCAGCTCTCCTTTATTTTTGAGTGCTATCTTGTAGTATATAGAGCGTCAAGTGAAGCAAGCTTATTCAAAAGTAAGGGGGGTTGCAGACTGCCAGAAATAGTGTGAATTCAGTCCACTTTTAGGGTTAGGGTTAGTGCTAGGGAATCATGGGAACTGTTATTTTTCTGAGACATTGAGCCTTCTCTGTCAGACAACTCTGATGCCACAATAAAATACAGTTCCCATGGTTCCCTAACTCTAACCCTAACCCTAAAAGTGGACTGAATTCACACTATTTCTGGCAGTCTGCAACCCCCCTAAGTTCCTTTTGGTTAAATGGGAATTTTGTTTTAGATCATCATGTTAGACTATCAGCCTTGAGATATTGATTGGGTAATGCATGCAATGCCTTAAAAAAAAAGAATCTCATTTGATTGACCTCCATTGGATTATGCTATATAAATAAAGCGTAATCATAATAATGTAATGAATGGGTTACTAAATGGTGCCATAGACAAATACATTGGGGCCTTGGTATCCCCTGCGGTTTGGTTCCACGATCCCCTATGGATACCAAAATCTATGGATGCTCAAGTCCCACTAAATATAATGGCATAGTGGAATTGTGTCCCTTATATAAAATGGAAGGATCAAAGTTTGCTTCAGGAATTCATATATATTTTTGAATTATATTTTTTCAGGCCGTGGATGGTTGAATCTGTGGATTAAAAAAAATCCTTGGATACAGAGGGCTGGCTGTATCTGTTGTGATCTTGATCTTTTCCGTTAGATCAGGGCTGGGGAAGGGTGATGGGAATGGACCTCTGACCAGAGGAAAGTGAGAACCTTACTCTTGCTGGCACTTCATGTTAGGATTGCAGCTACAAGGTGGTAAAAAGTAGGGTTGTTGACATCTTAAGCTGTCTTGAGCTGTCAGCATCCGAGGGTGGTGTTAGCACCTGAAGCAAGTGCAGTTCTAAAATAACCTTTCTGCTCATGAGGGATGCATGCCACCCTCTGTTTCTTATCTCCTTGTTCTTTTCAGTATGTATCCAGATTAGTGGAGAACTTCTTGAGGATTTTTTTTTTTTAAAATATGGCTTGCTAGGGAGAAAGTTATAACATACTCCCAAGCCAGATGAGGCTGCCCTGCATTTTTATGTGTTGTTACCATCACACTGGTAGTTCTAGAATACAGTACTTCATTTCCAAAGGCAGTAGAGAAAGTATGGGAGAAGGATCTTTTCTATGATGGACTTTATTCCCTTAAGAGTGCAAGAGAAGTGAACTCATTTGCTGGAATTGTCTGATGTTATCTGCCTGCAGGCTCCTTGGTGCTCTCCACCCCCCATGTGGATTATTTAGGTTATTCCTCTCAGGCCTATCAAAAGGCTGAAACCACAAATAATGCATTCTGCGATGAGTATAAATTATGTCAATTAAAATCAGCATAACCTTTTCCTCTTTCCTCTTTTGCATAACTTGTTACATAATACCGTACTTACTGTTTTGCAACATCTGTTGGGAGGGGAGAGCAAGAAGCTATCCAGGTCACTGAAGCCCTCCACTCAATGGAAAGCGTATTCAGCAACTGTTCTGATACTTCATTGTGTATTGCTCACTTACTCTCAAGCATAGCTGGGGTGTTGCAAGGATTACAAAGCCACTCTTTTTATTTCGGTGCAAGCTGTGATTCTTAAGTAGCAAGATTCTGTGCCAAAGTGCACACTTTCCCCATGCAACCACCCAGTTGTGTTGTGTTGTGTTGTGTTGTGGCTTGCCATAGTGGAAGGGGTAAGGTTGTTGAGCTTCTCATTTCCTTCTATGTTTCGTGATTTCTGATCTCTTCTAAAAAATGACACAGATATAGTATTCTCCTGTTCTACGTAGTACAAATGTCTCTGTTTTATTTGGTGTTATGCAAAAAAAAAAAAAAAAAAGCCCTTGTACCGTGTTTGGAATGGGTCAGGGGGATCTGTGGCCTTCTAGATAGTCATCAATGACTTCTCCCATAATCCCTCATCACTGCCAAACTGCCTGGGGCTTATGGAAATTGCAGTTCAATAACATCTAGAAAGTCACATGTTTCCCCACCCTAAGACATTGCTATCCAAGTTTAAGGGTGAAATCCATGCTTCATGAAATACTCTATTGTTGTTCTAATGGGTGTTTTTCCTTTTTAACAGAGAGAACTTGAGTTCCTTTTGACTTGCAATTCTCAGCCTCCTCATGCCTCCATCTCCACTAGACGACAGGGTAGTAGTGGCACTCTCCAGGCCCGTAAGACCTCAGGATCTCAACCTTTCCTTAGACTCTGCCTACCTTGAATCTGCCTCTTCCACCAGCGAGAACCACGTGAGTCTCCTTAGCACTGCTGTCGTGTCCCTCAAGGCTGCTAATCTCACGTATATGCCCTCATCCAACGGCTCTGCCCGCTCCCTGAGTTGTGGATGCAGCAGTGCCAGTTGCTGCACTGTGGCAACGTACGACAAAGACAATCAAGCCCAAACTCAAGCCAGCACCAGCAGCACCTCTGCCAACGTAGGAACCTCGACCACTTGCCCTGCAAACCAAATGGTCAACAACAATGAGAACTCTGGCACTTTGAGTCCCTCGAGCGGAGTAGGGAGTCCTGTCTCAGGCCCAACAAAACCCTTGGCTAGCATCAAAATCATCTACCCCAATGACCTGGCTAAAAAGATGACCAAATGCACCAAAAGCCACCAAGGGCCGGTCATCATTGATTGTCGGCCCTTCATGGAGTACAACAAGAGCCACATCCAGGGAGCTGTTCACATCAATTGCTCTGATAAGATCAGCCGGAGGAGGCTACAGCAGGGCAAGATCACTGTCTTGGACTTGATCTCTTGCCGGGAAGGCAAGGACTCCTTCAAAAGGATCTTTTCCAAAGAAATTGTTGTTTATGATGAGAATACCAATGAACCAAGCAGAGTAATACCATCACAGCCATTGCACATAGTGCTGGAGTCTCTTAAGCGGGAAGGCAAGGAACCACTGGTTCTAAAAGGTATTTATAACCAATTTTTCTGCTACTTCACCCCCCCCCCCCGTGCTGTTAGGAAGTCTTGTTTTACCATGCCACCAAAAGGTAAACACCTTAGAGGTGGTGACAGTACTTCATATACAAAGGGGAGCTTATAAAAGGGAGAATGAGATCTTGATTAAATTGATTGTGAAGTTAAGGTTCATCCACAGGGATTGTAATGCAGTGTCTTTCCTTTGGACTAATTGAGTGTTCATAATGTGTCATGCATATTCTTGAGTTTCACAGAACTCTTGTCAGGCTGGCTGGTTAACATATAATATCTGGACAATGTTTAAAATGGAGAATGTTTCTAGTTCGCTCTTGTCCATATTTTCATTTAATCTTAAAGTGGAAATGGATTCTTTTTTTTCCAAAATGTTGTGATTTACACAGTGACATGCTGTTTGACAGAAGCAAATGAAGAATTTCCCTTTTGAGAAATAAAATAGAAGTAGAAAAACAAACAACAATTTAGAGAGTCCATGACAGTAAGCTGTGCCCTGGAATCTCTTGTCAGTCGAGTGGAAACCAACATGGTAGCCCTGATACTAGCAATGCCTAAGGTCAAAAATCAATATAAGTCAAATAAGGCAATGTTAATACACTCAGGAGGCATAGACATCTCTGGGTGAAGGGGAATATGTCTCCTCTAACCTAGATGGTAACCCTTACTCCCAATTTTATTTTTAAAAAGACCAGTTCTCTGACTCTTCCAAGACTCATGCAACAATGCTAATTGTGCAGGCATGATTCTTCCCAATTGCTTTGCGAGAAACTGCCATAGGCTGGAGCAGCCTACCACTGTTTGCATCCAATAAAGAAGATCAAACCATAGCAATGATTGGCAGACTTGTTTTCTGGAGAAGAAACTTCCTGGTTCATTTTAAAGCTTTTGTTTTGTTTTTCGTGGTGGAGGAGTAGCACAGGGTACAATTCAGAAATCCAGGATTTTGTGTAGATATGGCAGGGCAAGAATCATTTTTAAAAAAAGGAAGAAGAGAAAAAAGGTAACCTGCAGGAAGAAACTCATCATCTGTCCAATGCAAGTACTGTATATTATTATATGCCAAATATTAAATTCTTTTTACCACTACCACCCCCAGTTTATAAATGTTCTTAAAAACTATCCTGCCAGTGCAGTCATTCCATCATCAATGGTATATACCTGGGGGTGGCTGTGGTTAAGAGATTGTTGGCTATGCCAGTTCTGCAAACTGCTGTTGCACCCAGTATTGTTTCACCCATTTGTTTGAAGGTGGGATGTTACAGTGGGTGACAACCCTGCAGTCCAAAGTTGTTCAGTTTCCTGGCTTGTTGGATTATGGTAGGGAAACATATGAGAAGTTTCTGCAAAAGTTGACTGTAGTAGCAGTGCAACAAATTCATGCTGGAGCAGAGCAGAGTTTTGCTGATCTGCTACTTAACAGACAATATTTTAGTGAGACCTGATGTTTACCAATGGATTTTTGTATGCAGGAGAGCTTTATAAACCTATATTAAGACTTGTTGATAGAAGAAGATGACTGAACACATTTTATGCAATAACACTGGGTTTTTCTGATCAGGTAACTGTCATGAATAAACAGGGTTGGATGGTTGGGGAAAGAACAATAGTTTAAAGGTATAGCAGATACTTAGTAATCAAAGGGTCATGGGTTCAATCTCTGGCATCTCCAGACAAATGCAGAGATTGGGGCATAATTCTCTGGAACTATGGAAGCCAAAGCTGGTCAGTGTAGACAATATATTGAGCTACCTGGACTACTGGGCTGACTAAGTGTAAGGCAACTTTCTGTATTCCTGTGATTCAGTAGGGGTGCTGGGAGATCAGGGCGTTGCTCCCCCAATAAGAATTCTGCACACCCCCCCCCATAAAATTTTTACTTCACTACGCAGATTTTTAACCATTGCAATATCTTAAAACTTTAGTTGAGCATTTAGAAATACAGTTTACATTTAGAAATTCAAAGAGGCAGGCAGGTTCACTAAGGGAATACAAACACAGCAAGAGTATGAGTTGTAGATATGAATGAATTTCAGTTTCTCACTCTCTCTAGTGCTAGAAATCTGGGGTCTGAAATAAAATTTTATTGGAAGTCAGAATTCTTGCTTGAGGTAATGCCCTCCTTTTACCTCGCCATCGCTACACACCTGACTCTCGGCAAACCTCAGCCAACATGGCTCTTGTCAGGAATTATGTGTAGTCCAAGACATATGGAGGGCATTGGATTGGCTACTTTTGCTTTAGAGAGAACTGGTAGAGCATATGTTGGCACTAAGGAGGTCCCAGTTTCACATGTAGGTAAAGGGTCCTGAATAGAAGGGCTGAAGAAGACATGATCAAGACTTTGGAGAGCTGTTCCTAGTTGAGGTTCATTTAAAGTACTGTACTCATAAGCTATTTTCTAAAGCCATGTCCTCACAAAGGAATGCAATGAAGACTGTTATAAGATAGATGATGACTTATGAAGATGAAACCTGCTGTGAATTACAAAAGCCTTTCACATTCCCAAGGAAAACCTCCACTGAAGAGAGATGATGTCAAGATTTTCTCAAAGACCTGTGCTAAAGCCACTAAGCTCAATTGAACCAGTAGCCAGTTGCATAACTGGGGTTGGGGTGGGGGTGGGGGTAGGGGTGGGGGGTCACCACCATGAAAGTCCTGTTTCTTGGATTTATTAGCCTAACAATTTTACCAGTGGGCACAGGAACACAAGGAGATCTGAATATATAAGCAGGACTGCATATCTGATGATGGTTTCTGGTTGGCAACAGTGGGCTATGTGTACTAATAGTTGGGCTTAGTATAAGACCACTTATTATTTTTCCCCATGTTTTTATATAGTATGGTACATGGAGGGCGTCATCATTATCCTTTTGTATGGAATGGTTTCTCTTTCTCATAAAGCATAGATTTAATACAAAAACTGTTAGAAGCAATTCTACTAGATTTAAAGTATTTTTCAAAGATATAGGTTGAGTCTCCCTTATCCAAAATCCTGAGTGTATTAACATTGCCTTATTTGACTTCTATTGATTTTTGACCTTAGGCATACTCTCAAATCAATCTCTGGCATTGCTAATATCAGGGCTACCTTGTTGGTTTCCACTCAACCTGATGATTCTATGATTCTGTGATTTTGGTTTTAGATTTTGAATACCTATATTTGCTTATACGTACTTAATTCAATATCTTGGAGGTGGGACCCAAGTCTAAACACAAAATCCATTTATGTTTCATATACACCTTATATACATAGCCTGAAGGTAATTTTAAACAATATTTTAATATTTTATTTGTGCATGAAACAATGTTTATTTACATTCAACCAACAGAAAGCAAAGATGCCATGATCTCAGCCACTGATGAAAAAAGTTTTGGGTTTTGGAGTATTTTGGATTTTGGAATTTTGGATAAGGGAGACTCTACTTGTAGTTTCACTCAAAGTAAAACAAAACTTTCTCTTACCACAACAACACTTTCCAGCAAGAGGCATGTGTGTACTGTGTTAAGAACTTTTTTCCTAATATTATTAGAATACTATGAGCCACTTTGAGCATTTTTTTAAAACTGGAAAGGCAATGTATATGGTCAGTATATATGTGTGCTCCTCATGTACTCAGTCTGTGGCTCAGTGATATTTGTGCTGTTGTCTGTTTCAGTGAGTAACCCCTGAACAGAGTTTAAGGTTATACAGTGATCTAAATTTACATCTCCATCTTGCCAGGCTGTCAGGATGGGACTATCCCAGGCCCTGAAGTATCACCACCAAACCCTGAGCTCTAGGGATGACACCTTGTGAAGTCATAAGGGTGGTGATGTCATTAAGCATGCTACGTTAAGCATCAACCATTTACCTAAAGCAGCAGTTCTTAACCTTTTCTTTATCATGGACCCACCTTTAAATATCTTTTGTTGCTGTGAACCACCAAGATTTAACTCAAGATTTAAAACTCTAAAGTGCATCACATATTTGTTTAAACTTTCTCATCAAGGGTCTTCATATTTGGGGAGAGGGTTTAAATAAGTAAATGAATGCATACACTCCTATTATATGTTTGCTTGCTGGGCATGCTTATGCATGCGCATGAGATGCAGAGGGATCAAGCCATCTTCTCCTTCCTCCACCCTGTGCACTGCTTTGGATATATACACATATGTGTCTAATACACTCCCTCACTTACAAGCATCCTTTCACTCTCCACTTTTCAGCATGGGGTTGAGCCCAACATGTCTTGGGAGGGTGAAAGAAAGGGAGTTGTTTTTTGTGGACACCCAGAGAGGACACTGTGTGCCCCCCTCCCCTGTGTCTGTGGACCACATGTTAAGAACCACTGAGTTTTGTTGTTGTGTGCCTTCACATCATTTTTGACTTATGGTGATCCTAAGGTGAACCTATCATGGGGGCTTCTTGGCAAGTTTTGTTCAGGGGAGGTTTCTCATTGCCTTCCCCTGAGGCTGAGAGATTGTGACTTGCCGAAGGTCACCCAATGGATTCCATGGCTAAGCTGGGAATTGAATTCTGGTCTCCAGAGTTGCAGTCTTAACAATCAAACCATTTTAAATTAAAAAAACAACACCAAATGTAACCAATAACAACACATGCATACTCTCTTTTCAAGACAGTGCTCTCACCCTGAAATACCTTCCTTTCACTCTTGAGGACCAGAGAAGAAGGGCCAAGCCCCAAGAATTTGGGGAGGGGGGAAGACTCTGAGCTCTGGAAAGCCTACTTTTTCCCAATTCATTATCAAAAGACTTTTGTTTTCAGAACTTCACTACAGAACTAGGGTGCAAAGTGGCACAAATTTCCAAAGAAAGAATGGCTTTGGCCACTTGATTCTGTGTTCAGCTCCCCTTTGTTTTGCCACTGGCATCACTGTGATATAATACTTAGTGGTCTTGTGAGCAAACCATCACCCGAAAGCTGGCTTTGTCAAGATTCCCCTTCTCCCCAACTGCTTTTAGCAAAGCAGTTTTTGAAATGCATTGACGCGAGCAGATTAAAAGTCCAAGATGGCATTCCTTCTGGTGCTCCAGTTGAGGGGAGGAGAAGCCGAGGAGTGCTGAAAGAAATCCACAACCCTTTCCCCACCAATTTTAGCCACACCATGAAGGCCCCACCTCTATCATTTTTTCTAAACACAATTGCTAGGGAGGTCACCGCAGAAGGTAAGGAGGCCTCTCTGCTTCATACATGCCATGAAACGTTTAAGATTCATCTCTGCCGTTCTATACAACATGTGGTATTTACTTCTGGAACAGAATGGGAAAATTGACCATAAGAGGCAGTGAGAAGGGAAAAAAGACTAGTGGAACAGTCTTGTTTCAAAATAAGCCAGACTCCTCTGCAAAGCGTACATGCTGTGCATGTACTCCCTCAAGGCTGTTTTTGCCCCCTAAAGGTCTACTGTGCCTCCAGTTTTTGTATATGTTACCCTAAAAGTGGGCAATAGCACTCCTAGCCTTTAGGTGGCATGAGGTAAATTTCGTTATGTTTCCCCCAAAAGTTTTAGGCCTAGATGTCTTCCCCCTCCCCCCCCCCCAAAAAAAGAATAGTGACATCTAACCACTTCCAATTTTGACGTAAGGTGCTTCTTGAGCCTAAAATAGCTCAGCCTTTT
This sequence comes from Phrynosoma blainvillii, assembly GCA_026167975.1. Lineage (NCBI taxonomy): Eukaryota > Metazoa > Chordata > Lepidosauria > Squamata > Phrynosomatidae > Phrynosoma > Phrynosoma blainvillii. The sequence goes on along the minus strand of JANUYF010000001.1, from coordinate 49,564,455 downwards.
ACATAGAGAAATGGACTAACATAAGGAACATTTCTAAGGGATTCTTTTTTTGGGTCCTCTCTCTTTCTCTGGGGTTTCTTTGGCCCTCAGAAGTCCGGTAGGCATGGTGACTTGTGAATGCTGCCCCTTTATGTTTCAACTATTGAAAAGTAGAAGGATGTCCTTCTCCATGCCAAGCATTGATGAAAGGTGTGTTTGTCTGGGGTGTTTTGATTTTATAGAATCTGGAAAAGTTACTGTTTTGAACTCCAGCTCCCAGAATACCCTCACAAGTATGTCTGTGGGATTCTGACAGTTGTGTTCCAAAAAGTAACTTTGCAAAGCTTCTTTCTTTCTTCCTTTCTTTCCTCCCATCCTTTCTTTCTCTTCTTTTCCCTCCCTCCCTCTCTTCCTTCCACCTGCACATATTATATATTGTATAAGAATGCTTAGTAAACTATTTCATTTCTCTTTGCACATGGCTGTGGTACTTACTGCCTTCCAGATTTTCTCACATGTTCAGAAGAATTTCCTATGTGAGGATTTGGGAGGAGAAAGCTGTGCATTGGACTTTTGGTCCCCCGTGTAAACATCCAAAATGGGGTGGGTCTGATCCTCCAGATGTGGTTGGACTGCAGATCCAAGAATTTTCACCATTGCTTATGCTGCCAAGGGCTGATGGGAGATGCACTGTAACAACATCTGGAGGGCTGACCACCCCGATCTACCTGCACCCTTAATGCCCTACAGAAGTAACCTCTGACATCTGCATAAAAGTCTTCATCCAAAAGAGTCTTAAGTCTAATCTGCACTGCAGAAATAATGCGGTTTGACACTGCTTTAACAGCCATGTCTTAATGCTATGGAATTCTGAGATTTGTAGTTTTGTGAGATAGTTAGCCTTCTTTGATGCCACAATAAACTACACATCTCAGCATTCCATCAGATGAAGCCATGCCAATTAAAGTAATGTCAAACTTCATTAATTCTACAGTGTGGTAGCAGCCTTTTATTCTTTGAGCAAAACATTTAAACACCTCCACCTTGAGCTCCCTGGTGGAAGAGAAGTGTTATATATGTGTACTAAATAAAGCCTCCCTTGACAAGCAAAACAGGGGCAGTCTTTTATTAGACATAAACATATGGAGCATATGCATAAGCAACTATAGCCCTAATTACTAAAAGTTGTACCAGTTAAGAATTTCACTGTATTTAGTGTCAGTTGAGGCCAATAAAAGTTCATTGCATTGTTTCAGTGGTTTGCTTCTTTAACTTAGGGACAATTAGGGCCATGTTTTGAGAGCCGAGAGGATAGATAGTAGCAGTTGTTACTGCTTTTGAAATGGATCTCTTTCTCTGAGTAATTTTCACAGCCTCAGAATGACCCAACAATATATAATATTTTGAGCCCATGTTTCTCTGCTGCAACCTGGCCTGTTGGAATACCAAGGTCTCAGGGATTTGAATGGAGACTCAGGGATAGGCAACCTTTCCCCTTTAAGGGCCGAGGGACTTCAGCTCCCAGAAGCCTCAGCCATGTTGGCCAATAGTCCCATGTTGGCCAATAGCTCCTGGCATTCTGGGAGCTGAAGTCCCTTGGCCCTTAAAGGGGAAAGGTTGCCTACCCCTGGATGGTGGCTGAAAGATCTACAAGAAGTCCTAACCCTCAGGAGGGGGGGGGGGGGACGACACAGGTTCCTTGGAGTATGAGAAACTAGATTCGGGTTCCCTCTTAGGTTGCCAAATCCACCGATTGGATCATTTGCAGTCTCAAACATCACCCTATAAAAGCTGCTCTGGCCCTGTTCTGAAGCGAGGAGTTTTAAATTAGCCCAAAGCATTTAGCAGCTTGATTTAAAGAAGCTTGAGAAGTGAGGTGGGGGATTATTTTTCCCCCTTTTCTCTTATGCCAGCTAGAGAAAAAAAATGTGGGTAGAGATCAAGGGAATTAATAACAGCAGGTTTTTCCCCCCTTTTTTTAGCTTTTTCTTTTTTGCAGGACAGGGGGGAAGGAGAATGAACGGGAGCTGGAAAAAGACCACTGGCAACATCTCTCTCTCTTGCCTTTATTTTAAAAATGGCCAGTACTTGCAAAGAATAACAACAAACACAGCCTCCTTTTCTTATCCCTGCCTTGTTTGGAAGTGTTGATCTGGACCAGGGATGTGTGTTATAATCAGGCTATGTGCTTCAGCATCTGTGCTTGCAGTGTGGTGGGGGGGTTAGAAGAGAGAGAGAGAGAGAGAGGTGTTTGTTATTCAATTTCACTTGTCAGATGGAATTTTTTCCATCATGCTTCAGTAGCTCTTAATGCCCTGCATGTGATGCAATTTTTGTTTTTAGAGATTGAACTAAAACTGAAGCCGGGCTATAAAGCCTCCCTTGCTTTTTATGTTGAGTGAGGCCCTGGCTCAGGCTCGATCCTGTCATAATTTACAGCCGGCCCATCTGATCTTCCTCCGTTTATGTTTGTAAACATTGGTTGCTAACTGCCCCATCCAAGTCTGTCTCCGTCCAGCCCCTCTCCCCCCCTCCAGAGATCCAGTGCCATGTTCTCCATGTTTGGTGCTGCCTGTTAAAGCAGGCGGCTCTGTTGCCATTTCAGTGATACAGTGTCACATAGAGGAGAAACTGATCAGAGAGCACCCTCACCCACCCAGATTAAATTTCAGGCTTAATTTACATCTCTGGCTGGTGACCTCCATCAAGTATATATTCCTGTTTCAGACGTCTGTTGCTTTTTATTGGTGTGTGTGCATGCGTGTGTATTTAAGTGTACAGAAATGTGGCAATACTTACAAAACCAGCCTTTTGTTAAGATCCATTTTGAACATCTCCTCTGGAATGTAGGCTTGAAAGTATGGATTAATAATATCTCTCTTGTGTTTGTCCTTCCTCGAAGGCAGGCAGTGGGTCTCAACCTTTGGCCCTCTGGATGTTGTTGGACTTTACCACACAGGAGCCACAGCCAGCATGGCCAATGGTGAGGGATTCTGGTATTTGAAGTCCAAACAACATCTGGAGGGTGATGAAAAGTTAACAGCAGAACTTGGAGAAGGTACCTAATTTAGACTGTAAATCTCAGACATCCTCAGTAAATGAGACTAGTTGTGGATGGAGTTTCTGGGAATTGTAGTCCAAAAAAGTAAAGTTCCCACACTCCGATTGAGAAACACTGCTCTAAAGATCTTAAGTTATCATGTCTGTTCTGCCTCCTCCTCATGCCCAATGGTTATATAAGGTAACTTGGGCTACATCTACACTGTGGAAATGCAGTCTGACACCAGTTTAAGCACTGTAGCTCCATCCTGTGGAATCCTGGGATTTGTAGTTTTAAAAGGTCTTTAGCCTTCTCTGACAAAGAGTGCAGATGGCTCACAAAACTACAAATCCCAGGATTCTGTATGATGAAGCCATGGCAGTTTATAATGGTGTCAAACTGCATCATTTCTACAGTGTAGATGCACTCTCAGTCTCAGTCTAGGAGAGATTGCTTCTGGCTGCCTTGAGGAGTGTATATAAACCCAGATCATGTATCTAAAGAAGTGTGGGTCTCCATTTTAAAAACGGGCTTTTTTCAGAGAATCTTTTTGAAAGGAAAACACATGAAAGGATGCAAAGCACCTCCAGGTTAAAACACCAACATGCATATACAGAGTGGTCCCAATCCATGGAATATGGATGTATATGTTGATTTGAGCCAAAGGTGTATGCAGACAGCTTAGTTGCTAGAGCTGAGAACTCATATTCAGGTCTAGAGAGGCCTTTCCATATCTTTGTTGGCTTATGTACTGAAAAGGACAAAAGAGATGCCAGCAGCATGGCTCCATTCTGGTCTGGATTGCAGCCATTTTGCAGTTTGCCTACAGGGCAATAAGGAACTGATGTGTAGGCCTGTAGACCTTTACACATTTCAGCAATAATCTTTATTGAGTTTTGCTTCCCTTGTGAGGATGGTATGAGGGCAGGAGGTTGAAGCATCTTCTCTTCTGTAGTTCATCTTGGTTCTGATTGTCCTTTTGTTCTTCTTTGTCATATCCAGATCCTTTCTCTCTGTTTATGTCTGTTTGAGATACTAGCCCTGACCTGTTTAATTTTGGTGCTGTGTCCGTGGACAATAGTCACAAAGGAGGTGATGTAAACAGAGTCCCCAAACAATATTTGCTTTTTAAGTGCTTGTAAATCTGATCATAAAGTATCTAGAGCCATGGGTGTGCAGGTAAGATTCCCAGTTTGCTGACCACACCAATTTATTAAGCGCAGTTAGAACAAAAGTGGATTATGAAGAACTCCAAAAGTCTAACTCCAAAATGCAGGAATGGGCACTGAAATGGCGGTGTACAAACATTCAAAGTGATGGACATTGAGGCAAAATAACCTGAATGGCCTGATGGGATTTGAACTGGCAGCAACTGACTAGGAAAAAGAAGTTGTAGTGAATTTCTCAATGAAAACGTCAAACCGCATTAGGTGTGGGGAAAAAAACACACAATCCACTTTGGGATCATTAGGAAAGGTATCAGAAATAAATCTGCCAATATCATAATGCTTGTGGAGAGAAGGTAGAATAGAGCCAGTCTTAGCAACAGCCAATAGAATGCGAGGTGGCGGCAGCCAATCAAATAGAAGACTGGAGAGGATAAATAGTCAGTTAGTGACAGTTGGAAGTCAGATAGGGTTTCAGTTAAGTCTAGAGAGGGACAGTTGTTGTGAGTTCCAGTGTGGAATAGGGTTAAAGTCCAGAAGTGAGGGACTTAAAACCCATACAGAACTCCAAGTGAGGGAGTAAAATATCCTGCGGGATAGAGATAGCCAGAGAGGCTGGTTTAAAAAAGGGGTTTAAGGAAAGTAATCCAGAAGAAGGACTGTGTGTGAGTCCTGGGTAACAGTAACCATTATTCTCTGAGGAGAGTAGAATAAGGGGAATTGTGACTGTAACAAAGTAAAGACTAAGAAAGTAAAATCTTGACGTGAAACAAGTAACACCATTACATGAATGAACCATTGTCTCACACATCATTAACTAGTAAAATATTGGTTAAGTCATCTTGTAAATAAAGTTATGCTGTTGTCCCTCCATTCTTGTGGACTTGAAGTCTGCGGTTTTGCATATTCACGGAGAGGCAACCTCTTTTTAAATCAATGGGCTGTGCCCACCGTGAAAAGCAAGACCGCAGATTCTAAGTCCATGAATTAGAAGGGACAACTGTACATATATATACATATAAAGGTAAAGATATTCCCCATTGACAAGGCTGTCAAGTTGTTTATGACCATGGGGGTGGTGCTCATCTCCATTACTAAGCCGAAGAGCCAGCATTGTCAGAGACTACTCTGTGATCATGTGGCCAGCATGATTGCACAGAACACTGTTTACCTTCCCACTGAAGTGGTACCTATTTATCTACTTGTATTTGCATGCTTTCAAACTGCTAGGTTGGCAGAAGCTGGAACTTGTGAAGCTGGAACTCACCTATGAGGCTTGAATATTTGCGAATCTCCATTTGTGTGTGTGTGTGTGTGAGTCCGGAGCAGATCCCCATGAAAACGGAGGGCCAACTGTATTTTCATTTTAATAATAGCATGTCTGCAGTTGAGTGTATATCCACACTACTAACATTCAAAGCATTTTAAAACAAAGGCTAGAGAAAATTTTAAAAGGGTCCGTCACAAGTGGGTGGCCATTTTAAGAGAGGTAGTGGGGTGGCTGCATGTCTCCCATCACAAATTGATGGCAACAAGGAGATAGAAAAACCCCTTTGGGCTGCCACAATAGAAACAGTAAAAGCGCTCTTACAATTTGGTGCCAGCAATGAGATGACAAAACCCATGGGGCTGCCACAATAGGAAATAGTTCAGTGAGTGGGACTCATCTTGACAATGCTTTTATCCAAATCCATAGTGTGGGATACACAGGATATTGTAGAGTTCGAAAAAGTTCAGGAATTTCAATTAATAGGTATATAAAGGAAAGAATTCAGCTGGGAGGAAGCAAAACAATTCGGAAGAGTATGGAGAAGACTGAAAGAAAGGATGAGAAGTGAGAAGGTAAATGAAAGTAGAAGAGGGTATGAAGGTAGGTAGAAGAAGGGAAAGAAAAGGATAGGAATGGTAGAGAAGGTGGTAAGTTGAATGAGTAGGAAGTGAAGTGGGAAGAGAAGGAAAGATAAGGGAGGGAAGGGAAGGGAAAGGAAAGGAAAGGAGGGTTGAGTGAGAGATGGGGATAGGAAAGATTAGGGGGATGGGAGGGAGGAACTGGAGAGGGTGCAAGAAAGGTATGGAAGGAGAGTCGAAAAGAATGGAAGGAATAAAAGAAATAATTTGGTAGATTGAAAAGTTAGGGGAATATAAATTTGGGGGGATACTGATTTTAAATTGGATATTTGATAAAGGGTTTTGTGTGTTATCTGTTGAAACATGTGATATGTTGTATGTTGTGAGTTTGTATGTTTGAATATATAATAAAAAATTATTTTTTTAAAAAAAGAAAAAGTTCAGGAAAGGGCAGCTTTTGTTGTTGTTAACTGCTCTCGAGCTGATCTCGACTCATGGCAACCCTATGGATGAGACATTTCCAAGACCCTCTGTCCTCTACTGCTCTGCTTAATTCCTGCAAACCCTTAATACCCGTGACCTCCTTAATAGAGTCCATCCATCTGGCATCTGGCCTGTCTCTCTTCCTATGTCCCTCCACCTTCCCCAGCATTATTGTTTTTTTCCAAAGAGTCTTTTCTTCTCATGACAGCCTCAGTTTGATCAAAGTATGACAGCCTCAGCTTGGTCATCTTGGCTTCCAGGGAGGTTTCCGATCTGTTCTAGGACCCATTTGTTTGTCCTTTTGGCTGTCCGTGGGATCCTCAGCACTCTTCTCCAGCACCACATCTCAAAGGAGTGATTTTCTTCCTATCATCTTTCTTAACTGTCCAGCTCTTACATCCATACATGGTAATAGGGAATACGATGGCTTGTATGATTCTAACTTTTGTGCTGAGTTGTATATCTTTGCATTTTAGAATCTTTGCTAGTTCTTTCATAGCCACCCTCCCCATATTCTTCATCTTCTTCTGATTTCCTGACTGCATTCTCCATTTCTAACAATGTTTGGTCCCAGGTTTGGGAATGCTTTTACTATTTCTATTTCTTCATTGTCTAGATTGAACTTGTGAAGGTCCTCAGTGATCATTATTTTTGTTTTCTTTATGTTCAACATTAAGCCTGTCTTTGCACTTTTTCTTTGATCTTCCTTAATAGGTATTCCAGGTCTGTGAGGTTTTCTGCTAGTATTATGGTGTCATCTGAGTATCTTAGATTGTTGATATTCCTTTCTCCTATTTTCACTCCTCCTTCTTCTGTGTCCAAGCCTGCTTTTCTTATAATATGTTCTGCATACAAATTGAACAGATAGAGTGAAAGGATGCAGCCTTGAAAGGGCAGCTGCAGTGATTGAAAGTAGTTGGGGGAATGATAAAAGTATGTCAATGCATGGATGAGTGGTGTGGAGAGAGTGGGGATAGGGAAGTCTTTCCTTCTCTCTCATGATAGTAAAATTTGAGTATCCTCAAGTCAAATGATAGAATTTCTTTACAGGACAGATACCTCATACAGTGCATAGTTCTACTTGATACCAATCTGGACAGCTTTAAAGGAAAAATACATATAATATGAGGCTATCAGTGGTTACTTCTCAAGATAGCTGTACATTATTCCAAGTATCAGATGTAGTATGGCTGCAAATAGCAGTTGCTGGAGAACATCAACAGGGGTGTTACCATTCTTAAGTTCTTTTTATGCCTTCTGATAAGCATCTGGTTGCTGATATGGGCACAAAACTGTGGGCTAAATAGGTCTTTGGTCTGATGCAGCTAGGGATGGAGAATTTTGTTGGATTCAACAGTGTCTACAGAAGTACTACTTTTGCCCCTCTCATGACTTGTGAGAGAAGGCACACCTCTTAAGATTTTACACATTTGTGAAGCTCACAAAATGTTTTGGAGAAATGACATCCACACAAAGTAATGCTCACAGGTTGAAAGGCACAAAGCCTAAAAAAGTGCAAACAATCCATGGGGGGAATGGGGATGTGAGGTAAAATGAATAAATATATTCTCACAGCAAGAAAAATGTGCACAAGTTACCATGAGGAGAGGAAAAAACATAGCCAGGGACAAAAAAAAAAAGTATAGATGGGATTTGGTGAAACTCGTTCAGATTTTCATATCCCTAGATGTAGCATGATTCTTCTGATGTTGTGGTTTTATGAGATTTAATATGACTTGCAAATAAGAACCCCCGTAAAGAAACAGGAGAATGAGTGGTGGCTGAGAGTCAAAGTTAATGTCCCAACAGTTAGCTGTAATTTTGGATTAGCCTAACAACACTTGCAACTGTTCCTATTATATTTGCTATTTTATTAAGTCTTGCCTCTTTTTCAATTTGAAGAACAATCTGTTGTGTCTTTTGCAAACCCTTCCCCCCAAAAAAACTGAACCCGTTTTTCAAGTGGATTCCTTTTGTAGAACATCATGTTTTTCTTCCTACAACTCTAGATATAGAACTGAAAAGAATAGTCTGTGATGTGATATTTGTAAAATGACAACACATTTCTAGAAAAACTTGCTTTCTTAACAGTTAAAAAAAACCCACAACAACCCTGAGGTTGCCATCTCTAAAGAAGAACAAATGATTAACTCTGGTGTTGCTGAAACTATCTGAGTATGTTGACCCTGTGGCAGTATGTTGACTGTGTAATCTATAAACTTCCAGGGCTATATTAGCTTAAAACCAGCTGTCACTGTACAGTGCAAATGTAATGTTTGACCAATATCAGTGGTTAAGAGACTGATGTGGGCTATGCACTCCTCCCTGTCTTGGAGGCAGATATTGCAACATGATTTTGTCATCCTCAACTATGGTTTACCCTTACATCAGTACCAGATCCAATCACAATTAGTTGTAACTAGCACCCCTCTTTTAATGATGGCATTCCATTTTTCCAACTTTAGTTGATAGTAGGGTGGGAGAGAATTTTTTTTCAGTTAATCTTGGATAAGAAGTTACCAGATTTTGAAAACTTCTTTATATTTAGGATAGAGTAAGTAAGTAACTTTATTCTTGTATCCTGCCTTTTGCCTGTCAGGCAATCAAGGCGGCTAACAAACAGTTCCTCACACACCCCTAAAGTGCATTGTGACATAGTAAAACAATTACCCCCCTTTAAAATTAGATATAATATCCTAGATATATGCTATAAGTTGATAGGTTGAGGTGTTAGGCAGAACATGGTAGACCACACAGTTCAGGGCCAAACAAGTGGATAATGTACTGTGTTCATTTTCTATGCACTCTTGATCCCTTCAAAAACAGTCTAGACTCAAACTTCTCTCTCCCTCTTAGAAGGAATTATGCTGCAGGTCCTTGTATTAGAGATGTTAACAAGCCTGATATGTTGACACTTTCCACATGTATGTGTATTCTGAATCCAGGAGCCAAGGCTTAGTGCTCTCAACACAATGTGTTAGTGGCTAGGCAGTTGTAGGAACTAATCAATTAAAAACAATTAATTGACTTATCAATGAAATGGGAACTTCACTAATAAAAAGGACAGCCTAATTAAATTGATTTTTAATGAAAGCAATTGACATAAATAGGAATTTCACCATGAAATTCTAGAAATGAGTTATTAATTAACGAAGTGAGAAGCAGTGATAAGGAGCCAGCAAATTTTACACTTGCTGGCTGATTCTTCACCCAAAGCCTAGTTAACTTTACATCTTACAAAACTATTTCTTGTTTTTTGTTGTTTCCCCCAAGGGTTCGGGATTTAGGCTGCTTAATTCAGACCACTTTTTCAGGAGTAGTTCTTAGTTGGATGGATTGTATTAAGAGATCCACATGGGAATCAGTGAAGGAAGAAGACGGGGAAGGAGGTGCAATTATAAAGGAAAGGAAAAGCATGAGAAATGTTTTTAGTGGGGTGAGTAAAAAAATGGATTTTCAAAAATCTATGCAGCTATTTCCTTCTTTCCCAAGCTCAGAGCAGGGAAACAGGGGCAGGGAGTGTAAGACTGTAGACAACATTTTTATCTTTATTTTCAAGGATTTTAGTGCAGGATTTAACTTAAACTAAAATAGCAGTTTAACATAAAAATGTTAGCTATTTTTTCTCCTTCCAGAGTAAGTAAAAGAGTGGGAGAGAGGGAGAACATATAGCTTATTAGGAATGAACCAAATGCACTAAGCTAACATTCCTGTCTCTGTGACTAGGGAAAATACCAGATGCAAAACAGGAGCATAACTTAATAGTAGAGCGCATGACTCACTCACTCCCTAGTTCAGTTTTCAGGTCTGTCCCTAGATAGGGCCCAGTAAATAAAATATTCTCAAACCGAGGCAGTCAACATCAGCTTTTCCCTCACAGTATCTGCCAGATGTGTTGGACTCGATCCCCATCGTCCAAACCAGTGTTGCTATTGGCCATGCTGGCTGACTGATGGGATTTGAAGTCTATCGCATCTGGATAACACCAGGTTGACTAAAGACAATACTTTAATTACAGGATCCAACAGTTGTACCTCCCATAAAGTAACATCCTCTGTTTTGTAGCTCTTTGGTTTCTGTTAATGAGCCATGTGACTATGCAGCTGTTCTATAAGTGTATCTGCACAACACAGTTATGGCAGTTTGATGCTGCTTTAACTGTCATAGATCCATCCTGTGTAATCCTGAGATTTGTAATTGGGGAAGTGCTTAGCATCATCTGCTAAAGAGATCTAGTGCTGTGTTTCAGGTGCTATAGTATAACTAACTGCGTCCAGACAATATAAGCCTGTTGAAATGTCTACTTTCTAACATGATCACACCTGATATGGAGTGAAATATTCCATGCTGTTTCTCAGGATGTTGTAGATGACCAAGCTATTCTAAAGAATGAGAGTTTGCTGCAGGATGCTATCTGTGCACCAGGCAAGCCTATCAAGTAGTGAGGAGAATTTTATTGCATCCCTAAATTTCAGATTGGGTAGGCACATGTGGTGGAAACTTTCTTGCCACTGAGCAGAACAATAGAGTTGGGCAGTTCACCCTGGTATGCATGTAGCCAGTCAGGAAGTTTCTTTTTAAAGGGCCATATGTATGTTTACATGACACCTTAGGAGCATTTGTGCCCTCCTGTTTCCCACAGTAGTACTTAATATGTACCACTGTGTGCTTTTACATATCTTGCTGGAGTTGGCTGCCTCTCCATCTTCTAAGCCAGGGGTAGGCAACCTAAGGCCTGCCGCCGCCCCCTGCCACCCCCCGCCATGATGATATTGATTATTGTTGTTATTACTTGTTTTTGGGGTTTTCTTGGCAAAATCTCCACAGGGGTTTTGCCATGGCTTTTCTGGGGCTGAGAGAGTGTGCATGCATATATATTTTTATTTATTTATTTATTATTTTTTAAAAATATTTATTTATTTATTTATGGTGCTTCGCCCCCCCCCCAATTGTCTGAGGGACAGCAACCCGGCCCCTGGCTCAAAAAGGTTGCCTGTTCTAAGCCTTGGCCAGGTTTAGTCATGTTAAAGCATTGCTGTGAGCATTCATTTTCCTCCACTGAACATTTGATTGATTTTTTCCATTTTAAACGGATTATGCTTTTGAAATTACTTTCAAAATGCACATTCAAAATTAAAAAGGTGAGACAACATCATTTTAGCCCAATGGTTCTCGCTATATCTGTAGAAATCTTAATGTATTCTGAATATGATTTAAAGAGATTCGGCTACTGTCTTTGACTTAAGCAAGTAACTTGTTATGTTTGTGGCAGAACAGATACTAAATGATGCTGCTTTATTAAGTTGTACCTTTTATTGTTTCTTCTTATCCTTATTAGGGGTTGATGACTTAATGTGAAATTTTGAGTGGGGAATCAGCCAGTTAAAATTGAAACAGGAGAATCATGCTGCAACTCGTGGTGGACTATGTGGCATTTTACACTGAGAGAATAAATGCTCTCCCATATTTTAAAAAAGTCTGTATGTTTTGTTTTTTTTAAAGGAACACAAGTTTTTGACATGCATGGCTGCTATACAGTGGGCCCTTGGTATCTGCTGGGGTTTGGCTCCAGGACCCCTGTGGATTCCAAAATCCTGGATGCTCAAATCCCATTATATGCAGTGGCATGTTAAAATAGTGTCCCTTATATGAAATCGCAAAATTAAGGTTTGCTTTTTGGATTTTTGAGAGGGAGATATTTAAAAACTGTGGATGGTAGAATCTATAGATACAAAAGGCTGACTGTATTTGAATTGCTGAGCCAAATTATTTTTGGAGCAGAGGCGGAAGACATATGGGCCTTCAGATGGTAGTGTATTATGACTTGCATCATCCCACCAGCAACCTCTGAAGGCTACAGTTGGCCACTTCATTTGATATGAATGAGCCGTGGATACTTTTGTTTGACTTTGTTACAGTTGATGGTCCTCTTTTGAATTACGGTCGTCCCTCCAGATATGTGGACTTGCCATTCGTGGTTTCGATCATTCGCGGGTGGCAAGCCCACACTGTCCAATGGGACAACTGTTTGTTCCCTCACTCACTCGCTCCCTGGCTTACCTCCTTCTTTCCTTCACAGGGCTGCACTGGCCTTGCCACAGCCTTGAGGCAGCCCCACCAGTTTTGGCTTGGCTTTGCCAGCCTTGCAGGAGCCAGTGCACCCATACCTCAGCCACACTGGCTTTGTGGCAGCTGCGCCAGCCTTGCCTTGGCTGCACCAGTCTTGCCTCGGTTGTACAGCCTTGGGGCAGCTGGCACTCCCATTTCTCCACTGTACCAGCCTTCCTGGTGGGAAAAAGCCTGGGAGGGAAGAGGGAGGGAGGGAGGGTTGGGAGGAAAATACCCAAGTCCCATTGTCCCCAATGGCACCGCCTCATATACCTCATTTTCTTTGACATTTCTGTTCAGACATTCCTCACTGCATGAACTGGTAGAAGAGGGCAAAGGGATATGTGCTCACCTGTCTTCATTACTGTGTTGTGAAGGACAGCATCAGAACTTGGGAACCCTGTGTGAACAGAATTTTAAACTGCACAGAGAGCCAGTTAGCTCTGGTCTTCTTCATTGATGGGGCAGGGATATGACATAGGGAACAGCACTAGCATGTAATGTTGGCAAACTTTTGACTATGAATGATTGAGCCAGGCTTATGTCTTCCCAGATACACCAAAATGGAGTGTGGATGGGCGGGACAGTGTGGAATTGTTATCAGAGAGTTGCACTGAGATTTGATGGATCCAGGTTCAAGGCCTCACTGGGCCATGACTTTGGACTAGTTTCTTTTGTAGCCTGACCTAGCTCTCAGGTTTGCTGTGGGGATCAAGTGTGGAGTAGGTGTGCTGTTTGTATTGACTCAAATTTATTGGAGGAAATATATCTGAACAGTTAGCAAAGAGATCTGGAGCATCCCTGACAAGTTTGACATCTTCTGTTTCTCAGTAATGTTTTCTGACTCTTCCTCTCCTTCTCCCTGCCATTTTATCAATAGCAGTGTTTCTGTTGCAGAGCTGCATAAGGAATTAGGGATATAATGATTCTTGACTTCTATACAAAGTCTCTAGAGAAATTTGTAGTGAGCACATAGTTGCATGACAAATGTGACCAAACTATATCTGCAGGAAAGAAGTAGGTTTGGTGTTATCAACTTTTGACTGTCAGCTCCTTGATCTTCAGGTGTTAGTAGGTGATGATGCTCATGTGCAAGCACCAAAAAGCTTCACCACTGCAAATAAGGCTGCTCTTAATGTTACCCTTTTGGACTACTACTCCCAAAGTCTTCCAGCCATCATGGTGGGGGACTCTGGGAACTGCAGTTGAAAAATGACTTTCCAAAGCACTGGTTAAAATGCCAGAGCAGAAAAGTTGGACTTTAATACTGTATATAGTTTTTCCATTTGGTGGCAATCCTAAGTGACGATGCTGTTGTCTGGCCTTTTAACAGGCTATGGATGCTCACTGCTTGAGTTTTTTTGAAAAGAAATTTAAATACATTGTGTTAAAATAGATATCAGTAATAATGTTGGCAAGGGGAGCGGGCAGTTTATTCATCCCCAGCCATTCATTTTGCATGCATTCACCACTTGTGTTTTAACACTTAGGCATTCAGCAACTACAATTTGATGGGAAGGAAGAGTGCTTTCACAGTAATTCACTGGCATTACAACTGATCTCCTGGAAAATCTATACATGGAAATAGCAACCATATTTCTGTACATCCAGTGGTGTAGTGAAATCAGGGCTTGCAGAGTCAAAGAACTAGGGGTTCTATTGATTAGCATGGATGACAAAAGTTTGCCATTCCACCTTCACAGATTTCGGTGTTCGTTTTAAACAGAGTTGCAATCCATACAGTAGGGGAAGGGGTTTCTTCCTGGTGCCAGGGAAATAAATTCCTGGAAAATCTTCAGAGAGGGTTTGTATTCACGTTTTGAAGGCTACAGGTGGCTATCAAAGTCCCACAAGGAAAACCCATTGTGTGCATGTATATATGTGTGGGTGTATTCCTTTAGACTAGAGAGATGTTGATAACTGAAGCTCTAAAGCCTGAAATTCTTGGCTTAATAACCTCACAAAGTAGTTCAAATGAAATGGAAAGCCTCTTTCTGAACAGTTCTGGTTGCACTGGAGAATGAAAAGTATAGCTCATGGAGATTCAATAGCAGGGTATCTGGAATTGGTACATACACTCAGATCCTCCACAGCTGCCCACCAAGCCTGGATGATTAGTCCAGCCTTGGTGCAACTGGACCAATGGTGCTCCAGGGTCCTCAGTGGCTAGGAGCCCTGTGTGTGGCAACTGCAGGTGACACACACAAACATCTTTATTTATCAAGAGAAAAATGCCCCAGGCAAAAGAGGGGTTCTGTAGGCTGTTTCCCTTTGGTGGATTACCCAAGGGTGGGTAACACCACCCATCCCAGCTCCATTTTTGCAGCTGTAGAGCAGATGAAGAGCTGGACAACATATGATTGTGGTTCCTTTTGGGACTCAGTTATGCCAGCTGGAACAACAGTAGAGGGAAGCTTATGTTTCTCCCCCTTGGATATGAAAGTGGCTGGTTTCAGCCCCAAGAAGGACTCCTTTCAGCCCAGCAGTGCTGATAAGTTTAATCTGCCACAGCCCACAGTTGGTCCTCCAGTGGGAAATATGCACATGTGTACAAAAGGATTGCCTGTTTCTGGAAGTGCTCAAGGCATTAAGCCACAACCTAGTCTTCCCTAATGTATAGAAAGAGACAGAAAAAGAGAAGAGAAAATGACAAAAAGGTCCGAATAATTCAGTTTATGACTGCTTTAACTGTCCTTGCTCAGTGTTAGAAAATCATGGGAATTGTAGTTTATTGTGGCACCAGAGCTCGCTGACAGAGAAGGCTAAATCTCTCATAAAATGACAGTTCCCAGAATTACCTAGCATTAAGCCAGGGCAGTTAAAGTGGTCTCAAACTGGATTATTTCTGCAGTGTATTTAGGACCAAAGAGAGAGAAATAGATCAATACAACCACCTGCATTTTGAGACCATGGGTATGGGCACTATTATGATGAGCATTCGCACTTCAGAATTTGCCACAGTAAATATTTTTCCTTTCCTTTCCTTTGAGTATGAAAAAACTTTGCCTAAGGCCTCAACTGAGTGGAGCTGTTGTAAATAGCTTGGGCTTGGACTAAACTGGCCACTTAAGGGAAAGCAAGCATTTCCCACTTTTCAAGAGTTCCCGATCTCTAAATCCATCTGAGGGGATTCTTATTTTGCCCCCTTTCCAAATTGCTGAATGTTGCCCTTTGTGTTGCCTTAACACGCTCCTAATCCCCCACATGACAGCACCAGCTGCTGATTCTGTTTCCGAATGAACATTGCAGTGAAGGACAGGCAGTGTTGCATTAGATACCAATACCCGTCTGGCTGGCTGGCTGAAGGGGAGAGAGAGATTCAGCAATAAAATCCCCGAATGGACAGAATAATGTTTTATCTGAGTTCCTTTCTAAGTGCTCAGTGCAGACATGTGTGCTGACTAAGTCTGTGCAAAGAGATAAAATACCTTTAGCTTGTGGGAGGGAAATTGGGCACATGTGTTAATGGCTTGTCCTTTGAATTTTTCCTCTACATTTTTTTTTTTTTGGTATATGTGAATGGTATATTTTAAATGCTTCACCTAGTACAGACATGCATTCATTTGTGGATTTTGCAGCTATCAAGAGGTGTTGGTTTTAAAACTTAGCCCCACCTCCCCAGCCCGAGAAAATGTATGCCCACAGAGAAGTAAGAACTAGGTTGGATGAGCGGATTGGACAACGACTAGAGCGCACCTGGCAGAAAACTCGGCTCTTATCTGACAAGACTCATCATGGGAGCTTTCTTTGGTCCTATCGAGAGGCAATATGTGCAGCGCAGAAGTCTTTCTCCTCTGCACATATTGCGTCTGCAGAGTCCCATCCGGCAGAGCTGTTTAGGGTGGTAAGGGAACTGACACAGGTTCCACCTGCGCAGAACCCATTACTTAACCCAACAACGGCCTGCTGTGACGCGTTTAACAACTTCTTTGCAAATAAAATCTCTCAGATAAAAGCCGACTTGGACGCCAGTTTGATAACAGGATCAATAGACGAGGTATCCAGCAGCTCTGTTGATGTAATGTTACTGTATCTTCAATCTGTGAGTACCGAGGATGTGGACAAGCTCCTTGGTAGTGTGAGGAAGACGACTTGCCCTCTTGATCCTTGCCCGTCGTGGCTGGCCGTCCGAGGGGTGTGTGTGCCTTAAGGTTGTTCCTTGTGGACATCATCAACGCATCCCTCATAGAAGGTTTTTCCCCCCATCTTGCTTAAAGGAAGTGGCAGTTAGGCTGCTTCTGAAAAAGCCTTCTCTGGAACCCCTGGATATGATAGGTCAGTGTCCATGTTACCTTTTTTGAGCAAGGTGATCGAGAGGGCAGTTGCTCTTCAACTCCAAGCTGTCTTGGATGAAACCGATTATCTAGATCCATTTCAAATGGGCTTTAGGATGGGATTTGGAGTTGAGACTGCCATGGTTGCCTTGACTGATGACCTCTGCTTGAGTATTGACAGGGGTAGTGTTGGTGCTTTTAGACCTCTCAGTGGCTTTTGATACGATAGATCACAGCATCCTCTTGGATCGCCTGAGAGGGTTGGGAATTGGGGGCACTGCATTGCAGTGGTTCCACTCCTTCTTCTTGGGCAGATCCCAGAGGGTGCTGCTCGGGGACAGTTGTTCTGCAAAAAAAGATCTCACTTGTGGCGTTCCTCAGGGGGCTATTTTGTCCCCGATGTTGTTTAACATCTATATGAAGCCGCTGGGAGAGATCATTCGGAGATATGGGACTGGGTGTTAGCAGTACACTGATGACACCCAGATCTATTTCTCCTTGTCTCGATCGTTGGCCTCGGCTCCTGATGGCGTCTCTCCTCTCAATGACTGTCTTAAGGCAGTAATGGACTGGATGAGGAAAAACAGATTGGGACTGAATCCAGAAAAAATGGAGGTGCTCACAGTAGCGGCTCCGAAACCAGGAGTTGGCTTGCAACCTCCAGTCCTGGATGGGGTCACACTGTCCGTGAAGGACTGTGTTCACAGTCTGGGGGTGCTTCTGGATTCATCACTCCTGATGACTAATCAGGTAAATGCGATGGTCAGGAATGCTTGTTATCAGCTTTGGCTGATAACGCCAGCAGCGCCCTTTCCTGGAAGTAAGGGACCTCAAGACTGTGGTGCATGCACTGGTAACCTCTCGTCTGGATCTCTGTAATGTGCTCTACATGGGGCTACACTTGTGCTTGGTCTGGAAACTTCAGTTGGTACAGAACATGGCAGCCAGAGTGGTCTCGGGGACACCTAGGAGAGACCACGTAACACTGGTATTGAAGTCTCTTCACTGGCTGCCTATTAGTTTCCGGGCCCAGTATAAGGTGTTGGTTATGACCTTTAAAGCCCTAAATTGCTTGGGTCCAACCTATCTTCGGGACTGCCTCCTCCCATACAATCCTACCCGCACACTCTGATCCTTTGGGAGGAATTTGCTACAGCCAATGAAAACCAGGCTGTCTGCAACCTCCCAGAGGGCCTTTTCAGTAAGCGCTCCCAGACTATGGAACGGCCTGTCAGACGAGATCCGTCAGATTACGAGCTTAAGCAGCTTCAAAAAGGCTGTGCAGGCCTTTCCTAACTAGAATTCCCGGCCTCAGGAGCCTATCTATTTTACCTCTCATATGTCATGGCCTTTGTGTGTTTACTCTTTGTTTTAGTCTGTTTATTTTAATTCTGATGTTTTACTTATGTTATTTTAATGGATATCTGGTTTAATACTTTTTTAAGGGGTGGGTGGGCTTTGGGATTTTAGAGTGTATTATGAGATAGGTATGGAATTTTAATTGTTGTAAGCCGCCCTGATTGTTCGACAGAGGGGCGGGGTATAAATAAATGTTGTTGTTGTTGTTGTTGTTGTTGTTGTTGTTATCATTATTACATAGGGATGGAGCTGAAATTCATTTGGATCATCTAAGTGCTCCTGTTGAACACTGAGATTTTCAGAGGGATAGTGGGCATTGTGTTTCCCTTCAAATCTTGATGGACTACAATTCCCATTATCCCTCACTAACACTGATGGGAATTTGAGACCAATAATATTGGCCTCTACCCCTGCTTAAGTGGTCCTTTCCCTTGCCTAAATGAATGTATCCTAATGTGTACCTTAATCCTGCTAAAGTTAGGCAGGAATCAAGAGCAGGAGGTGAGTCATGTCCTTTTGTCCAGATTGTCAGCTTTTTGAAAGTGTCTGATTTCTCTCTATGAAAAAGAGGTTGCTGGGCTGTGTAAATATTTTGTGACACCCTGAAGAGCTGCACTTGAGTAAGATCTAGAAATCTCAAAAGAGATGTGGCAGCTGCTGAAAACGGTGGCTTCTTGTTTCTTCCTCTAATTATAACAACACTTCATTTGTTCATGCCAGTAATGTATTACTGGTGGAGAAGTCCACATACCCAAAGAGCTTACAGTCTAAAATTTGACAGAAGGAAGGCGATAAAAGGAGATGGGAATGTGCATTTAGTTTAGTTTGGTTTGGGATTTAGGGCCTAAGGGGGAAAGCTGGGTTTTGAAGGCCATCATAGAGGGCATAGTACTGAGAAGGCAACTGCAAGCAAGAGGGAGAAAAGGAAGAGTTGTTTGAGAGTGCAGGAAACCTGCAGGTGACTAGAAACCCATCAGCACTGCAGAAATAATCTGGTTTGACACCACTTTAACTGCCACGACTTAATGTTATGGAATTCTGGGAATTGTAGTTTGTTGTGGCACCAGAGCTCCTTCCCAATTGGCTCGGGCAAAAGTAAAATGCTGCAGCCTCTCATAGCTCATGAAGAACTTTTTCCATGCCAACTACACTCTGATGTTGGCTACATGTATCCTCATCTGTAAAATGTTGGAGGGCATGTTTTTATATACTAAACAGTCCTGTTTATATACAAAACACCCCACAACCTATTTCATCTGTGAATTGCTACTTCTGGAGGCTTCCAGGAGTGGCAGTCACCCTTTAGTTGGGCCAGTAAATGGGCAGTCTTCAGAAGCTGATATCTACAAAAATAGTTTTTGCGTTTGCACGTCACCCTAGGATACATTGTGCCTGCCTCTGTCCTACACCCATTTAAATCCATGGAACAATTTGTCTTATGCCATGTTTTTTTAGATGAGATTTCCTCATGGCTAACATTAGGTTAAGACCACAGTGCTTATAATTGGAGTGAATAATATTTATTAATTTCCCAATCGCTTCACAGATAGAAGATCTGTGCTATAAATAACAGTTGAAACAGCCCCAGCCCTCAGGCTTACAATCTAATTTAACTTCCATTGGCCTTGCATGCATGCATACATATGCACATGGGGTCTATCATAGTATTTCATCTTCTCTTTCAAACAGGGCATGCTTTCTCTTTCTATTCCATCCTTCTGTCCCTGTTGTTAATTAAAAATGAGTGTTAAAGGCTGATCTTTTGACTCAGTCTGGTGACAGAACTTTGCTGTGCTTGGCTTCAAAAAATTAAAGTTGCAATGAATTTGCTTAGGAGACAATCTAGTCCTGAAATGGTTGTAGAGTATGTGATTTGTGCAGCAAAAGAAATGTAGCTCATAACATTATACAATGCAGTGGTGGTGGTGATTGAACAAGACCTGAATAAGGTTGGCTTGTGCTATCATGAATATTTGAAAAATGTCAAAAATATGTTTCTTGGTTGTTGAGAAATTCTCATGAGAATCCTGAACCGGAGAACCCTGAACTGACCAGAATCTGCATTTTGGGACTTATTCTGCATAAATTTGCCTATGGCTTTTTTTGGTGCAGAAAACTGCAGTTTCTGTGCAGAAGACAGCTTTTTCTGCACAGAAAATAATTTATTTGTACAGAATGAATACTTTCTGCACAGAAGTTACTGTTTCCTACACTGAGAACATATTGTGCAGAAAAATACCATGCATGAATTTTTCGTAGAATGAGTCCCAAACTGTGAATAGAGTTCAAAAACTGCACAGTTGTCAAAGACTTTCTTGTAGCTGAAATAAAATTTCTAAAATTATTTTTTCTTCCTTCAAAAATGAAATTAGTGAATAATTAGATCCTTAATATGGGAATCTGTGCCATCAGGCTTTTACCAACTAACTAGGGTTGGGCTTTTAATAATGTACGGTTCTGTTTTTAAGATTGGTACACAGTCTTTTAATGTATTTTAATGCTTTATGTTTTAACTCTATGAATTGTTTAATTCCTTTTAAAAACTTTTCTATTGTTTTTAATTTGTATTATTTTAAATATGTTGTTCACCACTTTGAGTCCCATTATCGGGAGAAAGAAATAAAATCATCATCATTATCATGATCACCACCACCATCATCATCATCATCTTTGGATCTTTCAAACAAGAAAGTGAGAACTGCTTACATGTGACAGGTTCCCCATAGAACAATTCTACTCAAACTGATGGTCCCTGGACTGGTACTGGTTTGTGAGCCATCAGCTGTGGGTCTGCTGAAAGTTTTCAGGAAATAAGGAAATAGTTGTAGCCAATGGACACAATGTGGTACCTGTCCTGGCACTGGGGAAAAAGTGCCCATTCTCCCATAACAAATAGTCTGAGAAGTACTGCCATAGAATATGTTTGAGTGGGAGATTTCACAGTTCCTTGAGACAAGATGTTCTCAGACCATGTTCTGTAAAAGGCTGGTGTTGTATGTTCAGGTGCTGTAAAGGAAAGCTGTGGAACAGTTGAGGGAATTATTTGTCTTTAATTTTTACTATATTTTATCCTTTTGTGATTTTATTTTATTTATTGTTATTGTTTATAGCTTATAATTGTTATTTTATTATTATTTTATTCTGCTTTAAATTGAAATCAGATTATACTCCCAGTTTAAACTACCAGTGCATAACTATACATATCCAGTATTAATATTAAATACTGTAATCAATACAAAATCATAATACAATTCAGTTTATACTGTGCAGGCAATATTAAAACAAAATGAACTTGTTTTTACTAAGATTCTAAGATTAGTAAGGCCAGGTACTCTTGGGCTTCATTGAGGAGAACTGTTTTGGACTATCACTTTTTCATAATGTTTGCTATCCTAACTAAAACTAGATTTTAATTGGGACTAAAATTGAATTTAGCAGCATGGTAGCTCAGATATTGTTTCACTGATGAACTAATTAAAACATATAAGATTAAATCCAATTTTAGTCCCACCTAGAACTGATCCATTGATATGAATGGGACATTAGTGTAGTAACAAACCCTACTCTAGTTGGAACTAATGTTGGATTTAGCCCTACATATTTTAATTTAGCTGCTCAATGCTGCAATGTATGAGTTTCTATCCAACTTAATTCTTAATGGCCTATTAAAGTAATGACTATTGCACTTCTTGTATTTTGATACCCTGGAATTATAGTCATATAATTAGAATATTTTATAATTACAATCCTCATGTATTCAACCATGTGTATAATCATGTGACAACTGAGGCAATGCTCCATAAGTGAGCTGGAGTCTACATAGATATGCAGAAAATAAGCTGGAGTCTAAATGTGTCAGACTGCCAGAAATAATCCAGTTTGAGTCCAATTTAACTGTCCTGGCTAAGTGCTAAGGAATCATGGGAACTGTACTTTTTTTCTGAGACATTGAGCCTTCTCTGTCAGAGCTCTGGTCCCACAATAAACTACAGTTCCCATGATTCCTTAGCACTGAGCCAGGACAGTTAAAGTGGATTCAAGCTGGATTATTTCTGGCAGTCTGTAAAGGATATTTCAGACCACAGGGAACAGATCTGCTCACCTAGATTTTGTTTCAAAAAATGCTCAAAAAACAGCAAATGCCATCTCAAAGTACTTTTTTTCCAAAGGAGCCCAATTTATCCCAGCTGCAATCAAACTCTTCCAGGCTAAGGCTAGATCACAACTGTTGTATGGTGCTCAATTAGGACCTTATAATGATTTGTTGCCCCTGGAACGTATATAAACAAATTTCCTAAGGAAAATTTTCCAAATTGGTTGCAATGTTCCAAATGCGGTATTGAGTAGAGAGGCTGGAGTCAGTAAAATTGAAACAAGTATGTGGATTTATATCTTATCCTGTTGGCTCAAATTAAATAAAAAGCAAGGAGGACTAACCAAATTTATTTTGGTAGATACTTATAAATCCTCTTGGGAATTGGCCATAAATAAGAAACTGACAATTTTGGGTCTATCGAGGGATTCTATTTTGAAATTAAATTTTGACCAGGCTAAACTAGCTATAAAACAAAGATTGCTTGATATTGAAGGCCAGACAGAGATTGCTGCCTTTCCTGGTCATATTTTGATTAATAGACAAATCCTGATCTCTAAACCTGCTCCATACTTGTTTCAAGTCACCTTACCTAAATTTAGAAGAGCTTTCTCTCTTGCTCGATTTAACGCCCTCCCCTCAGTGGTTCTGGAAGGAAGGTTCAAGAAAATTCCCTTCAAAGCACGGCTTTGCCCCTGCGATGAAGGAGATATTGAAACTCTTGAACATATCTTCCTTTACTGTCAATTTTATAAAGACACTCGGCTTCAACTGATTACCCCTCTTCTGGAAAAATTTCCAAGTTGTTCGGACACCTTATTTGTTTGTAGCCTCTTGAATTGTCAGATACCTAGTATTGTATACAAAGTGGCAAAATTTTGTTACATTGTATGTAAAATACGCCCTTTAATGAAGAGAAGAAACTGAAATATTGACGGACATCAACAGACAACTGAGAAGACACTGGAGTCAGATAGGGACTGCGTTACACAGCCCCGTCTTGTCTTCTGCGCCTGCATTTTGTGTATAACAACTACATTTTATTTTTTTGTCATTTATAATAGAAATTAGATTTTAATGTTTTAAAGAAATACTAAAAATTTATAATGTTATATATTACGGTACCTACACGGTTCTTGGTTTTTTCCCCTCCTCTCCTTCTCTTTCTCCTCCCCCCTTTTTCTTTCCTTCTTTTGTATATGTTGGGCTTTCTATATTCATTCAAGTTAAAAGCATCCAAACCATCATAAAACTAAAATTAAAACCACTTAGTAGCACAAATGACTAAACAGTCACAACAAACATTCATACTTTTTGCTTCTAATGATTTCGAAATTATGTTATCAATGTTCTAGATATAATCTAGAAGTTTTTATAGTTGAAGTTTAATTATGATTTATTGTGATTTGATTGCTATTTGTATTTGCTGGTCAATGACCGAATAAAATTTTACTAATTACTAATTACTAATTAATGATATGCACCAAAGGATCACAGGACATCTGGTTATAACTTACTTTAAAAGACAAAATTGCATTAGGGGAACTCTTGGTGAAAGTAATGATGCTGAGACTGTATTCTTAGAGCAGAAGTGGTCAAAGTGTGGCCTTCCAAGGACATTCTGTGGCCCTCAACATCTCCAGAATATCCAGATTGATATTTTTCCATCAGGGGAAAAAAAAGGATACAGTTCTTGGAAGCCTCCAAATGCAACCATTTACCTATTAAATTGGTTGAGAGCTCTCCCTGTTTGACTGGTTAACCTTACAAAAATGTTGATGTACTATTTAACATCAGAAAATACAAATTTCAAGAACCAGAAGTGGACTTCCAGGCACTTTGATTTTTCTTTTTCAGTATTCCATGTGTCCCTCAGAATGTCCCAGGGCATAAAAGCAGCCATTGAACATGCTTCAGTCACCTGCCCCTATAGAGAAGGTAAAATCACTGGGAAAACATGGCAGCACAGATATCTCCCTGCTTGGTTCAAACTAGAGTTCAGTGAGTGAGAGTTCAGCTAGTGTGGGTCATTTTGCTATTTTTAAATACACTTGTCCCTCCACATTTGCTGGGGTTAGGGGCACAGGACCCCCATGAAAGTGAAAAAAATGCAAATAAATAAACAGTACTTTTTAAACCTGAAAGAACACCTCTCTAAGAATTTCTAGGTCCTCCAGCAGAACTCTGTGGTCAACATCTGCCATAATATTACTACAGAATCACATTGCAGGACCTACAAATGCCTAGAGAAGTGTTTTCTCTAGGAATCTTTAGGTCCTCCAGTGTAACTCTATGGTCACCTTCCAGCCGAATTTCTCTGGAGGAACTAGAGATTCCTAGGGAGAGAGCATATTAATCAAATCCACAAATAATCAAATCCGCAAAAGTCAAAGCCGCAAATGTGGAGGGATGAGTGTACAAGAACGCAAGTTTATAATGTGTAACTTAACATGCAACAGACATCCTTTATTTATGCATTGCAAAAACTGTTTTATCTTTATTCAGACAATGACAGATACATCAGTTTATCTGAAAGCTGCAGCATCCCAAGGTAAACTGAGCAAAAGGTATTTTGGGATGCTTGGAAGAAAAAGAGTTAGAATTTCTAAAGGGGGAGGGGAAAGCAGTACAAAATGGTGTCAATAATTGCCAAACTTTCTACAATCATTTTGTGACTCACGAGGGTCTGTTATATAGAAAGCATATCTGAACTACCATACTCATGTGTCAACAGAAGAGTAGCTTAGATGGCATGCACAGTCCTTACCACAGATGAAAGGAGAAGGCAAATAAGAGAGCTGGGAGAAGACTTTTTTTCTTTGAAGGGGCAGACAGGTTGTATATCTATCACAAGTGATAACAAAAGTCACACACTATATAATACATGAGATGCTTATCATTTTCCCTTGTGACTTTAATGTCAAGTTGCTTCTGCAGAGGATTGTCAAGCAGACCAAATATTTAAACAATATGTGAGTGTGAGCATGAGTGTGAATGTGTGTTTAACAGGAACTGAGTAAGCAATATAGCTCCAAATGTTCTGTTGCTGTTGTTGCATGCCTCCAAGTCGTTTCCGACTTATGGCAACCATAAGGCAAGATTTGTTCAGAGGAGGTTTGCCATTGCTTTGCCCTGAGGATGACAGTGTGACTTGCCCAAGTGGGTTTCCATGGCTGATCTGAGAATCAAACCTTGGTCTCCAGAGTTCTTGTCCAGAGCTAATTTGGCCCTTGGACCAAAAAATGGCCATATCCCATGGTGTAACAATTGTATAAATTAGTTATATATTTAAAATATGATTAATGCTGCCATTCCTCTCCCCGTTCTGAAGCCTTGCTTCTTCTCAATTGTCCACTTGACCTGATAGTTCCACCTTCTACTGCATTATGTTGCATGTCCCATCACCCTGAGAGGTGAGTGAATAGGTGGGACCATGCTTTCTCTATAGTAGAACCTTGACTGTGGAATTTCCTCCCGGGAAAGCCCAGGTGGACTCCATCCCTTCTGTGTTCTTGTATTCTGAATTTCTGGAAGGCACTTAAGACTTGTGTTGTTTCACTTGATCTTTAGTTCTTAAAACCAAGGATGGTAGCTCTGGCTGTTTCAAGTGTGTCTGGTTTTTAACCTATTTTTAAGACATTGTTTTAGTCTATTTTTAAAGGTTTGCATTGGTGTACATTAAATGTCTGAAATGTTTTTAACTGTTGTACACTAAGGGAGGCTTCAGATAAATAAAATAAATTGTTTCCCATCTCACAGACAGCTAGCCACTTCCACTCTTCCCTGTTGGCCTCTCATATATGAGGTTTACCAAATAAGTTAGAGGGCTTCCTATTGAGAGTGCCTGGGGAGAAACCTTGTAAACGCTCTAGTCAAAAATGGCCTGGGGAAATTACTTTTTCCAATAAAAGCGACAAAGTGTTTACACTATTGCCAGGGCACAGTGTGTATAATACTTTTATGCTGGCCTGATGCAGCAAGTGGTAGCCTAAAAGGCACTGTACAAATGTCAAATTGCTGGGCATCACTTGTAAAAATCATATTCTTATAAAGAATCAATGTATTGCCCTTTTTTTTTTTTTTTACCAAAACTGGCACAGTCGATCCTCAATCCAATCTTTCAGATCAATCGTTTGTATTGTTTGGTGCATATAAACCGTAATATTTATTCCTTCCAGTTTTTGGTTGTAAAGGTGGAAGGCAATTCATCTGACTTTGCTTTAGCATGGGGCTGCTTCTCAGGGTGGCTTACAACATTTTAAAACAAAACAAAAACAAAAAAATACAATTAAAAGATAATATATAAAAACAGAATTAAACCACTACAATAAAATAAAAAAGAAGATAAAAATTTTAAAATTCATATAAAATAGTATAGTATCCCAGGCCATTCATTAAAAGGTTTCTGTTTTGAATGCCTGTCTGAAAAGGTTTTCGCCTGTTGGTGGAAGGCCATCGCAGAAGGGGCCATTCTGGTCTCCCTGGGCAGGGAGTTCCAAAGTCTAGGGCAACTACGGAAAAGGCCCTCATGCTTGTGATGGTAGTGGGATGGAAAGAAGGGGCCTCCTCTGAGAATCTCGGAGCCTCAGTCAGCTCATAGAGGGAGATACGTTCTGCCAAATAGCCTGGACCTGAGCCATATAGGGCTTTTAAAGTTATCACTAGCACTTTGAATTGTGCCCAGAAACAAAGTGGCAACCAGTGGAGCTGTTTCAACAGGGGTGTTGTATGATCTTGTAACCTGCCCCTGTTAGCAGTCTGGCTGTAGCTCTTTGGACCAGGTGAAGTTTCCAAACATTCTTCAAAGGCAACCCCAAGTAGAATGCATTACAGTAGTCCAAACAGGATGTAACCAAGGCATGTACAACTGAGGCCAGATCCGACATCTCAAGGAACGAGCGCAGTTGGCGCACATGTTTTAAATGTGCAAAAGCAGCTGTTTTAAATATGCAAAAGCAGTCACTGCAGAGATCTGGGCCTCTAGGTTCAAAGCTGAGTCCAGGAGTACCCCCAAACTTCAAACCTGTGTCTTCAGGGGGAGTGTGACCCCCGTCTAACACAGGCTGGATCCCTATCCCCTGATCAGCCTTCCAACTGGCCAGGAACACCTCTGTCTTATCTGGATTAAGTTTCAACTTGTTTGCCTTCATTCAGTCAATTAATTATGACAGGCACTGGTTTAAGACCAGGATAGCCTCCTTGGATTGGGGTGGAAAGGAGTAGTAGAGTTGAGTGTCATCGGGATATTGATGACACCACACACCAAAACTCTGGACAACCTCTCCCAGTGGCTTCATGTATATGTTAAATAGCATAGGGGACAACACAGAAACCTGAGGGACCCCACAGGCCAATGGCCAGGGGGTCGAGCAGGAGTCCCCTAGCACCACCATCTGGATTCGCCCCTCCAGGAAGGAATGTAACCACTGTGAAACAGTACCTCCAAGTCCAATTCCAGAGAGGTGGTCGAGAAGGCTACCATGGTCGATGGTATCAAAAGCAGCTCAGAGGTCCAGCAGAACCAACAGGGACACACTCCCCCTGTCTAATTCCCTGTGTAAATAATCCATCTAGGCAACCAAGGCTGTCTCTGTTCCATAGCCAGACCTGAAACCAGGTTGAAATGGATCTAGATAATCCGTTTCATCCAGAAACCCCTGGAGTTGGGAAGCCACCACACGTTCTAAAACGTTGCTCAAAAATGTAGGTTGGACACTGGCCGGTAATTATTCATTATTGTAGGATTCAGGGATGGCTTTTTTAAACAAAGGCCTCACAACTGTTAGGCAAGATGGAACTCTACCTTGGTTATAGGGAGGCATTGACTACTTCCTTTACCCACTCAGTCAGTCCCCTTCTGGCCTGTTTAAACAGCCAAGAAGGGCAGGGGTCCAAGACACATGTGGCGGCTTTTACCTCTCCAAGAATCCTGTCCACATCACCAGGCTGCACAGGTTGGAAAGTATCGATTAACATTGGACAGACAGGTGTCAAGGTTACATTCACTGGCCCTGTATCAACTGTAGCATCCAAGTCAGAGTGGATCTGAGCGACTTTATCTGCAAAATGCTGTGTAAATTCTTCACAGCAGGCCTCTGAATAGTCTGCATAATCTACTTGAGGGTGACTGTGTAAGAGACCCCTGGTAATTCAGAACAGCTCTGCTGGACGGCTCCATACAGATTGAATGCTGGTAGCAAAAAATAATTTATTTGTTGCCCGCAGTGCTATGGAGTAGGCCTTCAAATAGGCTCTAGCCCATGTTCGGTCAGATTCACTTTGAGTCTTCCGCCAACGTCACTCTAGTCTCCCTTGCTTCATCACCATCAGCTCCCTGGAGAACAGGGGCTGGTTTGGCTCCACTCCATAAGAGGGGATGCTCAGGAGCGATTATTCATCTATGCAAACCTTAGTGCAGAGGTGGGAATCATGCAATCCTTCAGATGTTGTTCAACTGCAAATCCTATGCTGCCTAGGACTGCTGGGACTTCCTATATAAATAATAATAATAATAATAATAATAATAATAATAATTATTATTATTATTTATATCCCGCCCCTCTGCAGAGCAATCAGGGCGGCTTACAGCATTAAAATTACCATAAAATACAATCTTAATCACACCCCAAAGAACCCCAAAACCCACCCACCTTTCAAAAAATATTAAACAACATCACAATTTAAAACATTCTTAAAATAAAAGGTCACAAAAAAGACAATAACCCTGGTTGCAACATAAAGTAGGGGAAGAGAAGGATAGACTGACTCTTAAGGCTGGGAAATCTAATCAGGAAATATCTGGAGAGCACTTGGGGAAACCTCTCAATTCTCACATCTGCCATAATGAAACAAGTGGGATTTGCCAGGAGAGGTGGCCCAGGGTCAATAGAAATGCTGAAATAGCAACATTTCCCTTGATTTTCCTTCTATCTTTATTTTCCCTGACTGTGATGTGATGGTAACTTGGGCCCAATATTTGGCTGCGGCAAGCACAGTGCTTTTAAACACTAAAGACTGTGTGTTGCCAGTATTAGATCCCACAAATATTATCTGTGGACTAAGTCACATCATGATGCCATCATTTGATAGGATTCCCTCCATTGACCAGGACTACTCATGTGATAAAAGAATGCTATTCATAAGTCTTGTATAGTAAGCAAGCACACAAATCAGGGAATGCTACCATCGCATTTACTATGTATAATGATCCTAGTTGTGTACAAGTCAGCTCTTATTAATGCATTCATATATAAAGACTGTAGACAGCTAGTGACAGATTCACTCATCAATCCTGAGCAGAGCTTAGGAAAGTTACAGTACGTTTTTGGACCATAACTCCTAGAATCTACAGCCAGCATTGCTAGTGCTGCTTTGTGATGTCTAGGGGAGGTATCACCCGAAAAGTAACTTCCCCAAGCTCTGGTCTTAAAATGTAGTGGGAAGAATATAAAAGATAAAGATATTGTCCTAATTGATAGAAATTTGAAACACAGACTAGCTTTCCCAACATTGTACCTTCCTGATGCAGACCATAATTGACATCTTCCTCAGTCTCCCCAGACATGTTAGACTACAGTTTTATCATTCTGATCCATCATGGGCAATGATGGGAGTTGTAGTTTAAAATATCTGGAGGACACCAATTTGGGGGAGGCTGGTATACCCACACTACATCTACATTGCAGAATTAATGCATTGACACTGCTTTAATGGCCATGGCTTAATACTTTGGAATTTTGGGATTTGTGGTTTTTGAGATATATAGCCTTCTCTGTCAGAGAGCTCTGGGGCCAGAACAAACTACAAATCCCAGGATTCCATAGGATGGAACCTGACAGTTAAAGCAGTGTCAAGTTGCATTAATTCTGCAATGTGGCAGCAGCCTAAGTCTGCGATTATGATTGCAACTATTTCTTTATTTCTCTTTTGTAAACCTCATCCTCTCCTACTTTGTTCTGAAAGGCCATAATTGCAGTGCAGTTTGCTGGGAAGAAGCAGCTGTGGGATGCTGTTTTTGCTTAAAACATCAGGGAATGCATTTCCAGGGTTAGTCAGATGAGTTAAATTCATCCTTCCAGCATGCTTGCTACTTCTGTTCATAGTCCACCTGACAGAAATATCTGTAAACAGTTCAGTTATAGGTTTTCCTCCAGATTTGAGTCATGGCATCTAAAACACACAGAGAGACAGAACTATAAGCTTATTCTGAAGTTACTAGATACTGTCTGATCTTGGAATTAAGCAGGGTCAGGCCCAATGAATATTTGGAAGGAGACTGATGGAAGATACCAGGTGATGTACGGTATGTCAGTGCAACTCAAAAGTGATGGTCTGTGGATCAGTGCTGGTTCACAACCTGTTTGCTGCCGGTCCATGGTGTATTGCCACAAAAGAAACAGATGTAATCAATGTGCATAAGGATGGTGCCAATCCCTTGCACATTGAGGAATCAACCTTGCTGGTCCCACACATCAAATAGTTTATGTAGTTCTGCTGTAGGCTATACTCAGAGGAAGGCAATGGCAAACCTTCTCTGAATAAATCTTGCAAGAAAACACCATGATAGGGAGTGCATTTACACTGTAGAAAAAATGCTTTTTGACACCACCTTAACTACCATGGCTCTGTCCTACAAAGTCCTGGGACTTGTAGTTTTGTGAGCTACCATCACTCTTTGGCAGTGAAGGCTAAAGTCCTTGTTAAACTATAAATCCCAGATTCTAACGGATGAAACTACAGCACATAAAGTGGTCAAACCACATTATTTCCACAATGTAGATGCGTTCTTTGTCAACATAAGTTGGAGATGACTTGAAGACACACAACAAAATCAACAAATCAGCTTCTCATATGTATACCTTGCATACTTTCCTTGTGATGAGATGCATGCATTCCAAGTGCATAGGCAGCATATAACACTTCTCAGGTAAGAATGGCATAAGCACTTACTCTCACTTTTATCTAAAAATCCTAGTGACTTTTGTATGTTAACAGAGCCTGGAAAAGTTATTCTTCTGGCCACAAGGTTCCAAATTCTGTAGCCAGCATGGCCAGTTCCTCTATCAATAAAAGTCCTTAGTTCTATCAATTTCCTTGATGTTAACCTTTCTCTAGACTGCCTTGTAATGGTAGTTTAATTAGGAATGTCACATTTACCGAGCAGCTAATGGTGGGCCTTCCCTTATCTATACATATCATAACAAAGCAAGGATTCAGCTTGGATGCTTATGAAGTTATCATTCTGAAAGAGTTGGGGTAGGAGAAATAGCCAAAATGGACTTGCTTCCCCCCCCCCCATGTCTTTCTACCCACAGGCAAAGACCTTTTTTTATCTAGGCAAGTTCTTAAATCATGGGCAGAAGGGTGCTTTCGAAGAGGTGTGCTGTGCTTTTTTGTTTTACTTTTTAAATTATACTTTCAAGCTATTTTAAATTGTTTTAACTGTATACCTTATGTATGGGATATATATATATATATATGTGTGTGTGTGTGTGTGTGTGTGCGTGTATATATATATATATATTTACTTTTGTAAAATAAAATTTTAACTGAACATTGTTTTAAATTGTTGCAAGTTGCTTTGGATCCCTTATTTAACAATCATATATATAATTTTAATTTAATGTATAACATTTATCCTTGTATATCTTTATTTAATTTCTGTCTTGTTTCCCCCATATAAGACCCAAAATGACACTCTGTATTTTTTCAGTTGTACAATAGCAACACAATAACTTGTTGCTCAGAAAGAAACACCATAAGTTGCCTTTCTAGACTGCAGTAGTAGTAAAAAGTAATGGCTTGTGGGTAATCGAAAAGTAACCAATTCCTTTTTTAAAGCAATGTCCCGAGCTCTGTTCTGTGGCATTCCTTTTCCTTATGGAATACCAAATTTGATCTGCCTGATTGAGAAGGAAAAAAATGTTCATTTTCTTGAGTGAAAGAACAATGGAGGATCAAGACAATGGAAACCGTAATGACAATGCTGTTTTCATTTTGTGATATTGTGCCTTAAACCAGTAATGAAGATTAATAATTAATAGAGATGAACACATTCACCTTAGTTAACCCAAATGCTATACATCACCTGAGGACAAACCTCTCCTTGACGTCCCTGGGTGATACTATAGATTAACATTGGTTTATGTAATTGCCTTAATATTGAGCTTGCCTTTAGCATAGTTTACTGTTAGAGCATTTCATTTAATTGTAATTGACACATTTTAATCAAACGTATCCCCTGAAGGTTAGTAGCCTCTGCAGTGTGCATCATCTGCAAATATTACACTGAAGGCAAAGTAGTCCTGGCTTCCACATCTTATTACTATCCAAGGCAGGCCTTACACCTGAGGTGGGGAAATAATGGGTTTTTTTGCTGGATTCCAACACCTATTATCCCCAAATATTGGTAGCTAGGCCTGATGGGGCTTGGAGTCAACAGCTGGAGAATCACAGGTTTCCCATCCCTGCTCTAGCTTCTTTTTAAACTTCAACACAAGAAGAGTGGGGAGAATTGGGTTCATAGCTATCCTTCTGGGAAAGACTACCTTACCCCAAAGAGTTTCCTCCTCACCTTCTTTGCCCCATAGGTTTATGAGTACATTTGGTCAACTGGGATGCTTTGAGCAGCCTGGTGGTGTCAGTCAAAAAGCACTGGGTAGCTATTCCACCATAAATGGACCTCTGTGTCAGGGGTGTTGGTCAAAAGATGAATGAAGCAGTGGGAAAACATAAGTTTACAAATGGAAGATATTGCTTTCTGGACCTCTGATAAATTGCTCTGTTGGAAGCAAGGCAGTTTCATAACAAAAGGGTTTTCTGAGTGCACCCTCATTGATTATGTCTGAAATTGCTCTGAATGAACAAATACGGCTGTAATCCTACATGCCCTTGGAAATAAGTCCCATATGATTCATTATCATATCCACAAAGAAATGAGTTCCGTTGAACTCATTGTATAAGGTACAGTCCAATATGCACTGTGAAGCAAACACCTTTGAAATCACTCCCACATACATAATGGGAATAAGTCTTACAGAATTCAAGAAATAAGGCTACAAACCAAGGGGGGGGGGAGGGAACAGATTTTTTTAAAAAAATAAAACCAGATTATTACTTTTTGCATTAATGAAAAAAATTGAATCTTGTTTATGAGCACTGTAAAACATTATGTTATGCATTAGAAAGCCTGATTGACCATGTTTTAATGCTTTCTAACATGAACAATCCAAAGTTATTAGGTTTTGATAGATTTACATCTTCCAATAAAACACCCAATTTTAATGCTTATTATTCCTACTAAATTGGAATATATGTAGAGACTGTACATAATGAAACATACAAAGTATTCTCAGAGTTGTTTTGGTTGAACTTATGTTAATTGAAGGATTTGTTTCTGAATGGTGTTTCTTGCATTATAAAATAAAGTGATTAAAAAGAAGCAACTGACACTGGATAAATGATCATCTGCCAGTAAACTGTGAACGTTAAAATGTTTAAATTCAAACAGTTATTGTTGGTCCAGGAAGAGAGTTGGGAAATAGTAATAATATCCAGACATTAGAAAATATATATCAATAATCAATTAAAAAACAAGTGTTTTTAAAAGTCATTTGGTTTAAACTAAGGTCTAAACCCTATTTAAATGAGCCAACCCTGCTGCAGACCCACACAAATTGGGAATAAATCTCTTTTCCATATCTCCCTGCCCCTTCCCAATATTTTTGCCTAGTGACCAGGCTTCAAATTCTAGCTCTTTGAATGTCCCTAAGTTGAAAGTAAGAAAGAAGAAAAAAACCCAGCAGTTTCCACATACACCTATGCAATTTTAATGCTATTATTATTATTATTATTATTTCTTACCTGCCTCTCCTTGTGGCTCGAGTGGGTTACAGCATAGTTAAAAACACAATAGTTACATAAAATACACATATTAAAAATTCTATTATAGAGTTGTATATTAGGGAAAAATCCCATGCTTCAACCCTATAGTCATATGGGGGCTGCAGATGGGCAGCTCTAGGCTGCCCGGGAAGCACAGAATGGGGGCCGCGGCTACTGCATGCCACAGCCCCGATCCTTCCTTTTGCCACCCCTGAAAGGAGCGGCAAAAAAGCACCCTAAGAGCCGACGCGCAGCTCTTTCTCGCCCTTTCTGGCGCAGCGCGTCAGGACGCCGGGAGGGCATCCTGGATGCCGGGAGGGCATCCTGACGCCGTGCACCATGCGTAACAGCGTGTGGCGTCAGGACTTTGTTGGGCTGGGGTTGGGGCAGCGCGCGTGTGGCTGCCCCTCCCCATCTCTGCCTCCAGCCCAGCCCTTTGGGCCTGTCTGCAGAGGCCCCTAGTTGAGCAGTGGATTTATTTTCTGTATTTGAAATGACATTGCTTTATCCTTCAGCCATCTCTTGCCTTGAATCAGTTTTGACATAATGTCCTCTGCTCATTAAAAAACAGAAGCCATTTAATTGTTGTCTTAGTGGAAAAATACATAAGGCTGTCATCAGCTGTTGCTCTGGCAGGGCTTTCTGCAGCAATATAAATAAATGAGGTCACAGTTTTTAAACAAACAGGCTGTACTTGCAGGATTCCAAAATTGTGCTCTCAAACATTTGTGTGTATCTCAAATGTCTGTGTGTGCGGGTGTGTCTCTACATTGAAAAAGATGTACTGTCACTGACTTTGATATGAGTTTGGAATTAGCACAGAACTGCAATGAATTCTTTGCTGCCATGTAGGTAGGAAGGGTTTCTTTTTTACACCCCCAACTCTGCATTAATATGATCTCTGCCATGTCCTGACAGTTATCAATTCTACTTAGCCACTGCAGTTCTGTCATAAAGCTTTACACTTCATACCCAACTGAGTCTTTAAAAATTGGAAGGGGGTGAGGATCTGGCATCCTGTGGACCACATGCAGCATCCACAGCTGGTTTGTGGCCCCCTTCCTGGACACTGACTGAATTGCATAAAAACCAAGGATGGGGGGATATGAGGCCCAGGATTTGTGGGAATTGCAGTTCAACATTTGGAGGTCTACAATTTGCCTATCCTAAGGTTAAGACATGGTTCTTTTGGACCTACCACTGGAAGAATTCCATGGCTGAATTAGGGTTGAACAAGAATTACATTTTTTTGAATTTTTTTTCTTTCTTTAAAAAGAGAATCATCCAATTTTGCACATTAATAATATAATTTAAAGTTTCTGCCTGCTATGTTTTCCAAATCTACATGCTTGAGTATAGTATTGCCTAACTTAGGGCCTTTGCAAAACAAATTCAGTGGTAATGAATACCTGTCAATATAGTATACTGGATACTTCAACAGATGCTTCAGGTTTCTGTATCTTTTTGGCTTTAGTTTGCATATTTATGAACTGATTTTGATCAGGTGTGATATTTAGACTTAGGCTAACCTCCTGAATATTTTTGGTGTAAGTTTGGGACCAACTGGCAAATGTTGGCATTTTGGGAAAAAGTTGATCATTTGGGCCCATTTTTGCTTGGAATTCTCTGTTAAACAAATTTTAAGGATTGTATGTGGTATTCAAAATTTTGTTTCATAAGCAAAATTGTCAACTTCAGCAACACCTGGTAAATTTCCTAGTATTTTCATAAATTCTTAGGAAAGAGCTAGGTGGTTTGTTTGTTTGTTTTTTAATGTTGAGGAAAACCAATTTTCCCACCTCTAGTCTGAATTAGGATTTGAACCCAGATCTTGTTTGTCCAAAACCTGACACTTACCCATCATCTGACACTGTAGCTCTTCTAGAGGTGTAACTTTGGAGGGGGCAAAACAGGGATGTTCCTCTACCAAAAATTAGCATCCCCCCAAATTAATTTTTTCTTCAGTCCCCAAATTTGTAGCATTGCAGAGGGTGAGACAATGCAAATCATACATACCCAGAGCTCTTATATTTGCTTTCTTTGCATTTGCTTAATAACTCTGTGTGTCCCATTTGTTGGGATGCCGACACTGTATTTCCAAATGTCCAACTGAAAGTGGAGGTTTTTAAACAGAGGTTGGATGGCCATCTGTCGGGGATGCTTTGATTCTGCACGGCATGGGGTTGGACTGGATGGCCCTTGGGGTTTCTTCCAACTCTATGATTCTATGAAATTTGAGGACTGAAGGAAAATGCACTAGGGGGCTTAATTCTTATTTTGAAAGGAATGCCTTCATTTTCCCTTTCCCGATAAATCCCTGGACTCTTTTAAGAATGAATTAAGCAAAATACTGTATTGGGATGGGGTGGGGAATTCAACAGCTTCATTCAACAGCATGCAATTAACTTTTAATGCAAATAATATAAATGCATTAAGAACTTGACTATATCAGCTGCAGACTTACTGATCTGTCTCACTTCCAAGCATCTGGAATTGTTGGTTCTGGCTGGTTAGTATATATGTGTGGTATAAAATCTCTATGCAGTAATTCTATTTATAGAACAACATGAGTATGGAGGAGGTGGGCCTAAGTCATAAAAATAATTGCGACAAGGTAAAGAGTTGTTTTTCACAGTTATGTGCTATAATTTGTTTAATGTTTATGGAGGGAGGGAATAAGCACCAGCATGTGATTGAACATAGACTACCCTACCCCTCTAAAAATAAGGATCTACATTCAAAAAATAGGGAAGACTTTTAAAAATGCTGTAGACAGAACAGTGAAATTTTCATTACCACTAAATAAAAATTGGGGACACTTAACATATAACTCCATACACAAATTGTCGGTACATTCGCAAACAGCCATCCAAAAGAGAGCAAAACCCAATAGAAATGTTTCCATAAAAGTTGAGAAGAGGCAGGAATATTGGTAGAATGTCTCTAGGTGATATAACTTCTTCATGGGGCTTTTCAAATCAGGAAATGTGGATAGTGGCATAGCAACAGAAGGATATATAATCAAAAAGAAAAATACAACATTCGTCATCTCATTGTACCAATACACTGAGATCAAAAGTTTTGCCAGTAGAAATTCTGAAGGGCCCTGAGAAAGAGGCAGGAAAATACAAGTGTTTTTCACAGGGGAAGGACGCTTGGGCAGATGAAAGATTTTAACACATTACTAATTTCAGCACAGCACTATGGCAGATGCCAAAAGTAAATGTATGGACAGAGAGGCCTGGGAAAGCAGTGGGCAAAATGAGAGCCTGACATGTGTGCCCTTCTCTGCGTGCTTCCCTGTAATGGCCAGTACTCTGGGAACACATCATGATGATGATGATGATGATGATGATGATGATATTATTTCTTACCTGCCTCTCCCCATGGATCGAAGTAGGGGACAACAACAATTAACAGACAACATCAGTTAAAATACATCAGTTAAAACACACGGCAATTTAAAAGGACAAATAAGATGTGCACATATTAAAACAATCCACATCTAAAATTCATCATTTAAAATTCACAATTTAAAAATCATCTGGATAAGCCTTCCGGAAGAGACTAGCCTTCCATGCTCTTTAAAATTCAGACAGTGTATGCAGCTCTTAAATCTCTTCTAGCAGGTCGTTCCACAGTTTGGGGCAGCTGAAGAAAACTCACAACTTCACCCCCTGAAGCTGTTGATCAACTTGTAATCTCATAGCCTCCACCTGTTGTGATTTGGCAGGGACAGTCCTGATCAGTCTTCCCACTTTTTCAGCTATTTTTAAAATATCCCAATTTCTGTCTCCTCCTTCATCTCCCCCCAGTTGCTGAAAACTGAAGGCCTTTGCAGACTGCTAGAAATAGTGCAAATTGAGTCCACTTTAACTACCCTGACTCAGTGCTAGGGAATCATGGGAATTGTATTTTTTTCTGAGACATTGAGCCTTCTCTGTCAGAGAGCTCTGGTGCCACAATAAACTATAGTTCCCATGATTCCCTAGCACTGAGTCAGAGCAGTTAAAGTGGACTCAGTTTGCACTATTTCTGGCAGTCTGCAAAGGCCCAAAATGCAGACATAGAGGGTTTGCAAATTGCCAGAAATAGTGCAAATTGAGTCCACTTTTAGGGTTAGGGAATCATGGGAACTGTAGTTTATTGTGGCACCAGAGCTCTCTGACAGAGAAGGCTCAATGTCTCAGAAAAAAAATACAATTCTC
Source organism: Phrynosoma blainvillii (assembly GCA_026167975.1). Lineage (NCBI taxonomy): Eukaryota > Metazoa > Chordata > Lepidosauria > Squamata > Phrynosomatidae > Phrynosoma > Phrynosoma blainvillii. The sequence goes on along the minus strand of JANUYF010000001.1, from coordinate 49,526,014 downwards.
ATGATTCCCTAGCACTAACCCTAACCCTAACCCTAAAAGTGGACTCAATTTGCACTATTTCTGGCAGTCTGCAACCCCCTATAGTTTGCACACAGTTAACTCAGCAGGAGGGGAGAGGAGAAGACCCTTTCCTTTAGGTTTGAGCTAAAGCACGCTACTGCAGCCTGTCCTAGCTTGTATGTTTTTTTCCTCAGTATAACTTTTGCCATCTTGATCACACTCTGATGATGTTGCTTAGTCAGACACATCCTGGTTTTCATCTGTGAAATGTTGGAAGGTATGTAATCCAGACTGTTGCACCCACAGTGCAACATGTTAATATTTCTTGAATAAACTGAACCAACCCAGGCATTCCAGCTGGTGGATTCCCTTCCCATTTGCTGCCTCCTTCAGCCCCCAAACAATGATGTGTAATGGTAGGCTTGTCAAATGACAGAAAGATATAGCATTCTTGAGAATTATTTCTTTAATTATAATTTTATATTCTTTGCTTTAAGAAGAAGTTTAAGCAGAGAATGCTAGAAGTGCAAGTACTAAAAGGACCCTGGCAATGAACTGAGCATTAATGATGTGTTCAAAGGGATTTCCCCCCACACACAGCACAACCCTGCAAATAGCTACAAGGCTCCCAAAGGCTCTGCTTGTATTTACTTCTTGTTCAAAATTCCTCTTTGTACTTGGAAGTAGCACTGAAGTTGAACTCAGGGTCTGAAGTCTTTTGTAGAAGCTATAACAAGACCCATCTAGTATGACTTTCCCTTGCTTGAGATTGCTGTACTGGTTGACGTCTGTCATCACGCACCTCCTGAGTTTCTATTGTGGAAAAAGTGCTCTCTATTAAAGAACAATTTTATGTGGTTAAATAAACTTCCAGGTGCAAATATGTATTTGGAGTTGTGTGGACAGGAAAAGTCAAAGGTTTCTTTCCTGGTTAAAGCCAGAGTTGTAGTCTATTAAAGGTAAATTCTCCAGTCTAATATTACAAGACTTTCACCATCTTGGATAAAATTAGTTAATTCTTTCTTAACTTTTTGGTGGGAAAGCCTGTTAGGAGTGGGATACAGTCAGATGCAAAAATAAACTTGTCTTTGCCAAGTTTTCTGAAAAACCTTTATAAAACTGTATCTTTTGAATGATTATATAACAAATTGCACATCAGATTTAGAAACAAGTGAGAATATGACATTTAAGCTTTTATTTTCCCATCTCCTTGTCAGCTGTACACTAATATCTTGCTCCCCCTTTAAAACTACAAGCCAGTCTCTTGTTCTTTTGAATGGTCTAACACAATTCCTATTAAAAATGAAGAAATGGCGGTCTTTTCTTTTAGAGAATTTAGTTTGAAAGTGTCCAAAAAGTTTTTATTGTTTTTTATTGCTCTGGTGCTGGAAGCCTTATAGGCAAAAAAATTGGAAGAGCCAGAAGAATTGTCTCTCAGCATATCTCTCTGTGGACTGCAATTTTAAAAACTTCTTCCTTTCATCCAAGTCTTTAGAGAGAGAAGACTGCTTTCTCTCCGGATTATGTTCCTTTGTACAATGAGTCTTGTCCTTGCAAATTTCGGCATCTTTGTCTGGTTTGCACAAAATGATATTTCTCTTGAATTAATGCATTCTTTTCCATGGCTGTTAGTGAAAGCTTAACCTATAATCTCCCATGCATACAGAAGGGACAGGACTTTGTTTTTCCTCCTCCCTGTGAAGCAAAAGCTGGCCTAACCACCTGTTAGCATTACATCACTAACTCCCAAGAACACAGTTGTACCAAAAACTCTCAAACAAAGTCACTCTTCTTGCATTGTTTGCACTCAAAGAGCTGATGTCATGCCGAGCTGATGTCATTGTATGTCTTTGTGTAAATGCCATGGAAACTGGGCAGGTGGGGGCACTGCGCTGATGTCATTTCTGATGGAGGTGTAAAAAGTTTTTAAGCTTCTGCTTTTTCTCTTCAGATTTTGTGCAACAATTTGTTAGAAAACAGACTGGAAAAGTATGCAGCGTATTTGGTGTTGGGGTAAAAATGCCACACTTTTCTACACGTGCTTCCACTGACACCCTTTCCTCCTTAAATGCCTCCACTTTGAGAAATCGCTTCCTTATGAAGCAGATTTTTTTTTTTTAAAAAAAGGGACTTTCATACCTTTCGTCAGGAAATTTACATTTAATGGAGCTTTCCTACCTTTCGTAAGGAAATTTAAAATCTTACAGTGAAATCTACACTGTTGTCATTTTGATTTTTAAAAAGAGGTTGTTTTTTTACTAGTGCCATGTACTTTCCACCCATTGATCCACCTGAAAAAAAATATGTAACACTTGGGAAATGAGGGAATTTTAAAATGCATGCAAAATATGCCATGGAGAACAGAATGAAATGTACTTTAAAAAAAAAACACCACTGAAACCAATCTTACTTATCGACAACTGTTGGGATTTATTGTCTCTCAAAGCCTTGTACGGCTTAAGCTACTGGTAAGAATTTGGTTAGTCACCTGTAGAAAGGTTCACATAATAATGATGCCTGCCAGGACTGGCCCTAAAATTAGGCAGAGCGTGGTGATTGCCTCGGGAAGATGATTTTGGATGTGACGAAAGGCGCACCTATCTGTTAATGGTTTATTTTTTTCCTTGTTCTTTTTACTACCAGAAATGGAAAGAGATTATTATCTAAATTTTCTACTTCATGTGTCAAAATAACGTAGCTTGGCTTTGGGTGTTGTATGTCTTGAATTGGGTGGGTGCGGGGACTGTTTGTCTCAGACCACAAAATGTCTTGAGCTACTCCAGGTTCTCACAATAATGGTGTTTGTCCATGTGTCTGAGGTTTGTGGCTGCTCACTGTCCATTGTCTACTGCCACTATTGGCACTAAGATAGCAAGTGAAGATTAAAATATGTTTTCAGACTGTGTGGTTACACAGAACAGTTCATTTTTGAACAGCCTTATTGGTTGTGGTGACATTGCTTGGCAGAAACAGAGCGACAGCCTTGATAACAGTGCAGAATAATGTGTTTGCTCAATGCATTGTGCATGTCCATTTTGGTTTTCTTCGAGCACTGTGTTACTGGTGTTTCTGAAGACTCTTTAAAACAAACAAATGTTGTCCTTTGCAGGTGGACTCAGCAGCTTCAAACAGAACCACGAAAACCTCTGTGATAATTCCCTCCAGCTCCAAGAGTGCCCCGAAGGTGGCGGAGGCAGCGGGAGTGGTGCCACCTCAGTGACCTGTACGCTACCTCAATCTGTCCCTACCACTCCAGACATCGAGAATGCCGAGCTCACCCCCATCTTGCCCTTCTTGTTCCTTGGCAATGAGCACGACGCTCAGGACTTGGAGAAGATGCAGCGGCTGAACATCGGCTACATCATCAACGTCACCACTCACCTCCCCCTCTATCATTACGAGAAAGGGTTGTTCAACTACAAGCGGCTCCCCGCCACAGACAGCAACAAGCAGAATCTCAGGCAGTATTTTGAAGAGGCTTTTGAATTCATTGGTAACTATCCCTGGCTTGCTGTCTTCTTTCCAAGTAAATTGCCGTAATTGTTGCTTTCATGGTTTGAATGTGTTTAGTTCTGGGATGATAGGCGTAGAACTGATTAGCTTTGCCCAAGGGCTAGAGCCACGGTAACTGCCTTTTCTATTTGAATATCTAAATATCTGTGGGACTCTTATTTGCCTGTGATTGAGGGATGGGTGAGAAATTTTATTTCAGCTGCTTTTTGATAGAAATGTACCAAATTTCATAAATGACTCCATCTTTGAGATGGAAAGAACTTGTTGGTTTTGTTTTGTTTTTAAAAAAATCTGACCCAGTAAAAACTGAAATTGAGAGGCCCAGGATTTCAGAGGAATTCCCACTTATAAGTCTAGCTTTGAATCACTGAGAATTCAACCACGGCAGTGGTAAATTAGGGTCATTATCTCTTTTTTCCTGAGAGACTTCTCATTTAGGCAAATAAAACATGGTCTGCTCCACATTGAAAACAGTTGCGCTTGTTAAATTTGACCATTGCAAATGGGAGAGTGCAAATGTTTTTGCTCATTTTTGAAGAATTTACCACAGTTTGCAAGTTTATTCATATTTATTCATATTTAGGACACAGAGACCTTGAGATGTTAAAAAATACAATTGTGTCACAGGGAAATGCAACTAATAGATCATCTTATCCTTAATTCTTGCATTTACAATTTTTAAAGTGCCCTTTTGCCCATTAAGCAAGACAAACCACAATCTGCTACACAATGTATGCTTTTTTAAATTATTGTTATTATTATATTCAATACACATTGGGAAGGGCCTTTTCTAAATGAAATATGTAATTGCTTATGGAATATAGAGTAAACTGTTCAAGTTTGTTTGTGTATTGATATAGTTAATTATTAATGCAGAACATATACTTGACATCTCCTTGGCAAATGTACTTCTATGCTGCAGATGTTCGTAAACACTTGTCACTTGCATTCACATAGTATTATATGTTCAACATATCCTCCTTTGTCATGTTCATTAAAATAGTAGCATGTGTAACCTGGAAACACAAATTAGCTTTTATTTTGGTTTTAATATTATTGCTCTGTATCCAGTATAGCATGCAGTGCAGACCCTCCAGATATTGTTGGACTGTAGTCTCTAACCATCATAGCCAGTGGAGAAGGATGATGAGATTTGCAATCCCAACATCACTTAGAGGGCCATTTGCCCCATTTGCTGTGGGACTCCTGGTATGAGTTATAATTTAAGGTGAGGGTGGGCAGCTCTAAAGGGACCATCCCAGTCCATTCCCCAGTTTCTCAAGCTGCACTTCCAGATTCTGACAAAAGGTCCCTTCAGGATTTATTTAAGTAAGGGCTTCAGGGGCTGAAACAAGATGTGAGCCTTGTTTATCTGAGAATTGCAACCCTTAGAAGCTTTTGGGAGAGGTGCAGTTCTCTGTTATTCTGTGAAATCCAGTGTTGGCTAGTGTGGTGTGGGAAAACAGTGACTTTTCCAAGCTCTGGTGGGTCTACTGGATGTGGTCCTCTTTTCTCCTCCATATGTTTGTTACAGAGGACATTGTAGGACATTATTTGAATACCTCCCCTGTCACCTTCCATAGCCTGGTATGTCCCAAGGCATGCACAAAACTTCCGCCTGCCATTAGAGTATAAGAGTAGTAGTATATAATCAAACAGTAGAATTCCCTGCCACAAGATGGCCACCATCTTTAAAGGGGGATTAAAGGGCTTAGACAGATTTGCGGAAGGTAAGGATAACAATAAGTACACAAGTCATTGTCACCATCTGTTGCCTCCCACATGTCTCTAAATACCAGACACCAGGGAGTAACTATGCAGAAGGTCTATTTTCTTGAGGGCTTCCAAGAGGTATCTGATTGGTCTCAGAGGTAACATAATGTTGGATTAAATAGGCCCTTTGTCTGATCCAGCATGGCTCTTCCTATGTTCTTAGCCATTTTCCCTATCACAAGTATCTGGGATCTTGGTCCCATGATTCTTACTTTCCTTATTGAACATTTCCAAAGCACAGTTGGACTCAAATCCTATGCAGCTGTCCAAGAAAACCATGTACCCCAGTGCAAGTGGGATACAGATCTGTACTGCATAGCCTAAACCCCTTATACTCCACATGTAATGCAAACTTCCCAAGACAAAAGTTTGTGCAGATGACACTAGTGTTTATAGAAGGGAGGCTAAAGGGTAACAAACCAAGAGGATTACAGCAGAGCTTCTCGGGTTATCTTATATGGAAGGCTGGCAATCATTTTTCCAGTGTTCCAAGGACTGGCACTATATTTGTGCCCATTGGCTACAACTATTTCTTCTTTCGTGGAAACTTGCTATGACTGGCAGCAAATGGCTCAGAGACCAGCAGTGGCCCAGGGACCACAACTTTGAGTAGCACTGGAATACTGAACTCTGTACCATTTTGTTGTATGCCTACAAATAATTTCTGACTAATGATAACCCTAAGGTGCACTTTTTGCGGGATTTTCTTGGAAACATTTGTTCACGGAGGACTTGCCCAAAGGTACGCCATGACCAAGCAAGGATTTGAACCCTGCTCTCCAGTCATAGTCCAGTGCTTAAACCACTACACTATAGTTGTTCTCACATTCACTTTGTAACATGCCAAGAATTAATAATGGCGTATTGGTCAAAATCAGATAGTACTCCCTTTTAAAAAATAATTTATTTTATTTATTATTTATTTATTTCATTTGTATCTCACCTTTCTCCCTAGAGGGACCTAAGGCGGCTCACAGACAAAAATATTTAAAATCTCAATAAAAATACATGTTAACATCTTTTCAATGCTAGCTTTGGAAATATTTTCTGGATGTTCACTGTTTGAACTGTGGTGCACTTTTTAGCACAGAGATCTTGTCAGAACTCCTGAAAGTACAATGATGAAATTTTTAGATATTCTTGTAATGTTAATGAGCTAAATTGCTTTCTGTGGAGTTATCTCTGTGGTCAGAAAGAGGCAATATAATTCTAGGTGACACAAGCCATTGGTTCAGCATAGTTTCTGAAAGGGACTGGTGTTTGTCTTCTTTTTTGAAATGTTCAGTTTTTGGTTCATTGCCCAACACTGTGAATGAACAAGCATAGAAGTGATGGCTGTGGAAATGCCCCTACATCATCTACTATCATTTTCAACAACAAGGTCCCCATCCCCCATCAGTATAGGTTCATTCTGTATGCTTCTTTTCCCAATAGAATTGAGTTGATGCTGGAAAAGACAAATGCCTTCTCTCCTTGTTTCGGCAGCAAATAAGAAACTTGCCAACAAGGGCCAATTCCAGCCAAAGAGCCACAGCACAGATATCTAGTCCTACCTAGCCATGGAAAACCTCCCGAGTTCGACTGGGCTGCCACTGTGTGACAACTGAAATATGGCTTGGTAAACTGGATATTAGCCTTTCTGATTACTTGATTTAACTTGTTATCCCATGGACCAATGACCTATATAGCTATCTATTTTCAGGCCCCTGGTGTATTTAAGAAATTCATTGTTAGGATATATCCACTCTTAATAGTTATAGTACTTTGATCCTACTTTAAATGCCACAGCCCCATCCTATGGAATCCTAGGATTTGTAGTTTGCAAGGTAATTAGAATCTGCTGTTGTAGTGCTTTAGAGCTTTACGAAACTAAAAATCCCACAATACTGTAGGATGGAGCCATGGTGGTAAAAATGGTTTAAACTGCTATAATTGTGCACTTGCAGGCTTATTGTGCTTAGCCACATGTTCCCTCATGTTGTTGTTTTGTTTTGTTTTGTTTTGTTTTTGTATCCCTGAGCATCTGGGATAATGCTTCATAATTCTAATGAACTTTGTACCTTGAATTGATTAGTGCTGGAAACAAAAGCTTGGGCTGTCCGGTTTTTGTTTTGTTTGGTTCTTCCTTGAGTAAAGAATTGTAATGAGTCCATGATATTTTTTAAAAACAGATGAATCCTTGCTTTAAATAAATAAATAAATAAATAATTCCAGACCCTCCTTCTATATATGTAAACCTGGTGGTGAAAGAGACATTGCAAGAGAAATTCTCCTATTTGAAAATTAAACACTTTAAGAACAACTGAAGATGCCTCAAAGATCCTTGTGGTCGCTTCCTAACTCAAGAGTGGACAATCTGTTGCCTTCACACATTGGACAGCAACGTGGGATGAAAGTAGGAGGAACAGTTCTATGGTTGTTCCACTCCTATCTGGAGGGCTGGTTCCAGAGAGTAGCACTGGGGGATTCCTATTGAGCCCCATGGCGATTAAGGTTCCACCTTATCCCCCATGCTGTTCAATGTCTACATGAAGCTGCTAGGGGAGGCCGTATGGATGCCAACAATATGCTAATGATACTCAGTTTTATTTCTCCTTGTCATTTGAGTCAGCTGGGTCTGTGCAGGTGCTGGACTAGTGCCTGGATGCTGTAATGAGTCATATTAGGCCAATAAACTGAGTCTGAATCCCGATAAAACGGAGGGTCTGTGGATTGGTGGTTCTCAGGTCAGGGAATTGAGAAAACAGGTTGTTCTGTAACATGTACGTAGCTTGGGAGTATGCCTAGATCCATCCCTGTCACTCGATGCCCAAGTGGACTCTGTGGCTCACAGTGCTTTGACTGATGCACCAGCTACCACCTTTCCTGAACAGAAATAACCTAGCCAGAGTAGTCCATGTGCTAGAAAGTTTCCAATCAAGACTACTGTAATGTGGCTTTGCCTTTGAAGAAGACTTGGAAGCTGCAACTAGTGCAAAATGCAGTAGCTTGACTGACTGGAAGGTCATATAGACGGTATGTAATGACAGTCTTAAAATGCCAGTATATTTCTGGTCTGAATTAAAGGTGCTTGTGATGACGTTTAGAGCCCTAAACAGCTTGGGACCTTGATACTTGAGGGAGTTCCCCTTCCCAAATGTATCTTCCTGAGGATTAAGATCTGCCAGGGAAGGGGGTTCCACCAGTGAGGTCAATACAATGGGTTGGAACATTGGAGAGGGTCTTCTCAGACATAGCACTCCAAACTGTGGAATGTGCTCTCCCTGGAGGCCCAACTGATGCCGACACTCTTTTTATTTAGGCACCAATTAAAACATGGCTGTTTACCAAAGGGCCTTATTGATTCAACCCAAGATAGTTATTTATAGTCTTGAGTTCAGCCATGGAGATTTATTCACAACCTTGAGTTCAATCATGGGGAGTTTGTAGGATATATATATGAACTTGTAAAAAGTGTCCCAGTCAATGCCTATGCTGCACACTATCTACAGAAATGTTTGGAAATACCTTTTTGTCATGATAACCAGTTTAATATACAAAGTGTGTCTATATTCAATTGTGTATATTCAGTGTGTTGATCTATTTCTGCCCATTCAGTACTGAAAGCATTTGGTAAGAAATTACTTGGACTGGCCCGGACACTTAATGAAACATGCACAATTACAGGTTGAGTCTCCCTTATCTGAAATGTTTGGGACCAGAAGTGTTTTGGATTTTGGATTTTTTCATATTTTGGAATATTTGCACATATATAATGAGATATCTTGGAGATGAGACCCAAGTCTAAATATGTTTTGTATATATTTCATTTATGTTTTGTATATACTTTGTGCACATAGTCTGAAGGTAATTTATACATAATGTTTTAAATAATTTTGTGCATGAAACAAATCATCAGAAAGGAAAGGTGTCACTATCTCAGCCAGCCATGTAGACAATTTTGGAATATTTTGGAATTTTGGATAAGGGATACTTAACCTGTACGGGCTAAGTCATCTGAGGGTGGGGAAGCAATTGGGGATGAAAACTGAATCAGAAATATGTCCCTCTGTCAGGCTTCCAGTGTAATAAAATGTGTGTTGAGGTTGAATTGAGCTGACATAATGGTTATGGCAAAGAGACTACTACTTATTTTGTGTTGGTAGTGTTGAACTGCTCCAATTGAACCAATCAGATGTTTCACCATTGGCAATTTTGCTTGGCTGAGTGCAAAGGAATTCTAATGCAGAATGAGTAATGGAGGCAAATAGCTATAGTTAGGTGTGTTGGGGTTTACACAATTTCAGGTTCAGACATGGAAAGTGACCCATCTTGTTGTGTTTCTTTAACAATTTAAAATGGAGTGGGAAGATGAGATTCCTGGGCCACATGCATCCCCAGGACTCACTTTTGTAGATACTAAAGCCCCTCACTAGACCCCTGAAGCCTTCCTAATCCACGTTTTTTGGATGCAATTTTTTGATGATATCCAAATACTAGACTGGAAGGCCCCTACAAGTGTGAGGACAAATCAAAGCACCCCACACCAAAACCTACCAGAACCATCTACACAACCCCAAAAGCCTCTGTTTTCATCAGAGTCCTTCTCTAAATGCCAACATATTGTTACGTCTTGTCAACATTTTGAGAAAAACCCTGATGAAAAAGGGGGTACTGTACTAGGAGCAAGTGAGGGACAGAAATTGTCCCCAGTATCCATGCAATTGCCCACCTCTGATTTAAAACATGTTCCTCCTGTTTTATATAGTCAGCCCTCCGTATCGAGGGGTTCAACCATCCATGGCTAGAAAATATTAAAAAAAGATATAAATTCCAAAAAGGAAACCTTGATTTTGCCATTTCATATAAGGGACACCAATGTACTATGCCATTGTATTTTATGGGACTTGAGCATCCACAAATTTTGGTATCCATGGGGGATTCTGGAACCGAACCCCAATGGATATCAAGGGGATATGTGATTGATACTTTGGCATTCATATCATTAATCTATGCCTGCATCCTGAACGGTTTACCATCATACCATTAGGAAGAGTTGGCCTTGCCTTTTTCAAGCATCTTTCCCTTGGTGTTCCCCAGTGTACGTTCCAAAATAGAAGTTGGATTACCCCTAGGGCTTATCTTGCACACTGTCAAGTGACTGAACTGTTCTCTAAGGATTATTTATTGTTTGTTTGTTGTGTGAGGACAATGAGATGGAAGGCAAAATCTTAAACCTTTTTTGAATAGTACTTTACAGACTGGTTCTTAAAGACTTCCTGGGACACTGTATTAGAAAGTCCACACTATTTTTCCCCCCTAAATTCAATTTCCCCAGTCCTTAACTTTGGTAACTATAGCCTACGGCTGTGCCTGCCAGCTTGATAAACAAATATTTCTTTGTCCTGACTTTTTAGTAGGATAAATAGTCTCTTAAGTAGAGCTTAGCTTTGCCCTAGAGACAGCATAAATTGGATCTGAAATTATCTGGGTTGCTTTAAACAGATTTTCTTCCATTTCCCAATCCAGGGGGTGGGGGTGATGGTTGAAATGAGGTCTCTGAGAAAGCAATAATGAAGTTCCAGAGAATGAATCAAAAGTAAAATCTGACTCTGAGAACAGCCATGATGGATTAGACCAGAGGACCAGCTAGGTCTGTACTCTGAAGGTCATTTAGCAGAACACATACAAATCTGCAATTCAAACATGACAATAACTAGTGACAAGTGACTAGCTACTTGTAGTTAGTGCTTTCTACAATAACTTAGATGTTGTAATTCAGGGGTGGACAAATTGCAGCCTATAGGAACCTACCTGTAGGGGTGGGTAAAGTGTAGCACGTGGTCATTGGGACCCCAAAGTATGGCTTGCAGGATTCCCCCCCCCCCGGAGCCCTTCAAAGCCACTAGATCCCCCCAAGCAGGCTTGTTTGGAGACAATTTTTTTTGCCCCCAAATCTCCCAAAATTACATAAAATGATAAAGGTTTGCCTCCAAACCTCCCCAAAACAGACAAATAAACAATCTGCAGGAAAATGGACAAAATGGTATTTGAAAGTGGCATCATGTCACTTTTGGTGTGATGAAAGGTGCTGCTGTGGGCTGCTGGGTGGGCACAGGGGGATTGGAACCAGTCTAGTCCCATTTCAAGGGCACAGGGGGAGAGGCCTCAGTTTTTTTAAAAAAAGTAATTTTAAAATTTAAACTTTTTTTTTTAAAAAATATTTTTTACAATTTTTATTCTTTTAAAAATTTTCTTTAAAACCATTACATCTTATCAAATTTTCACTTCAACCACATGAAATTATGTACATGTAAATACATTTAGGCTGTGTATTTGATACTGTAATGTAAAGGTAGACTTTTAATTATGCTAGCTATTTATGTCACAACTATTGCTATATTATTCAGCAATCAATGGGAATTTTGATTTATGGGTAACATTAGTAGAAAAAACTTGACTAAGGATTCAGTCTAGTGTGGTATGGGAGGAGGTTGATGGCACCCTAAGTTATTACATGGATGACACCAACCCTAGGATGCCACTGGATCACCTAATACTGGATTGGGCAAGTTGTGACCTTCCAGATGATGTTATATTGCAACTCCCATCTGGAGTTCCTAGGCATCCTGTTTTATACAGGAAGTCCTGTATTTTGAGGTCAAAAGTACTGCCCTCTATTTGTATTATACAGGACAAGCCAAATCCTGTATTGACAATTTGTGTGGTAAGCATGTAGAACAGACTCCAGCTGCAGTTACAATAAGCTGAACCCTCAGTGTGCGGTATTACTCCTAGGGATTCCTAGGGATGTGATGGCTCAGCGGTTAAGATGCTGACTTGAATGATTTGCAAGATCAGCAGGTCGGCAGTTCAAGGCCCAAGTGCTGTGATGGAATGAGCTCCCATTACTGCTTCCAGCTTCTGCCAACCTAGAAGTTCGAAAGTATGTTAAAGTGCAAGTAGATAAATAGGTACCACTTTGGTGGGAAGGTAACAGCATTCCATGCAGTCATGCTGGCCACATGACCATGGGATCATCTTTGACAATGCTGGCTCTTCGGCTTAGTAATGGAGATGAGCACCACCCCCTGTAGTTGGGCATGGCTTGACAACATTGTTAAAGAGGAAACCATTACCTTTGCATTTTAATGGTATCATATTACATACCAAGTGCAGAGGGGGCTGTCCCTTTTTTGCAAACATGGATAGCGCTTCTCTACCCAGGGGCTCCTCTTCCTTACTTCAAAATAGATATTGTCCTGCCATTGTAAGATTTTATTGGTTTGATGTCCCATATCATTAGAAGTCTTGTGTGAGCCCAGAACGCCTACAAGAGGCCCTTCTTTCATGGCTTTTATAGAAGCCTGCCTCATCTGTCACTAGCCCATCTTTTTTGAGCTTGCAAAGCAAGACAGTAGGATCGCCATTATTATAACCTGTTGGCTCAACTTTCAATTTTGGGGGCAGGGAGTCCAACAGTTAGGAATTAACAGGTACTAAAAAATAATAATGCAAGGTTCAATTAGGTCTGGGAGAAAAAAAATATTGCATATTTAAGAGTAATTAAGGGGAGGATGCAGACAGGGGATGCGGAAAACGGAGGATCGAGCTCAAGGCTGCCAGACGTGTCGGCCCCGATCCTCCCTTTCGACGCCTGGGAAAGGAGTGCCAAAACACCGCTCTTTTCACAGTCAGTGAAAAGGGTGCCCAAAGAGCTGCCATGCAGCTCTTTTGCACCTCTTCCAGCACAGCATTTAAAAAGGCTGCGCTGGGAGGACGTCCTGTCAGTGTGCGCCATGTGTAGCGGTGCATGCTGTGATGACATCCTTGGGAAGGGGTTGGGGTGCCTGGTGCGTGGCTTCCCCTCCCCTTTCCTGTCTCCAAGATGGCGCTTTGCGCCATCTGTAGAGGCCCTAAGGCACCATTTCAAGAAGATCAAGTTCATTAGGCCCATTTCCATTTAGGCAGCTTATATATTGATTTAGGGGTGGACCATGGATTGGCAATTGCTATGTTCAAATTACAGGACTGGAGGAAAGGGTTGTTTTCAAGGCAATAGTTCAAGGCTAATCAGTTCCATTAGGCATATTTATTTTAAGGTAGATGAAAGGCAGATAGACAACTTGATTCTAAGGGCTTCCTCCCTACTTAGAAGAAAAATGCTACTCTGTTTAAAGCTGGTGTACAGTCAGTTACGACTAGACATTCATGTCAAGGGACTACTTTAAAGCCATTTACATACTCCAGAAAAATATCTCATTTTAAAGCCATTTACTCCAGAAAAATATCTCATTTTCTGGAATGCTTCATTGTGAGGTTGTGCCTTGAAGTGAATCTTAACATCTCTTTTCTCTTCTTTTCAGAGGAAGCTCACCAGTGTGGGAAAGGTCTCCTTATCCACTGCCAAGCTGGTGTGTCCCGCTCTGCCACTATAGTCATTGCTTACCTTATGAAGCACACACGGATGACCATGACTGATGCCTATAAGTTTGTCAAAGGCAAGCGACCAATCATTTCTCCTAATCTTAATTTCATGGGGCAGTTACTGGAGTTTGAAGAAGATCTGAACAATGGAGTCACACCCCGAATCCTTACACCAAAGCTAATTGGGGTTGAGACTGTTGTGTGATGGTAAAGAAGCACATGAGAGACTATCATACTTTTTGACACAAATTGGGAGGCTTGGGTGGTTAGGGGTTTTGTAGCTTTATTGGGGAGGGGTTATTTTAAGTCAAACTCTAGACAACAACCTTTTTGAAGGAGAGGTTATAAAAATAGAAGGACTTCACAAATGTTGAAGTGAATGCCATTGTTAGTCCATTTTCAGGAGGAAAATGGAAGAAGAGTGATTCTAAAAAGAAAAGCAGTTTTTGAAATCAACATGCGTGTGAGAGAAAAAGCGGACGCTATATATTTTTATTTCCTTTTGGTGATTCAGCTACTTGTAGAGATTATGACTAAGTAGTCTGTGCAGGTTCATAGACCGAAAACAGTTATGTTAAAAAAACCACAACCAGCCAAAATAAAAGCAAAAAGACAACAAAATCTATGGGCCTTGAGACTGCAAAGGCTTTGCTAAAGAAAACCTAAGCAAAACGCTTGCTGGTGCAAAGAAGGTCAGAGCAGCTTAAACTATCTGCAAATCACTTTCTCACCCTCCTGACTAGAGAAAATCTTTTTATTTGCTGTGTTTCATCTTCCAGTACTGTTTTTTTCTATTTGGGGATGAGGGTGGAGTAGGAATTTTAACACCAAGGGACTTGACTATTTCATGCCATATGCCTTTACTGGCTTTTTGTGCAATAATAGTTTTGAGGGATGGGAAGAGTTTTTTATTTTGAGTGTTCAAACCAGTTACAGCTGGCTGCCTAATAATAATAATAATAATAATAATAATAATAATAAATATTTTTTAAAAATAATGCAAAGGTGGCTGGCTTGATTTAGAAGTAGGAATACAACAAAAGCAATTATTTTTCCCTTTTTGATTCTGATTATAGTGCCATAAACCTTGTTACATATGTATATCAGAATGTACAAAGATTTAAAAAAACAAGCAAAATTTATTTAAAATATTTTTTCGCACAAAATACTGATGTGTTTCTGTTCATGTAAAAAGGTGGATTATAAAATGAAAACTGTTTTAGAAAATGTGTGTGTGTTTGTGTGTCCTTTTTCCTATTTCTTTAATGAAAGCCACTGATTGGTTATGGTTTTCATTTGCCATACATAAAGATAGGCTTGGAGAGCTTGAGGCCAGCCAAAAACTGATAATTTACCCATGTTATTGTTACATGCAGCTCCGTTTTTGATGCCCCATGGGTAGCCCAGGTTAGACACGACTACCTTGGTTCCTTTAAGTCATGGTTTATTAAACTAAAATCAAGCATTCTATATACATGTTTTCTCCTCCCTTTCTCTTTCACATCAGGGACCCTTTTATGTTACACAGTTATAGCATTGTAATTCCACTTTAACTGCTGTGGATGCATTCTGTAGAATCCCGGGGTCTGTAGGATGGTGAGGTGATTTAATTCTCTTGCCAAGAATTCTGAATACCCCTTCCTAAATGACAAATCCCAGGATTCCATAGAATAGAACAAAGGCAATTAATGTGGAAACCCAACGCTATAATTGTATTGTGTGAAATGGGTTCTGAATTCAGTACATCTGGGGCTTCTTAAATCACAGTTTCATAGTTCAAATGTAACAGAAAGCTGTGGTTTGAGAAAGCTCAGAAATACTGAAGAGGGAGGAAAAGATTCAAGAAGAAATTGGAGATAGAATTGGTGTGGAAACATTTCTCATTCATAAGGCAAAATCCAGTTGTTAATGCCACCTCAGTGAATCAGTTGTGTTAATGGAACTTACAAAACTACTTACTCACCAAATTCCCATTGATGCATTGGGTCACTTGTAGTTGGAACATACAATGTAATTCAAGCTTTGGTCTGATAAAGCATGATAATTAGATAAAGAGTTTGCCTTAGCTGGCCTATGTTTCCTGGAGAACTGGTTAGTATATGTGCAGGATTAGCACACCAGAAGCATGTACATCTGGGCTAGGACACCATAGATAACACTACAGATATCTGGCCAGATGCATGTAAAAGCATTTAATCAAAATGAGAGCTGCATGGTGCATAGGTGACTGCTTTACTCATGGTTTTTCCAAAAGGCCCTTTCATGCTATGCAGTACCACCATCCTATGGAATTCTGAGCTTTGCAGTTTGTTAATGTACTACTACTCTCTGACTGAGAATTTTAAGTGACCCTTCCTGCACTGCAAGTCCCATGTTGCCATGGCAGTTCAAGTGTAATCATAGCACTATATTTGTGAAGTGAAACATACTATTTTGTCACACCATACCTCTGTATCCTATTTTTGCATGGCAGTCAAACGTGTGTCCTCCTTCTTCTCCAGCTAAAATTTATTTGACAGTTGGTCAGTTAAAACACTTCCCAAATAGCTGCCTTTTTATGGTGTGCAAATGCAGAGCAAAACAGGGGTAATAAGATGTTGAGGGAAATTATTAGTCATCAAGGTGTATATCTACATAGGGCTTTTTGCCAGAGCTTACTCATACCTGCAAAGTGCATGCAGGGGTCCCTACTGGTTCATCTACCCAACTGTCGTGTGAATGATGTAGTCCATATGTTGTCAAAAATCACAACACAGTTTTTGGACTATTGTTTCCCATATTTCCATTTCAGTACTAAACCGTGAACTAGCAGCACAAGAAGGGGCTATGCAGATTTGCTATTAACCAACTGCCTGCTAACCAGTTGCAGTTTCCCAACACTCGCAGCATATCATATTTTAAAACGAACTTGGGTTTGCTGAATTTGCAAAATGCCCTACTGGAGGCTTGTATAATGTAATGGTTTCATTGCTTCAGAAGGCCAGGGTACGAATCCCTGCTTGGCCATGGAAACCCACTGGGTGATCTAGAGCAAGTCACACTCTCTCAGACTCAGAGAAGGGCAATGGCAAACTCCCTCTGACAAATCTTGTCAAGAAAACCCTATGATAGGTTCACCTTAGGGTCTCCATAAGTCAGAAATGACTTTAAAACATGGAACAACAACTAACTGGAGAGGCAGCATATAGAAATAAAATGGAAGTATCTGTCTTGTGATCTGGTAAGAACCCACTGCAGACTCTCCCTTCCTGGAGTCCCTGGTATTGATTTATTATTAAACAAGTTAATACCCATGTTGAAATGGTACCTATAAATGTTTCCTTTGAGAAATGGCCATTTGGCCTTGAAATCCTTTCACTTTTAAATAGTATTGGTGTTTGCCTTAACCTACCTATTACGTAATCTTGCTTTGTTTGTTTTTTAAAAAATGGTGAAGGTCATGCCAATGTGTGAAATCCACATAAACTCAGCAATTATCACTAATCCCACCCTTCCATTTAGATGCACTTTTTTCCAGACACCTTTTGAAAGCTCCCATCTTTTAGTGTAATCTTGCCATTTGGCAGCCCAAACCTTGGGCACAAAGATTTGTAACGCTCCACTGAAATAAAGGGAAACTGCACAACAACATTCATTTTAATGACGAGTTTCCAGGAGAACATGCTGGTGAATTGTGCCTTTGATTAGTATGAATTTAGAACGAATAAAGGAAAGGTGGAAATGACTACAGAATGCTTCATAGCTATAGGGAGGGTGTTGTGTTTTCCTTTCAGAGCAAAATCAATATAGACTGAACAAAGTACAGGTTGAATCTCCTTTGTCTGAAATGCTTAGGACCAGAAGTGTTTTGGATTTTGGATTATTATGATTTTTTTTTATTTTGGAATATTTGCATATACATAATGAGATATCTTGGAGATGGGACCCATGTCTAAACGTGAAATTCATTTATGTTTTGTATACACCTTATACATATAGCCTGAAGGTAATTTTATACATAATATTTTTAATACTTTTGTGCATGAAACAAAATTTGTGCATACTAAACCATCAGAAAGCAAAGGTGTCACTATCTCAGCCAGCCATGTGGACAGTTTTGAATTTTGGAATGTTTTGGAATTCTGGATAAAGGATGCTCAACCTGTATAGTAAGATGTGTCAAATGAAATTATGTATACTGATCCCAGAGACATGTATATTTCTGTGTACTTTTGCCAAATGATGTTGTTACAATACAATCCAGATATTTTCTTGAAAGTTTATGCCTTTTATTAAACTATTTTTCTACAGTATCTGTAAGTGATTTTTATTTTGGTGCTTTCTTGAAACAGTTATGATCTTTTCTTTCCTGTATTGTTCCCTCTTCTTCAATGGCTTTTGCTATTATACTGAAGGTCCAGGTGTTACTGGGTCCTCACTTGTGTGATAGACAGCTGCTTAATAGAAAACATTCTTCTAAAAAGAGCACATTTACAGTGTTTGCTGGAGGGCTTGTTAATTTTTAGGAATGCTCCCATCATTCTATTTGCTAGTTAACTTTTGGGAATGGTCCCATCATTCTTTTTGCTCAAATTTCTCCTGGATTGATAAAGTTCAGTTCACCCAGAATCATACCTTTGCTGGAATCAAATTGATAGTGTTGGAAAACAAAGTTCAGCTTTACATATGAATCTTATAGCCTTCTAGATGTGGTTGGATTTCATCTCCCCTTAACCTAAGCAGGGATGATGGAAGTTGTAGTGCAAAAACATCTAAAGTGCCACACACTCCCCACCCCTTTCTTCTGTGCTCATGTTCATATATGAATGTACATACACTAGAGTAGAAGAAAACATGTTTCAGGAAGTCAGCACATTGGTTTAAATCAGAGCTTGGGAAAGTTACTCTTGAGGAGTTTCAGAAAGGTATTTCCCCACTATGGGATTCTGGCAGTGGTAACCCAAAAAAGTTTTCAAAACTTTGATTTAAATTTTTAATCTCCGATACACACACATTAAATTACCAATTTATACAACAGGGTCAACTGGATCAAAGCTTTGAGGTTAAGTGATGGAGCTGTGTACAGAAGGTACAGGGGTTGTTGGCGATGGAGCTGTGTACAGAAGGAGTAAATGGTGTCGATGTGTGCATTTGACTTACTCTATTTGCCTGCTTTAAAACCACCTTCTTAAATCTGAAATCAATCCCATTGGGGGAAAATAGGTATCTGCCTCATTCTATCATCTTGAATAACTTTGTTGGGGTATGTATTTGTGCAAGTGACAACTTAGATTATGGAACTGGCACTCACACTAGAACAATGCCTCTTTATACACACTTGCTTAAAAATCATACTAGGAGAGCCAATCATGGATCTCATGTGTTGCACTCCATTCAACATGGGAAAATAGTAGAATTATTCATCTCTCTATGTTTGAATTTACTGGATTCAACCCCTGGCTCTTAACAAATGCTATCAAGTGGGCTTATGAAATAAATCCATATAAAATAATATACATATGCGAAGGTAATAAAGAAACCACTGCAAAAGCTACCTGGTGCAAGGAGATGAACAGTGCAATAAACAAAATAATACAAACATCATCCAGAACAGATCCCAGGTATCACTGAAAACTTATAAGAAGAAGCTTCTTCTGGTACCTAGACGTAATAGTGCCAGGGAGGCATGTTGAGGGGGAGAAGTCCCACATTTGGGTGCCATCACAGAAAAAGTCCTCTCTTGGATAACCCCATGCCCAACAACTGGAGCTTACAGGTATATAGAGAAGGGCCTCTGAAAGATGATCTGCACTGATGGGCAAAATGATATGACAGTTGTCCTGAAGCTACCTAAGCTATTTAGGTTTTTTAAAATACATATGAAAAGCATTTCTATTGTGAGTGCTATTCTATTGTGAGTACTGCATGGGTGGTATAAGTTCTCAGAACAGGATCAGAGAAACATGCCCACCTTGGGTCCCAGTCTGGCCATCTGAGGTTCCCTAGATGGTTACATCTCTCTCTCCATCGCACTGTCCTTACCTTTAGTATGGGTCTTTCTGTCCATTATTAAAAATTGAAATGCTTCTCCTAAGGCTTAGTTACTGGTACATGCTAGTATTTTAGGTCCCACATTTTTGCCTTTGACTTCACCACCATGAGAACCTCCCTGAATATGAATCTGGCTCAAAGGGATTCTCCACTTGTGCTCTAAAAACAATTTAATAATAATAATAATAAAATTTATTTGTATCCCTCTGTAGATACAATCGGGGCGGCTTACAGTAATAAAACATCACAAATGTACAATTTACCATAGGAGCAGATGTTTTGCAGCTGCTCCTTCAAAACTAGCCTTTCTTAATGGGATGAATTCATGATAGTTAATGTGGAATCAGAGTGCTATAATTGTGAAGTATGAGAAAGCCCTAGCTAGTAGCATGTGTTAGTCTCAGGGGTCACAATAAATAACAACACAAAAACACCTGTGTTTACATCCCAAAGCAGAGTTGGGGGACATGTGGCCCTCTAAACATTATTGACTGCAATTTGGCCCTGGTTAGGTCTGATGAGAGCTGAGTTCAAATATCACATAGACAGCCCCACTTTCTGCCCCCCGCCCAGACTAAATGACCTCTCAGACCTTATTTGTATGTCTATAAACAGTCCATAGAAGGCCCTTGGTCTCCCAAATCAGTATAGGGCTTTAATTGACATAGCACTTTCCATATAGGGAACGCCTACAACAGCTGGGGTGCGAGTGGGGAAAAATTATTCATTAACCTGAATCTGCTGGGGAAAATTATGGGAGTTACAGACTGCATCCTTACTGCAGAAATAATCCAATTTGACACCACATTCACTGCCATGGCTCCATGCTGTGGAATTCTGGGAATAGTAGTTTGTTGCGGCACCAGAGCTCTGGTGTCACAACAAACTACCATTCCCAGAATTCCATAGCATGGAGCCGTGGCAGTGAATGTGGCATCAAACCAGAGTATTTGTGCAGTGACAATGCAGCCTTAGTCCAATATATCTGGACAAGAATATGCTAGTAGTACAGAAATTAGGTACGGTATAGATAAAGTGGATAGGGAGAAAAAAGTTTTGTTCTCTTCTGAATTAGGGATGGAAAAAATATTTGAAAATACTCTTTACAGTTTGGAATTCTGTGCAAAATTATCCTCTCTCTCTCTCTCTCTCTCTCTCTCTCTCTCTCTCTGTGTGTGTGTGTGTCTGTGTAAGAAACAGCATTTTTTGCACAGGAAAGAACACTTTCTTTCCAGAAAATAATTGCTGTTTTCTACCTTACAACAGATAAGCCACATGTGTATTCTGTGCAGAATAATTCCTGGATTGCAGTATTTTATACACAGGAAACAGTAATTTTGTACAAAAATAATATCTGAATATTATTTAAATATTCAGATATTGAAAGGTGGTTATTATATCACCTCTAAATCTTCTTTTTTCCAGGCTAACCATCCCCAACCCCCATATTTCTCTTCTCTTCTGGACACAACATTTCTCTTCTGGACACAATATTCCAGGCAAGGTTTTTCCAAAGCAGAAGACAGTAGTACAATGGGCTCGTGGTATCCTCTGAGGTTTGATTCCAGTATACAACACCCCCCTCCTTCCATGCATATCCATGCCACCTTTTTGAAGCCCTGGCCATTACAAATCCTGCCTTACATCTGGTTGCCCACTCTGCCATTTATACCAAGGCAACCTGAGCGCTCACCAAATGATGGCAAAAATCACTCTCCTGTCCTCCGATTTAAGAAAACTGCTGCATGGCTATTAATAAATAATCCTTTCCTTTAGAAAAGAAGAGCAGCATGGATACCAGCACTTCTGCTGTCCCTAGATTGTTTGTCCTGTGTTTATAATAAACTTTCTTTTAAATAAAGACCTCCAAGAGTGGCTGGCCTCAGATAAGCTGTAGTTCAAGTTCTTGCCATAGAAATGGTCCCAGAATAGTTCTAGTGTTGTTTCTAATTGCAACGGATGAGCAGACCCACTCATTAATCCTCCCCTATCAGCAGTACATAACTTGTCTGCACCAGAATAGCCCTGATCTCAGCAATCCTGCATTCAGCCTTGGGCTTGTGTGTTCAACGCATTTGGAAAAGACAAGCTTCCCTTGCAGGCCCAAAGGGATTTCTACTTGACTGAGCTGGCTTTATATGGCTCAGGCAGTACATAACCCCTTGAGGTTTGTGTCATTTCGTAAGACTATCATGGTGCTTTTGGGGTTTTCATTATTCAGAAAAACCTTTAAACCACTTTCTTGAGCAACTGTGTTTATTTATTCCTCTGGCAAGCCACAGCACTGCAAGTGCTGAGTTAGAAGGGAAATACTCCCCCCACCAACCCTGCCATTTCCAATACAAAAGATGTAACCACTTCAAAAACTGCTGATATACAAGATTGCATGTTATTTGTGCTAATTTTTCCAACATGTATCACCAATGGATTGCAGTCTTCACTGCAGTTACTGGATTAAAGTTATTAAATCAAAAGAAGTATATGTCATGCATTTTGCCAGCATTATTTGTTAGCTACAGTGAAATGCAAAATTCAGGCTTGATGAGTGAGAGCTGGGTTTCCGTTCTTCCCAATAAGAATTGTTCAAAGTTCACAATTTTTGTTTTTTAGATCTGAAGTTATTGTTATTATTATTATTATTATTATTATTATTATTATTATTATTTATATCCCGCCCCTCTGCAGAGCAATTGGGGCGGCTTACAACATTAAAATTTCCATACATATATATTAATACAATTTAAACAGAACATAGAAATCCCAAATCCCATCCGTCCTTTAAGAAGTAAGAGTTCTTCTTATTCCAGGCCGGATGGTGCTGGGCCTAGTGTCTCTCGCCCAGATGACATCGGATGGAATGGAGGGAGGGCTCTTCTGCTTATTCCAGGCCCGATGGTGCTAGGCCTAGTGTCTCTCCCCCAGATGTGGAAAGTGGAAAGAACTTGCGATTTGAAAAATATGAGAAAATCAGAATTGATAGATCCATCCATCTAGGATCAGAGCGTTGAATTTTTAAAGGGACATAATTCTTTATTAATTTTCTTCTGGAAGAAAACAACAAATAATTTTAGAGGTTTTCTTCTTACTGTGAGAAAAAATCTTCCCAAACTGCAATTTTCAAAGGCTTTGCAGTTTGAGACTTAATTCTTTGCAAAATTCACACATGATATTTCTGCACAGGAAATGGCAAAATACTGTTTTCTGGGTGGGGGGAAATGTATTTTGTGCAAAATAATCACTTGCATTTTTTTCATAGAATATGTCCTGAACAGCAAGGGTCCTTATTAGTCTAGGATTCTTCTCATCAGGGTTTGTATTCTTCCCATCCCTTTGAATATTTTTCCCATCCCTACTGTTTCACTCAAAAAATATATATGTCTGGCTTTGAATTGCTGTGAATTCAACGATATTAATGCTGACATAGGGTGGCATTTCTCCCCTTGAAAGTTTCCACATCCTTAACACTTATACAGCAAGTAGGTACAACATGGGAATAACTCTACCTATTGAATTTGGCCAGTGCAGATGAAGGAGGGGAGGATTTGATTTCAGTATATTTTGAAGAATTTATCTACATTTAAAAAAAATCATATCAAGAATGGAATGAACTTGAGGTTAAAAAAAAATTGAAATGTGGGAGAAAACAAAACTGATAGATTTTCTCTTCCCGAAACAAAATACACCACAAGATGATATGACTTGTGATGTCCAGCCTGGACTGTTTAAATTCTCCCCTGCATTTTCTTTCATTTAGTGTAGTTTTTAATATGTTTGAGCATAGGAATGTTCCACTGTATTAGTATGTGGGAGGAGCTGTAGGAATCCCCTGCATTTTTCTAGTTTTTGGTTTGCCCCTTCCCAGCAAGCTCTGCTTCAGCTTGGGATTTTTAGTTTTCTTAGGCAGGCTTGGCTTTATCTGTTTGGTGGCAAACAGGCACAGACAGAGGGAAAGGACATTTCTTACACCAGTTAGCCAATTTATTTACCATTTAGCCAATTTATTTACCATTTAGCCAATTTACTTACCATTAGCCAATTTAGTTACCAAAAGCAGTTAATTATAGTAAATATCAACAACAAAGAAGTCAAGAGCACCAGAAGCTGAAAGACCCTGCACCAGCTTCATTGAGTAGGAGATCAATCCAAGAGCAAACCCAGAGAGATGACAACATTGAAGATTGCTGAAACCTAAACTGTAAAGTACCTTTTATTTTAAGCCTGTTAGAGCTTGGGAGGAGAAACCTTTTTCTTTTGTTCTTTAAAATAAATTTCCCCTTTTTGGACTTTGCATTTAGCTTTGGAGCCTTTTTGGGTAAAAGAGTTTGATCTCATCAGGGTACTGGCGTTGCACACCCATATTTGCCAGCACCTTTAATTGGGTGTGTCTTCACATGACTCATTAGGGAATATGATAGTGAAAAAGTGGATGGCAGTGGAAAAAGAAGAAAGCTGTATTTTGGGCAGGTTGACTCAATAAAGGAAGAGTTTGCAGGACCTGGGCAGGACCGCTGACAACTGGGGCTCTTGAAGTCTCTCATTGATAAGGCCCATTATTGTCAGTGAGGATTTGCTCCAGGCTGTAAAATGTCCCAGGTGCATCCAATGTGCACAAAGGAGTAAAGCTGAATCAGAGGAAGCTGATGAAACTTCACCTTGAAGTGGTGTAGTAATAATTCAAAACTGCATAGTCACTGTGGACATATGACAGGAAAATGATGAAACGCTAGCAGGAGGTTGGGTCAGAATCCTAGCCAGATTTTGTGTATATAAGAAAGAATGTTCCAATGCACTAGTGATCAGGTGGATGTCAGTTGGTGGTGGGGCATTATGGCAGATGGTGTAAATATTGATGTATGGTTATTGTAAATATTTGCCGCAACTAAGATTAAAACTTCTTCAAAAGAACCTTAGCAGTCATGAGTAAAAACTCTGTTTGGCAGAAGGAGTTTTTATGTTCAACTACTCCCAGACTCTGCAGTGGCATTTGTTTCCTGGCTAACTGTCTTCTGGACCCAGTTTTCCCTGTGCTAACAAATATTAGACTTGATGGGAAATAATGACAGCAAGAAAACTGTACAAGACAATAGTGCCATGATCTATCTTTTCCTGAGAGTAAAAGAATTGGTTTTTCACTTTTTTTTTAAAATGTAACATGTGCTGAGCATACAGACTATCTATGCTACCCTCCAAGTATGTGGGTGCACATGTAGGGGTGCCACTGGCAGTTGTGGTGTTTTCCTCACATCAAAATTCTGCTTGTGAGCTCTGCAGAAATGACTTTAGCTTTACACTGGCTCATAAACTTGACTGATTTTAAATTGAAGATCCTCCAGATAGATCCTGAAATATAGGTTACATTGTACCATTTTTCAGAGCGTTCTGAGGACAAGGAGGGAAAGGAAGGCTGGGCATGCATTCATGCATGAGTGCATTAAAAGCTTTTGTAAAAAAAAAAAAGGAGCTTCACTGCCAGGGGCTTTGTTAACTGAAGTATGCCCGTAACCCTTTATTTCCTTCTTCTGAGTAACAACAGTTGCCTGGGGAAAAAATAATAATCTTAGGGCCAGATGTTGCCAGCATTTAGCACAAATCACAATGGCTGAATCTTGTGGGTGACATATATAGGCATGATGTAGATAGGAGGATGCAGTGCCTCATTCTTCAATGCTCCCTGCTCATACCACCTACTTTCATGCTGCCTGGATGCCCCCTATGGCCATTAAGTGACCAAGCAGTGGTTGGATGTGTTTCTGAAGCTGGATGCACAAATTAGGCATTGTTCTGGACTTCTCGGGAGTCCTCTGGTGGTCCAGCAGGATAATGGCATCTATGTGCACATGACTGCATTAACACTGCCAACTGCCTATCCACTCCCAACCTTCTTTGGCCATTAACTGCCCCTGGGAGTGGGAGGTAAGTGGCCTATGCACGGAGAGGGAGATTGAATTAGGCTATACTTGGTGGAGGTTTACACTCTGCCAGGGAATGTTTCACATACACAGTTATAGCAGATTCACTTTAACAGCCATGGTTGCATACTATGGAATCCTATGATTCACAATTTAGGAAGGGGTATTCAGAATTTTCCACCAGGGAGCTCTACTGCCTCACCCAATTGCAAACTCCAGGATTTCATAGAATGTAGACATGATAGTTAAAGTGGAATCATAGTGCTTTCATTGTGTAGCAAGAAAAGGTCTCAGATTGATGCAGGATCTTGGCCATTACCTTCCTGTACCCCATTCTTGTCTCAGCACCCACAGCAGCTTATAGGACAGGAGCATGAAGCACAGCATAAGAGAGAATTTCAGCCATGTAATATTCCTTCTCCCATAACTATAAAAGAAAAAAAAACCACAATTGCATCTCAACAGGAACAAAGTGCATTATAGTTATACCTTTCTTGCAATATAGTTGTACTTTCCACATTGAAAAACAGAATTAATTGCAAGTAACTAATTATTTAGAACTAGTTACCTCCAACCTGTGGCATATATTCAGACTAGGTCTGCCTAGCCTTGTTTGTTTCATATCCATCTGAAAGTTGCATCTGACCTGGCTGCTTCCCTGGTCTGCTTCTGATTGATCATCCTTCATCAAATCTTCAACAAAGCAGTCCAGTACTGTTTCCTACTAAGAAACAGGCCTGGTCATCACAACCTGGATCTGTTTCCATTGCATGAAAAGAGAATCTAGGCTTGTGCTTGTTGTTTTTAATGTCTCATCAGGAGAATATTGTCTATTGCTATGGAACAGTAATGGTAAGAACAGTATCTGACTGCTGTAATTATAATAAGCTTAATTGCTTTTCCTCATTGATATGTACATCACAAGAGATGGAAGGAAATCTCAATAGAAGGAGCTAGGAAATTACTGAGTGCTGTGGATGACCCTTATCCCACATGTGAGGTGGAGATTGAACAAAAAACTCCTTTATATCCACCAAGGAATTAGAAACATAACAATCTGTCTTATACATATTTTTTTTTGTCTGAGTTTTATCTTCTCTGACTGAGAGGAGTTCTAGTAAGAAGATTTTCCTGAACCAGTTCTACTATTGTTCAAAGTGAGGCAAATGCCTCAGGCTGCAATTGCTAAGGAACAGTAGTGGAAGCCCTCCAGCAGTTCCCCCCGAGCTTCCTGCTCTTTCCTTGCTTGTGGAGGACAAAGCTGCACATTCTACACAGTCTGGGTGCATCTACATTGCCCTTTTTATCCAGGGCCAGGCCAGAGCATTATGCTCCAGACTGGCCCCCAGACCAACCACAATGGCAACTACACACACCAGGCCAAATCCGATGTGATGCCACATTGTTGTGCACACAGGCCAATTGGACTGATACCACATCAGCCCCATTGGACTGCTGTCCCATCGCTCTACTCCCTCCTCATTGATCGCACGGACACCCCTTTCTGACCTCGGCAAAAGCGATAGTGACAGCTAGGTTTTTGTAAGGAGCTGCTTGGCCAGTGAAGCAGTGATGGCTCCAAAGAGGATCCATACCCTTCCTTGCACTGCTCAGTGCAGGCTAAGGGAAATGGTGCTGTGCTGGCTGTTTAGACAACTGGATCAGGCCAAATTAGACCTGATCCAGCTGTCCAGACAGCCAAGAGAACCAGAGGCACTCCAGAGTTCCCTGAAAACTCCAGAGCAGGGGTAGGCAACCTTTTCCCTTTAAGGGCCGAGGGACTTCAGCTCCCAGAATCCCAGGAGCTATTGGCCAACATGGAACTATTGGCCAACATGGCTGAGGCTTCTGGGAGCTGAAGTCCCTCGGCCCTTAAAGGGGAAAGGTTGCCTACTCCTGTGTTAGAATGTGAGTAGAATGTGATTCAGCCATACGTGATTCAAACATTCACACTCCTTGGGTATGTGTGGAAAAAGTAATCAAATTCTGAAGAAAAAGGCATCACAATTTTTACCAAAGTATCTGCAAAGGTGTGCATTATTGGATGTGTGAACATCTGAATTGCATACTTTCACATGGCAGTGCATTTTGGCAGAGCACAGGTGGATGGGTGTTACTGCTAACAGATTTCTTTGGTTTTAGGTGTATATCGGATTTGCCTATTCTCCTTGGCATTTTGATTTTGATTTTTCAGACTGAAACTGGTTGTTTTCCATATCCACTTTCCTTATCCCACTGCCAAAGGCGATGGTCATTTCAATTGTTAAAGATCTCTCGTTAGGGAGGAAATATGAAATGGTTCTTCAGCTCCCTGGCTCCCTCGCACTGGCAAGCAGGAGAAACTGGGCTGGAGCTATCTTAGGCTGCATGCACACTGCAGAAATAACCACATTTGACACCATTCAATGCTATGGAATTCTGGGAATTATAGTTTGTTGTGGCACCAGAGCTCTCTGCCAGAGAAGGTGAAATGTTTCACAAAACTAGAGTTCCCAGAATTTCATAGCATTGAGCCATGGCAATTAAAGTGGTGTCAACCTGGATTATTTCTGCAGTGAGGATGCATCCCCAGTGGCATCTCTCCCCTCCACCAGTTACTAACTTTTTCTGCCCTCATTAAACCTTTTGATACACTGGTTTGCCTGAGCAGCAGCTTTCAAGGAGGAAGAAAAAAATCTCTTTTTTCCAACATGCACACACCACAAGTTATGACTGGGCAAACAGGGAGCAATAACCACCCTCCCCTCCTACTGGGCCATGGCTTGGAAGGCAAGTGACATGGGAGAAGACAGAGAGAGAACACTGATGAAGGGTTTGCAAGTTTTTTTGTTCTGAGGGAGAAGACAAACACTACATTTTTAATCAAAAGCTTATTTAAAGCTGAGATCATATGACACCAGTGGGAATAGACGAAAAGGGAAGCAGAGATGCATATCCATCCCTTTGATTGACAGTCAAAAATGACACCAGCAAGAATATAGGTGGCAATGCAAGCGGAAGTGCGTGTGTCCTTCCCTTTGATTGACAGAAAATAATAATAACAATGTGCAGTGGCCAGTTATGTGTGGGCACAAATATTTCGCAGACACTTCTTGCTTCTTGCCCAGCATTTTAATTTGCAATGGTGCTACATGTGGCCAACAGAATGAGCGTAGATGCGAATAGTTAGGAATGAGGTCAGGAGAAGTGGAGACAATTGAATGTCAATTTGAACACATGAAAATCCTCCCTCTGGCAAGCCTAGTTACCAGGACAATACCAGGCTCTGAGATTTCAAGGCCAAGATCTGAGACTGAGAGACAACCCCTTGTGAATTATAGGAGGCAAGCTGTGGTGATTTTACAAGGCTGATGTTACAGGCAGCAGGATCTAATAATGTCATTTAACCAGGATAAAATAAACAGCCACAGTTACAGACTACCACTCAAATCTAGAAGCCCAAATGAGGGAAAACATAAATACGTATACTTTTCAAATCAGTGCTATCACCCTGAGATTCCTCCTTTTCACTCTGAGAATAGCTGTGACTCACAGTAGGGTTCTGCAGACAGAAAACTGGCTCTCAGATCTCTTAAACTGATTGAAAATGTCAGGGACTGAGCTTGGGGTATTCTGCATGCTAACCATAGACTCCACTCTCACTCCCTTAAAGCCAAGGCTTTTGATAATGCTCCTATTTAAAAGAAATGAGAACAATAATTAGTTGTAAAGGTCCAATTGACTCTAACAATGGAAAGCATCAGTCAATATCAATGAATAAGCTTACCCTCTAGAATTTGATGGAGACAATGCATAGGGTGCCCATTGCCGGGCAAAGGACAGTCAGTCATAACAAATGGTCTGGAGGTGTTGAAGCTGGTGCCATCAAATATTGAAAAGCCTTTCCCTATTTGGAGAAAAAATAAATAATAGAGTACAGATTTGAATTATGAAAGGAATCCATTATTGCTAATAAATAAATCACATAAAGCCCACCCTGAAGCCTTACAGTGGATGTAGCCCTGGGCTGTGCAAGTTCTGTACATTCAGATGGAAAACATTGTTTTGCCTGTTGGTTATCTGTTACAGAATTAGATGCCATTTTGTCAGGGCCACTAGAAGTCAGGGAATAGGATTCCTTAGCCTTAGGACCAAAAGGAAACATGCACAGGAGATTAGCACACTCATCTTCCTGTACAAGTGGTTGTTATTATTATTTATTATTATTATTATTATTATTATTATTATTATTATTATTTCCTGCCCTTCTCCTCAGACTGGGACTCAGGGTGGCTTACAACATTAAAAAACAGTACAATTAAAAACATACAAAAATAGTACAATTAAAACAGAATTATTAAATTACTACAAAGATTAAAACAGATTACAAATACTTTTAAAAGATTAAAATGTTTAAAATACATTAAAACAATATAACACCCCAGGCCATTCTTTAAAAGGTTTCTGTTTTGAATGTTTCTCTGAAGAGGAAGGTTTTAGCCTGTTAGCGGAAGGCCATCAAGGAAAGGGCCATTCTGGTCTCCTTAGACAGGGAGTTCCAGAGTCTAGGGGCAGCCATGGAAAAGGCCATCTCTCGTGTCCCCACCGACTGTGCTTACGATGGTGGTGGGATAGAGAGAAGGGCCTCCCCTGAGGATCTCAGAGCCCAGGCCGGCTCATAGAGGGAGATATGGGGGGGAAGCAGACCAGGGCGTCCGGGACGCCCTGGGACGGTGCGCCGCGGGACCACGGCAGCCGCACCGCGGCACACCAGCGGCGTCCCTGAAAGGAGCGCTAAATTGGCGCTTCTTTCAGAAGTCAGGGAAAGTGCGCCCTAAACGCATCGGGCACACTTTCCCTGGCTTTTCTGCCGCAGCATGTGAGGACGCTGCGGCGGGAGGTTGCCCTCGGCGCGCCGCCCGTGCGGAGGGCCGGCAGCTCCGAGGGCAACCTCGGGAGGAGGAAGGGGTGCCGATCGTGCGGCTGCCCTTCCTCTTCCCTGCCTCGGAGACAACCTTATTAGTCGTCTGCCGAGGCCCATGGTCTGCCAAATAGCCTGGACCTGAGCCATATAGTTACTAAGCAAGGGCCACTCTTGTGTTGAAACTACATGATCTCTAGGCCTCTTGGTGGTGAAGGTGGTGACCTGGGCAGAGGGCAAGCAGTGCAGGTTCAAGAGGCATTATTCTAAAAAATCCAAACTGGAAGATCACTTCGAATTTTAACACACACACTCACCCTGCTTCATTTAATTTTTTTATCTTTATTTTTAGGGAAGAGATGCTAAGGAACTCTGTGCTTTATTTTTAAGGCATAAAGCACCATTCCTAAAAGCAGGAATTGTTAGGAAATGTGAGATATAGTAGTGGATCTCTCTAATAGTGTAATCAAGTTGGCAGGGCAGAAGATGGCTAACAATCAGTTCCACCCTAAGTATGCACATGTAGGGTCAAGCAGAAAGTTTAATCTTCTTCTGATCATTTTCACCCCCTCCTCTCTTCAACAGTCTTTTCTGGGTCTGATGGAGCTGTTGGCTGGGTGGCAAAGGGAGGCAACTCTCTTTACTGGCCAGCCAGTAGACCACTGGACCCAGAAGGCAGCCCAGTCCCCCCAGCAGTCACTGGTG
Source organism: Phrynosoma blainvillii (assembly GCA_026167975.1). NCBI lineage: Eukaryota > Metazoa > Chordata > Lepidosauria > Squamata > Phrynosomatidae > Phrynosoma > Phrynosoma blainvillii. Next base: position 49,494,778 of record JANUYF010000001.1, on the reverse strand, counting down.
GGAGTGAGTTGCTGATGTCACCCTGCAGCCTTTTTTGGATGTGGCGGAGCTGATGGCCAGTCAGGAAAGGAAGCCAACTCACTTTACTGTCTGGCCAGCAGAACAACTGCTGGTGGGCTGCTCCTGCTGCACTGTAGCTTTATCTGAGTCTGGTGGATCTGCTGGGCAAGCAAGAGAGGGAGGAAACTTGCTGTCCCACTCAGCCAGCAGAGCCACCAGTCCTGGAAGGCAGGCCTTTCTCATCAATGGCCACTGGTGGGACCTTTTCTAGGTGAGAAAGGGAGAAGACTTGCTTTCCCATCCAGCCAGCAGAGACACAAGACCTGGAAGGTAGCCCCTTCCCACCAGCACACAAGGTGCCATCCCTCTCTGAGTTGCTACTCAGTGTGATTCAGACCGCCTACACCTCATAGTGATGCCTCTGGTTGCCTTTGAAAGAAATATGGCTTCACTAGCAAATTAATTCTGCACAATCAAATTCCTTAGACAGAGGGGAGAAGAAAAAAGGCCACAGATTAGAAGGATGCAAGAAGAGAGAGGTGTGGGGAAGCATAACAAGAAGACAGCAAACATGCAAATTATTAGTTAGAGAGTATGAGCATGCCAAAGTTGCTTACTCTAACAGGAATAACCATTCCCCCACCCATTTCTTTTTAAAAAGAAAGGGAGTTTATAGGAGTCTTTGAATTAAAAACTAAAAGCAGAATTACCTGTAGGTGGCCCCCCATAGGCCACATTTTTTTTTAAAAAAACCCACCTCTTTGAATCATACTTTGTATCTGTTCCATAGAAGTATCCTCCAGTTTCAAGAATGATATTTGCAAACCTATAGGGAAAGCAGGAATTCAAGAACTGAAGTACCTCAGCCTGGGGAGATGATCCCCCAACTTTATTGAAAGAATATCTATGAGCAGGGACAATGAGGGTGGGATGGGGAGAGGGAGCCAGTATGAATTACCCAAGACTGGAGGTCTAGAAAGGGGGCTGGTTCCAGCTATGTTACATATGCTTTGGTCTTTCAAGCAGAAGAGCCCCAAATCCTTTATTTTTTGATCCATCGAAAGCCAGCATGGTGTAGTGGTTTGGGTGTTGGACTAGGACTCTAGGAGAGCAGGGTTCAAGTCTCCACTAGGCCATGGAAACCCACTGGGTGACCTTGGGCAAGTCATTCTTAGCCTCAGAGGAAGGCAAAAGCAAATTCCCTCTGAACAAATTCTTCCAAGAAAATCCTATGATAGATTTGCCTTGGGGTCATCATAAGTCATAAATGACTTGAGGGACCAGAATAACAAGAGCAGGAGGAGTGGGCACCAGCCATATGTACAACAGAGCAGTCTGTGAATATTTATCTCACAGCAAAATGGCCTCAAATTACATAGCAAATACTGCAGAAGTCTGTCTGTTTGTGAATGTAGTTGGCACCCATGCTTCCTGTTCTCAGATCTACAGTGTTAGGTGACTGAAGTGAGAAGCACATGAGACAAGAATATAGAAAGCCTGCCTGACATATCCTGAGAGATCCTTCAAGATCTCTAATCTCATGGGATTCTGGAACTGCTGCTTGAGCCAAGCTTTATATAGGCCTGTCCCATGTGTACCAGCTAATCTTGAGCTGGTTATGCAACAAAGAGGACTGTCCAATATTGTTGTTGTTGTTGTTATAGTTGCCTTCAAGCTGCTGCCAACTTATGGCAACCCTAAGGTGAACCTGTCATGCGGTGTTCTTGGCAAGTTTCTTCAGAGGGTGTTTGCCATTGCCATCCTCTGAGGCCAAGAGAGAGTGATTTGTCCAAGGTCACCCAGCGGATTTCATGGCCAAGCTGGCAATCAAACCCAGGTCTCCAGAATCCTAGTCCAACACTCAAACCATTATTGTTTGAAAAACCTGGTAATCTTAACTGGGAGGGGGGTTTGGTGTTGTTTCCCCCCCTCCCATGGCCTAAACATATACTCTCTCAACATTCCTGTGTTTGAGAAGAGGAGTGTTGCATGGCTAGGTGGGCTAGCCCTCCCTCATGGCTAATCTATGTGTGTTAGGTATTAGCCTTTATTTATCACCTTCTTATGAAGGGAGATCATGGCCCAGTCTGTATGTACTGAAGAATCCCTTCATGTCCTATTTGGTGTGTCTGCTGCATACATTGGTATGTGGGAGTGGTTCATATTCTCAAACCTTTATGCCTTCTAAACTTCATCTTCTCCCTTCTCATTATACTCTGCTAGGTCCTTAGCAGAAGAACCAAAGAACATTGAGAGTCTCCATAAATCATTACCTGAGCAAACAAGTGATCTCTGAAAAGCTTTCTTCAGTCACCTTCCTGTCCCCACTCCCAGTATGCCAACTGTGTCTTGAACAGCAGTTTCAATCATTTTCTGCCACTTTCCACATCTTTAGACCTCCTTGCTGGGAGATGATGATTCTCCTGTTTTTAAATTTCTGTTTGCCACACAGCTTTTAAAGGCACTGGAATCCTTCCAGAAAATAACAACTTGAGGGATAATTTCGGACAATGCTGGGTGATGTTCTTTTACATTATGTGAGACTATAGCGGTGTATGTAATTAATCAAGCGATCAAACCATTTCAAAAAAATATTTGTACAAAACAGTAGAATTGATCTGCCCACACAACTACTTATACAAGCACCTTCACAGACGGTATATTTCCTTAAGCAGCTCTGAAAAACTGTTTGTGCCTCTATCAGATGGGTGTCAGAACACAAGAGCACATTAGGGGACATAATGAAGGTAGATTATGCCTTTTATGCTTTTACAATGTGCTTAAAAGCAATCATACCTTTTCTGGATAAATTAGTTTCTTTATGAAGGGACTTTGTGACTGTACTGAAAATCATTGGAAGACCATTGTAACCGGGAGGTTTAGGTGACATGCATATATTTTCTATTATATCCCTTAGCATGTGTCTCAAAAACATTAAGCACTAGTCAGCTTTGGTCATGACCTTGGCAGCTGAGCATGTTTTTTTTCTTAATGTGGCCTTGGAACGAAGGGAGCAGCTATCTGCCAAGGTGCATCCCAAATGATAAGTGCAGAGATAGTTGATCTGTTATCTATTCTTTAGATGAGTAGACCAAACACATGCATCAAGTGTCCCTGTCCAGCACTGGACTGAGGTGATTTAGGGGAGTGGGACAGTAGCAAGTAGTACAGTATAGCTTTGCCTATATAAATAAACCCCTAAGGAATTGTGCACAGGGAGCTCAGTGCAAACCAGGACAGTGGGTGCTGCACATCAGTGGTCTGGGTTGTCTCTGCTGTGATCTTCTAAGGCTCCCAATGGAAAAAGTAAGCCTGCTTGTTAGGATTTATAGCTTTCACATTTGTAACATCTTTATTAACTTGATGTGTCAATAAAGCCTTAAACCTTTCCCACAGTAAAGGTTATTGCTCCAGATCCAAAAGAACTTCTTGCCTTTGGCAAAACAGTGACCCACTGGAGATTTTTTCATTTACAGTGATAGTTGGGTTTGTTTTTTTAAAAAAATATATCAAAGTGCAACAGATACACAAATTGGTGAGTGGACTGGTTACAAAGATCCTGGACTTGAATGATGAGGAAATCAGAAGCAGGATGGAAAGATCTGTAGGAAAGGTCAAACAAATCAGAAGGAATTGATTCATTACAGGGAATGGGAACATGTGACTTTGGTCCAAAACATACTTCAGAAATAATCCAACCTGAGACCGCTGGCTCAGTGCTAAGGAAGCCTGGGAACTTTAGTTTATGGTGCGACCAGAGCTCTCACAGAGGAGGCTAAATGTCTCACCAAACTACAGTTCCCAGAATCCCCTAGCATTGAGCCAGGGCAGTTAAAGTGGTCTCAAACTTTATTATTTCTGCAGTGTGCTTTGGATCAATGTCTAAAAGTGAACTGGTTTCATAGTAAATGCATATGTTTTGCTGGAGGCTGTAGAATGGCAAGATGCTTCTCACCATCATCCACCTCAACATTAGGAGGAACTTCCTGACAGTGAGAGCTGTTCAACAGTGGAACACGCTCCCTCAGAGAGTGGTGGAGTTTCCTTCTTTGGAGGTCTTTAAATAGAGGCTGGATGGCCATCTGTCGGGGATGCTTTGATTTTGAGTTCCTGCATGGCAGGGGGTTGGACTGGATGGCCCTTGTGGTCTCTTCCAACTCTATGATTCTATGTACCTTGCTTCCTATAATTATCAGATGTCAGTGTCTGACATCTGATTTATATCAGATCTATATTTAAGAATGGCATAAGATTAATGTTACCCCAGCAGCTTTACTCCTGTATTGAAAGACATACTACTTCTGTTTCTGGAAGCACTATATAGCCAACATAACTAGTAGTGGTTGATGGCCTTATCCTCCATAAATTTACCTTACCTTCTTTTAAAGCCATGCCTGTGGTCACTACAGTTTGACTATGAGCTGGAAGATGTACTCTAGAATTATGACACGCAAAGAGTTAGGAGCTTCTTTCACTGCTTTGTTCACACCACACATTATCTCAGTCACTACCACCTACTTACTAACTTTCAAGACAAAAATAAAAAGTTCAAACCTTGCAGACATTTTTCAAAGTGGAGCAGCTTCACTGCCCAGTATGTCTGGTTGCCCCACTCTGCATATATTTCAGCTTTTCATTATCCTTTGCAAAATTCTTCCCTCTCATCTCTAAATTGTGTGTAGCTCTGAGTACTACTCTAATCCAATTACTTATTCAACAGGAGTCCAGTTCAGTAGATAGTGGCAAAACTAGGGAGGTGAAGGGGTGCAGACTGCACTGGGTGACACCAACAGAGGGGGTGACACTGGGCAGCAGAGAGGTATCTTAAGGTCCCTCCCTTTGAAAGAAAGGGGGGACTCTTCCTGGCATGTCACTCTCCTTTGAAGGGATTGAAAATGGGCTGAAACTATGGACCTTTCTCCATGTTTCCCCCTCTTGATCTGTTTGGCTTCTTGGTGCCATTGTCCTCTGGAGGGGGGGGGGTGCTGCTGCTGCTTGCTGTGACTTCCTTTTTTCTTGAAGATGGAGATCTTTTGTAATTAAAAAACTGTTCTTTCTCAGGGAGGCAAGTCTTTGCTGTCTCAGCTGGAGGGTTGGCAGTAACAGGATGCTGGGTTCTTTGGGGTGTGACCATCCTCTTCATTTGCACCCCCATCCTAGAAGATCCATAGAGATGACATCATGAGTTGCCACACTGGTTGATACCAACCCTAGTGACATCACTGTCAATAGAACCTCTCTAGAGTAAAACAATGGACTAGGAAAGGTAATTTTATAAAGTAGTTACTTACAGTTAAAGTTCTGAACCTCCCTCACAAAATAGTTAGTCATCATTATAATTATAATTTTAAAAGCAACATTTGATTTCTTTTTCTTAAAAGTAAAAATTAATTACCTTTTAATGGCATTTTTTATTTTAAAAATATCTGAATGTGACAAACCACTGACCCGTGTTTCACCCTGCCCCACTCTTCCTCATCCATCTTGCTGCTTCAACATCCACAACACAGCATGACCCATCAGCCCCTATGGTCAACATGAGCCAGTGCTGCAACTGTGTGATATGTCTTCTCTGCTATTTAATGAGGCCACATCCACATAACTATATAAATAATTAAAAGTTACAGTTACACTACAGAAGGACTAAGGTTAGCATTAAATTACATTTAATTAAACAGTCATGCGTCAGTTAACAAAGCCTGTGACAAAGAATCTCCTTTTTACCTAGTCTTTTTATAGGAGCCCTACACATTCCAGCCCCCTATTCTTTGTTTAGCTGGGGGAAAAAAATTATGTTATTTTGTTTTGTTTTTGTTTTTTGCAGCATTGCCAGTTCCCATCAGTCCTGGTGAATGGTGAGGATGGTGAAGGCAGCTGGAGACTTTCATTGTTGGGTTGTAGCAGCACGTCTGCAGCAAACAATACATTAATGCTTGATCTAGGAATGAATGCCATTTTACTCTAGGTGATCCTAATGTAGTTGTGTGTGCCTACATATAACAGATAAGGTAAATAGCTGCCTCTGCAATCATTTCTGACCATGTGTGAAGAGCAAAACAGAAAGAAAAGGGGAAAGCAGATTAGTCTGCCTTACCAGCTGTTCCGCTGTGCTGGTGACCTGTAGGTTTTCCCACCAAAATGGAAATGAAGAAAAAAAAATCATCCTGGGATGCATTTTGGAAGAAGCTTTCTCTAGGAGATTTAAAATGTTTTTGTTTACATATGCAAGGCTTATCTGACCTGCTTGTTTCATTTCACATTTCACACCAGGAGCCCTGGTGGCGCAGTGGTTAAATGCCTGTACTGCAGCCACTCACTCATAGACCACAAGGTTGTAAGTTCAGTACTATTCAGGGCTCAGGCTAGACTCAGGCCTGCATCCTTCCAAGGTTGCTAAAATGAGTACCCAGCTGTTGGGGGGCAATGAGCTTACAGTTGTAAACCGCTTAAACACCCCATAGCGTGGTATGAAGCGGTATATAAATGAAACTGCTTTGCTTTATAATGTCAGTTTTGAGTAAAATGTTTGCTGAAATATGCTAAACTGTTCTTATTTCTGATGCAAGAACCTATGTCTATTCTTTCCATGTTATTTCTACCTCTGGTATCAAAGATTCTGTTAAAGAAGTAAAACAAGGGCACATCTACCTTGTTAATTGAGGTATACCTTTACATTTGTTTTGGAAAGATTAAAGGTTTAAAAGTAACTTGTAATATGTGTAACTAATTGCCTCCAAGATCTGAAAGAGATCATTGCCTCCCAAGATGCTTTTTCTTGACGAAATGGCTTGCCTGTCTGAGATTTGAAGTTCAAAGTACAAGGTGTGGCTTTCTTAGGTCCTTGCCTTGGGAAAGCTATTATGGAAGGAACTGCTGACTGGTTTGTATAGTTTTGATGGATGACACCTGCTTCCTATCTATTCTAGAAGCTGGTCTTGTGCAAGACTCAAATTATTGTTCAAATCCAATTTATCTTGCCCATACTGTAATCAAGCACAAATTATTTTGAAAGTTTGTAGAATGGTGATTTTTGCACCATCCAGCTGAACACTTGTGAGCAGATTATAACCATTAATGTCCCCCCTCCTTCAATGCATATACACTGGGGGAATGATGGCTTTAACTGGATAATAGTCAAAATTACTCAAGTTCATTTAATTTCACTCACAGCTTCATTAGCAAGTTCTTAAAATTCAAAGGCACTGCATCATTTGTTATAGTTGTTAATTGCTGTCAGGTCGACTGACTTATTGTAACCCTATGAATGAGAGACCTCCAACAGCCCTGTTCCAGTTATCCAAACTCAAAGTTGTGGCATTCTTGATTGAGTCTATTCAATTGTAATAGGATATCTCTCTTTTTCTACTGCCTTCCACCTTATCAGACATTGTTCTCTTTTCTAGTGAGTCATGTACCCCACAATATTCTTGCAAACAAGATAGTAAAATATGGGCTAGATAATACAACTGTTAGGTGGATTAGTAACTGGTTGACTGACCAAGCCCAAAGGGTGCTCAGAAATGGCTCCTTTTCATCCTGGACAGAAGGGACCAGTGGGGTGCCAAAGGGTTCTGTCCTGGGCCCAGTGCTCTTCAACATCATTATCAACTATTTGGATGAAGAAATAGGGGGCATGCTTCTCAAATTTGCAAGTGACACCAAATTAGGAGGAGTAACTAATACCCCAGAAGACAGGATGAAAATTCAGGTAGACCCTAATAGATTATAAAGCTGGGCCAAAGCTAACAAAATGAATTTCAACACAGAGAAATGTAAGGTACTGCACTTAGGGGAAAAAATGAAATGCACAGATATAAGATGGGGGACACCTGGCTTAATGAGGCATGTGAAAGGGATCTAGGAGTCCTAGTGGACCACAAGTCAACAGTGTGATGCCGCAGCTAAAAAGGTCAATGCAATTTTAGGCTGCATTAGTAGAAGTATAGTATCTAGATCAAGGGAAGTAATAAGCCCACTGTATTCTGCTTTGGTCAGGCCACACCTGGAATGCTGTGTCCAGTTCTGGGCACCACAGTTCAAAAAGGATGTTGAAAAACTGGAGCGTGCCCAGATGAGAGCAACTAAAATGGTGAAGGGTATGGAAACCATGCCTTATGAGGAAACTGAGTATGTTTATCCTAGAGAACAGACGGTTAAGAGGAGATATGATAGCCCTGTTTAAATATTTGAAGGGATGTCATATTGAGGAGGGCGCTAGCTTGTTTTCTGCTGCCCCAGAGAACAGGACTCGGAACAATGGATGCAAGCTGCAGGAAAAAAAGATTCCACCTCAATGTGAAGTCGTAGGCTTTCATGGCCGGCATCCATAGTTTTTGTGGGTTTTTCGGGCTGTGTGGCCATGTTCTAGAAGAGTTTCTTTCTGACGTTTCGCCAGCATCTGTGCTAGCCACAGATGCTGGCGAAACGTCAGAAAGAAACTCTTCTAGAACATGGCCACACATCCCGAAAAACCCACAAATTCCACCTCAATATTAGGAGGAACCTCCTGACAGTGAGAGCTGTTCGACAGTGGAACACACTCCCTCGGAGTGTGGTGGAGTCTCCTTCTTTGGAGGTCTTTAAACAGAGGCTGGATGGCCAGGGATGCTTTGATTTTGAGTTCCTGCATGGCAGGGGGGTTGGACTGGATGGCCCTTATGGTCTCTTCCAACTCTATGATTCTATGAGTCTATGATTCTATGTCTTTTCTAGGGAGCAAGCATGGTGAAGTGGTTTGATTGTGACTCTGGAGACCAGGGTTCAAATCTCTTCTTGGCCATGGAAATTCACTAGATTACCTTGGACAAGTCACAGTCTCTTAGCCTCAGAGGAAGGAACAGACAAGCCCCTCTGAACAAATTCTTCCCCCAAAACTCAGTGATAGATTCACATTAGGTTTGCCATAAATCAGAAAGGAGTTGAAGGCATACAACAACAGCCAGCATGTATTCTCATGATATCTCCAAAGCACAACATTCTCAGTTTAGTCATCTTGGCTTCTAGGCTTGATTTGGTCTTTGCCATATAATTGTCTTTTTGGCAGTCCTTGGTATCAGAACTCTCCTCCAGCACCACATTTCAAACGTGTTGATTTTTGTCCCATCAGCTTTCACTTCACTGTCCAGCTTTCACTACCATACACAGAAATCTGAATATGATAGCACGGACAATCCTGACTTTGGTATTCAGTGTTACACCTTTACACTTCAGGATCTTGTCTAGTTTCTTCATAGCTGCTTTTCCACGTCCTAGTCTTCTTATGATTTCTTGACCACAGTCTTCTTATTAATGACTGAGCCAAGGTATGGAAAATCTTCAACTCTTTCAATGTCTTCATTATCTACTTTAAAGTTATGTAAATCATCTGTGGCCATTATTTTTGTTTTCTTAATCTTGAGTTGTAAACCTGCCTTTGCACTTTCTTTCTTGACTTTCTTCAGTAATCGTTCCAAGCCTTTGCTATTTTTTGCTAGAAGTATGGTGCCATCTGTATATCTGAAACTGTTGATGTTCCTTCCTCCAAATTTCATGCCTCCTTCCTCTGAATCCAATTCTGCTTTACGTATGATATGTTCAGCATACATGTTAAACAGCTAGGGTGATAAAATACATCCTTGCCTGATCCCCATGCCACTTGAAAACCATTCTTTTCTTTCATATTCTGTCTTGATGGTATGCTTGTTTTGAGTACAAGTTATGCATCCAGCCAATCAACTGTTGTGTCACTCCCATTTCAACAACATTAAAACCTACTCCATTTTAAACAGTAATACAAATGAAAAGTGCTAAAATTGTTATAGTACTGTATATCTAAAGCTGGATGGGTAAGAAGTTAGAAGGTGTTCAGCATAGGGTGGCATTCTGGTTGCACTTAAGATTTACTTGTATGATGTACTCTCAGTGCGATACCTGATGCTCAGTCTGAAAGTGGTCATGTACTCAAGCCTTCTGATAATCCAAAAAAGTATTTCTACAGCTCTCCCGGTGTTGTTGGATTCCAGTTCCCATCAGTCCTGGTGAATGGTGAGGAATGTTGGTTATGGTAGTTTCTGCAATGTCTGGAAAGGCAATGCTTCCCCACCTTGTTGTTGTTAATTGTCCTCGAGTCAACACTGACTTATGGCAACACCATGGATGAGACATCTCCAAGCCCCCCATCCTCCATTGTTCTGCTTATGTCTTGTAGATTCATGTTCATGATCTCCTTAATTGAGCCTAGCCATCTGGTTTGTGGTCTTCCTCCCTTTTTACTGTTCTCGGACTTTACTATTATTATTGTCTTTTTAAGTGAGTCATGCCTTCTCATGATGTGGTTAAAATACAACAGCTTCAGTTTCATCATCTTGGCTTCCAAGGAGATTCCAGGCTTGATCTGTTCAAGGACCCATTTGTTTGTCTTTTGGGCTGTCCACAGCACCCTTCAACAACACATCTGAAATGAATTGATCTTTTTCCTTATCCGCTTTTTTTTACTATTCAGCTCTCACCTACATATATGGTGATGGGGAATACTATGGCTTGGACAATTCTGAGTTTGGTGCTCAGTTATCTTTATTCCTAAGACCTTTTCTAGTTCTTTCATTCCTGCCCTTCCCATTCCTAGTCTTCTTATTTCTTTGTTGCAATCACCATTCTGATCAATGTGTAATCAGACCAGCCTGACTATATTGTTCAGGCATTCCATTAGTCTAAAGACAGAATTAACAGGATGAGGGGCAAGAGAAATACAAAATTTTGTACAGCTGAGAAAGAAAGACAAATGAGTGTTACAGTATTAATAGTTAAAAGGAACTGCAAGCCTCAAAACCATTAAATGAGATCATTCTGAATTCTTGAGTTGAATGGTTCTCCCCCCGCCTCTCCATGAATTCCCCAAGGAACTCATGGCGATGGTGTGTGTGTGTGGGGGGTGTTTCATGGGAAACTACAGTTGGCTCATTAGATGGGAATTCACAAGATACAGTTTTATGGCTCCATCTGTTGAAAATATATAGTTCTGTTAAGTCTTTGGAGATGTTACAAGCTTTGGACAAGCACAAGTTCGTCTTTAAATGTATCTGCTTTCATAAAAAGCAAAGGAGGAGCTCTGTACAGAAAAACAAATGGATAATTTCTGAGCAGATGTGTGTAAAGAATACATTTCATGATGTGATGAATGTTAAATGCAAAAAAAAAAAAGACAAGAGTCTACAGAGTGAGCTGAAGGAGACAAGATGGTGGGTTGCTAGAACTGTCCACCACATCCTAAAGCATGTACTACAACAAAGGAAGACAATAGGGATGGAAGTAAAATTTATAGATATTAAAATCCCAAGTGAAACGGATTTCTTGAGTATTTGAGAGTCCTAGATAGACAAGAATATTTGCAGTTTAGGACTGATTCTGCATGAAAAATGCGTGTGTGATTTCTGCACAGAAAACAATGATTCTGCATGGAAAGCATGATTTTCTATCCTAAAAACAACACTTCTGGACAGAAAACATTGTTTTCTGTGCAAAAATCCCATAGACACACAAACCCCAAACTGCAAATAATCCTTATATACTACAGATTATGGGTAATCTTTGGAATATAGTCCTCGGAAACTACAGATTCAGGTGTGGAGAAAATGGTTAAATTACTTGTTCTTGGCCATGAGAATGAACAATTTTCAAAGATTTACATCCCTGTTGGCCAGCATTCCCAGGCTGGGGACCAAAACACGACTTTCTCCCTCCCTACCACATAACCCATTATTTGCTGTGCTGTCACAGGATTTTCTTAGGTCACATTTGCAAATAAAACCCAGCAATAACTGTCGGAACTCTGTATGGTGCTGGGAGGTGCTAGTGCATCTTCTGGACCACAGAGCCCTGTGAAACTGCAGGAAAGGCTGATCATTTCATTCTCTTTCAGAAGAAAAAGTAAGAAGTGGTTTAGGAGAGATGGGAGTGGTAGAGAGGAGACACAAAACTGGAAAATGAGAGTCACGTGTACCCTTCAAAGCACATGTTGCTAGTTTCCACAATTTGGTTTATTCCCCTCCTGCTCTCAGTAAATGTGAAAAGGTCATTTTAGGGGTGTGATTATTGGTAGTCCCAGCCCCTTGTCTTACTGTTGTGAGCAAAACATGTTTGATGTTATCATGTGTACAGCTAAAACAGCCTGGCTTGCACCTCTGACAAATTGCAACTTTTAGCAAATACATAGTTGTAGGAGATTATGATGTCATGTGCTCTGAATTCTTGTGTGTGTATTTTTAGGCCTGCCATACACATACTAAGTTTAACTTCCTTTCAGCAGTGGGAGCATAAACTCTTTTGACAATTAGTTGTGTGAGAGTTTGAGAAGCCAGGTCATGTAATTGGATTAATGTGCTCCATTCCTGGGCCGGCCAGCCAAATTAGTCAGTGGCCTAAACTCTTTTCACACAGTTTGACTGTGATCTAAGGACAAGGCTAGCTGTAATGTAACCTGCTGTTTTCATATCCCAAAATGGATTCTCCTGTAACAGCAAAATACTCAGTAAAAGTGTTATCCTTGTACTTATTGACCTGTATTTCCATAAGAAAACTCTCTGCTGTTAAGAGAAGAGAGGCCATCCAAGGTAATAATTTGTCTTAGAAGTTCCCTTGCATGCATACAGCTATGTATGACCAGTGTGCAAAGGTCACCAAAGATCCATCAATGGCACCAAATATAAATATTGAGAAAGGCAACACTGAAGTGGAGAATGACTCTGTAATGGGAGAAATTTTTTTAAATCAGAGTGGACAACTTTACTGGGGCAAGAGGCCAAATTTCCATACACACCCTATACAATTGCTGGTTTCACTCCCTGGGTCCCATCCAACGGTGTCAAAATACCTTTCCCCCCACCTTTTCTTCTTCAAAATGATGACTGCAAGTGACTTGGTCCTGAATTCTTGAACCCTTACAGTGTCACACTCTGTCACTATTGGAGGAGAAACAGAGGGAAAAGAAGCTATTAGAGAGATGGTGATTCTGAAGAGGTTTGGTGGGGTTGGGGAAGGCTTTTCTTTTTGTATGTTTGCACACATTAGAGAGGGCTTTGGGTGTGGGTCTTAGCATTTTTTTCTCTGATTTATGCCAGGTTGTTTTTAAATGGGGGTTCTAGGGCTTTGAGAGATTATGGAAGGCTTCAGTGGTTGTAAAAATGCAGCACAGGAATCTCATGTAGCCTATGGGTTGCAGTTTCTGCAGATGTGTTTTAAAGGACTTTGAAGTTTTCTAATCTAACTTTCTGGATCAAGATCCTCCTTTGACAAACTTTGCTAACAGAATGTGGTGGAAGGATATAATTTATGATCAGAGCGAGACCAAGACAATTTGCTGCATACGGTGGAGCAAGAAATGGGGCCCTGCTTGAGTAAAGGTACATAATATTTTAAGCCAGCCAAGTGATTTATTGATTTATTTAAGGATATTTTATACTATTTTTAATTTAATTTAAATGCTGCTTACCGTTATTTTTTAAAAAACAAAAATTTGAGAGCACTATTATTATTTTCCATGACACCCCAAATCCATTGCCCCACACTATCTTACAATAGGGCTGGTACTAAAGGGATTATAATGAATGAAAAGCATAAGAATCACATTTTCTGGATTAGTTTGATGACTACAGGAGGTTCCAGGGCACTAGTTAACTCCAGTAGTTGAAGAAGCTGCATATCATCTGTCCCATTGAAAGCTTGCACCAGGATTTAAAGATATGGTGAGTAGATATAGATGTTATTTAAAGGAGATGGGGATAAAAGTTGTGCATGATTTGTGCTTCCTATTCTCTATGCTCCTTTCTATTGTCTGACATGAACATTTTGCAGCTTCCTCTGATGGTGACATGCATAGGCTCCCATGGAATAGACAACTTGCACATTTAATTATAAAGACAAAATGTGAAAGTCTCTTTTAGCTATTATAGAAGCTAAAGTGTAAGTCATACTTCCTCTTGGCTTCCTACTAATCCATCACTGCTTCCTCCTCTTCTTCCTCAGGTATAGGCTATGAATCCTATTGCTTACAAAACCAAAATGAGATCATCCAAACACTAGGTTTGGGGGGAGCACCAAAGTGTTAAGAACTACAAGAGCCTTTAGAAAAGATAGAAGGACAAAAAGAGAGACAAGAAAGATTTGGCATATTTAATATTCAGAGCCCTCCAAAGATGAATATTTTATTGTAGCCTTCCTCAAACTGATTTCCACCAGCAGTTTTGGACTCAGGCATGAGTTGATCTTTTCGTATCAGTTTCTTTCCATTTCTTATTTTCCCAGTCATTTTATCCCAAATTTTGTTCATTTTATCCCAAACTTTGAGAATATTTCAAATCTCAAGTTTGATAGGTTCCAAACTTTGGAAATCTTTTAGAACTTTGCATGAAATATATGTGCATTTTGTCTGCTTTTCACCTCATACATGTATTTTTGTACAATACACAGCTATGCATAACATACACATTTGGTTAGTGAAGAATAATGAAGTTTCAGTTTGGATATTGTTTTCAAAAGGGCAAAATTAGGGGAGCATGCAGTAAAATGGAAATGGAATGAATTTGTCCCCTACCCATTTGGATTGCAGCTTCCTTCAGCTCTGAGATACATCTGAGGAAGTAGACTGAAGTCTACAAAAGCTCAAGCTGCCAATTTCTTTCTTTCAGTTAGTCTCAAAGGTGCTACAAGATCTCTCTACATGGAGTGCATAAAGTTAGAGAAAGTGTCTGTTCCACTATTCCTGTTCTTGGTATTATGGAACTGAAACTCATGGTGGCCAAAATGTACCTCACACTCCATATGAACCCCATTTTTGCTCTGGCCTTGCTTCCTTGTAGCCTTCATTGTGCATGGAGGCATCTGCTCAGGAGCTCCTGTGAGGACATGCACATATTAAAAATATTTCTGGTTTTGGTTCCTTATAAGCTTGTTTGCTTTGACTCCTTGAAAGCAAGCTGCAGTGAAGTGTGCAAGGTCAGCCAGCCATGCACTATCAGTCAAACCAATCACAGCCATGCACTTCATACACATCTTTCATTTGTAGCCTACAAGTTGGTCAGGTTATGTGGGTTTTCAGTCTATTTTTAACTCAGTGATCTGTCATTGGGGGCTTTAGGGAGCTCTTAGCTAGATGCCTCAGGATTTGTAATGTAATAGCAGAGTATATTATAGGATTTCCTCTACCACTTTTTAGAAACAGCAGGTGCAATGTCAGCATTCAAATGCTGATAACAAAATGCAGATACCATTACAAATGCATTGCATAACACAGCTAACCTTGGGAATATTAGCTCTGTCTGATGATCAACAAACACTGAAAGTACAACCTCTTTTTTGGGCATTTTATTCTAACTGTCTACTCTCAGAAGTAGCTGGCTAGCTGGCTTCTTCACCATGTCTTCTTGGCTTGTCCATTGGTTCTGATAGACTCTTTCCTCCTTGATGAAGACTGCTGTTCACAGCAGAGGCCGACAAGAGTTCCTATTCACTATTCTGTTCCATTCTCTAAGTATGTTTATAATTTTATACAAAATCCTGTTCATCAATCTGTCTAGCTTCTCCCAAATCATCATGTTGGCACAGGCAGATAAAGGAAACCAATGGGATTGGCTCTTCCATTAGGTAGAGCAAGGCACCCATCTCAAGTGCTGGGGCAGGGGGCAGTGGTAAGGTGCCAAACAACTGAACTAGGTGGCCTGCCCTATTCCTCTCTAAGCTAGACTCCTGTGGAAAGCATAGTTCTATCAGTAGTATTGGAGTAAGATGGTATTTATTCTTATTTATTTCATTTGTATGCCACCTCTCTCCCAAGATGACTCCTAGCCAGAGTCAATTTTAAAAATCTTCACAAAAAAATTAAAAAGAATTAAAGCAGGGGTAGGCAACCTTTCCCCTTTAAGGGCCGAGGGACTTTAGCTCCCAGAAGCCTCAGCCATGTTGGCCAATAGTCCCATGTTGGCCAATAGCTCCTGGGATTCTGGGAGCTGAAGTCTCTCAGCCCTTAAAGGGGAAAGGTTGCCTACCCCTGAATTAAAGCCACCAGATAAAACCATATAAAAGCATTTAAAAGATGTGCAAAAGTTTCAAAATATAAATAAAACATCCCAATAGTTGGGAAGGTAGGAAATTCAGAATAGATAAAAGGAACCGTGATTTAACCCAGTGCTTAATTAAACTGTGGAAATCGCCCACACAAAAATGCATGGTATCTGCCAACTTGGATTGCTTTAAAAGCATGGAGGATACAACCATCACTAGCCTAGTAGTCAGGATAACTACATATCACCACCAGTATTAGAGGAAGCATAGCAATTGCTGGGAAATGCAATAGGCATGGTGCTCTTGCAACCATTCCCTGCTTGTTAGATTCACACAGGCAACTGGTCAGCCACTATGTAAACAGAATGCTGAACCAGATATCAAAACATGATAGTTTAAACATATGGTTACATTTCTGTACATATTCTCACCATGGGCAGGTTTCTGCCTTCATATTTTGGGGAGCTTTTGAGGCTATATCAGCATGGGGGTCCCCTTGTAAACTATGTCTGGCATCCCAATGTCATAGATATGTGTAGCACAGGTGACACAAAGAATGGTTTCTTCTACTGTACTTGCAAGAGCAACATCAAGCCTGCATATTCATATGGTTAAAATTAACGTCCATTGATTTCACTGCAGAGTAATTGCATATGCCAACAGTTTGTACATGAACAGCCATTACCCCAAGTAGGGATGGGAAAATAGTCTTTTATATCTGCACTGACATGTGGTGTGTGTGTGTTTAAATTGAACCTCAAATTCTTTCTGGCCTAAACATAAAGAAATCTGCACATTTTGGTAATTTCTTCAAAAACAAACTGAAAAATTTCTTTCATTTGCATGTGCTAGATTTAGTAAATCTAGGCTAGCCTCATCATGGAAAAGACAATTTTGTGACTGCCTGCCTTTTAAATGTATCTGTTGAGAAAGAAAGAGGTGGTGACCCTAATTCAGCATCAACATGGCACAGTGAACAGGGATTTTAAGAATAAATCATCCAAAGTCTCAGGCCATATTCACACAGCACAATTATAGCAGTTTGAAACCAATTTAATTGCCATACCTCCATCCTATCAGATCTTGGAATTTTTAGTTAAAAATAAATTTAATTATGTCACCCTTTACATTAGAAAATTTGCAGCTTAATTGATCTTAACTAATTAGTTTCTGCCTTTGGACAGCAGGAGATGAAAACAGCAGACTCAAGACCAGCAGATACAAATTCCTGTGTATACCACAGGCCTCTGGTTGTTATTTCTGGAATTAGTCCTGTTTCCACCAGATTACTAGAAGTACTACCAAAGCATAAGACCCACCAACTCCTCTGAGAAAATAGCAGACAAATATGTATGTGAAACCAGAGAGATGTTATTACTGGTTAGCATTTTTACAACAAAGCTCCCTATACATGTCTAGTCAGAATAATTGAATGGAATGTGACTTACCTCCAGGAAAGTGAGTATGGGATTGCAGCCTTAGTATACTCACAATAGGTCTTGCACATGGTCTCAGTCATATCTGTAATGAATCTATCAGAATTCTACATACGTTAAGCAAGACTAATAAATGAATAGAGGAAAAGTGGGATATATGGGTAGTTCCAATTAGAGTAGACTAACTGAACCAATTACTGAGTGGTGACTCAACACACAGGTAAATTAATGTGATTCAGTGGCTCTGTTCTAATTGGGACTAACAATAGTAGATGAAAGGGTTGGATGCCCAGTTGACAGGACCAGTGAAATCAACTGGACAAACTAATCATCACTTACGTCTTTTGATTTCTAAGCATTTCTAAGAATGAAACCAATCTAATGTTACTATTTTTAGAAACATAACATGGTGGAGTGGTAGAGTGGTGAGCTAGGATGGAGGGGAGGATTCAAATCCTTACTTGGGACTTTATCACATGGGGAAAATCCCATACAGAAATGGGATTTAAACAGAAAACCCCCCGCAAAAGCGGGTAGATTTTCACACGATGTCGATGTTAAATTGTGCTTAACTCAAATGGAAAGTAGTCAAAAGCAGGAAAATCCCAAAAGTAAAAAGAAGCAGCTTTTGACTACTTTCCTTTCAGATTAAGCACAATTTAACATCGATATGTGTGCAAATCCACCCACTTTTGCAGGTTTCCCCCACTTTTTAAATCCCGTTTCTGTACAGGATTTTCCTCGTGTGATAAAGTCCTTGGTCATGTAGCTCACTAGATGACATTGGACCAGTCACTCTATCTCAGACCAGCCTGTCTCTTAAGTTTGTTTTAAAGATAAAAAAGGAGAGAAAGGCTTCATTTCCCCTGAACAGTAGTGGGCAATGACACTGGGGGCAGGGGGATCCAACCCTGCCTTTGAGGAAGGTCAGTGTGTAGATGTTAACAAATAAATGAATAATATTATCTTTCAATTGCAAAGTAGTAACCGGTAGCTTACTTAAGGACTCTCATGGAGTTTGAGTCTGAACTGAAACAGGATTTTCCTCCCTCCCAGAGCTTGCCTGGCCAAGAATACATTGCAGTAAGCCATCTTGACCAAGCTGCTTTCTCATTCACACTAGGAGGTGGTCAATTCTTACAATGGGTGGCCAGAGGCAGGCTTTGTCACATATGGAAAGGAAATGTCACGTGTCACAAGACTGGCTGAACTTGCAAGACTTGGGGCATCTTGCAAGAGCTTTTCTTCATATATCAGCCTGTGCCACATGATCCAACCTCCTTCCTATCTGAATGCAGTGCACCTGCCCACTCTCCTTTTATATTATGTGTATCTCCAGGCATTCACTGGTCACCTGACAAGGCCAGGAAAGAATCCCCCCCCCCCAATGTCATTGTGCCATGTTTTTCACCTTCCCTGAGGCCTTCCCTTAGAGTTGGGCTACTTTGGTTTAGGAAAGCTGGAATCTATGTACTTAATTGCAATGAGATGTATCATAAATTTGCTGCTAAAGTAAAAATGGTGTGAAGCTAAGAAAGGGAAGACCAGTGAAACAAAATGGATTGAAGTAAGGGCTCAGGCTGCTGGTGGTGGTTCGCATCAAGTAACATTTTCCAGTTTGGGGACAGCTGGGGGGTAGCATGTGGCCTGAGACAGGAGCAGGTTGATCTAGAATGAATTTGAATAACATGAGGAAAGCTAGACCAACCTCACAATATGGGTCGCTCTTTGACCCCTTAAATTGTTGATATTGTACTTCTCAATAAAAGTTGTGCCCCGTTTTCCTCCAAAAATGGTGACTGGCTCTTTCTGAGTGCAATGAACTAGAGGCAGCTCAGATCACAGCCACTGTGTTATGTTGGCTCCTATAATTTTGCTAATTTTGTTACTCCAATTGTTACATTTTCTCTTTCCCCCTAATTCTCCACCCCCACCCCATTCTCAAGGACAACTCAGTCATAAAAAGACTTGGCTTTCTCTCCTGCCTTCCTCCCTGTTGTGAACAAACCAGTTGCTGTTGGCACAGTTGTTATTATCAACTCCCATTTTAAGATAGCATGTTTGGACTGGATGATGAAGTTCTGAAGTTCAGTCGGATCAGCTTGCAGAGCTATCAGGAAAGCGCTTGTCAAAATGTTAGAAAAGCGATGACCTTTGATGGTCCATCAGACTATAACTGAAATGTAGGCTTGACATTGTGTCACAGTACAGTAGCATAAATAAGAAGCCGGCCATTGATCTGTTGATGACAGATATAAGTGCACATATAAAGTGAGCGCTCCTAAAAATAGAATACATGGAGAAAGTGCTTCAAGTGCCTAGTGTCTGGGCTTCTTCAAAGTAGGTCACAGATGACCACCAATGGAATAAAAATACAGCTGCCTCGCCACTGAAATCCTATGTGAAATCCCATCATTTCAAGACTAGCTGGTGAGGAAAAAACACCTCTAAGAACATACGAAGAACCCTCCTAGGTGAGATTATGAGTTACAGGATCTATTTATAAGGTGTTACAGTAGGGTCTGTACATATATTCCTAGGGAAAGTAGTCCACAAAAAGATATGCCCCATCTCTTGCACCTCTTGGTCTAATAGGTCTTGATGACAGGACCACAATAAATACACAGAATCTGTTTTCATCTTTTCTGAACTTAACTGGTCATTTGGAAATAAATCTCAATGAATTCAGTGGGAGTTATTCCCACATAAGGGTGGTGAAGACTTAAATTCAGCTCACATTTTTGAGCAAGATGAACTAATTTACACTTCTCAGACCAATATGTGGATTGGGATGCAGTTATCTTTTTATGCATTATTCACCTCTCTAAATTTTGCAATACAATTGTAACTTTTAAAATATATATATTAATGTATTTTACAGACCAAATGTGAAAATATATATGTTGTTGTTAACTGCCTTTGAGTCAATCTCAGATCATAGCGACCCTGTGAATGAAACACCTCCAAGCCCCTGTCTCAAGTGCTCTGCGCAGATCCTATAGATTCAAGCCCATGACCTCCCTGATTGAGTCTAATAATCCTTTCTAAACATTATTATCTTTTCTAATGAGCCATGCCTTCTCATGATGTGGCCAAAGTACAGCAGCCTTAGTTCAGTCATCTTGGCTTCCAAGGAGAGTCCAGCTTTGATGTTCAAAGAACCATTTGTTCGCCTTTTTGGCCATCCATGGTATCCTCAACACTCTTCTCCAGAACCACATCTCAAATGAGTTGGTTTTCTTTCTATCCACCTTCTTCACTGTTCAGCTCTCACATCTGTACTTGGTGATGGGGAATGGCATGGCTTGGATGATCCTAACTTTAGTGTTCAGTGTTGTATCTTTGCACTTTAGGATCTTGTCTAGCTCTTTCATAGCCGCCTTTCCCATTCCTAGTCTTCTTCAGATTTCTTGACTGCATTCTCTGTTCTGATCAATGTTTGATCCAAGACATGGGAAATCTTTGACTATTTCTATTTCTTTGTCATCTAGGATGAATTCATGTAGATCTTCTGAGGTCATTATTTTTGTTTTCCTATTGTTCAACATTAAGCCTACATTATTTATAAAATAGCTGAGATTCTATTCAGTGCTGGGAGTATGAAAAACCCTGTTGGTTGGAATCCAGTTGAGATGGAGGGAGGTGTAGCAGGAAGCACTATCATAGGATCTTGGCCAATTTTAAAATTAATTGATATTTTTGGTAGGATATAGGACAGGATATAGGACAGGAAAACACATAAAAACCTTATCTGGTCTCACATGGTCTTGTTAGTCCCAAATAGAGTAGATCCATTTGATCAATTATTGAATTGAGTCAACATGTAGGTATATCCAGCAGATTCAATGGGTCTACTCTAAAACTAATGACAAAACCTAGGCTGTGAACTGCAGAATGTAGGTAGAAATAGCTCTGAGGAAAGAGGGGGAAAATCCACAAATTTAGCATGAAACAGACTCTTATACCATAAGGTCATATTAAAGGGGGTTGAGGTTGAGGAGAACAAGAAATGCTTTGAGAGAAAACATAGTTGATGAATTTTATTTTATTTTTCCTGAATATATTGTCAGAAGTTATCTTTCCCCCTTTTGGCATTTCAGGAAAGAACTCCACACATTTAACATTCTGAGTTTTGGCTGTTTTTGCAGCATAATCCAGAATATTGCCACTCTGCTATCCTCTTTGTGACCTTTGATTAATTCACGTACTTTGGTATAATGTGAAAAATCTGTTTTCTCCAGCTGGTCTGATATGGTGTGAGAGATTATAATCATAATCATACCCTCCCCCTCTGCCTCTCGCTGAGAGGACAAGTCTACCATGCAGCTGCGGACAAGTCTACATAGGGACCACCAAACGCAGTGTACAAACACGAGTCAAGGAACATGAGAGACACTGCAGACTGGGCCAGCCAGAAAAATCAGCAGTAGCAGAACACATCATAAACCATCCTGGGCATAAAATGCTGTTTGAAAACACTGAAATTCTGGACCATACCAACAACTATCAGGTCAGAATGGACAGGGAAGCCATCGAAATCCACAAACACTTGGATAACTTCAACAGGAAAGAAGAAACCCTTAAAATAAACAAGATATGGCTACCAGTCCTACAAAATAAGAAAATCAGCACTCAGGAAGTGCAAATGGGAAACCAACCAGGGTCAGGGGCTTTCCCAGCAGACAATAGCAGACAATCTCCTTGATTGCATATCCTCACCTGGAAGCCATGCCATTAACAACAGAACAATACCTATTCAACACAGAACAATACACAGGTTACATGGGAATAGCAGACAATATCCTTGATTGAATACCCTGAAGCCATGCCATTAACAACAGAACAATACCTATTCAACACAGAACAACACACAGTTCACCTGGGAACCACTCCTCCCTACCCAGGGTCTCACAGTATATATAGACACATTCCCTTCCATTCCAGTTTTCTCTGAAGATGCTAGCCACAGATGCTGGCGAAACGTCAGAAAGAAACTCCTCTAGAACATGGCCACACAGCCCGAAAAACCCACAAAAAACTATGGATGCCGGCCATGAAAGCCTACAACTTCACAGTTATTTTACTTTTTTTCATGACAATTTGAGTGGCTTGAAAAATTATTTGGACTATATTTCCACACATCCCACATTCCCACACCCTTTCAATCAGCTCCTGAAACAAACCCTTTTCCTTTCCCCTGTAAAAGCAGATAGCTGTAAGCCCCCCCAAAATACTCCCACTGGCTTCTAGAAGAGTGCCAATGATCATCATGGCAATGCAAGGCACCCAGTGCCCCTTGGGAGATGGTATTCTCACCTGAGCTGCTTCAGTTGCTACTGCCTACACTGCAACAACTACCTCCTTAGAGAAATAAATGGAGGGGATATTGTTCGAAGACTGATAGGTCCACAAAGAGGGTTAGTGGAAGAAGTGGCTATGTTAGCTGGAGGATTCTAAGAACTATAGTCCAAAAAGCTAGCTTGGCCAAGTTCTGAACCCCAGGACACAGGCACTGCTTTGTTTTCCAATCACTGGCTAGAGTCTGCAGGAAAAAGATCACCTTTGCTGTTATGAATATGAAATATGACTGTCTTTTTTCAAGGGCTGTCAGAGAAATGAAGAGGCTGAGGATATACAGCCAAGGCCTTTTGATACAATATTTTTCGCAGGCAGAGACATCACATAACAACAAACAAAGTACAGTTGTTCAACGCCTGGACACTTACTAGTCTGCATTAAAAAAAAGAAAAAGAAACAGGCTTTTCTTCTAATGTTTGAATCATCATTTCCTTTCCATTTCCACTGATAATAGCAAATAATATGCTGAACACTCATAAATTCCCAAAGCTACACTCAGGAATTCCCAAAGCTACACACACACACACATATGCACACACTAGTTATACCATTTTATTTGAATTTATCCAGAAGAGTAATTGACTTTTTAAGGGTTAATGCACCATAAGGTACTCGTTTCATCTATAAATATTAATTGAAACAGTTATTTTAAAAATCCATTCTTTTTCTGTTGTTTAACCACTTGTATTCTTAAATGCAATAAGTTGGTGAAAGCATTGCCCATTAACAATATAAATATGAGATCCAAGGATTAATTTGAATCCACTTCAGCCACAGTAGCTGGCTGGAATATTCTGCCTTCATTCAGAAGAGGTAATAAAGAGAATGAACAGAACATATTTATTTTCTATGTGATAACTTATTTAAGCATTGTTACTACCCCAAATGTTTGGGTCAAGAGGCAGAAAGATTATCTTCAATAGGTTAACATTGTTTAAGATTCTGGCATTCTGGACTGCAATTGCAGATTTGTAATCTAGAGCTACAGACCCATAACTGCTCCCCATCAAGTAAAACTGTTGTAGTCTTAGGGCCTTTGCAGACTGCCAGAAATAGTGCACATTAAATTGAGGCACTGCCCTGGCTCAGTGCTAGGGAATCATGGGAAGTGTAATTTATTGTGGCACCAGAGCTCTCTGACAGAGAAGGCTCAATGCCCCAGAAAAAAATACAATTTCCATGACTCCCTAGCACTGAGCCAGGGCAGTGTCTCAATTTAATGTGCACTATTTCTGGCAGTCTGCAAAGGCCCTTAGTGGAAGAGCCCTGGTGGTGCTGTGGTTAAATGTCTGTCCTGCAGCCACTCACTCATAAACCACAAGGTTGCTAGTTCAATACCAGCCAGAGGCTCAGGGTCGACTCAGCCTGGCATCCTTCCATAGGTTGCTAAAATAAGTACCTAGCTTGTTGGGGGCAATTAGCTTACACATTTAAACTGCTTAGGGAGTGCTTGAGTGCACTGATAAGTGGTATAGAAATGCACTTGCTATTGCTATTGCAAAGACTAAATGGCTCATGCGCCCACCCTAATAGCCAACAGTCACACTGGGCAAAAGAGATCTGTTCACCTGCCAATTGGGGCACAAGGAGGATAATATTTCTAGTTCCTACTAGTGAGTGGGGCCACAACAATCAAGAGCAGGACTCCTGTCACAATTCCTTGCCTCCTGTTTAGCAGCTAACAGACCCCCTCTGCCTGGTGCAGCTGCTGGCTGTTAACATGAGCTGGGAGGGGTTGGACCAGGAGACATTTCTTAGTTATGTCTATGTCAATGTAGACTATTGGTGGATGTTTTTAGTCACTGAAAATCATTTTTATTGTTTATATTGTTTTAAATTAGGTTTGTTTTATTGTATGCTGCCCTGAGAGCAGCCATTACCACAGCAATGGGAATAGGGAGTCATAATTATGGGAGAAGAATATGCCAGAGGGTGCTAGCTGTCCCTAAACATTCCCCAATTTCAAATAGTGTGGATAAAGCCCCTTGGGCTGAAAATACTGCTGCTCAATGCCAAGTCAGTACATGGAAAAACACCCTTAATCCAGGACCTGATCCTGCATGAGAATGCTGAGCTAACATGCATAACAGAAGCCTGGATAGATAGACCTGGATAGATAGACCCTCTCCCAGCTTTGTCCTCAGGGTTCTCTGTACAGCAGCAGGTGAGCTCTGGGGGTGGGGTGAGGGAGTTGCAGTGGTCTATTGAGATTCCATCTCCCTCACCATGTTCCCTGTCCCACAGTCTTCTGGTTTCAAGTGTGTGTGTGTGTTTAATGACTGGCAGGGACAGAGTAGGGATTCTTGGTGTACCATCCATTCCTCTGTTCAACAGTCTCTCTTCTGGAGCTGGATGAGTTGGTCTTGGTAGTGGTGATGGTGTCCTCCAACTTGTTTTCCTATGGGACTTCCACATCCATGCTGAGAGCACTCTTTCAGGACAATCTCAGGACTTCATGCACTTAATGACAAAAAATACATCTGTTCCAAGGAGTATACAGTACCACCCATGCCAAATTCTTGATCTTGTTTTCTGTGCTGGGCAGAATGATGATGATCTGGGTGTGGAGGAACTTTCCATAGTTCTCTTATCATACTACCTGGTGGGGTTTAGCCTCACAGGGACTTGAAGCCTTTGCAGGGGTGAGGACCTATTAAGATTGTCCATCCCAGAGGGCTTATGGATCCAGATGAATTCCAGGTGGCTGTTGGAGAGTTCTGCATTACCTTTGCAGGTCATCTTGTTGAAGCCCTGGCTGAACTCTGGAATAGGGAAATGGCCAGGTTAGTAGACATGATCACTCCTAAGCATCCCCTCCCACAGAGTGGAGCCAAGTGAACTGCCTGGTTCACTAAGGATATGGTGCTGATGAAACAAGTGAGATGGAGATTAGAGCATTGATGGCAAAAAACAAAACAAAAAACAAACCTCAGAGCAAGTCCAATCAAGCAAGACCCCACTGAAATGTCTACTCCATGGCAGCAATGGCAGCAAAGAAATCATTTTTCTCTGCCACCATTTCATCTGCAACTGTTGTCCAATGCAGCAGTTTTGTGTGCTCAGGGACCTTTTACCTTCTGCCCCACAGGAGCATCATGTAGACCACTCAGCAGCCCACTGTGAACAATTTGCATGACACTGATGAGAAAATCATTTGGATCTGCTCTGACTTGGATGGTGTAGTTGATACAAGTCCAGTGGGTGTAAGTGTGGCTCCTGTTTGTCCCAGGTTTATTGATATGTTTTGGTTTGTACAGTCTATGGATGTGAGCAGGATCCTTGGAAAAGTAAGACCCACCACATGGGTACTGGACCTTTGCCCTTCTGAACTTATAAAAGCAGCCAGAAGGGGACTGAATAAGTGGGTAAAAGTAGTAGTGAATGTCTCATTGCAGCAAGACAGAGTTCCACTTTATCTATAAGAAGCTGTAATGAGGCCCCTACTAAGAAAGTCCCCCTCCCTGTACTTGACTACACTGGATAACTACTGGCCAGTGTCCAATATTCCTTTTTTAGGAGAGGTTCTGTAAACTGTGGTGGCCTCCTTCCCCTCCAGGGGTTTCTGGATAAAACAGATGACCTAAATCCATTCCAATCTGACTTGAGACCTGGCTGTCAGAGACAGTTTGGGTTGCCTTGGTGAATGATCTGAAGTATTTCCCTGTTGGTTCTGTTGGCCCTTTCAGCAGCTTTTGATACCATCAACCATGATATCCTTCAGAGCTACCAGTGTTTTATAGTATTTCCAGTCCTTCTTGGAAGGGCAAACTCAGAAGGTGGTAATGGGAGATTCCTGCTCAACCCTTTCTGGGGAAGTCCAAGTGGCCCCTGCCTGTTGTGTTTCCACTGGCTGAAGACCTTTTTACTCAAGGATGCATTTGGTTTTTAATATGTTGCAACAGATTGAGCTTTGGGTTGGGGGTGCAGTTTTTTTTAAATCTCATTCTGTGTTAATGCTGTTTTAATGTTTTAATACTGATTTTAACTTGCTGTATGTACTCGTGTATAAGTCTAGAAATTTTAGTCAAAAAATTGACCCCAAAAATATCGATTGACTTATCCACGGGACAATGTGAGTCCTATACTCTAACTCTTATAAAAAGGAAACTATCCCCTGGTGAAAGGCAAGAGCATAATCTGTCCTGGAAGCATTGACCCTCCCCCGCTACTTTCTCATCCATCCAGCTTTAATGTGAGCACAAACAGTTATGTCTGCTGAGATTTTGTAAGTTCTTTAGCATTGTTTTCCTTTGCTTTATCCTTTATATTTTTTGTTACATGCCCCTAAATTTTACCCTTGACTTATCCATGGGTCATATCAAAATCCATATTTTTGGCCCTCAACTTGCCCTCGACTTATACATGTGGTCAACTTATAGTTGAGTATATACGGTATGTTTTTATCATCAAATTTAGTTTAATTTTATTTTGTATTTATTGTATTTATGGCTTGGATCCAGCTTACTTGAAGGAACGCCTCCTCCCATATAATCCTTCCCAGACATTCAGGTCCTCTGGAAGGAACTTACTACAGTCAATGAAAACTAGACTGGTGGTGACTTCCCAGAGGACCTTTTCAGCTGCCGCTCCTAAAATTTGGAATGACATGCCGGAGGAGACTTGCCAGATTACATCCCTTGACATTTTAAAAAAAGTGACAAAAACAATTCCTTTCCAGCAGGCCTTCCCAGACTGACCTCTGTCCTGATCTGAACTAACTGCCCATTTGATCTAGCTCCCTAGACATTGCCACTGTTATTGAAGGGAGGGTGGGTCAAAGGGGTAGGGGGTTTGGGGGTTATTTTCTTATTATTATTTTGTAATTGTTTTAATCTTTGCTGTTACCCACCTCGATCCTCAACAGGGAAAGGCGGGATACAAATTATTACTATTATTATTATTATTATTATTATTATTATTATTTTAACTCTTGTATTAAGAACTTTTAAAAAATTGTACTGTTATTTAGATGCTGGCCACTGCCTTGAGTCTCATAAACTGGATAAAAGTGGGGTTAACTAAAATTATATATATATATATATATATATATATAATCTTTACATACAGGGTGAGATACAAATATTAGAGAGAGATAGGTAGAAAGATAGATAGATAGATAGAGCCACGGATGAATGTGAAACAGAATACTCTTCTTACCTATTTGGCAGTGAAGACCTGGTAAACATGTGAGGGATTTACATGCCAGGGGAATAAATTCTCAGCCCATTCTAATCCCTCTGGTGTGTTATCTCTTCTCAGAACTACTAGGACCCCATTTCCATTTGGGTGGCTGGCAGCAAGAGTTATGCAACCATCACCTGCTGTTAGTAAATCTGTATCATATTCTTTTGACCTATAACATTAAAAACCCTGTCCAGATGACAATAACATAAAACTACATCAGGTATCCAAGCCAAGAATCAAGACTTAAAAGAGATTTAAACTAACAGAAACATGCCAAAGTTTCCTTCCAGCTGAAATGAGATGTTTTGAAATGAGGTGCTTTATTTCTCATGCTTGTTTCTTCATTCTGTGTTCTAGAATTGCTGTTGGTTCCTCTTGTGCTTATGTTTGTTCTGCAGCTTAGGAACAGGGCATGAACAGCAGAGAGGAAGACAGAGCTACAGCACAAGGGTCATTTAGAAGATATCTGGGACAACAATGTGGAATAGAAGCATAGGCTGAGTATCCCTTATCTGGAATTCCAAAATGTGACGTACTCCAAAATCCAAAACTTTCTGAGCTACAACACAAGTAGTATAGTATGTTCCTGTGTATAAAATGTATTTGTGTGGCTGAAGAGAGACATGGCTAGAGACAAACATAAGGATCTGTAAAATAGCAGGAATCCATGCCTCCCACCATTTAACAGATCCTCAGTGTCTATCCAGCCTCATGTCTCATTATGTATATGCAAATATAGACATTCCAAAATCAAAACAAAATCCAAAATACAGAACACTTCTTGTACCAAGCATTTTGGAGAAGGGATACCCAACCTGTAATAGGAAAGTTGTGATGATTTGCAGTGAGGAGACCCCCTCTGCCTGGTGCAGCTGCTGGCTGTTAACATGAGCTGGGAGGGGTTGGACCAGGAGACATTTCTAAGTTATGTCTATGTCAATGGAGACTACTGGTGGATGGTTTTAGTCACTGAAAATCATTTTTATTGTTTATATTGTTTTAAATTAGGTTTGCTTTATTGTATGTTGCCCTGAGAGCAGCCATTACCACAGCAATGGGAATAGGGTGAGTGCCCTGATGATGTCCTCCCAGCTCAGCTTCCGCACTCGCTGCACCAGAAGGGATGCGGAAGAGGTGCACGGCGCCTCTTCTGGCACCCTTTCTGACATTTCAGGAAGGAGTGTCATTTTGGCGCTCCTTTCTCAAGCGCTGAAATGGTGGATTGGGGCTGCTGCGTGTGCTAGGAGTGGTCCCAATCCTCAGCTTCTCGGGGCAGCCCACGGCCACCCATCTATAGAGGCCCTAAATTGGGACGGTCATACTTTGGCCGTATCATGAAAAGACATGACTCAGTAGAAAAGACAATAATGCTTGGCAAGGTGGAAGGCAGTAGGAAAAAAAGGAAGACCACATTCCAGACAGATAAATTGAATCATGGAAGCCATGGCCCTGAATCTGAAAGAAATGAGAGTAATTTGGAGGTCTCTCATTCATGGGGTCACCATAACTTGAAGTTGACTTGACAGCAGTTAACAACAACACACACACACACACCCTTCTACTTGAAAAGGTAATACTTTTTTTGATAGTGCTACGAAGCCTCTTAAAATTGATATAATTTAGAGATTTCATATATGAATCTGGCTCTTGTTACTGGAGTCTGTTTTTATGTACAGTTCCCCATTTTGGGAGGGGGGCATGCAGGCAAAATCCTTCTTCTGTGCACATAATATGAGTAGCTGTACTGGTGTACTGAATACATTGTTGCAAAAGCACATCTAAAACCAAATACTTGCAGTAAAAAAGTGAAGCAAAATAATTATTCTTCTCAATGTTCCCTAGGAAGCACCCTGAAAAACCATCAAGAGATGTGGCTTAGATCCAATTAAACGTATGGAGCTCACAGTTCAGTTTAATTACATTATTTCTTATTTTATGAAATTTCCAGCCATAATGAGCCAAGTGATTATTTTCCTTTGGCAGGTCATTATCTGTATGCTTAGGCTAGATTCTCATTCTGTCCCTAGTTTAAACCAAAAGCAAAGACCTGTTCCTGGAAATACAGAGGCCAAATTTTGTAAGAAATGAAAAGGGGAAAAACAACAACCGAGTGACCTCTTTTAGACTTTTGACAATGCTGTAGTCTTTTGCTGTCTATTTTGGTTTACATCAGTGAAGGTTATGTTATGGCTCCCCTAGTGAAAAATAAAAATTAACCTGGCAATAATATCCCTAAGCAAAGTATAGCAGAGAGAAGGCCCAATATGAAATCCTGCACCCTTCTTTGTGTTTCAGATATTTTATTCCTAGAGCTGGGTACATTCTCTGTCCCCCACTCTCTTATGGATTAGCTTCTATTGTTTCTTTATTTAGAATAAAACTTAGCTTTATGACTCACTTTGTGTGTTAGTTTGTCAGGAGGGATCTATCTTATAACAAATACAATACACTGCATGGCTAAGAGACTAGAACAGATAAGAGAGCTCTATGCTAAAATATCAATAGAGGCAGACAGGGGAAGTGGGTACATTTATTTTGCACGTTCAGATGTCAGTGCCTCATCCTTTCATAGTCCAATCTTTGGAAAACTCACTCAGACATTACTATTCCTTCCAGCATTGGCCTTAGACATTGGGCTGTCTGACGTGAAGGAGATGATGGCACCCCATCAGATTACATGTACAGAAGCTGATCAGACTGGCATCTGAATCTTACTTCAATACTGGCAGTAAGTGGACTAGTATTTATCTATGGGAGTAGCAGGATAGTTTTGGTGCTGGAGGACTGGTCACACAGGACATTAATACTCTCCAACATTTCATAGATGACCTGCTTAGGCAAGTAACATTAAAGTATAGTCAAGATGGTAAAATTAATGAGGATGAACAGACAAGCCAGGAGAGGCTACAGCAGTTTGCCTTTGCCCCAGCCTACTGGGAAATACAAGATTTCACCTCTCCTCTCCTCCCCCAAATTAATTAAGTGCAAACTACTTTTGCTTCTTGCACTCATTTTGCAACAATAGAAGTAAGCTGAAGACAAAGGGGGAAAAGGGGGAAGAGGAG
Organism: Phrynosoma blainvillii; assembly: GCA_026167975.1. Classification (NCBI taxonomy): domain Eukaryota; kingdom Metazoa; phylum Chordata; class Lepidosauria; order Squamata; family Phrynosomatidae; genus Phrynosoma; species Phrynosoma blainvillii. The sequence goes on along the minus strand of JANUYF010000001.1, from coordinate 49,463,703 downwards.
AGAGAAATTGGGACATTATAAAAGCAGCTGAAAAAATGAGACAACAAAGGATTAATCAGCATGGTCTCTGCCCAAATTAGGACAGTTGGAAGGTATGGATGCTGTCCTCCTACAATTCATTACCATTTCCTAACCCTAGCATTTGCTATTGCCTGAGGCAGCTGCCTCATTCCCCCAATGGCAGGGCAAACCCTGACTTCTTCAGAGTTAATTTCTTCAAAGTTAATTATTAAAGTTCCTTCCTTCTCAGAAGAAACATGAGAGGAATTTCAAAGAAGCCAAAAGAGTTTTCAATATGGCTGGCAGTGTTTTTCAGAGGAATTTGTACATCCCTAGCTGGATAAATTCCAGGTCTTGGAACTAGACGCAAATTCAAATTATTTTATATTCTGTGGCCAAAGTACTCAGGATTACCTTTCACTATCATTTTTCTGTCCATAAAATGAAGCTTCCAGGCTGAGCTATACTTTATGCTAAACACACTTAAGTTCTCTTTCATTCTACATAGTTATAGCATTTTGATCCCACCTTAAGTGCCATGGCGTCATCCTACAAAATCCTAGGATTTACAGTTTGATGAGACACTAGATCTCTCTAGCAAAGAATTCTAAATGAAACTACAAATCCCAGGATTCCAAAGGATGCAGCCATGCTATTCAAAGTGGGATCAAAGTGCCACAATTGCATAGTTTGGAAGAGAACTTTGGGTGTTTAACACTTCAGTGTTTGTTCTGAAGACAAAGATGTCATGCAGGGCTCTGCTCTGAACAGAGCAGACAAAGAAAACGCTCTGCTACTAAGCTCTTCTCCTTCTCTTAACTATCAAATTTGTTTTTGCAGTCTGATATGATCCCTACATTTTAGAGTTAGTTCTACAACAAAAAGGTACTCTGGGAGCCCTGGCACATTAGGGTTAAATACAGATTTCTTATTAAAGTACTTAAGTGTAAGCAAGCCACCTCTTAATCCATCTCTACAAATAGTGGGAAAGTGTTAGCCATCTGTCCAAGTACTCTGATGCTTCTTTTTTGCACTTTAATGAATGCTCAGAAGTGTGAATTTCATTTACTTGCATGTCAGAATATATATAAGCATTGGAAGCTTTTTTTAAATTGTCAACATATGGCTAATCCTTGGAGGGTGTGTGTCTTATTTTAATAAAAAATAAATCTGGTTCTGGTTTTTTCTGCCATTTCAAAAGTGAAGGCCATCTTAATGAGACAAAATATCCCTCCATTGCTTATGGCATGTAGGTATGAACAAGAAATTAAAATAAATAGCAGTCACAGGAACGCTTGGATATAAATTATAGTTCTGTTGAAAGTGAGCATATTTTTCATATATTCTGAAATGATCCACGTCTCTGCTTGATTCATGAACCATTTGCAATGCTTCTTATTGCATAGTTATTGAAATTAATAGCAGGCATTTTTCTGAACATCTCAGTAGGATTTCCTAGACCATCTTTTTCATTATGTGTTTACTTTGGTTGTTAGCAAAGTCAGCCTGCAATGACGTTTTTCATTTATTCCAAACTTCTGTATCTTACCCTCCCCTAAACCCAGAGTTTTATACTTGAATAGATTTGAATCCTCTTATGCTTGTGCCTTTCAGGGCACATCACAGATCCTAAAGCTGGTAGTATGGATAGCAGAACTATGAAAAAGCTTGGAAGAGGCTCTAACATCTTTGCCTCAACATCTTAGCCCTTGGGATCCTGAGGTGAAGGAAAAGATGAAATGCCTTTCCCATTCCATGTAGCCCAAATTTGCTTCAGGTTCAGTTAGTGGACAACATCTTCTACCATATCTGAACAAAACAGGATAGCTAACGGGTTATATGGCACACACAGTGCAATATTCCATGGGGTTACCAGAATGGGACTCTGAATCCTAGACCCTGAGATTTGACAGCAAAATCTGAAATCCAGGGATGATTACTTGGGAGTTTATGGGGAGGATGGCCCTTGGTGACATTACAATGGTGATGTCACAAGAAGCAGTCCCTGGTGATTTCAGTAAGTAGGATACCTTAAGCATCAAGTCAAGTATGTCATTCAAATAAAAAAGCACCAAATCTAACACATGACAAAAATATATACCCTCACACACCCCTTTCAAGATGGTGTTCTGATCCAGAGAGCCAGTTTCTTCTCTCTTACCTTGAGAAACAGATCTGGCCACCCCACTCTTTCACTGCTATTCCTTTTTTCCCCTTATACTTTTTTATTGCTGTTTTATATACATATCACAAAAAATAAAACAATACAATTTACAAACATTCTTCCCTTTCACTCCCCACCCCCTTAAAAAAAACCCATTACTACTAACAACTAACATCAAGTACTCTAACAATCGTTTCTTCCCTGACTTTGACCTCTGAGGTGTCCTTGTTTAGTCTTTTTTATAATTAGTTTATCTTTTCTAACTTCTCTTGTTTCTGTTATCTTTCATCCTTTTCCCATCTATTTCTTTCATAGATTTCTAAATTTATCTAATGATCAATTTTCTACATAAATTGTATATAACTCATTTTCACATATTGGTCCTTGTAAACCACCTCCTGTTGTTTACTCATATTGAGAAATAAGATTTCATTTTTACATTTTTTACCCCATTTCCGCAAATCTTTTTGTATCTCAACTAAAATAATTCTACATATTTTACTCCTATTTTTTGTATTTTCAACTGAACATACCGTACATTCTATTAATATTTGTTTTCTTCCTGTCTCTACCCTATGCATGATTTATTTCTATCCCCTCATATATTTACCTCTTTATTATTTCTTATCCTCATACCCATATTTACACATAATTGTCAACATTTCTCTGAGTTAATTAGTTCCGCTTAACAATTAATCAAAACCTATTGTTACATTCTTTCCCCACCTTTGGGTTATATATTCTGCTGTCTTTTTCCAGTCCAGTAGATATTTTTCTAGATCTTCTTTATTAAATTGTCTTGTAAAACTTGTCTGTTTCTAACATGTCCAACAGTTTAATAGTCCAGTCTTCTACATTCGGTATTTCTTCTCGTTTCTGTATTTTAACGTAGACCATTCTGGCTGCAGATATCATATAAAATTTATTCTCCCATATTTGTTTTCTATGTTTTCTTCTAACATATTCAACAACAATACTTGTGCCTTAAATTGTATATTTATCTTAATATTTCGTTTGTTGTAATGTATTCAAAACTTTTTGGCTTTTGGGCATGATCACCACAAGAGGCAAATTGTTCCCTTTTCTGTATGGCAATTCCAACACTTGTTGCTACAGCTGCTTTGTAATTTGGATATTTTTTTCTGGTGTTACATCTAAAGTAAACCTTATAATAGTTTTCTTTTATATCCCGACATAGAGTATATTTCAACCTTTTTCTCCATGATATTTGTCTAAGTTAAATTACGTATCCAAATTTCTGGGCCCATTTTACCATATTTTCTTTTATTACTTCTTCTTCCATATCTAATTTTAATAGACATCTGTACAATTTAGATCAGGGGTAGGCAACCTTTTTGAGCTGGGGGCCGGGTTGCTGTCCCTCAGACAATTGGGGGGCCGAAGCATATATATATATATATATATATATATATATATATATATATATATTAAAAAATAAAAAAATATGCATGCACACTCTCTCAGCCCCAGAAAGGCCATGGCAAAACCCCTGTGGAGATTTTGCCAAGAAAACCCCAAGAACAAGAAATAACAACAATAATCAATATCATTATGGCGGGCGGCGGCAGCAGCGGGGGGTGGTGGTGGCGGCGGCGGTGGCAGAACTGGCCTGGGGCCAGTCCAAAGGCCTCAGCGGGCCGCATCCGGCCCCCAAGCCTTAGGTTGCCTACCCCTGATTTAGATAATATTTTATCATTGTCACCCAAGATTATTTCTTCTAATTCTGATTTTGATTTTGTTATTCCTTCATTATTAGTGTCTAATCTAAATCTCTCCATTAGTTATCTATGAAGAAACCAACTGCACTCCTTCTCTTTTTCTTTTAGTTCTTCTCGGGTTTTAAATTTCCATTTACCTCTATCCTAAATTATTAGATCTTTATATTTATACTATCTTTCATTTAACCATGGAACTGTCCTGCATAGTGCTTCATGAGGAGAAGCCCATAATGGTATCTTCTCACATATTCTTACCTTATATTTTTTCCCAATTTTTAAAAGTGAGTCTCTGATATAGTGGTTTTAAAAATTCCAATTAACCTTCTCTTTATTGTAGAAAAGGTATGCATGCCAACCATAACATGTTCCAGCTCCTTCTAATTTTAGTAAACTTCTATTATGTAATTGCACCCATTCTTTAATCCAAATCAAACAGCTGGTTTCATAATAGATTTTCAAGTTTGGTAGTGATTCCCCCCCCCCCCCCCCATTCTGTATAGTCTTGAAAATATTTAAATTTAATTCTGGACCTTTTTCCAGCCCAAATAAAAGATGTTATGTCTTTTTGACACTCCTTGAAAGGTAACACCTTTCTAATCATGGCTCACCACAGGGTGGTATATAAATAAAAATTATTATTATTATTATTATTATTATTATTATTAATTATTTTAAAAATTTATTGACATTAATAATAAAATACATAACATGACATAACATAACATACAACGACTACACAACACTTACAAACAAATAAAATGACTTCCTTGTTGGAGACATACTGTTATTTGTTACATATAAAGTTAACACTTCCATCATTACATCATCTTATGTCTAATGTCACCTGTTATGTTGTGTTACTCCTAAATTACCTACTTTATAAATGTGAAATTTTAAACCTTATACCCTAAATTCAAACTTTTTTATCATAACATCCCCAGGTCCAAATACTACTAGATCACATCAATTAAAAAACATGATTCTTTCTCTCTGATCCAGTACTCAATCAAGGGTTTCCATTCAACCGTTCCATGGTCTCTTTTTTTTTATCACAGAAGTTAATCTTTCAATCTCCATTATACCTAAGACTTTCTTGACCCACTCACTAATGTCTGGGGTTTCTTTTGTTTTCCATTTCACCGCATAAACAATCCTAGCCCCAGAAATTAAATAGAACAATAATTTGCCATGAGTTTTTTCTAGCATTTCATCTTCTATCATCCCCAAGAGGTATATTTGTGGACTGAATTTTAATTCTTTTTGAAATATTTTTAACATTTCTTTATGGACCATTCTCCAATAATTTCTCACATATTTACAATCCCACCAAAGATGAAAAAAAGTGCCAATTCTTTTCTCACATTTCCAACATTTGTTTGTAAAATTCCTTTTCATTTTAGCTAATTTATAGGGGGTAAGGTACCACCTAAATTGCATTTTATAAAGATTTTCTTTGATATCTGAGTTTATTGTAAATTTAAGTCTAATTTTCCAATTTTTGTCCCACTGTTGCAATTCAATATTCTGGCCAATATCTTGTGCCCATTTCACCATCTGAGGCTTGATAAGTTCATCTTCCATCTCTAAACCTAATAATAATTTATAAATTTTTGAAATTTTATGTTTATCTTGTGCCTTGAGTATCTCATCAAAATCCTTATTCAAAGGGCCAAATGATTTAGTCTTTTTATCTAAGAGAAATCTCTCTTTGAATTGGTGATACGTAAACCAGTTACAATTATACCCATCTTTATGTAATTGTTCCTGTGATTTAATTTCTAATCCTTGTTTATCTTTTTGCAACAAATCCTGATATGTTAACCAGCTTTCAGTTCTTAATTTGTTTTCTCTAGTTGCAACTGCTTCCGCAGCTGTCCATAGGGGTATCTTGTCATCCCACTTTGCTTTCACTTTGGACCATACCCTCAAAAGAGCTCTTCTTAAGTAGTGGTCATTAAAATTCTTGTGTAATTTAATTTTGTCATATAATAAATAACCATGCCAGGAATAAATTTTGTCAAATCCTTCTAACTTTAAATTTTTTTCATTCATCAAATTAATCCAATCTATAATCCAATATAAGGAGCACGTATAGTAATAAATTTTAAGATTAGGCATATTCATACCACCTCTTTCAGTCACATCTTGGAGAAATTTCATCCTAATCCTCGGTCTCTTACCCCTCCATAGCAATCTAGATAACTCAGTGTGCCACTTTTGAAATGGTGTATCGCTAATCATTACCGGGATATTTTGAAATAGATATAACATTTTAGGAAGAATGTTCATTTTTACCGTTGCAAACTTACCCAACAGCGATAAGTTTAACTTACTCCATGTATCCATATCCACCTTAATTTCCTTCCATTTGATTTCATAATTATTTTTAAATAGTTCAGAGTTCTTCGTTGTGAAATTGATGCCCAAATATTTTACCATTTTATTTTCTCTAAACTTTGTCATTTCTTTTAACTTCTCCTTTTCTTCATTTGATAAATTCATCATTAACGTGGCTGTTTTTTCTCTATTAACTTTTAACCCTGTTAATTTCCCAAATTCGCTGATTAATTCATTCAATTTGGTAATACTCACAATCGGATTCACTAATGACACCATTAAATCGTCTGCAAAGGCTTTGAGTTTAAATTCGCTATTTTTAATTCTTACCCCTTGTATCTGTTTTTCCTCTCTTATTTTTTCCAAGAGAACTTCAAAACAAATGATAAACAATAGTGGAGAAAGCGGGCAGCCCTGTCTAACCACTTTTTCAATTCTAAAAGGCTTAGTAGTTTCCTCGTTAACCAGAATTCTTGCTTCCTGTAATTGATAAATCATGTCTATCCATTTTTTAAAGTTAGCCCCTATTCCTAATCTCTCTATCATGGTTTTTATAAAAGTCCAGTTGAGACTATTGAATGCTTTTTCAATATCATAAAAGAGAATTACTCCCTTTTTATCTATATTCTTATTAAAATATTCAATTAAATTTAAAAGGTTTCTCGTGTTATCCTTAATTTTTCTGCCTGGTAAAAATCCTGCCTGGTTGATTATTATTATTATTATTATTATTATTATATTTTGAAATAAAAATACCGTATTTGGGATATGCTCGCTGTATAAGACGACCCCTCTTCCAACGCACACCAAATAAAAATTAAAAAAAACACACATCAGATTTGATTTCAATATAGAATCATAGAATCATAGAATCATAGAGTTGGAAGAGACCACAAGGGCCATCCAGTCCAACCCCCTGCCATGCAGGAACTCCCAATCAAAGCATCCCTGACAGATGGCCATACAGCCTCTGCTTAAATATCTCCAAGGAAGGAGACTCCACTACTCTCCGAGGGAGTGTGTTCCACTCTCGAACCGCCCTTACTGTCAGGAAGTTCCTCCTAATGTTGAGGTGGAATTTCTTTTCTTGCAGCTTGCATCCATTGTTTCGGGTCCTAGTCTCTGGAGCAGCAGAAAACAAGTTTGTTCCCTCCTCAATATGACATCCCTTCAAATATTTAAACATGGCTATCATATCACCTCTCAGCCTTCTCTTCTCCAGGCTAAACATCCCCAGCTCCCTAAGTCGTTCCTCATAGGGCTTGGTTTCCAAACCCTTCACCATTTTAGTTGCCCTCCTTTGGACACGCTCCAGTTTCTCCACATCCTTTTTGAATTGTGGTGCCCAGAACTGGACACAGTATTCCAGGTGAGGCCGGACCAAAGCAGAATAGAGTGGCACTATTACTTCTCTTGATCTAGACACTATACTTCTACTGATGCAGCCTAAAATTGCATTGGCCTTTTTAGCTGCTGCATCACACTGTTGACTCATGTTCAACTTGTGGTCCACCTGGATTCCTAGATCCCTTTCACACGTAGTCTCATTCAGCCAGGTGTCCCCTATCGTACTTATCTGTACTTTTCGTTTTTCTGCCCTAAGTGCAGTACCTTACATTTCTCTGTGTTGAATTTCATTTTGTTACCTTTGGCCCAACTTTCTAGTCTGTTCAAGTCATTTTGAATTTTGATCCTGTCCTCTGGGGTATTAGCTACTCCTCCTAATTTGGTGTCGTCTGTAAATTTGATAACTATGCCCCCAATACCGTCATCCAAGTCATTAATAAAGATATTGAATAGCACTGGGCCCAGGACAGAGCCCTGTGGCACCCCACTGGTCACTTCTTTCCAAGTTGAAAAGGAGCCATTGTTGAGCAAATGTAACAGTTACTTTGTCTAGCCCACATTTTACCAACTTGCTTGCAAGAATGTCATGGGGAACCTTGTCAAAGGCCTTACTGAAATCAAGATATACTATATCCACAGCATTCCCTTCATCTACCAAGCTGGTAATTTTATCAAAAAAAGAGATCAGATTTGTCTGGCATGACCTGTTTCTCTGAAACCCATGTTGACTTTTTGTGATTATGAAATAATCTTCCAGATGTTCACAGACTTTCTGTTTAATGATCTGCTCCAGAATCTTTCCGGGTATTGATGTCAGACTAACTGGACGATAATTATTGGGATCCTCTTTTTTCCCCTTTTTGAAGATGGGGACAACATTTGCCCTCCTCCAGTCCGCTGGGACCTCTCCTGTTTTCCAGGAATTCTCAAAGATTATTGCCAATGGTTCCGATATTACATTTGCCAGTTCTTTTAATACCCTTGGATGTAATTCATCTGGTCCTGGAGACTTATATTCATTTAGATTAACCAGATGTTTCTGTACTATCTCTTTACTTATTCTGTGCTGAAATTCTCCTATTCTGTCCTCTGCTCCATTATCCTCAAGTTGAGCACCCTTTGCCTTTTCTGAAAAGACTGAAGCAAAGAAGGTGTTGAGTAATTCTGCCTTTTCTCTGTCCCCTGTTAACTTTTTGCCATCTTCTCCACACAGTGGCCCTACCATTTCCTTCTTTTTCCTTTTGCTGCTGACATACCCCCAAAAGCCCTTTTTATTGTTCTTAACCTCTCTAGCAAGCCTGATTTCATTCTGCGCTTTAGCTTTTCTGACTTTATCCCTACATGTGCTAGCTATTTGTTTGAATTCCTCTTTGGTGATTTCCCCATTTTTCCATTTCTTATACATGTTCCGTTTAAAACATAGTTCAGTTGCAAGTTCCTTAGTCATCCATCCTGGTTTCTTGAGACACCTCCCATTCTTCCTCCTCGTTGGCACGGTTTGAAATTGTGCCTTCAGTATCTCCCTTTTGAGAAACTCCCATCCGTCTTGAATACTCTTTTAGTATTCCTGTCCATGGGATCACCCTCAGTATTTCTCTAAGTTTAGTAAAATCAGCTTTCTTAAAGTCTAGAATGCATGTCTGACTATGCCTGGCTTCTCCTTTCCACTGTATAATAAACTCCAGGAGGACATGATCACTCCCGCCTAAGGATCCAACCACTTGCACCCCATTAACTAGGTCTTCCCTGTTAGTTAGGATCAGATCCAAAATAGCTGACTCCCTCGTTGCCTCTTCCACCTTTTGAACAATGAAATTGTCTTCGAGGCAAGTGAGGAATTTGCTAGACCTTGAGGATTTTGCTGAGTTTGACTTCCAGCAAATATCCGGATAGTTGAAGTCACCCATCACTACTATATTTCTCCTTTCTGAGTGTGTGGTCATCTGTTCTAGAAAGGCTTCATCCAATTCTTCTGCTTGAGTTGGGGGTCTGTAGTAGACTCCCACACTAACATCCCTGTTGTTTCCTTCCCCTTTAATTTTTATCCAGATGCTCTCCACTTGGCTTCCAGGATTGATGTCCTGGATTTCTTCACTGGTGTAAATATCCCTGACATATAATGCTATTCCTCCTCCTTTCCTGTTTGTCCTGTTTCTCTTGAAAAGGTTATACCCCTTTATTTCTACATTCCAGTCATGAGACTCATCCCACCAGGTTTCAGTGATGCCTATTATATAATATTTGCTTTGTTGTGCTAGGAGTTCAAGTTCATCTTGCTTATTTCCCATGCTCTGTGCATTAGTGTAGAGACATCTAAGACCATGTGGTAATAAAATATGGTAATTTTAATTCAAATGCTTATGACATGCAGGTACTTAGCAGGAAAACTGTCACTTAAAAACACCACAAACTACAGCTCCCATGTTCTCCCAGTTATGAGATGGTTGGGGGGAAATGAGAAAGTGTTGGGGGGAAGGACTGCCAATATACTAGGTGATGCATTCTGGGGTATGTACAATTTGCGGCCAAGTAAGTGACCCTGGGCATGTCACACATTCTCAGCCTCAGAGGATGGTAATGGCAACCCCCATTTGAAGAAACATGCCAAGAAAACCCCATGATAAGGTTGCTTTAGGTTGCCATATGTTGGAAAGGACTTGAAGACACACAAGAACAACCAAAAAAAAATCTGCAGTTGTTTCATAGGTAGTACATGGGAATAGGAGCCAGCATGCTGTAGTGGTTTTAGTGTTGGACTATCACTCTGGAGACCTGGGTTTGACTTGACTATCACTCTGGAGACCTGGGTTTGATTGCCCACTCTGCCATGAAACCCAATGGGTGAACTTGGAAAAGTCACACACTCTCAGCCTCAGGGGAAGGCAATGGCAAACCTCCTTTGAGAGAATCTTGCCAAGAAAACCACATGATCACCATAAGTCAGGAACAATTTGAAGGCACACAACATAATAATAATAATAATAATAATAATAATAATAATAATATTTATTTATATCCCGCCCATTGGTAGTCCAATCCAGGTGGCTTACAATTAAAACATACCGTTCACATAAAACATACAATATGAGCAAACCCCCTCCCCCCCTTAAAACAGTATTAAATCAAGACAATATAAAAACAACAAATCAAGTTAAAATATTTGACCCTCCAACTCGGTGACTGCAAAAGCCTGGCTCGAAGATCCTCCCATCACTTGATGGGGCCACGTGAGGATCGTCTCTTAGATAGCTATTGCAAATTGACTCCACTTTAAGGGTTAGGGTTAGGGTATCATGGGAACTGTATTTTATTGTGGCACCAGAGCTCCCTGACAGAGAAGGCTCAATTCTCAGAAAAAAACCCACAATTCCCATGATTCCCTAGCACTAACCCTAACCCTTAAAGTGGACTCAATTTGCACTATTTCTGGCAGTCTGCAAAAGCCCTTAGCCTTCTCTTTTCCAGGACATGCTCTCCATGTCAACCCTCTCTCCAGGAGGAGTTCCAAAAGTCCTCCATTTTGAGCACGGCTAAGAAGCATGGGTTTACATTCATATTAGTGTTTTTAGCTTTCTCTACATTTTTTTCCCTTGTATGTCCTACATTTTTGTAGTGACTTGTTCTCTTTTGCATTGAAGACATTTGGTCACTGTGTCTGAGTATCGAAGTATGGCTCTGGAGGCCAGGATTTGAATCCTGGCTCAGCCATGGAATCCCCCTGGGTGACCTTGGGCAAGTCATACTCTCTCAGCCTCAGGAGAAGGCAATGGCAAACTCCCTTCTGAAGAAACCTTGCTAAGCAAACACCATGAAACCTTGCAAAGCAAACACCATGGCAAATTCCCCTCTAAAGAAACCTTGCTAAGCAAACACCATGGCAAACTCCCCTCTGAAGAAACCTTGCTAAGCAAACACCGTGAAACCTTGAAAAGCAAACACCATGGCAAACTCCTCTCTGAAGAAACCTTACAAAACAAACACCATGGCAAACTCCCCTCTGAAGAAACCTTGCAAAACAAACACCATGATGACTCAAAGGCATACAACAACAACAACAACAACAACAATCTTAGAAGTGGCTTCTTTCTCCCCCCCCCCCCCCCCCCCCCCCCGTTCTCATCCTCATCCTCCTCTTGCCTGGGTCACTTCGTTTTCTCCCCTTTTTCTTCCCCTCCTCCTCCTCTTGCCTGGATCTCTTTGTTTTCTCCCCTTTTTCTTCCCCCTCCTCCTCCTCTTGCCTGGGTCACTTCATTTTCTCTCCTCTCTTTCATCCTCCTCCTCTTCCTCTTGCCTGGATCCCTTCATTTTCTGTCACCCTCCCTCCCCGTTCTCATCCTCCTCTTCCTCTACCCGGCGTATAAGATGACCCCTGACTTTTGAGGCCCCTTTTCAGGGTTAAAAAGTCATCTTATAAGCTGGAAAATACAGTACTCATTTTCATGCTTAATACTTTTCCCATAAATGATATCCTCATATTTTTCCATTGATTAAGCTGCTGTTTAATTTCCCCCCATGTTTTTTATAATTATTTATGAACACATCTGAGTTTTTGTTTGTTGATATGATTCCCAAATATTTCACACTCTTACTTAAATTAAATCCAGATTTTATTTTTAATAATTGTGTTTCTTTAAGGTCCATGTTTTTTGTCAGTATTTTTGTTTTCTCCTTGTTAATTTTCAAACCTGAAATTTTTTTTGAATTCATTTAACTCTTCTAATAAATTATTTATACTTGTGATTGGTTCTCCTAGGGATAATACCAAATCATTTGCAAACACTCTGGTTTCAAATTCTGTACCCTTTATTCTTACTCCTTTAATGTTTTGTTCTAATCTAATCTTTTTCAATAAAATTTCCAGAGTAATCAAGACTAGCAAGGGTGACAGTGGGCAACCTTGCCTTGTCCCCTTGTTTATATTTATGCTTTTTTGTTTTCCTACCAATCATTACTATTCAAGCTTTTTAATTATTATAAATAGCTTTTATCCATTCTAGGAATCTCTTTCCGACTTGCATTTTGTCTAAAATCCTGAACATCACTTGCCAACTCACATTATCAAATGCCTTTTCTATGTCAATGAAGATCAATGCTAGCTGTTTTTCAATATGTATTTCATGGTATTCAATTAAATTAAGTACATGTCTAATGTTATCCTTCAAGTGTCTTTTTGGGAAAAAGCCACATTGATCTTCATTTATCCATTCAATTAGTATTTTTTCAGCTTTCCTGTTAATATAGATGAGAATAATTTATAATCATTGTTTAATAGGGCAATTGGTCTATAGTTCATGATTTCAAGATGGTCACGGTCTTCTTTTGGAATTAGAGTTATGTTCGCTTCTTCCCATCATGATCTTTTATGTTGTTCATCACTCTTTCCAAAACATTTATTATTTTGTCCTGAAAATGTTTATAATATGCAGTTGAAAAACCATCCGGACCTGGAGTCTTTCCTGTCTTACATTTTTGATTGATTCTTTTATTTCTGTTGAGGTTATTGGTTGGTTTAATATTTTTTTCTGAGTTTCCTTTAATTGAGTTTTCTGTATTTTTTCCAGGTATTCTTCTAGCTTATTCTTGTCGATTTTCTGTTCTCTAAACATTTTTGAGTAGTATTCTTCAAAGATCTTTTTGATTTTTTGCTGTTCTGTATAAATTACTCCATCTTGTGTTTTTGTAATTATTTATATGGATAGTTGTTTCTGTAATATCTTAAATTCCTTTTGTATATTTTTGTTCTTTGGGTCTTCTTGTAATTCTTCTTTATTCCTAATTTCTGTTAGTATCTTCTGGATCTTTACTTGACATTTCTTTTTTATTGCCCAATTTTTTGGTATAAAGAAGCCTCGCATAACTGTTTTGCTTGCTTCTCATACAGTTGTAATGTTTACATCCTTGTCTAAGGGCCTCTGCAGACTGGCCCAAAGGGCTGGCCTGGAGGCACAGTTGGGGCAGGGCAGCTGCATGCTGGCCACCCCAACCACACGCTAATGCTGTCGCGGCACGGCGTGCCATTATGCATGGCATGTGGCATCAGGATGCCCTTCCGACACAGCGTTCTGACATGCTGTACCAGAAAGGGTGAGGAAGAGCCATGTGCTGGCTCTTAGGGCGAGCCTTTTGCCACCCATAAAAGGAGCGGCATTTTGCTGCTCTTTTTGAGTGGCAAAAGGGAGGATCAGGGCCACGGTGTGGGGTAGCCGCGGCCCCAATCCTCTGCTTCCCAGAGCGGCCCAGAGCCGCCCGTCTGCACACCCCCTAAGTTTTCTTCAAAATATGATTTTAAAGTTTCTTTCACTTTTTTTAACACTTTCTGATTGTTTAACAGATTTTCATCCAATTTCCAACTATAATCCATTCCAATTTTTCTAAGGGCCTCAGCAGATGGCTAATAGAGCCATCCTCGGCGCAAGGAAGTAGAGGGGCAGCCGCATGCTCTACGCCACTTCCTCCTCCCGAGGTCGTCCTCGGAGCCGCCGGCCCTCTGCATGGCCGGCGCTCCGAAGACCACCTCCTGCCACAGCGTCCGGACACGCTGCGGCGGAAGGGTCACCAAAAGTGACCTTTCTTGGGGTGCCGATGGTGCGCCGTGGGATCGAGGCATGAGGATGCCTCGGTCCTGCAGCACACCTTCCCAGGGTGGCCCACGGCCTCCCGTCTGCTGAGGCCCTAACTGACATTGAAATTGGATTATGATCAAAAATTGATCTTGGCAGTATATCCATATTTATGATCTTGATACATATTTCCTTAGAGACAAAAAATAAGTCAATCCTTGAAAAGGATTTATGTCTTTCTGGGGGAAAAAAAGCTATAATCTTTTGCATTTCCATATGAATATCTCCAGACTTCCACTAAACCTAAATTTTCTATTAAGTTAAAGAAAGTTCTTGGAAGCTTACCTTGATTTTCTGGGATGTTTTTTGTCAGTGTTCTGTCCAGTTTGGGATTGATAACTCCATTAAAATTTCCTAATATAATTATGTTTTGATAGTTGAGTTCTTGTATCATAATTAGTAGTTTATGGTAAAATTTGTCTTTTTAAGTTTAGTGCATAAACACCCACAATTAATGTTTTCTGATTTTGAATTAATATTTCAATTCCTAAGTATTGTCCTTCTTTGTGGTTGAAGATTTCTTTTGAGTAAAGTCTCTCCGATACGTAAATAACAATTCTTTTTTTATTTTTATCTGAGGAAGATATATACACTTTACCCAGTTTTTGTTTCTCAGTAATCTTTGATCTTTTCTTCTGATATGTGTCTCTTGGAAACATATAATGTCTTGTTTATATTTTCCTAGATAATGATATATCTTTTTCCTTTTTGGGGATATGTCCATCCCTTTCACGTTCCATGATGTTAATTTTGTTTAAGTGATTCTTTCCTGTAATTTTTTCCATTGAATAATTCAATACTTCCTCTTTTTTTGTCTTTCCATGTTTATTCTTCTTTCTACTCCTTTTTTTGTTATTGTTGTTGTTATTATTTAATCCATTGTTGATTTTGTTCTTTCTTTTCTTCTTTCCCTTTTTTCTTTCATTTTACTTAAATTTTTACCTCCTTGTGTTTTGTCCCCTGATAGTTTAGGTATTCTTCCAGGTCTTCAATGTCTATTTCTTGTTCTAATTCAGATTCCCTTTCTGATTCTTCTCCATTCTAGTCTTCTTGATCTTCCTGCTGTATCTTTTTATCTTTTCTTTTTTCTTTTAGTGTAGACCAATTTTCTAGTTCTATTTTATGTTCCTTCCAGAAATCTCTTGCTTTTTGAATCGTGTTGAGTTTATACAATTTCTGCTTAAATTTAATTGATATACCTTCTAATTTTTCCCATCTGTACATAATTCTTCTTCTATTTAGTTGAGTAGTTAAGAATTTATAGCCTTCTCTTTTTTCAATATCCTTTTTGGTATCTCTTTATAAATTCTAATCACCTTTTCTTCTATGATTAAATCCTTTTAGTAACTTTAACATAGAATCTCATCTCTAGTTTTCTTTCTCAAAAAATATATTACCACATCTCTGGGTAATTTTTTCTTCCTGATTGCCACTTGAGAGTTTATTCTAAATAACTTTATTTCCCACATCATATCTTGTTTTGTTAAGTTCATATATTCTGCTGGAGCTGATACCAAATATTTGTATAAGTCTTCATTTTTCTTTTCTTTTAAAACCCCTGATCTTTAAACAGTTTTCCCTCTGATTCTGTTTTTCAAGTCCTTTGTTGTCTAAATCTCTTTCTTTTAATGCTTTTAATTCTGTTATTTCTTTCATTTCCTTAGTTTTTTCTTCTAACTTTTCTATGCTTGTATTTGTCCTTTTGATGTCTTCCTTCACTTCTTTTAGTGATTGTTTCACATATTTTAGTTCTGTCTTTAATGCCAATTTTATTTGTTTAATATCCGCTCTTAATATTTTAATCTCATGTTTTAAGTTTTGTTCCATGTCTATTTTCATTTTTCTGATTTCTTCCAGAAAGAAATTTTGTTCAGTTGAAGCTCTTCTTTGCATTTGAACCATTATTTGAGCTGCTGGTGCTTTTCTTGAAGTCATCAACATCTTGTCTTCCTTTTTTTGTATTTTGTTTCTATTTCTTTTGATTTAATCTTCTTAAGATCCTCTTTTTGCATTTATTCTTTTAACATTCACAATTCCTGTAAATTCCTTAAAGTTCTTTCAATCTGAGAGTTCTCCAAATTGGTTTTCACTTTTTACACTTTTATATTCAAGTGAAGAAAGCTAATGCTCTTTATCTGCAGTACTACACCAGTAACAGTTGCTTCTTTCACAAATGGTAATTGATTACAGCTGAGGTAGAAACTTCCTTCTCTGTAGTTATTTTGTTCTCTTTGTAATCATTTTTATTAATTTAGTTGATATTAAAGTTCACTTATTTGTTTTGTGACATTTTACAACTTGTCTTGATGTCATATTCTGCTGGCTTAACGTCATCAAGGTTCTTTACTTAATTTTCCCCCCCAGTTGTTTCCCACTATTTTAGTGTATTGCAGATATTATGTTGTGAAAGATACTCTCTCATTTAGAAACTTTCTCTGTTTCAATCCAGTCAAAAGTGCTCCAAGATTTGTTGTTTTGTATTTTTTTAGTTGTCTCAGTTTAATAGAGCCGGCAGCTGCGTTTATAGGCCAAGCCATTTGAGTGGGATTTGGCTTCCCCCACGGCTCCCTCCAGCTCTCCATGGCTGATTCCTCCTCCTCCCTTTCAAACCAGCCCATTCCAAACTGGGATTTGAGCCTCTGTGGGGGTCCCCTGGTATCCCCTATACCAAGGGGAAAGATCGTCTGAGATTTTTCTTCCTTTTAGGGTGGCGAAAAGCTCCATTTAAAGAGCAGTTTTCACAGACCTCCGCAAAACCACTCCTCACACCTCTGCTTGCTGGCCGGAAGTTCTCCACTGCTATTCCACCATTCCTCCAACCCCACCATTCACCTCTTGAGGTGGCTGCTTCATTCTATCTGAAATTGATGCCAGTTCTGCCATCATCTCTCTCACCTGCATCACCACCAAAAAGGCTCTTATAATGGCAGCAAGTGGATAGGTAGAGGGGGAAATGATAGATTAAAGGTTACTGGGATAGCACAGTTGTTTTCTAACTCAGTCAGTGTATCTTTAATCTTCTAAATTAGGTAAGTATTAGGTAAATTATATTAGGTAAGATGTATTAGGTAAGATGAACCCCAAATTCATATGGGATGCTTGTGGCTTAGTGGTTAAGACGTCAGTTGTTATGACTGAAAGACCGGAAGGTTGGCAGTTCAAGACTGTTCGAGTGCTGCATGATGGGGTGAATTCCTGTCACTAGTTCCAGCTTCTGCCAACCTAGCAGTTTGAAAGCATGCAAATGCAAGTCGATAAATAGGTACCACTTCGGTGGGAAGGTAACAGCATTTGGTGCAGTCATGCTGGTCACATGACCACCAGAGCAGTCCTCGGACAATGCTGGTTCTTCAGCTTAGTAACAGAGATGAGCACCACCCCCTACAGTCAGTTACGACTAGACATTCATATTAGCTTTTAGTAGGTAATAGTATGTAAGATGAACACCAAATGTTGAAAAACAAGTTGGAAGCTACAATAAGAGAAATGGCAAAATAAATAAATAAATAAAAATCATCAGGAACAAATGATATTCCAACTGAACTGCTGCAATCTGCATTGTCAGAGCCAACTGTAGTGCTAACAAACATATGTCAATAGATATGGAAAACCAAATGATGGCTAATAGATTGGAAATGATCAGTATACATCCCCAGCCACAAAAAATGAGACACAAAATACTGCAGCAACTATAAGACCATAGCAGTAATCTCACTCATGCTCAAAATCATGCTCAAAATTCTGCAACATAGCCTCCAACCATACATAGAGAGAGAGATCCCAGTGGTCCAAGCAGGGGTCAGGATAGGAAGAGATATTAAGGACAACATTGCAAACGTATGAGGGCTAATGGACCACACCATGTAATTAAAAAAAAAATTAGCATGTGTTTTATAGACTACAGCAAAGACATGAGAGTGCCAACACATCTGATAGTCCTGATGAGGAATCTGTACTCAAGACAAGAGGTTACTGTCAGGACAGAACATGGAGAAGCAGAATGGTTCCCAATTGGCAAAGGGGTCAGGCAAGGCTGCATCTTATCACCCTACCTGTTCAATGTATATGCAGAACATACTGTAAGGAAAGCAGGCTTGGACACAGAAGAATGAGGAGTGAAATAGAGTAAGGAATATCAACAATCTAAGATATGCAGATGACACCATAATATTAGCAGAAAACCTCAAAGATCTGGAACAACTACTAGGGAAGATCAAGGAAGAAGGTGCAAAGGGAGGCTTACTGTTGAACATAAAGAAAACAAATGATGAGGGAGAATCTAGACAAATTCAACCTAGACAATTAAAAAATAATGGTAATAAAAGAGTTTCCATTCCTGGGATCAAACATTGATAGAAATGGGAACTGCAGTCAGGAAATGAGAAGAAGATTAAGAATGGGGAGAGCGGCTATGAAAGAACTAAAAAAGATTCTAAAATGCAAAGATGTACAATTGAACGCAAACGTTAGAATTGTTCAAGCCACTGTTTTCCATGTTACCATGTATGGATGTGAGAGTTGGACAGTTAAGAATGAAGATAGGAAGAAAATCAATTCATTTGAGATGCTGGAGGATCCCATGGACAGCCAAAAAGACAAACAAATCCTAGAGCAGATCAAGCCAGAAATCACCCTGGAAGCCAAGATGATAAAACAGGCTTCAGACACATCTTGAGACTATACGACTCAGTGGACAAAACAACAATTATATAAAAGGTGGAGGGAAGCATAAAGAGAGGAAGGCCATGTGCTAGATGGATGGACTCTATTAGAGAGGTCACACAGGTATGAGTTTGCAGGAACTAAGCAGAGCAGTGGAGGACAGGGAGACTTGGAGATGCCTCATCCACAGGGGCACCATGGGTCAAAATCAACTCAAGGGCAGTTAACAACAAATTAGGTAAGTATTGTCTTAAAGCAGGAGGAGGATTCCTGTCAACTCCCACCTTGTCCTATTCCTAAACTTCCTACATGACTCCTGGTGTGATCTCCTCCCCATTGAATACAATGGACCCTTTTTATCCATTGGTGTTTGGTTCCAGGACCCACCATACCAAAATCCATGGATGCTCAAGTCCCATTAAATGCATTGCCATAGTAAAATGGTGTCCCTTATACAAAATGACAAAATCAAGGTATGCTTTTTGGAATTTAGATTTTTTAAATATATTTTCAGGCCATGGATAGCTGAATCCATGGATATGGAGCTGACTCCATGGCTTGAAAACATCAATAAATCAGTATTTCAGATGAATCAACATAGTCCAAGGACTTGATGAACAGCCAAGTTTTTCCTTGGCAACTAAATAAAATTAGTGTTGGTGCCAATCAAGCCTCCGAGGGCATTCCACAATTGAGGTGCCATAGCTGAAAAGGCCCTCTCCCATGACCTCACTGGTGGGTCATAGTGGAAGGCTCCCTCTACCAGACTTTAATCCTCAGGCTGGCACATATAGGGATTTCCCACCTTGGGTGCCAAAACAACTGCTGAATATCACACACATATACTGAGGTAAGGCATGAAACTACCAAAATCTTTTTGGTTCATGTTTGGCATATATTTTCTTATTCCCAGGTTCACTCAGTTGATCTGGAATATGAACTGTGGACAGTGAGATCCCAGTTTGTATATTTCTTCATTCATGGATGCTTCTTTCTTCAATCAAGAGGCAGACTTCTGATGAATTCTGTGACACTTATTAAGTTCTGATTAGTTTTCAGAAGTATTTCCTATCTTCAATTACTGATAACACAGAATTTCTCCTATTTACATCCCTTGAACTCTTCAAACCATTTATAGGCTAGTATTTGGAGGTGCTAGCACAGACAACCACTTAAGATTTGCATTCTGATTGCTAAAAAAAAAAAAAAAAACTCCGAACGTACCTAGGCCTGTAATCTAAACTCATTATTAAAATATCTTTATGTACATCTAAAAATTGCAATGGGTGAAAAAAAATGTGAAATGTGTGAATTTAATCAAGTTGCTCGCTTATTTGAGGGTGAACAATTCAAATCACAGCAAGCAGCTTCCGTAACCCAAAAGCAATTACATGAGGCCAGGCATTTAACAAATAAAAAAAAAAAATATGTTTCTTTTAAATTTTCTAATAATATAATCACAGTCTCAAAAATAATGAAAATAATGAAAAAATATTTAGAAAATATTTTCTAAACAACTAAATAAGCCCTTTTATATTAACAAGAAATATGGATGAGTCCATAAATGTACAAAACTGTAAAGGGCCAGCATGGTGAAGTGTCTTGAGCATTGGATTATGATTCTGAAGATCAGGGTTTGAATTCCCAATTGGCCATGGAAACTCACTGGGTGACCTTGGGCCAGTCACACTCAGGCTCAGGGGAAGGCAGAGCCAAAGGCAAAAGCTAGCCCCCTCTGAAGAAATTTTGTTAACAAAACCCAATGATAGGTTTGTCTTAGGGTTGCCATTACTCAGAAATGACTTGAAGGCACACATCAACAAACCATGTATTTGTACATTTACTCATTGCTCTTGTAGTTATAAATACAATTTGACCTTTGACAATGACAATGGTGGGTTGCTCATTGTCTTCATAGTGTGTGGGGGGGGGGGGGGGAGAGGGGTCTGCTATCTTGTTCTGAGATGGCTTTGCACTGCTTTGTTTTGTGTTACAAAATGTCATCTCCTCCTTGTTTGCATGTGCTTTCCTGGGCAATCTGCTCGCTGGCAATATACCTCAGAAAACCCTTGTAATTGGGTCACTTATTCTGAGTTGTCATTATGAATCAGGACAAATATTACTGGAGCTTTCGGCCAGATGATGAAAAGGTGCATTTAGTACAGATGATTGTATTAGTCCTTTCTTGGACTAGGGTTCCAAGATGCTTTAGAATATAGGGCATTCATCAGCAGCATACAGCAAGAAAGAGAACAGCTAGGATTGTGTAACAATCAGCAAATGGCATCTTCCTGCATTTTAAAATAAAAAGCAACATCATCACCAGCACCACCAGCTTTTCTTTCATTAATCTCCTTGTTCAGTCATATGTGATTAGGAGGGCAAGAAATCCAGTCAAGTACCCAAATGCCTCCTGAGATAGTTCATTCAGATGATAAACATGAAATGACCTACCTGAGCTCTATCTATGCTGTACCAGCCTCTTTCTTTCTGCCCTTTTCAGTAAACTCCTTCACCCACTTTTTTAAAACAACAACAGAGAATAATAAACTAGGAATGCACGAATCCCAAGAGACCTTCTCAGGATGGAAATACACATGAAAAAATGTTATGGTGCAACAAGTCATGTAGACATGAATCAATTGATGAGGACTCAGGTCACTTCAATGACTTGACTTGGACTTGATTTTAAATAAACAACACCCTGACTTGACTCATAACTTGTATATTTTTACTGACTTTCTGTCCTTGGTTCAGAAACAACACATTCATAATGTTTCTCAGAGGGGAAGAGCAAATGCATTAGAGAATAGGCTTGAGGTGGAAAGATTCTTCTAAAGCTTTTCCAAAGCTTTGGAAGGCTTCTCCAACATGCAGCCATGACAGGCTGCTGAATAAACTCTAGCCCCTGTCTCAAGCCTATTGCCAAATGCATTTGCTGTTTCCCCTATGAGAAGCACACCTCTTTTGCTCCTAGGAAAAGTTTTAGAAGGATCTTCTGATGTGAGCAGAGACATGTTGCTCAATAGATAACAACTCCTGCCTCAAGCCCAGAATGCAGAGTGCATTTCTCAGAGGGGAACAGCAAATGTGTTAGGCAATGGGCTTGAGGTGGAAGGATTTGCTAAAACTTTTCATGGGAGCAGTAGGCAAGACTCGCCCCCAGAGCACAGGACTCATGCCTAACACATCACTGTTCCCCTCTGAGAAACACACACACACACACACACTCAGGGACAAGTCTTGCATGCTGGTCTCAAAGTGAATGGCAGCATGAACTTTGCTCCCAGTGGTGGGGTCAGCTGTCAAGATACAAACAACTTTCTGCACTGACATGTTGCTCCCCTCAGCAGCCACAGCTCTCAGGAAATAAACCCATCCCTCTGAGCACTTGCACAACCCAACAGGAACCCACCTCATACAGTACATGGATAATTTTCATCCACTCTTGTAACCACTTTAAATTACAACTGGAACCCGTTAATTTCACAGGTGGTCAAAAAAGCAGACAATGTGTAGAATATACAGGTTGTGTGTGTGTGTGTATTTCTCTAACTTTGTGCACATCTTCTCAATTTCCTAGTTATTGATACTCACACACACCACCACCACCACCACCACTACATTTTTTTAATCTGTTAAAGTTGGCTCCCAGTCTTGAGACTTGACTTAAAAGTATCTTGGAAGGACTTGAGATTTGACTTGAGATTTGAAGCTGGAAATTTGAGAGTTGACTGAAGACCTGGAGTAAAAGACATAGGAGGTTATTATACATGCTGTATCCCATCTTTCCTCCAATGGGATACATGTGCATTCAAGTATCAAAGATTGATCTTACCACATTCACCTGTGGCCGCCCATCTGCAGCCTTTTTGCAGCCCATCTGCAACCTGGGCTTCCCTCAAAGAGGGAAAAACCCATGTATGGAAATCTGTCAGAGAAACCCAGGTTGCAGACAGGCTGCAGACTGGCAGCCACAAGTGAATGCGATAAGACCCCTCTTTGATACTTAAATGCACAAGTATCCCATCGGGAGAAAGACGGGATACAGTGTATGCAATAATCTTAAATACATCACTGTGGTGTAAATGAATTAAATGTTCAGGTGATTGTGTTTCCATCATCTGCAAATCAATGAGGAAAATAATACATTGACTAATCCATCTACCATATATACTCATCTATAAGTTTAAAAAATTATGCCCCAAAATTGACCCCAAAATCCCAGGTTGACTTATTTACGGAACACTATGGTAATGTGACAGCAGCTCTTTCAGATTTCCCCATGCCATGGGAAGATAGTTTCTTTTTCTCTTGAGCCAAGCAGAAAGAGTCCTGAGTGATTAATTGCTTTTAAACAAACAAAGGGAGACCCTCTCCCCCCTGTGCTGGTTGTCACTGTCTGGGTGAAGGCTGAAACCAAAGTTGAAATAAAAAGCCCCAATTAGAGTCTTTCTTGCTGTACGCACACATACATAACTGAAGGAACCTCCAAGTTTTACCTTCGAGTTATCCATGGGTCATGGCAAAATCCATAATTTTGGCCTCAAAACTTGCCGTCGACTTATACATGAGGTCGACTTATAGTCGAGTATACACAGTAATTTCAAAATGGCTACATTGCCCTTTGTATGCCACATTAACAACACTACAAAGAAATGCTTTCCAAATTAAAAAGCAAACCATTCTCACTGTCTCTCTAGTAATCAGGATGGTTTGTTTGCTATCAAGTCCCTTGGGAACCAAATCAGCTACCTTATGGTGGTCAGACCTTATGGCTGCTGAAAAAGAGTCTGTTAATGGAGGGTGTCATACTTTTTAAAAATCAATGTGCTTTAAAAATGTAAATTCATTTTTGCAAATTGTTAAAATTAAAACATGTAGGCTGTCATCCTGTTTAGTATTTATGCAATTATCTGCTGGAAACTGATATTTGGGGTTCACATTTACAGTTGTTAACAACCAAATGTTACCCCCTCCCCCCAAAAAAACCCATATCTCTTTACCCAGACAGCACCCGAATTGCAGGATTTCTGAGGAAGTGTAGATAGGGACACTGGGAAATGGTGACTAAAGAACCCTGAGACCCACCACCCACCCCACAACTAGGAAAACTCTGTAGTGATCATTTTCCAGCACCCCAGATCTGCAGCACCTCAGAAATCTTTTAGTTAGAGCACCGCCTGACTTAAGAGGTAAGTTTCGTCTAATATTGCAGAATCTCAGTGGTGGTGTTTCTATCTCTAGTAGTTTTCAGCCTTGTTAACTGCTCTCAGAGAAGGGCTTGGTGTCACTAAAATAAACAACAGCAAAATACCAAAGGCGTAAGGTAGTATGTTAAAATAATAAAAAATTAAGATGTTTAAACTCAACAGTAAAACTCAAAATAAAAAATAACAAATTAATGGTCAAATGCCTGCTGCAAAAGGAAGAACTTAGCCTGACTTAAGTTCCTTCCATATATTCCACTCTTCAGGTCTTTTGCAGGACATTTATTTCAGCCAACCAGAACTAGACTGGCAACTATCCTCAGAGGACATTTTCATCAGCCACCCATAGACTGTTGAATGACTTGCCAGGAGAGATTTGACAGCTAAACATGCTGTCTGAATTTAACACAATATTAAATACTTGGAGCTTATCACATCGTTACATAAATTGCCTTACCTGATCTGGCTTAAAATTTAAATCGGGTGGCATCCTGATATTATCACAAGGATTTTGCCGCTGAATTTGCCACACAAATGCAACCCATGCTCATCCCTGTTCCCAGGGCCGCTCAGCATGGCTTTTTTCGAAGCCAGGTGTTTTCTGACTTGAGAAATGGCCACCAGAGTGGCCCTGGGAGGGGGATGGACCCTGGCTGCATTTGGGCAGTAACTTTGGTGGCTAAATCCTTGTGATGATATCAAGATGCTGTCCAATTTAAATTTTAAGCCAGATCAGGTAAGGCAATTTATTTAACGATGCAATAAGTTTCCTTATCTCTTCCAACAGGCCTATCCAGTCAATTTTAAACTATGAATTTTAAATCTGGATGATTTTAAGCTGCAATGGTAGTTTTCATCTTATGTTTATGTGTTTCAATTTATGTGATTGATGCTAGTGATATATTTTATTTTAATCTATGTTGCGGCCTTCCTTGGGAGATAAGATGATGATGATTATTATTGTTGTTGTTGTTGTTGGCTCTCCATATCCATGTGCACCCATGGCTTGAAAATATTTTTAAATATATAAATTATATTTATATAAATATATAAATTCCAAAAAGCAAACCTTGATATTGCCATCTTATATAAGGGACACCATTTTACTATCCATTGTATTTAATGGAATTTGAACATTGACAGATTGCATGGGATCCTAGAACCAAACCTCAGCAGATACCAAGGCCTCACGGTGTTGTTGTTGTTGTTCCCAGGGGAGCATCCCCAGATGGTGTGAGGAGGCCACCATGGATATGGCTTCTTCCCCTCGTAGTCACACATGATGCCAGGTATGGTTGCTTGTATGATGATTCAGAGAGTAAAAGTAAAGCAGGTGTCCATGTGGTCCATGAACCAGGCACAATGATGATGATTTCCTCCTTTTGATTTTTTCCTGTGTCTTTAAAATCTGTATTTAAGTGCATAGATTTCATTAGATTCCCAAAGGGTTCTGTGTCCCCAAAACCATGAATGAATCAGCCTCCTTACTGTAATGATAGCCTTTCCAGCTCATACATGCAGCATTTGTCAATACATTCAAAATCAGAAACATGTGCCCCTGATGATAAGTTTATCACCCTGTGAATGAATCCATTCTCTCAGCAGGTGAAAAACAGCTTTTGGTTATTCATGGAAAGGCTTTGAACACGTGCCCCTATGCACACATGGTTGTTGATCAGTCACCTCTCCTGCCATATATGCATGTGTGTATGTGTATAAATAAATTGTTGTTCTCCAATACAATATTTCACCTGAACTCTTTTACTCTGTCTCATTATCCAGAATTTGAAAAAGGCTAAGGCTTTGATAAACACAGTGGTGTGTCTGGGGTGAATGGCGTTGTGACATTACTCTCAATTCATTGGTCCACTGCACACAAAAGCTTAATGATGACATAAATATAA
Organism: Phrynosoma blainvillii; assembly: GCA_026167975.1. Classification (NCBI taxonomy): domain Eukaryota; kingdom Metazoa; phylum Chordata; class Lepidosauria; order Squamata; family Phrynosomatidae; genus Phrynosoma; species Phrynosoma blainvillii. Next base: position 49,437,720 of record JANUYF010000001.1, on the reverse strand, counting down.
AGCCCTGTCTCCCACTACTGTCAAATGCTGTCAAATATATTTATCTCTCTGTTGTCTCCCTCCTTGGCTAGTTTGCAGATTTCTTTATGGTTTTTGTTTTTTTTTTTTTTGTTTCTTTTAAACTTCTCACATTCTTAGTTGAGAAGGACCCACATGCCCTGAATTATGACATTATTCTGTCAATACATCTCTTGATTTGTAAAAGAATGTTTGTTTCTTAAATGAGAATGGTTTTACCTTTAAAAACTGTCATAATTTATAGTGGGAATGAGGTTAACTAGAAGTAAAACTTGCTCAGAGCAAGTATGGAAATAAGCATATCCTTTAAAGCAGTGGTTTCTAAATGTTGGTCCTCCAGAATTCCTGATTGTTGCTCTAACTGGCTAGCGTTTTTGGGAACGGAAGTTCAAAACACTTGGTGGATCAAATTTTGGGTCTGCTTTAAAGGAATAAAACATGGGGTCCATTAAACTAGACATTTCTAGTGTTATGATTCCTCTTTAAATGCCATTGCCACATCCTATGGAATCCTGGGCTTTATAGTTTGATGAGTCACTAGAGCTCTCTGGCTGAGCAGTCTATATACCTCTACCTAAACTGCAAATCCCAGTATCCTATTCAGGGGTAGGCAACCTTTCCCCTTTAAGGGCCGAGGGACTTCAGCTCCCAGAATCCCAGGAGCTATTGGCCAACATGGGACTATTGGCCAATGTGGCTGAGGCTTCTGGGAACTGAAGTCCCTCGGCCCTTAAAGGGGAAAGGTTGCCTACCTCTGCATGTTGTCAAGGCAGGTTAGTGGGATCATAGCACTATGCTTGTGATTCTGTAGTGGGAAAGGGACCAAAGTTTGAGACTGCTAAACATCAAGCTGAAGTATTTCAAAGAGTAATTAGACAAAACCATGGAGGATTGGTGCCTCAGTGGCTCTTTGCCTAATGAAAAGTTCTTGTTCAGTTCTACTGGAGTCATACAATAGAAAAAGCCCTGCTTTTGTGCCTCTTTTTGTGAATACCAGAAACATCTCAGGTGAGAGTAGGAAGAAGAGCTGGTGAAAATAGAACACTGAACTAGATGGGCTTTTGGTTTGGCCCTGCAAACAGTTCAGATGTTTTCTCTAAGATGAGCTGGACACCTGTAAAGCACATGTGAGCTGAAAGGCTGTGACTTAAAGTAACAAGCAGAAGCTACAGCAGTTTCATGCTGCTCCTCTTCCTTAATTGTTGGAGACCATTTCCTTTCTTTTAAATAATAATAATAATAATAATAATAATAATAATAATAATAATAATAAATTTGTGCCATTACATTAATTTTATTTCCTGATACTAAATGCAGCAAGTTGACAGTTCATGATCCCAAATGCCTCATTATCCCAGAATCAGGGCTGACTTGAAACAGAAAGGACATATGTAAATATATTTAATTGGAGAATAAAATGAGATATCGACAAAGATAAGTTTATAGTAATATTTGATTTAAATATATAGAGGTATAGAAATATACATATATAAAAATAGAATGTTATGTTATGTTATGGTTATAATTTTTAAGCAAAGGTCAAAGTTTTCTTCTGTTGATAATAAACCACGATATACTGTACCTGGAAGTCTGTTTTAACCAATCTTGTAGTATATGTTTGAAGGATAGTTGCATAGTTTTATGTGTCTAGATATGCTGCATAGTTAATGTTGTTTCCTTTTGTTGTTGTTGTATAGCTATGTTATGGGCTTTGTATGTTTGTTTTAATAATTTTGCAAATTAATAAAGATTATTTACAGTACAAACAGAAAAGACATTTTTCCAAAGAATTTAGTGTCCCCACAGTGTTCTACGAAGAGAGGAATCCAACAGCACCTTTAAGACTAAATGATCTATTTTAGCATGAGCTTTTGTAGATAACAATAATTTCGTCAGATGGCCTGATAAAGTGATATTAAACCCAGTTTTTTAAGCATAGCGGACTAAAGTGTAACAGGGTACAGAAAAATGCAAATTGTGACTCTGACCATAAGCCGTCAAAGAACTGTGTGAAATGATGCAGGTCTTTTAAGCTAGTAATCTTTTAAAATATCCTGTTACTATTGATGTGTGAAAACAATAAATCTGCTTACTAAGGAACATCTGCTGAAAATATTTCTTCTATGCAACTAGTAATGGTCCAGGAATTCTGTTCCATGTTTTTGTTTTTCTCCTATCTGCCCACCAGCCCATTTCCCACCACTCCTAGACATCCATATCTGCCCCTTTTTCAAAACCAGAGGTGACCAAATGGTCATGTTCTGTTTTGCAAAAAGGCTATTTCATTGGACCCACATGTTAAAATGGAGAAGTGCATCCTCTGGAGGGATGTGTGTGTGTGTGTACAAGTTTCCATTTGTCGGCTGAAAAAAAAATTGGGGGGGGAGGGGTAATGGTGGCCCAAGAGCCACACACTGTCCATGGTCTCCACAGTTAATATTCTGCACAGCTTAAAACAAGTTCATCCAGACAGTTCAATTAAGGTAAGCCCCTACAGGGACTTCTTAGGTGAGGTCCTGTAAGAATTGTCATAACAGCTATGGAATGTGGCTATACAAAGTGTCCTTGCACATTGCATATGCCACAGAAGAGCAAAACATAGTGATCTGTCAAGTAGGGAAGCAATAATAATCTGCTTGTGATTGACTGCTCTGCTTAATATTTTCACTCAGTCACCTCCACCAAAGGAGATGATGTTAGACAAGATGATATTAGAGCTAGCAACCACTGCATGCTTATACTCATTATTACTAGTTTGCACTATGGTGACTCCTGGTTTGCTTATTTTACCTCACTCTCTCTCTTCCTTCATCACTCTTACCTGCAGCCATTTTTCTTCTTCCCTCTCTCTCCTCCATTAAATCAGCTATTTACTTATGAACAAATTTTGTAAGTAAAACAATATGTTTTACAAAGTAAACTAAGGTTGTTTCTTCTCTCTGATAGATTCTGTGTGTGTGTGTGTGTGTGTGTGTGTGTGAGTGTGTGTGTGTGAGAGAGAGAGAGATAGAGAGTGCATGGAACTAGTTATTCATAGAATCATAGAGTTGGAAGAGACCACAAGGGCCATCCAGTCCAACCCTCTGCCATGCAGGAATTCAAAATCAAACCACTTGTTCAGCTTCTGCCTTGACAGTTTGATTACTATGCTTGAAAAATCCAATACTATCGCTCACATTTTCCAGCAGATGAGATGTCTATTGGTGGATGAGTTCAATTCTTGTAAAATATGTCATTGGAATTTCTTGCAGATTTTTTTCTCCCAGGTTTCCCATTTTCCTACCAAAATCAAGCCAGCATCAAACTGAGTCCTGAAATTTTGTGATCAACAGAGGCAAAGAAAGAAAGTATTTCAAGGAATGATAAGCTATAAAGCAAGTGATTAAATGTTCAGGCAACAACAACATTATATATAGTTATAAAATAACTCCCCCATACTGCTATAATAGTAAATAACTACAGCAAGTAGCAGTAATAGTTGTTTTAGATATTTGTCTAGCCATAAAGGAGAGGCAAAGTTGACATACAGCCATTGCAACCTATGTGTGACCTTTTGTAATGACATCTTTCTCCATCTCCATTTTTTAAAGCTTGGCCAACTTGCGCAGTTCTGGTTGAGGAGTAGAGGAGAAGCCAGGCATGAATTAGGCTAGCCAAACTGATGAACTGTGTAAAAGCTTTTGAGACATTTTGCTTCCTGTTTGATTGTACTGAGCTACAGTGCTGTGCCTCTCAAGCTGCCTCAAGGATTATTTGGCACACATGGGAAATATCTGTGCAGCAGTTCAAACCTTTGAAAACAAGCCCACTTTGTCAAAGAGCCCTAGAGTGGCAAAGTGCAAAAATGATGAATGTCTCCCTCTTCCATTAAGTAGCCTGCAAAAAAATGACAGCTATTGCACTTACATCAGCAATGCAATCTGAGTCCAGGTTCCATCACTGGTGTGAGGTCAGCAGCTGTTGCAATGGCATTGCTCACTTAATTAGGGCAACTGAGGCCTTGGTCTCTAAAAACAGCAGATCAGGTGGTCAGTCTGTTTGTGGCAACTCCCAGAGAGTGAAAGATATGTTTCTTACCTCACTGCTTTTATCCAAGAAGAGGACTCAGAGCCCCTGATGACCCTCAGGAGCTGCCAGAGTCCAAGGCCAAGCAGGAACCTGGGCCCTCAGAAGAGATGACTGAACGTCCACTCCTTCCAGGTGAAAGGAGTAGCATATCTATGGATGCACCTGCATGGCAGAAATAATCCTGTTAACTTAACTGCTATGGCTCAGTGCTATGGAATTAGGGGAAATGTAGTTTCTCGTGGCACCAGAGCTCTGCTTCCCAGCTCTCTTCTGGTACCACAACAAACTACATTTCCCAGAATTCCATAACACTGAACCATGGCAATTATAGTGGTGTCCAACTGGATTATTTCTGCCTTGCAGATGCAGCCAAAGAGTATGTTGTTGTGTGCTTCCAAGTCATTTTCAACATATAGTATTTGTGATAGAGTTGTTGGGCAGATCTGATCAGGTAGACTGTGATGGGGGGCTGTGGGGGAAATTGAAGGTATACAAGCCAATTAGTTGAAGGGAATTGAAGAGAGAGATGAAAAAGGGTCTCAGTAAAGATCAGATAAGGATTCTGACAAGAGAGGGAGTTCAGTTAAGTTAGGTCCAGAGGGAACTATGATTCAGTGGGTTCAAACAGGTCTGGTTGGTTAGTATGGTTAGGTCACTCTCAGTAGGAATGAATAAGAGTGAGAGATTAGAATACAGAGAATCAATAGCCTGTGATTATTGAGCCAATAATAGCATATTGGGAAAAGAAATGGATGTAAAACACAATTATTTGAAACATGGATGAGTCTTCATAAGTTTTTTTGTAACAGGGAGAGCATACAGGATGTAATCACGCTGATTCTTTATTAAATTCCACATGACAGGAATGGAATTTAAAAGATCATGTTCATATACCAATGCCAAATATTGTTCTAATACAAAATTAATATGTTGTAATGCATCCAACCAAAAGAGATTAATCACTAAATATGCCCACATTGTATGCCATAAAGATGCATTATTTGCATTACATCATCCCAAAAAAGAGAAAATTATCAGAAATATAATTAGAAATTCTGTTCTGAGAATGAGCAAACCTATATTGCTTATTCATACTGGTTGGCAAAGGAAGCAGTGAACTAAAAGAAAAGGACTGGAAGGAATTCAAGGGCCAAACATACTGCTTATTTCAACAATAGTAACAATATTAAAATTGGATTTCTACACTTTGGGCAGATGGCAAAAATCGAGAGTGATGGGTGATGTTAGTGAGGGCTGGAGCAGTTCCTCCAACTGTTTGGGGGAGAGAGAAAATCTACAGGAAAAAATATTGGTTGATCCTTTTCTTGGAAAAAAAAGTCAGCTCTATTTTTCCTTGTTGTTGGATTGTTCATTTACTTCTTTCTACTGGATGGTATGTACTTCCCCTTCTAAAAATTTGTTGTTGTTGTGTGCCTTCAAGTCATTTTCCAACTTATGATGGTGAACCTATCACAGGATTTTCTTAGCAAGATTTGTTCAGAGGAGGTTTGCCACTGCCTTCCTCTGAGCCTAAGAGCATGCAGGTACAAATAAAAAGAATGCAATATTAGTAATAAATGAATAGATGCCATGTTCAATCTATAACAACGTAACCACCAACACAGTCCAATTTCCATTCCATGAAATTCGTTTCAGATAACAATTTGCAGGGATCTTAGCATCCACATGTGCCTTCTTTCCACATTCCTCTATTAGTGAACCATATATGCTGCACAGTAATGCAGTCCCCTAGTGGAGCAGAGCAAGATACTTTGTCTATTAAATTTCTTGTTCTTTCACACTCCCTATGGGGCTGAACCAAGTACCAATTTAGTCATCAAGGGCTGAGTCATCTGGTAAATAATTCAGCTCCCCATCTTCAGACAACTGAAGTCAGTTGTATAAACAACTTAGCTTTTTTATATCAAATGGGCAAATGCTGTCTAGGCAGAAGAGAGTACAAGGCAAGTGCTTGCAAGCATGAAGTGCAGGAGTTGGTGGGCAAAGCAGGATAGACAAGATTTGTAGCAGAATCCCAGAGATGGCAACATGTGTGTATGTTTTAGTGTGTGTTTTAAATGTAGCTGGAATTTAAGGGATTTGAGCCATTAAGCTGTAGTCATCAACTAGATTTTAGGAGGGAAAACAGAGAGATACTGCTGCAAAGATATCATCTGGAGACATCTTTCTGGACAAGAGGCCTTTTCACACCCCACAACTGTAGCACTTTGATTCCACTTTAACTGTCATGGCTATATCCTGTCGAAACTTGGGGTTTTATAGTTTGGTGAGGGCACTAGAGCTCCTTGATTGAAAATCCTCAATCCTCCTGCATAAACTGCAAATCCCAGGGCTCCACAGGATGTTGCCACAGCAGTTAGTGGAATCCTAGTGTTATGTCTGAATAAAGTGAAAGGGCCCAAGGAAAGAAACTATATGCCTGGGTTGTAGGGTGAGGAATCAAGCAGCACCCAGGTAATCTTGAGCAAGGATGAGGGAGAAATTCACTTGGTTTATATTCTGAAAGTGATAGGCAGAATGGAACACAACACTCCTGTGTGTGTTTGATTTGTTTCATTTTCCACAATTTTGCAGCAGTGTTTAGATTCAACAACACACTTTAGTAGAGGAATTTCTGTCACACCTGAGGTTTTGGAATTTGGGTGGTAAAACATCATCAGTTTAAATTTTAATATCAGGATATGAGAAACTGGACCCACAACAAAATTATACAGCATAAAGTGTTGCTGTTGCAGTGTTGCAGGTAGCCATGACCTCTTTCATGATATCTCATCCCATCCCATCCCATCCCATCCCATCCCATCCCATTCATTATCTGAATTCTCCCAAAAACACTTAGGATTCTTGACACTACAGCATCTGGGTGTTCAAGGTGAGCTGCTCATTCATTTGTAGTTACAGTTTGTTAAAAGGTTTGAAATCTCATCCTTTTCAGCTGACAAATTTAGTTTAGCTTTGAAAGAAAATATTAAGATGCATTGTAAAAGAAAAATGCTAACTTGTTTCATTTAGCATTTCCCTGCAAGCCCACATTTAGATAGTTGATGGTAAAGTGAAAAAAAGCCCAGTCTTGCAGAAGCTGGCTGCTGATGGCTGTGGACAGACATCTAACATATATTGTAATTTCAACTGTCCATCAAAGTCTAGACATAGGGGATAGGCCAAGAAGATTTTTTTTGAAATCTGTGTGATGGAAAAGCCATACAAACTGGATTTGTTTCCAGATGCATCACTAACAGGAACTCTTATGACAATAGAATTAGAAAGGACTTCAAGGGCCTTCTAGTCCAAAGCCCCACCATGCAGGAGGACACAACTGAAGTACTTTTGAGAAATGGCCATCCAAGCTCTTTTTAAAGGTCTCCAAAGAAAAAGTCTTCCACCCTCCACCCATTCCTCTGTTGCTCTTACATTAGAAAAGTTCTTTCTAATGTTTAAGTGGAATCTCTTTTCTTACAACTTGAACCCACTGGCTTATGTTCTGGTCTCTGGAGCAGCAGAAGACAAGCTTATTCTATCTTCTGCAAGGCATCATTTTATATCTAAATATGGATATCATATTATTTTTCAGTCTTCTCTTCTTCAAGCTAAACATACCAGCCCCCTAAACTGTTCCTCATAGGCAGGGGTAGGCAACCTTTCCCCTTTAAGGGCCGAGGGACTTCAGCTCCCAGAATCCCATGAGCTATTGGCCAACATGGGACTATTGGCCAACATGGCTGAGGCTTCTGGGAGCTGAAGTCCCTCGGCCCTTAAAGGGGAAAGGTTGCCTACCCCTGCTCGTAGGGATTGGTTTCCAGAACTTTTACCCTCTTGGTTGCTTTCCTCTAGACACATTCCAGCTTGTCAATAACCTTCTTGAATTGTGATGACCAGAACTGGATGTAGTATTCCAGGCGCAGTTCAATCAAAGCAGAATGAGTGGTACTGCAAAGGCTCTCAAGTCTGGACGCTGTACTCCTGCTGATACAGCTTAGAATTGCATTGGGGGTTTTGGCTGCCACATCACATTGTCGGCTGAGGTTAGCTTGTGGTCTGCTAAAACCTTTAGATCATTTTCCCATGCACTGTTGAAAAGCTGGATATCACCCATCGTGTATTTGTACCTTTAATTTTTCCTGCTTAGATGTAGGACACAGAAGGGATCAAAATAGATGTTATAGTAAATGTGGAGTTTCTGCCCCAAACAGCTGATTATTTGTGGTGTTTCGGACTTGTGATCTCCGCCTGAGCATTGATAGGGGTAGTGTGACCCTGTTGGTGCTCTTGGATCTCTCTGCAGCTTTTGATACCATAGATCATGCCATCCTCTTGGATCGCCTTAGAGGGTTGGGAATTGGAGGCACTGCTTTGCAGTGGTTCTGTTCCTTCCTCTCGGGTAGGTCCCAGAGGGTGAGGCTCGGGGACAGTTGCTCTTCTAGAACAGAGCTTAATTGTGGCGTCCCTCAGGGCGCCATCCTGTCCCCGATGTTATTTAATATTTACATGAAACCGCTGGGAGAGATCATTCGGAGGCATGGAGCTCGGTGTCTTCAGTACGCTGATGACACCCAGATATATCTCTCCATGACCAGATCATCGTCTCAGACTTCAGATGGCGTCTCTCCTCTTAATGACTGTCTTAGAGCGGTAATGGACTGGATGAGGAAAAACAGATTGAAGTTAAATCCAGACAAAACGGAGGTACTCATGGTTACAGGCCCAAAACCAGATCTGGGAATACAGTCTCCAGTCCTGGATGGGGTCACACTCTCCGTAAAGGACTGTGTTCGCAGCTTGGGGGTGCTCCTTGATTCATCGCTTCATATGACTAGTCAGGTGAATGCGGTGGTCAGGAGTGCCTGTTATCAGCTTCGGCTGATACGCCAACTGCGCCCTTATCTGGACATGAGGGATCTGGAAACTGTGGTACACGCCCTGGTAACCTCGCGATTAGATTACTGCAATGCGCTCTGCATGGGGCTACCCTTGTGCCTAACCCGGAAACTACAATTGGTGCAAAACATGGCAGCCAGAGTAATTACCGGAACATCAAGGAGGGAGCACATTACACCTGTGCTTAAATCCCTCCACTGGCTGCCAGTCAGTTTCCGGGCACAGTACAAGGTGTTGGTTTTGACCTTTAAAGCCCTACATGGCTTGGGCCCATCCTATCTGAAGGACCGCCTCGTCCCGTATGATCCCCCCCGCGCCCTTCAATCCTCTGGGAGGAATCTGTTACAGCCAATAAAAACCAGGCTGTCTCAGACCTCCCGGAGGACCTTTTCTGCGACCGCTCCCAGACTTTGGAATGGCCTGCCGGAAGAGATCCGTCATATTACCACCCTCGCTGCTTTTAAGAAAGCAGTGAAGACGGATCTCTTTCGGCAGGCCTTCCCGGAATAATTCTCCGGTTTGCAGGAACAGCTCCATTGCCCCCTCCCTCATGCCGCCATCATCATGTTATTTATTATTGTATTTACAGGTTTATTTTATTTTGGAGCATGTTGTTTTAATTTATAATTAGTTTAATATTGTTTTAAGGGGTGGGAGGGAAAGATGGGGATTTTGATTGTTTTAACTTGTGTATTTTAAATGCTGTAACCCGCCCCGATTGCTCCGCAGAGGGGCGGGCTATAAATAAAAATTATTATTATTATTATTATTATTATCCCAAAAGCAACTTTTCTGTGTGTATCTAGTTTCCTGTGGCCTCTCAACAATTTCAAGGAGATCTCATATGGCACTCCCTGAATTTTCCCATTTTCAAAAGTTATTTTCCTGGTGAGCAAGAATACAAGTGTTTTTGTACATTTGTGATGATTTTATTTTTTGCATTTCTAGACTTTTTGAAAAGCAAAAATATTTGTGCAAAAGGTACGCTTCCTGACTTACCAGGAGGCAAGTTTGCAGTCCATGAGCAGTGCAGAGTAAGAAATGCCATGCTGGCAATGGTGCCAAGGTGGGCTTCCCAGAAGCCTGTGTGCTCTGCGCAGGCTCTGGGAATGTGGGAATTTACCAGCCAATATGATAAAGTATTGGCTGGTAAGTGAGACTCCCTTTAGACTGCTGGCAAGGTTTCACTTAGGTTGGGTTCTGGGATATTTAGGTTAGCTCCCCAGCTACTTTATCTCAGAGCTTCATCTCATCCACCTACCAGTCATGGGGATGGGACTTGATATTAAATTTTATTGTCACAGCTTTCTAGATGGTTTGGCATGCAACCTGGATCCAGGAAATAGGTGTTTAGGTGTTGGGAAGACCAAGAAATTTAGGGGATCCCCTTGGGGAAGTTTGGAATGTAGGACAATGAAGGCCACACTCAGTTTGATGGTGGAGTCAGTCTGCCTGCACTTCCAAGTGAAAGAGGAACCACACAGTGGCATCTACCCATGTGGAATCCCTTGTCTCTCATTTTTCTTTCATGAAATTAATGAAAGAAATGTGGATTTGTGGAAAATCTTGCAATGATTTGATTGCTTTCTTAACACAGTTCTTTCTCACTGAGCAGAACAAAAAGTTCAAGTATTCTTTACATCTCTACTGCTATATCTGTTTGAATTTCTATCTTGTGTGTGTGATTGCACTTTATATTCTTCTAAATAAAACCTTCTTAACCTGGAGTCCTCTTCAGTTAGTGCTGGTGTATTTCCCCAACATTTGATGTAATGATGATGGTGGGGAATTCCCAGTCCCCACCACCACCACCACCTGTTCATTGGTTAACAGAGTGGTGCAGAATGTGGGCAACACCCTGAATCCCCTAAACTCATGAGTTGACACATGTGATCTAGGTGGTGTCAGTCATAGGGAAACCTGTAGAGACTCCAGTAGGCTTTTGTATGTGTGAATGCATGATTGTGTTTCTGTGTGAGTACAGCCATAAAAGCTACCTTTTGGGAATTGGAAATCTGCTCCTTCTTTTTCCTTGGTGCATATCAGGTAGTTGTCCCCAAGCCCCCAGACAGGAGTCTGGTGACAGCTATGAGCCATTCTGAATCACAAGTACTGGATATGTTATTATCCCGGGAATCTCTCCTGACCTCTGGGTCTATTGTGTTGTGAGATCCAAAAGTTAGAATGGGATGCAGTATATTGTGAATCACAAGTGTGATGTCATGAAAAGTTTGAGTGTCGTGGAAAGAGTGAGACGCTAGACACTACTAGGGAAAAACCTGAAATATCTCACCTCCAGTGCAAGACTAAGACATTGGTGGGGGTTTTTCTTGATCCAACAAATCACTGAATACACACACACAGCAAACATAAGAACACATGTGCAGGGCTAAAATCCATAACAGAATAATGAAGTCTAGTTCTATGTACACTACATGGAATATTTGCCAAACTGAAATGACAGCAAGGAAGGGGCATGGGCATCTGAATCATTGATAGGGATGGGGAAATACATTGGATCAGAAGCTAAGTAGACCATTTTCAGGGAGCAGACCAAGTGGTGGAACGATAACATGCTTGGGTTGTTTTGAAAAAGATGTTACTCTTAAATGTGTTTATGTACCCTATCTGGCAAATTACAGGGGTATTGGTTACCCTTCCCCCAGGAAAATTTTGATCATGTATAGAAGGAGGAAATAGGTTTTTGTGGGTTTTTCGGGCTCTGAGGCTGTGTTCTAGAAGACTATATTCCTGACGTTTCACCTGCATCTGTGGCTGGCATCTTCAGAGAATGGTGGCATGGAGGTGTGTTGAGTATATATACTGTGTGACCCTTGGTTGAGAAGATAGGCCTGTAAGGCAAGGCCTCAGGGTGGGAGGATATGTGAGAAGCCTGAAAAACCCACAAAAACCTACGGATACCATTCATTAAAGCCTTCGACTTCATACAGAAGGAGGAAACTTTATAACCGAGGTGAGCAAAGTTCATGGGATCCCACAAAGCACCCAGACCCTCAAAAGAAATTTAGCCATTTGGGTGCTATTTTTGTCTTCAGACTGACTGAAATTCTCCACCCTCCCTAAAAATGCAGCAGTTTGGTTCTACAAACCCCTAAAGCCTCCCAAATGTAAAAAAAAATGCCCTCCCCAAGGAAAAAATACCCCTAAATCAGCCAAAATTCTAGAAAGAAATGAAGTTGCATTATTTCAATGAAATGCACCAGTACAGCCCATTGGGCAGGTGCAGGAAGGAATAATGGGCTCCTACTTCCTGCCCAATTCTGCTTTATAAGGTTCACCTCTTTGGTCTGGTGACAGTACCAACACAAAGCAAAAGAGTGGTAAATACAAAGAGGTTAATTGACTACAGTTTCTTACTTCTAAGGTCTAATCTGCACTGTAGAAATAATGCAGTTTGACATTGCTTTAACTGTCATGGCTCAATGCTATGGAATTCTAGGATTTGTAGTTTTGTGAGATTTTTGGCCTTCTTTGTCAGAGAGCTTGTGTGCCACCACAAACTAAAAATCCCTGATTCCATAGAATGGAGCCATGGCAGGTAAAGCTGTGACAAACTTCATTGCTTTTGCAGAGCAAATTTGACCTAGCTTTCACTTTCTTTGGATTCTAGCGAGACTCAGTACTTTATTTCCTTTCTCCCCTTTCTGTCTTCCTTTTCTTTTTTCTTTCTTCCTTACTGGAGAAAGAAGGATCCACTTCCTTTAAAAAAAAACAAAAGTCGTTTTCAATTTAAAAAGGCACAGGAGGGTTCATTATGTGATTTTACAAGGAAGGCTTCTTAGAGTGTCTTTCTTCATTATTTATGTTAACAATGATTTCTCCCCCACTCTGGGAGCTGCAAAATCTGCAAAACAGGTGATGGAGCCACATGCATCCCATGCTCAGTACATGCCATCACTCTTGTTCTAGCACATGTGACTTAGCTGGTATTTATATTCGGCACAATCCTAAGAAAGCTGTATGCTTTCCATTCTTAGGTTTGGTGTCATTGGGTTTACAACTTGACATTTTATTTTATATACTTATAGATCTCCAGTGGACTAAAGAGAGTTGTCATCCTCATCACTTCACCTATCCCATACCCATAATTTTTCTCATTGTCCTCTTCCACACTTGCTTCCATGAGAAGGATTCTAGGTTTGCAGTGCAACAACTGAATAATGGACAGTCCAGCATAGAAACAGTCCAACAAAGACATCTTAGTAGATACTCCCAGTTGAGCAAGTGCACCTCCCAATCCTATTCATGCTTATTCATAGGGCCATTGACTTTGAGGGAGTTACTCCTAAGTATACTTGGCAATGTCTGAAAAAACCCACCTGGCTGCAAGCTCTCATCTCTAAATAGGATTACAGCAAGGGTGGGGAATAAATATCATCCGCAGTGTTGTGGGCTTGACATCCCATCAACTCTAACCAGTGTGGCTAGTGGTAAGGAATCATGCAATGTGCAGCCCAACAGCATCTGGATACAGCTACATATTCTCAGCCTCTGGAAATATAAGCATTAGCACCCATCTTTAAGTTTCATTCATTTTAACTGGAATTGAATACATTTAACTTTCTTAAATTGCACCAATAATCCCAATAGAGATTATTCCCTGAACAAAGATATATACAAAATATATACATACATTGGGGGGGGCACCCCTCTCTTTAAGTAAAGCCTCAGAAAGCATGACATTTTCAGCTTCATTTCCTCATTCACTTATTAGCTTTGACACCTTTTCTCACTGACCAATATTATATTCGAAAGGAAGCTCGAGAAAAATGGCTCTTGTCACAGTTTGCAGAACTGGTATCAGGAAATTGATAGATTTATTTTGCAAAGGACTACGCAGTGATTTGGCCAAAGAAGAGCAAATTCTTCCCAATATTGGTTTTCAGTGGAAGTGTACACTACTACTACTGGTACTGCTACTACTATTACTACTACTACTACTACTACTAATAATAATAATAATAGCAGTAGAGACAATGTATCACTGCTCTAGGAAGTTATATCTGTAAAAGGTTTGACAAATATTACCACCTGCTGGGCAGACAATAATAGTGCAACATGAAATTAATTCCAGAGGGACAGTTGCATTCCTTTCCTGTATGAAGATGAACAGAGACTTCAAGAATAATCCTTTCATGGCTAATATGCCTTTATGAACCAGTCCAGAACTTGGGAAACATATTTATGTGCTAGAATTCCTAGAATCCTCCATCCAACACAGTTATTGGCCTTGTTGGCTAGGGTATTCTGAGAGCTGTAATCTAAAAATGAAATTTTCCCAAGCACTGGTTCAGAACCCATATCAGATTCATGAGATACCCTTGAGATCACCTAAGTTTGTACTCACTGTAGCTAAACGCACACACACAGGAGCTTATCGCATTCTAAAAAAAAGTTTACCTTTCCCTGGCTTCAATCTTCTTCTGGGATATATTTGGACGTTATCACACGTAAGTCACGATCGTTTTTGCTGTGATGCTGCCGGCAACATTCAGCCCAGGTTAGATGCGGGCTGAAGCCATGTTCAGCTGGCAAATTTTAGAAGTCGGCTTCGGCCCGCTTCTGACCTGAGCTGAATGTCACCAGCAGCATCGCAGCAAAATCGGTGGCAACTTATGTATGATAACATCCAGGTGTATCCTGGAAGAATATTGAAGCTGGGGAAAGGTAAGATGCTTTTTTTAGAAAGCAATAAGCTCCACACACACACTCTCAATTTCTTTCTCTCTGAAATAATAAGGTTATGGTATGTCTAGGATTGTATCTAAACTGCAGAATTAATACAGTGTGACACATCTTTATCTGCCATGGCTCAATGCTAAGGAATTCTGGGATTTGTAGTTTTGTGATATTTAGCCTTCTCTGTAAGAACGTTCTGGTGTCACAACAAAATACAAGTCCCAGGATTTGATAGGACAGAGCCATAATAGTTAAAGCAGTGTCAAACTGCATTAATTCTACAGTGTGGTAACAGCCATTTATTTCTCAAATTACATAAATTAAAGAGGTTTTTTTTTAAAGTTGATAATCAGTCACTGGAGATGATACAGGTATTATCTTTCTAGCTATGTTGTTCTAATGTAATACTTCCACTGGGAAAGAAAGATGAATTTCCAATTGAATCCAAACTGAATAGAATTAAATTGGAAATCACTGTGTGGTAGACTGGGTCTAACCATTTACATGCACAATTTGACTTGTATTGACTAGTTTCTCAATGCCAATTCTATTATTTCAAATAATGGTGAAGTCTGTTTAGGTTAGTCCTAAAAGATCCCCTCACATGAAAGATTCCCTGGACATAAAGAGAAGTGGTAGACTATGGACTGGTTCAAGCTATTGGCTGCCAATACATGGTGAGTTCCTAGGAAATAAAGAAATGGTTGAAGTCAGTGTGTACAAATATGATACCAGTCCCTGGTATATTTAGGGCCAGGAAAGCCCTGCCAGTACTCTACATCTGATAGTTTAAGAAGCACTGCCATAAGTGTCCTTTGCAATAGTACCCCAAGGACAAATTAATCCTTCAGTTTCTCTCTTTCTTCAGTGTTTGCATTTAGTAATGGAGGCAAAACTTGTGGGCTATATTTCTCCCTTGCAAAAGCACCCCCTGTGTATATAGAGGGATTTCCATGGGATCCCTGTAGTTTGTATTCACACATGATCAGCGGAATGTCTTCCTTATCTCTGTCTAGGCCTATTACTGTTTTCAATCTGGAACTTAAGGAACATGTTCCAAACAGGTACTGCTGTGAACAAAGTAAATCCACTCTTGATTTTACTGCTGCTCTTCTGCAGCTGTCCTGAGCTCAACTAGGATTTTTACCAGACCTGAAATTCTGAGGGACAGGATCCTGCAGTGATTAAGACCCACATTCAGTGAGGAGTAGCAGCAGAAGGAGCAGCAATTAAATCAAATGTTGGGGATTTGCTGACTGTATAGTAGCAGATCCACCAACATCTGCCTCCATGATCCCAGCAAGAGAGGGAGGTCTAGATATGGATATTGGAGGTGTGTGTATGGCATTTCTATCCCAAGTAACATTATGATGCCATTGAAGGCAAGCCCCAGAGATGTTAGAAGGGTGATGTTACATGGGGCAGCTACTGGTTGTGTCATTAAGCAGGATGCATTAGCATTAATAGCAGTTGCACAGAGTATGCCATTCAAATAAAGAAAAACACCCAAGTTTAACAAACGAGGACTACTCTCTGTCTCATATGCACACACACACACACACACACACACACCTTTCAAGATAACATTCTTGCTCTGAGATTCCTCCCCTTCATCTTGAGTAGTAAAGAAGAAGGATCCTGAGATCTGGCATAGTCATTCCACCTGCAAAAACAACCATGTGTGGACATACTGAAGGGTAAGGCACGCTTCTCTTAAGCCTGTCAGGGAGCTTTCCATTCCCAAACAGATAAAAGATTATGCCCCATACTTTACAGTGTTGCCTTAAAGTGAGTCTGTGCTGTACCTGGCACACATTATGCATACAAGTGTGTTTTGTGTTGAGATGCTTTCTCTTTCCCTTGCTGTTTCATCTATGGATATGTGTAAATGGATTCTTGAAATTTCCCATGCTATTTGTGGGCAAGGAAATGTGTGTGTGATGGGGGGTGAATATTTCCAGAAAGAGGAGAAACTTCAACAGCTTCTAAAGGATGCGGATCATCATTAGTGATAGTACAGCTTTCTTTCTCTTTCCCCCTGTAAAATTCTTTCTTTATTATTATTTTTGGCACTAGAATTCACTGTGAACAGCAGAAGCAGTTATATCAGCAGTATGGGAGCCTTGTGGAAGGGAACAATATCCTCCATCATACCCCCCCCCCCCATACACACACACAGAACAGACAAATAAATGATAAGTAGACAGTATGAAATAGTCCACCTTGAAGGCTAATGGGCCTCTTGAGATTTCAGGAAGCTGTAGAGGGTTTTACGGCTGGTATTACCAACAATTCTGTTGAAGCCCTGGTCAATAAGTGGAATAAAAATCTAACCAGGGCTATTAACATAGTCATTCCCAAGTGTCCTCTCTGACCAAACAGGCTTCTCCCAGGGAGCAGAAACTAGAAGGACAATGACCACAGTGCAGATGGCTCCTCAAAAAAAGGAGCTGTCGTGCCAGCTGTGCCCCTTACTACAATTGGGAGATGTAAAGATGGTAGTGCACATGCACTCAAGGCTGGGTTTTGCAATGCACTCTACATCAGGCTATCTTGCTACCAGGTTGGGGAACTTGAATTAGTTCAAAACACAGTGTGTCTCAGAGTGAGCATATTATAGCAATATTAAAATCACTCAACGTGGCATAGTGGTTTGAATATTGGACTATGACTCTGGAAACCAGGGTTCGATTCCCATCTCAGGCATGAAACCCAATTGGTGACTTTGGGCAAGTCACATGCTCTCAGCCTCAGGGGAAGGCAATGGCAAACATCCTCTGAAGAAATCTTGCCAAGAAAACCCTATGATAGGTTTCACTTAGGGTCACCATAAGTTGGAAACCATTTGAAGGCACACAACAACAAAGCTACCAATTTGTTTCTGGCCAAAGTACAAAGTGTCGGTTATTACCTTTAAAGCCCTTCATGGTTTGAGTCCAGGTTACCTACAGGATTGCGTCCTCCCATTTAATCTGTCCTGTAAACTCAGGTCCTCTGGGGACATTTACTTCAATCAGAAAGAACTATACTGGCAACTGTCACCCAGAGGACTTTTTCACTGTCTGCCCCTAGACTGTGGAATGACCTGCTGGGACAGATTTGACAGCTAAACATGCTGTCTGGATTTAAAACAGCATTAAAGACTTACCTCTTTTGGCAGGCCTATCCAGTTGATTTTAACCTAGATATTTTAATTTTATGCTGGATGATTTCAGTGTGTCTTGTGTTTGTGTGTTTTAACTAATGTGTTTAAATAGATTTATGTGTTTTAATCTATTTTGTACCCCTCCTTGAGCCTTGAGAAGAGGTGGGTAAGAAATAATAATAATAATAATAATAATAATAATAATAATAATAGATGATGATGAAGAAGAAGATGACAACAACAACAACAACAGCTTGAATCCTATTAGTTGTCCCAATTGGAGTAGAACCATTGAATCAATGGGATTTTCTTAAGTGTTGATTTTCCATTTCCTATTAGTTAGATGGATCTGCACTAGCTGGGACTACCAATAGGATTTAGGCCTGTATCTATATACTGTCTATAGATATTGGTATCTTGTCTGAACATCTATCTGTCTATCTATCTATCTATCTATCTATCTATCTACAGTATATAGATAAATTTGTAATAGTATGTTGTACTGTTTTGTTGATTTTTATATTGTCTTTCAATCCATTTTAAATGGTTTAAACCAGGGGTAGGCAACCTTTCCCCTTTAAGGGCCGAGGGACTTCAGCTCCCAGAATCCCAGGAACTATTGGCCAACATGGGACTATTGGCCAACATGGCTGAGGCTTTTGGGAGCTGAAGTCCCTTGGCCCTTAAAGGGGAAAGGTTGCCTACCCCTGGTTTAAACTCTACAGCATAATATAATGTATAATACTGTGTAACTTTTATATTTATATTTTTACTGATCTTTGTAATGTTTTTAATCTATACTGATTTTATTCATTTGCAAGCCAGCTTGAGTCCTGTTATGGGGGAAAAGCAGGATATAAATAAACCAACAGCAATCTTCTGAGAAAATTCTGCAAATCTTTTCTAGGAATATAATAAGGGGGAAAAAATCTTAGATATCTTTTTTGGGGGTGGGGAGTTGTTTGAATTCTATCCTCTCCTGGATTTTTCCTTTTCCCCTTACAGCCATTGCTTTCTTTAAACCCAGTTGCTTTACCTACACTGGTCTGCTAGGCTGTGCTGATTTTTCAAATGTGTCGTGTGCTTTTGGAGGCCAGGAGGTGGAGCCATAATGCAGTATTTTAGGTGACGATTATCTGAGGGCAATTGGGAAGTTCACACATACACTGCTGTTAATGGGTACAGAGAGAAGTGGCTTGAGTGTTTTGAGTGAGGATGAATACACACCTGAATCCAAATCAGGTGTCTGTTGCAATCACTTTAGAAAAAGCAAAATATATGCCAAAGTTCTTTACATTCATCTTAGCAGCTTGTAATGTAGCAAAAAAGGTGTTCACTTGTTATATCGCATGTGTGTTCACACTGTATGTATACATGGTTGTGAGCATCTCTGTGTCTGTATTTATTCTTGATTTGTGTAAGAGTCCTCAAATGCTAAATACAGTTCAAATGCACAACTCCACCTGGAGAGAATGAACACACATATCTTGGCTTGTTTAGAATTTTCCGCTAGAGAAATTACCAGCTTGGCCATGAAACCCAACAAGTGATCTTGGGCAAGTCACATGCTCTCAGCCTCAGGGGAAAGCAATGGCAAACCACCTCCTTTCTTGTGAAGGAAACCACATGATAGGTTTTCCTTAGGGTCACCAAAATTTGGAAATGACATGAAGGCGCACAACAACAATAACAACAACAAAAGTGTACCAGAACTCCATAACAGAGTATTCTAAGCACCTCACCAGAATTCCATGGAACGCAGTCATGACAGTGCTACCAATGCTCTGTAATGTGTAGGGTAGATGCCCTCTTAGATTAAAGAGTTCCATTTGAAACTCCACTAGAGAAATGGGATATGATCCAATTCACAGGAAGGCTGGACAAGCCCACTTATGCTCACTGATCCTGAGAATATATACAAGTTTCATTGCTGTGTTAGTCAGGGGCATTTTGTAAAGTGCATGTGTGTGCAGGAATGTGCATGTGTGTCTGTGTCCATATGTGTGTCTGTGTCTATATATGTGTGTTTGGAGTGTAGACATTTGCCTAAGGCAGGGGTCGGCAAGTTCCCCTTACCTGGGGCTGGGCCGGGGATCCCCAGGTCTTCCGCTGGCTGATGGGGGGGGGAGGCGCCGACCCCTGCCACCACCGGCGCCGACCCCCGCCGCCACCGCACCTGTTGCCACTGCGCCGCCACTGCATGCATTGCGGCTGCCATTTCCCCCCAAAATAGCGGCTGCAACTCATTTGCGCATGCGCAGTACTCCTGTGCATGCATGAATGAGCCGCGGCCGCCGTTTTGGAAAACATCACGGCCACCATTTTGGGAAACAAAATGGTGGCTGCGGAGCGCGTGGCGGCGGCGCGGCAGCAGTGTGCATGGTGGTGGGGGGGGTCGGCGGGGGCAAGTCCAAAGGCCTCGGGGGGGCGGACCCGGCCTGCAGGCCATAGGTTGCCGACCCCTGGTCTAAAGGAACGCCATTGGGGTGGCCTGCCCTTGTTGTGGATGTGTCCCAAACTGCTGGTACATGTCACCCAATGTGTTGACTAGACTAAAGCCAGTTCAGCCCTTAAATTAAAAAAAGGGGGGGTTTCCTACCCCACTCCATAAACTATGACCACATCTCAGCCCTTTTGTTCTGAGTATCAATTGAATGGTGAGCAAAGCCACCTTGGAGAAAGAACACAATTTTTTCAGCGCTCTATTTATTTAAACATAATAATGAGGCTAAATAAAAAGTGTTTACTTGAGTAGATGGGAATAATAACAGCTCCCATGACGGCCATCCTCAGTATCTGCAGCTGTGCAACCTTGTTTGGCTTTTGTATTGTTTTATTGTTACCTTTGGGTCTCTTTCTTTACTCAAAACCCATTGCCCATTTTTAAGAACAATACTAGGCCCAACGTCTGTAGGGATGAGGTGTGATATGCTACTGATTGGGGCATGCTTTTGTTTTGGGTTACTGGTGGTACCGATTTTTAAATCATTGCTTTTAGCATTTGTTAAGTGGTGTAAAAAGGTACATTTCATTCCAAAGTTTGTACATAATTTGATTCTGTTTTTAAAAACTTTTCTCAACTTTTTAATATTTCCTCCCACACATTTCCCTTCTTTCCTCGTCAAACATTTTTTTGGCTGAACAGATGGAGCTTAGAGAGTATATATTTGTGAATTTATTTATTCATTTATTTATTACATTTCCATTGTCTTGCCTTTCCTCAGTTCAGAGACTGGGCAACTGTGACAGTTCTGGGGGCCCTTTTCTGCCCCAGTATCATAAGAAGACCATAGAGACATCCACAAATACTAAAATGAGTGAAAGGAAGAAAGGGTGGGGGAAAGGAGTGACGTGAGGTCTCCCTTTTTTATTTTTTGAAAGAAAATCAGCATTTTAAAATACTGTAATAAACAGTGAAGTCTAGAGAGGTCAAGAGCTGCATTAACAGTTTTGAGGGGGCTGCACACAGACCTGCATTTGCCCACTTCTCTTCTACTTCATTCAAGATGTTGGACATGATTCCCCACATACCCATTTTATCCTCATAGGAGATGAAAAGATGGAGGTGGAAATCTGGCTTACCTCCTGGGTTTCCCAATTCTGCACCACTCACTTCCAGAACAAGCTTAACACTTATGGGCAGTCTGCACCACCACACTTTTTCTGAAGGAAAGAGCCACCAAAGCAAGCATGGTTCTGCACCATTATTTTTCTCTGTTCTGCCCCAAAAGCATGCATACACATGTACGGGTGTACTGCCAGCAGCCACAAATCACCTGCCCAGCTGCCAGCCCACATGACTGACCGTGTGACCAGCCATGAGGTTGCACAAGCGATTGACTGCCTGCACAGTGCATTGATGTGCCCAGTAACACACTGAAACATCACAATCATGGAGGCCCCCCATATAGACCCCCTTCCTCACTTTGTTCCATGGCCCCCTATTGTTAATATTTTTAATAATAAATAATAAATTTTTATTTGTAACCCGCCCCTCTGCTCAGCAATCGGGGCGGCGTACAGCATTGTTAAAACAAAGAACAGTAAAATGTTCCTATATCCCACACCCTAGCCCTCCCACCCCTTAAAACTGAATTAAACTCGAATAGAATTAAAATGAATTTAAAACACAATACAAATAAAACAGATTTTAGGCAACATACATTCAATGGCAGGTTAAGGGCTGGTTAAGGTTAAGGTTAAGGGGGAGGTAATAAGCCTCCATCGTTGCCGGGAAGTTATTCTGGGAAGGCCTGCTGGAAGAGGTCCGTCTTTACTGCTTTCTTAAAAGCAGCAAGGGTGGTAGTAAGACGGATCTCGTCCGGCAGGCCATTCCATAGTCTGGGGGTGGTCACAGAAAAGGCCCTCTTGGAGGTCTGCGAAAGCCTGATCTTCATGAGCTGTAGCAGGTTTTATTAAACCTATTGCATTGTTGGTGCCACATTTGTTGTCATTTCTCTTCATGGGATGTGTGAGGGGCCAATGCTGTGATGGGTTGATGGTGCAGCTGACCATTTGTGTGCCCATGCACTTGACAACAAGTGAGCAATGGCATCAGTGGCTGCATCTCATCGGGCCCAGGGTGCATGCTCCAGAACGCTTTTACAGGCCACCTGGTCCTTCTGGCAGGCCCACAATGTTGATACACAGTCAGTACACTGGTGTGATAGTGTGCACTTTCTTGCTTGTACCAGAAAAACTGAGGGTTATTTTGCTCTGGGGTTTAGCCCTGGAGTGCAACTTTGACCTGGTGTCCTCTCATTTTAGCCACATGAGTCATTTGAACAGGTAAGGCTCAAAACTGCTTCTTTCTGCCCTTGCGAACAGCCTCATAATAATGCTGTGAGGCATAATAGGTTAAGAGAAAGAGAATTAGTCTGAGGTCATCCCTTGGGTGTCATGCTTCAGTGTTGACTTGACCCTGGATTATCCCAGTTTCAGTCCAACATTTTAATCACTACATCATAATAGTTCAGAATAATGAAACACTGTTCATTCTGTTGTGTCCTTCAAGATTGTATAAGCCTACTCATCCTTGGTAAACCATGACCATTATGTATATTTAAGAGAATGTCAGGATTCAATAGATACGAGCATTACCTATGGGATTGCCTCCTCCCATATAATCCACCCTGTACACTCAGGTCCTTTGGGGGACATTTACTTCAACTGGCTAGAGGACATTTTCATCAGCCACCCCTAGACTCTGGAATGATCTTCTGGGAGAAATTTCACAGTTAAACATGTTATCTGAATTTAAAACAGTATTAAAGATTTATCTATTCCAGCAGGCCTCCCCAATCAATTTAAAACTATAAAATTGGAATATATTAATTTTATACTGGATTATTTTAATGTGTCCTATATTTATTTGTTTTAACTTTATTTTTAAATGGTTTTATGTGCTTTAATCTATGTTGTATCCAGCCTCAAGCCTTGGTGAGAGGTGGGTAATAATCAAATAAATATTATTATTAGACCAACAAATAAAACAGAGTGAATGAGATGGAGATATTAACACAATGATATCCCCCATGCTTAATGTTGAACTTATTTATGATTGCTGAATATCATTTTGTGGGTGTCAGTTCATTTCTATCCAGTCTCTCAAAATAATTGTTAATAATTTTATTTCTACCTTCAGCATTATTAGATGTGTCTTTTGTATCTGTGTAATCTGAAAATTTGGTAAGGATTACCTAGATCCTGACAATGAACTGTGGAGTGGGCAAATGCTGCAAAAGCATCTGTAGTAGGATTTCAATAAAAGATAAATGCAATTAATCAATTTAAGTTGCTTCATTGATTATGAAATGCGTGATTAATCCATTACACATTCTTTAATCAATTAACATTTTGAACTGAAACTTAATCATTACTACATTTGCCTCTGTGTAAGCAACAGCTAATGATCCTTTTGGCAAAGAGACAGTCAGTGATATCTGAGAGAAGACATGGTCTTGCTTCTTTCTCTTTTGTTTTCAAAACAGGATCTCTCTGATTTTTGTGTGTTGGATTTAATTAATGAAAATTATCAGAAATTGAAAAGAGCATAGTGCCAATTCAGTAAGACGTTATGTGCGTGTGTCTTCAAGTTGCCTGTTGACTGATGGGAACCCCATGAATTTCATAGGGTTTCCTAGGCAAGGAATACTCAGAGGTGCTTTTGCCAGTTCCTTCCTCTGAAATATAGTTCACAACCAGTGGCATAATATAATAATATATTGGTTGGTGTCATACAGTGCAGTAACTCATGGTGTCACTCCCCCATTGACCTCCTCCCACACTTCACCATACAGTATCCTTAGTAATGTTTTTTACACTAATGTTACTCATCATAATTCCCCTATATCACTGAATCTAATGATAATAGTGGTGACATAAACTAGCCAAATTAAAATTATATCTTTAAATTATAATATCATACACGCAGCATAAATGTATTTACATATACATAGTTTCAAGTGGTTAAAGTGAAAATTTGGTAAGATATGATGTTGTAAAAGAAAATGTAAAATGAATTTAATTTTTAATGTATTTATTTTAAAAAATAACATTTAAAATTTAAAATTTTATTTTTTTTAAAAAAACTAAAAACCCTGGGGCCTCTCCTTTCTCCTCCCATTGAGTCTTGCCCCACTTACATCATCTCTTCAGCATTTTAAAGGGATGCAGGTGAATACTACAACCCATTTCTGCCCAAAAGCAGATGTTTGGTGATCAGTGGTGTCATCATAATTGCAAAATGTGTGGTGGAAACTTGGGGGGGGCACAAGAGTTGTTCAAGGGGGTGGGGTGAGACATGGAAGCTCTGATACCATCACCTCCTCCTCCTCCTTTGCCCAAACCTTTTCTGTCCTGAGGGGGCAGAGAAAGGCAAAGAGGACACTTGAAGCTCCTGTTTGAGGAAAGAGGAGAGCTGTTTCATTATAAGATGTATATATATATATATATATATATATATATATATGAAAGTATGAATGAAAATGCACACACTAAACAAACAAAATATTTTTATTTGTATACTATGTCAAATGCTGGTGGGGGGGGGCAGAACATCCAGATGTATATTTAAAAGGGGGAGGGGTAATAAAGGCAAAAAGGAGCCCTAGTGGTGCAGTGGTTAAATGCCTATACTGCAGCTACTCACTCACAAACCACAAAGTTGTGTGTTTGACAGCAGCCAGGGTTGACTCAGCCTGGCATCCTTTCAAGGTCGCTAAAACGAGTATCCAGCTTGTTGGGGGCAATTGGCTTACACATAGTAAAGTGCTTAGTGAGTGCTTAAATGCACCGATAAGTGGTATAGAAATGTATTTGCTGTTGCTATTGCTATAAAAAGTTTGAGAACCACTGGCCTACGGCCCCTGCTATTTACTGGCAGTTTCCCATCCATGTACCCACCAGGGCTGACCCTTCTTAACATCTAAGATCAGATGGGATCTGGTGCAGATTCCAATGTCAACCAAGTACAATTCATGATTGGCTATGACTATCCAAAAAGAAGAAGTTCAGATGTTGCTCTAACAGCTGCCTAGAGCTCATTATGAGTGATAGTAGTATGGTGTTGTCTGCATATTTTAGATAGTTTATGTTCCTTCCTCCTATCTTCAATCTTCCTCCTTCTGAGGAGATTATCACACTGGCCATTTTCTCCTGATCTGAGCACAGCCTGAGATGGTGTAAAAATGGATGTTGTTGCACAGCTTCATGCCCAGATCAGAAGCATCCCATACCCAATTGGGACTTCTCCCGTACTGACCTAAAACAATTCTTAACTGTTCATTGCCCAGTACAGGAAAAGTTCCAATCACATATGGGATGCCTCCGATCTGGGCACAAAGCTGTGCAATAACATCCATTTTAACACCATCTCAGCACGGGCCCATATCAATGACAAAAGCAGTGCAATAATCTCCTGAGTCTAAATCTGCTTTTTGTATGATATTTTCTGCACACAAGGCAAACAAATAGGGTGACAGAATGCAGCCTTGCCTGACCCTTTTGCCAATTGGGAACCATTTTATTTCTCTTATTTTATTTCTTATCAGGATTCTCAAATGTAGTGGCATAGACCCAAATTGCAAAAGCAAAACTGATTTTGCTTTATTGGCTTAAACCATCGGAAAGGAAGCCAGCATAGTCCAGTGGTTTTGGTGTTTTGGACTAGGACTTGGAGAGACCAGAGTTCCAATCTCTGGTCTTCCTTGGAAATTCATGCAAGTTACACTGTCTAAACTACCACCACTTTGAACAAATCTTCTGAAGAAAACCCTGTGACAGATTCACCTTAGGGTCACAGTAAATCAGACTCAGAAACATCTTGAAGGTGCACAGCAGTCCTCTATGAATAAAACTTACCAACTCTATGAAAGGATCTGCATAAGTTAGAACTGACATGTAGACATAACAACAAACTACTGGTCTACCTCAATTAATGAAGTTGCATCCAGGAAATTTTTTTCTTTCTTTCACCATCCTCCACTTTTCTCATGATTTTAACTCTGAGGCTGAACTTACAGACCTATGCTTGTTTGACATGCTGGGGCTAGATGGTGAAGCAGGGTTATGTGTTTTCTCCTTTTGCCTTTGGTTTACAGTCCATATATGTTGCTGCTTACCTTGCCTGTTATAGGCAGGCACACACAGTGGCAGGTAGGATCAGCTAAAGTAGAATCCATTTCTTCACAGCTTGCTTGCTTGCTTATTTATTCCATTTATATCCTGCCTTTCTTCTTATGCAGGACCCAAGGCAGGTCAAGCTGTACTGAACTATTTATTGCAGACACCTGCTGCAATTTGACAATGAAAGTCTATATTTCTCCAGTCTCCCTTCAGCACCATCATAATGCTGATACTGCTAAAAAATCCAACTGGACAGAGGAGAAGAAGGGAAAAGGGAGCTGGGGCATAAAAAGACTTCACAAAAAGAAGCTTCTTTGTCAGAGGCATTGTTAGATGAGGTATGCCTATATAGGGAACACATATTTTTTAAAAGCCAAATCAATACTGAGTAAGCATTCCCATTTGCAGAACAGCTATGGGAATGGTGACTTTAAAATTGCTGCCTTTATATTGTGTTGGCATGTATTTCTTTTCCTGGGTAACCTGGTAACATAATATAGTTGTCTAATCATAGCATTATGAGGTCAGTAGAGACGCTAGAAATAGATCTAACACTATTAAGACAATGTTAGGACAAAATACATTATAAAAATATATAATTTTTCTATGTTTTCTTGCATTTGGTACATTTCTGCATCCATCTGCAATTTTTAAAAAACCATAAGAAAATTGGCATTATTTTAGAATTTCCCACCAAATATGCATTTGATGCTATTTAGCTTAAAACAAACATTTATTATTAAATAAATAGGAATACCCTCTTTAAATATACAATTTTACTCATCTTGACCTAAAACACACATTTTATAAGCATTCTGAAACATTTATTGAGCCGAGAACCACATCACAAAATTCAGAGAAGTGCAAAAGCATTTGAATACATGCATTAATCCAAGAAAATACACACTTAACAAAATCCCTAGATATCCCTAGTTATCTCAGGTTTGTAGACTTTTTTCCACCTAATGGCAGTAGCGGTTTTCATTTCATGTCTGATTTTGCAATTAAAGCATACACACAAAATATATCACAGATGAAAAACTATTTGGTGTACCATGGTTCTTTCCAGATTTAAGACTTCTGAGCCTAAAAGGCATGGCAAAATGCACTGAAACAGGACTTGCCACTACTAAAGAAAAACAAGAACTACATCTTGATTTTTAAAAGTGTATCATCTGTCAAGATTATTTTTAAAAGAATTTGACTGTTCTTATTGTCAGAAGACTTATTTTTGAGGTATTGGTGTTAAAGAGAAATATCTGGTTGAAAAAAGACTGGAAGAGATATCTTTGGATAAAGAATTTCTGTATCATATGAATATTCAACGTTATCCTTAGTTTTGCTGATTACAGTACTAAATGCAGTACATTTTGACTTACGGGCCGAAGGTCCTGAAAGCTAGAAAGACATTTACAATATTCTGTTTCCATAGGAAAACAAAATGAACTATGAACCATCATTGCAACATAGCATAATATGTGCTGACAGAAAGATCATAGAATCATACTCTTAGAGTTGGAAGGTACTACAAGAGCTATCTTGTCCACCCTCCTGCCATGCAGGACTACACAACTACAGCCCTCCTGAAAGATACCCATCCAGCCTGTTTAAAGATTTCCAGAGATGGAGTCCACCACCTTCTTAGGCAGACACTATCACTGTTGAACAGCTCTTGCAGCAAAGAGTTCTTACCTAATATTTAGGTGCAATCTCTTTTTGTTTGAATCCATTGATTCATGTTCTAGCTTTTGGAGCATCGAAAAACAATCTTGATTGAGATGTAGACTGCAGTTCAGCAGGATCATATCAGAGGTTCAGGATTATACTTCTCATGAAATACCTTATACTGCTGTTTCTACATCATTAAATAGTCCAGCGATAAATATGAGGGGTGTATAATTTATTTCAGTTACTCTTTCACGGTACCACAATAATAAGCATTGCCATCTTAAATGTATATATGTCTGAAATGTGTCACTGTTTCTAGAAAATACTTACTGAAATTGGGAATCTATAACTCAGCAGAGGTGAGCAGATATCTCACTTGTAGTGTCTACCTTGTTAGTTTGTTTGTTTTTTAATTTTTAATTTTTCTCAAAAATCATATCAAGAACAAAAGAAAGGACAGGAATGAAACTAAGGAGATTATCACATGGGGTGTGTGTGTGTGTGTGTGTGGAGAGCCAGAAGTAAAAGACATAATCCTGGCATAATTGTGTGATCATGCTGAAGATTTTCAGATGATGTAATGCTCACCCAGGACTTATCACATGAACTCAACATGCTCCTGCATCAAACCATTCAAGTTAATCGTGCTTCATTTGCGCTATTGCCAAAGGAGCCAAGGATACCCAGAATACATTGCAGTGGAAGCAATCCATTCTCTTTGCCAGGATTGGTTTTGCAGTGGATTTCAGTCTTCTTTTGAGATATGGAGCACAATTTTGTTTACAATGGATTAAAACAATATGGTGAAATAAAACATTTTATTTTGTTGTCTTTTATTCTGTGCAGGACGGAAACATGATTTCAAGGCATGTACTGTAGTGCTGAAAGGTGCATGCACAAAACAATCAATTCCAATGTAGCTAATGATTCATTCATTAATGTGTGAGAAATGCAATCGCAATATTATATGGTAATGCCACAATAATCACATGATTGTGTGACTGTGCAAGCACTATCGAGCACTATAGTGCTACTGTTGCATTAGCTTTTATTGCTGAGATTGCTGAATTGGCCCTGGTGTGATAATCTCCTAACAAAATAACATACCCCATAAATTCAAAGGGATTCAAGGTCCTTCCTCCACTGTATAAGAAGAGATAGGATTCCCTGTGCTTTTCACAAGCAACCTCACAGTCTGTCTTCTAAAGCCAGAAGAAAGATAGTGGTTCTGCTAGTAACAGTAAATACAAAATTAAAGAATGTAGAATTAAGTGTCTATACTTATAATTAAGACCATAGATCATATCCTTTGTTTTTAGCATCAGAAGAGAGGTCACAGGTAGTTCATTAAAAGGTTATTGGTTTCCCCCTGAGCTTTTGATGATGATGTTGCTGTTGTGTACCTTCAAGTCATTTCCACCTTATGGTGACTTAAGATGAACCTATCATGAGGTTTTTTTGACAAGATATGTTAAAAGGGGATTTGCCTTTATCTTTCTTTAAGGTTGAGTGTGTGCAGATCATTTAGAGACCAAGTGCCCAAACTGCAACCCAAAACACACTGATTTATCACAAAGTGCCACATCACTCTGGCTTTCTAGTAACAAATTCCGGCAAACTCTGTGCTGGGGCAATGGTGCATGTGCCCACAGAGAGGGCCCTGAGTGCTGCCTCTGGCATGCGTGCCATAGGTTCACTACCACTGATCTAGAGCAATTCCCCCCAGTATAATGATCTCCAGAAGTTTTGGATTACAGTTCCCAAATTCCGGGCCATTGGCCAGGAAAGCTTAGATTGAGAGGAATTTGTTTGAAATGTCTGGAAGGCACCATGCTGGTGAAGCACAATTCAAAGATTAATCAGGCAAACCTGGTCTACGTTCTGCGATAATGCCAGCCCTACTCTAATGCCATTTACCTACTGAAATGATCCATAATAAACAGGTAAACAGCTTTCTTCATACTTATATATCAAGACTGTTTCCTTGTCTACTAAGCAAGGCACTTGATCAAATTAGGAAGCTACAATGGTCTGATATAATCTCATTGCAATAAATCTATCCTAATTTTCAGGTGTCTATTGCGTTCAATGAGTAAGTGATGCTCAAAGTTCAACTCACAAGTTCCATGTGGTCCCTCCAAGACCATTTTACAGCCTGCAGCCCGTAAGTGATCCATGTTTTTACTACCAAAAAAGGCTAGCAATTACCATGTCTGGAAGCTTCGTTGTTTGTATGTATATTTGAGCAGGTCATGTGCTATTTTACCTGACCTTAAGAATTTTCTTACTATTTTAGATTCTACAACATGCCATATCTTTTCATGCAAACATGATTGCCCTTCTCTGGTTATCTTTTTCTTCTTTTTTTCCAAGTTTAAGATTATGTTACATAAGTTCCTTAAACACATTCATTCTCTATCTGCTGCTTATCATTGGTATCTGACATGTCAGACATGGTTCCTGAATTTTTGTCATTCTTTGTTGCCTGTTAAGCTCCATAATTCTTCCTGTATTTTGCTTCTTTGTGCTGTCACTGTCTCCTTCCTGTTGATGTAGCTATCAAGCCCTAGAAGAAGAAGAAAAGCTATCTATAAATAGACTAAAGGAAACACTACTTAAGATTATGAATAATGCAGAAAAGGGCTTCTTCTTAATTTCGGTGGAGAAACACTCTTATACTTTATTCAGTTCCTCTAGTGAGCTACGAAAAATTATCACCAATATTTTTTTAAGTTACAAAGCAAATATAATTTAAAGATAAATGTACTGTATACATACCCTAAAGGCACCAGATCCTGTCTGATCTTGGAAACTCAGCAAGATCAGCCATGGTCAATACTTGGATGGGGAACTACCAACAAACACCAGGTACTGTAGGCTTTTTCAGAGGATGGAACTGGTGAAACCACCTCTGAGTATTCCTTGCCTAAGAAAACCCTATGAAATTCATGGGGACACCATAATTCATGGGGTCAACAGGTGACTTGATGGAAATTGGGAGACTTTCACAGTCCCTACTTATTTTCTAAACTAGTGAACATAAACAATGAAAATGATTGCAAATATTAAACAATGAACATTTAAAAAAAACAAAACAGATCAAAACAATTTAAAATAGTTTGAAATTGTTTAAACCATGTACATGTGAAAGTCTGTGCAAAACCAATTCGGCCTCAAAAGCTTTAGTGAACAACCACATCATTTGCTGCTGGAATGGCAGGGGAAGGAGTCCTAGGAGAAGATGAGGCTGGTTGAAATACTAGCTTTGCCTTCTCTGTACCAACAACCTCACTATTTCCACAGCAGCATGGGTATCATTCCATCTCTAATATTAACAAATTGTAATATTTGTTTATTTAATTGGCATTACCTGGAATGAAACTCAGTCCATATAACATTCCATCCTACATTTCACATATGAAAACCAAGATACAAGGAACATTAGAGTGTGGTTGTGATGCCAAAAGTTACTGATGGGAAGAACAAACAAGCTTGGAGATGCTACAACAGTTTGCTTTTGCCTGAGCCTACAGGGAAGGGCAGAATTCTGCCCCTCCTTTCCCTCCCTGCTGCTGAGTTGAGTGCAAACTACTTTGACACTTTGTATGCAATTTAAAGCAATTAAAGTAAGCTGAAGACAAAGGGGGGAAATGAGAGGAGAAAGGAGAAACTGAGACATTTTAAAAGCAGCTTTAAAAAAAAGTGAGAATAAAGAGGATTAACTGGGACTGGCCATGCCAAATCAGGACAGCTGGAGGGTATGACATCAGTGTGAAAATGTCTTGTGTGGAGGCTTGCAAACAAAAGATCTGGAATTTTGCTAATCCTTCTACACAGATTTAGTCTTGAAGAAACCTGAAATCTCGTTTCATAATATCCCTCATAGGAAAAACAAGAGGCTGATGGCAGACAACCTTGTGCAGAAGTAGCACAGGTGGGTGTGTCTGTATCTATTGGAGCGGGAATATGGAGGTCTTTCAAAATAAGACCCAGAGGCCTGAGAAGCTGTAAGATGACCATGAGCCAGGACAAATATCCAAGAAGAAAGGTAAGATGCCCCCCCAAAAAATGACTGGGAAGAGCTCTTTAGTTTTCTTTTCTGGGAAAGCTAAAATAAATCTTTTGCTTTTCTCTTTTTAAAGAAAGAGAAGGGGAGGAGGAAAAAATGAGATCCAGAAATGCATTTGGGAGCCTAAACATCCTGCACAACATGTCACCATTCAGTTACTGAAAAACGTGAAACACTTCTCATGTTACCATTTTTGCATTTGGACATGGAATCCATGTGAAAAATACAAGTCCTTTTCCTCCTCACTCCTCCCCCCCCCCATGGCTAAAATAGCATCTAGTAACAAACTGGAGCAGGATATCATCCCACTTCTTTTCAGACGAACTCAGGCCCATCCGAGGTGGCCATAAATTTTAAGTATGACATGAACATACTACATCTCTCTTCTTTAAAATCATTCAACTTTCTTTAAAACCATCTCACATCTTTTTCTTCTTCTTTGTGCTTCTGATCCAATATGAAAAGCTTATGCATGGAGAGCTTGATATACTGCTTTAAAACACTGGATTATAGCGATTGGAAAGAAGTCAAGCCATCCTTTTTAAAGGATTGTGTTCAATTTGACACATACACTTGTGGTGTTTTTTTTTCTTGATAAGTGAATGTTCCTGACTTCATAGTGTTTGGAATATCCCTTCAGTTTGCACACCAAAGCTGTCAGGTTCATGCAAAATTGTTTCACTGCCAAAGAAGGGGAGACTGTGCCCACTCCATATTACTGAAGTTTCAACCATTTCCATCCAACTTAATTTAATTATATCCCACCTTTCTAGTGACATGAGACCTAAAGCAGCTCACAACATGAATTTTAAAAGTGATGTCTAAAGAGCCTAGTCATATTTTTTTTAAAAAACCTGGTTAAACATCAGTACTTTACAAACATGTAGGCAAAACCAACAACAGCAGCAGCAACAACAAAACAAACACACATCCACACCCATTAAAAAGACATCAATTTTTAGGCTTATGTTTATGTTACTGTCTGTGCATATATGTATGGTTGTTGCTATTTTTATTTTGAAAACTATTAATAAACATTCTTGTGATAATCCTCATCAGTACTTCAAAACAGCTTAATATTTTTAAAGGTGACAATAATAATAGAAGCACACACACACACACACACACACACACCATTACATTATCTTTCTGCACAATCAATTAGTTACCAAATGTCTGTTCAGATGAAAAGTTATTTCCTTCCCAGAAAAAGAAGAGCAGGAGGGGGACAGCCCAGTCTCCTGGGACAAAGAATCCCACAGCCTGGGAGTAGCCATTAAGAAGACTCTCATACCAAGATTACCTGTGACAAATGGGACCAAGAAAATGCCCTCCCCTGAGGATCTTAAAACTAAGGCAAGCTCATTTAGGGCCTAAGCAGACTGCCAGAAATAGTGCACATTAAATTGAGGCACTGCCCTGGCTCAGTGCTAGGGAATCATGGGAACTGTAATTTATTGTGGCACCAGAGCTCTCTCACAAAGAAGGCTCAATGTCCCAGAAAAAAAATACAATTCCCATGATTCCCTAGCACTGAGCCAGGGCAGTGCCTCAATTTAATGTGCACTATTTTTGGCAGTCTGCTTAGGCCTATAGTCTTTCAAACAGTCTGGATCCAAGATCTGTAGGACTTTATAGGTCATGATCATCACCTGGAATTGTTTCTAAAAATGAATCTGCAGCCCATAAAGCTGTTTCAACAAAGGAGTAATGCAGTCGGACCTTTGTATTTGTGGGGGATCCATTCCAAACTCCCCCCCCCCATGGATACCAAAATCCACATATGCTCAAGCCCCATTAAAATGAATGGTGGCACAGTGTGTGCGCCCCGCTAGCACAGTTGCTTGCACACATCACCATTAAAGCAAAACAGGAGCTTGCAATCTATGGATGGTTAAATCCACAGATGGCAAGTCCAGCAATAAGGAGAAAGGATTATATGTCTTTTCTACATCACCAACCATAGTGCCCCTCTAGACTCCTAAGGGTGGGGTATGCCTCTTCTGTGCCCATGGAGGACAGAATAGCAGGAAGAATAGACAGTGTTCCTCAACGTACCATCCACAAGTTTCAAACAGTATTGATTACAAGGGAAGTCTGCCATCTAGAGACTGATGAGAGTATTACAGGCTTCAGGCTTTGAATTGATTGGCATGAATGAATGAATGAAAACCAAATAACCCTCAACTGCAAACCTACATGGAGACTTTCATCTGTCCAGGACCAAGAGCCGTAGAGATATAGCTCAGAAAGACAGCCACACATTGTCTTTTATTTTTACAGATGAGAATTTTGCAACACAGTGCTATTTCCAGGATTTTGAGAGGTACTAACTGCTCTATGACACTTTTTCTGCCATTCTTAGATACTCTGGCCAAAGAAGAAATGGTAACTCTTTTAGGTTTATGAGCTCTTCTTCATGTTGGCAAACAACCAGCTATGCCACCTTCTGGATATAGTTCTACTTGTGTATTTTCTAGCTTGCTTTCCATTGAGAAATGCTAAAGTTATGGTGAGAATGAGATCCACTCATTTCACAGATAAAGAATCAGTGTGGTGCAACAAATTATGTGAAAAATCACTATCTATACTCACACCTGCATTTCCTTCCACTCTTTGTCTTATATAAAGTTGCAAGGAGTGTGGAGTTTGTGCATGGAAATTCATGTGTGTTTGTCAATAAGTCTCCCAAAAGGATACATTTAAAAACATTTTTAAATATATGCATTTTAGTTATTGGCTAAAGTACACTTATGTACATTTTTCAAAGATTTTGAGTTGTGTGCATTTATTTGCACATAATTCAAAAAGGAAAAAGAAAGAAGGAAAACTTACCACTTGTGGGTTCTTTCCAGTGATGCAGAGCATAAAAATATGCACACATATTCACTAATGGTCTCACAGACCATTAAGTGGACAATTTTGTTCAAAAATTCAGTTAATGTGAAATTCTTATCCATCCCTAGAAGCACTTCCAGGAGTTTTATTGCTGACACATAAAGGAGAGGTGAGGAGAGAGATGCTTGATTCCATCATTATTCCTTCTGTGTATAAGCAAACCCTGGTATTTAGAACTTGGCTATCATATTTATCAGCACTATAGTTGGGAACAAAGTATATCAAAGCAATCCCCATTGGTAACACTATCTAGGGGTCTTTTTGAACTCTCAAAGCAACTGTTAATAGCTCAGTCCCAGGAGAAGCAATCCTCTTTGAGCAAGGCCTTGTGTGGGGGCTAGTTGTTTAGTATCCTGGTATATTTTCTGCAACAGTTGGCAGAGCCATCAGCCTCGCTCAGCTAAAAGAATTAAGTAATCACACAATACCGCAAGGAATATGAGGAAGGAATTTCCATATTACAGCTCTCGATACTCCCACCTCACAGCTCTGCTCCTGCAAACTGAACACTTTGGCTGAGCCAGCCGTAACATGATCCCAAACTGGGCCCTTATTAAGCAGATGCAGTGAAACAATGCAGAGTCTTAGGTTGCATTTGTCAACTAAATGCTTTTTATTACCTCTCATTAGGAGAAGGGATACCTCAGTGCTGAGGATTCATTAGCTGAACATTGACCTTTGGAGGTGCAATCATTAAATGGTTCTGGAGGCCAAGTACAGGAGCTGACCACACACAGCAGGCTACATAAGTCAGCTACTTCTTGGGCTCATATCAATTTTGTTGTGCCTAAGGGAATATGTGACCAAGTTGCAGAATGGCATAATATTTATCTGTTCCTTTTGATCTGAGCCATGAAGGGCAAGCCATTACTTTATGAAACAAACATATACATATCATTTAAATCATCTTCAGTAAAATGTCAAAGATCTGGAGCTCTGATCTGGTTATTACCAAGGGTCAAAGTTGTTGAGAAATGTGTTGGAGAGTACTTGTTCTTTTGAGCAGTGTACTTGAGTTGGCAAGGTAGAACCTGAACATAACCAATCCTACGTCTACTGTCCACCCACAGGGCATAGCAGAGAAAAGACCATAAGCTCAGATCTAAAATGCACTGCAGAAATAATCCAGTTTGACATCACTTTAACTGTGGGCCTTTGCAGACTGCCAGAAATAGTGCACATTAAATTGAGGCACTGCCCTGGCTCAGTGCTAGGGAGTCATGGGAATTGTATTTTTTTCTGGGACATTGAGTCTTCTCTGTCAGAGAGCACTGGTGCCACAATAAATTACAGTTCCCATGATTCCCTAGCACTGAGCCAGGGCAGTGCCTCAATTTAATGTGCACTATTTCTGGCAGTCTGCAAAGGCCCTGTGTCTCAATGCTATGGAATCCTGAAATTTGTAGTTTGTTGTGGCACCAAAAGTAATCTGACAGACAAGGCTAAATATCTCACAAAACTACAAATCCCATAATTCCATACCATTGAGCCATGACAGTTAAAGCAGTGTAAAACTGCATTATTTCTGCAGTGCAGATTGGACTTCAGTTTCCTTTGTGAAACATATAAAAGTAGCTTTACATACAAACACTTGTGCAATATCTAATACATGATCAAAAGGAGGAGAGAAAAAGAGAGAAGAGAAAATGGTTTCAGTTTGAGAGTGATGCAGGAAGAGAGAGGGCAAGGTAAATAAGCAAAGAGGAAGCTACTACAAAATAACAGTTAGTGAGTATGCTAACACAAAGGTTACTAACTCTGTCAAAAAATACACATCATGGCCTGGATTTGGCATTCAATTTTTAAAATTTAACAATATGAGCAGGAAACAAGCTATGGGGAGTATGATAGAATCATAGAATCATACAGTAGGATGAGACCTCAAGGGCCATCCAGTCTAACTCCCTGCTATGCAGAAATATACAATCAAAGCAGTATTGACAGATGGCCACTCTGTTTAAAAACCTCCAAAGAAGGAGATTCCACCATTCTCCAAGACAGCAAAGCCCACTTTCAAACCACTCTTGCCATCAGGGTGTTCTTCCTAATGTTTAGGGGGAATCTCTTTTCCTGTAGTTTGAATCCATTGCTCCATGTCCTAGTTTCTGGAATAGCAAACAACAAGCTTGCTTTATCTTCAATATGACATCCTTTCAAATATTTCTAGAATTCTAGGGGCCTCCCCAAGCTACAAACCTCAAGATTCCATGTGTTGGAACTATGGTAGTTGTAGTACTGTCAAACTGCCATAGCTGTGCAGTGTTGATGTGCCTACCACAGTGGCTGTACTCAGACCCTTACCAGCTTGGAAAAACTGGTAGTTTAAGTTTCATCATAATCAGAGAAAATGATGGATGAATGATTAGGACTTTATACATTACCAAACCCAAGGTATAGCAGGCTTTGCCTGTAGTCTTCTGTACCCCACCCCACACCAAATTTGACCCAGATGGTTGGGGCAGGAACCTATTCTTATGTTAATCATTGTGGCAATTACAAAAAAATAAAAATAAATAACTTCCATTCAAGGAAGCCACTAGACTCCACTAGATCTACAAGTTTCTACAAACCAAAGAGTTTCTTTCCTGAATAGATATCCCAGCCATCAAACGATAGCCCAACTTGCTTGTCCCTGATTCTGTTGCAGTGATTGTCTACTGGTGTTATTATTTTAAATGTGTTTTAATTGTCAATTATTTAATAATATTTTTAGGTGGGTGGAATTGTGGGATTTAAAATAAATATTTTAATGTTGTAAGCCACCCCGGTTGCGCTACACAGAGAAGTGGAATATACATTATTATTATTATTATTATTATTATTATTCTACAATCAGAAGGAATCCATTCCTAGAAAAACACTTTGAATCCAAACCCACATTAGGAGAATATAAAGCATATACAAGTTTTCTAAATAATTAATTGTAAGCCAACATTTCCCATGAATACAGTTACACACACACACACACACACACACACGTGCAAACACATATTAAAAAAGAAGAAAAAGAAGAAATATAGCTTGCAATTATATTAAGAAATGGAATCATTATGTAAACTCAACACCTTTCACTTTTGAATTCTGATTATGAAACATACAATAGTTTTCCCTATATTCCCTCTAATATAATTAAGTAGCAGTCACCATTTCTGAACTTGTCTGGATCTGGGACAGGTTCCAAATATCATAATAGATATTAAACTCTTTCTTGGAAACTTTTTGTCACTTTTTCCATTTTGGAGCCAGTTTTTAAACCACTTGTCATATGACAGTGTCTCCCCAAACAGATTTATTTTTTCTGTTAATTAAAATGATTTACACATAGCATTTGTCTGTTACATTTTCCTTCATAAATGAACAGTTTAAAGGTTGTGAAGAGACAAACACAACAAAACAATACCAAGTTAAGTGCATTGAAGACCACTGATTCCAATGAACCTCACACATTTCTGTCTGTGCTGGATTTTGGCAAAGTACTACCAGAGTAAAGATAAACAACTGAGTACTAAAGTTAGAATTATCCGGTCCATTGTATTCCCCATCACCATGTACAGATGTGAGAACTGGACAGAGAAGAAAGTGGATAAAAAGAAAATCAACTCTTTTGAGATGTGGTGCTGGAGAAGAGTGCTGAGAAGACCATGGACAGACAAAAAGACAGACAAATGGGTCCAACAACAGATCAAGCCAGAACTCTCCCTGGAAGCCATGATGATTAAATTGAGGTTGTCCTATTGTGGCCACAATTTTGAGAAGGAATGACTCACTAGAAAAGACAATAAGGCTAAAAAAAGTAAAGAATAGTAGAAAGAGAGGAAGACTGCATGTCAGATGGCTAGATTCAATTTGGGAGACCACAAGTCTGAATCTACAAGACCTAAGCAGAGCAGTGGAGGATAGGGGAGCTTGGAAATGTCATCCACAGGGTCACCATGAGTTGAGGTCTACTTAAGGGCAGCTGACAACAAAACCTACCAAAGAGTAAAAAATAGTTAATCATTTTAAATGCTAAGTTATATGCTGCTATTTACTAGCAGTGAGATATTATGCAATCTTCAAGAAGCATCTCTAAGTACAGTAAGAAATAGGACAGGTGAATCTTTGGTCAAATCCAGGAGGGTTCTTATGCTGGTGAGACTATCCAAGTGTACAATTTTGCCTGCTGGTTTGTTCCTGTTGAACTTCACCACTGGAATGTTCAAGGCCAGCAATCTTTAAAGGCTGCTTAAGTTTCGAAAGTCAGTCCATTTGTCTGTTGATCAAATACTTTCGGAAATATGGTTGTGGTATTTGCTCAACTCAGATTCATCAATAATCTGATTTTCCATCTGGCTCTGTCTACTTTTCCTTTGCACAGGGGAGCAGTACTCCAGGTTGATCCTTATGTTATGGCAAAATAAAACACTGAAGTGTCAAAACTGGACTGCTCCTGACATTCTCCTTTTAAGTTTTTGTGGATACAAAACACCTTTGCCTCCACTATTTGTATAGGTGGTGGGTCTTCTTGCCAGACTATCTCCTGCTATTGTGGAGGTGTGGCTATTGCCCTGCTGCTTTTCCCATACTTTCTGGCATCATGCATCAAACATTTTAATATACTGTATTATTTATGACATCATAATTATTTAACATCTGTATGTCAAAATTACAATCCACCCATTGGCTGTAAAAGAGTAAAATCTTTCTTTAATTAACATGACACAGCCCGTGTCAACTTTCCTTGGTCCTAGCCTTTTAAAATTGAGTTGGGAGTTTGTATTCCAAGCCAAATACCTGTGTTTTAAGCAAAGACTAAAGAAGACAGAGCTCTCATTCACTAAAACTGGTCTTGGAAGCCAATAGTTTTATGTGTTTTAGCAAGGTTTATGCTATACTGGGAAGTTTACAATGGAATTCATTGAATGGAAGACCACAGTCACTCAGGGTGTATGTATGTGTGTGTAGGTACAAATTAATAAGAAGGAAGCAGCAAATAATTCAAGCTTTCCATGCTCTGAATTGAGGGCAAAAGGTTCAGATTAATCTAGCATGCTTCAAGACAGTCAAAATCTCATTTAAGCAAGGGAGGGGGAGAATAAAAATGCACAAGTTTGTTTATGAAACATATTTCTCTTTTTGGGAGGAAGACATTATACATTACCCAATGTAGTAGAAACAAACTGAACTGCCATATAATTTAATTACTTGACCACCCTGTGAGTTCTATGAGCCAAATCCAGTTCTAAAGTAAGCAGCTAAAACTCCCGTTGGGAATGGCACCCGCTTTGCCAAAGCTAAATATGGCCTCTTACTTTTTCCCTTTAGGTTTTTTCTGCTCTATCGTAATTGACAGCTATCCTGTGCTCACCACATGGAGCTGTTGGTTTTTCCATGCACAAAGGGCAACCTTATACTTTATGGTCACAGAACTTTTTGCTTGAGATGAAAGGTAACACCCCAAGATGAAACCAGAGAAGTCAGGTTGAGCAAAACATGGGGGCAAAATGGACTCCAAATCAACAAATATGAAATGTCCCTTATGCTTATATTCAACACAGATTAAGTGCACTTAAACCCACAGACATCAGTGAGGTTGAAACTGTAATATTTTGACACAGGAATGCTGCCCTTCTTTCAATAACAGGAAAAATCTTTATAACAAATGTTACTGACATGCTCTGGTCAAAGCGAGCAGGACTGTACAAAAACCCAGAAGGGACAAATTAAAAACTCACAAAGCAGAATATTCTCTGGTTGCTATTTGTACACATATCAAAAACAAGTTCTATGTTAGACCTTGGGCCTTATCTGGAAATCACATCCTTTAAGATGAATGGAACATATATTTTTTCTACGTAATGCCAGCTATAGTGCAGAGGAGACCCATGAGGAGATGGAACGTCTTATCAAACTATGTGATGTCAGTTAAGCAACAATTTCTACATTCAGAAAATCAGGACTCAGTTGCCAATTTATGGGATTGTTCTGTGGCATAATTTCATGTTTGACAATTATTTTTAAAAATATATATCCCACCTTTCTCCCAGCATGAAACAGAGCAGCTTTCAAAATTTGCTTCATTGTATCATTGCATCCCTGGATCATAACCACTGGCTACAATCTGAGGGAACACAAGTGATTGTATCCACACTCAGGCTTCCTTTTAAAAAAAGTTAAGCCACAATTACAATGGGGACTTATGTTACGCTTTGTTGCAGCTGATGTGGAATAATGGCAGAGGAAGTTCCAACTGCAAACAAAGATTTCTTCTACAAGCTTGCACTCTTTAAGTTCAATGTGTATACTATTGTTAGTACTGACTAGAGTAGACTCATTCAGTCAGTAGGATATCCCTATATATTGACCCATCATTCAACAATTGATTATATAGGTTTACTTTAACTAACCAGCAAGATGCAACAGAATCAGGAGAATGCAACAGAACAGAGCTTGGAAAAATTACCTTTGGGGGGTGACAGCCCTCAGAGGGGATTCTAGGAGTTATAGTCCAAGAAAAGCTAGTTTTCCGAACTCAATGCAAAATGAATTTGTTTCATTGCTAAGTATATTATTTGTATGAGGTTATGTACTTGTAACATCCAACATTTTTGAGTTCAAAATTTAAAAAGTAGAAGTTAGGAAAGAATCTAGCTAATTTGTTTTGCTGTAGTTCATAATATTTTAAATTCTATAATGAATGTGAAAATGATAAGTCTTTGTATTTTCATCCACCAGTACATTGATGGATGTAAAATTCTGCAAATTTTCTTTTCTCATAAGCACCTGTATTATTTCAAATGCCTTTGAGAGAAAATCACAGGTGTTACACCTTCATACCTTAAGAGGGTTATTTAGTGGTGTATCTCATATATTCAGAGTTATTTGTCAAATTGTGATAGAGATGGCTGATAATTCAGCTTCTCTGACATTCTGACTTCTTTTTTAAAAGTAATTTTATTACAGAAAAAAATAACCAAACAGGACTAAACATCATTGTGGCATACCTGCCCAACAGGAAAGCATGCTATTTATAATGGCAAGGTGCTTCAAAACTTGCTTGAGATTAAAGATGGGATATATGTTGTTGAAAAGATGCATAAACAAACATGTATGGAAGCCAGTTTAGAATGACCTAGTTGTTTTAATTAATTAAAAATACTACTGAGTTACATTACATATATTACTGGGGGGGGGAAATATATTTTGTTATTTTCTTTAGCCTCCCAAACTAAAAAGCCCAAGAAATACATAACTTATATTGGGCATACTGCATGTTTCCAAACTGAAAGAATTTTCTACTTTGGATGAGAGAGAGAAAGAGAGAGAGAGAGAGATGCAAAGTAAGAACAGGATGCACAGGTAGTTGTGCTTTAGTCACCCCACATATATGTGCGCCTTGTGCAAAAAATGCCCACAGGCCATATACTATAGGTTTCCTAATATGGTCTTGACACAGTGTCCTTATCTATGGAGTTTATCACATGGGTGAAATCCCGTGCGGAAACGGGGCTTTAAATTAAACAAAACCCGCAAAAGCGGGTATTTTTTCAGAAGACATCACTGTTAAGAGGTTAATCCGAATGGAAATGAGACAAAAATTGCTTCTTTTTATTTTCGGAAGATCCCGAAAGTAAAAAGAAGCAGTGTTTGTCTAATTTCCGTTCGGATTAACCTCCTTTTAACAGCGCTTTCACTTTTCACACAGGGCAGAACGGGAGAAATCCCGTTCATTGAAAGCTTCCGCTTTTGCATTGTTGTTTTTTTACTTTAAACCCCATTTCTGCACAGGGGTCCCCGTGTGATAAACTCCTATGTTACTCTCTTATACAAACCTACCAACAGCTAGGAAAAGTTGCTTTCTTGGCCAGAATGAAAAATAGTGGCCAGGGAATTATGAAAGTTGTAGTCCAAATGATCATTTATCTGAGCCAAGATATGTTCTCTCAGCCTCAGGAGAAGGCAATAGCACACCTCCTCTGAACAACTCTTGCCAAGAAAACTCCATGGTAGGTTTGCTTTAGAGTCATCATAAGTCAGAAACAACTTGAAGCCACACAACAACAGCAACAATAGATACAAATGAATGCAATTGGGCTTACCTCTGAGCAGGCATGTGTTGGATTGAACTGAAATGGTAAAGGACATTACTGGCCTGCTTGTGTCAGTCATCTCCAACAGCACTAGACCTTAGGGACCATTAGAACAGGGGCCAGAAATCGACAGTATTCCCTTGTACCTCCTGCTGCCACTATCCCATTCTTTTCTTATTAAAGCAGCCATTACAGCCACTTCTTTGTGCTAGTGTCCCTCTGCAAATGTATTCACACACATATATAAAGCCTTTTGCTTGCATCCTCTCTGCCATAGAGTGAGGAAGAAGAGGAGGAGATGGAGGAGGCAGTGGCAGTCCTAGTGGCCCCCTACCAACAGAGAAAGAGTTGATGGAGACACACAGCTATTGTTTTGAATGCTTGCCAGGAGCCAAGGATCTGTAGGTGGGAATGGCCTCTACTGCTATTCCTGTTGTTGTTAACTTCCTTCAAGTCAACCCCGACTCATGGCAGTCCTGTGGATGAGAAATCTGCAAGACCTCCTGTCCTCCACTGCTCTGCTTATGTCTTGAAAATTCAGGCTGGTGACCTCTCTGATTGACTCCAGCCATCTGGTGTGCAGTCTTCCTATCTTTCTACTACCCTCACTCTTTCCTAGCCTTACTGCCTTTTCTAATGAGTCATGTCTTCTCATGATGTGACCAAAGTATAACAGCCTCAATTTAATCATCATGGCTTCCAGGGAAAGTTCAGGCTTGATCTGTTCAACGATGCATTTGTTTGTCTTTTTGGCTATCCATGGTATCCTCAACACTCCAGCACCACATGTCAGATGAGTTTCTTCTTATCAGCTTTCTTCAATGTCCAGCTTTTGCATCCGTACATGGGAATACAATGGCTTGGATGATTCTGACTTTAGTGCTCAGTTGTACATCTTTACTCTTTAGGATCTTTTCTAGTTCTTTCACAGCTGCTCTTCCCATTCCTAGTCTTCTTATTTCTTGGCTGTAGTCACCATTCTGATCAATGTTTGAACTTAGGCACAGGAAGTCTTTAAATATTAAGTGATTTTCCTAGTCTCCTGCCCATGGTGCCTTTGCTCCAACAGGCATTCAGAACAATGGCTGAAATCTGTGTTGTCCACACCTCCTTTTTCTTGGCAGATTGGCAGATTGCAAGCAGGGCTGCTAGAAGAGCCTCTGCTGTCACCTCCACCATGTTTCTCATTCTCCCTCCTTCCTCCTTCCATGGCAAAGATTGGTTAGGTGGTTAGGCAGTATCCAACAGGCCTGTTTGGCTGGTGGCCCCAAAAGTTGCCATCTTCCAAACCAGCCTGACTTCCAAACAAAAAAGTTTCTGTGGGTATAAATGCTGCAGACAAAAACACTGCCTCTGTTGCTAAATGTCCTCATTTACATGTGTGTGAGTTTACATGATTGCCTGGATAGAATATGTAAGGATTTCAGTTGTTTGTTTTTGATGAAAGCTCTGCAAGGGTTCTGACAA
The DNA here is from genome assembly GCA_026167975.1 of Phrynosoma blainvillii. Lineage (NCBI taxonomy): Eukaryota > Metazoa > Chordata > Lepidosauria > Squamata > Phrynosomatidae > Phrynosoma > Phrynosoma blainvillii. Next base: position 49,393,097 of record JANUYF010000001.1, on the reverse strand, counting down.
GTTTCCTTCCTAGCCTTCATATTATTTCCTTCCTAGCCTTCATAACCTTTAACTCTCCCTAGAAGCCAAGGTGACTAAACTGAGACTGTCAAACTTTGGACATATCATAAGAAGCCATAAGTCATTAGAAAAGACAATAATGCTTGATAAGGTAAACAACAGTAGGAAAAGAAGGAGACCACACTACAGGTGGATGGACTAAATCAGGGAAACCATGGTCTTAAGTTTGCAAGAGCTTACCAGAGCTGTAGATGATCAGTGATGTTGAAGGTCTCTCATTATAGGTTCTCCATAATTTGAAGTTGACCTGACAGCAATTAACAATAAACGAATGATTCTCAACCCTACATAGGTTCTGAAATCAAATGAGACTGATTGTGCTCAGGATGGTTTAATGTTATATGTAGGGCTCGTCTTTCTTTTCAATACTCGAGTGACACTGCTATTGGTTCCACTCCACAGCTGTTTTCATTTTCTTCATCATCATCATCATCATCATGATGTTTCCTGCCCTCCTTAGAGGCACTATTCTACTGAAATGATACAATGTGCCCCTGTGCCTCCATGGTGAAAACCTATGGGTTCAGGTTGTCTTTTGCCAAGATCACAGTGTCCTCCAATGCTCCTAATATATTCTGTATAACAGAGCTCAAGGCTGCACATGTTATTTTTCCTCACTGCCCTCATGTCTACTTCACAATGCTACAAAATAGGTTAGGTTTAGAGATAGTTATGGGCTGAAAGTCAAACCATTGCACAGAGCCCAGCCATACAACCTTGAGTTTCTCTGACAAATAATCCATGCTTCAACAACTACTGAGTCTGACATACAAGGTACTCTGAGATTTGCAAGAACAATCCCTATATGACATCAGACTGGCTATTGGACTACACTAGGTCAGGGATGTTTAATTCATGGAAGCCTTCTTTCTGAGGAGACTAAAGCCAGGAGGAAAAATACTGAATTTTTTAATCTGTGGTATTCCTCTATCCAGTAACTCCATGTGGGACTCCTTTATTTTATTTGTGCATGTATGTGCCTTCAAGTTGACTATCGACTTATGGCAACCCCACAAAAGTCATAGAATTTCGTAGGCAAGGAGTACTCAGAGGTGGCTTTGCCAGTTCCTTCCTCTGAAATACAGGTACACCCCCACTGTCCCAACTGTGGGCTTGCCATCTGCAGATTTGAGCATTCATGGATGACAAGCACCATTGGCCCTAATGGCAGTGTGTGCATGTGGCTGCACCAGCACAGTGCAGCTATTAAAAACCACAGGGCTTGAGGTCCAAAGGTTTTTTGGCATCTGTGGCAGGGGCCAGAATGGAACCCTCACATGTATTTCCACATGGAATAATTCTTCAAACAATTTTGCAAGGTGCAAATTGTTCTTGCTGTTCTGTGCCTTCAAGTTGTTTCTGCCTTATGGAGACCCTAAGGTGAGCCTATCATAGGGTTTTCTGGGGCCAAGAAAGTGTGACTTACCCAAGGTCGCCTAGTGGGTTTCCATGGCCAAGTGGGGAATCAAACACTGATCTTCAGAGTCTAAACTCAAACCACTACACAGGTGCAATTACTGCTTGAGAACTGTGTAGAATTTTTTTTCCTCAGTGGGGGAATATTTACCCTTGACTGCAAGGACATAGAATGGAAAGATTTAGATCCATATTGGATGGGACACCCCAAACACTAAAGCAAAATCCACCAACACCAGCTTAAACACTTGGAGGTGGAGGGGTCTGTTAGTCATTAGCTCATTATAATTTCTGGCAAGTAAGATGGGATAGAATATAGTTTGAAGGAGATTGTGTTTTAAATATAACCACCCTGTTCCCCTGGGCAGATTCTGTTTCCAGAGCTGTTTCAAAGATGGTGGTGGTGTGTGACAGACAGTAATTCACTCCATCCTCCTAGATTTCTTGTCTGTTTTGTTGAAAACACTATTTGAGAGCAAGCTGTTCTACTTCTGCCCAGCAGTTACACTTCAATAAGGAAGGCTAGATCTCACTGGGGAAACTCCATGAGGTGAAAACCTACTGTATAACTACAACAGAAGCTCCAGAGATACACTCTGTTTTCTAAGGAAATACACCAAGTACTTCTGCACTTGTTTAATCCTGGCATGACATTGTGGAGAGTCCTGCAAAGAAATGGGATGTGCCAACAAATTATCTGTCTTTGCTGTAGCTTTGTATTTCCTGCACTGAGCAGAGAGCTGGATGAAACAACCTACAAGACCTTTATGGTTTTGCACATGATCTTTTCTCAGCCACCTTCTCTGAACAAAACTTTGCTTGTTTGATGTTGGATGGAACCCAAAGTAGACTTCCAGTTGTACAATAAGATTTCCTCTTCGCTTTCCCCTTTTACACCCTTTGACTCCCCAAATTATGTTGTGGGGATACCAGTCATCTCGATGGATAAGAGGCATGGGAGCTGTAGGGAGATAAGGAGAATCTGTTCACCCAGCAGTGTCTACCACACTGACAGAATTATAATGATTAGATCCAATCCTTTATTTGTCTAGGGCATTTATTCCATTTTTCATCGTTGTTGTATGCCTTCAAGTCATTTTTCACTTATGATGGCCCTATCATGGGGTTTTCTTGACATAATTTGTTCAAAAATCTTACATATTACTTAGAACACTACTTAGAAATGTTTAGTGTAGATGCACTGAAATGACTGAGGCTTACGTTAGTCAAGGCTAACCTGTCCCATTGGTTTAAACAGGTTTATTCTTAACATGACTATAAGTCTGGACCCAACCAAATAGATTCATGCATCATTCATGTTGAAACACTGTTAAAAGAACAAACATTAGAAAACAGATTGTTTACTTTCAAATATGTTTGGACCAACATTTGGGACCAAGTCCAGAAAGGAGGTTTATGACAAACATAAAAACAGAGAATGCAATCAATACAATACAAAAACAGAATTGACAAATTTCACAATGAACAGCTGCACTTTAAAGTGTAATTCAGCCATTATAGACAAGAAGCATCAATATTTTTCTTCAAGTTAAAATGTTAGAGAAAATAAAAAGAACCTTTGCTTGGATCCAAAAGGTTAGTGACGACTCCAAGTGAATTTCCCTAGGGAAAGAGAGCCACAAATAGGTGCCACTAGAGAAAGCCTTTAAAACTGTTTGCCATAGTTTACTGTTTCACTCTAACATGCTATAGCCTAGCATAGACTGGAGCTGAAAAGGTTAGAGAAAAATACATGTCTCAACCAGCAATGTTCTACATCTCACTTGACAAGTTCATTTTATATTGTAAGAACATAGTCTTTGGCTGATATATTCTGAAATGTGACCACTTGGTGTCTCTTTCAAAAATGCCTTTGAAACAGGTTGCTTGATCACATAAGATTGGACAGTCCATGACTCTGCCAACAGATCTTATTACTCCTTCTTGAAATTAGAGCCTTTTCACACTACACAATTATAGCTCCATGATTCCACTTTAACTGGAATGGCTGCATCTTTTGGAATCCTGGGGTTTGTTTGGTGAGGCACTAGAGTTTTCTGGCCAAGATTCAGTACTGTGAACTGTGAAGTCCAGTATTCTGTAAGATGATGCCATGACAGTTAAGGTGGTATCATAGCACTATGACTAAGTAGTGTGAAAACTGTCCCACCACCAGCAAAAGCTTATGCAACACCTTCACTCCGCACATGTTAGATATATGGACAGTGGATGGGATGGCAAAGAACATGAAGGTGCTTCCTCCGCATCCATGTCTGTAGGTTAATTGGACTGGCAATTGAATTTTCTTTAACAATTGTGATATGAGAGTATTCTCCACAGCTCCAGGATGTAAAAGGGGTAGTTCTGAGAAGTGAGTAGGGCAATGCATCTTGTATTTGGGGAGAAGGCAGTGGGGTCTCCAACCCCTTGCTGCCACTTCTCAGCATCTGCCAATTGAGGTGACCACTTCACTCTGCCTAATAGTAGAATGGCCCCTGGACTCTGCTCTTCTGTACTCTGCCTCTGGCCATTGGAGGTCTCCCATCATGTTCAGACAACATGTGCACATATTGTAGTTAAAAAAAAAATCTGCAGAGCACAGAGCACCAGGTTGGAGGCTGCTGTTCCATATAGGCCTAACCAATAGACCTCCATAACCTGTTGGGAGTCTGGAGCTAACGAAAAGTATGGATAAGATTTGCAGCAAATGTTAACAATTAATTTCACCCAAAGCAAAATGAAATGGCAAATTTGACATATCTCATCTGATAGAAACATCTGTGAAATTTTGAGGAAAGGGCTTCTATAAGACTACTGGAATTTCTTATTAAAATTTCTAAATTAGAATCCTAAAGATACAAAAGACAGTTAAAGCCTATAGGAGCCTTGCAAAGAAAAGATTTATTGATGGTATATGGTAGTGTCAAACCAGCCTTAGCACTTCCAGTATTTATAACTCCTACTGTTAGAGATGTATAGGGGTTCATTTGCTCAGAGGTGTGAAATGGATCCATTTTAATCTATTTTTAAAACCTAAAACTAGGCAAAGATTGAGATGCTATATGTACAGGATTACCATTTCAAGATCCTTATATAAAGGTGATTGTTTTTTCCCCTCTTCTCCATAAAATCCTTGATCATTAAATAGATGGAAATCTGATTGGCAAAGTCCAAAGAGTTTGAGGAGAACAAAATAAAAAAGAACAAGTTATTAAACTTGAAATGCTGCTACTGAACATGTGCAAACTTGACTTTTTTCCAAATAAATTTTAGAAGGAGTTTTATTACTTGCTTAAATCAAGAGCCATGCAAGTGACTTATCCAATGCTATAAAAATGAGTACTTCTTATGTTACCTTTATGGGAAATCTAGGATATTATTAACATAATAAATCTCAGGCACAACTATGACAAAACCAGATATAAGGACCTTGTTTTTGTAGGTTTCTGCAGGAATCTACTCATGCAGACGTCACATGTCATAAAATAAAAGTTGTTCATTTCATAATCCAAAATACAGGTAAAAAAAATGATAAAGATGTAATATCCTTTGACCATCACCTTTGTGTATGCTATATATTTCCCAAAGGGTAAGGCAACAAGAACATATGGCATTTTATTCCCAAAAAGCTTAAGTATGAAACATTTTCAGCAAACATGAATGATGGTTGACTTTGGTGTGCATACCTATCATGCTGTTACTATCTGAATACATGTGACTTAACAGATAGGAAGTCATATACTATTGATAAAACAGCTTATAATGATAATTTAATTTTATAAATACATGAAAACAAAGTTTTCCACCAGCAGCTGAGGCTCCATGAGGCACGGAGGGCCAGCAGCCCCTTTAAAAAGGCTGCTTCTACCATCTCCATCTCCTCCACCAGCAGCTGAGGCTCCATGAGGCATGGAGGGCCAGCAGCCCCTTTAAAAAGGCTGCTTCTACCATCTCCTCCTCCTCCACCAGCAGCTGAGGCTCCATGAGGCACGGAGGGCCAGCAGCCCCTTTAAAAAGGCTGCTTCTTCCATCTCCTCCACCAGCAGCTGAGGCTCCATGAGGCACGGAGGGCCAGCAGCCCCTTTAAAAAGGCTGCTTCTACCATCTCCATCTCCTCCACCAGCAGCTGAGGCTCCATGAGGCATGGAGGGCCAGCAGCCCCTTTAAAAAGGCTGCCTCTACCATCTCCTCCTCCACCAGCAGCTGAGGCTCCATGAGGCACGGAGGGCCAGCAGCCCCTTTAAAAAGGCTGCTTCTTCCATCTCCTCCACCAGCAGCTGAGGCTCCATGAGGCACGGAGGGCCAGCAGCCCCTTTAAAAAGGCTGCCTCTACCATCTCCTCCTCCACCAGCAGCTGAGGCTCCATGAGGCACGGAGGGCCAGCAGCCCCTTTAAAAAGGCTGCTTCTTCCATCTCCTCCACCAGCAGCTGAGGCTCCATGAGGCACGGAGGGCCAGCAGCCCCTTTAAAAAGGCTGCTTCTACCATCTCCATCTCCTTCACCAGCAGCTGAGGCTCCATGAGGCACGGAGGGCCAGCAGCCCCTTTAAAAAGGCTGCTTCTACCATCTCCTCCTCCACCGGTAGCGCCCTTCCTTCGCCTGAGTTAACGCCGCTGTATATTAACATTGAAAAACTATGTATTTTTAAATTGTATATTTTTAATTATTGTTATTCAATCTGTTTTGTTTGATTGTTTTTGGGGGATGGGTGGGTGTGGGAAGGAGGGCTGGGATTTGAACTGATTTTATTTGTTCTGATGTTTTGAGGTATTGTACGCCGCCCCGATTGCCTGGCAGAGGGGCGGGATATAAATAAAAATTATTATTATTATTATTATTATTAAATATATGGTCCAGGTATTTTGCCATACCTGGATTAATACCAATCAACTTAATTCTTTTTCCCATCTAGACCTAAACTGATTTATTTTCTGCTGTAAATAGCACAGAAAAATCTCTGTTAAAAGATCTTTGTTTATATACTTAAAATTAAAACCTTGAGAAATGTGTTCTTGCTAATCATTTCAGTTTGTTCAGCTTTCTCATTTCAAATGTAGGATACATCTACTAAGTGTTTGTTTCTTTTTTGGACTAAAAATCTTTGCTTCTTTCATTTTTGTACATGAGATTTCAACATTTAAAAAAATTTCTCTCAACTGGGGGATGCTACCAGTTTGTATGCATTTCTTGATGATTCTTTGCATCTGGGCTTTTTTGCAAAATTTTCACACAAAAAACTGTTTCCTACAAAACACAATATTCATTGTGCAAGCTACTACACTAGTTTTATTGCTTTTTAACAGGAGTGGAGCTTGACCTTTTTTCAACAGGTGTCTTGACATGTGAAGATACCCTTTCTTGTCAAGGATGAGAAAATTTGCAAAGATTTTTACATTCTTATTCTGTACAAGATACAGAATCCAAGCTGAAATATCTCCTCTGTTATTGCACTGATCAATCTAAAATGAAGATCCAATGGTGTACTATAGTATTGAATATCAGTCAAACTGGGGCTTTCTTTCCCCTCCTGCTGCAGCTCCAGTGCATCTGAAAAACCTGCTGCAGGGGGCTTCTCAGATTTTTAGGATGAACAGAGGCTGCAGGAGGGATTAAGTCATTGATCATGGCAGAAATTGTGGGACCCAAGTGAAGTACATCACTGGATCTTGGCCTTGCTTACACAAAATTTTCAACAGCTCCTGTGTAATACTTGACTGACATCATAGCTATGCTTCATCTTCTGATCCAGCCTCCTAAAACCCAACTTAAAGCCAAGCAGCTATACCATATGAAGGAATTCTGTGGTGCTGGTGAGTGGGACACTGAACGCTGAAATATCTGAGTGGCGAGTAGCATCCTCACTCTTGAATTCCCCATATTCATTACTATAGGAAGGTCCAAACAATGTTCTTGGTTCAATTACACTTTGGCCTCTGTGGTCTTGCTGCTATCTTTCATTTGCTAACTTTTAATCTTTCTTCTAACTTGCACATTTAACATGACTCTGGTATAGAATTATTGTTAACTAGCATTGTGTATTTTAATTTTCCTTCTAGCCAGCATGCTGCTTTTATCATGAACAATTCTTTGTCAGGCGATTCTCAGATTCCTGTGGTGTATTGTGTCTTAATAGTTATTTTCCTGAAGAACAAGGAAAGAAGTTCATTTTCCTCCTGTGTTCCTGCTAAATCCTCTGGCACATTTGTCATTCCATTGCTATATTTAGTGTCCTATGTTTGTAAATTATGCCTACATGCAGAAAATAAAATAAAATAAAATAAAATAAAGAGCAAGCACATGTATTTTGAGAGAGAGCAATCATTTCTGTGGAAAGAGTTCACTTCAAACTGCTTCAGCATCCTCTGTTTTGATTATATGTCAGCTTATTGTGTGCAAGATATGGAGATAATGGGGTTGTTGTTTTCCTCTTTGTAATGAATGAACAAATAAGCCAGTGATGATTCACTTGTAATCATTGCAGAGTTCAAAGTGACAATGGGGAACAATAATGGTTTTAAAACTCTAATGCTTTCATGTACAATATTTATAGGTTTTTATTTTAAAAACAACAACAATGCTTTCGCAAAACCAAGTAATTGTCTCTCATCACCATTTAACAATTTCTTCTTGCAAAGAGTTACTCTCCCCCCATCCCCTTGCGTCTGCAAGTTCTTGTACACCAGGATTTAGGAATGAATATGCATAACCATGGGCTTTAAACAGTTTGCCTGACAATTCCTCCATGGCAGTCTGCCACTGCAACCTCTACAGAATTCATTAAAATTTTATAACTGAATTCCAGTTGCATAGCCTCCAGATTTCTCAGATTCTGGCAATGATGAGGGTGGAAACAACTGGCTGAAGTACCCTGAGAGTCACAGAAGGTTTGTAGGGAAGCCTTTGGGATTGGCCCATTCTTATCTGGATAGAAGGGACCTGGAAGCTGTGGTACACGCCCTGGTAACCTCACATCTGGACTTCTGCAATGCACTCTACATGGGGCTACCCTTGTGCCTAACCTGGAAACTTCAACTGGTACAGAATATGGCAGCCAGGCTAATTACAGGAACATCAAGGAGGGAGCACATAACACCAGTGCTGAAATCCCTCCACTGGCTGCCAATTAGTTTCTGGGTGCAGTACAAGGTGTTGGTTTTGACCTTTAAAGCCCTACATGGCTTGGGTCCATCTTATCTTAGGGACCGCCTCTCCCCATATGATCCCCCCCCCGCGCCCTGAGGTCCTCTGGGAGGAATCTGTTACAGCCAATAAGAACTAGACTGTCTCAGACCTCCCAGAGGGCCTTCTCAGCAACCGCTCCCAGACTCTGGAATGGCCTGCCGGACGAGATCCGTCTTATTACCACTCTTGCTGCTTTTAAGAAAGCAGTAAAGATGGATCTCTTTCGGCAGGCCTTCCCAGAATAACTGTCAGCCCATAAAGGGGCCCCCATTTGTCTGACTCCTCTGTTAAAATTTTGTTTTTAACTTACTAATTTAATTAATATAGTATTTTAATTATTCTATAGTTTAATTCTATTTTAAGGGGTTGGGGTGGGGGGAGGAAGGGATTATGGGGAGAGAGAATGTTTTAACGTTGTTCTGTTTTAAATGTTGCTGTCCCCCGCCCCGATTGCCTTGCAGAGGGGCGGGCTACAAATAAAAATTTATTTATTATATTATTTATTATTCTTTTAACATTTAATCTCACCTTTTGAATTCTTTTAACAAATCCAGAAAGAGTGAGCCCTTTCCAAACTGAGATGCAGGATGTTCACCCACTTCTAATTCTGAAGACTAGGTAGCAACAATACTATTTGGCCAAACTGAAAAGATGGCCCAGATAGGCTTAAACTGGAATACTTTGGATTAAATCAGAGGTTGCTGGTGGCTATTTTTGTAGATCTCGGTCCCTGAAGGACTCTCAGGATCGACTTTCTTCTCATCCCCAGAATCCTACAGGAGCAGTAACTCCCCTTTTGAATAGGTTTCAGCTCCCACGCATCCCCATTCTCTTTAATTTAAAAAATAATATTTTTCCAAAACTAGAAGTGGACTCTTGTTGACTCCTGCTTTTTGAAAGAGACATCTTTGACAGTTTATGAAGCTTTGGGAAACTCACAGAGCAGAACATTTGCCCCTGGATCTGCACCAGTTGCCTACTCATAGCATAAAAGTTCACTTAGATTGAAAAAAATGTTCCAATATTTGAAGAATCAGTATAGTTTCTGATGACAGAAACTACCTAACAAATCTAATATTAATTAATGATTTAACACAATTAATCCTGATATTGAGACACCAAAAGAGATTTAATTGCTCCTTGATTTCTCTCATTCCACCAAGAATGGCAGGGTGGGGGATGAAGTTTTACAGAAGGCTGAAATGGCCCAATAAATTATTCTAAGAAAACTATGAGACTTGCCTTAAACAATACCATTTGATAACTCACTTAAGTGCTTCTCTGCTTTTCCTGGCCAAATTACTTGACCACAATAAGCAGAATGAAATTATAAAGCGACTGCCGGATGTCTGAGCATATGGAAGGAGAATACAACAGGAACTTGCAGAGAGAACAACCAGGTGTGGAGGCAGCTGAAGTGGAAATATTGGTGACAGATGTTCTCCTTGGTCTTTGGGAGAGGTGCATACCAGTCAGCATCTTCATCATATCACCTGACATCTCCTGCTACAGAGAAGCATGAGATTACTTGATGACTTTTGCAAACTGTATAACATGGCCAAAGCATGTAGAAATTTTGCATCACCTCTGCCTGTAAACACCTTCTACATAGCACAGCTCTCAGCAAGGGGACCATAAAGAATCCAAAGGATCTTTAGAGGAAACCTGCCATCAGAAGATTAGGTTGTTGACTTGTGAAGCTTGGCAGCTGCCCTGTTTATAAGCACCTCCTTTGCTGGATATCCTATTGGCCAGTGGGTTGTAAATAACATGGAATAAAGCAAATTTTATCATAACAAGTACCAAATCCCACCAAAAAAAAAACCTTCCCCATTTAACAGATATTTCATAATCAGCAGCATCAGTACCCTTCCAGAAACTGAATCTGATGCACAGATGTGTGCATTCTATTTAGCTGAACTTTTAATGTGCTAAATATCTGCTATTTGGGGTTGGCCCTGCCATGTGACAGAGTGAAGCAACTGCCTTAAGTGGCAAATGCTGAGGGGAGCAATAACTGTTGCCAGTTATTCCTCCTGAGGCCACTGACTATTCCTTGTTCATGGAGGATGAAAAAATATGTGCCACACAGCCCATCCTACACCCTCTAAATTAGCCTGCTGCTTTCAAAGATTTAATAATTTTTTCAGGTCTTCGGTTGCCAGCTGAAGTTTCAGGGCATTGCTCTGCTTCTCTGGATCTTGAGGCAATGAAATCACTGGACAGGGAATACAGTTGTTGCATGCTAAGTGGTTTTAAAGCCTGGTCCTGTTTCTTTGCATCCATATCACACTTGTGCAATATAAGCTCAACTAAAAGCCAAGAGCAAGTTAGAGGAACCAGTGAGATAGACCCTTTAGACCAGGGGTAGGCAACCTTTTTGAGCCGGGGGCCGGGTTACTGTCCCTCAGACAATGGGGGGGGGGGGGGGGGGAGAGCAATAAATAAATAAATAAATAATATATTTAAAAAATAAAAAATAAAAATATATGCATGCACACTCTCTCAGCCCCTGAAAAGCCATGGCAAAACCCCTGTGGAGATTTTGCCAAGAAAACCCCAAGAACAAGTAATAACAATAATAATCATTATCATCATGGCGGGCAGTGGCGGGCGGCGGTGGCAGCGGTGGCCAGGACCGGCCTGGGGCCAGTCCAAAGGCCTCGGGGGGTGTATCCAGCCCCCCAGTTGTAGGTTGCCTACCCCTGCTTTAAACACACTATGTTAGGAGTGTTGGGATATGTAGTCAAAAGTGGAAATGTACAGATGTGGGAAAAATTCTAATGGAAAGATTCTGGGCCTACAGGTGCAAAGTGTAAACAATTCACACAAGGTCAGTGGCTTGAGAACACAGGCAGACAAGACAAACAATGAAGTCATCTTTGTTGTCTGGGAACCAAGATCACATGACACATGACTCACAGCAAGAGGCTGGGTTAGAGGCTGGGCTAGAAGCTATTGAGCAAATTGTCTATGAAGGTATCCACCCATGGGAGGAATTTGGAGTTTGGCTAAGAGCCTCCTTTGTTCTTACAATTTATTACACTGTCTTCTGTGTGTGTGTTCAAGTTGTTGTTGTTTTTTCATACCTGCATGATGGATATGTAAATAGTTTTTCTCTTTACTATGTAATATAAAAACCTTATTATGAAGAACTCTGTTCTGGGGCTGGATTAATGACAAATTGCTTGAAGCTACAAGGAGCAGCATACCAGAGACGGAGGTGGCTGATGGATGGATACCTGGCATTTTCGGCACAAGATCTCTGCTAATACAACACAACCATAAATAAATCAACATTTGGAGCAAGCAAGGGACAGAGCACTGGGGTCACATTTTTCCTCAGCAATTGTGCAGTTCCTGGAGGAAATATCCCAAGAACTAGCAAGGACCCTTCAACAAGCTCCAGCAGTCCTGTAGGGCCTAGATAAACACCATATTTTTCAGGTGTGTTGTGGGTAAGGCCATGTAGGGTATAAGTGCTAATGGAAATGGCAGCACCTACTGCCACTGCTGGGCACATATTGCCACCTGCCCAGCCACTTGAAAAATGCTTTAGATTTTTTTACAAATCCTACTTTGGATTATGATTTATTTATATATTTGCTGGGTTTTACCCACATGCTGGCCCTATTTGCCCATTTCCAAAATCTCCTAAACTATAACTAGTCCTGGTCTCACCATTACCCCTTGTCTCTCCTGTGTCTGTGACATTACAAAGATGCCCCCCCTTTTGACCCTAAATCTCAGGAAATCTGAGGAAATGGGATGTTGTTGACCTGACAATCCTAGTGGTGGTAGGAAACTATCCTGTCGCTAATGCTGATGCAAGTTTCAGCCACCAGTCCAGTCATCTTCTGTACACGGAATGGAAGGTAAGATATCTCATCCTTTGCCTTAGCCAGCAAAATGTCTTAGGCCAACATATGAATTTCAACAACATTATGGTGAAAGCTGGGAACAGCAACCTTGTGGGGGCCATTCCCAATTTTTCCCCAGACCCACATGAGTGGCACAGCCCCTCACAGCAAACCCAGACTTCAAGTTCCTCTACAGTGTCTCTCACATTTTTTTTTAAAAAAAAAAGCAGACTAAAATGCCTTTTTTTTAAAATGGGGGAGGCTTTAAGGGACAGCTGGGGAGCTTGCAGGGCAACAAAAGTGAATTCCAAGGGCCACATGGGGTCTAAAGGCTGCAATTTGCCCACCTTGGATATAAAGGATAGCAGATACATTATGGTGCCCATCCATGCCCTGTGGAACATGATAGGCTACTAGTCTAGGTTGACACATGCTACTGGGAATGAGAAAGAGTCATCCATATTTATTTCCAAGAGTGCAGGAAGGATGTCACTGCTTTCTGTCCCATATTAATACTGATGCTAGGAAGGAATCTCTCTTGCACAGAAAACATGATCAATTATTTCTTGTTTATTTATTAAAATATTATATACCTCCCTATTTCTTGGGATCTCAGGGCAGTGTACAACCATATAATATACTTCCAGATTTTAAACAATAATAAAATAATTTAAACTAGGTAAAAACATGGTCTGGAATCCTGTATGGGATTTACATATGCCTAAGCACCATAGTTATAGCTGCTGCAATGAAGGGGGGACTGTTCCCCTGTCATTTGGAAATCAGTTCAGTGCTATTTTCACTGTGTCCTGTGAGCAATCTCTGGTGCAACAGGCCAAAGTAGGACCCCTGATGCAATTCCCCCTTGGCCAGAGATCACTCACATGAGGGGTAAGTGGGAGCATAAACCACTTGCCAATCAAGATGGGAACAGACCCCTGCTGAACATAGTGGCTGCTGCCCAGTACATAGAGACTGGGGGACTTTCAGGGGCTATATAGAGACTGTGAATATGTAACAGTTTTTGGTTGTTGTTAACTTCACTTGAGTCGATCTCGACCCATGGCAGCCCTAGGGATGAGACATCTCCAAGACCCCCTGTCCGCCACTGCTCTGCTTAAATCCTGAAAACCCATATCCATGACCTCCTTGTGGCCTTCCTCTCTTCCTACTTCCCTCCACCTTTTCAGTATTTTTGTCTTTTCTAATGAGTCTTCTCTTCTCATGATGTGTCTGAAGTATGACAGCCTCAGTTTGGTCATCTTGGGAAGTTTCCGGCTTGATCTGCTATAGGACCCATTTATTTGTTTTTTTGACTGTCCATGGGATCCTCAACACTCTTCTCCAGCACCACATCTCAAAGGAGTTGATTTTCTTCCTATCATCTTTCTTAACTGTCCAGCTCTCAGATCCATACATGGTAACAGGGAATACAATGGCTTTTATGATTCTAACTTTTGTGCTGAGTTGTATGTCTTTGCATTTTAGAATCTTTTCTATTTCTTTCATAGCCACCCTTCCCATTCTTAATCTTCTTCTGATTTTCTGACTGCAGTCCCCATTTCGATCAATGGAGTTTATCACACGGGGGAAATCCCGTGCGAAAATGGGGCTTTACATTAGAAAAAACCCGCAAAAGCAGTCATGATTTCACATGACATTGTTGTTAAATTGATGTTAAAAGGAGGTTGATCCAAACAAAAACCCCTCATTTACGCTTCTTTTTACTTTTGGAAAAACCCGAAAGTAAAAATGAGGGGTTTTCATTCGGATTAACCTCCCTGTTAACAGCGCTTTCATATTTCACACAGTGCAGAACGGGAGAAATCCCGTTCATTAAAAGCTTCCACTTTTGCGGGGTTTTTTCACTTTAAAGAGTGATTTTGCATGGGGCTCCCAGTGTGATAAACTCCAATGTTTGATCCCAGGTATGAGAATTCTTTTACTATTTCTATTTCTTCATTGTCTAGGTTGAACTTGTGAAGGTTCTCAGTGATCATTATTTTTGTTTTCTTTATGTTCAACATTAAGCCTATCTTTTCACTTTCTTCTTTGATCTTCCTTAGCAGGTGTTTCAGGTCTGTGAGGTTTTTCTGCTAGTATTATGGTGCCATCTCCATATCTCAGATTGTTGATATTCCTTCCTTCTCTTCTTTTCTTTATTGCTTGTAGTATTTTTTCTGTCATCCATGTTTTTTTCTCTTTCTTTTTGTTATGTCCCTGGCTTCAGACCATAATTCCTCTGGTTGTAACGTAACAATACAAGTGAATAATTTATATTCAGAACTGATATATTGGATTCCAGCCATATTAAACAATTTAAGAAATTAAAACAGCTCAAAACACAGGAGCAGTAAAACCATGTGCATGTACGTTTTGAAAGTAAATTAGACCCCAGAGGCTCAATAAAAAGCCATGTTTTGTCTTGGCAAAGGAAAGAAATCAACACCAATCAGATCTCCAGCGAATGTGTGTGTTTGTGTCATTGCATAATTGAAGTGCCATAGCAAAGAAGACTCTGTCCAAAGTCCTGCTACAATATATTGCTCTTGCGGGTAGGAGTCATCAGAAGGCCTCTCAAACAGGTCTCAGTCCTTGGGCAGGCATGAAGGGAAAGCCTTTAAGCATTGAGATTCCAAAGCATTTAGGGCTTGATCTGGAGATCAATACTTAGCATGACCACACCTCTTTTCCAGTCACCAACATGGCAAAATTCTCAGAACTTTGAAAATCTCATGATTGTTGGTATTGTTGCTCAGGATGAAAAGCTATGCAGAAGATCTGAAAACTAAATTATCAGAGCACATACAAGAAAACAGATGACTGAAATCCCTTAAAAATTAATACTAAAGCTTCATCACCAGCATCTCTTTTGCTGTCTTTAATATTTTGGCACTTTTGATTATGCACGCACTGAACTTACACTGGAAGCATCAACAATAACCATGATGCATAAACTGTGTCTTGCAGCATTTGCTGAAGGCAAACTAAAGGGCTAAACTAATGTCAGTGAACTGGCAAACAATACCTCTTATGCTGCAGTTTGGTACCCCTCTTTTAAGACACAAGCTGCTTTGAGGTCACTAGGACCTAACTCTTACTTGACTGTAGAACTGCACTGTTACTGTGCCATATTCACCTTCAGTTGATTAACTCCATGAACTAAGGTGAACTGAAAGTGCTTTACTTTGGCTGAGCCATCCGTCTCTACAGAACATGGCAAGGTGGGAATCCCAAATGTAAGAGAATGTTATGGCAAATATCCACCTCCTGAAAGAGAAAAAAATGGAGTACAGTTAGTAAACAGAATGGCTGTAAATGACAGTAAAAGTCATGGTCTGATTGAGTTACACAGCTATCTGATGGGTGATATCTGGGTGGTCAGACTTATATTTTAAATTGCCAGCAATAACAAAATCAGTGTCCAGTTTTAGAGGGTAAAATTTACAAGAGGATAGAGTTCATTCTCGGCTTGCTGCACCTCTAGGGGTCTGAACTTGAATCAGATCCATACAGTTTAAGTAGTTCTCAGTGCTAAAATGGGAAGCAAGAACTCTTGGCAGTAGAAAGAGGCAAATAGAAAACTGCAATAAAATAAAAGGAAAAGAAAAGAAAGACCCCTTTTTCTCCCTTGAGTAGACCAGTGCAATCTTGACAGGGTGGAAACAGCAAGCCAGTTCTAAAGGGACAGTTCTTATTCCTGAACTGAGACAGGAAGGTGAATTAGAGATGTTGTTAGCCAACTGTTAGAGCCAAAAACTAGCTTAGTTTTCAAAGTCCTTGGAGTCTCTTCTCCTCACACATTATTGAGTCAGGTATCAAGATCCTTTTCATGCTTCTGAATCTGAAATGTTGCAGGGCAGGAGGAGGAGTAAAAAAAAAAAAATCGAGCTAGCAGACACTAAGGACAGATGAGAATTTTGTTCAGTCTTTTGGAGGGTTTATGTCAGTACATATTTGAGGTACAAAATCCACACAAAGCAGCTTACCAAATAAAAACAATACAACAATAAATATCAGAATTATTAAAAGCCACTGAGAATAATAAAGGACATTATATACACCAATGTACTAAACCTAAAAACACATACACCATGTCCTTCAGTAGTCTCATTAAAAAAAAACTCAGAAGAAAGCCAAGGAAAACAGATAAGTCTTAACAAACTTTCCTATAAGTTTATATGATGTAGCTTGAAAATATAATCTGGAGCAGAGGTAGGAAAAGTTACTTTGTGAACTACACTATCCAGTATCCTCCATCAAGTATAGTCATACTGTCTGGGGGAGGCTGGAACCTGTAATCCAACAAAAGTAGTGTTTCAGAGTCTGGATTCAGGGATGTGTGGCCACAGCAGAAAAAGCCTTCTGCTTCAACTTTGCAAATCTGACTGCAGGCAAGAAGGCTTCTGTTACCAATCAAAATACCTCCAAGTATTTGGGGATGATCCAAATAACTCTAAATTATGAAATCTCTTTTATACTACACAATTATAGCACTTTTGATGCCACTTTAATTGCTATGGCTCCATCCTACGGAATTCTGGGATCCGCAATTTCATGAGGTATATAGAATTGTCTCCCAGAATCCTCTAGTGCCTCACTCAACTACAGGTCCCAAGATTCTATGGGATGCAACCATGGCAATTAAAGAGGTATCCAAGTTCTATAATTGTGTACTGTGAAAGAGATTTTAGGGTCCAAAACACACTGCAGAAATAATCCAGACTGAAATCTCTTCAACTGCCCTGGCTCAATGCTAGGAAATTCTAAGAACTGTAGTTTTGTGAGACATTTAGCCTTCTCTGTCAAAGAGCTCTGGTTCCACAATAAACTACAATTCCCAGAATTGTCTAGCACTGAGCCAGGGCACTGATAGCCAGAGCATCTATGACAAAAACAGGCATCACATGAACTGATGGCCTGATCCCAGCAGTATTTAGGCAGTGTGCTTTGCATTAACTGAAGTTTCTAGACCATTAAAGGAAGCCCAATATACAGTGCAGAATATTAGTACAGCATGGATATTCACTAGTATAAGGATAATCAGGCAACATAACCCAGAATCCTCAGGAATGGATACCTTCTTTCTGTTTATCTGTATTTTTTCCTGCTCTATGAAAATGGAATGATTATGTGGAGGAGGCAGCATAAGACAATGAGAAACAGATGAAATCTGTAAAATGCACAGCTCCATTTCTGATCAGTTTATGTGTGCGCACATGCACATACACACACACACATTCACAAAGCAGGATTGCTGGATCCAAAGGGAATGAGGAAATAAATCTGCATGCAAAACAAATGAACTACATGAAACAGCCAAGATATGTGTGAGGCACAAGAGACAGAGAAACTGACAGCAAGAGTGATGGATAAGTACTGAATATGCAGCTTTGCTCCACACTTTTCTAGAAAACAACCCAAGGAAATATGTCAACATGGAGAAAACAGAATAGTAAATCTTAAGCACATTGCTATTCTATGATGACACTGTAATTCCTTTCTCATGCTTTGCTTCTACTTGGGATCAGGACAAAGACATTTGGTCCTTAATGTAGTGTTTTTCTTCTGCTTGTTAATTATCTGATATTACACTTTTTGAGAAAGAGAGAGAGTGCACAGATGTATTGGTTATTCATAGCCAAATGTAGTTTGCTTAAAATTGTCTGTCTTTTTGCTATTATGAGTTTATGAGAAAGGAAACTCAAGGAAAATCAATACATCCTCTGCGTACATTACAAATGACTTGTGACGTATATCCACAGGAGCTGTTTTTAGTGGGGATATTCTAGTTATTATGGATTTGACATGAACTTGGCCCATTGCCCATAGGGGAATGCAGTGTAGGCATAATCTTGCCTTCCTGTAATTGTCTATTTAACTTGGCAATCTAGGGTAATTTTTTCCTGTGAAATGAGCCCAAGACGTCATTAGAGCAATGCTCAGATTAATTAATGAGCCATAATAATGCTCCTAATAAAAGCTCATGATATGCACCTTCTTCCTTTGCCCCACCTTGTGTTTCCCCCCCTGCAACCCTGCTTAAGAAAATGGTTTTACAGGAATCTGTGAGTCACTTTCCATCAAGTCTTTTTGTCTTTAATTGACGCAAACAAGACAAAGGAGAAAAATAAGCAGCAGAGAACCATCTGTTTAATTGAGTCCTTGACATTTTATTGCATTTCCCCCTATTGCATATTAGAGGAAGCAAATAGAAAAACAATGGCTAATTATATGCTGTTTACGGATCCTAGATTTACTTTGATAGTGTTCCTCTAAATGACTATTCCGCCTAGTGCACGCGTAGATTCTGCTTCCTTCTGCCTTCATATGACATGCTTGCATAACAAATCTTGATGGTTGTTGGGATGTTGTTCTTATTTTAATACTACATCTTTCACTGCACTTGATGAGTTTGAAAAACAATCCCTCCAAATTGGGTTAGGGTGGAAAGCAGCTACACAAGAGGGCCACCACCAGTCCCCTGTCTTAGAACACTTACACTATTCCTCTTTAGATATTCCTTATTTTAATTCATCTGAAGATGATGACTGAGATCCAAATCATCATCATAACTAGGATGACAGGGCTCCATCATCACAAGTTACAACTGATTATGCCCTTGCATCAATCCTTGAAGCCTAACAAGGTGTTTGTAAGGTGTTAGAAATCAGAGCACTGGGAAATGATGTTTGTAGTACACTCCCAGTCACCAGGTGCCTTGAGAACAGGCATCTGGAGAGACCCCTGCTGGTTCTGCCAGAGTGACTTGTCCAAAGGTACCCTGCAACTGGGAGCATGCTGTCAACATCATTTCCCAGGGCTCCAATCTCCAGCACTTCACAAACGTATTCCCTGAAGTGCTGCCAAGCAGTGGAGGTAGGTTTTTTTTGGGGGGGGGGTCATGTTTGATCATTCATGACTAAATGAGTCCCCATCAGTTAGGATATCAAGTCCAGCTTATGATATCTTAACTGCTGAACACTATGCCAGTCATTCTACATGGATTTATGAAATCTGCTGTGACTAGTGCCAATATTGCCCTGGCTGTTTACTCAACCTTTTGGGTCCAGTGAGAACATAACTTAGTTTTTAAACTGTTAGATTGCAGGTTTAAATTTAAATTGAAAGTTTTAAATTTGCTCATATTGTTTAAACTGTTTTAGACTATTTGCAATGGAACATCATGGAATGTACTCTTCTCTGAAATCTGCTGATATAGCAATAATAATAATAATAATAATAATAATAATAACAACAACAACTTTATTTATACCCCGCCTTTAGCCAGAGCTGTCAAGGTGGCTTACAAGTTAAAAAGAGTACACCCATACAAATCAGCAACAAATGTCCCCCCTTAAAAATATATTAAATCGTTAAACAGATTAAAATCTCATTTAAAACCAAATTAATAAAACATATAACATAAATAAATAGTGGCATTGCAGACATCTAGGAAAGAGCTATCTGATGGCAGGAGGGAGATTGTGTTATTCCGGGAACGCCTGCTGGAAGATATCCATCTTGATGGCTTTTTTAAAGCCATCTAAATTGGTTATCTGACAGATCTCCTCTGGCAAGGCATTCCACAATCTGGGGGCCGTAGCAGAAAAGGTCCTCTGAGAGGTCGTCGCCAGCCTAGTTCTTATTGGTTGAAGCAACTTCCTCCTGGAGGACCTGAGGGCACGGGGCGGATTATATGGAGATAGGCGATTCCCTAGGTAAGATGGGCCCAGGCCATGTAGGGCTTTAAAGGTCAATACCAACACCTTATACTGTGCCCGGAAACTAACTGGCAGCCAGTGTAATGATTTCAAAATAGGAGTGATATGGTCACCTTTTGTTGTTCCAGTGATCAATCTGGCTGCCATGTTTTGCACTAATTACAGTTTCTGAGTTAGGTATAAGGGTAGCCCATGTAGAGTGCATTACAGAAGTCGAGTCATGAGGTTACCAGTCCAGTTGTTAGAAATATGAGGTACAGTATTTAGTTTATGATTAACATTAATATTTCTGAAATATTTCTCACCAACATTAGTATTTCAAGTGTCTTAATGCATTGCTTCTTCATATTCTTTTCAGAATCATTCTTATCAGTTTGGTGAGAAATGTAAGAAGAATGTTATTTCCTTTTGCAGAACATGAGTCTTTGAGGTAGTTGTTAGCCTATTGTATTAGGACTAGGTAATTGCTTGAATGCAAATATTTGAAGCTAGGCTGGTAACATACTTGCTGGGGGAATGTAAGTACACTGAAAAGGAAAGGAGAAAAATACTTTTTTGTTCCAATATGTCCCAGAATTAAAATTATTCCTACTTTAATTAAAATTAAAATCCAATAAGGTCTTGGTACAGATGGCTTTTGATGTAATTTGTGTAAGACCTTTGTGGAACAAATAGCTCTAGTCATGCTTAAACTATTATTTTTTTAAAAGGTGGTCCAATACTTAAATCTCAGCGACTCTCAAAAAATAATTCTAATCTCCAAATCAGACAAAGACCCAGAAGAGGTAAACTCATAATGACCAATTACTTTACTCTTCTTAATCAGGATGCTAAATTATTCACAAGTATTCTAGCTGTCAGAGGGAGCACTTTGGCTCAATATTACATTAAAAATTATCAATTTGGCTTCAGATTTCTGATTCTGTTCATAAACTTTTCAATCCTACCATTGTCACCACAGATATCATTCTTATACCACTATCTATCTTAATAGAGACAAATCTTCTTGCATTAAAAACTGGAACAACAACAAAAAAACCTATATTGTTTACAAGATTTATTGAAAGGACAATTACAGAAGCCAGGGGTTCAGACAAAACAATAAATGGGTATAGTCTTTGGTTCATGGTTTCAAGTTCACCAGGCTTTACATTTTATATTTCATCCTGAAGTAAAGCTTATAATGAATTATTTATTAATTAAATTTAAAATTGATGTGTGTTTTCACTGATGTGTTTTAACTTATGTTGTGTATTTATTAATTGTTGTTGTTGTTTCCTGCCTTTGTCCAGGGGCAGAGGTGGGTAAGAAATAATAATAATAGTTGCTGCTTCTTTTGGTCTACATGACTTTCACTTTGGACTGTCAGTATGACAAGCTGTGGTCTCTTGCTCTCATGGGAAAACTGACACAGCAGGTTTGCAACTCAAGAAATTAATTCCATGATGGCTCTTTTATTACAGATTGGTCTCCCTTTGTTTCTTTTATTAATTGAAACATAGGTAATTAAATCCACTTGCTTCTCATGTTGGACTGTGGAATGTCATCTTAACTTAAAGGCTACAAAAAGAAATGTATATACCTTGTATATGCATTTATTATATATTTTGTTAAAGAATGCTGATAGTTTGTAAATTTTGTTATGTTCTGTTGCATTTTGTTAAGTTATATTTCTTTCAATAAAAATGTTTTTGTTTAAAAAAATATTCCTACTTTTGGATGGTGATAAAATGTTGTAGCTAGTGTTGCGAATTGCCAGAAAATAGTCCAGGAAAATAGAAATGTGCTTTGGTTATTTAAAAAAAACAACACATCCTGATATACTTGCAAAATGAAAATAAATGTGGGAAAAAAGATAAATGATCCAATAGCATCCAGACCACATGCTGTCTTAGCCCAGGCTTTCCTCTGACCCACTAGTTACAAACATGCAGGGAGTTATTTATTGGTACCAGCCTTTTCTTACCTGATAGGCTCCAGCTGTTTTATTTTCTTTCAATGACGTAGCCTGTACTCAAAGGTGAAAAAGCTGCAGATATTGTTGAGCTACAAATCCCATCAGCTTTAATCATTGACTATGCTGACTGTTAAGTATGACATCTGTAGTCCAATAAATCTGGAAGACTGCCAGTTCAGGAAGACTGACTTTTACACTGAAAATATTTAGATTTTTGGTCTCTTCTCCGTAGTTCAAAATACAACATTTAGCAACAGATATATCATACGAGGGTACTTACATTTTGCTTTATTTTCTAATCTCAAAACCAAAGTAATTTTAACTTGGAAAGAGTCAAGAGTTGAAACCTTATGTTCTTCCTTTTCAACAGACTTCAAAAAACCAAAGGTCACATTAAAAAAAAAACACAGGTCAAGACTTTCTAAATTCTTTTTCCTGGTAATAATCCTCTATCTAGGACCAATTAGTACTATGTCCATCCTTGCCCTTGCTATCTACAGTAATTTGAGAGGCTAAGGCCTATTCCACACATGTAGTACAGTGAGATGACAGAGTGCAAAGAACTGTTTCAAGTTGCAGGTAGGAGAATCACAGAAAACCCACGCTGTAGGCAAAACACTAGACACACATTTTTCTCCCTGATTTGATATATTTCTATTTGTAGTTGGGGTGTTATAGCAGAAAAACACTCAAAAGTAGTATGCTTTACCTCAGGTACTACAGTCTGTTCCACCACTTCAATAGCAATAGCAATAGCAAGTACATTTCTATACTGCTTATCAGTGCACTTAAGCACTCCCTAGGTAGTTTACAATGTGTAAGCTAATTGCCTCCAACAAGCTGGATACTCATTTTAGTGACCTATGGAAGGATGCAAGGCTGAGTGGACCCTGGAACCCTGCCTGGGATCGAACTCACAACATTGTGGCTGTGAACGGCTGAAGTTCCGGCATTTAACCACTGCACCACCAAGGGTCCTGGTCAATATCCTAGATCCTCAGTCTGCACCATGTATATACATACCCTCCAATATTTCACAGATGAAAACCAGGGTATTTATGGTCAAGCAACATTTGGATGTGGTCAAGATTGCAAAAATTATTAATGAAAAAAGAATGCACAAGCTAGAAAAAGCTGAACCAGATTTCTTTTGCAAGATTCTGCCCCTTCCCCTCTTCTGCTCCCTGCTGAGTTAAGTGAGTACAAACTCCTTTTGCATTTTGAACTTTTTTTGGCAGCAATTGAAAAATAAGCTGAGGACAAAGGGGGATAGTGGGAGGAAGAGAAAGAAACTAAGCCATTTTAAAAGCAGCAGAAAAGAGGGACAGCAGAACATTAATTGGGATTTTCTCTGCCAAATTAGGTCGGTTAAAGGGTATGCTTAAACACTGTTATTACCACACTCCAGGAATCGCATAATAACATTCAGCCATGTCACCAGGAACATAGAAATAGAAGATAGGGATCAACTCACTTCACAAAGACTGGGAATTTTAACTTGTTGGTTTATTTCTCCTGAAACAACTTGTTCCTATCTTGTTGTGAGGGGAGATTTGGTTGTGGAAATAATAATGAAAACTCAACTCAGTACATTTACTCCAGTATGTTTCCTTGTACTTGAATAAGACAGTAGCTGGACTGTGGCTTTAAGTCATAGAAACCCAGCCCTGGAAGTTATTTTTAAAACCTCCAATGGAAGTTGTTATATAAACAGTTTGGCTAGTTTATTCCAATAACAGAACTGACATTATGAATGGGAAGTTCATCCCAGAATGTCATTGTTATCCTATTCATTGTCATAAACATAGTCAACAATCATTCTGTAACATTTGCCTTTTTTGTTTTGTTTTGCTTTGCTTTGCTTTGGAATATTGTTGCATAGTTCCTAAATCTGAACCATTCCTAGAGATGTAAAGAAATGATTATAGGAACAATTGCATTTTTTTCATATATATATATTCTTTCTCCTGCATGATTTTATTTTTATTTTAAAAAAATACAAAAACAAAAAACATAATACAGTACAAACAATACAAAGACAGACAAAACAAACCATTCATTACTTCCTCGTGCTGGTCTCCTTTTTCTTTTATCTTTTCTTACTCTTGTTCTATCAGAGTTTCAAACAGATAAGATACTCATTTAATTTTGTTTCCCCTTTGCCTCTTAATTACAGACTACCTTAAGATTATCCTATATTATATCTAATTACTACTCCTATTTGAGAATAACTCATAGTCTTCTACTAGTACTCAAATCTCCATCTTTTTGTTATAAAGTATGTCACTCCACTTCTTTTTTAGATAATCATATACTTTTTCCACTCTTTTAATCTATCTTCTGCTTTTTCTTCTATTTCGTATAGGAACAATTGCATTAATGAAGTTTTGATTTATCTTTTACCCTGTCCTAAAGACTCAAGGTGGATAAGAAAAGGAAAAACCATCCAGTCATTGAACAAACAGTAAATGTAATCCAATTCAGACATGTCCAATGCACAAGATGAACACAGGTCTTGGCTGAAAATTGGGTTTCCTCCTACCCCACTTTCCACACGATTTCAGATGCTCAGCGGGGGGGAAACCACTAATATAGAAATGTAGGTCAGGGTCTATAGGCAGGCAAGTGTGTGTGTGTGTGTGTGTGTGCGCGCGCGCACGCGCATGTGTATTGATGGTGATAGTGATGGGTGACAGCTCTGGGACATTTGATTAGTAGCATTGCCTTGCCTTCAGAAGAGGTCAGGTCAGATTCCAAACTGTTCTGTACAGTGAAGGGATCCCACAGACAGACTTCTCTACTAGAACAGAAAGTCAGGAAGGGGATGGATGCAGTGGGACAGCTTCTTAGGACACCATATGGATCATCTGGAAACAGACCCAGCAGGATCCCTACGATTACCCTGCAAAGAAAAAAATGCTTTCTTTCTCATAGTTTGACATGGATTCATTGATCTGCTTCAGTGTGTTGACATTTCCATACATGTGGAGCAGTATAAGGAAATGCCCTCTTTGATCCTTCTTCCCATGCCTCTCTTCCTGATGTTGTACATGCAGCTCCATGCTTTCTTTCATAGATATTAGATACACTCCACCAAATGGAGCCTTCAAGAGAAACTCCTTTGTGTATTTTTTCAAAAAGAAGCCCAATTAACCAGTTGTTTTGATAGAGTTAATGCAGACATGTTGACTTTGAAATCAAAGCCATTGAGGCTGTAAAGTTTCCAAATGCAAGTTGTGTGCTTCAGCTAATTCCGCCAACATGTGCTCTTCATGATTAATAGTGTTTATAAAGCACATTAAAAAAATTTTTTTTGGAAGAATATGATATAGGAACATAAGTATGGTATGTATATTTTCATTGGTACAGTTGGTCTTTGCTTTCTTGACAAAAGCTATTCAGCATGGAAGAAATTTCAGAAATGAATTGGGAGAAAAATGAGATTTTTCTCAAAGTGAAATGGGGGGGGGGGGAGGTGCTCTGCACTAGAGTCCAGTACACAAATTCTTGCTGAATATACTATGATGGATGGTACTAAAGTGATGGGTCTTGATTTTGCAGAATATACAACACAGTTTCTCCCTGTACATTTGCATATTAAACTGCAAGTGTAGTTTAGGCATTCATCATGACAGCCATGCCACTGGGGAAAATCCCAACATGCACCACGTTGTATTGATCCACATCAACAAACCACTTCTAGCCATTTTCATTTCTACTGGGATCACAAAGCTAGTTGGTCACTGACAAAATGTGCATTGCAACAATCCCTTCCAAGGTTTTTATCTAATTCAACAATACCAGTTTATCACACCTCCTTTCTGGTTCCCAACAAGTATCATAATACATTCCAATAACTCCCTCCACTGTTCATATGGTTACCTACTCAGCTTGACTTTGGGTAGCATCTTTCCTCCTGCCTTTGCCCCTCAACAATCATTGTTAAAATTAAACTTGTCACTTCATCACCATGCCAACAAGTTTTGCATTTCTATTGCTATTCACCCATACAACCAGCACATCCATAGCTATAAATGTCTGCTCCTAGGTACTTCAATCCATGCTTCTGATAAAGTAGACAAATCTATGAAACTTGTTCCATCAACTTCTTTAATGCCACACTATTATTCAAGTTTTATTACTATAGCTACTTCCTATAGAATCCTGGGATCTTCAGTATAGGAAAGGGCATTTAGTGTTGTCAGCCAGAGAGCTGTTAGGCCTCACTAAACTACAAACCCCAGAATGCCACATGAGGTAGTCATAGCAGTAAAAGTGAAATGATAGTGCTATGTCAGTGTAGCATGGCATTGTCAATGTCTCAAAGGCACTACAAGATCCCTTTGCATACTGATCCAAACTAACATGACTATGGGCCGATGCACACTGGCCCAAAGGGGTGGCAGAGAGCAGCCAAAGCTGCCACAAAAGGGCACCCTAAGAGCCAGTGCACGGCTCTTTAGCGCTCCTTCTGACTCAGTGTTTCAAAATGCTGTGCCGGAAGGACGTCCTGATACCATGCACCATGTATAACAGCATGTGGCATCAGGACGTCATTGGGCTGGGGTTGGGGTGGACGATGTGCGGCTGCCCCTCCCCATTTCTGCCTTTCAGCCAGTCTGTAGAGGCCCTATGTCTCTGAATTCTAATAACAATGGTTTGCTGAGACCTTCCTATGGTTTGAAGAGCAAATTTTCTCCTCTATGACTTTAGTTTTTTCATTATTTTAGAGACATAGGTCCTTTACAGACTGCCAGAAATAATGTAAATTGATGTCACTTTAACTGTCCTCAGTGCTAGGGAATCATGGGAATTGTATTTTTTCCTGAGACATTGAGCCTTCTCTGTCAGAGAGTTCTTGTGCCACAATAAACTATAGTTCCCATGATTCCTTAGCACTGAGCCAGGGCAGTTAAAGTGGCCTCAATCTGCATTATTTCTGGCAGTCTGTGGGCCTCGGCAGATGGCTAATTGAGCCGTCTCCGAGGCAGGGAAGAGGAGGGGCAGCCGCACGCTCAGCGCCCCTTCCTCCTCCCGCGGTTGCCCTCGGAGCAGCCGGCCCTCCACACGGCCAGCGCTCCGAGGGCAACCTCCCGCCACAGCGTCCGCACATGCTGTGGCGGAAAAGTCAGTGAAAGTGCACCCCACACTTTTGGGGCGCACTTTCACTGACTTCTGAAAGGAGTGCTGATTTAGCGCTCCTTTCAGGGGCGCCGACGGTGCGCCACGGTGCGGATGCCTCGGTCCCGCGGCGCACCATCCCGCGGCATCCTGGAATCTCTCGTCTGCTTCCCCCCTGTAAAGGCCCATAGAGAGCCAGTATTGTACTAAAATTCTGGAGGCCAAGGTTCAAATCTCTGCTCAGCCATGGAAACCCACTGTGTGACCTTGAGCACGTCCCACTCTCTAAGACTCAAAGGAAAGGAAAGGCAACACCACTCTGAATAAATCTTGACCAGAAAACCCTGTGATAGGTTCCCCTCAGGGCCACCATAAGTTAGAAATGACTTGAAGGCACACAACAACAAAGAGGAGGAGGAGGAGGAGGAGGAGGAGGAGGAGGAGGAGGAGGAGAGAAAATATATTATTTTTATATGTCTCAAGATTAAAAAGTAGCCCACTCAAGGGTGGGAATTAAATGTTGCAATTGGTGCCATGTACTGCCAGAAAATAGTCCAAGACAACACAAATGTCTTTTGGATTTATTTATTTATTTATTTTGAAAACTTGAAAACTATAGTAAGTTAGCAACAAATACTGCAACCTTTGTTCATCTGAAGGCATCCTCAGAATATAATAATAATAATAATAATAATAATAATAATAATAATATATTTATATCCCACCTTTAGCCTTGGCTAACAAGGTGGCTTACCTAAAATCAATTACATAAAAACCCTTACAACAATATAAATAACACAATTTACCCCCCATTAAAAATACATTAAATTCAATCTCAGAAATTAAAATTTTAAACAGAGTTTAAAAACAATAAGTATTCTGGGGCAAAGTCAAAATAAAAATGTCTGACAGGGGGAGATCAAAATAGGTGAGTCGTTAATTCTGGATAAGCCTGCCGGAAGAGATCCGTCTTGATGGCTTTTTTAAAGCCATCTAAGTTGGTTATCTGACGGATCTCCTCCGGCAAGGCGTTCCAGAGTCTGGGAGTGGTGGCAGAGAATGTCCTCTGGGAGGTCGCCGGCAACTTAGTTCTCATTGGTTGAAGCAGCTTCCTCCCAGAGGACCTAAGGGCACTGGGCGGATTATACGGAAGAAGGTGATCCCCTAGGTAGGTTGGACCCAGGCCATGTAAGGCTTTAAAGGTCATTACCAACACCTTATACTGTGCTCAGAAACCAATAGGCAGCCAGTGAAGAGAGTTTAGAATAGGTGTGATGTGATCACTCCTTAATGTTCCGGTGATCAACCTGGCTGCCATATTTTGCACTAGTTGTAGTTTCCGAGTTAGGTATAAGGGTAGCCCCATGTAGAGTGCATTGCAGAAGTCGAGTCATGAGGTTACCAGTGCATGTACTACAGTTTCTAGGTCCCTTACTTCCAGGAAAGGGTGCAGCTGGCGTATCAGCCGAAGCTGATAAAAGGCACTCCTGACTGCCGCGTTCACCTGATCTATCATGTGAAGTGACGAGTCCAGGAGTACCCTCAGACTGCAAACACAGTCCTTAGCAGAGAGCGTGACCCCACCCAGGACTGGAGGTTGCAACCCAATACCTGGTTTGGGGGCCCCTACCGTAAGTAACTCCATTTTATCCAGATTCAGCTTGAGTCGGCTTTTCCTCAGCCAGTCCATTACCACTTCACGACATTGATTGAGGGGAGAACTGCCATCTGCCGTCACAGCAGCTGATCAAGACATGGAGAAATATATTTGGGTGTCATCAGCATATCGATAACACCCCGCCCCATGTCTCCTGATGATCTCTTCCAGCGGCTTCATATAGATATTAAACAACATCGGGGACAGGATGGCGCCTTGTGGAACACCACATTTCAGCTCCACTTTTGAGAAGTAGCTGTCCCCGAGTGACACCCTCTGGAACCTGCCTGAGGGGAAGGAACAGAACCACTGAAGTATAGTGCCTCCGATTTCTAACTCTCTCGGGAGTTCCAAGAGGATATCATGGTCTATCGTATGAAAAGCCGCTGAGCGGTCTAGAAGCACCAACTGGGTCACGCTCCCCCTGTCGGTGCTCAGACGTAGGTAATCTACCAGAGCGACCATGGCAGACTCCACCCTATATCCAGGTCTGAAGCCGGTTTGAAAAGGATCCAGAAAATCGGTTTCATCCAAGATCACTTGGAAGTGGAGGGCGACGGTTCGCTCAATCACCTTGCTCAAAAATGGTAAGTGAGAGACTGGTCTATAATTTTTCATATCCAGGGGGTCCAGGGAAGGTTTCTTCAGGAGTGGTCTAACAACCGCCTCCTTTAAACTAGATGGAACAGTTCCTTCCATAAGGGATGCATTAATGACTGTCTTGAGAAAGGCCATCAATGCATCACCCCCCTGGACGACCAGCCAAGATGGGCAGGGATCGAGGGAGCACGTCATCCTCTTCACTTTTCCAAGGATCTTGTCTACGTCATCGGTACTCACCAACTCAAATTGATCCAGTCTAATCTCAAAAACAGGCTTGCTGGACACCTCATCAGTCACTTCTGCTACAATTCCAGCATCTAAGTCGGCTCTTATCTGATTTTATCTGCAAAATAGTTGTTAAAAGCGTCACAACAGCTATTGTTGGGTTAAGTAAAGGGTTCTGTACAGGAGGAGCCTATGTCAGCTCCCTTACCACCCTAAACAATTCTGCTGGATGAGATTCTGCAGATGCAATACGTGCAGAGGAGAAAGATTTCTGCGCTGCACATTTTGCCTCTCGATAGGAACAAAGAAAGCTCCTATGACGAGTCTTGTCAGATAAGAGTTGAGTTTTCTGCCAGATGCACTGTAGTCTCGAACCCACTTCCTAAGTTCCTCTGTGAACCAGGGTTGACAATTTGGAGCGGGTTGGAAAGGACGCTTGGGAGCTGTCATGTCGATAACCCTGGTGAGATCGGTGTTCCAAGTATTAACCAGGGCTTCGAGAGGGTTGTCGGCTTTACCAACCAAGAAACCCTCCAAGGCTCTCTGGAATCCAATTGGCTCCATTAGCCTTCGAGGGCAGACCATTCTAATAGGTCCTCCACCCCCAGTGGGGTGAGCAGTGACTCTGAGCCCAACCTTGACCAAGAAATGATCCATCCATGACAGTGCAGAGGTATTTATTACCTCCGCCCACGGATATGCCTGTTCCGTACTTAAGACCGCATCGAGAGTACGACCTGCAGAATGTGTTGACCCAGAAACTGCAGAAAATGTGCCTCACCTGTTAAACTGGTCTCAAGTGGGATGTTGAAGTCTCCCAGAATTAAAAGTCTGGGAGACTCCAGCAGCAACTCCAAGACCAGCTGCGTCAGCTTGGATAGGGAGTCCGTTAGGCAACGGGGTGGACGGTATACCAACAGAATCCCTATACTATCCCTAGTTTTCAGACTCAGGTACATACTCTTGAAGTGGTCTGTTTTCCAGATAGGTATCCTAGTCAAGGGTAAGTTATCTTTGTGGACCAGAGCCACTCCACCACCACCCGCCCACTTTCCCTTTCCTGCTCATACAGAATAATGTATTGTTTCTGTAATCCCACTTCCCCCATCTGCTTTGAAGACTGAAGTTAAAACTGAGAGGAAACTGTAAACAGCATCTTTGCTCCACACAATCATTGTGTGTATGTGTGTGTATCAAAACATAAGAACAGACATGCTGGGTTAACTCAATAAATTGTCTAGTTAAGTGTTCTGCTTCTATACAGTAGACTCCTAAGATTTCCAAGAGTCCTCAAGCAGACCATGATGGCAAGATGGTGGTCAGTGGTTACTGGTGGTTTCCATGTCAGGAATACATGGAGTCTTCTCTAGATGTTAGTGTGAACTGTAAAGGAGCTATCCAAGTGCCTCTTTGGTGGATAGGGGTCAGCACCTTTGCTAATGTCTGGATTAGAACTCAAAGCTGATTCATCGTCAGCCTGATATGGAAGTCACTGGTTGCCACAGAAGACGCTAAGTCCATGTTGTTTTGTTTTATTGTATTGCCTACCTTTCTCCTAAATGGTTCCATTCACAACCTGAATTAAAACAAGGTGCATGAATTAAAACCTAATAATAAAAAATAAAATAAATACAATTAAATAAACGACAATGATAAAGATCAATACTTTAAAACAATATAAAATTATCTTAAAACTTGGCAAGAACAATAAAAAATGCATTGGTGGAAAGCTGTTATTGTTGCATAAAATTCAGTATCTAATTTTGGTTGATTACCTATACCTACTGCAACTGCTTTGTTAAATCTCTTACTTATTCTTCAAAGTCCCTCAACCCTCATAAACAGCTTTGAATATATTTTGGTGATTTCTTTGGACTACCATTTCCAGAGTTCCCAAGCTAGCATGGTCATGGTCAGTAGCAATGCTAGTCTGAGGATTCTGGGACTTGTAATCCAAAAAGAAACTTTCTGTAGCTCTAATATATACTAGAGAGTACATTTCACCATGTTCAGTGGGATTCCCACATCTCAGACAAATATGTTCAAAGTAAGGACGTTATCACACAGGGCCCAATCCAAACAGAATCCAAACGAAATCCTGACCTAATACGTATTCTTTTCCCGTGTTTCCACACAACGTCACACAGAACCCCAACAGAACCCCGACAGAAAGTGGAAAGAACCAAGATCTTTTGAATTCCGGTTTCTTCAGGAATTGCAATTGCGCGACAGGAATCATTTCACATTTGCCATAAGTCTGATCACCAAATACGTATTGTGGTGCATTTCCCCATCATTACCCTACGCAGGGCGGGGCCTGCGCTCCAAGGAGGACCTCCTCAGAGAGCCGGCTCTCCAAGGAGGACCTCCTCGGAGCGCCGACCCTGCGCGGGGCCTGTGCTCCAAGGAGGACATCCTCAGAGAGCTGGCTCTCTGAGGAGGACCTCCTCGGAGCGCCGGCTCTCCGAGGGAGACCTCCTCGGAGCGCCGACCCTGCGCGGGGCCTGCACTCCAAGGAGGACCTCCTCAGAGAGCCGGCACTCCAAAGAGGACCTCCTCAGAGAGCCGGCTCTCCAAGGAGGACCTCCTCGGAGCGCCAACCCTGCGCAGGGCCTGTGCTCCAAGGAGGACCTCCTCAGAGAGCTGGCTCTCCAAGGAGGACCTCCTTGGAGTGCCGGCTCTCTGAGGGGGACCTCCTCGGAGCGCCAACCCTGCGCGGGGCCTGCACTCCAAGGAGGACCTCCTCGGAGAATGCTGCAGCAGGAGGTCCTCCTTGGAGGGCCAGCCATATGGAGGGCCGGCTGCACCGAGGATGACTTGGGAAGGGGTGACAGCCGCGGCAAGTGACAGACGCGACTCTATTGTGCATGTGCTAGAAGAGCATTTCTAGCACATGTACGGGATTTTCTCACTTGTGTGTGAATGGCAAATACGGTTTCCAGGAGAGCTTTCCTTAATTGTGAAATGATGCTACTTGCGTCTGATAGCCATTTTCGTAATGTAGGGTTTATTTCGGTTTATTTCCGGATTGATTCTTTTTCACTTTCTTTTCGCTTTGTGGCCCGCGTGTGATAACGTCCTAAGATTGAAATCTTTGTCATGTTTGTTGTTTCATGTTGTGTTGTGTCATGTTTGTTGTTTTATATATATTTGTTGGGAGTTTTCCCCCATCTTAGACAAGCTGCCAAGGGAATCCCAATTGCTGAAGGACAGAATATGGAAGTTAGAAGAAAATTAAGGAAAATAAGTGACTTAGTACCACACTACTTTTGCCACTTTCAGCTGAATCATTTGTTCTAAATTGGGTTGACAGAGACGTATCTGTGAATGTTCACCAGTTTATCCTTTAGCTTTGCAGTGAGCCCGAATCTGCAATACATAGTCCTGAGCTGGCTGTTTGCAGAGTTTAAAAGTCCCAAGGGAAGAACAAAAACTTCTATAAAGGCATTCTAATCTTTAACATAAGCTGAGGCTTTGATTGTAAAATGTATCTCATTTGGTCATCTTGTTTTTTAGACTCTGTCCCCCATTCCCTAAATCCATCATTTGCTGCAGCTGCTCTGGCCTTAGCACCTGTATATTTACCCCCGAGAGTCTCCAGATTTAACAAAAAGATTTTATAGGCATCAGGTCCAATGGCTGGAAGATCAAGATTTGTTTTTCAAATAAATGGACTCCCTCCCTCCTGCCATGTTATTCAACCAGAGAGGTACAAGGGTTCAAAGTTCCTACTAAGAAATTTACCAAAAGTCCTTTTAATGGGAGAATCCAAAGTGAGATACCCTGAACTCCTTTAGCAGCAGAAGAAGAAAGAACTGAACCATTTAATGAGCATCTAATCCCTACTTTAAACTCCATGATGCTTTTAAACACAAGTTTCAGTTACTCTTCATGAAGAAGAAACCATTTAAAAAGGAGAGAAAAGAGAAAGAACAGGAATTATGTTGTCATTTGGGGGGGGGGGGATTCTAGGACTTCTATTTCCTCTGTGTCCCCAATTTAAATTTTGAAGTCATGTGAAACATCTCATATTCCTTCATTTTGGGGAATACCTAAGCTTCTATTAGCATTAGCTTCAGTATTTAAAAAATGGCCAGTCAGATGCATTTTAATATATGGAAACTGTTTTTAAACAATGATCATGGTTGTTGCTTACCTCCTAAAGAGGCACTTTATATATCAACTTATATCAGCTATGATATAAAGAGGCAGTTTATATATTAGCTTATATCCACTGTGCATAAAACCAAAGTTTCTGGAAGGTGTGGGTTTCACAGTTCCAGAAATATTTAATATTCTTTTACCACTCAGCCAAAAAAAAAAAAAAAAAAAAAAAAAAAAACTTGATGCCAAACTTTGTGAAACACATAATGACAAACAGACACTTGGAGTAGTCTTATGTTTAACTTGAGACCAAAATAACTTTTCAGTAGATCCTGGAGAATCCCTGATTAAAAGTACTGCCTTTACCAAGTTTTGGAGACAGAGTGCTTGTTAAAATTGCTTCTTAAAGGAAGGGGTTGGCCACTGTCCTTTCCTTTCTCTCCCATGTCTTGCATGGTATCAGTAGCTCTTACCCAGTAAGCTGGAAATCTGTGCATAATAAAATTTCTGCATATCAGAGGTCTATCATAAAACTGATAAATCCAAGTGAAGTACTGTTTACTGAAGCAGTGAATGTAATTATTTGCAGTTGCACTTGCAGTTACATTCTTACTGCATGATATGGTGTGATTTAGGATGCTGTTTTATTTGCTATTATTTTATTTGCTATTATTTCTTATATGGAATTCTCTTTATTAATTGTCTTAATCTCTTTAACTGCCTGAAGAGTTTCATCTTCTGACTTTCTTAAAATTTCTTTCATATTCTTATTTCTCTTTCAGAATTTTGCCATGTATATATTTGTATATCAAGAAACAATACATTACAAATATTGTTGTATTTTCCGGCATATAAGACTCTCCGGCATATAAGACGCAACCAATTTTAAGGAGCAAAATCTAGGGAAAAAAAGATTCTTAATCATATACAGTCGGCGGACACCTCCGACCCAGGCATCCACCCAAGGAAAGAAATGAGGCTTTCCTTGGAGGGATCCTGGGGTCGGAGGCATCCTCCGACCTCTGGAGGACACCTCCAACCCAGGCATCCGCCCAAGGAAAGCAACGCTTTCCAGGACGCTTTCCTTGGGCCGATGTTGGGGTACTCTCCGACCCCAGCATTGCCCCATGGAAAGCAATGTTTTTTTTCCATGGGGTGATGCTTGGGTCGGAGGACTCCTCCGACCCAAGCATTGCCCCATGGAAAGCTTCCTTGGGGCAATCCTGGGGTGGGAGGATGCCTCCGACCCCAGCATTGCCCCATGGAAAGCAACGTTTTTTTCCATGGGGCGATGCTTGGGTCAGAGGACTCCTCCGACCCAAGCATCACCCCATGGAAAGCTTCTTTGGGGCAATCCTGGGGGGGAGGATGCCTCCGACCCCAGCATTGCCCCATGGAAAGCAACGTTTTTTTCCTTGGGGCGATGCTTGGGTCGCGTTGTTTCCGTGGGGCAATGCTGGGGTCGGAGGCATCCTCCCACCCCAGGATTGTCCCAAGGAAGCTTTCCATGGGGCGATGCTTGGGTCGGAGGAGTCCTCCGACCCAAGCATCGCCCCATGGAAAAAAATGTTGCTTTCCATGGGACAATGCTGGGGTCGGAGGCATCCTCCGACCCCAGGATTGCCCCAAGGAAGCTTTCCATGGGGCGATGCTTGGGTCGGAGGAGTCCTCTGACCCAAGCATCGCCCCATGGAAAAAAATGTTGCTTTCCATGGGGCAATGCTGGGGTCGGAGGCATCCTCCCACCCCAGGATTGCCCCAAGGAAGCTTTCCATGGGGCGATGCTTGGGTCGGAGGAGTCCTCCGACCCAAGCATCGCCCCATGGAAACAAACGTTGCTTTCCATGGGGCAATGCTGGGGTCGGAGGCATCCTCCCACCCCAGGATTGCCCCAAAGAAGCTTTCCTTGGGGTGATGCTGGGGTCGGAGGAGTCCTCCGACCCCAGCATGGTCCCAGGGAAAGCGACGCTCCTTCCAAGACCCGCGTCCTTTCCGTACATTTGGCATATTAGACGCACCAACTTCCCCACCCCCATTTTGGGGAAGAAAATGTGCGTCTTATATGCCAAAAAATACGGTAGTTATTTTTCCCAAACCTGAAGCTATAAACATAGTACCTTATAATTGCTTGATGAAGAATAACTTCACTCCTTTGGCAGAATAACTGTACATTTTAGTTACTTTAATAGTTATGGGGGATTATCACGCTAAATGAGTTGTGCCTAGGCCTAGAAACAGATGGAAGGTTCTCTTGTTAGCACAGAGGGTATAGTGAGTCCTTATGCTAAAGGCTGGCAGCTAGGAAACAGACACCACTGCCACGTTAGAGGAAAGTCACTCACAACTGCTGGGTTCTTCTGAAGAGGCTTTTTAATCTTAGTTGCAGCAAAGTATTTACATGCAGCAATATTTACACCAACTGACACAATGCTCCACCATCAACCGAAATCCACACCACCACATGGTACACTGGAACATTTTTCTTTATATGCACAAACACAGCTAGGATTCTGATCCAACCCCCTGCTAGTGTTTCATCAGCTTCCTGTCATGTATCCACAGTGACAGTGCAGTTTGGAC
This sequence comes from Phrynosoma blainvillii, assembly GCA_026167975.1. NCBI lineage: Eukaryota > Metazoa > Chordata > Lepidosauria > Squamata > Phrynosomatidae > Phrynosoma > Phrynosoma blainvillii. The sequence goes on along the minus strand of JANUYF010000001.1, from coordinate 49,356,608 downwards.
CTGCTATGACTCATCTCCATGCTCAAGTTGCATCAGCTTCCTCTGAGTCAGCATTTCCTCTTTAACCCATTGCATGCACCTGAGACATTTTACACAGTCTGGGACAAATTCTCACTGACACCTCCCTCCATCCCAACTATCACTGCTGTAGTCTCAGAGGGAGAGAAGAGCAGGCAGAATCTGCTAGACTTAATCCATCCCTCAATTGCCATTCCCTTTCCTTGTGTGTTGTATCCTTTTAGATTGTAAACCTGAGGGCAGGAAACTGCTAAATTAGCAATTATAAATCACTCATGTGAAACACTATATACACAAAGGGCACTATACAAGCATTTATTGTTGATGTGTACTTCAAGTCATTTCCACGTTATGGTGACCCTAAGGTGATTTTCATTCTAAAAGAATATCAGCATGTGCCTTATAGATTATAGCAAAGCCTTTGACTGCATAGATCATGGAAGGCTATGGAATGCCCTTAAAGACATGGGAATGCCAACACATCTGATAGTCCTGATAAGGAATCTGTACTCAGGACAAGAGGCTACTATCAGAACAGAACACAGAGAAACAGAATGGTTCCCAATTGGCCAAGGGCTCAGACAAGGTTGCATACTTTCACACTATCTGTTCAACTTGTATGCAAAATATATTATAAGAAAAGCAGGCTTGGACACAAAAGAAGGAGGGATGAAATTAGGAGGAAGGAATATCAACAATCTAAGATATGCAGATGGCACCATAATACTAGCAGAAAAACCTCACAGACCTGAAACACCTACTAAGGAAGATCAAAGAAGAAAGTGCTAAGGCAAGCTTAATGTTGAACATAAAGAAAACAAAAATAATGAGCACCGAGGACCTTCACAAGTTCAACCTAGACAATGAAGAAATAGAAATAGTAAAAGAATTCTCATACCTGGGATCAAACATTGATAGAAATGGGTACTGAAGTCAGAGAATTAGAAGAAGATTAAAAATGGGGAGGGAGGCTATGAAAGAACTAGAAAAGATTCTAAAATGCAGAGATATACAACTCAACACCAAAGTTAGAATCAGACAAGCCATTGTATTCCTTATTACCATGTATGGATGTGAGAGCTGAAAAGTTAAGAAAGATGATAGGAAGAAAATCAACTCCTTTCAGATGTGGTGCTGGAGAAGAGTACTGAGGGTCCCGTGGACAGCCAAAAAGACAAAAAAAGACAAAACTAAAGCAGATCAAGCCGGAAACTTTCTGAGATGACCAAACTGAGGCTGTCATACTTTAGACACATCATGAGAAGAGAAGACTCATTAGAAAAGACAATAATGCTAGGAAAGGTGGAGGGAAGTAGGAAGAGAGGAAGGCCACAATGAGGTCATGGGTGTGGGTTTGCTTAATTTAAGCAAAGCAGTGGAGGACAGGGGGTTTTGGAGATGTCTCATCCATAGGGTCACCATGGATTGAGATCAACTCGAGGGCAGTTAACAACAACAAAAGGTGAACCAATAGCAGGGTTTTCTTGACAAGATTTGTTCAGAGGGGGTTTCGGCCAGGACAGGGAAAGGAGGAGGAGGCTTTCCAGGCCAGTTTCTGAAAGAAAGGAGAAAGAGAAGGAGGCTTTCCAGGCAGTTTCTGCCAGGAAAGGAGAAGGTGAAGGAGGCTTTCTAGGCCAGTTCCTGCTAGGAAAGAGGAAGAAAGCAGTTTCCAGGCAGCCATTTTGAGTGGGTGAGTTTTTAAATTCTTTTTTAAAACACTTGGGGAGTGACTGTTACTCAGCGGGTGGGACTTTGTTGAGTCGCATTTGCGAGTCAATAGGGGGTGGGCTAGCCAGTTAGCTCTATACAACTGCTCCCAGAGGCCAGTTTCAGATCAGTTTTGGAAGGGACAGGGGAAGGAGGAGGAGGCTTTCCAGGCCAGTTTCTGAAAGAAAGGAGAAAGAGAAGGAGGCTTTCCAGGCAGTTGCTGCCAGGAAAGGAGATGGTGAAGGAGGCTTTCTAGGCCAGTTCCTGCCAGTTAGCTCTATACAACTGCTCCCAGAGCCGCGTGCCTAATGGCGTGCAGATTTTATAACCACTACTAATTGTTAAAAAGTTCCGGTCATCAGCAGACTTTAACACTGGTGTTAGCGAGGGATTTTCTTTGAGGAGGAAAGCCGTAGTCCTCTTTCAGGTACTAATTAAGACTTAGTATGGACACTGAAGGAACTGCTGCCGTCACCTGCAATACCTGTGGGATGTTTGTCTTCTTACCTATAGATGTGGGGAACTACACATGCTCCAAGTGCAAGTTGGTAGCCCTCTTGGAGGAGAAAGTACAGCAACTGGAGGTGTGGGTAGCTACACTTCAGCATATTAGGGAGCAAGAGACTTTCCTAGACAGAATGGAATGAACGGTCTTGGACGGGAACCACACAGAGGAAGTTGCTGGGGAAGAGAAGGTCACATCACATACACAGGAGGTAGACAGCTGGAAGAATGTCACACGCAGAAGTAGGGAGACCAGGGATCGTTCTGGGAGCTTGCAGCTACAGAATCAATTTCAAGCTCTTTCCCTTCTCAAGGAGGACAAAGAAGAGCAGCATGGACAGACTTCAGGGACAGAGCAGGGGACCCTGGGAGTTCCACCATAGGGAACAGTCGCAGCTAAGCATCGGAGGAGGCGTGTGGTCATGGGAGGGGGGACTCCTTGTTGAGGGGGACAGAAACAGTGATTTGTGGGCCTGACAAGATGTCTCGGGAGGTGTGTTGTCTCCCTGGGGCAAAGATCCGAGATGTGACAGAGAGGCTGACAAGACTGGTCAAGCCTACTGACCAATATCCCTTCCTTTTGGTCCATGTGGGAATGAATGACACAGCAAGACACAGCCTTTAGAACATCAAAAGGGATTATGAGGCTCTAGGTAAGAAGCTGAAAGAAATGGAGGCACAGATTGTCATCTTGTCTCTTCTGCCAGTTGAAGGGCATGGTCCAGGAAGAGACAGGAAAATAGCAGATGTCAACAATTGGCTCCGCAGATGTTGTCATTGAGAACGATTTGGATTCTTAGATCATGGGCTGCGGTTCCATGAGGGCAAACTCCTGGCAAGGGATGGGCTGCATCTTACACCAGTTGGAAGAAACGTTTTTGCCAACAGTCTCAAGAATTTGATCAGAATGGCTTTAAACTGATTTGTGTGGGGAAGGGAGACAGCGTCCTGGAAGACAAAAGGACTGGAAAAAATACTCAAACTGTCATAGAGGAAACAAGGCAAACAGTACAGGGACGCAACAGTGGGAGGCAAAAAAACATGCACAGGCAGCAAGTGAGGGGGACATATGGTCTTAAATGTCTCTACACTAATGCACAGAGCATGGGAAATAAGCAAGATGAACTTGAATTCCTAGCACAACAAAGCAAATATGATATAATAGGCATCACTGAAATCTGGTAGGATGAGTCTCATGACTGGAATGTAAAAATACAGGGGTATAACCTTTTCAAGAGAAACAGGCCAAACAGGAAAGGAGGAAGAATAGCATTATATGTCAGGGATATTTACACCAGTGAAGAAATCCAGGACAACAATCCTGGAAGCCAGGTGGAGAGCATCTGGATAAAAATTAAAGGGGAGGGAAACAACAGGGATGTTAGTGTGGGGGTCTACTACAGGCAGAAGAATTGGATGATGCCTTTCTAGAACAGATGACCACACACTCAGAAAGGAGAAATATAGTAGTGATGGGTGACTTCAACTATCCTGATATTTGTTGGAAGTCAAACTCAGCGAAATCCTCAAGGTCTAGCAAATTCCTCACTTGCCGCGAAGACAATTTCATTGTCCAAAAGGTGGAAGAGGCAACAAGGGGGTCAGCTATTTTGGATCTGATCCTAACTAACAGGGAAGACTTAGGGGAGAAACAGACGGCACAAAGCGCCATCTTCAGGGCAAGAAAGGGGAGGGGAAGCCACACGCTGGGCACTCCAACCCCTTCCTGAAGGCATCGTCAGAGCGCCGGACCCTCCGCACGGCCAGTGCTCTGAGGATGCGGTGGAAGCACGGCCAGTGCTTCCACGTTGGGGTGGAAGAGGCGCCGAAGGTGCGCCAGCAGCCTTTTGTGGCGCACCTTCAGCGTCTTGTGGAAGGAGCACTATTTTAGTGCTCCTTCCTGGGGCTGGGATGCTGCACCGCAGGGGCAAGGTGTGCGAATACCTCGGCCCCGATCCGCAGCTTCCCAGGGTGGCCCTCAGCCGCCCGTCTGCTTAGCCCCTTAGTTAATGGGGTGCAAGTGGTTGGATCCATAGGCGGGAGTGATCATGTCCTCCTGGAGTTTATTATACAGTGGAAAGCAGAAGCCAGGCATAGTCAGACACGCATTCTTGACTTTAGGAAAGCTAATTTTACTAAACTTAGAGAAATACTGGGGGTGATCCCATGGACAGGAATACTAAAAGAGAAGGGAGTTCAAGACAGTTGGGAGCTTATCAAAAGGGAGATACTGAAGGCACAATTTCAAACCGTTCCAACGAGGAGGAAAAATGGGAGGTGTCTCAAGAAACCAGGATGGATGACTAAGGAACTTGCAACAGAACTAAGTTTTAAACGGAACATGTATAAGAAATGGAAAAATGAGGAAATCACCAAAGAAGAATTCAAACAAATAGCTAGCACATGTAGGGGTAAAGTCAGAAAAGCTAAAGCGCAGAATGAACTCAGACTTGCTAGAGAGGTTAACTGGTGGCGCAGTGGTTAAATGCCTGTACTGCAGCCGCTCACTCACAAACCACAAGGTTGCGAGTTCAATACCAGCCAGGGCTGAGGCTCGACTCAGGCCTGCATCCTTCTGAGGTCGCTAAAATGAGTACCCAACTGTTGGGGGGCAATGAGCTTACAGTTGTAAACCGCTTAGACATCCCATAGCGCGATATGGAGCGGTATATAAATGAAGCTGCTTTTGCTTTGCTTTAACAACAATAAAAAGGGCTTTTCTGGGTATGTCAGCAGCAAAAGGAAGAAGAAGGAAATGGTAGGGCCACTGTGTAGAGAAGATGGCAAAAAGTTAACAGGGGACAGAGAAAAGGCAGAATTACTCAACACCTTCTTTGCTTCAGTCTTCTCAGAAAAGGCAAAGGGTGCTCAACCTGAGGATAATGGAGCAGAGGACAGAATAGGAGAATTTCAGCACAGAAAAAGTAAAGAGATAGTACAGAAATATTTGGTTAATCTAAATGAATATATGTCTCCAGGACCAGATGAATTACATCCAAGGGTATTAAAAGAACTGGCAAACGTAATATCGGAACCATTGGCAATAATCTTTGAGAACTCCTGGAAAACAGGAGAAGTCCCAGCAGACTGGAGAAGGGCAAATGTTGTCCCCATCTTCAAAAAGGGGAAAAAAGAGGATCCCAACAATTATTGTCCAGTTAGTCTGACATCAATACCCGGAAAGATTCTGGAGCAGATCATTAAACAGAGAGTCTGTGAACATCTGGAAGGTAATTTCATAATCACAAAAAGTCAACATGGGTTTCAGAGAAACAGGTCATGCCAGACAAATCTGATCTCTTTTTTTGATAAAATTACCAGCTTGGTAGATGAAGGGAATGCTGTGGATATAGTATATCTTGATTTCAGTAAGGCCTTTGACAAGGTTCCCCATGACATTCTTGCAAACAAGCTGGTAAAATGTGGGCTAGACAAAGTAACTGTTGCATGGATTTGTAATTGGTTGACTGGCCGAACCCAAAGGGTGCTCAACAATGGCTCCTTTTCAACCTGGAAAGAAGTGACCAGTGGGGTGCCACAGGGCTCTGTCCTGGGCCCAGTGCTATTCAATATCTTTATTAATGACTTGGATGATGGTATTGGGGGCATAGTTATCAAATTTGCAGACGACACCAAATTAGGAGGAGTAGCTAATACCCCAGAGGACAGGATCAAAATTCAAAATGACTTGAACAGACTAGAAAGCTGGGGCAAAGCTAACAAAATGAAATTCAACACGGAGAAATGTAAGGTACTGCACTTAGGGCGGAAAAACGAAAAGCACAGATATACGATGGGGGACACCTGGCTGAATGAGACTACGTGTGAAAGGGATCTAGGAATCCAGGTGGACCACAAGTTGAACATGAGTCAACAGTGCGATGCAGCAGCTAAAAAGGCCAATGCAATTTTAGGCTGCATCAGTAGAAGTATAGTGTCTAGATCAAGAGAAGTAATACTGCCACTCTATTCTGCTTTGGTCAGGCCTCACCTGGAATACTGTGTCCAGTTCTGGGCACCTCAATTCAAAAAGGATGTGGAGAAACTGGAGCGGGTCCAAAGGAGGGCAACTAAAATGGTGAAGGGTCTGGAAACCAAGCCCTATGAGGAACGACTTAGGGAGCTGGGGATGTTTAGCCTGGAGAAGAGAAGGTTGAGAGGTGATATGATAGCCATGTTTAAATATTTGAAGGGATGTCATTTTGAGGAGGGAACAAGCTTGTTTTCTGCTGCTCAAGAGACTAGGACCCGAAACAATGGATGTAAGCTCCAGGAGAAGAGATTCCACCTCAACATTAGGGGGAACTTCCTGACAGTAAGGGCAGTTTGACAGTGGAACACACTCCCTCAGAGAGTAGTGGAGTCTCCTTCCTTGGAGGTCTTTAAGCAGAGGCTGGATGGCCATCTGTCGGGGATGCTTTGATTGGGAGTTCCTGCATGTCAGGGGGTTGGACTGGATGGCCCTTGTGGTCTCTTCCAACTGATTCTATGATTCTATGATTTTCCTCTGAGATTGTAACTTGCATTAATTTTCAAGTCAGATCAGGGATTGGAACTTTGGTTTCCCCAAGTTCTAGCCCAAAAAACTCAAACCATTCAACCATGCTTATTCCTTTCCTTATGGTTTAAGCCTATAAAGCAATTAATATTTGATTTTGCTATTTGTGCCTATGTCAGGGAGATAACTATCAGTCCATCGCAATGAGGGAGATTATCACACTTACCAATAATGTAACTGATCCCCAACAGGATACAGTCGTGTTTCAGGTTGCTACCAGGAATTATCTCATGCAAGTTGCCACTGCTGCCACCAAGCGAATGCAACCTGGCTGCATCCCAGGTCCCAGCCACACTTTGGAGGCCACTTTTCCAAAACAGCAATTTCTCTTCTTGAAAAAGCAGCTTCTGAAGCGTGCCTGGGACCCACGATGCAGCCAGGTTGCACTTGCCTGGCAGCAGAAGTGACAACTTACATGCAATAATACCCAGTAGCAACCCAAAACATGACTGTATCCCATTGGGGATCAGTTGCATTATTGATAAATGTGATAATCTCCAAGCTCTAGTCCACTGTTGGAACATCTGACTCTCTTCTTTTTGAATATTCATAGTCAATCAGGAATTTTACATGGTTGAAATTGGAGCCTGCACCAGAACCCATCTGATCTTGGAAGCTAAGAAGGGCCAGCTGTGGTTAGTACATGGTTCATGCATGGATGCTGACCATTGTGTTCTCTGAACCTTGCTCTTAATTTTTGTTCTGTTGTTGTGTGCCTTCAAATTGTTTCTGACTTGGCAACTCTAAGGTTACCCTATCATGAGGCTTTCTTCGCAAGATTTATTGGGGGGGGGAGTGTCTTTGCCTTTCCCTGAGGCTGAGTGTATCTTCCCCAAGATCAGTCAGTGGATTTCTGTGTTTGAGTTGGAATTTGAACCTTGGTCTGCAGAGTCATAGTCCAACACTCAAACCACTATACCATGCTGTCTCTCAATTTTCTATGTGCCCACAAATAGCTTTGCCTACAGTAGCACATTTCGGACATTACCTTTTGAGCTGATTGCATCAAATAATTGAGCAGGTAGAATATAAATTGCTTTTTGGTGCTAATTTTTATAATTCTACATCCCTCAATGGATGTACAGATGTTATACTCTCAGACCCTTGATGTGCATATGAGAGGAGAGCAGTGTTGCACCTGTGTGTCTCTCTTCCTTCATCAATAGGCATCTAATATAAGGTACTCATAGAGCTTAAAGGCATCCAGTCTACTGTACACTAGTGAAACATGTGTTTAGTCTTTTTATTTCATCTCTTTGAAATGAAATTGTTCTTCCTTTATGAGGAAGAGATTGCATCTCCTGAAACTGAATTATTTATAGCTCACCTTTTCTTTCCCCCCAGTTCCATAGGAAACTTCACATTTCATCTGCAAAAATTCTCTACATCTCAGGCCTATAGTTATAAAACATACTTGTTTTCATTTGTTAACTTGTTTCCAAACCTGTTTTCGTACTTTATCTCTTTTGTCTTTCAGTCCTTGAAGAAAAGAGCACTGTTTTTCAGAATCTCCCTAGAATTAAGAATTCAGTGGATGACTTCATTATGTAATACAAAACACATAATTCACGATTTTCATCTCAAGTAGATATACAGAGGGCTGAATAGAATATTGGTCAATATAGTATTGCATGCTATGTACAGGTTTTCAAAAACACTTTTGGATGATTCTCAAACATGTTGCTTATAACACCTGGGGCTTATTTATATCTTGGACCAAATCTCAAACCAATATTAGAGTCCCCAGTAGAACATATTCATGGTTTTAGGCTTTGGAGCATTCTAATCTGAATTAACCCCTTCAAGTTTTCTTTAAGAAGGGTTGTCGTGTGTATAGGACAGAAAGTGAAGAGATTCCAAATTAATAAATCTCAGGTTCTCCTACAGAATATGTCCAGATGATGGTCTCGGTGGTTGCAAGATGCAAGTGTACACAATTAATTACGTGGGAGGTAGAAACACTCACAGTGCCCCAGATAGTGAAAGAGGCTGTACATCAGCAGCCACAATGAGACACAAAAGATCAAAAGGCATATTGATTATCTGGCCACAACTGAGATTCCCATTTACCAACAAGGCCAGTGAGGAAGCATAACTGCAAAATGTACATCTGAATTCTCATCTGCAGTTTATCTGCTCTATCTTTGGGTCATGTCAAGGCATCCCAATATAGTGCATTCTGTTGGCAACAGCTGGATGTGACTATCCAGCATATATAGTCTAGACAGATCACAATCTTGCAATCCATTAATTGAACATTTCCACTGCTTGCAATGTTGTCCAGGTTATGACCCAAAACCACTTATGATGACAAATGCATCATTTGCCATTTTGTTGATTTTCTTTATCCCCATGCAAATGGAAAGATGAAGACCATAGTATACAGGAAGGGCATTAAATGCAACACTGTTGGATGAATCTTTTAACGTCCTTCCTGTACACCATGGCCCTCATCTTACCATTTGCTTGGGGGTAAAAAAAAGTCTTATTCATGCACAATGTTCTTGAGTTCTATCAACCCATGGTGGGGGGAACTCCCAAGTTCCACCCACCCCACTCTCAGTTTTGTTGATTTCCTAGATGTGGAGGGTGATGGGCTTGAAGAGGGGAAAGCTCACTAGCCATGCTGGATCTCCATGTACATCAGAATCCTGGGGCTTGTGCTAATGTATGTCATTGTGACCAGTTCACACAGACAACAAGGTTCTCACTTTTCAAGCTTATGTAGGAGAGTGAGGGAGGAATGCAGGGGATGGAGGTAGGGTGAATATCTTCCTTGTATGTTGACAGAACACCAAACATGCACACGCACACACATGGCCACAGTTTTTATCTAATGTAACAGTTTTTACCTAATGTAAATTATCAAATAATGCCTTTAATGAGTGTGACTGTTTTCTTCTCTTTCCCTCTTTATTCTCCTCTTCACTTGTTAAATTTTCATTTAAGATAATACAGCCAGAGACTATTGCGTGAGATCCTGCATCATCAAATGTGGCTAGAACAATGGAGCTCCATTGTTATAGCTATATTTCTCAATTTAACTTTCCAGTACCCACCTCCAGTAGCTGCTCCAACTGAAGGTGTTCCAAGGTGTTGGAGAGCAGGGTTGCTGGAAAATTTATGTATTGCATTTTCCTTTCCCTCCTTAGATAGACAGGGACTTCCCTCTATCTATGTCATTCTGTCTAAACATGTGACTCCTGTCTCTCACACTTGGAGGCTGTTTAACAGACTTTCTCTCAGGATTCTAAACAGTCTCCTCTCAGTACAGTAACAGTCTCCTCTGAGTGAAGGTAACAGTCTATTCCTGCTATATTAATAATAGTAAGATTTCACATATTTCCTCAAACCATCACCAATTAGGATAGGATTTCGTTTGTTATGTATGTATGTATGTCATGGCAGGGGGTTGGACTGGGTGGCACTTGTGGTCTCTTCCAACTCTATGATTCTATGTATGTATGTATGTATGTATGTATCTATGTATGTATGTATTAAAATCATTATTATTTGTTTTTTAAACTACAAACTGCATGTTTGTTGTTTTTTGGAATAAATCTTTATTCTTTAAGAAGGCCGATTCACAATAAATAGTCTGCCTCACACTTTTGCTGTTCTGCTGATGAAAGCTGAACTCTAACAGGTTTAACTTTCATACTTCCATATTTTTGTTTCCCTTTAAAAGGCTTAACACTCTGGGAAATTAAATTGCACCCCACAAGGGTGCTGAATGATGATGCATCGTGCTCTTCCCAAAAGTCAGGCACAGTGTGAAAAACAGCACCAAAAGTCCTGTTGCAACTGCTTTTTATACAATGATTTGCTAATGTGAAGGGCTGGACACATCATTGCTCAGCACTTCCCTCTTCAACATCTCATAACTTTTATCAGTCCTGCTGGCTTCTGAGGTGGGTTTCAGAGGGCATTTGAGGTTGTTAGAATGGTATCATAATCATAAATCTGGATTGCAATATTTGCAGTGTTATAACTTTGGCTTATAACATCATGAATACTGAACAGGATACCAACCTGATGTCTTTATTTAAGATAGTTCTATTTTACGCTATTGACCCTTGAAATTTTCATGAGCCTTTGTGATTCTAGAATATGGCACAATGGTGTCTTCCTTGAACGATTTATGAACATTGGTTTGGAATGGGTATGTAACACATGGCCTCCATATATGTAGGGACTGACACTCCCCTTAGCAGTGGCTCTGCTGGCTAAGGCTGATGGGCTCTGCAGTTCAATAACATCTGGAGAGCCATAGCGTCCTGCCCAGTGCTTTAGAAAATGTATATCATCATGTTGGAATCCTTGTGGTGAAAATATGAAACTTTACCCCTTCACATCCTAAAAATACTTCCCCTGTTGTTTTTCATAAAGCAAAGTTGCCTCTTGAATGAATCATTCTAAAAATATGTAACTGTGATTTGAAATAAGTACATTTCTGAACCAAAACCTGCTGTTCATTTCTTATTCTAAATTGCAGGAGTTGTTAAAGCTGGATTCAGATTTGAACTTTCAGTATTATCTTTTGGGGGTCCTATGGGACTGAAATGAAGCAATGCATGTCAGTTATCTTCAAATGCTATAGTGCATTTTGAGAACTACAGGGACTATTTAAGAATCATTTATCTCCCTGACTTCATATAACATAGCTTTGGAAGGGCTCCAACAGTATGCAGTGCATCTGAACCATGTCAGTTACAATATATTTGTATCGAAGTGTCTATATTTTGTATTTCTATCTGGTTATTTACTTTTGAATTTGATAAGTGCACTTGAAGTAATAAATATCCAAGAATCTGGTGAAAGACATTAACTCAGTCTCAAGATCTCCAGGAAGACTGTGCAAGTTACTTTTGAAAACTCAAGGCAATGTGGCTTAGGACCAGAGGGTTCTCCGCAGTGCCAAAATAAAGTGGCTTCAATCTGACTTGAAGCATTTCTGTCCAGACAACATACAATGTGAAAACGGGTGGGAATCAATACAAAACCATGCTCGGGGATAAAAACCAGACCAAAAGAAAGCTCTAATACTCCACCTTAATCTGGAAAATGTGCATCATCACACATGCATATAAACAACATGGTATGAGGCAGGATGCAGGAAAGACGAGGTGACATACAGAAGAGGTCTGGAGCAGGTGCCATGGGATCGGTGACACGCAGCCACCAGCACTGTTGCTCATGATATGGTGTTGTTTTTTTCATTTGAGCACACAGGCACATGAGTGGTCAGCTTTACCATCAACCCACCTCACTATTGACTTGTCACATACCCCATGATGTAAAAGTATGACAAACAAAACAGGCCCCCAACAATGCAATGGATGTCATTAAAACATACACAAACCAGACATTCCAACAGGGGACATGGAGTGAAGGGGGCATGTATAGGGGGCTTCCATGATTGTGCTTTGCTAATGTGTCACTGGGCACACTGATGCACTGTACCAGCAGTGTATCGCTGGTGTGACTATGAGGCTGGTTATATGGGGCATTGGGGAATAATACCAGTCTCAGGTAGTGTGTTCGTGCAATGGTGTGCAAGCATGGTATGGAGGCAGAAAAAACCCCAAGACTGCCTGTGGGCATTTGGCCTGCCTTTGGAGATGGCTGTGTGGACTGCAGGGTTTCCAACCTGCCTGGGAAATCGGGATTGGCCCAGTTTTTCCTGTCCATCTACTCAGCTCCCAAGTTTTATTTATCTTGTGGGGAGAGGGGAAACTCATAGGAGGCAAACTCAGTATAACCGCATGGAAGGGGGATGGGGAGAAGGTAAGCAAGCATGAATGTGGCCATATAATTGCTGGTGCTATGGTGTGGAGAACTTGGACCAAACCAGAGATGGGCAGCAAGGCCTCCAACCACACCAAAGCAGGCTTATCACATTTGGAAATATGAGCAGTGATACACTTAACATGTGTTTAGCAATTTAGAACATTTATACAATGGGACTTCCCATCTGTGGATTTCAGCATTCGTGGACAGCAAGCTCCCATTGTCCCCAATGGTGGTACATGCACGCCACCATAACTTTTGGATTTTATTACAGTCAGCCCTCTGTATTGAGGGGATTCAGTTCAAGACCACCCCCAGAAATCAACAATTGTGAGACCTCAAGACCCATCATTATCAATGGATGTCTACATGCATGCAGTTACGTCAGTACGACTGCATGCACACGCCACTATTTATGATCATTGGCCAAGACCATCTGAAGATGCTTCAATCCCTGGATGGCTAGCCTACCAATAGAGAGGGCCAATTGTACATTCCACATTCCAAATGCTGTTTTCTGTGCAAACAAACCATGTGTGAATTTTGTGCAGAATAAGTCTCAAATTGTGAATAGGCTTTGAAAACTGAAGAAAATTGGTAAAATTAATTATTGAACTTAGTTAAGAATTACATTCCCAACAAAGACAAAGCAGCTGCTATATAGCTCTGCATGCAAAAGAGAGAGATAGATGCAAAGGGACAATGCAGTATGTGAAGGCTTGGAAGGGAAGGAGCAGCAATGATGGTGGAAGCAGCACAACTCACCACTCCTGAAGTCCTGCCTCCTGGGTTGGGGCTTCTTTCTGCCTAATGGTAGGACCGGCCCTTGGTGGAAGTAAGAAATAATTACAGTGCAAGCAATCCTATTTCATTCCCTTGAGTATCAATTTGGGGAAAGAGGTATATTAAAATAATAACAATAATAATTAATAATAACAATTGCCCTTCATACATGGGACTCAGTGGAATTTATCTATGTGTTGATGTTGTTGCTTGCCTCCAAGTCATTTCTGAGTTATGGCAACCCTAAGGGGAACCTATTACAGGGTTTCTGGGACTGAGAATGTATGACTCACCCAAGGTCCATGGCTGAGTGGGGAATCAAACCCTCGTCTCCTGGGTTGACGTCCAGCACTCAGATTACTACACCATGCTGGCTCTCATGTTGACTTACCATTGTACAGTTAATCAATTCAGTGGGTCTACTGTAACTGGGAGTAACAAACATGATTCCCAATTGATAGAATGCTTGGTGAGGTAGGGAGACAGGTCTTCTTTCTCATTCTAACCCACTGACAAGTTTTATTTGTGGCTTTAAATGAGATAGGACTTGCAAAGTACTTTGTCCATTTTAAAAAGTAATACAGATATTATTACTGTTAAAAGGGGAGTTTTTATGGAGGCTTCATGAGAAGCACATGTATTTAAATGTTAAGACTATATTATTCCACACAGTTCCTGGCACTGGCCCAGCTGCCAGATTACTGTATAAAACCTTTGGCCTCTGCAATTTGAGAAGCTGCTGAGCATTCCAGCAAAAGCTGCAATGATAAGAGATAGCAATTCTATGCAGAAAGGTTGAAGAACTGGCCATGTTTAGCTTAAGAGAAAGAAGGCTTCAGGGTGAGGGTGACAGAATAGTTCTCAAGTATTTAAATGTAAGCTGCAAATGAGATGACAAACAACTGTTTCTTGAGTGAAATTAGATTAGCTAGAGCATAGAGTGGACTCTTGGTATTTGCTGGGGTTTGATTCTAAGAACCTCTGTGGATACCAACATTCATGGGTGCTCAAGTCTCATTGTATAGTAAGCCAAGGTTTGCTTTTCTGAAATATTTCAGAAAAAGCAAACCTTGATTTTGACATTTTATATCAGAGACACAATTTTACTATACAATGGGACTTGTATATTTTCAAGCCATGGATGGTTGAATCTATATCCATGGATATAGAGGGCTGACTGTAAATACTGATGGAAAGAGTAAATACTTGTGATCAACTATTTAAAAAAAGAGCGTTTACTCTACAAGAATATATTTAAAACCTCAAACAAATTAGTAGGGAAATTCATGTAGTTCTAGCATCAGAGATTTGCAGAAATATTCATATAAAGAAAAAGGTATGAAGAACTGGCCCAGCTGGGGTGTGTGAAGGGATTAAATAGCTTTGAAAAGCTTTTGTTTTATTATTCAGTATATTTATTGCAATGTTTTTACACTACTTGAGACAATAAAATTCCTAAGCCATTTACTAGAATGTATGTAATGTAATGAACAAACAGGTATCTCTGCTTGTGGATTTTGGAGCAACCTGAAAATATGGATTTCTGAATTTTTATGCAGATCCAGGTCCAAAACAAGTTTTATAAATAAGTGCACAATTTTAAACAGCATGTGCCCTGAGTTGTCAGATTATTTTCAATTTCTTTGGCTTTGTTCTGCTTCTCCAGCTACAAATGCAGAGCCAACTTATTTCTTAGGCAGAGTAAGACTGCTGCTTCAGGTGATGCTGCACCAGATGTAGTGACCTGTACCATTCCAGCCTCTGACTCTCCAAAATGGAGCCAGCCAAAGCCTGCATGCCTGGCTCTACAATTGATGTAGTGTGCATTAGAATCTTATCATCGCACAACACAAAATAATATTAGAATACTTCTAGAGTTTCCAGTAGACAATGCAAAATTTCTGCTGACTGAGTAAATTTACTACAGATTTCAATTGATTCTACATATGAACTATACTTTTTGTTCTCTGCTGATGAATCTCATTAACCTGAAACCACAGGATATCTTTAATGAGTATTTACTGGGCAATTAAAAAAATAATTGCAAAAGAAAATTGATTTTCAGTAATACACCCTACAATAGAATTATTTTCCTCAATTTAAAAAAAACTTGATTTTTCTTCTTTGGTATACCTCATCATTAAATTACTGGAAGTAATCTTATATCCAGGTTTCTTACACTATCAAATATGGGCAATGGTTGTGTCAATGCAAAACCAGAGTCTGACCTTTTTTGTATGGCTGAGAAACCCTAACACAGAATGAAGGGGGAAATTGTCTTCTAAAGCCTCTTATCATAAAGTCAAAAACAGGAACAATGTAAACCAGTCCTGCTACTCAAGATGGCATTCTGGAATTTCAAATGCTAACACACACTAGAGACAATGATGTGAGAGAAGCCATAGGTGCAGGAGTCAGCCTCGTCCATCAGTAAATAAATCACACTGCATTCTTAAAGGCTAAAAACTGTTTTGCAGGCAGAAAGTGAGGGATTCGCCTTTGATTTATTTTATTTTGAATTCCACACATACGCCAAATTCCTGAAGCTACTTATTTGCAGCTGGTTGTATTAGCTTAGGACAAAGACGTAAAATGTCCTTAAAATTTTAAGGAAAGTAAATAAGTAAGAACTGGGAGGGGAGAAATAACTTTTAAAAGATGTGCAAAGAAGAAGAAAGTGAAGATTCTTAAAATATACAAGGAGGAGGCCAGCCATTTGTCCAGTAGTGTCACTGTGCTAGTGGATGGTTTGGTGCACTACCAAAACAGAATTTGCAGTCAGTGTAAAGGAAAGATCCTGTACAGATTTCCATTAAGGAAACTGATTGTGCAAGGGATAGCATGTATACCCCTTCACAGTGGTGACACTAGAGCTGGAGTCACCCAGTGCAGTACTTCATGGTGTCACCCCCCACATTGACCTCCTCTCATACCACACCATACAGAATCCCTAGTAATGGTTTTTTGTACTAATTTTATTCATAAATCACAATTCCTGTACAATGCAATGTCAATAGTTGTGACATTAACAACAAGCAAAATTAATTTTTACCTTTAAATTACAATATCATATGCACATCTCTTGGAGGCTGGCACCTCTTCCTTCTTACCATGTGGCATTGGGAGATTCTCAAAGTCTAGGAAATTTAACATCCATTGGTAACACAAAAGGATAACTTTCTTTGCGATCCAGTATGTCTCTATCCTTCGTGAGGCCATGGGCCTCTTTGTTAGGCAGAAGACACTGAATTTCTTAAGAAGTCTTCGTGCTTTTGCATCAGGAAAACTTCAGATGGTGTTGAGGTGAACCATGCCCATGCAGTCTTAATTTTAGGGGAAAAAATGTTTTACCTTTGTTGGAGGCAGAAACCTCTATATTTTCTAAACTAAGAACAAAAACAGCAAACTGCAAGCCTATGACTAATATCTTCAATTTCCCCCCCCCCCCCCAAATATGGTTTTTATCACCTTGCTTGTTGAAGAAGCCAGTGGAGTGTCAAACGCTTGCAACATGTATATTGTGCATTCTGATTGGCCCAATAAAGATATCTGTTTGGTGGATTTTTGATGTTAATGGATTTGTTATATGACCAACATGGCTAGCCCCTAGATATTTTTGTATAAAATTTAAAATTATATTTAATTTTTAAAAAATCTGGGGCTTCTTTCTCCTCTCACTGAGTCTCACCCCACTCACACTATCTCTTCAGCATTTTAAAGGGATTTGGGCAAACACCAAAGCCTGTTTCTGCCCAAAGGCAGATGTTTGGGGAGCAGTGGTGTCACTCCCTTAGAGCATCACCTGGTGAGGTCCACACACTCCCCATCTCTCTAGTGACGCTGTTTCACTTCACACCCTCCAACTCTCCTGATTTAGGAAGGGACAGTCCTGATTAATCCTGTGTCAACCCATTGTTTCAGTTGCTTTTAGTTGTTTTTAAAATATTCCAGTTTATCTATCCTCCTCCCACTTTCCCTCTTCATTCTGACTTACTTCAACTGCTGCAAAGTAATTTCAAAGTACTAAAACAGTTTGCACTCAATTAATTGGGAGGAGATGGAGAGGGGGAGATGGAATCTTGCAAGAGCAAATGACTGTGCAGCCTCTCCAACTTGTGTGTTCTTCCTTATTAATAACTTTTACAATCTCGTTCACACTCTAATTTTGTCTAGCCACATGTGTCCTGGTTTTCATCTACAAAATGTTGAAGGGTTTGCCACTTGCATAAGAGTTAAATTAATGTAACTATTGCTAGAGGAGCCATTCACTCCACTGGCATCAAATTAAATCTAGGTTTGTAATCTCACACCCAGGCTACTTAAATCTGATGGACGTGAATATGTAGCTAGGGAGGGACAAATTTATTTGTAGTCTGTACCACCTTCACATCTTTTTAGCCATAACTCCATTCTATTCTGCATCTGTTCTGCATTTTGAAAAGGAAAACCCCTCTCGAAATATAATAATAATAATAATAATAATAATAATAATAATAATAATATTTTATTTATAGCCCGCCCCTCTGTGTGGCAATCGGGGCGGGTTACAGCATTTAAAAACAAAGTTAAAACATTCCCTCATCCCACAATCCACCCTCCCAACCCCTTAAAACAGAATTAAACCAAGAAAAAGTTAAAAAGTAACCATGCCGTAAAACAATAAAACAACAACAAGGAATCAGTTATGCCAACAGGATAAAAACTCATCTCCCAACAGACAGCTGTTATTCTGGGAAGGCCTAACAGAAGAGATCCATCTTTACTGCCTTTTTAAAAGCAGCAAGAGTAGTAATGAGACAGATCTCGTCCGGCAGGCCATTCCAAAGTCTGGGAGCGGTTGCAGAGAAGGCCCTCTGGGAGGTCTGAGACAGCCTGGTTTTTATTGGCTGTAACAGATTCCTCCCAGAGGACCGAAGTGCATGGGGGGATCATATGGGGAGAGGCGGTCCCTGAGATAAGATGGACCCAAGCCATGTAGGGCTTTAAAGGACAAAACCAACACCTTGCACTGCGCCCGGAAACCAATCGGCAGCCAGTGGAGGGATTTAAGCACAGGTGTTATGTGCTCCCTCCTAGATGTTCCCGTGATTAACCTGGCTGCCATGTTTTGCACCAGTTGTAGTTTCTGGGTTAGGCACAAGGGTAGCCCCCATGTAGAGTGCGTTGCAGTAATCCAGACATGAGGTTACCAGAGCATGTACCACAGTTTCTAGATCCCTCATGTCCAGATAAGGGTGCAGTTGGCGTATCAGCCAAAGCTGATAGCAGGCACTCCTGACCACTGCACTCACCTGACTAGTCATGTGAAGCGACGAATCAAGGAGTACCCCCAGACTGCGAACACAGTCCTTAGAGGAGAGTGTGACTCCATCCAGGACTGGAGGCTGTATTCCCAGACCTGGTTTCAGGCCTGTTTTGTCTGGATTCAGCTTCAGTCTGTTTTTCCTCATCCAATCCATTACCGCTCTGAGACAGTCATTAAGAGGAGAGACGCCATCTGAAGTCTGAGACAATGATCTGGTCATGGAGAAGTATATCTGGGTGTCATCAGCGTACTGAAGACACCGCGCTCCATGCCTCCGAATGATCTCACCCAACGGCTTCAAGTAGATGTTAAATAACATCTGGGACAGGATGGCGCCCTGAGGGATGCCACAATTAAGCTCAGTTTTAGAAGAGCAACTGTCCCCAAGCCTCACCCTCTGGGATCTGCCCGAGAGGAAGGAACGGAACCACTGCAAAGCAGTGCCTCCGATTCCTAACTCTCTCAGGCGATCCAAGAGGATGGCATGATCTATGATGTCAAAAGCCGCTGAGAGATGCAAGAGCACCAGCAGGGTCACACTACCCCTGTCAATGCCCAGGCGGAGGTCATCGGTCAGAGCAACCATGGCAGTCACCACTCCATATCCTGTCCTGAAGCCGGTTTGAAATGGATCAAGATAATCGGTTTCATCCAAGACTGCTTGGAGTTGGGAAGCAACTGCCCTCTTGATCACCTTGCTTAGAAAAGGAAGCAAGGAGACTGGTCTGTAATTGTTTCTATCCAGGGGGTCCAGGGAAGGTTTTTTCAGGAGTGGCGTAACCGCCGCCTCCTTTAAGCAAGATGGTATACTACCTTCCCTGAGTGACGCGTTGATTATGTCCTGAAGGAACACCTTCAACACGTCCCCCACCCTGGATGACCAGCCATGATGGACAAGGATCGAGGGGGCAAGTCGTTATTTAAGCAATATTATATAAATTGACAATTCATATTGCTGTGGATCAGAAAGGAGAGGATTAATGGGGCCATGTGACTGCAAATGTTTCTTGATAGTGGGATTGCCAGGTCAGAACTAACCCATGCCATAAGATATCAGGGTCAAAACTGAGACTTAGGGAAGGCTGCAGTTTTATCATAGGAAGTGAGAAGATGTAGAATGGGGATGTTACAAGGAGCAATCCCTATTGATGTCATAAAGCATGATACATTAAGCATCAACCACAGTTGTTCAGAACATGCCCTCTCGACCCTTGCGCATCATGGCTGGCCGTCCAGGGGGGGATGCATTGATGAGATTCCTTACGGATATCATCAATGCATCCTTTAGGGAAGGATATGTTCCATCTTGTTTGAAGGAAGCGGCTGTTAGGCCGCTCCTGAAAAAACCTTCCCTTGACCCCCAGGATATGAAGAACTACAGGCCTGTGTCATTGCTGCCATTCTTGAGCAAGGTGATCAAGAGGGCGGTTGCTCTTCAGCTCCAAGCAGTCTTGGATGAAGCCAATTATCTAGACCCATTTCAAACCGGCTTCAGGACAGGCTTTGGGGTTGAGACTGCCATGGTTGCCTTGACCGACGATCTGCGTCTGAGCATCAACAGGGGTAGTGTGACCCTGTTGGTGCTTTTAGACCTCTTAGCGGCTTTTGACACAATAGATCACGGCATCCTCCTGGACCGCCTGAGGGGGTTAGGTATCGGGGGCACTGCTTTGCAGTGGTTCCAGTCCTTCCTCTCAGGTAGGTCCCAGAGGGTGCTGCTCGGGGACTGTAGCTCCAGTAAGAGGGACCTCACTTGTGGGGTCCCTCAGGGGGCTATTTTGTCCCCGATGTTGTTTAACATCTATATGAAGCCGCTGGGTGAGATAATATGGAGTTATGGTGCTGGGTGTTATCAGTACGCTGATGACACCCAAATCTATTTCTTCGTGTCTCGTTCGTCGGCCTCAAATTCAAATGGCATCTCTTCTCTCAATGAATGTCTTCGAGCGGTAATGGGCTGGATGAGGAAAAATAAATTGAAACTGAATCCAGACAAGACGGAGGTGCTCATGGTAGCGGCCCCGAAACCAAGAATTGGGTTGCAACCTCCAGTCCTGGATGGGGTCACACTCTCCTCCAGTGACTGTGTTTGCAGTCTGGGGGTGCTGCTTGACTCGTCGCTCCTGATGACAAATCAGGTGAATGCGACAGTCAGGAGCGCCTGTTATCAGCTTCGGCTGATATGCCAGCTGCACCCTTTTCTGGAAGTAAGGGATCTCGAGACCGTCGTGCACGCATTGGTAACCTCACGCCTCGACTTCTGTAATGCACTCTACATGGGGCTACCCTTGTGCTTGGTTCAGAAGCTTCAGTTGGTTCAAAATATGGTGGCCAGGCTTATTTCTGGAACATCTAGGAGGGACCACATTACTCCGGTTCTGAGGTCCCTCCACTGGCTGCCTGTTAGCTTCCGGGCCCAGTATAAGGTGTTGGTTATTACCTTTAAAGCCCTAAATGGCTTGGGTCCAAGCTATCTCAGGGACCACCTCTTCCCATATAATCCTCCCCGTGCTCTCCGATCCTCTGGGAGGAACTTGCTGCAGCCCCTAAAATCTAGGCTTGTGGCGACCTCTCAGAGGGCTTTTTCTGCTGTCGCCCCCAAACTCTGGAACGACCTGCCGGACGAGATCCATCAGTTGACATCCTTGGACAGCTTCAAGAGAGCTGTCAAGATGGATCTCTTCCGGCAGGCCTTTCCAGACTAATTATCCTGGCCAGGATTTTAGGTCCTTCTGACTCCTGCATCCCCATCGTGGCCACATCATGTTGATGGATGGGAAATGCAGTAGAGGCCGTTTAGGGTACCATACCTGCCCAAATAGGTTTAAGTTTATATTGTTATGTTTATTTTATGTCTATTGTAATTTTAATTATATGTTATTTAATGCTGTTTTAGGGGGCTAGGGTTGGTTTGGATAAAATGTTGTGGGGATTTTTTACTGTAAGCCGCTTGGATTGTTGCCAATAAGCAGGATATAAATAAATATTATTATTATTATTATTATTATTATTATTATTATTATTATGCCATTCACATCAAAACCACAATGTAAAAAATGAGGAATTGAGTCCAACATCTGGGGATGCATGTTTGGAAACCACTGACCAAGACAGATACTAGCAGGCTTGACAGCTTAAGGCTAAGTCACTTGTGCAGCAAACTTCTAGTTATTTATCTATTGTTGTGGGGTGGAGAACTACCTGTGGAATTTTCTCTCTCAGGTGTTACAAATTCTTAGGGATTATAGTGTTTGACTTTGGGTAGGGAAGGCACCATTTATAACTCTGCTTCCTTGAGTAATAGAGGGGAAGATGCAATTTACTGCTCTACCTTAAGTAAAGCCATGCTTTGTTCCAGCCTGTTTCTACCACCCATTTCAGATTTTGCTTCTAGCTTAGGATATAGGAAGAGAGAACGGTTTCTTAACTCTTTCTCATATCTTTGAGGTCAAGTATACAGGGTATTATAAGAAGAATTCCATCCAAAGAGATGGCCTTAGTGAAGAACCAAAACCCAGTTGATGAACAGATGCATTCTCCTTCCTTTGCCTAAGTATTCCATCAATCTCTGCTAGATGAGTTTAACACGTTATTAGACATGGTGTCCCTTCAAGGGGTCAAAGACATCTGCTTGTATTTGTCATAACACAGGGTTGTTGTTTTTCCAACTGTGAATCTTTTATGTAGCATATTTTGCTTTGTGATTGGTCCTAGGAAAGCTAACATATAGAGTTAATTTGCAAATCTGTTTGCTAGAGCATGATTAATCAGATAGGGAATATGCATTCCTTTTCATATCTAGCTTGACCCTCAGACTGCCATGAGTAGAACATGCAGAGCAACAGATAGGGTCATGTCAGCTTTTCTACACAAGAATCGGTAAGGTGAGGTTGGCAAAAAGATTAGAACTTGTCAGACCTATTAAATCTGACAAGTTGTTTTGTCCTTTCAATGTTTTGTGTGTGTGTGTGTTTGTGTCTCTGTGTTACAGCAGAATCACATAACCATAGAATTGGAAGGTTCCCTAAGAACCTTCTAATCCAGGCTCTTACTAGTCAAGAATCTACTGCTTATTTGGCACCTCTGAGAGGTGGCACAAATAACCTCTGATTAAAAAACTTATGGTGGATAACAGCCAGTGGGTATGCATAGATAGCTATGGATAGTTTGAATGCTGATGGTCCTTCACAGCTGACCCATCTGATGCCATCATGACCATGGTACATTTGTTTTTCTATATAAGATTCTTTAGACAGAAAAAACTGACAGCACGATTGAAGTGCAAAGGGAATGGCAAAATGCCCTCTGTTGATTGGAGGAAGAAGAAATCCTTGCTGAAGAAATCCTCTACAGAAAAACAACAAAGCAAGGTACCTGGAAACACAGTATTAATTTCATGTTCTGCCATTAGTTTGCCACCTGTTAGTTGGGATCATTACCCAGAGCTGAAAGGGGAAAGGCTAATCTCTTGCACATTTATATCAACAAACTCAAACAAAACCTGCCTAATTATCCCCTTGAACCTGTGTCAGTTTGAAATCCAGCTCCCTTTCCCCAGCTTGGCTGTGAGCCAAGCCCAGCAAGCTGGTGTCCATAAGCTGCATGCTAATGACAATGTCCTTTCATTCCAGGAATGGTATAATTGCCAAATGTAGTTTACAGACCCATTATTTTTATGGTCATATTTCAGAGGAAGAGTCAAAGGTCAGCACAGGGTTTGCTCAGCAGTGTATTGGAACCAGCCTGTTTACAACTTTCAGTGATGACACCACGATGCCAACTGCAAATAACAATATTGATGGGAGCTCCTAGAGTAATAGTAGTTAGAGCAACAAAAGGGTAGTAATAGTTTCCATAATCAGTTTTTACATGACCCATTGCTAATCCATTAAAAAAAACCTTAATCGTAGAAAGAACAAATCATAATTTGGATATAAGATGTTGAACCTGTAGTGTGACCACTCAAGCACCTTTTGTTCAGTGGCAGAAAATTTGTGAGATGACTCCAAGATATGCACACTACTCCTCACTGAACCAATGGTGTATGGTTGAGGCTGGGTTTTTAATCAAACTTGTGAATGCTCCACTATAATTGAATACACAAATGAGCTTAGAAAATGTTGGGGGGAGGGTTTGATCTGAAACCTCTATAATCCACCAGCCAATGGTATTAATCTTAAAGGCCAGAATTCTGTTCACTGATTGCCCAGGATAAGATGATGTTATTGAGGCTATAATGGAATTTCTAGATCACAGCACCGTGCAGTTGTTCATGCAACTGGTGGAATGACCATGCACTTTTTCACTATCTGACTCCCACCAAGCACTAAGGTGGACACTCTTTATAAGGCATATACAGGCAAGCTCCTACATTATGTAACCACTTCTGCATTGGTTTACACTGGTGTAACAGGGCTTGCATAACCTTGCATAATTTCAGAGACAATACAACCACTTGCATACTATCATTTATATCAACATAAAGAGGATCCTGCCCTAAGTATTCTAACATTTGCTTTGTCTGCACTGGCCAGGATATTCCAGAGGCAGCCCAGAGTATCCTGGTCCTGGAGTTGCCCTGACCAGCCCACCCCACCCCACCCATTACCTGGCCCACTGTTCCTTCATGGGGGCAACTGTCTGCAAAGAGGTCCTGCTGAACTGCCCAGAGCGTCTGCTGCTGCCATGGGTCACTCACTTCTGAATGAGGCACCCAGCAAGATTACATGACTAGGCACCTCATTCTGACCTCAGAGTGAGAGACTGGCAACAGTGGTGGACATAAAGCAGTGGGATACCTGTGCAGATAGCCACCCTGGCATGGGAATGGAAGGCCCAGAAGATCTGGAGAAAGAGGTAAGTTTTTTTAGTTCATATTAAGGGTGTTATACCCCACTACTGATACTGGATGTGCTGGACGTTGTCTGGAGTGTTCATACTGGAACCAGAGTGTTGTCCAAACAGGATGCTGCCAGAATGGGTTGTGGATAGGCCTTTTGGCCTGTACAGACAAGACCATTGATAAGATTGTCTTGCGTGCCATTTAATACAGTCCCCTGCTTGTGTAGAAGAGCCAAAGCTAGAACATTTCCATTAGCTGCCTGTCTAACCTCTAAATCAAGATCTCCAGCAAGGCAGATAGAACACACTTGTGTGCACACACACATGGTGTGTGTCCCTGACAAGGTAATTGCTTCTATTGTCAAATGGCTGTTGCCATTAAAAAAATCTATCTGAAGTACAACTGAAATCTACCTCAAACTCATTTTATCTTGTCCTGCTTTCTAGAGCAACAGGGAGTTAAGATCTAATCTTCTTTGGACTAATGAGGTGTTACAAGTATAGTGCTGGAGTTAACCATGGAACAACCACTTTCAGTTTCTTCTTCAACCAGGAAGCAGATTGAGTAGAAATACCCCCAGATTACAGTCTCTCAGCCATATTTATTTCATAGGGCAATTATGAAGGTAAAGGGGAGGAGAATGTAAACAAGACCCTTGTCAACAACATCATATTGTTTAAACATTTTGTTTTCTTTATTTTCTTTCTTTTTCATCTTACAATCTTTGGTACTAATAGATATGCAATAAAATATGGATTTTTGTTTAAAAATGTATATTTTGGTACTAAAATTTGATCTCAAAATGTGGGGTTCACATTCTAGAAATCTTGAGAGTAAGACGTTAAGATTCAGGATTTGTCTAACTTGTTTTGCTGTCATAAAATTTGCTAAGATTTCCCAAGTCAGCAGTTGGATACCAATTTCTTTCAAATCATGCCAAATACTGTCTGAGCACAATGAATTCTGGTATCTTCTGGAAATGCATGTGCTGGTACTAGAAGACAAATATTTATTAAAATAAACTCTATTTAGAGAATATTCATCTTCAGAACTTGCTAAGAAGAATTTGTAGCTGGTTTTTCCAGTTCAAGTACTGCAAGTAGGTAACAGTAGTTCCTGCTTTTAAACTATACCTGAATAATAAACCAATGTGCTCAACAATATAGTCCATAATAAAATTAAAATAGTTTATTAATTAAAACAGTAAAACAATAACTAACTTCTTACATGTTTTAATGTCCCAAAGCATGTTGACAGTCATTATAATCCCCTTACCATTTGTAGTTAATTAGAACAGTTTTACTATTAGCAGGTCAATAAAGTTTTGATCACCTCTTTATTCTTTTATTGGGTTCTGTGTCAGCTTACATTTCAATATTAACTTTATTAAAATGTTTTGTCCTGAAATAGGGGAAAATCAATCATTTATGAGGTATCTGACACATTTCAAAATGGAAGCCAGGGTGGGCAGCCTGTGTCACTTCAGATGTTTTTTAAACAGTAACTCCCATCATTCTTGACTTTTGGGGTATATTGGCCAGGCCGATGAGAGTTGGAGTCCTAGTATTTTTGGCTTAAAAGGTTTGCATAGCATCAGGACACTAAGGGCAGAGCAAAAGAAAATATAAATAATCATTGCATCAAATTTCAAGCTTGTTCCCAATAGCAGATTTAAATGTTACTTAAAGCCATGATTCCTTGTGGACCTGAGAGTTTTGCCTTTCAAAAAGAATTGTAACACATAAGCCACAGTTTTCCCATTCACTTCAAATGGGAGACTGCACACAAGCATTTATTTTCCATCATTCTAAAAAAACTAAGAGTTTCGGTTCAGGGATTTTAGGTAAAGGATCCTAGGCAAATCTGGTTCTAGAGTATTCCAAGGATATGTGTTCTCACCCTGCAAGGACTATCTGTGCATCTAGTTGGTATGCATTATTTTTTAAAATTGAATTTGTTTTTTGTTTTTTTTTAATAATTTTATTTAAATATCCTATACATAAGCCTAAAGTTATCTTAACAATAACTAAATACAATCAAAAACAACAACCTAACCAATACTACAAACTTCCTGTCAGTTCCATTGACAACAAATACCATATTTATCCTGAATCTTACATCATGCTCTTTATTCTATTTTACTCATATATAACTTTAGCTCTCTTCCAAAAAAGGAAAAAAACAAAAAAAAACCGAAATCTATATAATCTATATAATAAGTTCACTATATAAAGTCCTTTACTGTAATGCTTATATATTATGTCTTATGATTTTCTTGTCATTTCCATATATAGTTCCATGAATTTTACTATTTTATCTTGCTCTAATCTAACTGTCTTCTCTTATAATAATCATCCAAACGAGACCAATCCTGATCTACTTTTTCTAAATCCATATGATTCAACAGAGCTGTTAACCTATCCATTTCTCTTATTTCATATAACTTCAACAACCAATGATCTATAGTTGGTATTTCTTGATTTTTTCACCTCTGAGCAATTAACAATCTTACAGCTGAAATCATATATAACAGAATTCTCCAAAATTTTCTTTGTATTATCAAATTAATATGGTTTACCATATTTAATGAGTATATTTCAGGTGTCAATTCAAACTTGATTTGTCTAAAATTGATATGTTTATGACATCAGTGGAATTAATAACTAAAATTAAGGAAATGGAAATTATGCCTATGATGGTATCTGACCATAACCCAATTGTATTAAGATTAGAAACAATCAAAAAACAATTTCACTGGAAATTAAATGATTATCTCCTGACAGATAAAAAAAAATCAAGAAAAATTTAGGAAGATATTGAAGCATTATTTCTTGGGAAACACTTCTGAATCCGTCAAAGACAAAACAATTTGGGATGCTAGTAAAGCAGTGATGAGAGGCATTTTGATTCAAAGAGGTGCTGAAGTGAAGTGACAACAAATCAACGACAGTGAAAGATTGGAAAAAGAGATTTGAGCTGCAGAAATAGAATTTACTAAAGACTCTACATGTGATAGGAAGAATAAACATCTACAATGGCTTAAAAAAAACAGCTAGACAAGAGAATAACAGAGGAAATAGCAAAGAAAATGAAATTTTATTAAACAAAGACATTTTGAATCTGCAAATAAGTCAGGAAAATGGTTAGCATACAGACTACAAAAAGAGAAAACCTGGAGAACAATTTCAAAAATAAAGGAAGGTGACAAAATGTTACAAGTACAAGAAGAGATCCAGAAAACTTTTCATAGCTATTACGTAAATTTATACAATGCTGATGGCATGTATGATGAAGAGATAAGTCACTATTTAGACAAATAACGGATTAGTAAATTAACAACAGAACAAAAAAATATGTTGAATTTGGAAATTATGGAGGTTAAGTTAATTCAAGCTATTGGAAAAATGAAAAGATAAATCTCCCAGGCCTGACAGTTTCACCGCGACATATTATAAAATGTTTATAGATGAGATAAAAACTCCTCTATTACAAACTTTGAATAGCATTGTTAAGGAAGGCATCTCTGAGACCTGGAAGAATGCTAATATCACATTGATACCAAAGGAAGGCAAAGATGAGGGAGAAACTGGGAATTATAGACCTATATCCCTCTTAAATAATGATTACAAGATCTTGGCATTGATACTTGCAGAGCGGCTCAAGAAGATATTAATTAATTTAATTCATGAAGATCAATCAGGTTTCCTGCCTTCAAGACAGCTTAAAAATAATATTAGGCTGATAATGGACACCATAGAATATTATGAAAAAAATAACAAGAAGAAATTGGCATTAATATTCTCTGACGCAGAAAAAGCATTTGATAATGTGAATTGGAATTTTATGAAAAAACTTTTCAAAAAATGGAGATGGGATCTAAATTTTGTGGATAGATAAATGAGATTTATGGAGAACAATTTGCACAGCTGATAATAAATGGAAGAACTACTGAAAAGTTTAAGATTGAGAAAGGAACAAGGCATGGTTGTTCATTATCACCGTTACTATTTATAACAGTGTTAGAAGTTTTAATGAACAGAATAAGGCAAGAAGATAGCATAAAAGGGATGAAGATTAATGACCAGGAACATAAATTGCAAGCTTTTGCCGATGATGTGGTTATTATTTTAGAGAATCTGAAACAACAAATCACAGGAACTGTTCGAATAATAGAAGAATTCAGTAAGATGTCGGGGCTTAAAAGAAACCATAAGAAAACAGTCATAATGACAAAAAATATGACCAAAAAGGAAGAAGCTTACCTACAGGAAGTAACCGGAGGAAAACAGTCATAATGACAAAAGATATGACCAAAAAGGAAGAAGCTAACCTACAGGAAGTAACTGAATGTTCAGTAAAAACTAAAGTTAAATATTTACGAATTTGGTTAACTAAAAGGAAAACGGACTCATTCAACAATAATTACAAGACGAAATGGAAGGAAATTAAGATGGATTTGATAAAATGGAGTATATTGAATTTGACATTGACGGGAAGAGCTGAAGCAATTAAAATCCCAGTTCTTCCTAAAATGAACTTGTTTTCCAGTGAATACCGATAATACATAATAGTAAAGATTTTAAAGAATGGCATAAGGACCTGAGGGACTTTATCTGGAAGGCAAAGAGAGCCAGAATTAATTGGCTAATGATGACATGGCACACAGGTGAAGGAGGAAGGAGCATTCCAGATTTAGAACTATATCATCAAGCAAATGCCCTAAATTGGATATTTGATTGGATCTTACTGCAAAATAAAAGAATATTGAACATTGAAGGATTTAATGACCAATTTGGTTGGCATGGATATGTATGGTATGAAAAAGCAGCAGTACATAAAGAGTTCAAACATCACGTGATTAGAAGAGTACTACTTAAGGTAAGGGAGGAAATTAAGAAGAAAATCTACAGAGAAATTCTGCTTCGGGTATCTCCGCATGAAGCCTTCTTTGGAAGATGGATGACTGTCAAGAAATGGTTGAGATATAAAGATATACTTAAAAAATCAGAAGAAAACAAATTGGAATTCAAAGCAATGGAAGAGCTGGAACAATTAGATCCAAGAGTGCATTAACTACTATATATACAACTGAGAGAAAGATTCAAGATGGACATTGAAATAGAAGACTTTCAATAAGATTTAAAAGATCTGGATGATCTTCTGACGAAACCTGAGAAGAAAAGAACAAGTAAATTTACAAAATATTGATGGATAGAAGACAAGAAAGGGACTTAATTTCAGAAAATATTATTAAATGGGCAACAGACATAGGGAAAACAATCAATTTAGGAAGCTGGGAATATGCAAGAAGGAAAATGGAAAAATTTACCAAATCACAAGACCTGAAGGAAAATTACTGGAAGATGGAGCAGAGATGGTACTTAACCCCAGCTAAGATTGCAGAAATATACAATACAAAGTGAAATACTTGTTGGAAATGCAAGCAAAATATTGGTACTTGGTTTCATATTTGGTGGAGGTGCTCAAAGATGAAATTATATTGGAAGAAAATCCATGAAGTAATTCAAGATATTCTCAAAATTTGAATTGTATTTGTTTATTAAACTTATATTTCACCTCCCTACTGGTATGGGGCTCAAATCAGCATGCAAAATGCATTTGACGTAGCAGCATACATGTCCTATGCTTCAGTCAGCAAGTGGTCTAGGAAGCAGATGGTTGGAGGGCAAGAGATGATGGGTAGTTAATCCAGTCCTGGTCAGTCACAGGTTAACCAAACAAGATGAAAGGAGAAGCAAAAGGGTAGTCATCAGTCAGTCCAGAATTCATTACAGCAAGTCAGTTGTCCTGGTACATAAAACCAGAAACGAGTAAACAAAGCCGTCAAATCATGCTCAGTCCAAGGTCAAGAAAACACAAA
The DNA here is from genome assembly GCA_026167975.1 of Phrynosoma blainvillii. Classification (NCBI taxonomy): domain Eukaryota; kingdom Metazoa; phylum Chordata; class Lepidosauria; order Squamata; family Phrynosomatidae; genus Phrynosoma; species Phrynosoma blainvillii. Next base: position 49,326,220 of record JANUYF010000001.1, on the reverse strand, counting down.
TGCCAAAGACTAATGCCAGACATTCAGATAATACAATTGCAAGCAGAGATGCCAGAGAGTTACAGGAAGCTATCCTCTTGATCCTTGCCCATCATGGCTGACCACCCAGGGAGGAGATGCTGTAAAATTATTATTACAGCTTATAATTAACACATCCTTCAGGGAGAGGAAATTTCCATCGAGTTTAAAACTAGTGGTAGTGAAACTGCTCCTGAAAAAACCCTCCCTTGATCCCCTGGTAAGAAATAATTACAGACCAGTCTCTCTATTACCATTCTTGGGCAAAGTGATTGAGAGGGCAGTTGCCTTCCAGCTCCAGCCAGTCTTGGATGAAGCTGATTATCTGGACCCATTTCAAACTGGCTTCAGGGCGGGATACGGGGTTGAGACTGCCATGGTCACCTTAGTCGATGACCTCCGTCTGAGTATCAACAAGGGAAGTGTGACCCTGTTAGTGCTCTTGGACATCTCAGCGGCATTTGATACCATAGACCATGGTATCCTTCTGGGACGCCTGAGGGAGTTAAGTATTGGGAACACTGGACTCCAGTGGCTCCGATCCTACCTCTCGGGCAGATCCCAGATGGGGAGGCTGGGAGACAGTTGCTCCTCAGAAAGGGAGCTGACATCTGGCGTCCTGCAGGGCGCCATACTGTCCCCCATGCTATTTAACATTTACATGAAGCCGCTGGGAGAGATCATCCAGAGATATGGGGTGCAGAATTATCAATATGCTGATGACACCCAACTATGTTTCTCTATGTCTCCGACTGCTGTGGTGACTAAGGATGGCGTCGCTCCTCTGGATGCCTGCCTTGAGTCGGTAATGGGCTGGATGAGGGAAAACAAACTCAGGCTGAATCCAGAGAAAACAGAGGTGCTCACAATAGGTACCCCCGGTCTGGGGAGGGAGTTTTGTCAACCTGTCCTAGATGGGATCACACTTCCCCTGAAGGACAAAGTACGCAGTTTGGGAGTACTCCTGGACTCATCTCTACAGTTGTCATCTCAAGTGGATGCGATGGCCAGGAGTGCTTGGCATTAACTTCAGTTGATTCGCCAACTGCGCCCCTACCTGGGCCGAAAGGACCTTGAAGCAGTAGTACTTGCTCTGGTAATTTCTTGTTTGGATTTCTGTAACACACTCTACATGGGGCTATCTTTGTACCAAGTTCGGAAACTTCAGTTAGTTCAAAATGCGGCAGCCAGGCTAGTTGCCAGAACATCTAGGGTGGACCATATTACACCTGTGTTAAAAGCTCTTCACTGGCTGCCAATTAGTTTCCAGGTGCAAAACAAAGTGTTGGCCGCTACCTTTAAAGCCCTACATGGCTTGGGTCCGAGTTACTTGAAGGAATGCCTCTCCCTACATAATCCGCCCCGCACTCCCAGAACATCAGGGAAGAATTTACTGGAATACTATAATACCAGATTAAAAATAACTTCCCAGAGATCATTCACAGCCGCGTCTCCTAAGCTATGGAATGGCCTGCCGGAAGAGATCCGTCTTATTACTACACTAGAAACCTTTAAGAAGGCACTTAAGACAGAGCTCTTCCAGCAGGCCTATCCACCTGATCTCCCCAGTTGTAACTCTGAAGCCTAATTGTACTATCTGATATGGCCTCCCGGATATGTGAAGATGACGATCAATCTGTGCACATGATTGGGTATTGGATTTTATTATATGGATTGTGGGTTTTTTATTATTGTTATGATTTTATATATTGTATTTTATATATTGTATCCTTCTATATTTCTCTGTAATCCCGCCTCGATCTGTAGGGAGAGGCGGGAAAATACAAATAAAAACTATTATTATTATTATTATTATTATTATTATTAAACACCAGGTGCCTAATTAATCAGCGTCTCCTACTTAACAGCCTGTCTTCAAAGGATGGTATGGTATCTTCAGCATCTGCTTCCTCCTGCTGGGAAGCCCACAGCTCTTCACACTCAGAGAGACCACCAGCATCAGGAGCTATGCTTTCCTGGACATTGGACTTTTCAGAGGATGAGTTATGAGAAATACAGTCAGCTAATACTGGGCAGCTAAAGCCCATATAAGGGTGGACAACTGCAAACAGGGTAGAGACCATTTTCTCTTCCTGCACCTGCCTGATGGGCCACAACAGTGAATGACGTCACTCCTGGCTACCATTTTGGACATTTTCTTCTTCTTTTTTTGGTCTGTTGTGGAGCATTAGGGGAGCAAATTGTTGCTTCCTTAGGTGGTTCTGGGAGATTTGTAGTGATTTGTAGGCAAAAAAAAATCACCCCAAAATTGTCCTTGAAAAAATAGGGGAGGGATAGGGGGCTTAAGGAGTTTGGGGGGGATCATGTGGGCCACACTTTGCAAATCCTGCTCTATTTGAATGTCATGGAGAAATAAGAACATAAGGCCCCTACTGAGTCTGAGTTCTGCACCTTTCCCAGCTATACTATATCCCTTTTAAGATGAAGCAAGAACTGTGCAGAATATACTAACTGTGATCATAGCACCAATTTGTTGTAAGGCTGTTTGTGCAGGTTAGATTTTTGCAGAGAGCTGGAGGCTCCTTTATTGGGATGTAATGATTTGAATGTTGGACTAATATTCTACAATAAGTTCTATTGAATGTTCCTTTGACATCTAGTTATTCCCATAGCTGAAATCATTCTGCATATTTATTGATATGGCTTTTGCAAAAAGGTGGTGATATCTTTTAATTACAATATATTTCCTATCAATTCCTTTTCCTCCTTCCTTGATAATTACAAATCTTTATAGAAATTAAGAACTGTATCATTCAGTTGTCACCCACTCCTTTATTTAGACCATTGAGGGCATTCAAATTTAAAAAAAGTATTCTCATGGACACACGATTGATCCCAAAGGGGCGGGGTATAAATAATTTTTATTATTTTTTAATATTATTATTAAATAAGCCTTAAGACTGGACATTTCCTAAGGACTTAAGATCATTAATTGCCTTCTCTCTGACTGTCTCAGTCTCTCTTTATCTCTTTGCTTTGCTGTTGTCCTCTGCTCTCCTTCATGTTTTGCTCCTTACTAGACAAATCTGAGTCTTTATTTGGGAATTTGCCAATTTACCCTCACTGTCAGGACAAATAGTTTGTTAGTGATGTGCCCATATGGTCTATGTTAAAAGAATTATTCCTGAAGTGACACAGATATTCCCTTAATTATGATGTGTTTTGGTGTAGGAAGGAGTAGGTTTGGTGCATCAAGTCTTCTGAAATGGAATTGAGGTGAGAGGACAGATTGTAGTTGTTGAGCTTCCACCTTAAAATAATTTGTTTGTTGAATTTTAGGGGTAGAAAATGTTCCAAAACTTGTTTTTCAAGTTTCAAGAAACCCTGACAAGAAGAATCCTGGACTGATGAGGATCTTCGCAATTTCCGACTTATTCTGTGCAAAATTGCACTTGGTTGTTTTGTGAGGAAAACAGCATTTTCAGCAACAGAAACAGCATCTTCTGCACAGAAAAGGCTATTTCCAGTACAGAAAATGCTGTTTTCTGTGCAAAACAACTGAGTACAAAATTTATACAGAATAAGTCCCAAACTGAGAATCAGCTTTAAAGACTGCATGGATTTCAAATTGTTTCTTCCAGAAGGAAGAAAAATCCTCAAATTACTTGTTGCTTCCTTGGAGAAGAAAATTAGTGAATGATTACATCCCTTTTGGATTGTTCCACAGTACTTCAAGGAAGTCAGGGCTGTGCAGATGATCCTCCTCTTCCCAATTTTATCCTCACAACTGTTTTGTGAAGTAGACTAGGCTTGTCGATGGTGATTGATGCAAGAGCACCCAGTGAGTATCATAGATGAATATGATACTCCATCCCCACTCCAACCCTCATCCTAATCCATTGTTCTAATCTATGAATGTGTTTTTTTAATAGCTAGGGGGAAACAAATAAACTTTAAGATGGGCAGCTGCAATCTCTTTATTATTTACTTTCTCTTTATTATTATCTCTTTATTATTTACTTTCTATCTTGCCTTTCTATCTGTACAAGATCCAAGGCCATGTATAACAAATTAAAACAAAGTACAACTAAAACCTATTTTACACAAAAGTTTTAAAAAGCAATTAAATAAATAATACTATTAAAACAGTTTTAAAATGCATTAAAATATAAAAAGAATAAAAGCAGACTGACCAACTGAGCCTCCAGCGGGGGGAGACTTCTCATATTGAGAGCAGCTACCCAAAAGGATCTCTCTTGTTTCCTCACCAAATGCACCTGTTTTTTAGTATTTAGCACTAGCTATCTCAAGGACTTCAGGCAGCCTTCTGTGGGCCCCTTAACTTAGTGGTACAAAAACCCTGAGCACTCTGTCGTGTTCTTTCTTACCTTTTCATGAACTCAAGTAAGAATTATGACAGTGCTGGGCAATGGGCCTTTTGCCAACCTTTGAGATTGATGCATATAGATACAATTCCTAGAAAGATCAGAGAAGGAGCATCGTCTTTGAGGTACTTGGACTATCCCCAACCAGCATTTCATTATCCTATTCAGAGGATGTGTCCTGACAGAAGACCCTAGAAGAAGCCAAGCTGTGCTGCCAAAACACAAGGATGCTGCCCCACTCCATTCCACACTCCTCTCTAGGGGTGCAAATGGGCACCCAAGTAAGCTGGGATCTCTGCTTGCCATTCTTGGTGAAAACATCATGTAGCATTGGTACTAAGAGATTTTTTTCTAATTAATTTTTATTGAGTTTTTACAATAAAACACATAATGTCTATAGAACAATGACAGCGACAACAACAACAATTAACTACAAGGGCCAAGGTATGTATCTGATGAGTAGTTATGCTGCAGAAGAATAAAAAAAAATAGTTCTTAGCAAGAGCTAATGAGTCTGGCTTGTCAAGGTGTAGAGTGTCTGTCAGAAGATCTATCTGTAAAGTTGGAGGTTGGCTCCAGTGAGAGTGATGATTAATATAATCAATAAAGATCATCCAGTCTTCTTGAAATGTGTCAGTCCTATTGTGGCCAATGCAAACCTCTTCATAGCAGACCGTTTCTCCATCAACCACATATCCCAAATTCTAGACCACCAGTTCTCAATGGAGAAGTCACCTGACTTCCAACATTTGGCTACTTCTAATCTGGCAGCATTAATAAGAAAACTTATCAGTTTCCCATGTTTCAAGTTAGAATTACTTTTAACAAATATAGAAAGCAAAAGCAAAATTGGACAGAAATTTACAGTTTGATCAGTGATACATGAAATTTGATAGAGAATTGTATCCCAGAATTTTCTCACTTTAGGACATTCAATCCACATACGCATATAAGAGCCTCTAGATTTACAACCCCTCCAGAAATCCAGAGAGAATGTTTTAACCATTTTAGATAGTGTTACAGGTGTGAGATACCACCTATGGATGGTTTTCAAAGTATTCTCTCTCACGGATGCTTTACAGGATTTGTATTGGGGTGAAGACCAAACGTGAACCCACACAGTGTCTGAAATCATAGTTTTCAATTCTTCTTGCCTTTCCCATACATGTGTTCCAGGAGATGTTTGTAGATAGCTGCCACTGTACCTTTAGTATGAGAAGAGGAATTCAAACAAAAATTTTCAAAAAAAGAGCAGACATGGAGATTCTCCTGCTGAGGCTAGGTGTGATGCAAAGGAAGCAATTTGGTGTACTTGAAGCCAGGTAATGTTAGGGGGGGTTTCAGACTGCCAGAAATAGTGCAAATTGAGTCCACTTTTAGGGTTAGGGTTAGTGCTAGGGAATCATGGAAATTGTTATTTTTCTGAGACATTGAGTCTTCTCTGTCAGAGAGCTCTAGTGCCACAATAAAATACAGTTCCCATGATTCCCGAGCACTAACCCTAGCCCTAAAAGTGGACTCAATTTGCACTATTTATGGCAGTCTGCAACCCCCCTTAGTTTGTTGTGGGAAGTTTTTGTGGTGTTGGTGGGCTCCCACCAAAGAACAGGTCTAAGGTGCATTAGAGTCCACATCTTCTCAATAACCTTATTAGTAGGAATTGATCATCTAAGTGAGAAAGAGGATGCCAAAAAAAGTTTTTAATGAGAGAGGGGTCCAGAGCTGTGTTTCCATTTATGCCAGATGAGTAGGGAGCTAGATAAAAACAGATTTGATAACCTATTAAGTTTCTATTCTGAAGTTTTAGTGTAGAAGCAAGTAAATTCAGTGAACTTCATACTATAAACTTCTAGATTTACCCATCTGGTAGCACTGTTGTCCTTAATTAATTGAATAGTTTAGCTGAATTGGAAAGCCTGGAAATATAGTGCAATTTCTGGGACTGCCAGACCACCATTCTTGGAAGTGATGTGTATAGTGGATTTGGGAAATCTAGGTCTCTTTTTATTGAAAATAAATTGATCAATTAATTTAATTTTTGTAATTTCTTGAAACTAGATGGGGGAGGAGTCAATGAAACAGGAAAAAGAGCCGAAGGATCTTGAACGCCTTGACTAATGCAATCCTGCCTAGAATGGAAAGATTCAGAGTCTTCCATTCTTTAGATTTACGTAGCATCCATGTGTCGACTGGGTTATGATTTTGGGGTATGAGCTGCTGGATGTCTTTCGTGATGATTATTCCCAAATAGGAAAATCCTGAGAGACAGAGTTGCAAGTCCATTAGGTCCTGCCAGGATTTTTGCTGTTGGTATGAAGTGTTTAGAGCCATTATTGTGGATTTGTTAAAGTTAATTTTTAGACCTAAATAGCTACCAAAGGACTCAATTGTCTATTTTAGAGGCAGAAATAATTCTGAGTGCAATAAAAAAAATCAACACATCATCATCCACTGTACCTTTAGTATGAGAAGAGGAATTCAACCAAAAATTTTCAAAAAAAGAGCAGACATGGAGATTCTCCTGCTGAGGCTAGGTGTGATGCAAAGGAAGCAATTTGGTGTACTTGAAGCCAGGTAATGTTAGGGGGGTTTCAGACTGCCAGAAATAGTGCAAATTGAGTCCACTTTTAGGGTTAGGGTTAGTGCTAGGGAATGATGGAAATTGTTATTTTTCTGTGCAACCTTATGGTGTTGGTTGTTGATGCAAAGGCCAATGATATCAGCATTATGCCAAATCAGGTTAGCCAAGAGCTCTATTGTCAGTACAAATAGGAGGGGTAACAATGGGCATCCTTGTCTGGTGCCCCAGGAAAGTGCAAAAGGTGTTGAGTCAAGGCCATTGACCAACACTGTCACCTCTGATTTCTCATAGATAAGGTGGAGTGCTCCTATGAACCCATCTCCAAAATCCATTTCTTGGAGAACCCCAAAAAGAAATGGCCATTCAAAGGTGCTAAGCAATTTTTTAAGTAAAAGGGGTGCTGCTTAACACTAAAAATAACAATGTCACCCTCTGCAAAGCTTTTTTAAAAAAACAAGAGTGGTGTTGGCAACTTTCCTCCTGACTCCTTCCTTCTTCAAATTTTGAGGCAACTGTTCCCAGCAGAGATCTTTCAGTTCAGCCTTAAAGATTTTGCACACTTTATGACAACTTGTTCTGCTTCTCCAGAGAATTACAATAAAGGAAAGTGTGAGCAGATCAAACTCTTTCATATCCTTTATATTTCCCTTCAACTGCTGTACACTGATATATTTACAGTACTCCAGTTGTGGTGTTTGGTCTCTGGAAAGTGCTTGTTTGGTTTTATTGGGTTCTCATGGGGGGGGATGCAATGATGAGGTGTTCTGTATATTAATGTGACACTGTTTTATTGAGCAAACTGATGCATTATGAAACACAATGTTTAAGGACACAGGACTGCATTCAAAGTCAGTCATATAACTGAAAAATGATACTTTATATTCACATCTTCTGTTTTGTAACCTGACTCATGAAAGTATCTTTTAAAATGCCTATCCCCTTCGGACAGATATTTATGTATCTTATGTTACAATAAACAAGATGTATCTCGTTTAAGGCAGGTATTTGTTCTGTATATTGTAGGTATTGTGGTTGGCCCCTTTTTCATACTTTCTAGATTACTCTTGAGATCACATTACTACAGATCAAGAAGGGAATCATGCACCAGTTGCAGTTCAACAACATCTGGAGGACAACATGATTCTGACCATTTACTATGCTGATGGTGATTCATTTATTCAAGGCAATGCAATATGGATACTGCTGGCAGATGGGAACATGATTTTGATACATCAGCAACTCCCAAATTGGTGCTCTCCACATAGTGTTGGACTATAGCTCCCATTACCCCCCCCCCCAGCATGACCATTGGTCTGTGGGCTCTGGATAGGAAGCTCCATGGCCAGATTGGAAAACTTGATGAGTTGATGGGCAGAGGACCCTTTCCCCAAGTGCTGGGTTACAGTGTTAAAGCTGGAGAGAATGAAGTTTAACTAGCTGAAATACAGTAGGTGACCTTAGGTCAGTCACGATGTCCAAAGTGCTTTTGATGGTTGATGAGAGAATAAATTGATAGTTGGAGAAAATCAGAGATGTAGCTATGGGTGGTGGTGGTGGTGGGGATTTTCCTGCAGTCCCCAAATTTCTAGCATTGCAGAGAATGAGACACATAAAATTATACACACTTAGAACTTTTAGATTTGCTATTTGCATTACCTTGGTAACTTTGCCTAACCCCTGTCTTTGCATGATGAAAATCTATTTCTAAATGCTCAGCTGAACTTTTAAGTTACTACAATGTTAGAAATCTGGGGACTACACAGGAAAATTTCTGTAAATTTATATTCAAGATGTGTCAGATGCAATGATCCTACTACAGTATATAATTTCTGAATCACAGCTTATGTCCATTCTGAAAATAGGAAATAGAATTCTAAAGCAAATAAAAATAGCAGTACCGATTTGAAAATGCAAAACTGTGCAATGTTACAATTCCATAACTAAATGCAAGGTGCTTTTAAAAGCCTTTAATAGATGTGTTGTATGTCCTCAGAAATATAAAGAAAAGCTACTTGAAAGCCACTTGCCCTTTTAAAAACTATAGCGAGAGATCTCTGTGAACACTACAAGCAAAGTCACTGCTACAGGAGATAAATAAAAAAACTGCTTATTATACTTCTATATAAAAGGCCTTTTTGCCCACCCCCAGGAATCTTTGAACAGTCATATAATTAAGAACCTATCGTGTATCAAGTTAATCCAATACAACAACATGAGAGAGTTTGTGCTTTCATTCTGGTTCTGCACAGCCGATACTTCATCATAGTTTCCAGCAATATTTTGTAGGCTTTGCTCTGTCTCCTACTTTTGGAAGGCTTGGAAAGGAAGTGTTGCAATAGTCACATCCTTTTACCTCCAGAATGATTACACACATTTATGACGGGATCATCCACCAATCCTCCTGTAATTAACGTTAACATTTTCCAGCTGGAATACAACTCCTAAAGGTAACCCTTCCTTCCATTCCATTTTTAGTATGACCCTCACCTGAGAGACAATGCATTTAGCTTTGTCCCTTCCCCACTACCCATGTATCCATTCCTCCAGAAGCATGTATTCTTCTTGATTGCTTTATTGTGAAGCCTCGCTCCTCATAAATGTGCCAGAGGTATAGCTGAACCTTATGGGGTGGAATTTGGAGAGGGGTGTCTATCTATTCATTTTCCTGCTCTTTTGCTTTATGGCTGTGCATGAAATGGTCCCGTGGAGAGCAAAGAAGCCAGCCTTGTAACCTTTGCCCATTCAATGTCTTTCACTTGGGTCTAAGGTCTTCCCACCTCCCTCCTCAGCTGCCGTCTGGTTCTCCTGGATGGGAATGATCCCACACTCTCCCCTTCCCTCCCCTCCCGCTATCCTTTCCTTTGGAAACCAAACTACAAACACCTGGCAGACATTCCAAGGAGCGAATCTGCAGTGCACCTCCTGCTCTGTGCAGGCATTTGAGCTGAACCTTGTTTTAGCGATCCCCGAGGGCCCCTCAATCAATAATCCATGTACATTTTATGAGGGCTGGATTACAGGGATTTGCAAAGAGGGTGATTAGGTAATGCTTCAAAGGACACTAACCACCAACACCTGTGTCATTAATAAGGAGGAGAAATAAATAAATAAATAAATAAGCCACAGATTTTAGTCATCATAATTCCAAATTTTGCTAACCTCCACACACCATGAGTTATGACCTTTTCCCACATGGAATAATTTCCAGCAAGTCCATTAGACTTAGGTGGCTGTGACTTCAACATCTGGCTGAGTGATGACTTCTCAAATATGCAGGATGTCATGCGAGGGGGACTCCAAAAATAGGGAACTGTGCAAAAGGACAGCCACAATAATAATGATCCCTTTCAGCTCACACCACCTGCATAATCAGGCTATGTGGAAATGGCTTCCTTTCCTGAATTGTCTCAAGTGACTATCTTCAGGTTAGCTGGAGAGCAAGAGAAAAGAAGGGTTGTCACTCACTGAAAGTCACTGGAGAGGTGGGGGCCATCCATTTCCAGAAGAGGGGACTCCTTTGGGTGGGTCAGAAAGTTTGAAATAACTAGAAAGTCTTTCAATGTTGAGGAAAATGTATCTGATTTGTTGAAGGGTTATAATCCCACTGGAGATGGGTGCACATATGATCTGTCCAGTTTCACATGCATTCAATCAAAGCCAGAGCTTGGGAGAGTTACTTTTCCAAACCACAACTAGCCACCAGCAAAATCGCTAGCTATGATGGCTTGTGGAATTAGTGCGTTGTACCCTTCTCATTCTCTTATATATCCATGCTGCATCATTTTTAAATGCACAAAAATTGCATTTTTCACTGGCATTTCGCATACAATCTCTTCCAGATCTAGGCATACGAGGGAGTATTGTAAAATAATAATTATCACCTGGAAATTATTAAGGTATATTGATGAAATTTTGTCAGGGTCATCATTCATCCCTAAGTACCTGATGTGAGAAAATCAGCTCATTGTGTCTTTCATTTTTGTTACAGGTTGTGCGAGAAGTGACTAAAGTGTAAGATGAAGAAGTATGCGGGGCTATCATAAAATAATAATTATCACTGAGAAGTTATTATGGTATATTGATGAATTTTGTCAGTGTCATCATCACCAAGTGACTTTTTCTTTTCCCAAAAATGAAAAATTTATTGCGGGATCACTGATTTGACAACACAGATGACGTCAATCTTGAAGTGGAAGAGTGGTTTAAGGTGCACTTCTATAATAAAGGTATTCAGAGGATGAAGAAACGCTGAGGAAAATGTATAAATCTGGATGGTGGCTATGTAGAGATAAGTTAACAACTACAAATCAAAACAAACTTTCTGTCAAAAAAAATTAAAGGTGATAATTAAAACGTTACAAACCCCCTTGTATATTTGAAAGCAACTTTATACTATGACATACAGGTTTGGGCCTGTGAAACACATTACAAGATTGGGAGAAGTACTTAATCTTGAAGGTTGACTGTGTTCCAGTCTCCATAGTAGTCTGAGACTTCTGAAAAGCTTTGGTTTACTTAACAGTGTGAACTAAATGAAACTATTCACCCATCTGTAGGTCTGATGCTCTCATCTGACACCCTGGAACCCCCCAGCATAGTAATGTAACAAGGATGGGGCTAGGGAGGTAACATCCATAGAAAAGCACAGACAAGCTTCCAATTCTGGCATCCCAAATGATAATGCATATAGTTAGTGACTGATAGAACATTTTCGACAGTTCATACTTAAGCATGTTTTAAGTCTTAAAGCATAAGTACTTTTATAGTGTGAAAATACTGTAGGGGTTTTTCCCAAAAGCATTGTGCATTTGGGACTGCTCTCCTCACTGTTGTACCTGAGGATGCTGTATAATGCTATATAGCACTATAATGAATGGGGCTGGAAAAGGAGGAGAGATTGGAGGCTGTGAGCAAAGTTTTGACTTCTCTGACAAGCCGCAGTTGGAGGTGGGGATAGCAATCATTTTTCTATAAAAGTGGGGGGGGGGGTAATTTTTTAGGAAAAAGCTGCAGCCTTTCTTGCTTATCAATTCTTTCTCATTCCTAAGTTTTGTCATCTTGGCCACAGACTGGTGTTTTTTGCCCATTACATATTGGCAGGTATGGGGCAGGAAACGAAAGCACCTGAACTTTGCAACCCATCTGTAGTGGAAACAAGGTTGGAGGAGAGAGCTTCCAATGGCAGACCAAATTGAAATTCCTGCCCCTTCTCTTTCTCCCCAGATCACTGGAGATGGACTGGTGTTCCCCCACTCACAGCATGCCCATCGACCATCCCTGACCACTCCAAATCACCAAACAAGCACTATTGAACTTTTGCATGGGAAATCATAGCACAAGGCAGGAAAGGGGGTCATTAACAGATTTTTCATGATATTAAAAAGGGGAACACTTTAAACAAGAAAGAATGGGAAAAGAACAGAACAATAACAGCCTCATGTGGTAATCCTCTTCTGGGGACACTATTATTCAATTGTAATTCTGCTTTACTTGTACGTGCGATAAGGCTCAACATGTGATATGAATTAACAGATTGTAGCAGCTCACCCCCAAGCCACATAGTACATGAAGTGTGTGATTACATTTCATGTGGTGTCTCTTGTCTAAATATGGAGATATGGAGGTTCAGTCAGAATCAAGACCATAGCCATCATACTAAAATTTCCTTCCTCTGCTGTGGCGCCAACAAAAAAAGAGAAGTGCTCTTTGCAAAGAAACTGAGGCCAATGGTAGCCACATCAGCCATTAAATGACAAGACAGTGATAACAATTTTCTAGTGGAGTCAAGAGTTACAGAGTAAAGAAACTACAATTTTTTAATTAGTCGGGATGATTGTGTCATCACACACTTCCCTCAGGCTTTCCAGTTCTTTCTGAGCAACATTGGAATCCTCCTAGTGGCTGTGCATGATAGAGTGGATTTCCTTAGCAAAAGCTTAACTGTTATAATCTATCTCTGTTGTAATATTTTGGAATTTCTTTGTCTGGAATGGGAAGTTCAGGCCCATTAGCTGCTCTTGGTGGAGAGTTAGTTTGTTGATATGAATCAATGTGTTTGTTTGCATTTTATGAATTGTCCTTGGAAGCATGGCTATGGGAACTGTTATCATGAGCAACTGACCACTGCACCAATGGCTAAGAAAAAGGCTATGACTAGAGGTATATCCTCATTACACAATTATAACAATACTGATGGCACTTTGTCATAGCTCCATATATGGAATCTTGATGAGATCCTTAGAATTTTCTGTAGAATTAGAGCTCTCTAGTGGAGGAACCCATATCTCTCACCAAACTATAAATCCCAAGATGCTTTAGCTTGGAGGCATGGCAACTAAAGCAGGGCCAGACTGTTGTCATTGTGCAGTGTAGATACACCCCTGAGCAAAGTGGGGCAACTTCTGGGATACAAAAAGAATGGGTTTTTTTTGTCAAGGATGGTGAATCTGTCCATTTCACTTTCTGCATTCATATGTTTTTCAAGCACAATTTTTTTTCCATCCAGTTTCTGCATCAATGTATGTTTGGGTTTTTAAAAATTCTCTCTCTCTCTCTCTCTCTCACACACACACACACACACACACACACAGCTTTCTCTTTTTCCTAATGAACACCATTTCCTGTAGCATATGGGCTGTTTTAAAAATCAAAGTACTACATCACAACAGTTGCATAAGTATGAAAAATCAAAAGATAATGGGAAGGTTGCATTATGTCACTTTGTATTAAAATGAAAGCATCATCCTTATATTTTGCACCATACTTACTATTAATAAACTATTAATGAATGGGTGAATTTAGTCAGGAAAAGTAATGGCAGATGACGATGATGGGGGGGGGGAGATTACTGTATAAGTCTAGAAATTTTAATCAAAAAATTGCCCCCGAAAACCTGGGTTGATTTATCCATTGGTTAATGTAAGTACTGTACTTTAGCTATCATTTTAAAAAATTAACCATTCCTAATGAAAGGCAAGAGCATAATAATATTTCCTGGAAGCACTGACGTCCCTCTATCCTCTTATCTACCCAGCCTTTAGTTTGAACATAAACAGTTATGCCTGCTGGGATTTTGTAAATTCCTTGGCATTGTTTTCCTTTGATTCATCCTTGACTTATCCATGGGTTATATCAAAATCCATAATTTTGGCCCCCAAACCTGCCATCAATGTATACATGAGGTCAACTTATAGTTGAGTATATGTGGTACTTAAGCATGGGGGGGTTTCATAATTATAAAATTATGAATAGTCTGACCAAAAGAGATGGAGGGAAAATATTTTCCCTCTAGCAATAGATTCAGAAGAAGCAAAACACATCATTACTTCTCTCATAATTCACTTGTTCCAGAAGGTTATGCATTAGCCAATATTAGTAAGCAATGCAACACTTTGGAGCAGGAACCTGGATTATACAGGTCTAGACTCCAGACTCTTTCCACACTTAGATGAGAATGGAACTAATTGTGAAGCTTCATGCACTAAAAGAAAGAACTATTAATCTTCTACAATGTGTTTCTGGAATAAAATGCTATTAAACTCTTTGACTGTCTAGTCCAAGCAATATATTTTAGGAATTTGTTTATTTTCCTTGAGTTGACTTGGCTTCATGAATCACAAGGCCTGCAAAATGGTAATTTTCCAAGACTTCTAGGTTTGATATTATCTTAGCTTAGAAACTGCTTAAGCACTCTTGCTTCAGCCCATCTATTTTAGAAAATATGCAGAATACAGACTTTATAGACTAATGGCCTGGGGCCAGCTTACATAAGAGATCACTAGTTCCATCCCTGCATTCAGTTTTAAGGCCCACTGGCAATGCTTTCTTTGCATGTTTGCTAAGAGATAAATCCCACTATGTTAAATGGGGGGTTTGGGGGTGGGAGGGGTGCATTTAAACCTGATCTAAGATATTTTGCTGCCTGAGGAAAAGTTTGTTTTCAGGCACAATTCAAAATGTATTCTCTGAAGATGCTAGCCACAGATGCTGGTGAAATGTCAGAAAGAAACTCTTCTAGAACCTGGCCACACAGCCCAAAAAACTCACAAAAAACTATACAATTCAAAATGCTGGTTATGATCTATAAAGTCCGACATGACTTGGGTCCAGACTATCTGAAAGACTATGTATTCTGCCTGCCCCCGCCCCCATACAAACCTGCCAGAGTTTTACAATCTTCAGGGGAAGGCTTTCTCTCATTCCCACCATTGTCAAAAGGAAATAATAGTGCCACTCTATTCTGCTTTTGTCAGTCCATATCTGGAATACTGTGCCCGCTTCTGGGCACTACAATTCAAAAAGTACATTGACAAGCTGGAGCATGTTCAGAGGAGGGCAACCAAAATGGTGAAGGGTATGGAAACCATGCCATATGAGGAGAGACTTAGGGAGCTTGGTATGTTTAGCCTGGAGAAGAGATGGTTAAGAGATGATATGATAGCCCTGGTTAAGTATTTGAAGGGATGTCATATTGAGGATGGATCAAGCTTGTTAGGACCCAGAACAATGGATGCAAACTACAGGAAAAGAGATTCCATCTCAACATTAGGAGGAACTTCTTGACAGTGAGAGCTGTTCGACAGTGGAACACACTCCCTCAGAGAGTGGTGGAGTCTCCTCCTTTGGAGATCTTTAAACAGAGGCTGGATGGCCATCTGTTCAGGATGCTTTGATTGTGAGTTTCTGCATGGCAGGGGGTTGGACTGGATGGCCCTTGTGGTTTCTTCCAACTCTATGATTCTACGAAATTCTTTTCAGTCACTGCTCCCTGGAACACCCTTCTATAGGGTGGCCCTCTACCTGCTCTCCTTTTGCTGGCAGGCAAAGACATTTTGTTCAAGCAGGCTTTTAATATGCAATCATTCTCAGGGAGTCATTTTACGGGGTGGTGGTGTTGTTGTTCTGTGTTTCTTTACATTTTTAGCTTTTGTATTTTTAATGTAATTTTAGATTATTTAAATGAAATGATTGTAGTTGTTTTTTTTAATTTTTATTGATATGTTTTTCACCAATTTTTATCTCTGAGCCACCATGGTTCCCACTCCAGGAGAAAGGAGACCTATTAAATTAATTAATTAATTAATTAATAGTCCAATGCTCAAACTATTACACCAAGCTGGCTCTCTAATATAATAATCCCCTCCCACACTGTCATCTGCTTCTCATTTTGTGTCATATCTTAATTAGATTGTATACCTAAAGACATGGAACTAGATTTTCTTGGTTGGTCTTTACTTGTAAAGCACCATGTACAGTGATGGTGCTATAGTAATAATAATTTGATTCTATTTTAATGTTGATCTTTTCTATATTTATATTATACTCATTTTTACAGCTGCATCTGCACTGCAGAAATGATGCAGTTTGACACCATATTAATTGCCATGGCTCCATGCTATGGAATCCTGGGATTTGTAAGGTATTGTAGCAGTATATCACAAAAATACAAATCCCAGAATCCCATAGCATGAAGCCAAAGGAGTTAAAGTGGTATCAAACTGTATTATTTCTGCAGTGCAGGTGCAGCCTAAGCTACATTGAGTCCCAGTATGGCAGAAAACAGATAATAAAAAGGAAAACCACCACTAGCACCAGCATGCATGCACATTTGGTTGATAAATTTTACCAGTGATAAGGTGGTGGTGTGCACTCATGACTGTAAAGTTAAGCTCTGTCTTCTTGGTGTAGGAATTCACCCTAGGTATCCTCAAGAACTAGAGGAAGACATTTTTATTCAAAATATTTTTGGGAGAAGAGGAATAAGAGGGGCTGATTATGTAGATCAGGAAGTTGTTACATGCCTTGTGTATGCTATATACTCAAGGCAACAAAATACAATTTAATTATTCATGCTAGAAAGAAAAGCTTAATGAAAGTATCATTTTGAATGACAAATGCTAGAACCCCCCCTAGCCAGTATAGCCAATATGTTTTTAACCAACAAAGAGGTGCCTTATTGAAGCTGACTCATGATAAAGAAAGTGAAGAAAACTACTTTCTCATAGAGCTCATTATATATCCAAGCTCTATGAGAAAGTAGTTTACTTTCTTTATCATGAGTCAGCTTCAATAAGGCACCTCTTTGTTGGTTAAAAACATTTTCTGTTTAAATCAGTCCTAAAAGGGGCTGCAAGAAACGATTAGCAATTTCCACTTTAAAACTAATCTGAGGAAAAAATGAGCTTAGGCTTTGGGCCATGTACATGGAATAAGCAATCTGTTTGAGACATATTTAAAGACTTCTAAAAGACACCTCTGAATAAAACAGGCACTCTTCAGGAAGCCTGTCACTGAACTGGAATCATCCTGTGGTTTCAAAGAAACATGTGTTCCAAGCAAACATTATGCATCAGTTTACAACTAGAAGAGTCCAGCAGGTAATTGGTTTCGTTCACTTTCTCAAACGGCAAGTGCACCTCCTTGCAGTTACAACAGCTGTTTCCTTTGTTCTTTGCTCCCTTCCCCCACTTTTGTTCATTTGTTCTTTTATACTTAAAAAAAAAAAAGAATCTGGCTTTCCTATTTGTAATGGCTTCTCCTTGTCTGCTTGGTCTAGCAAGCAAAAAGTGAAGGTCAAACAGCATGATATTTCCAATGACCCAGACAAAAGTTTGAGTTGGATCCTTAGGTTGCACCTGAATGACAGTAAATTCATCAACTTTCATTATTGCTTCATGTATTTTTGAAAGAGAACAGATTGCCTGTTTGGCTGTAACACAGATGCTAAAATCTCTTTCTTTTTAGACCTAATATTCAGCATCTCTTCAGCAACAAGCACACCAGTGTTGAAAGCAGGCAAGAACAAGCTGACATGAAATATTGGCAAAACATTTCTCTGACTTTCCTTTGTTATAGCTTGGAATGACAAGTTCAGAAATGGATAGGAATTTTGGTTGCTCATTTGCAAAGAACTTTCCAAAAATCACAGATTTATTTGCCAATTTGGTGGAAAGAATATGCGATTTTAATGATTTTTTAAAAACCTAAACCTACAGCTTCACCCATCCAGTGAAAGGGTGTTTAATATTCAGTTCTACAAAGTCTGGGATTGAATCTGGGGTTTATCACACTGTCCTTTTCTGTCCTTCCCTCCCAAGCTAGGCATGGGCTGAAACCTTTTAAACACAGATATTATCACATGCCTCTGTGCCCAGGCAGGAGGCATCCTGTACCCAATCATGGCATCCTGTATCCAATCCAGACTTCTCCCACACTTTTTTGAAAGAATGGGATTTTCCCATTCTTTGCAAAGTACGGGAGAGGTCCAGGTCGGGTACAGGATGCCATGAACAGGTACGGGATGCCTCCTGCCTGGGCACTGAGGCATACAACAAAATCCATGTTTAAAAGGTTTCAGCCCGCACCTAGCTCAGGAGGGAAAGACGGAAAAGGGCAGTGCAATAAACTCCTATAATATGTTCTTCAACCATACTGGCTGCCTTGAATCCCAGTTTGAGAAACCCAGTGAATGAATAAATATCTCAAATCAGGTTGTCATCTCTTTTTTCTGAGAAGCTCCTCATATTTGACATATATGTGGCAAGGAAATACAACATGATCTGCTTTTAGGGAATAGCTTTACCTACTGAATTTAGTCAGTGCGGATGGGGAGAATTTCATTTAATTCACTTTTGTAAGAATTTTTAATAATTTGTGGATTTCTTTATAAAATGTATGGGAGCAACTTCACTTTTTTTTTAAAAAAAAAAAACTTAAATGTGGGAGAAACCAAAAACGACAGATTCCATTACCAGAATTAGCATAACATAGTGGTTTGAGCATTGTACTATGACTCTAGAGACCATGTTTGAATCTCTACTCAGCCCTGAAAACTCACTGGATGACCTTAGGCAAGTCATCCTCTCTCAGCCTCAGAGGGAGGCAAAGGCACAAAACCCCCAAAAACCATCTCCGAACAAATTTTTCCGATAAAACCCCATAATAGGTCTACCTTTAGGGATACCATAAGTTGGAAATGATTTGCAGGCACACAATAATCCATGACTAAATAAGTCTCAATCTGTTCTGTTTCACATTCATGTATATTCATTCACATTTGTTTTGTCCCATTTCCACATTAATTAACAATTTTTAAACCATCCCATGATATTTTAAATGCTTTTCCCCTCAAAATACACATTTTGTAAAAATTTTGTTACCTCGGTCTGGAGCCATGAAGTGTGTTGGGAAGTAGAATTCAGGCACAGCACTGAAAAGTTACAGTTTTGGTCTACAACTTCTTGCTATGGGATTCTGAGTTATAGTCCAAACAAGTGACTTCTCCAAGTTCTCTATATTTGCAAATACAAAATCATGTGGATTTTTCAGTTCCAAACTGCATGTTGCTCTAACAGGTGCAGATCAGACCACTTTTGTATCAGAATTCACAAAGACCAAATTTCTCAAGAATCCCAATTAAGTTTAGAGTGCTGATATAAAACTGTGGGGAATTTGGTGAACATATGTAACCTGTTCCATCAGTGCTGAATGCTCATGTAATATTACAGATAAGATCATTCCTCTTATCATCTTTATGCTTCATGCAGTTAATAAGACTGATGATTCATCCCAACATAAGGAAGAGTATGTTTCAACTTCCTCAGGGGATCCAGGTTTATCAGGTCAGAAACCTGAGATACATTTCCACCACACATATATTTTCCCCCATTGGCAAGAATTTTTCTGAAAGATAAGTGGGACTAAATCTGTGGTAAGAACACAGTAACTTTGATGTATCCAAATCAGCACTTCCCTAGCTCTCCTGGCATTTGCTACATATATAATAGCATGGAATGACAGTTCTTTCAGATTCTGGTTGCTAAGTACCATCACTATTGTGGCCAAAATGACTCCAAAATGACTCCAGGGAGGTGTCAGCAGACTTGGAAGAACTCTGTGATTTGTAGAACAAGCACAGTTGCCGGGGCGGGGGGGGGGTGCTAAGTGGACAAGAGCCTGAAATGTACTTAGGCTGCTGCCACACTGCAAAATTAATGCAGTTTGACACTGCTTTAACTGCTGCATCCTGTGGAATCCTGAAATCTGTATTTTGTTGTGGCACCAGAGCTCTTTGATAGAGAAAACTATATAAATCAAGAAAATACAAATCTCAGAATGCCATAGCGTTGAGCCATGGTCATTAAAGAGGTATCAAAGTGCAGTGTAGATGCAGCCTAAGTGGCCATGAAGTGCTGAACAACCAGGGAGCTGGAGTGGAGTGGCTAGAATTCTGAACAGCATTACTCCCCATGGCAAATTTTTGTTGTAAGTCTTGCTTGTATAACTTACTTCTTAAAGCCAAACAAATAATGCAAGAAACATTTGATTGGAATTCATGTTTCTTCATTTAAAACACACGCAAGAAGGAAGAAGGAGCTACCAGACTTAGGACTCAAAGCATGTGCTACTACCTCCTTCTCTCATGGTAAAGGCCTGGTGGAAATCACATCCAGGCCACTGAAGCTATTATTCATCCTGAGAAAGAAGCCGAGCCATCATTTGCATTTTGGAGGCAGTGTTTGAAGGACTAGAGTATGGGAAGATGAGTATAGACACTGAGGTCCATCCCCTATGCCTTGGTTTAAAAAAAACAATCACTTTTTTTGTATTAGCTAGTTTGACTGCGGTCCAAAACACACTGCAGAAATAATCCAGTTTGAGACCACTTTAATTGCCCTAGTTCAATGTTAGGGAATTCTGGGAACTGTAATTTATTGTGGCATTGACCAGAGAAGGCTAAATGCCTCACAAATTTGGAATCTCACACGTAGACTCTCTAGACTCATCACTTTATGGATCAGCAAAGTGATGATGGAAGGGCTAGAGGTAAGGCACACCACTACTCATGGGCTAATTTAAATCTAAATGAAAATGCCTAAATAGGGCTATATCACTCTTTCTATATAAACTTCCTCATGTAGATGTCATAAAAACAGAGGAGTGATATGACATTTATTATCATAGAGATTTAGGTTGTCTATCAATTTCTTACCTAATTTGGCTGAAGTAAATCCCAAAGTACAAGGGCTGGAATTCTACATCCTCTTACAAGAGAGGAAGTCCCACTAAATTCAGTAGGAGTGACAGATGTGTAAACATCCTTAGATTTCTCCTGTGGCATGTGTTGTAGGTTATATGAAGATGGCACCATGTCTTGTTTTCTTGAGGAACCCAAAGTTTTCCTTGCAGAAGTGAAATTAGATATTTCTTTTTTAAAATATTTTAACAAAATGAGAGGTTTTAAAGTCAGTCGAACAAAATCTGGATCTTACGATAATGGATACAATAAGACTATCCATTTAGTAAACAGGGAAGTAGTTCCCAAATTATATAAAAATGCATGATTGGGTATCATAGGTATCTCCCTAATGATGTTAACTTGGTTAAAAATAATATTTATCTTTTTATAGCAAAAGATTTCTGAAATTATTGAAAAATGCATTCTTACCTGGTAGGACTGCAGTGATGGTTAAAATGAGCGTTTGTCTCAGTTTCTCTCCCCTGCCACCCTCCTCCCCCCAAAATATGACTAGAAAACTACTAGAAGAAGAAAAAACCTGATTCAATATTTTAAAAATATATTTGTTTGGAAATATAAGACTGAAAAGATCAAAGAAAAGATTAGAAAATTATTGATGGATGGGTGGCATCACATGAGGCAATAAATTGGAATTAAAGCAAGATTTTAGTATATTTGACAAGTACTTATCACACAATGGGCATTTGCAGACTGCTAGAAATAATGCAGCTTGAGTCCACTTGAACTGCCCTGGCTCAGTGCTAGGGAATCATGGAATTATAGTTTTTTCTGAAACATTGAGCCTTCTCTGTCAGAGAGCTCTGGTGCCACAATAAACTACAGTTCCCATGATTCGTAGCACTGAGCCAGGGCAGTTCAAGTGGACTAAAGCTGCATTATTTCTGGCAGTCTGCAAAGGCCCAATGTGATATCTATTAAGTTGCTATTTTGCATTACCTTTGTTTCTGTAGTGCACCTTTTCATTAACATGGAAAACCCATCTATAGGCTTCTAATATTACTTCTATTCTATTAGTCCCTTAGTGCAATAGATCCTTTCTGAAGCAGTAATGATTGACGATAGTCATGTGACATGAAGGGGGTGATTCTCTTCCTCTCTCCCTCCCCCTCACTATTCCCAAGCAAGCTGTTGTTTTTACTCCATGCCTTCTATTTTTTTTAATTTATATTTTTGATGTGATTGCATGATTGCATAATTACAGCAAAAATAAAAAATAAAAGGAACAGGGTACAAATAATCTCGGCAAAGTTATGCATGTGCAGAAATGCATGGAAGGAGGGATTACAGAGTCAGTGCAGAAGAGGCCAAGGATTGCCAAAACAGCGCACTCATGCAATTGCAGAGAAATGTGATACTGAATGTTTTCAAACTGGTATGTTCCCATTTTCTTCACTAATGTGATTGTTGCAAGAAAAAAAAAGCTGGTGTGATAAAGTCCAATAAAGAACAGTCAGCCCTCTGTATCCACAGATTCTTTATCCATGGATTCAACTATCCACGGTTTGAAAAAATTCAAAAAAATATAAATTCCAAAAAACAAACCTTAATTTTACCATTTTATATAAGGGACATTATTTTAATATGCCACGGTGTATAATGGGACTTGAGCATCCACGGATTTTGGTATCCACAGGAGGTCCTGGAACCAAACCTCAACGGATACCAAGTGCCTACTGTAATTTTGACCTCTTTATGTCAAAGGCAGAAGATAAACCAAGATCCCAGCTGTTGGAATACAAATCAGTTGAGACTGACTATTGGAAAGAGTAAATGATTGGGATGATTATTTGAAGAGAGTTATTTGAAGAGAAAATAGTATTTCTAAGTCTCTCCTTGTGTATCTCCTATGAAGTCCCTCAAATCTACCATTTAAGATTTCAAAGTTGCATATTTGGGAGAGAGCAAATATGAACAAGAACCATGATGTTGCTATATCACAATGTTTTTAATTTCATGAAAGTAAAACTACAATGCAAGATCTTCTGCCAACATCATCCCAATATTTTCAGATGAGGACTCTGGTTCAGAAAGTGCAGAGAAACCATGCAGCAGCTTTTCTACAAGCCTGCCTTGTTAACTCACAAACATGCAAAGGGCTGTTGACAAAGATATATACTATTTTGAAGAATATTATTCTTCAATTGGTACAGTTGGTGGATATGCCTCCACCCTATAATGGCCCAAATTAGTCAGTTATGGATCCAGAGCATGGTTTCTGAAAATTTAATCTTTAACCGATGTTTAATCCTTAAGAGATCTTTTAGTAGATGGAATACTGTAAAGCTCTATCAAGAGAGATGTACTTGCCCCCTCCTAACATGGCTATTTGGAAGAATATCTCACCATTTGACAACAAATTCAACAATAAAGTTTCAGGGGAATGATTCAATGATGCTGATAACAACAACCACAACCATCGAGACTGCATATTTAAGTGGGAAAATATTTCTAAACTAGTGTGACCATCTCTTCAAATTACACATCGGTATTTTTTAAAATAAATCAGTGCAGACTTTCTGCACATTTGGGAAACGGTGATGGAATCCAGGAAAGGATAATAGATGAAACATCCAGTATACCAAATGCATTATGAGTACATGTGTTTGAGAAATCAGCAAGAAAAGAAAAGAAAGACTGAAATCCTGTGCATGTCTATGCCAATTTGTCTTACTGAGTTCAGTGGGCTGTTTTGTTGTTGTGTGCCTTCAAGTCATTTCCAACTTATGGCAACCAATTGGGTTTTCTTAGCAAGATTTGTTCAAAGGAGATTTGCTATTGCCTTCCCCTGAAGCTGAGAGCATGTGACTTGCCCAACATCACCCAGTCCCAGTGGGTTTCATGGGTGATCTGGGATTTGAACTCTGATCTCCAGAGTTGTAGGATTTGAACTCTGATCTCCAGAGTTGTAGTCCAACACTCAAACCACTACACAATGGTGGCTCTCATCACAGGTAAATTAGCATAAGATTATAGCTGAAGTGTTGGTGAAAACATATTGACAAGGACAAGGCTGCTTTGGGAGGGGAATGTAATCTCCATCTATTAAACAGATGGTAGCTTTACATTTTTTCCTACTGCTTCTTAGTTTGCCTGTTCTTCCTCATTAATAACTTCTTCTACCTTGACTCCGATATTGCTTGGCCACATGTGTCCTAGTTTCCATCTGTGAAAAGTTGAGGGGTTTGAGGAGGGGACTCTCCCAGCACAGGGAGAGGTTTTGTTTCAAAACCATAAGTGACTTCCAATGGCCCTAGTGACTATGAAATTCTGGAAAGTGGAACCATCAAATACAACTGTTTTACTTCCTACTACATCCTTTCACTGATCACTGATAGTTTCACATTGATGGGCAGCTAAGGCTGTTTAAAAAAAAAACTTGTCTGTTTTGATCTGTGCTATGACTGGCAAATATTTGCTTTTAAGTATTTTAAAAAATTAAGCATTTTTAGAGACAGATATAGACCCATCAAAAATCAAGCCCTCCTAGTACCTCAGTGAATGGAAGAGATAAATGTTGGCCAAGAATCAACTTTGCCCTTATGAAAAGTGTCCTGGGATCTTTAACATCCATATGGAGTAGGCAAAACATCAACTCTTGCAGCCTCCCCTGAAAAGCTAACACACAACGTGTGCCTCAATAAAGCTTGGGTTATTTACCTTTAAAGGATAAATAACAGACATTAACCCTGCTCAGGGTTCAACTAGTGGTTATTGAAACTCCAAGAACATCACATGTAGCTTTAGGCACTAAGCCTGCATGTCATGTCTAACTAAGGGAAATGTCCCCTAGCTTATCTTCTTATATTTCCCCTTTGCAGCCTTTATCCTAGATTAATTTATTTGTTGAATGCTCGCACAGTACATGGTTTACATTTCCACTAGTTAGAGAAACACAGCTGGATTAATAGCTATGGTTTGGAACAGCTACCACAAATTAAGACCAGGTTTAGGAAATTTTTCTGCTGTGAGGTACACCAGAAGTAGTGGCTTGTTTCTTATCAGGGCTAACACCTTACCCAGAAGCCAGAGAGTCTAGATCAGAGCTCAGAAAAGTTACTTGCTTTGATTATAACTTCCAAAATCCCCCAGCTAGACCTTGTTGCACAAATAATTAGGTATTTATTCTAGGTCAGAAGTTAACAGGCGAGAACTTGGGGAGTGTGGAAAGGGAGTATGGAAGTAACAACTCTTGCCTACAGGTAACAGAAATTAAATGTGATTTATTCATTTATTTATCTAGACTCCTGCATCTTCTTGGCCCCTCATATGCTTTGCATGCACTGTTCTCCCAATATTGGGTGGGCAAAAAAGCAGTCTTTTCTCTAGTCCTAGCAAGTTCAAGTAGGGATAGGTGAGAAATTCATTTCTCTTTGTGATAAAATCCACACATTTATTCATATTTGGGATAGAAAGAACATAAGATTTTCAAAATTTGAATGAGAGAGAAGCTGAACTCATCCATCCAGGTCCAGAGCTTTGAGTGCTTAACACTCATACATACATCAATAACAATCGACCTCTTGGGAGAGTGAAAAGGGCACTGAAATGTTAGAACTCAATGGGTGTTGGTTGAATATTTAAGACAGAGAGTTTGAAAACTGGTATTCAACAGTTGATGGGTGTTAGTTGGAGTGTGGTTATTGCAGGGTGTGGTGGTTGGACAGCATAGGATCAACATTGTTTGTTGTTGTGTAGACATGATGGTGAATTTAGAACAGTAATATCTAGGTCGGAATATGAGGCAGGAATATCATAGGATAAGAAGCCATAAAATAAAAGGAAGAATTGGACTGAAACTGCATTAATTTGTATACAAAGTATTCTTGCTATTTTAGTTCTGTTATAAAGTTGTTTGTTATACACACAGAGAGAGAAAAAGAGAGAACACTCTTCACTGGCTAAACCAGTTGTAAAAATGTTTTCAGATGCATAGTAACTATGGTAGCAGGAAAAATGTAAGGAGAATTTAAAACAGAGACGAGAGGCCCAGCTCATAGCTGTAAGCTTTATGCAGCGAGAAAGCATTACAGGAGACTTGAGACTAGTCCTGAGGTTAGAGATAAATAACATTATTGCTAAGGGAACATAAAAAGTAATCCCTGAACAGCAGTGTTATTTTAGTTAGAGAAGAAAAATAAAACTTTCCAATATCCTCACTCTACTGACAGAAATGGCTTAGTGAAAGTGTGACCTAGACCTCCTTGAGTATATATGTAGTAGAAAAGTAAGGAAGAATTTGTATTAAATAAAATAGGGTGTATACACACTGTAATATTATGGGGCTAAGCAGATGGAGCAAAGCGCTGTCTTCAGAGCAAGGAAGGGGAGGAACAGCCACACACTGGGCGCCCCAACCCCTTCCCGAAAACGTCCTCAGAGCAGCTGGCCCTCCGCATGGCCGGGGCTCTGAGGATGCCTTTCCGCTGCAGCGGCCACACGCGCTGCAGCGGAAAAGCCGCCGAAGGTGCGCCAGCAGCCTTTTGCGGCGCACCTTCAGCGATTTGTGGAAGGAGCGCTATTTTAGCGCTCCTTCCAGGGGCGGCGAAGCTGCATCGCGGGGCCGAGGTGTGCGGATACCTCAGCCCCGCGGTGCAGCTTCCTGGAGCGGCCCCATGCCACCCGTCTGCTTCCCCCCTATGGCAGTTTGATACCACTTTAACTGCCCTGGATCTCCCTATGGAATGCTGGAATCTGCAGTTTAGAGGGAGAGTCAGAAGTTTGTAGTGCCCTTCCTTGAACTACATCATTATAGTTCTCTGGCAAAGAATTCTTGGCCTCACACGAAATATAAATCCCAGGATTCCAAGCTATGCAGTTTAAATGGTATCAAAGTACTATAATTATGCAGTATGGATATACCCAGAGATAGATAAGCAGCAAAGGACCTTCTTCAAGTAAGCTTGAAACAGAAAGCCAGAGAAAGTCAACTGGAACAAGGCAAGGCCTTCTTGAAAGCCCTTCCTTGCTATGGTCTAATCTGCACTGCAAAAATAATGCAGTCTGACACTACTTTAATTGTCATGGCTTAATGCTATGGAATCCTGGGATTTGTAGTTTGTTGTGGCACCAGAGCTCTCTAACAGTGAAGGCTAAATATGAAGATTATCGTATCATGATTAAAAACAGCTTACCTGAGCTGGCTTAAAATTAGAAGCGGGCGGCATCCTGATATTATCAGATGCATTTAGCAACTGAAATCACTGCCCGGGTGCAGCCCGGCTCCATTGTCACTCAAAGGGGTGCTCCTTGCACCTCTTTTCGAAGCTGGAAGTTTTCTGGCTTGAAAAAATGGCTGCCAGAGCACCGCTCTGAGAGGCAATGGAGCTGAACTGCACCCGGGCAGCAATTTTGGCAGCTAAATGCATCAGATATCAGGATGCTGCCTGCTTCTAATTTTAAGACAATTCAAGTAAACCGGTTTTAATCATGATGCTATAATCTCTTAAATCACAAAATTACAAATCCCAGAATCCCATAGCCATGAGCCATGGCAGTTAAAGCAGTGTCAAACTGAATTATTTCTGCCGTGCAGATCAGACCTTATGAGATGACAGTTTCAAACAGAAGTCCAACAAGAGTGACATAAGTCCAATTGCCAAAGTATGTCTTCAAAGCTGATCTGACCAGTTTGAATGGCAGTTGGCTTAAAGTTTTTATTTACTCAACTGTTGCCTGAAACAGACCACCATGTCCGTACAAACCCAAGGCATTAAAAGCTTTAATTTCCCAATGGCTAAAGGGCCTGAGAATATTTTCTTTGAGCTACTTACAAATCCAAAGTGAAGCTCAATTTCAGTAGCCTCAACCCCCATCCCTTAGGGTTGCCAGAGTAAAAATTGGTGGGAAGGAATTTTTAGCAATGTTGCTTTTCACACAACCAGGTAGCAAACAACACCTCCTGAAATTCCTTCTTCTGCACAACCATCACCTGTTTTCTCTCTAGGAACTCTAGTCATACATACTCTTCCAAGCTTGGGTTCATTCCACCAACCTAAAGCCTTATTTGAAGAGGTGCTGTAAGAGAAACAACCTTACTAATCCAGGGTTGGAATATGGGCACAAAACTGGGGCAATATCAGAAAGGAAAGAATGACATTTTCCTGGGCCCCAGCATATTTGGCTTGCCCAGCCTGGATGGTACTAAATTGTTTGTGTGCAACAAATTGGAGAGACCTTTCAACAGTTGGTAGATCATCCTGGGCAGTTTACATTTGCTAAATGTGTTGTCCTGTCTGCAGCTGTTGAAATATCAGGTTTCAGGATCACTTGCTCTGGCTGAGTGTACAGGAACTTGCTTGTCAGACAAAAAAGCCAGTAATTACTCCTTACTCATCTACACCTTTCCTGTCTGCCCCCTAATTGAGGGCTAACAGCCTTTGTCTCACTGTTTGCAACACAGATTTCTGGGCAATTACTGCAACATCTGGCTGAGTAATATTAGCCACATAACCCTATTTGCTCTAGTGGTGATGCTAGATATAGTGCATTTTCAGTAAATTAATTTCATTGAGGGTAGGCTCATTCAGTTCCGAACTTCAGGTGTTGCTCTAGAGATAGCCGTGCACAGCAAAGTGGTCAGTACAGTAAGATTTTTTTTATTCCAGTGGAAAACCAGAATTTTGAATTTTTATTTTTGAACTCCAGTTCCTCGAATCAGGAGTTGGCAGTTCCAAAACAACTTTTCCAAATTATGTGAACACCCTCATTTACACAGTGTACCAATCAGAAAAGGAGTTAGACAAGGCTGCATTCTATTACCCTATCCATTCAACCTGTATGCAGAAAATATCATACACAGAGCAGGCTTAGACATGGAGGAAGAAAGAGTAAAGATCAGAGGAAGGAATATCAACAATTTAAGCTATGCAGACAGCATCATATTACTAGCAGAAAACACCAAAGACTTGAATTAATTAATGTAGAATATCAGAGAGGAAGATGCTAAGGCAGGTTTGCTGTTGAGCACTTAGAAAAAAAAAATCAAAGAGGAACTACAGCAATTCAATATAGACAAGGAAATTGAAATAGTTAAAGATTTCCTATACCTTAGATCAATCATTTATCAAAATGGGGATTGCAGAAAGGAAATCCGAAGACTAGATTAGGAAGGGCTGGGAAGGGCAGCTATGAAAGAACTAGACAAGATCATAAAATGCAAAGATATTAAGCTGAATACCAATGTTAGGGTCATCCAAGACATCATATTATCCATCACCATCTGAAAGCTGGACAGTGAAGAAAGTGAATAAAAAGAAACCAACTAATTTGAGATGTGATGGTGGAGAAGACTGCTAAGGATACTGTGGACAGCCAAAAAGACAAACAAATGGGTCCAAGAACAGATCAAGCCTGAATTCTCACTGGGAGCCAAGATGACTAAACTGAGGTTGTCTTACTTCAGCCACATCATAAGAAGAGATGACTCCCTGGAAAAGGCAATAAAGGGCCTCTACAGACGTGCCCTTTGGGCCATCCTGGAGGCAGGGATGAGGAGGGGCAGCTGCACACCGGCCACCTCAAACCCTACCTGAAGACGTCCTGGCACCACACGCCATTACGCACAGTGCATGGTGTTAGGACGTCCTTCCTGCACAGCCTTTTGATGCGCTGTGCCAGAAGGGGTGCCAAAGAGCCATGCGGTGGTTCTTAGGGCATCCTTTTGCCAGCTCTGAAGGAAGCGGCATTTTGTCACTCTTTTACGGGCCAGCAAAAGGGAGGATTAGGGCCAATGCATCCACCAGCCTTGGCCCTGATCCTCCATTTCCCAGGGCGGCCCAAGGCCGCCCGTCTGCATCCCTCCAAAGTTAGGAAAGGTGGAGGGCAGTAGAAAGTGTTATGGTTTGTTTGAGTTACACAGCAGATTCATCCCCAAACCCATGTGCTGAAGCAGACTTCTTAAACCAGATTTGAAGATGAGTATATTTACTTCACAGGTAGCAATAGCAAAGCAAGAAGAAAATCAACATGTGCTTTATAGACTATAACAAAGCCTTTGACTGCATAGATCATGAAAGGCAATGGAACACACTTAAAGATATGGGAGTGCCAATACATCTGATAGTCCTAATGAGGAATATGTACTCAGGACAAGAGGCTACTGTCAGAACAGAACACTGAGAAACAGAATGGTTCCCAATTGGCAAAGGCAGGCTTGGACATGGAAGAGGGAGATATGCTGACGACACCATAATACTAACAGAAAACCACACAAACCTGGAAAAACTACTAAGGAAATCAAAGAAGAAAGTGGAAAGGCAACCTTACTGTTGAACATAAAGAAAACAAAAATAATGACCACAGAGAACTTCCACACATTCAAACTAGACAATGAGGAAATAGAAATAGTAAGAGTTCTCATATCTGGGATCAAACATTGATTGAACAAGGACTGCAGCCAGGAAATCAGGAGAAGATTAAGAATGGGGAGGGTGGCTATGAAAGAACTAGAAAAGATCCTAAAATGCAAAGACATACAACTCAGCACAAAAGTCAGAATCATACAAACCATTGTATTCCCTATTACCATGTATGGATGTGAGAGCTGGACAGTCAAGAAAGATGATAGAAGGAAAATCAACGCATTTCAGATAATGTAGTGCTGGAGAAGAGTGCTGAGGATCCCATGGACAGCCAAAAGGACAAATAAATGGGTCCTAGAGCAGATCAAGCCAGAGATATCCCTAGAAGCCAAGATGACAAGACTGGACACATCATGAGAAGGCATGAATCATTGGAAAAGACAATAATGTTAGAAAAGGTGGAGGGAAGTGAAAAGAGAGAAAGGCCACATGCTAGATGGATGGACTTTATTAAAAAGACCATGAATAAGAGTTTGCAGGCACTAGGCAGATCAGTAGAGGACAGGAGGGCCTGGAGATGTCTCATCCATAGGATCGCCATGGGTCGAGATCAATGCAAAGGCAGTTAACAAGTCTCTTTCTCTTAAGTGTGTCCAAGAGAAATTGAGGTTAGTCCTTTAAATTTAGTCCTATAGTTCCATAGTTGCATTGCAGAAACGATAGTCCTTGAATTGTCTGTCTTTAAGCATACCTCCATGCACAACTTCCTGGAAAGCTTCTCTCTTAAAGCAACATAAACTCCTAAATACAGTGGTACCTCTACTTATGAAATTAATTCGTTCTGACAGCCATTTCGTAAGTAGAAAATTTCGTAAGTAGAAGCAAATTTAACATTGAAATGCCCTAATCCATTCCAGGCCCCCAGATTCAAGCTACAACTCAATACAAATGTATAATACAGCGTTATTTCGTTAAGTATCTCTAATACAAACATGTTACATTACCCTTTTCTGCATCGCCAAAAATACAATCCTGGAGATCAGAAGCCACAAATATCAGAAGCCAAAAAGCCACAAGCCACAAGTCCTACCTTCCTGGATCTCAGAAGCCACCAATTTCGCTAGCCACACTTCCTCTCGACTTTCCCAAGTCCAAACAGTGCTGCCTAGCTGAATTTCGCTAGGCAAATACTTCCTCTTTCGCTAGCCAATACAGTGCTGCTTTGCTAGATTTCGCTGACCAATGGCATGCCACGAAATTCGGAGAGCAGCTCATTCACGCCAATTTCGTACGTTGAAACACTTTCTTAAGTCGAAGCAAATTTTTTCGGGAGGCGCATTTCGTAAGTCGAATTTTTCGGTAGAAGAAGCATTCGTAAGTAGAGGTACCACTGTACCTTCACATCTCTTCATTCTTCCTTTCCATACTTCCACCATCTCAGTTTGAGACATACCTTTTTATAGCAGTTAACAAGCTGACATAGAATGATTCAAAATTTCATGTTCTAATTCGAATCACCTGTCTTGTAGCTACTTTCCTACACTTTCTTCTCTTTAACTCTTTATTCTTTGTAAAATACATACAATACAAATACCAACAAACCCCTCCTTATTTTACAACAGAATAAATGGGAATTGTTTTAAATCATTCTGTTTGTCTTTTTCAATCATTCCCAATTGCTTTATAAATTTTTCATGTTTCTCAACATTCAGAGGTTTTGTAAATGGATCAGCAATCATTAAATTTGTATCACAATAATGTAGTGCCATTAAGCCTTGTTTTACACTTACTTTAGGTGATGATACCTGATGTCAATATGTTTGGTTCTATTAGTACATTTGTCTGCATTTTCCAGTTTAATACATGTCTGGTCATCTTCATAAACTATAACAGATTTTTCCATGTCTGTATTGAGGTTTTGTACAACTGATTGAACCACACAATTTTATTGCAAACGGAGGATAAACTTATATACTCTGCATCTGTGCTGGAAATTCCAACTATTCCTTGTCTTCTACTGTGCTAGTTAATGCATCTTGATACATTATTATTATTCCTGGATTTTCTACATGATTCATCAGCTGCATGGTTTGCATGAAGATAACATTTAGTTCATTTGTTCCTGTAGTAGATTCCGGCCCCAGTATAAGGTGTTGGTTGTAACCTTTAAAGCCCTAAATGGCTTGGGTCCAAACCATCTCTGGGACTGCCTTCTCCCATACAATCCTCCCCGTGCGCTCTGGTCCTTTGGGAGGAATTTGCTCCAGCCATTGAAATCTAGGCTCTTGGCTACCTCCCAGAGGGCATTTTCAGCTGTAGCCCCCAGATTATGGAAGGCCTGCCGGACGAGATCCATCTGATTACAACTCTAAACAGCTTTAAAAAGGCTGTTAAAACAGATCTCTTCCAGCAGGCATTTCCAGATTAGATGTTCCGGCCTCGGGAAATTCCCTAAGATACCTCCATAGCTCTCCCTATAGGAATTCTCGCCGTTCTCCTTGCCATATTTTTGCTGTTTTTATAATGCTTTTATCTATACAATGTTTTAATTGATTGCTTGATTTAATATCTTTTTAAGGGGATGGGTATGGGGTGTGTATTTTATATGTTCTGTTTTTATCATCTGTAAGCCACCTTGATTGGTTTCAGAGGGGTGGGGTATTAAATAAAAATTTATTATTATTATTATTATTATTATTATTATTATTATGTAGAAAATCCAGGAATAATTTATCGTGTGAACCATTAAGGTATCAAAACGCTCTTTTAATACCATCCCAATCTTTTAAGGTTAGATTTTCTACCTTCCTACTTAAAATGATAACTGCATTATTAATGTCAGGTCTAGTTAATTTTGCAATATAAACTACCAATTTCACTCCTACGTAGATCTGTCTGTTCAAATGGTGGACCTCCAACACATCTCTGGAAATCTACCATCACTGGAGTTTTGATAGATTTGCTATCTGGCATTCCAAATTCCTGCAATAGTTGTTCTGTTTTGTTTTGCTGATGAAGGAGAAAACCACCATCAGTATCTCTATTTCCATTCGCAAGTAGTGGGTCATGTGTCCTAGACTTTTTATTTCAAAGTGATTCATTAATTGTTTTTCAAATTCTTCTCTTTGTTCATGTGATTCACATATTAAGAGAATATCATCCACATAAAGTAAACAATATACAACACTTTGTTCAAAAAAACAATATATTTGTACAATACAAATACCAACAGAAGGAAAGGAAAATCACATATCAGATGGTTAAACTCAATCAAGAAAGTCACAGGGCAGTTAATGACAGTGAGTCTTGGAGGTATCTCATTCACAGGGTCACCATCAGTCAAGGCTGACTCAAGGACAGTTAACAACAACAACAACAACAACAACAACAACAATGCAGGAAGTCCAATACTACCAAAAGTTCCCAATTCTCTAATAGCAAATATCAGAATGTGTGTGTAGAGTGAATTCATAGAGTCATAGAGTTGGAAGGGACCTTGAGTCCAACCTCCTGTTCAGTGCAGGATCACCATTTCTAAAATATCCCCAGCAGATAGTTGTATAGTCTCTTTTTGAAAGTTTGATTTGAGAAGTATTTTTCAAACAAAACAAAACAAAAAAAACCTCCATCTCCACCTCCCCAGCTAGCCTCATTTCTTGTTGCTGTGGGTGAGCAGGTTGGTATCTGCCTGCCTGTCTGCCTGCTCCATGCAAACTAGTCCTGAACAAGTAATGTGGAAAGAATGGGAACCTGGGAGAAAGTGGGGCTGAGGAAATACTTTCAGCCCTCTTTGGCAATCCTTGTCACTTGGCTAGCCCAGTGAGTCCTGAATCTGTAATATGCCTTCCATTTCGTTCTTGAGCCATTTTAGAGAGGAACTTTAGTGTGACATTGCTGAACACATGTGAAGAAGAGGAGAGTGGGCAGACCTGTGGAGCAAAGTGGGACTTTTCCCACTGCTTCCCTTGGACAACTGTTTCTGGCACAACCTTAGAGAGCATATCCTGGCCATTTATCAGGCAGTTGGAGGTCACAAAACCACAGCAGTCTCTAATCTGCTCCCCTAAATGTGTCTGATAAGTCTTCTAACCAACTGGACATTAAATGGAGACAGGCAGCCCATCCTACTTCTGAAGCCAGATGGGACAGGGGTCATGGGTCTCACATATTCCACACTACTCGGGTTTCTTTCTGGCATATTTATAGCCTGCCTTTCTGCTGACCAGGTCTCTCAAGACAACTCACAACAACCAAAGCCTTTGGTAACTCTTGCTCTCGCAAAACCCCTCGGACCTCATGACTCTTAAAAACACTGTTATTTAAATAAAATTTAACTTTCTAGTATTCCATCAAGCAAATATCAACTTTCCACATTACTTAAGACCACTGCTGTGTCCCTCATGTTTAAGTCTAGTTTCAAGCTGTGTGGAGCCTCATGAGAGGTTTTGGTGAGGCCTCACCCCTTTACAGCTGTATCCCTACCTATCTCTTGTAAAATTATGGCTGAATTTTAAAAAAAAATATCTCTTTCCAGCAGATGTAGAAGCATTTTTTTGTTGTTAACTGCCCTCAAGTTGATCTTAGCTCATGACAAGCATTACCAGTGGTAAATTAGGTGTAATCTAATATCTGGGTTTTATGGATAAGATATGACTATGGACAGTCTAAGACATTTTGCAGCCTGAAGCAACTGATATGTACAAAATGTACAGAATCCGACTAAACAAGCAATGGAATGGGGTGTCCCCCAAACCTGAGGACAGCAAACATGTTTAGGGGCTAAAGACAGGATGTGTGGAATGCCCAAGTTTGTCCTCCAAGAGAGAGGAGTTTTCAAGAGGCTCAGTTTCCACTGCTGCCCCACATCATCTCCCACCTGACATGCTTATCTCATTTGACCTAATAGTAGGACTGGCCCTGATATTTATCAATATTAGCTCCTTCTGTCTGTCCTCTAGTTGACTGGTGAGGGATTTGTGAGCTTCACAGCCCTACACAGAACTTAAGTTTGTTTCACCAAAGACCAGCTCTGCCTTTGGGGCTCCATGCATTTCTGAGGATGGTGGAACTTCGAAAATTCTGTTATGCTACTTATAACTCATTGAACTACATCTAAATCTAAATTGATATAAAAGCTCAAAATGATTGCTTATCAGAGAGGATAACTTGTTTTGTATTTTAAAATTTATCTCATGATGTTTATTGCAACCTGCTTAGAGGGAAGGAGAGGTTGTTGGGGTAAGGGGAGATTGAATAAAAGAGCAGAATTTATGATTCTGATGAGTTGTAATCCATTCTTTTGGAACACCTTCCCAACCCTGTATTTTTGGGTCAAAGTGTTCATTGCTTATTTAATAAATATCATGTGCCCCTGTTATAAGCATCAAAACTGCACTCCATTAATCTTGAGCAAAATTTTACTTCCTGATCAGAACTTTAACCTGAGAGGAGAAGAGGGGGTGGCTAGCAAGGGTTTCTTTTTTCCACATTCAGGGGGAATGGCATGGTCCTGTGGGAGACAGTAAATTGAAATTAAGGCTGTTTCAGTTGGCCTACAGGATATGCCTGCAAATGTAGACATATTGAAATGGTGAAAAGGTCTGTTTGTGCCCATTCATATAAAGTGAATGGGTTGTAATGTTCTCCAGCCCTTGGGAATGGTGGCTAGATTGAGGAAAGAAGCCAGGAAGAATGGGATGGATTTGACATAAGTATGTTTAAGTGCATTGATGGCCTTCTCTCCTCCTTGCAGTTTAATTGTATATTCCACTGGGGTCTACAAGGAAGGAGGAGAGTGAATCCCTACAGCTTTCTTTTTTAACCATAACAAATCTTAAAACAGGTGTGAGCACAGAAAGATCCTCTTACGGCTTGTTCCCCCTCCACCCCCCACTGCCCCTTGTCCTTTGTAGCCAGCCGTGTTGCTGTGTGTATTATTATCATTCCACAAAATAACTGTGCAGCCAAAGTGATGGGAAGGGAATGCTAGGGGCTGAAGCATGAAGGGGGGAAACTAGCAACAGCATATGAGAAATATTAATTAAGAATGCTGGTCATGCTGTATGAAATTTACTGCCCTGTGATTGCCAAGAAAGCAGATTACACAAAGTAATGGGAGCATAAATAAAATAGTTTATCAACACATGGGAATGCCTCATTGGCCGTGAATGAAATGTTGGCAGGCATCTGGAAGAACAACAGAAGACCCGTCATTCTTGACAAGGGAAGCACTGGCCGTGTGCTTACAGAAAGACATTTCATCATAATTAGTCAAGGAGAAGCAGCCATTTTTTGTCTGTCATTAAACTTTGTATCTGTGAGGCAGTGACATTTTGTCCCTGTGCACCACATAAACATGCTGTGATTAGAAATGACTGATAATTAGGGCTAATTAGTGGGCAGCTTTCTTCTTTTTCAAAGTGATTTACAGTGTGATCCTCTCCACCAAGGGGGGAAGCAACTCTCTTTGAGCCACAAGACCAAATCCAGTTTCAGAGCAATTCTTGAGGGCCACATTCTAATGATAAGTAAGCCATATTTTATCCTTATGGGTGACATTTCAAACCTTCAGACTTTCACATCTTTTGTACAAAACTAGCAACTGATTGTTTCATCAGGAAGAGAGTATGTCTTCTGTGGAAGTCCAGAAGCCCAAAGTGGAACTCCAGAAAGGCTAGCTTTGGCCCCAGGCCCTGAGTTTCTAACCTCTGTCTTACCTGTATACTCAGAAGTAGGACATGCAATTTGCTTATTCCCACATTAAGTGAGTATAGGCTACACTTTCCTACCTTGCAGTATTACAATATATGCCTCCTTCAGCCTTTGAACAAAAGGAAGGGTGACTTTATGACATACGGGAGTCACACTCAGGTTTTATTTTATTTTTTTAGAAGTAGTGAGGTAGGCAGGAGAGATTCCATTATAACATAGTTTGTTGTTGTTCTTTGCTCTGAAGTTGACACTGATCTATTATGATCTTAAGAATGACAAATGTCCAAGAGCATCAGACATCTACTGCCCAATTCAGACCTTGAAGACTCAGGGCAGCCATGGTGTCCTTAATTGAATCAATCCACCTGTACTATGATCTCCTTCTTTTCTTACTTCTTTCCACCTTAGCAAGCAGTATCATCTTTTCCAAAGAGTCACATTGTCTCATGAATCAGTTTGTAAAGAGATCTTGTAGCTCCTTTGAGACTAAGGGCCTCTACAGACGGCCCTTTGCGCCATCTTGGAGACAGGGAAGGGGAGGGGCAGCCACACGCCGGGCACCTCAACCCTTCCCCGAAGACATCATCATGGTGCATCATCTTGACACGCTGCACCGGAAGGGGCATAGAGGAGCAGCGCGGTGGCTCTTCAGGCGCTCCTTTCAGGGCCGGCAAGAGGGAGGTTTGGGGCCAAGGTGTGGGGCAGCCTCGGCCCCAATCCTCTGCTTCTCAGGGCAGCCCAGGGCCACCCATCTGCATTCCCCCTAATTTAGGACCTGAACAAACTGTCAGAAATAATCCAGCATAGTCTCAGAGGTGCTACAAGATCTCTCTACATACTGATTCTACAGACTAACATGGCTATATCTTTGAATTGTCTCATGAAATGTCCAATGTACAACAGCTTCAGCATTGGGGGAATGAAGATGGGCAGCCCTGGGCCGCCCTGGGAAGCAGAGGATTGGGGCTGAGGCTGCCCCATGCCTCGGACCCTAACCTCCCTCTTGCTGGCCCTGAAAAGAGTGCCAAAATGCCGGTCTTTTCAGAGCCAACAAATAGGGCACCCGAAGAGCCGCCACGCAGCTCTTCTGCACCCCTTCCGGCGCAGTGCATCAAGACGCAGCACCGTGAGGACATCATGACAGCGCACCCCATGCATAATGGCACGCGCCATGATGACGTCTTCAGGGGGGGGCTGAGGTGCCTGGCGTGTGGCTGCCCCTCCCTTTCCCTGCCTCCAAGATGGTGCAAAGGGCCATCTGTAGAGGCCCTTAGTCATCTTGGCTTCTAGTTCAGGCCTGATTTGTCCCATGACTCATTCATCTTTTTAGCAGCCCATGGTACTCATAGAACTTGGTTCAGAGCCACATTTCAAATGAATTGATTTTCTTCCTGTCAGCTTTCTTTATTGTTCAGCTTTCACAACTATACATATAAACTGGAAATTAGATGGCATTGATTATTTTGACTTTAGTATTTAATGATATATCCTTACATTTGAGAATCTTACCTAGTTCCTCCATAGTTACCCTTCCAGGTCATAGTTTTCTTTTGGTTTCTTGATTAAGGTCTCCATTTTAACCAATGACTTGGGTATAGGTGTAGCTATAGGCCAAGGTATAGAAAATCTTTAACTATCATTTCCCACTTAAAAATTATTTCATCATCTGTTTTCTAAATGTTCAACTGTAAACCTGCCTTTGCACTGTCTTTCTTGACTTTCTTCAGTAATTGTTCCATCCTTCCTATTTCTGCTGGTAGTACGGTATAATATGCACATATTACATTGTTGATGTCCCTTCCTCCAATTTTCACATCTCCTTCCTCTGAGTCTAATCCTTACATATTATATTTCAAACTGCCTTCAAACTGCTTTCAAATTGCTAGGTTGGAAGAAGCTGGGACTAGTGACAGGAGCTCACCCCACATATTAGTGAGCTCCTGTCACTAGTCCCAGCTTCTGCCAACCTAGCAGTTTGAAAGCATGCAAATGCAAGTAGATAAATAGGTACCACTTTGGTGGGAAGGTAAACAGTGCTCTGTGCAATCATACTGGCCACATGATCACAGAGTAGTCTCTGACAACACTGGTTCTTTGGCTTAGTAACGGAGATGATGATCCGACATCCATCTCTCCCGCCATTCTGACAGATAGGCCAAATCCGACTGTATTGTACTGTATTTTATGTGTGTAATTTGATTTTAACTCTATGATAATTCTACGATAGTTTAATCCTATTTTAAGGGGTGGGAGGGTTAGGGGTGGGTCGATGGAATGTTTTTACTTGCTGTATTTTTAATTTGTTGTACGCTGCCCCGATTGCCAGCAGAGGGGCGGGTTATAAATAAAACTTATTATTATTATTATTATTATTATTATTATTATTACCACCCCTTATGGTTGGACATGACTTGACAACCTTGTCAACAGGGAATACCTTTACCTTAACTTATATAGGTTAAACAGATAGGGTGATAAAATGCAGCCCTGCCTAATCCCCTTGCCAATTGGAAATCATTCCATCCTATTCTGCCCTGACAGTGGTATCATGTCCAGAGTATCGGTTATGCATCAAGACGATTAGATGTTATGGCACACCCATGTCTTTTACAGTGAACCATAATTTCTCATGATCCACACAGTCAAAGGCTTTGTTATAAAGTGCAGGTTAGTTATATTAATCAGTCAGATTGGTAAATCAGACTAAAAACAATTAATTTAATCTTCTTGCAAAGTAAACTCTGAATGTCTTATTATTGTTGTTTCAAATAATGATGAGGGGGAGGTTTCAACCAGAGGTCTTTGTCTGGATATTCATTCAGGGACTTGAGATCAAGTTGCAAATTTTACAGCTTGTCCCACATATCATCTCTCCAGCATCCCTTTGATTTCCACTGATTTGTTCTCCAAGAAGACGATTTACTATGTGCATGTTTTTCAACTAAAATGTAATAGTCTCATCAGGAGTTTTTCATTTCACCTAGAAAAAGAGAGAGAGAGAGAGAGGTGGGAGTGGGTGAAGGTGGACCTGAAAGAATGGGAATGGAAAGAAGAAATTGGAATTAAAGATCAGTATTTGGAGAGAGCGTAATCTTCAGTGTATAATTACATCTATCTGTCTCTCAGTCCAGAGCAGATGCTTGAACTATTTCATGGTATTATTACTTTCTTGAAACCAGCTAATGAAAAATTGCTTGCTCACAAGGTTATGGTTTCAATTTTATTTTCTCATTGGCTCATTTCCACACATACCCCATCCTTTTTTCTTTTTTGTTGCATCAGCACGAAGAAAGTTTGCCAGAAAAATATCTTCAATAAAAATTAGTATTTGAAACTTGTACAAAATTTCATGGTAAACTAAAAACATTTATGGACTTCAAACTCTACTGGCAAATGAATAAAGACCTCCATGAATCTCTTCTATGATTAGAATGGACTAGAAAAAAGACAGAACAGACATCTCAGAGAAACTAATCAATGTTTCTATCAGTGGCAATTCTTCTCCTTGAGTAAGCAATGCTTTCTCAATTGCACTTCTTTCCCCCCCCCCTTTTTTTTTATTTATATGAAGAGAAAGCAGCCCAGCTATATAGAATTTGCTTGTTAATACAAATTCTAACATTAATGTTGTGCCAAATGTGTTTTTCAAAAAATTATTTTATTTTTGCTTAGATAGGGGGACTGTCCAGGTTTCAGTTATTTGCCTTCTTTTATCAACTGTTGCTAATGTCAGTCATAATTCCTCCTCATGGATTTTCCTCCCCAACCTGGTGTATGGATAGTGGTAATTTTTTTAAAAAAAAATCTACATTGTCCCTACACTCACTAATTATATTACAATGACACTTTTATTACTCTCATAAACTTTTTGCAACTTCCCTGCCATGCACTGTAATTTCACCAAAACTGGTAGCAAAATAACCCTCATAAATGATATTTATATAGAATTCAGATGAATAGGTTTAAGAATGAATGCATTTCTCATTTTGTAATAGAGAAACTTTTCCCCTTCATTTTTGCCAAGTACAAAGAAAAAAGGAGAACCATTCAACTATTTGTCAACTCCCATTAGAAACATTTAGTAATAATAAAAATTACCGATTTAGTTTCCAAAAGATGCTGCCAGAGAAGTTCATGATTATTAAATAAGTACTTTAATGCAGTTTGCCTTATATGCCTTTGAACCTCATTTCACAGAAGAAGCAAAGACCTTCTTCTGAGGCAGCAAATGGGGAAATATTCATTTCAGTTAGGCTTACTAAATAAAAAAATGAAAATTCATTACAGTAGTAACAATCTATAAAATGCTCCACATAAATTTCATAACAAAAGTATATGGTGTACATTGTGAGTTAGCAGAACATATGGAGTTTATTCTGTTACCCTCAGCTAGAAGTAGTAAATTTGATTGTATTTCTTTGACCTTAAATGAGTCAAGATCACATTTTGTGTTTAACATAAATAGTGGTCTTTTTTAAGAGAGAGAGAGAGTGAGAGAGAGAGATGTTTAATATTACTGTTAATTATTTTTAAAATCTGCTAAATGAACGAAATTCTTTACTGAAAACACAACTGTGTTCATTAGTAACACTATATTTCCAACATGACAGGGCTAATTACTGATCTGAAAATACAATCCCCTTGATTAGTGACATTCATTAAGTATCTGATCCAGAGCATGGGAAAAGTTACTTTTTTTGACTACAGCTCCCAGAATCCCTATTGAGCATGGCCACTGGCAGAGCGATTCTGAAAATTATAATTCTCATCTTCTGAGTGCTGCTCCTGAATATCTCAAATATCTTCTGCCTGGTCCAGATTAACTGGAAGGGGAGAGTAATGGTTGTGGTGCTAGATAAATGTGCCTCTTCCCCCAACACACACACACAAACTCAAAACACCTTGAGAAAACAGATTAACTTCCAGGACCTGGAAAAAAATCATTGGTTCCCAAACTTACTCTGGGTGGTTCTGGCAGTCTGTTGCCATACATGCAAGCTGCCCAGTTCCATTTTGTGTTGTTGTTTTTTAAAAAAACACACCAACAACTCTAAAATCATAGGCATAACTCAAACCAACCATTCACTTAGGTATAGTAAATTTAATACAAAAAGAAAAACAGGAACATGCAATAGTAGACAAAAATAAGGGGGGGAATTCATGACCACTCCCCACCCACATTTTTTTTAAAATTAATGACATATGGAATGGTAGAGATAGCAACATAATGTAAAATTCACCTAAGAAAGAAATTGGAAGGAGGGAAAAGACAAGAGACAACTTCCTAATACCCATATAAAGAAGTAGGATAGATTCTTGTAATGCCAACTGTATGTTATAAAAAATATTCACAAGTGTGTATAATATTTCTTTCTGCACAACACCCAAACATGCAGTCTCAAATATTCCCCTGAAAAATTAATAGGATTTTTGACACAGACACAAAAAGCGATGCAGGGACCCATTCCACCATTACATAGAAAGTTAGTGAGTTCATTCTAAACAGGCTCCCCTGCTGCTTTTTTTAGCAAGGAGGGCAAGGGGGAACCAAAGGATACAGGGATTAATAAATGTGGACACAGCAGAAATTACATGGGCACTACATATGATTACATAGCCATAACAATTAGGGGAATGATAGATAATGCATCTTATGATTTTATCTGTGTATGTGACATAAAATGAAGTAAAGCATAAATAATGTATAAGACAGTATGGTGTAGCAGTTTGAACACTGGGCTATGAATCGGAGACCAGAGTTTGTGCTCTGCTTGACCCTAGAAAGCCACTGAGTGACCTTGGGCAAGTCACACTCTCTCAATCAAAAGTGAAGGCAATGGCAAACCCCCTCTGAACAAATCTTGTCAAGAAAACCCTGCAATAGGTTTTATTTATTTCATTTCATTTCATTTCATGAAAGGTATGACACCTTTCTCCCACTGTGAGTTCACCTTAGGGTTGCCATAAGTCAGAGATGACTTGTAGGGACACAGCAACAACAGCAATGCACAATAAAAAAGGTACTGTGAATAAGGCCATTTGTCAATGCAAAATAATACTTTTGCCACTGCAGAATAATACTTTTACTGCTGCATTTTACACATACAAGAATTGTTGCATGTCTGTAGCTACTATAAAACAAAGTATTTTTTTTAAAAAAAAATTAGTCCTGTGACAACTGTTCATGTGCATGGATGC
Organism: Phrynosoma blainvillii; assembly: GCA_026167975.1. NCBI lineage: Eukaryota > Metazoa > Chordata > Lepidosauria > Squamata > Phrynosomatidae > Phrynosoma > Phrynosoma blainvillii. The sequence goes on along the minus strand of JANUYF010000001.1, from coordinate 49,283,029 downwards.
ATGTACTCATGTATCCAGAAAAAATGATTCAGGATTTCTACCAATTGTTTTCAGTATGCCCTGTTCATTGCCCAAATTAATGCTAGCCAAGGTAGTATATGAGTGCAATGACCATGCCCTATGGCAGAGGTAGGCAACCATTTTGAGCCGTGGGCCGATCCCCCGAAGTCGTCCCTTCCGGCGGGCCGGGGGGGGAATGGCGGCACAACCCCCGCCGCCGTGTGCGACCCCCCCCACATGCACTGCCGCTGCTGCTGCCGCTGCCGCTGCCGCTGCCGCCACCACCACCACCACTGTGCGCGCTGCCGCAGCCGCCTCTGCGCATGTCGCAGCCACCATTTTGTTCTCCAAAATAGCAGTTGTGGCATGCATGGCCACGTGGTGGCGGTGGCAGGCAGCAGTGGCAGCGGTGGCAGCAGGGGTCCGCCTGGGCCGGTAAGCGCAGGGCCCTGGGCCGGAACTGGCCTGCAGGCCGTAGGTTGCCAGCCCCTGCCCTATGGAAACAGACACCCTAAATGAGAATCTCTATGGCTTTCCATCATGAGACTGATGCTCTGAGAGGACCAAAGCCAGTTGCAAAAGAATAAAAAAATTAAAAACGCTAAACCCTAGAAATGCCTAAGGGTGAGGATTTAGGTAGACAGGGTGGAGTTACTCAGTTGAAGTATGTGTTTTCCAATTCTAGTCAGTGCTGTGTGAACCACTTGAAATGTATGCAGTGACTAGGGAGAGGAGAGAGCAAATTACACTTGGAAATTACACCTCTGTGTTTTTTGAATGGAAGTCTCAAAAAAGAAGAAGAAAAGATAAAGTTTCACATTTGGAATGAATGTGCTTAAACTAATGGATCCCCATATATCACTAACTCACATTAACTCTTAAGCATGACAGTTTCCTCATTTTACACCAGTGTCCAATTGATTCTGAACAATAAAATATCATCCTTTGCTGTGCTTATGTCCCTATCTGATACTTTCCTCCATGTGTTGCAGAGAGGCTTGGTGGGGTGACAGAAGGCAAGCTGTGAACACAAGTAGACTTTTTGATGGAATTCTTTTACAGGATATATAGAAGAGGAGATCATCCATCACAGTTATAAGCCATAAAGCTGACAAGAAAAAAGAAAAAGAAAATACGACTGGTTGGGTTGAGGAGATGGAGGGGAGGCCAGTGAGGGCACCATAAAATGAAAATTTCATGATAAATTAGTTTGTATTTTCTGTTTTCATTTCTGACACATGGAAGGAAATGCTCCATGTTTTCTTAAGGAAGTGCAAATTTCTCCACTTCATCCATTTTAAATCCTCACCCTTAGGCATTTTGTACTGAACCATAAAAGCTAGGATACCTTAAATGGTCATAATGATTCCCAGTAGATTTTGGCCTCATCATCTCACTAACAGTTCAGCAGAGCTCAAAAGGAAAATCATTTTATAGCAATTTGGCATCATCCATTTACAGAAAGCGGTTCATATGGAGCATCAATTTGTTCACATGGTTTCTTTACCATATTTGATGAAATATAAGATGGAACTGGAACAAGCACCTAAAGAAAAAGGGCCATAAACTTTGAAACAGGGCTGTAAAAAACACACAGCATGTTAACGTGAAGCAAGTTACAGACTTGAAAGAATTTGTGATGGCTTGCTCATATATCAGTCCCACAATAGGACTGTGATTTGCAGATGTTTGTTGGCATATCTGTTTTTTAAATTTGTTGTTCTCCTTTTGGTGAAGGTGCAAGGTACAGATCTGGCTGTTGTTGTTGTTGATGATGATGATAATAATAATAACACAGACAAAACTGTGAATGAGAAACCAATACAAAAGTAGGGGGTGGGGAGACAAGAGAAGGCTTGGGGAAAAACCAGTGATATTACATGCATGAAGTGAGTTTATGTCAGAAAGTGTTCATTTCTGTTTATTAAACATAACACTTACTACCAACGAGGCAATGTTATATTTTAATAGTATTCTCTGGATCTATTAGAGCCATCAAAATAAAACTGGGCCTAAATCATGCTGTTAGTACCAGCTAGTGGTGAGCCATTGAATCAATTGGATTTACCTTACCATTTCAACAATTGATTTAATGTATTGACTCTAGTGGGGACTAACCAACAGTATTCCACGCTAATATTAGCATATTTAGGCATGAATTCTATTGATACTGAATCAATGATCTTTACCTAAGTGTTGATTTACCATTCAACAATCAGTTTAAAGGATCTGTTCTAGCTGATACTATCTATAGAATTCAGAATTAAGAAGAAGGTGACCATCCTTCCCAAACCCATATTTCCTAGATGTTTTGAACTGCAGTTCCCATCAGCCCCTACCAACATGGTCAATGGTCAACATGATGCATGCCAAAGTATTGGAGAATATTAACTTGAGGTAGGCTGGATTAAGCAAATATACTTGCTACTGTGTCTATAGCAAATAGTTATAGATCTGATATTGTCTTATGGCCCTTTCACAATACATAATTATAGCAGCATGATTCTGTTTTAAATGCCAAGCCTGCATCCTATGGAATCCTGGGGCTTGTAGTGTGGTAAGATCTTAGAGCTCTCTCTGTCTGAGAATTCTAACTATCCCTACAAAGCTACAAGTGTCAAGATTCCATAGGATTCCATAGGATAAAACCATGGCAGTTAAAGTTAAATCATAGTGTTATAATTATGTAGTGTGAAAGGACTCTTAAACATGCTTATGTTTTAGAAAGCCAGTTATAAGTTGAAGGGACTCCCAATCAAAGTGATCTCACTTTGATCAGGAGTCCCTTCAACTTGCAACTGATTTTGTCCCCTCTGTGCTGAGAATCATTTTCTGCTGACAAGCTTACTACAATTTTGAAGCAGTGTCACATTGTGGTTTCTGTAATGTCACTGATCGATATTATATTGAAAGCATTGTGGGAAATTTAACTGGTGGTGTGGTGCTGATTAAACTAGTAAAGTGGGGCAGACAGAGTTTGGAAAGTTCACTTTTTTACTACAACTCCCAGAATCCACCCTCCTAGCACAGCTAGTCTATGCTGCAGTCAAAAAAAGTAATTGTCCAAACCCTAGGTCCAGTAATTTTTAAACAAAAGTTATATTGGTGATTAGATAAAATAATACATTGTCTTATTGTTAGACCTACCTTTTCTTTCTGTAGACTTTTTCTCATTTTTTGGCACTACTAATAGTTCCAAGAGTTAATTTTCTAATGTACATTCCGTGAATAGGACAAAATAGAATGGGCTCCTTGCTTTATTTAAGTTGCCCTGGGTCCCTTCCTGGGAGAAAGGCAGCATAGAAATTAAATACCCCACCCCTCTGAGAACAATCGGGGCGGCTAACAATATAAAAAACGATGTACATTCGACCCCGATACCCTTGCCCCTTTAAAACAGTATTAAACCAATACAAGATAAAAACCACACGATTTAAAACAATCATTAAAACGACATTATACAAATATTACTAAAAACAGCGATTTTGTTTTAAGCTGGGAAAGAGACTGCTGGAGTAACTCTCCTAGGATGGAATTCCTGAGGTTGGGATCTTCATCCTGGAAAGGCTTGCCAGAAGAGATCCGTCTTGACAGCCTTTTTAAAGCTGTCTAAAGATGTCAATTGACAGATCTCATCCAGCAGGCCGTTCCACAATCTAGGGGAGACAACAGAAAAAGCCCTCTGGGAGGTAGCCGTAAGCCTGGATTTTTGTGGCTGAAGCAAATTCCTCCCAGAGGACCGGAGTGCGCAGGGAGGATTATAAGGGAAAAGGCAGTCCCCAAGATAGTTTGGACCCAAGCCATTTAGGGCTTTAAAGGTGATAACCTTGTACTGGGTCCGGAAACTCATAGGCAGCCAGTGGAGGGACCTTAATACCAGGGTACTATGGTCCCTCCTCGATGTTCCCGATACTATTCTGCCCACCATATTCTGTACTAACTGTAGTTTCCGAACCAAGCACAAGGGTAGCCCCATGTAGAGCGCATTACAGAAATCTAGACATGAGGTTACCAGCATGTGTACAACAGTCTCGAGATCCCTTACTTCCAGAAAAGGGTGCCGCTGGCGTATCAGCTGAAGCTGATGACAGGCGCTCCTGACTGTCGCATTTACCTGATTCGTCATCAGGAGCGAGGAGTCAAGGAACACTCCCAGACTGCGAACACAGTCACTGAAGGAGAGTGTGACCCCATCCAGGACTGGAGGTTGGTTTCGGAGCCGCTACCGTGAGCACCTCCGTCTTGTCCGGATTCAGTTTCAATCTGTTTTTCCTCATCCAGCCCATTACTGCCCGAAAACATTCATTGAGAGAAGAGATGGCATTTGAATTTGAGGCTGACGAACGAGACACGGAGAAATAGATCTGGGTGTCATCAGCATACTGATAACACCCAGCTCCACAACGCTGAATAATCTCACTCAGCAGCTTCATATAGATTTAAATAACATCGGGGACAGAATAGCCCCCTGTGGAACCCCACAGGTGAGCTCCCTTTTACTGGAGCAACTGTCCCCGAGCAGCACCCTCTGAGACCTGCCCGAGAGGAAGGACAGGAACCACTGCAATACAGTGCCTCTGATACCTAACCCCCTCAGGCGGCCCAAGAGGATGCCATGATCTATCGTGTCGAAAGCCGCTGAGAGGTCTAGGAGCACCAACAGGACCACACTACCCCTGTTGATTCTCAGACACAGATTGTTGGTCAAGGCAACTATGGCAGTCTCAACCCCAAAGCCTGTCCTGAAGCCAGTTTAAAATGGGTCTAGATAATCGGTTTCATCCAAGACAGCTTGGAGTTGAAGAGCAACCTCCCTCTCAATCAGCTTGCTCAAAAATGGTAGTAGAGAGATTGGCCTGTAATTATTCATATCCAGGGGGTCCAGGGAAGGCTTTTTCAGAAGCAGCCTAACAGCCGCTTACTTCAAACATGGTGGAATATGTCCTTCCCTGAAGGACACATTGATGATATCTGTGAGGAGCTTCCTCAATGCATCCCCCCCCCCCCGGACGACCAGCCATGATGGGCAAGGGTTAAGAGGGCAAGTTGTTTTCCTCACCCTACCAAGGAGCTTTTCCACATCATCGGTACTCACAGATTGCAGCTGATCCAGAATAACTTCATCGACGGAGTGGCTGGACACCTCATCTATCCATTGTTGTTGCTACTGCTACTGCTGCTGCTACTACTGTTATTATTATTATTATTATTATTATTTCCTTGCATTGTCCCAGTGCAGGACTTGAGGCAGTTTACAAAGATTAACAGCTTTATTATTAATATAATATGATTTATTTCTAGCCTGCCTATTTCCAAAGGGAATCAAAGCGGGTTACAAGCATAAAAATAAAAGAATACATTATGAAAACAATAATATAGAAGTGCAAAAAAAAAATACACGGGGGAGGGCTATTCTGGGAAGGCCTTTCAGAAGAGATCCATCTTAAGTGCCTTTTTAAAGGCTGTTAAGGTGGCAATGTGATGGATATCCTCCGGCAGGTCATTCCATAACCTAGGGGTGGCAGTCGAGAAGGCCCTCTGGGTTACTGCAACCAATCTAGATTTTTTAGGCTGCAGAAGATTTTTCCTAAAGGACCTTAGTGTGCAGGGTGGATTGGGTGGAAGAAGGTGCTCCTGCAGGTAGTCAGGACCCAAGCCATGTAGAGCTTTAAAGGTTATGACCATCCCCTTTTACTGCTCCTGGAAACTAATTGGCAGTCAATGTAGAGATTTTAAAACAGGTTTTATGTGGTCAGTTCTAGATGTTCTGTGACCAGTCTGGCTGCCATATTCATATCATACAACAATTAAAAATACAATTAAAGTAACAAAATTAAAAGCTGTTAAAAGCATTACTATTAAAAAGAAAATAACATATAAATAGTACAACACATTTTTTTCTGAGCAATCACCTTTCAGGGACATAATGAAACAAGTACTTCACCTGCCTACAAAAAGATACCAGGGAAGGTACCAGTCTAACTTCTCTAGGCAAGGAGTTTCAGAGTCTGAGTACATCCACCAAGAAAGCCATCTTTCATGCTCCTAGGAGATGCACCCATGAGGACAGAAAGGAGGGCCCAAAAGATATCAAAACATATGGGTGAATACAGTCATTCAAATAACCTAGACACGCAATTTATAGGGCTTTATAAGTTTTATAGATCAGATCTGGAACAACTACTAAGGAAGATCAAAGATGAAAGTGCAAAGGCAGCCTTACTGTTGAACATAAAGAAAACAAAATAAAGACCACAGAGAACTAACACACAGGGGGGTTGCAGACTGTCAGAAATAGTGCAAATTGAGTCCACTTTTAGGGTTAGGGTTAGTGCTAGGGAATCATGGGAATTGTTTTTTTTCTGAGACATTGAGCCTTCTCTGTCAGAGAGCTCTGGTGCCACAATAAACTACAGTTCCCATGATTCCCTAACCCTAACCCTAACCCTAAAAATGGACTCAATTTGCACTATTTCTGGCAGTCTGCAACCCCCCACATTCAAACTAGACAATGAGGAAATAGAAATAGTAAAAGAGTTCTCATATCTGGGATCAAACATTGATTGAACAGGGACTGCAGCCAGGAAATGAGAAGATTAAGAATGGGGAGGATGGCTATGAAAGAACCAGAAAAGATCCTAAAATGCAAAGACATACAACTCAGCACAAAAGTCAGAATCATACAAGCCATCGTATTCCCTATTGCCATGTATGGATGTGAGAGCTGGACAGTCAAGAAAGATGATAGAAGGAAAATCAATGCATTTGAGATAATGTGGTGCTGGAGAAGAGTGCTGAGGATTCCATGGACAGCCAAAAGGACAAACAAATGGGTCCTAGAGCAGATCAAGCCAGAAATATTCCTAGAAGCCAAGATGACAAGACTTAGACTGCCCTACTTTGGACACATAATGAGAAGGCATGAATCATTGGAAAAGACAATAATGTTAGGAAAGGTGGAGGGCAGTAGAAAGAGAGGAAGACCACATGCTAGATCAGGGGTCCTCAAACTTTTTAAACATGAGGCCAGTTCACTGTCCCTCAGACCATTTGAGGGCTGGAATATAGTTTAAAACATAATCTGCCCCTCATTCTCAGAATATCAGGGAAGAATCTCTTGGAATATTATAATACTAGACTAAAAACAACTTCCCAGAGATCATTCACAGCCGCAGCTCCCAAGCTATGGAACAGTCTGCCGGAAGAGATCTGTCTTATTACTACATTAGAAGCCTTTAAGAAGCCGCTTAAGATGGAGCTCTTCCGGCGGGCCTATCTACCTGATCTCCCTAATGTAATCTAAGGCTAATAGTACCATCTGATTTGGCCTCCCGACAATGAAGAAGATGATGATTAAATTTTTAATTAGATGTATATTGTACTACTCTGGGAGTATTATAATACTGTATTTTATTATATGGATTGTTGGCTTTTATTATTGTTATGGTTTTTACATATTGTATCTTTGCACATTGTTTTATATGTTTGTTGTAATCATAAATATATATAAATAAAAACTATTATTATTATTATTATTATTATTATTATTATTATTATTAAAAGTCAGCTGCTAAGCAGGACAGGCAGCAGCGGCAAAAACACCCAAGGTGCCGGATAAATGTCCTTGGTGGGCTGCATGTGGCCCGCAGGCCATAGTTTGAGGACCCCTGTGCTAGATGGATGGTCTTTATTAAAGAGACCATGAACATGAATTTGCAGGAGCTGGGCAGAGCAGTAGAGGACAGGGGGACCTGGAGATGTCTCACCATAGGGTCACCATAGGTCAAGATCAACTTGAAGGCAGTTAACAACAACAACAAATATTACCAGTACTTTGAATTATGCCTGGAAACAGACTCACAGCCAGTGGACTAGCACCTCTGTGCTCTCTGTACCCAGGCCCAGTTAACAATCTGGTGGCAGTTCTTTGGACCAGCTGAACTTTCTGAATACTCTTCAAAGGCAGATCCATGTAGAGGCCATTACAGTAATCCAAATGTGATATAACTAAGGTATGTATCACCATTGCCAAATCAAACATCTCTAGGAATGGGAGCAGCTGGTGCACAATCATTAACTGTGCAAATGTATTCCTGGTCTCTGCCAAAATCTGAACTTCCAGGTGCATGGGTGAATCCAGAAGTACACAAAGCTGCAAATCTTGGATTTTCAGGGGGCTAAATCCCTATCCCTTGATTTGCCTTTCAGCCGACCAGCAGTGCACCTTTTTTCTGTGGATTAATTTCCAATTTATTCACCCTCATCCAGCCCATTACTGATGACAGGTGCAGGTTTAGGACCAAGACCACTTCCTTAAATTGAGATGGAAAAGAGTAACAAACCTGAGTGTCATCAACATACTGATGGCACCAGACCCCAAAAACTCCAGACAAACTCTGCATATGTGAAATAGCATGAGGAACAAACTTGAACTCTGGAGCACCTCTCATACCAAGAAGTCAAACACAAGTTCCCCACCACCATCTTCTGGGTTCGCACCTCCAGACTAGGAAGGCACCTCCAAATCCCATTCCAGCAAGGCAGCACAGAAGACTACCATGATCAATGAGATGAAAAGCCACTGAGAGATCCAGCACAACCAATAAGAGCACATTTCTCCTGTTGGTTCCCAGTGTAAGGTATCCACCCAGGCAACTCAAACTGTCTCTTTCGCATTTTGTGGCCTGAAACCAGACTGAAATGGATCTAGATAATCCATCTCATACAGAAATCCCCAGAGAAGCGTGACCACAAAAATTCCAATATCATGCCCAAAAGTGGACTGTTGGAAACTGACTGGCAGTTGTCCAACATGGAAGGATCTAAAGAGGACTCTTTCAACAATAGTCTTATAACTGCATCCTTTAGACATGATGGAACTCACTCTTGTGTTGTTATTTAATATTATGCAGGATGCATGTGTATGCCTTGACCCAGCATTGCAACTCAATCCTCAGATGGCAAAGAGAAATTCTGACTCAGAAAATGATCATTAATAATCAATAACCTTATATTGTACTTATTACAGATTTCTTTTTTCTCACTTGCTCAAGCGTATGGGTGTTCTGATTCAACAGAGACCTATTATTTTTCCATGTACAGGTCAGTCATAAGGTCACTTACATTATGAAAGAATTCCAGCACATCATTTCATTGTGCTGAACTTGCCAAAAACTCTGCAACTGATCTACATCCCCCACCCCGCCATCCCCAGTTGCCTGCAACATACCGACACCCTTAATAAATCCAAAGAAACCACCAGGAATTTTTATTTTCTACATTTGCAATTGAAGAACTGAATAAGCGCCAATTTATATATTAGAACAACACCTACACAATAAGCTTGATAGAACATTAAACCTCTTCATATTTTAAAATCATAATTCCAGATGCTTTTATCTCCTGTTCTTTTTCCAATGACCTTTTGCTTGAAAGTCAATTTGTCAGTCTACATCCAGCATCTGAAGAAATCATCAAAGCCAGAAATATTGAAATTATTCTGAAAATGGTGTTCCTGACACAAGTGCAGTATTGTTATGTTAGTGTCTTGATGATGGAAGCACAACTCCCACTCCTGGCTGCATTTTTTAAATAAACACACACACCCTGAAGCTATAGTATGCATGCTGTCTTTTTACCATTCCAGGAAACTTGTGCATTGTCTCAGAAACAATCCCTGGAGACAGACCTAAGAGAATTCTAATAGTTGTAGTAGTAGCAGTATTCCCAAAAATAGCTGTAGGTGGTTGGCACTCATTTTAGAGCATTACTACCATTTTTATTACTATTTTATCATATGGTATTAACCTTAAAGATACTAAAAACCTCAAAAAAGTTATGATACAATCCCTTTGGGTGTGAAAAATTCTGTTTTGATTTTATTGCATTCCTCTGAATCCCATCTGTGTTCTTCTCCTGTTGTTTCAGATCATTTTTGTTCTTTCTATGTGGGAATTCTGAATCCTAGGCATTATTTTCCCTAGTGTACACATTTCTGTACACTTTTCTGCACTTTTTAAAGCATTTCTGTGTGTATTTTTCAACTATACCCATTTTAACCATTTATGGGGGGGTTTAAAGTGTTTGTATGGTTTTGTGCATATTTTATTTCTTCAAAATGCACCACAAACATCACAAATATTAACAGTTCTGGGAGCAAGGTACAGTGTGACTGACAACAAGTCTAGGGAAAAAATGGATACTCTTGTGAAAAATCTTAGTTTTGATTCTCACATAATTTTTTTACTAACGATCTTGTACACACTCACCTGTCCATGAGTCCCACTAAAAACAATAGCAATTACTGCTTATGAGGCACAGCTCAAAATTTTGACAGGTCCCTATCAATACTGGCATCAGTGCATCCCTCTGACATTCCTAGCTACAATCTTATCCTTACCTCACATGTACAGAAGTGAGCATGCCATACGGCATTGTTTTAATGGGCCAGCAGATGAATAGTGACTAGTTAGTATGCTAGTAATGCTATTTAAAGAGTAAAATCTTGATAACATGTATAGGAAATGCACCACAAAAGGGTGTTAAAACAGAATATTAGCACAGGACCAGAGCACTCAATAAAGTGTGTATGGCATTCAAATATAAACTGTATTCCTTCTCTAACCTTTTCTGATGTTAATTGTTCATTATGTGTCATACACCAATTTTTCCATCACATTACACATCTTAGAAGGAGGATGCAAGAAACTGATCCTCAAGTTACATTTGTTTATTTGACAGTACTGTGATTGATAATACTCTGTCTAAAGAACTGTCAGAAGAAAGTTCAAACACAACCTGGTTTAAACATAAATAACTCTAAGAAGGAAGAGTAGAAGCCTCAAAGTGAACCATCAACAATTAGTATGTGGAGCCTTTTCACACTGCACATTTATAGTGCTATAGCGCTTTGATTGTGTATTGCTCCATCCTATGGAATCCTGGGATTTGCGGTTTTAGACAGGTATTTATAATTTTCAGATTGAGAATCCCAGCAGCTCACCAAACTACAAACCCCAGGATTCCAAAGTATGCACCCATAGGACATAAATAAAGTGAATTTTTTTAGTGTGGACGGGTCACTAGTTCAGAGGGATCCTCAGCATGGTAGGATCAGAGGGTAAGTTCCAACAACATGATGGGTTGTTCCCACCAAGAGATGTGTCCAGGAGGACTTCTAATCCATAGAAGGAACACTTCATATGATCACACCACTTGCCAGTCATGACAGTGAAAGTGGAATCACAGTGCTTTAACTGTGTAATGTGAAAGAGCCCCTGGGAAACAAAATGAGCAGCCATGTAAGTCACTTAGCTGCAGTCTTCCCTGTGACTGTAGGATACATTGTATTTGTGATGGAATAATAGTAATTATTTTAATCCTTACAATCATACATGCAAACTGACATACACATGGTTTATACAAACTTATGCCCTCCTTCTGTCTTTTGGAGGTGATTGGGTTTTTTCTTTCTTTGCGGGCAGAGACCTGAGAAACTCTCATTCCCAACAATCCTGGTATGCAGGACATCCTTGTCATTATTTCCATGGGGAAAGGAGAGGGGGTACAGGCAGTGGAGGGACTAAAAAGTCATTCAGGATGTCTCACAATGTGTTCCCCAGTTTTGTGAGGCCCTGTCCGGAGGGACCACTTGGGAATACAATGAAAGCTAGTGTTTGGGATGGCCTGTCCTTAAGCTGGTGTTTCTCAGTCTTTGCCTTTCCAGATGTTTTGGATTTCAAGAATCCCTAAGCATTTACTATGTAGCCCAGGTATTCTGGAATTTAAAATCCAAAAACATCTGGGAGGCCAGAGACTGAGAGCCACTTCCTTAAAATAAACTCTTTCAGGTTTAATTAAATGAGGTCCAAGTTCATTTTAGACACTCTGAACCAAACCCTATACTACTACTTCCTTGGTATCCACTGAGGTTTAGTTCCAGGACCCTCTGTGGATACCAAAATCCATGGATGCTCAAGTACCATTAAACACAATGTCATAGTAAAGTGGCAAAATCAAGATTTGCTTTCTGGAATTTACATCTTTTTGAATATTTTCAAGCCATGGATGGTTAAAACTGAGGATAAAGAATCCATGGATATAAAGGGGTGGGTGTACTACAAACAGAGCATTGGCAGTCCCATGACCAGCTCATCCAAAGGTAACACAGGGGAAGATTAACCTGGCTAATGAGAACTAAGCCATTGCACAGACTAATAATGGAAATCATTCAGTAATGAAATATTACAATCCTCATGTGTGACAGAGCATGGTTTTGCATTTTACACCATGATCAAAACCTTCTGTAGAGAGAGTTGAAGAATAAAAAGGAATAGGACATTTTCTTCTATGAGGTAAAGCAGCAAAAAGAGACACAAAGAGAAACCAAACAAAAACTTGCAAGATGCAACTTAGGAAAAGACACCCTACTTCTCCTGACAAATACTGCACATTCCATAGAACTTGCTCAGGCCACTTCCTTCCCTATGGGGCTGCTGCTTGACTTTCCCAAAGCTGATATTAATATCACAGACCATTATAATATAGTTATTTTCATGGAAGCCTGGGAGGAAGTCACGTGGCATTAATTGGCCCCAGGTGACATGAAGGTCTCCATTTAGGTTGTTGTTTTTGCACATATAAGCAGCAATGGAGTGGAACAAGATGAGGAAGTCGCAGTGATTGTCTTAAATGAGTGATAACCTTTTTCGTGCCTGTTTGGTTAAGGAATTATTATTCCCCTCCACCACCACTGCATTTAATTGGATGAACATGTGGAGCAAGTCTACCAAAGGCAGATGCTGCACACATAACATTAGGCAATTCACATTATTAAGAAGAGAGATGTGCTTGCTGACAGTTTTTCAAATATGAAATAGGATCCTGGGGAGTCGGAGGAGGGGGGGAGAGAAGAGTGGAAACAAGTGTTCATCCTATCCAGAAGGAGGGCAGGACTAGGAGCAATTGTTCCAAATAACAGGATGTTGACTTTAGGCTTAAGCAATGCATTAGAAAGAACTTCCCAAAGTGTTTTGCAGATGGATCCACCAGCCCATTTACGAATAACATTAGTAATAGCTTGTCATCTGTGGTACAGATTCGTTTTTTAAACTACAAGTATAATTAGGGCATAATATGCATTCATGCATTCATTCATTCATTCATTCATTCAAAGGTATTATATGCTGATTTATCTCAGAAGAGATTTAGGCAATTTGCCATAAAATCTGTAATTTAACAATTTAAGATTTCCAGTTTACTACATAGTACAAAACATCATCACAGTGGCAGGGAAACACAAGGTAACAAAATTAAAATATTTAAAATATTTTAATAAAAAGAAAAAAGAGTGATTAATATAGCCATGTACAGTTTGTCAAGACCATGTGGCACCCTGGTCTGGAAAATGACATGGATGTGGCCACTGAGATGAACTGGAGTAAGGTTACTGCAGTTCAAGTGGCAGGTGCATGAGTCAGCATTTGGTAAGCTGTGCATCATGGGAAGCCTGATGCAACATGCACAGTGGATGGGACAAGCCAGATATGCATCATGGGACCTGATGCAACAGGTACTGGTATGAAACCAGCCAGATTTCATTAGTGCATGGCTGTTACATTTTCTCAAGAGGACCACCTATATATGGGAGAGAGTCAGAATCTCTGTTGTTGGTTAGTTGTGATTGGTGGTTGGCAAAGCACTTTGTTAGTCTGTATAGCTGTGAGTATTCAAGACGGATGTCTGATACTCTCTGTATCTTTGTAAATATTTGCAACAAAGATTAAAGCCCTCATTGAGTGAAGTCTCGCTGTGCAGCTATTCATTTCGGGAAGCTGAAAGCAGCACTTGTGTGTGGGAGGATTTTTCCTATGCCGTCTGAAGCAAACGCTTCACAGAAGACCAGCTTCTGGGCATCCCTGCCTACGTGCATCTACTCTGCATGTGTGTATGCTAGATTTCCGCTGTCTGCATACCCCAACACAGTTTACCAGCTTTGTGAAAAAGAGGGAGAAGGAAGAAAGTCATAAATAAGGAAGTGAGAGTTTCAGAACCTAAGAAAGCCATTAGAAAGAACACACACCCCTTCTCATCTCACTGTAGTATAAGCCACTACTGGGACTGTTCTGAATAGGCCAAATACAGATTCCTTTTTGTATGCAATGCACAAGAAGATGAGGTGCAAAATTCTTGTCATGGGCAAACAGGCCCTACTGAGCTGAGATGCATGCTACTGGTACTTAAGTCAAATCTTGAGGATTATGTGAGTTTGCTTATAGTTTAGGTCCAGACTATGTGAAAGAATGTATCTCCCTATGTGAGCCTGTCTGAATTTTAAGATCCTTGGGGAAGGGAGGGCTTTCTTTTCATCCCACCACCATTGCACATGAGAGACAGCCTTCTTAATGGGTGCTCCCAAACTATGAAATTCCCTCCTACAGGAGACTGGGCCCCTCCCTGATCTCCTTCCACTATCAAATAAGAGACCTTTTTGTCTGAAAAGTGTGCTTGTACTGCACTCTTATTGTTATTATCATGTTCTTAAATTATTTTACAACATGATGTTGGAGTGAGATACTTGAACCCTGCTACTAGAGATGATTCCTTGAGTAAGTCTAATGCTAAAGTCCTTGAAGCCTCCCTGCACAGCCACACCATGCTTTGTGGCAAGAAGGCAGGATCAGAGAAGTGGCTGACTACATCAGCATAGCCAGTGGAACAATGATGACATCAGCATTGAGACTTGTGTGGGTCCACTAGGAGTGCATCTGGCTATGAGGAGGCAGCCATATGCTTTTTCAATCCTGCCTGCTTGCTGACAAAAATAGAATGGTCATGTGGGGTGGTATCAGGGGTTTTACAGTAAGTTGCTGAAGTAAATTGTTCAGAATAGCATGGAGCAAATGAATATTTACACTATATTGATGGGATGTTGGATAGTTGATTTGAGACATTAGTAAACCAGATTCAAGTCCTTGATGAATCATGAAACACTCTACTGTATATACGTCTCTTCATTTCCCAGTCCTGACTTATAAAAGGCTAGATAGATGCTTTTTATGGCTATAGGACAGTTTACTTATGTAAGCCCACTACTGGCTAGTGATCATGATTTGTGCCATCAAAGGAACAAAGGATCTAGGCCAGGATGTGGAACCTTTTTAGTTTTTTTTTTTAACTTTATTGTATAAACCAATCAAAAACATGTACAAATACAATTTCACTCCATTCATTCTTACATATATACACCTTCTGTCTCTCCCACCCTTAATCTAGCATTAATCTAACATTCATTCCTTCATACATCCTACATCAACATAACAGCTTTTTAGCAAATACATTATTTAGCGAACAATTTTCATTATAGTTCATAATAATACTATTTTTTGAATATTCTATCAGTGATGACTTCCTTGAGTATATCTACAATCACTTGCCTAGAACTCTTAATGTATTACTATATGTATTTAACTTAAGTTAATCTTGAGATTAAGATGTTTTCCAACCTCTTTTTTCTCTCAGGATTTCTAGTTCTGCCCATTCTTCGTTCATTTCATTCATTTCATTATTTTTTAAGCTTATTGTGAGTTTATCTAGAGCGGCTGCTTCTAGTAATTTGAAAAACCAATCTTCTTCCTTAGGTATTTGATTCAATTTCCAAAATTGTGCATATGTGATTCTGGCCATTGTGACCATATACAAAAGTTTTTTTATTTGTGCTTTCCTTTGTAATATCTTGATGTTAGTTATTATGTTTAATAAGAAAAGTTTGGGGTCAGGTTTAACTATTATCTTAAACATTTCACTTATCCGTTCTGCTACCATGTTCCAATATTTTCTTGCCTCTGGGCATTTCCACCACATATGAATGAAGTCTGCTTCTGGACGGTGACATTTCCAACACTTCATATTGCCGGTTTTGTAGATTTTGTGAATTTTGGCAGGTGTTAGATACCATTGATGGAACATTTTAAGATAATTTTCTTTTAGGTTCTGGCAAAGCGTAAATCTGTTGGTGTTTTTCCATGATGTTTCCCAATATTCTAAGTCAATTTGTTCTCCAATATCCTGCGCCCATTTGATCATCACTTTTTTAACAGATTCATTCTCTAGATCTCTTTCTTTCAATAAATTATAAGGAAGGTTTAAAGAAGACTTAAAAATATCAGGAATAGAAAATAACACCAATGAAATAGATAAAATTATATTCATGAAAAAAGAGGAACCTTTTTAGTTTTGATGGCCACATCAAGTGTCAGCTGCAGTGGACACTGCACATAATACAAGAAGAAATATACCTCCAGTACACAGGGATGGGGAGGTTTAAACCTCCCTGCAAGGACACAGTGATCAGTTGAGAGAGGATTGTAGAGGTAAATAAGACACAGAAAATTTGGCACATGCATACTCAGTAGTTGCTACTTTGCATGTATCTTTAAGAGTTTAGGCAGAGCATTTATCAAGTCATTCCTTGTTTGTTGATCTTAGCCATAACCTCTCTCTTCCTATATTAGGAGGGTTGCAGACTGCCAGAAATAGTGTGAATTCAGTCCACTTTTAGGGTTAGGGTTAGTGCTAGGGAATCATGGGAATTGTGTTTTTTCTGAGACATTGAGCCTTCTCTGTCAGACAACTCTGATGCCACAATAAAATACAGTTCCCATGGTTCCCTAACTCTAACCCTAACCCTAAAAGTGGACTGAATTCACACTATTTCTGGCAGTCTGCAACCCCCCTTTGTCTGCAGTTGGTCTGACTGTGTTCAGTTTCCATGTTGTACTCTATATTCCTCTCTTTTCTCCCTGTTTGAAGAGCACATGTTACAGAGCTTCTCACTATGAGATTTTATTAAACTTTTAATCTGAGTCAGTAAACCTAGTTCATATGCTTTTACCAAAGTAGTTTAAACCTCTGCCACAAGCTATGTGTTTGTCATGGTAGGGCCTGGTTGTTGTTCACCTTCTGCTTGTGAATATTAACTACTCTGCTCTTGAGATACACTACTACCTTTCACATTCCTAACAGTGAAAGTCTCTCTCCTTTTTTCAGCAATCTCCACTGAGATCACAGCATTCTTGGAAGCCTGAGAAGCTCTGCCCTACAGCCCACCTGATCAGCAGAGCTACAGGGAAAGTACCATAGGTTCCATTTTTCCAGCTTTGAGGGCCACACGGGTAGTGGCCAAAGGTTGTAGGTTCTGCACTATATCCCATGAATTAGGCTGTGCTATGAAGTTGGAAATTTTA
This sequence comes from Phrynosoma blainvillii, assembly GCA_026167975.1. Classification (NCBI taxonomy): domain Eukaryota; kingdom Metazoa; phylum Chordata; class Lepidosauria; order Squamata; family Phrynosomatidae; genus Phrynosoma; species Phrynosoma blainvillii. The sequence goes on along the minus strand of JANUYF010000001.1, from coordinate 49,265,786 downwards.
TTTTTTGGACTACAACTTCCAGAAACACCCAGCCATCACAATAATTATGGGTGTGATATTTCCAGGAGAATGTAAATTAACATATGCAGTCCAGTGTGCATTGTTACATAGTGGTATAAAAACAGAAAACTGATTTAAGTGACTCCTTAAAATGTTTACCAAATGCAATGAGCTGCACTGGGATATTGAAGAATCTCATGCCTCAGAGATTTCAATTAAAAGCTTGGGAAGCATCTGTTAGCTATAGGATGTTCTGCCATGATTCTATGATTTATTGCAATCCATTTGTTTTACACAGGGAGTTAAATTTTTCTATGCAAACAAATCAGTGTTTGAGCTTCAGAGATATTCTGCAGGAGTCTTGCAGAATATAAAATTCAATGTGAGACCTTGTTTTGCTCCATAAGCCACATGAAAAGCCCTAAAATCTAAGGCTGCATAATCACCGGCAATGTAATCATTGGCCATGGCTTTTTGAGGTTACATATAGGAGTGTTTCCCAGTCCTATCTGGAGATGTCAAGGACAGAACCTAGGACTAGAGATAGCCAAAGATGCCAAGGTCTGAACCTATATGCAAAGCACGCACTTTACCATTGAAGCACTGACCCATCTTCTACTTACAAGGAAGAACATTCTTCAGCACACTCACTTGGCTACTGAGGCAACAGAAAGAACTGGAACAGAGATTGGAACAATTATTTTTGGACTACAACTCTCAGAATACCCCAGCCAGCAGGGCTACTAGTTGGGGATTCTAAACCTTAAGTCAAAATCTCTAAAAACACATTCAGCTGGCTCCACTGAAGTTCAATCCCCTAAAATTTGGTAGCCCCTCAGAACTGAAGCCAAAGTGCTGCAAAAGTTGTGCAGTTTTGCAGCACTTGTCCCATAGGTCTTGCAGTGCTCCCCACAATGGTCCCCCTCAAGGTCCAACCTTCATCATTTTCACTCAAAATCTATAACAAAATTTTACAGCACATTTGTAGCATTCTGTATCATCACTACCCACAATTGTGTAACTGATAGACTTAGTGTGGAAATCCTACTGTTGTTGCTGTTACAGTGGGCCCTTAGTATTCACTGTGCTTTGGTTCCAGGACCCCCTGTGAATACCAAAATTTGTGGGTGTGCAGGTCCCACTTAAAGCAATAGTGTAGTAAAATGGCTGATATAAAGGCCCTGGTATAAAATGGCAAAATCAAGGTTTGCTTTTTGGAATTTATATATTTTAAAAATATTTTCAAACCATGGATGGTTGAATCCATAGATAAAGAATCTGTGGATACAGAGGGCAAACTGTACTTGCTGTCAAGTTGACTTCAACTTATGGCAAATCTATGAATGAGAGACCTCAAAGTCACCCTGTTATCAACAGCTTTTCTCAGGTCTTGCAAATTCAGGGCTGTGGCTTCCTTCATTGAGTCTATTCATCTGTAATGCAATCTTCCTCTTTTGCTACTGCCTTCTACCTTACCAAGTATCATTGTTTTCTCTAACAAGTCATGTCTTCTCATGATATAACCAAAATACAGCCAACATTTACAATAAAAATGTTTCTGTCTCTTCTTAATAACTTTTATATTGCTAGCCTGGGCTCTGGCAAGGCGAACAAATAGTTTTGGGCTCAGCTGTGGTAAAATTATTGCTTCAGAGACTCATGAAAATAAGCTTAGGCAAATTGAAAATGCTGGAAATATTCCAAGTTTTGTTGTTGGGATTGGGAAGCCTGCTAATGTACAGTAGTTAGTCAAAAGTGATTAAGTGATTAAATGGTTCTGGTCACCAAAGCTGATGTGACTGTTGAGCATGGATAAATTAGCTTTTTTTAAAAAAAAATTACAATCTCTTTAATTTCCCATGATTGTTATGGGATTCTAGGAGTTGTAGTCCATCAAAGCAACTTTTCCAAGCTCTAGCTCCAAGGTATAGGACAGGGGTAGGCAACCTAAGGCCCGGGGGCCAGATGCGGCCCCCCGAGGCCTTTGGACCGGCCCCAGGCCACTCCTGCCGCCGATGCCCGCTGCCACCCCCTGCCGCTCCCACCGCTCCCGCCGCCTGCCATGATGATATTGATTATTGTTGTTATTACTTGTTCTTGGTCCCCCCCCTTGAGGGGGACCATTGTGGGGAGCACTGCAAAAATATTTTTATATTTATTTATTTATTTATTTATTTATTTATTTTTGGTGCTTCAGCCCCCCAATTGTCTGAGGGACAGCAACCCGGCCCCCGGCTCAAAAAGGTTGCCTACCCCTGGTATAGGAGATCCTGTAATCTGCATTAATGACTGTTTCTAGCAAGAGGATAGAATGTTTTAGTGGTACATGGCTCATATAACAGTCTATTATGTCCATTGTATTTCTCTGTCCTTGGATCAAAAAGGGAGGCAGTAATAATAACTATAGCGGTTATAGCTGCAAAGAAAAGATAAACCCCAGAACATCCCCCAAAACAATAGGAATAACAAACTTGGATTAGAAAGCAACTAAATATATAGTGTAGCTATACCTGTATGTAATATATAAAGATTATTTTTAAGAATTATAGACACAATAAATAATGTCATAAGTAAAATTTCTGTTGCTATTGATGTGTATTTTTGTGCTCAACACCAAAGCTTACATTCATGTATTATAATGCTAATTAACAGTGCATACATTAGAAAACTCTAGACTGAAAAATCCACTAAAGGAAATTAATTAATGTCTTAATGTGGGAAGGAATTCCACAGGTTGGGAGCAGCCTCTGAAAAGTTTCTTTTCTGTGATGTCAGCAAACATGTCTTTGATAGTAATGAGACTGAAGGCCCGCTGAGCTCTTATCCTCATAGCCATGATTTGATTTGATTACATTTCTTTTAATGCAGTCATCAACATTCAATAACACACCTTACACAGTAACTCTGAGCCCCTACAATGGGAATTAAGTTTAATTGCACAGTATTGATGCATAGTAAGAAACTTCCACATTTGGATGTCAGGATGCGATGATGATTTGATTACCAGTTTGAATTAAATTCATTGAAGTTTAGGCTATCAGTGGCTACTAGTCATGGTGGCTGTCATATTCCATTGAATCCCGGTTGCTAAACAACATGAGCAGGAGGGTACTATTGCAGTCATGTCTTGTCTTGAGCATCCCATAGGCATCTGGCAGGACGTTGTGGGAACAAAAGTCTGGACTAGATAGGCCTATGGTCAAATCCTACAAGTCTTCTTATATTTCCACAGTTCTTCTCTATTGCTGCTGATCAACTCATGAATTTTCACACTTTTGTTTTTCATCTGGTCCTGGAGAAGTCAGATCTGGCGACAGAGGTACACATCTTGGTTACATCACATTTGGATTACTATAATGCACTCTGCATGGGGCTACTTTGAAAAGTGCTCAGCAACATCAGATGGTCCAAAGAGCTGCCACCAGATTGTTAACTAGCTACAGGAGGTATCAGGAGAAAGACAGTAAATAAATAAATTATCTGTGTTTCACTATATTTTCACAATAAAAATATAGTGAGAAGGAAATTGCTTTAAGAACTTCAGGGGCAACACTGAAGACAGCTTAAAACTTGGATAGAGGGTACCATGCTTGTGAGGCAGAAGAAGAAACCAAACCAACTACTTAGAGAAGCTTGGAACCCCAAATTATGGTTCCAAACAATATTTTATCCTAATTCTAGACACACATCACCAGCAAATTGTTTAGGTCCTGGACCATTAGACTCAACTACCTATAATTATGTTTGACTATAACTGTTCTGGTCTATTCTCCCTGCTATTATCCTATGCTATTCCTGCAGAGTTCTGGTTTTCTCCAGTGGTATTTTGGGTGCAAGAGGTCCCTACTTAAATTAATGTTCAGTTCTTTACATTTTTTTCACATGGTAAGTACAGTTTGTAGAAAAAGAAACCATATAGTTAATACAACATTTGGCTTGTTTCCTTTCAACTGAGAATAAGTATGCATTCCTTGGAAAATGGACATGCTTTTGGGCAGCTGCAGATAAGGTATCCAATAACTCTTCTTTGCATTCCCCTATTTTTTTGCTCTTCTTCCAGAGAAATTTGGCTGAATTCCTCCCAGCTAATTTTTATTATGAGCCGAATTGTTATGAAAATGTACTCCCCTCTTTTTTTTTTCCTTGACCTCTAAAGTGAACTCTAATTAAGTGGAAATGGGAAACCAACTTGGAGCAAGCTTTCTTGGATACTGGACAGGAGAAATATAGTAAAGTTTATGAACTTGATATGCAGTATGGAACTGCAAAAATTATTTCTCCTTGTTCTCCTGTAGTGCCTATAGAATATTGTTCCACTGGAAATTATGAAAATGGGAGATTCATAAACCATCTGTGAGCCTGAAGTAAAATAACATTAATGGCAAAATGTGCAGAGTGGTTGTTTCATATTATGAGGATTTGGAAATACGACCTAATTACTTATGCAAGAACATTTTTCCAACTTGAGAAGACCACTTCATTTCAATTAAACATAACTCTAGCATATTTTGATTATATTCAAAATATAACCTTTCTGCACCAGGTCATTAGCTGCTTTCAAGAAATTAGCTGAATTCTTCCCCCAAAAACCTACAGAATTATTTTTTCTCCAGTCCAATTCCAAGGCTTGTTGGGCTTCACTAACAGGCACATTCATGCGGCAAGGTTTCCTTGAAGGCACACTATCAAAAGTGTACCATATTTTCCAGCGTATAAGATGACTGGGTGTATAAGATGACCCCCAACTTTTCCAGTTAAAATATAGAGTTTGGGATATACTCGCCGTATAAAACGCACACCAAATAATTTTTTTAAACCATCAGATTTGATTTCAATATGACAATTTTAATTCAAATGCTTATGACATGCAGGTACTTAGCAGGAAAACTGTAACTTATAAACGCAACAAACTACAGATCCCATGTTCCCTAGCATTTATTTCTGCAGTGTGTTTTGGACCTTACTTTTAAAGAATAGTCCAGATTTAAATGCTGCTTTAAAAATTATTTCCATCTCCCAGCTATGAGATGGTTGGGGGGAAATGAGAAAGTGTTGGGGGGAAGGACTGCAATATACTAGGTGATGCATTCTGGGGTATGTACAATTTGCGGCCAAGTAAGTGACCCTGGGCATGTCACACACTCTCAGCCTCAGAGGATGGTAATGGCAACCCCCATTTGAAGAAACATGCCAAGAAAACCCCACGATAAGGTTGCCTTAGGGTCTGCAATTGTTTCATAGTTAGTATATGGGAATAGGAGCCAGCATGGTGTAATGGTCTGAGTGTTGGACTACCTCTCTGGAGACCTGGGTTTGATTCCCCACTCTGCCATGAAACCCACTGGGTGAACTTGGACAGCCTTAGGGGAAGGCAATGGCAATTCTCCTCTGAACCAGTCTTGCCAAGAAAACCCTAGGAGAGGATCGCCTTAGGGTTCTCTTCCTCCTCCTCCCGCCTCGCCACCCCCGTCCTTCTTGTCCTCCACGTGTTCTTTCCTGGCTTCTCCCTCCTTTCTCCTGGCTTCTTCCCTCTTCTCTCCTGGCTTCTTCCTGCCTTGCCACCCCCATCCTCCTTGTCCTCCATGTGCTCTTGCCTAGCTTCTTCCCTCCTTTCTCCTGGCTTCTTCCTGCCTCGCCACCCCTGTCCTCCTTGTCCCCCACATGCTCTTGCCTGGCTTCTCCCTCCTTTCTCCTGGCTTCTTCCCTCTTCTCTTCTGGCTTCTTCCTGCCTTGCCACCCCAGTCCTCCTCGTCATCCCCGTCCTCCTCCTCTTGCCTGGCTTCTTCCCTCCTCTCACCTCTGTCCTCCTCCTCATCTTTATACCTGGCATATAAGACAACCCCCGACTTTAACCCCCAACAGATTTTCCTAGGTTTAAAAGTCGTCTTATACACCAGAAAATATGGTCATATTCTCTATATAAAAATCCCTTTCCTCCAAGAAGGAGGAACCTTTATTCTAAGAGCTAATCTAGATACACATCACCAGCAAATTGTTCAGGTCTCAAACCATTAGAAAAGAAGTTTTCCATCCCCCACTTTTAGTTCTTACAACAATCTTGTGAGATAGATTAAGCCAAGAGACACTGACTGTCTCAAGATCACCTGATGAGCATTGTTCCTGAGACTTGTGGTCTTATCACATTTCAAAAGACAAAAAGCAGTGACACAGAAGTGGCTTCTGGCTTACCTTCCTGTACGATGTCGTAGTACTTCCATTCTCCTGCCAAATATGTGGCTTTTGCCAAACGGATTTTCCAGCAGGACAAAAATGATGTGTTTATGATCATCTCCCTCGGCAGTAGATCGGAAGTGCTTCATAGGTGTGTGGGAAGGTAAGCCAGAAGCCGCTTCTGTGTCATTGCTTTTCATCTTTCGTTTGAAATGCAATAAGACCCCTAGTCTACATGTTTAAAACACTACTCCTAGTCTACATGTTTAAAACTATATAGCCTGCTGAATAACTAGCACGGAGGACTATAAATTGGGGTGGAGGCATTTAAAGTATAAACTATTATTTTGGATTGCTGGGAAGGAGGGTGATATAGACAACTATTTGTTGGTTTTGGGCCCTTTATTAGTCATGCTGAGCAGATCTCTTAACATCTTCAACTGACTCAAGCAGATCTTAAATGGCTCTAATGTTTTAACTGACTGATTAGACCCTCTGAACACCTTCAACTGGGTTAAGCCCTTCTATTCCCGAGGTGGGTGGAGAGACAGGGGCGGCTATAGAAGTAGCATTGGGGAATGGGAGATATGGCTGGAACAGAGTGGACAAATGTTACAAAAGAAGGCGAGATCGTTTCCTGGTCAAGATGGAACTTAGAGCCAGCACCCACCTCGCCGGGGGTGGCGGACCTATTAGAATGGTCTGCCCTCTAAGGCTAATGGAGCCAATTGGATTCCAGAAAGCCTTAGAGGGATTAATGGTTGGGAATGCCAGTGATCCTGTCGAGACTCTGGTTGACACTTGGAATAGTGATCATACCAGGGCCATCGACACGATCGCTCCCAAGCGCCCTTGCCATCCCGCTGCTAATCGTAGGCCATGGTATACACCTGAGCTTAGGAGGATGAAGCGGTTTGGACAACGGCTAGAGTGCAAGTGGCGGAAAATTCAACTCTTATCTGACAGAACTCGCCATAGGAACTTTCTTTGTTCCTATCGGGAGGCAATACGTGCAGCGAAGAAAGTTTTCTCCTCTGCACGTATTGCGTCTGCAGAGTCTCGTCCAGCAGAGATGTTTAAGGGGGTGAGGGAGATGACGCAGGTGCCCCCTGCACCAAATCCCTTACTTAACCCGACGACAGCCTGATGTGATGCATTTAACAACTTTTTTGCAGATAAAATCTCTCAGATAAGAGCTGAATTAGATGCCACTGTTGGGATAGAGTCTATAGGCGAGGTGTCCAACGACTCCGTCGATGTAATTTTAATGGATCAGTGGCAATCTGTGAGTACCGAGGATGTGGACAAGCTGCTTGGTAAGGTGAGGAAGACGACTTGCCCTCTCGACCCTTGCCCATCATGGCTGGCCGTCCGGGGGGGATGCATTGATGAGATTCCTCATGGATATCATCAATGCATCCTTCAGGGAAGGACATGTTCCATCATGTTACAAGGAAGCGGCGGTTAGGCCGCTCCTGAAAAAGCCTTCCCTGGACCCCCTGGATATGAAGAACTATAGGCCTGTGTCATTGCTGCCATTTTTGAGCAAGGTGATCGAGAGGGCGGTTGCTCTTCAACTCCAGGCAGTCTTGGATGAAACCGATTATCTAGACCCATTTCAAACCGGCTTCAGGACAGGCCTTGGGGTAGAGACTGCCATGGTTGCCTTGACCGACAATCTGCGTCTGAGCATTGACAGGGGTAGTGTGACCCTGTTGGTGCTCTTAGACCTCTCAGCGGCTTTTGACACAATAGATCACGGCATCCTCTTGGACCGCCTGAAGGGGTTAGGTGTCGGGGGCACTGCTTTGCAGTGGTTCCGGTCCTTCCTCTCGGGTAGGTCCCAGAGGGTGCTGCTCGGGGACTGTAGCTCCGGAAAGAGAGACCTCACTTGTGGGGTCCCTCAGGGAGCTATTTTGTCCCCGATATTATTTAACATCTATATGAAGCCGCTGGGTGAGATAATACGGAGCTATGGTGCTGGGTGCTATCAGTACGCTGATGACACCCAAATCTATTTCTTCGTGTCTCGTTCGTCGGCCTCGAATTCCAATGGCATCTCTTCTCTCAATGAATGTCTTCGGGTGGTAATGGGCTGGATGAGGAAAAACAGATTGAAACTGAATCCAGACAAGACGGAGGTGCTCACGGTAGCAGTCCCGAAACCAAGAATTGGGTTGCAACCTCCAGTCCTGGATGGGGTCACACTCTCCTCCAGTGACTGTGTTCGCAGTCTGGGAGTGCTCCTTGACTCGTTGCTCCTGATGACAAATCAGGTAAATGCGACAGTCAGGAGCACCTGTTATCAGCTTCGGCTGATACGCCAGCTGCGCCCTTTTCTGGAAGTAAGGGATCTTGAGACCATGGTGCACACATTGGTAACCTCACGCCTTGACTTTTGTAATGCACTCTACATGGGGCTACCCTTGTGCTTGGTTCGGAAACTACAACTGGTACAGAATATGGCGGCCAGGCTTGTGTCGGGAACATCTCGGAGGGACCACATTACTCCGGTTCTGAGGTCCCTCCACTGGCTGCCTATTAGTTTCCGGACCCAGTACAAGGTGTTGGTCATTACCTTTAAAGCCCTAAATGGCTTGGGTCCAAACTATCTCAGGAACCGCCTGCTCCCATATAATCCTCCCCGTGCTCTTCGGTCCTCCGGGAGGAATTTGCAGCCTCAGAAATCGAGAGTCGCAGCTATCTCCCGGAGGGCTTTTTCAGTCGTCGCCCCTAGGCTCTGGAATGACCTGCCGGACGAGATCCGTCTATTAACATCCTTAGACAGCTTTAAAAAGGCTGTCAAGACGGATCTCTTCCGGCAGGCCTTTCCAGACTAGCTATCCCCGCCTCAGACATAAATAGCCGCACAATTGATGTTCCTCACGTGGCCCCATCGAGAGATGGAGAGGACTATCGAATCAGGCTTTATTAGTGGTTTTTCTGCATTGGGTTTTTAAACTTAATCGAATTGATGTTTTAAACTGCTTTGATTTAATACTGTTTTAAGGGGGGTGGGGGGTGTCCTGTATTATATGTTTTATTTGGATTGTATGTTTTAAACTTGTAAGCCGCCCTGACTGGAGTACCACTGGGCGGGATATAAAAAATTATTATTATTATTATTATTATTATTATTATTATTACTCATTCTATGTAAATGGAATGTAATCAAGCCACTCTTAGCCAAAAAGCTTCATAGTTTTATTGGAGTATTTGCTGAAGTCCACACAAATGTACATTATCATACATATGGCTGTCCGTTTGCTTTGCATGCATTCGAATGAATGCTCATTTTCACCAGACAGAGGATGAATAGATGTGAATATATGTGAATTTGCTCAGGAAAGTGAAGACAATTTAACATCTGTGAATGTGTGAAAATGTGCACCAGTTTGCATAGTACACATACGTGTACTAGCCCTGAGCATGATTTATACCCAAGTCTCTCCACTTATAGCTGTTCCACACTTTGCTGGCTCATAATTAAAAGCCATTGATAATATACATGGCTTATTACATCCCAGAACAAAATGGGAAATGAATCAATAAATAGCTATTATTTTGCAGCTAGACATCATCTGATGATCAGTAATAATAAATTACATTGTTTAGATGACTCTAAAAAAACAGTTCTTTAAAAAAATATTGGAAAAAGTAATAAAAATATTTTTAAAAAATAATAAAAGTTAAACCTACCAACCATATGGGTTTTTCAAAGTTCTCCTACTGTCAAATAGTTTAAATATAAGCCAATTTGCTTAACTTTTATTTACTAACACCTACTTCACAATTGCACCACAAGACTCTCTCTCAGGACACTAGCCAGTATTCAGGAAATTTATCTAATTATGATGTCTCAACTTTTACTCTCCCTTTAGCTCTTTCCCAAATTTAATATAGTGGGGAACAAACACCTGTTTAAATTCCCCAGGCTCAAGGCCCAGAAGAACAATAAAAATGGCTCATTCCATGAACATAAGAGTCAACGCAGTGGGATTTTACTTTATTTTAATTTTTGATATTTATTTTGGCCATAGCAGTATTGAATTTGGGTACACCGTTAAGTAAACCCTGTATGTTAGGTGCCAGAAGTGCTTGAGACCACACACCAAATTAACAAAAGGGCTCTATGACAGTCTTGCCAATTAATTTTTCACCTCATAAATGTGCAGCTTCAGTTCAAGGCATTCTGGAGGAACTTTCCACTGACAGTGACAAGATGGGGTTGTCTTGGAAATACTTGTAAAGCAGGGTTTTTAGTTTTGCTTGACACTGAAAGTGTGAAACTCCTGCTCCTGCATGGACATGGAGAAACCTTCTCTAGTTTCCTTTGTAACCCTACTCTGTTTCTAACATTTGTCATGTGGAAAACAGGTTTTCTCTGAGCATGGTTTGAAATTCTCTGATTATATGATGTTGTAGGAAAGAGGGATGGGAAATAATTTCATTAGGTAAAATATTCTGAAGGAAAGTACCCACTGTGTATCTGTCCAAACTATTTTTTTAAAATGTGAAATATCTTGCTATAAGTTGAGAGCCAGCATGGTGTAGTGGTTTGATCATTGGACTATGATCCTGGAGACCAGGGTTCAAATCCCTGCTTGGTCATGGAAACCCACTGGCTGACCATGGGCAAGTCATACTCTCTTAGCTTCAGAGGAAGGCAAAGGCAAACCCACTCAGAATAAATCTTGCCAAGAAAACCCCATGTTGTTGTGTGCCTTCAAGTAGCGTCTGACTAATGGTGACCCTAAAGAGAATCTATTGCCTTAGTCTGAAACAACTTGAAGGCACAAAACAACAGCAATATTGCTATAAAAAGCCTCATTTCTCACTTGTTGGGACTTCCTGGAAAAGCATTTTAAATCCACATGGACCTCTCCAGCTACATACATTTTAGTTTTTTTACAGAATCCTGTCTAGCAATCCTACAGTGGAATACCAGAAGAAATTACACAGACTACTCAGGGAATTTCCCATGGATGAAATCTGAATTGACACATCACAAGAACCTTGGCCAGGCACATTCTACCTATTGCCCAAAATACAAAAACAAGGCAACCCTGGACAACTTATTGTCTGAAGCACTGGAACACTCGCAGTTGGCATCTCTGGATATATGGACAATATCCTTAAACCATATGCCACTAACACTCCCAGCTATGTGAAGGACACTACTGGCCTCCTGCAGAAAATGCAATCCATCCATAACCTCCCAGGGAACACCATTTCAGCCACTATGGATGTAGAATCCCATATACCAGCATCCAAAACAAGGATTGACTGCAAGCTGTCAGGAACATCATTCGAGATGGGACCTTAGCAGACCTACTCACAAAGGTATGCCACTTTGTTCTCACACACAACTACTTCACCTTTGTTAATAGCATATACCTTCATGTTAATGGTACTGCAATGTGCACATGCATGGCACCACAATAGGCCAACATCTTAATGGCTGACCTAGAACAGTGCTATCTTAACTCCTGAACACAGAAACCATTTCCTTAGCTGATGTCTTTATAATCTGGATTTATGAAGAGGACTAACTCAAGCCATTCCCCCACAGTTTCAACAACATCCACCATACCATCAGTCTCAGCCTGGAACTATCAGCAGAACAAGTTCACTTTCTGGACACCACCGTATAGCTACACAATGGACATCAAAGCATAACCCAATGACTACTACATATTGTTATATGCCTCCAATATCCACCCTGAACACACCACCAGATCCATAGTCTGCAGCAAAGCCCTCCAATACAATCACATATGCTCAGACCCACAAGACAGGCAGGCCAAACTTGTGGAATTACAACAAGCATTCCTCAAGTTACAATACCTACACATGAAACAAAACAAAAATAAAAATAAACAAGCCAAGACTACCCAGGACTAATCTATTACAGAACAGACTAAGGACAGAAAATGACAGAACCCCACACATACAGCTCCAAGCTGACACCACTCAGACATATCATGAAAAACTAAAAGCTACAACAGATTCACTGCCTCATTGTCATAGAAGCCATCAGACAGAAGCCTTCTACTTAACAGAGTGACACTCGTATACAAGATAAGGATACAGGGATGTCCTTGATAGCAACTCGGTAATCTTCAAGGGGCCATGTTTTTGCCATACATGCCTTTCCTCTAGTCTTTTAACACAGAAAAGTCTGGAATGACGGGAATACAAGATGAAATGGATGGTGTTGAAGTAGCCTGATTTTCAAAAGCTATCAGTTAATTTCTAGAAAGAAGCATCTTTTGCAATATAAATTCTTATTGCTTGTGTCTTGAAACAAGTGTTTTCACCTCCTCAATCTCTTTCTAGATTAGTTTTGTCTTATATTTGTTCATCCATAGCTTGAGTTCCTTGGAGTTTATCCTTTTGATACCCTGGACTTTCAAGTTTTCTAACAACAGTATTAGTAGGAGCAATAAAGAAGTTGAAACAATGGCAGAGCAGTAGGGTTCTAAAGCATATACATGGTTTCCCAGCCAAAAAGTTGTTTTCCTATCATCCAGAAATCCCAGCTCAAACCTGGAGGGAACACCGAGGCGAGAAATTTGGACAGTTTTCATCCAGTATTTGCACATCACAAGGTGTTTTAGGAAAAATTTCTCTCCATGTTTTGCATGGAAATCATGAGCTTTAGGTCAAAAATTGTTTCCAGATATAGTTGGCCCTCAGTATCTGTGGGAGGATCCATTCCAGACTCACCCCCACAGATACCAAAATCCATGGATGCTTAAGTTCCATTGTCCCCTATGGTGGCACGTGCACAGAGCCGTGCTGCCATTAGGAACAACAGAACTTCAATGTCATTGCATGCACATTGACATCCTGCCATTTGGGACAGCCCCCATTGTCCCCAGTGGCATGTGTGCATGTGGTCACACCACCGTTAGAGACAATAGGACTTAATGTTGGCACAGCCACATGCACGCACCACCACAGAACAATGGGGGCTGTCCCTAATGGCAGCGCTGCCATGTGCACACGTTCTTGGGGAAAACATGGGCTTGCCATCCGTGGAAGCTTGAATCCACAGATGGCAAGTCCACAGATACTGAGGGCCAACTGTACCCAGTTTTTGTACAAAATTTGTGCTTTTCTCCTCAAAAATGAGCAATTTGGTTCAATGGTCAGATTTGCAATTTGGGAGAAATTAATCTAGTGTTGGTCCTGGATTTCGTCGTAACTGTATGACCCAAAATGCATTTATTACCAACTTCAGCTGGTGGTCTAACTTGTGCCACTACACAATGCATTACTTGATGAATATATGAATTCTTTACTCATGGTGTATCTGTATCTGTGGGTATATCTAGACTGGTTAAAAAGTCCAGTGTCCCAGATTTTATTCCTGTTCTTTCCAATTTTATTTTGGAGACTGATACACATTTTGCTTATCCCAAAATGTTTTCTGTTAGCTCCTGGTATAATCAGAGACTGTTTATGCCAGCTCCTCAGGCTGGTTTAGTTTAATCCAATATAAAATCAGAAAGAACCAGAACAAAATCTTAGACTTTTCAATCAGTCTGGATGTGCCCTTACACTTAGGGTTGCCATTTCCTGGTTTTTACCTGGACAATCACGGACTGGATTGCCTAAAAAATGTCCCATCTGGCTGGGCGTGTTTAAAGCCACAAATACTGGATTTCTGCTTTTTTCCAGACCACATTTTGTCAGTGTCCAGTCTTTGCACTGAAACTCCCTTCCCTTCCTTTTATTTTCCTTTGCAAGGACATAGAGTGACAAGGAAAATAAAAGCGAGGTGATAACAGGTCTATTGTCACTTAAGTACTCTTAACTACTCTGACAGGGATAATTTTGAATATAATTCCATCTCTGCTTTGATGGGCAGTGAGGTTGCCTTCTCTCCCCCTTCCCTGTTGGATTCTCTTCCTGCATCTGGGGGAGAGACAGAGAGAGAAGGAGTTAATAAATAAAGGCAGGTTTGGTTTTGTGGAACTTGACTGAGACAGGAGGATTGCATAGGGGAAAGGGGACAAAAACAAAGAGAAGAAAGAGAAGAAAAAAGAGTTGTAAGTATGCACAGTATAAGTAAACTCTCCAGTTTGGATGGCTTAATTTATGGGATGCTTATTACAGGATGGTGGTTTGGATTTTTTTTTTAATGGGCAGAGCATCCAAGGATGGGGGGGGGCAGGATCCTAAAATAGAAGTAGAGACAAAAAGAGGGGAGGGAATACTTCAGGGACTGGTCTGTCACCTGGTTTTTCACACTATCTACTCCCTCCAGAATGAGAAAATGAATAAATACACCACATTCCTAAATAGATCTACTGAGAAGCAAAATTCATTGGGTTTGCTAAGACTAGCTATAGAGCAGGGGTAGGCAACCTTTCCCCTTTAAGGGCCGAGGGACTTCAGCTCCCAGAATCCCAGGAGCTATTGGCCAACATGGGACTATTGGCCAACATGGCTGAGGCTTCTGGGAGCTGAAGTCCCTCGGCCCTTAAAGGGGAAAGGTTGCCTACCCCTGCTATAGAGGATGGCAATGGGGACTGCCACCCTCTGAAGAAACTTGTTAAGAAAATCCTATAAGAGGTTTACCTTAGGGATTTGGATTTCTCTGCAAAATGGAGCACATCCAGAAAAATGTGCATAAAAATAAAAGCTAAAATCATTAAGGCTGCATCCACACTGAGGAAATAATCCAGTTTGATACCACTTCAATTGCCATGGCTCTATGCTATGGAATTCTGGGGAAATGTAGTTTGTTTTGGCACCAGAGTAGAGCTCTGACAATTGAGCTGTGGCGATTAAAATGTGTCAAACCAGATAATTTCTGCAGTGCAAATGCAGCCTTAGGGGGGAAGCAGACAAGGGCGTCCAAGACACCCTGCGACGGTGCGCCGCGGGACTGGAGCAGTCGCACCGCGGCGCACCGTCGGCGCCTCTTAAAGGAGTGCAAAAATAGCGCTCCTTTCAGAAGTCAGTGAAAGTGCGCCCTAAAAGCGTCGGGCGCACTTTCACTGACTTTTCCGCAGCAGCACGTGTGGTCGCTGCGGCGGGAGGTTGTCCCCGGAGCGCCGGACATGCAGAGGGCTGGCGGCTCCGAGGACGACCTCAGGAAGAGGAAGGAGTGCCGTGCGTGCGGCTGCCCCTCCTCTTCCTTACCTCGGAGACGGCTCAATAAGCCATCTGCCGAGGCCCTAAGTGTTTGCAGCTTTTATTTTGGAGTGTACTCCATTTGGGGGGAATGTTCTCCATTTTGCATTACCTTGCCCTCCTTTCCCTTGCAATATAAATAATATAAATATAGACATAAATATACATTTATTTCATATGGTTTATTTACAGCTATATGACATACACTGAATTTTATTATGCAATCAACTGAATTTTTCTGATGAATTTATCTTTGTTAAAATGCCTTGTTAGCTTGCAATATACTTGTAAAACTCTGAACAAGAAAAAGACTTAAAATTGTACTTTAGTAGCCATCAACCCTTGACTGAATTTTTGTTGTTGTTGTGGTGGTGGTGGTGGTGGTGGTGGCGTGCCTTCAGGTTGTTTCCTACTTACACTTTAAAGTAAACCTATCATGTGGTTTTCTTGTCAAGATTTGTTTGCCATTGACTTCATCTGAGGCTGAGAAAGTGTGACTTGACCAAAGTCACCTAGTGGGTTTCCATGGCCAAGTGGGACTTCAAACTCTCATCTCCTGTGTCATAGTCCAACATTCAAACTACCCCAGCTCATGCACATAAACCTAGGACCCATTAAAATGAACCAACTTAAAATTAAAAATATATAATTTTAAAATGCATACATTTCAACCTTCTGCCCAGGAAGAATGTCAAAATCTCTTCCATTTGACCATGTAAAACAGCAGTGGGAATGATACAGTTCTCCAGAAATTATTGGGTGGCAACTTTCAAGCTTCACATCTGAAAACCACATGAAAAATGTTATTTTTTTGTCCCCAAAGCCCCCATTTTAGCACATGCATTTCTTTCCACATGTACTTCTATGCAGAAAAATTTCTCAAACACTTTGGAATGTACAACTATGGGGTTAGAAATGTGCAGAAACTTTCATTTTCTCTGGCAGTAGGAAGAAAACTACAAAAATTATTCATCTTCACATGTAAGGATGAACCAATCAAACATGTATAGAACAGTGGCCAAATGAAACCCAGACTCATGTACCCCCAGCACAAATATTTCTTTATTTTAAAGCTCCTAACGTCTTTTTGCCATAATATACTCTTCCTGGATTTGTTTTTAATTATCATCACAGCTATGCCTTGGTTTTTATACTTGGGTGATGAAAAATTATGCACTCAGCAATCAGTGTGTTTATTATTACTAAACTACATCTTTGACTTCATGAAAGCCTGATTGAAGTGTTTCTACATTTGAGACTAGCAATTCCAGGATGGCAACACAACAAAATGTGATAAACAGGATCATTATCTAGGATGTTGTCATCATGTTGCTATGTCTACCCTCATTAATGAAGTTGTGAAAAGTTTCAAGGATGCAACACTTACCTGGGTTGCCTTTGAAATTAGGTCACTAGAGGCTCAGAGGTATTCCGTAATATTTGAAAGTATTCACAAATATAGTGATTGGGCATAAATAGAAGGACAGGATTAAACAATCTGACAGATGACCCTAAATTCACTGCTCCTACATCAGATTTCTAGAAGAGATAATAAGAAGCCTAGGATGCTGCCAAAAGCTTCTGAGAGCCATCCACTCATTTCCATAGGAAAGGAAAGATACTGAACAACTTTGCCAGAATTACGAAGAGGCCAAAGGCTCTAATCAAGTTTGTATTGCCACAGAACAAATTTATTTTACTATTAAAGTATTATTTGTGCTTTCTGAGTATCATTTCTGGACTTCTAAGGCAGCCACCCTAAATAACTAAAACAGAGGTCAGGAGTGTGTGGCTCTCCATGCTGCTATACTGCAACCCCCCTCAGCTTCCATTGGCTAGCCATCATGTCCTATGATGAAGGAAGATAGGAGGGACATATAGTCCCTATCAGGTAGTTTGTTGGAGAAATATTCCTTTAAACAACTGTGAAAATATTTTGATTGACAGGTGGCATCTCATCCTGTGAGACTGTCATAGAATGCTGAGTCAGAGCACATGGAATGATGTAAATTTACTGTAGTGGTTTCATTATGCTGTGTGGCACTAGAATATGACTCATAACCAACACAGTATATAAGTGAACCAGGAGAGATGTCACATGTGGATTGTTGGATTGAAGGTGGGGGTTGGTCCATGTGGTTAGTTGGTTGGATTGTTAATGTATAACAGACAGAGCAATTGATGCAAGTCAGAGAGGATTATAAATATTTGTATTATATTGCAACTCAAGATAAAGAACCTCCAAAGATTTGAATGAAATCAACTGTGCCTGTGAGTTACTTTTCAGTGTGGAAAGTGATCAGTGCATTGCCAATACCTATATCTGGATTTTTGCTTCCATACTTTACTATGTTATTGTTGAGCTGCATCTGAGTGCATTGTCCTCAGATTGCGCTGAAAGTTGGCTTGTGCAACAGGCTAAGTTTAGAGAGAGCCAACATAGTTCTGGAGAGAAGTGACCATTGGGGTGCCATAGGGTTCTGTCCTGGGCCCAATGCTATTCAACATCTTTATCAATGACTTGGATGAAAGAAAAAGGGCATGCTTATCAAATTTGCAGATGACACCAAATTAGGAAGAATAGCTAATAGCCCAGAGGACAGGATGAAAATTCAAAATGACCTTAATAGATTAGAAGCCTGGACCAAAGCTAACAAAATGAATTTCAACACAGAGAAATGTAAGCTACTGCACTTAGGGCAGAAAAATCAAATTCATAGATATAGGATGGGGAACACCTGGCTTAACGAGACTACATGTGAAAGAGATCTAGGAGTCCTAGTAGCCCACAAGTTGAACATGAGTCAACAGTGTGATGCAGCAGCTAAAAACATGATTGTAGACTGCATCAACAGAAGTATAGCATCTAGATCAAGGGAAGCAATAGTACTACTCTATTCTGCTTTGGTCAGGCCTCACCTGGACCTGGGCACCACAATTCAGAAAGGATGTCAAGAAGTTGGACTGTGTCCAAAGTAGGGTGACTAAAATGGTGAAGGGTCTGGAAACCATGCCCTATGAGGAACGACTTAGGGAACTGGATATGTTTAGCCTGGAGAAGAGATGGTTAAGAGGTGATATGATTGCCCTGTTTAAGTATTTGAAGGGATGTCATATTGAGGATGGAGCAAGCTTGTTTTCTGCTGCTCCAGAGAATAGGACCTGGAACAATGGAT
Source organism: Phrynosoma blainvillii (assembly GCA_026167975.1). Lineage (NCBI taxonomy): Eukaryota > Metazoa > Chordata > Lepidosauria > Squamata > Phrynosomatidae > Phrynosoma > Phrynosoma blainvillii. The sequence goes on along the minus strand of JANUYF010000001.1, from coordinate 49,247,292 downwards.
GCAAGTTACAGGAAAAGAGGTTCTACCTCAACATTAGGAGGAACTTCCTGACAGTGAGAGCTGTTCGAAATTGGAACACACTCTCTCCTCGGAGAGTGGTGGAATCCCCTTCTTTGAAGGTTTTTAAACAGAGGCTGGATGGCCATCTGTTAGGGATGCTTTGATTTTGAGTTCCTGCATGGCAGGGAGTTGGACAGGATGGTCCTCGTGGTCTCTTCCAACTCTATGATTCTATGATTCTATAGTTATCCAACCTCTGTTTAGCAACCTCCAAAAAAGAAGAGTTCACTATGTTCCAAAACAGTCTATTTTACTGCCCAGCAGCAACTGCTTCAGGACGTTTCCCCTAATTTTAATTAAAATCTCCTGTCTTGTTATTTGAATCCATTAGTTGGGGGGGGGTCCTAATCTCTGGAGCAGCAAACACATTCTGTCTTCCACCTGATACTTCCTCAAAATTTGAAGATGGTACCATGTGATGTCTTAATCTTCTTTCTTCCAGCAGTATATACCCCCAAAAGTTGTCTGTTTGAAATTGTCTGGGTGCACTGCTCCAATGGCTTTAAAAGCCTGTTTTCCAAGACCGCTGCTCTGATCTAATAATATTAGTGGATTTACACTGATTGTTCCACATGCATGTATTTCCTCTGGGTAATTGTTCCCAATTGCTTTTTTAAAAAACCTATCTGTTTTTTAAAGAAAATATTCACCAGGATCCTTGATTGGCTACTTAGTTACACCTGTATACCTAAATTAGTTATATCTCCATAACTGGACTGGCACACACACGAACTCTTCCACTCTAAACACAGCCACTGAGTCTGGCAAAGGAGATAGATTCATTTTCCAGTCAGGACAGAAGTAGGACCCTGTTTCCATCCTCTTTGACAAAAATCCTGTTTCTGATTGTTGCAGACTGGCTTACCAGCAGGAGGGGATTGGAAATTTCCTCCTCCTTGCATGGCAATCAGAAGCTAAATGGACCTCCTTTATCTGATTTCGTGGCTAGCTCTTAAGGTGGACTGTGTTTACATAGGTTTCAAATAGGATACAGTCTTACTACATACCACCCATTATTTCATTCAATGCAAACCAAACATACTGAATAATGTAAAACAAACAAAACAAACCACTAAGACATTACTATAATTAAGTGAATAACTTTTGAAAACTGATCTGTCTTTTCTTCCCAAGGGTGGAGGATCTTACTGGGAAGCCTCTCTGATTGCAAAAATGATAACATTGTACCAGATTTGTACAAATTTGTATTCTGTTTTTCTTTTGCTCAATTTTTTTTTGTGTTCTCATTCACTTAGTATTGTTTTCTCAGTAAATTGACAAAAGGAGTACTGCAGTACATTGCTGAACATTTTGATTAGTTATTATCACAATTAAGCATAAAATCTCATCTCAGATTTTTGCTACATTCCCCCCCCAAAAAAAACTAGAATATATTTTGCCACTTTTTCAGGAGATAAGTACCCCCTATGCACTACTTTAAATGTGCATTATCTGTTACTGGAGAAGAGAGAGCAGAACAGGACTAAGACCAAATCTTTGACTATTGTTCTTCCAAGACTGATATCCCTAAATCAGTCTCCCAAGTGACATTTACGCCAAATGGATTATCAAATTTTACATACAATAGGAGTTTAGAAATGAAATGATCCATAGTTTTTTAATGATCTACAGAATCAAAGGCTTTGCTATAATCTATAAAATACAGGCTGATTTTCTTCTGAAATTCCTTGGTGTGCGCATATGTTTGCAATATGATCCCTAGTGCCTCATCCTTTTCTGAACCCAGCTAAAACATTTAACATTCTTACTCCCTATATAGTAAAAGTCTTTGTTGTAAAATCTAAAGCATCATGTTGCATGCATGGGACATCACTGGACTTTAGAGAGCAGGATTCAAATCCCCACTCAGCCATGGAAACCCAATGGGTGACCTTGGGCAAGTCATACTCAGATTCAAAGAATGGCAACAGTAAACCCCCTTCTGAAAAAAACTTGCCAAGAAAACCCTCTGGTAGGATCACCTTAGAATTGTTATAAGCTGAAAATGACTTGAATACACACAACAACCGGTTATGCAATCCCTGGCATCCACTTTTTTGGGCACTGGAATATATAGTACAAATTTCCAATCTGTGGGCCATTGTTTTGTTTCCTATATTAATGGCAGGTTTTAGTTAAAATTTGAAACAATTCTCAGAATTTACAAAAGTCTCAAAATTTCCAAAAGTGAAGGAAAAGAGGAGACAACAAATGAAGAAAAATCATTTTACAGTTTGAAACAGAAAAATAACTTTTTCTGACCAGAGAGAAGGCAGGGAGTAAATTCATAACACAGCTACACCTTACAAGCAGAACAAATTAGAATTTTAAATTATGTAACTTTGAAACTTAGTACTCCTGATCCTGTGCTGTTTTAAACGCATTTCACATATGGATCAACTGCCCTGAGTTGCAGTTTTACCCCTCTTTTGAGGACAAGATTTGTTCTAAAATATTGATTTAAAACCAAATATCACAATTTGCAGGCCAGTGCAAATATTGAATGTAACTCCCTACTGCCAAAGTAGTATACATTACAGACCTTCTTTGCTAATTTTATAACCAGTTTCACTCCTCTCACAGACCCCTAGAAAATTATTTTTGGGTTTACAGGTCTTAGAATTCCTCAACCAGAACAGACATTGGCTATAATGGCTGGGAGATTCTGGGATTATTAGGCAAAAGAATAATGTTTGCAAGTTTTATGTAAAAAGCTGCTACCCACTGAGAAGTGACTGAGGAGAAGGGAAACTGAAGGGCATAGTAAGGTGCCAGTGGTGACTTGTCAAGGTGGCTGTGGTTCTAGCCACATGACCCTCCAGAGCAGTCCTTAGACAGCGCTGGCTCTTCGGCCTAGTAACGGAAATTATCACCACCTCCTACAGTCGGTTACAACTAGACATTCATGTCAAGGGACTAACTTTACCTTTACTTTACATTTTACCCGAGGTTGTTGAAGTGCCATTGTTCCCCACCACTGGCTATGCCAGCTAATGCTGATGGGAGTTGCAGTCCAACAGCATCTGGAGAGCCACATGCCTCCCACACCTGAGGCATATGAAGAAGCTCATGTCTGTTATTTTTTCAGCAGTTCCATCAGTATTCATCAGACTTAATCTTTCACTAGGCTTCCTGTGGATGCCTATTGACTTGTTTCTCAAAAAGCCACTAATCCTTGACTAGTTCTGAATGAAACGGAATATTAAGAGAAACTTTCTCTGGAGCCCAATAAAAGAACTTGACATTCTTCCAGTTTTTCAAGCCTGCAAATCCTTCAATTATATGTGGGTTTTTTTTAAATCTGGCCTAAGCTTTCTGCTTTCAGTCATTGACAGATATGCCTTAGTGTTGTTCTTGTTTCCCCTAATTTAATTTCATGAACTGTACTGTGAAGAATGACCTTCTCTGTTTCCCTTCTCTGACTATTCCCGTAGCTGCTCAGAGAGCAGCACAATAACACAGTATTTTTAAAAACCCTCTGAAACTTTGGGCTATGCACATGGGGCAAGGTTTAACTTTGGATTCAGGATATTGAGATTCAGGGAAAGCCTCTCATCTAAAGCAAGGATATTTCCCCCTTATGTCTCTACTCCCAGCCTCCAGTCCAGCCTCTAGACCGATCCCTTGGTTAGATTAAACATTTGGGAAATCAGTATCATTCTGATATCTTTGGAATAGTGTAAATCAGATTGGCTGAGTTAGTGTATGAGAAGATGTCTCTACCCTCTATGGCTTAAAATTTAGCTGTGTCACCTCCTCCCAGTGGCTGGTGGAGAGTGGCAGGGGAATTGAGAAGCATCTGGCTATGTTGCTATAAACAGACACAGATTGATGGTATCATCTGCTGAGATCCACTGGGGTCCCCCGGAGAATGATGTAAGCATTCTGCATGTGGCTACAAGATGCTTCTCTGACCCACCTACTCACAATCTCCACTACCCATTGAATAGCCATGCTGACCCTGAAGGCAATCTCTCACCCAGCTCCAGAAAAGGCCTTCAGGGTCTGGTGCAGATGCAGCTACATTGGCCTCTGAAGGCAGATGCCCCACCTAGGAAAGGCCTTCAGGGTCTGGAGTGACTGCTCTCCAAGCAATCATGCCAGACCCTGAAGGCACCATCCCCCAGCAGCCACCGCTACTGAGAGAAACAAGTGCTGCAGCCCCTGGAGGGCCCATTTAGGGTCTGGTGTGCTGTGGCCCATGGAGGGCTGGGAGAGCAGGAAAATGCCCTTTCTTGCTTGCCCAGTAGCCATGCCAGTCCTGGGTGTACTATCCCACTGGGTGACACCCCCTTCTGGGATATCACCCAGTACAGTCTGAATCTTCCATACCCCCCTAATGATGCCACTGCAGGAACGGATGTACATTGCATTGAATTAGTTTTTGTATGCCTGGGTGGGAGGTATCCAGATGGATAAGAATTATATCTGGCCCTACTGTTGTCCCTCACCTTTGTATTTAGCCCTGCTCAAATTAGTGTTCAGCTCCTAAGCTTTTTATTTTTTAAAAATTTTTTTTTATTTTATTTTTTTATGACATGTTAGTTTGCTTTTTTATGATCAGGATGATTCTTACCTGGGGAAGTATAAGTTTCCTACTCAGAGCTTAAAACATGAGATTTAAGTCAATTTACAAATATTAAATGTTTTTAGTTGAAAAATTGATTAGTCATCACTGACATTATTACTTTTAAGGTTGTAATTTTCCATTGATCATCAGTTACTTACTGGTTTTCGAAAGAGACCATGGAATTTACAGAGAACTGTGTGGTCACTGGTGACTCCTAAGGGCATATTTTGATATTGGCTCCTTCAAACATGTTCTTTTTGTCATTTTCAGGTTGCCTTCACCTAACCTGGAATTTTTTTCCAGATGGACCACAAAGCCAATGCAAACGATATCTGAGGGTAGTAGGAATTCATCATGTATAAAAATTATCAGAATGGGAAAGGCTGTCCTAAAGCATGTGATCATTCCATGCTATGCAAATTAAGAGCAATTTTAATGTTTATTCAGAAATGATGTATTTGTTTCAGCTTAAAAAAAACACTGATCTACTGCAAGTGCAGCAATAAGTGGCTGGCTACAAAGGAAAGTCAGGAAATCAAGTACAAAGAATTCTTAACCTTTTGAGTGCCTCTAAGCATATGCAGAACATTTTCTTGTATGCAACTCTTTATGTCCCTGTTTACAAATGAAAAATATCTTTAAACATTTATGGTAGAGATGTTTTGCATAAAGAAACCAGGGATCTCAAAGACAATCCATGTCACCCCTATACTATTTCCCATGCCCGGGCGGAGGCTCTAAAGGCCTGCCCCATTCTCCATCACCTCAGTGGCACGGCAGTGGCGGGGCCAGTTTCCAGGCCCGGGCGGAGGCTCTAAAAGCAAACTAACATGCCAACTAACATTTATCTAGCCCGCTCAGCCCTCTTACCACCTGGGATGGTCCGCGATGACGAGGCCAGAGCCGAGACGGAGTGGGGGCTATTTAGTCTGCCCCAGCCATTTGGCTTCAGCAGCAGCAAGCCCGAGAGCCGAATCTGGGCAGGGACTTTTCATCTAGCCCCCACAGCCCTTTTGCCACCTGGGACAGCCGCGGCAACAAGACTGGAACAGGGTTGGGAGCTGGGACTGGTGGAAGCTATTTAGTCCGACTAACCCTCTTGTCTCTGGTAGCAAATAGATCTCTCTGAGCATCGTCTCTGAGGACCTTTTCTCCTTGAGCTGTCGGGAGAATATTGGGATGGAGGTCATTATTATTATTATTATTATTATTATTATTATAGTTTATTTCTACAGCACTGTTGGTGTACACAGCGCTGCACAAAAGACAATCAAGGATAAAACAGAATAAAACCTGCCAAAGGCATACAATCTAAGTACAAACAACAGGTCATTGGACTGTTGCTACACCTTCACCTCCTGTAGTGGCCGGGAATGATCTGAGAGCAGGAATTGAGGTTGTGCAACGGGAGGTACGGAGGGAACTGAGTGAGGCGATGTTACAAAAGAAGGTGGGATCGATGTCTGGAAGCTATCCCACCTTCAGTTCACTCTATTTCCTGGAATGGTTTGGAGAGTGCATCAAACATTCCACAGAATTTTACCCTGCTCCTTTGCAATGCCAGGTCGGTCAAAAATAACACCCATATTATTTACGACCTCCTCCTAGATGAGGAGGCTGACCTGTCTTGCTTTATGGAAACCTGGCTGGGAGAGGATAGCACCATAACCTGGATGCAGGCCCTCCCAGCTGGGTACTCCATTAGTGAGCAGGTAAGGGGAAGTGGGCGGGGGGTGGAGTGGCTCTGATTCATAAGAATAACCTGACCTTGACCAGAATAGCTGTCCAGAACACAGTCCACTTTGAGTGTACGTACCTAAGCCCTGAGGACCAAAGATAGTTTGGGGTTCTGCTAGTATACCAACCACCTCATTGTCTAGCAGATGCCCTAACCGAGCTGACACAGCTGGTCTCGGAGTTGCTGTTGGAGTCACCCAGACTTCTTGTTTTGGGCAACTTCAACATCCCACTCGAGACCAGCTCATCAAATCTTACAGGTGCAGCTCGGGAGTTCATGGAATCCATGACAGACATGGGCCTCTCCCAATTGGTCGTTGGGCCCACTTATTGTGCAGGTCATACTCTCAATGCGTTCTTTAGTATGGAACAGGAATATCCGTGGGCGGAGGTTATTAAAACCACCGAATTCTCATGGATGGATCATTTCCTGGTCAAGACTGAACTAAGAACCACTGTTTGCCCCTCCAGGGGTGGTGGACCTATTAGACTGGTCCACCCTCGAAGGCTAATGGAACCAATTGAATTAGAGGATCTAATGGTTGGTAATGCTGGTGATTCTGTTGAACACCAGTATCGCCTAGGCTATCGACACAATCGCTCCCAAACGTCCTTTCCAACCTGCTTCCAATTGTAAGCTACAGTATACAGAGGAGCTTAGGAAGATGAAGTGGGCTGGCCAATGACTGGAGCACATCTGGTGGAAAACTCGACTCTTGTCATAGGAACTTTCTTTGTTCTTATCGAGAGGCAATGCGTGCAGAGCAGTGATCCTTCTTCTCTGCACGTATTGCATCTGCAGAGTCCCATCCAGCAGAGCTGTTTAGGGTGGTAGGAGAGCTGATAGGGGTTTTACCTGCTTTGCTCTCTCGATCCTTGCCCATCATGGCTGGCCATCCGGGGGGGATGCCTTGAGGATGTTCCTTAAGGACATCATCAATGCATCCCTCAGGGAAGGTCATGTTCCATCCTGTTTAAAAGAAGCAGTGGTTAGGCCGCTTCTGAAAAAACCTTCCCTGGACCCCCTGGATATGAACAGTTATAGGTGTTGGTTACTACCTTTAAAGCCCTAAATGGTTTGGGTCCAACCTATCTCCAGGACCACCTCCTCCTATATAATCCAACCCGCGCACTTCGGTCCTCTGGGAGAAATTTGCTGCAACCAATGAAAACAAGGCTGTCTGCAACCTCCCAGAGGGCCTTCTCGGCAACCGTTCCCAGATTATGGAATGGCCTGCCTGACGAGATCTGTCATATTACTACCCTAAGCAACTTTAAATAGGCTGTTAAGATGGATCTCTTCCAGCAGGCCTTTCCTAACTAGATTTCCTGGCCCCAGGAATTAGTCCACCCCCCTCCTCTCTTACTTTCTGCTGTAGCCGCTGCTATTGTTTGATTATTCTGAGTTGTTTGATATTATTGGATACTGTCTCACTTGCAAGACTTATTTTTTTAATAATAATAATAATAATAATAATAATAAATTTTATTTATATCCCACCCCTCTGTCGTGCAATCGAGGCGGCTCACAACAATTTAAAAACATCATACAATATTAAAATACCATCCAAATCCCACAGCCCCCCCTTAAAAAAGAATTAAACAATGTTTACGTCAAAACAATGAATCAACACATAATTAAAACAAACCATAATCAAACAAACGATAATAGGCGGGGCAGCATTTAAACCAAATGTAGGAGGGATAAAAGGAAGACCGGAGTGTGTGGGGAGGATTATATTATATTATATGGTAAGAGGCGGTCCCGAAGATAAGTTGGACCCAAGCCATTTAGGGCTTTAAAGGTCAAAACCAACACCTTATACTGGGCCCGGAAACTGACAGGCAGCCAGTGAAGAGATTTTAATATAGGAGTTATGTGATCTCTCCACGATGTACCTGAGACCACTCTGGCTGCCATATTTTGTACTAACTGAAGTTTCCAGACCAAGCATGAGGGTAGCCCCATGTAGAGCGCATTACAGAAATCTAGACGGGAGGTTACCAACGCGTGCACCATGGTCTCAAGATCCCTTACTTCCAGGAAAGGGCGCAGCTGGCGTATCAGCCGAAGCTGATAACAGGCACTCCTGACCGTCAGATTTCCCTGACTAGCCACGTGAAGCGACGGATCAAGGAGCACCCCCAGACTGTGAACACAGTCCTTCATGGAGAGTGTGACCCCATCCAAGACTGGAGGTTGCAACCCAATCCTTGGTTTCGGGGCCGCCACCGTGAGCACTTCCATTTTGTCTGGATTCAGTCTCAATCCGTTTTTCCTCATCCATTCCATTACTGCCTTAAGACAGTCATTGAGAGGAGAGATGCTATTGGAATTTGAGGCCGACGATCGAGATAAGGAGAAATAGATCTGGGTCTCATCAGCGTACTGATAACACCCAGCCCCATAGCTCTGGATAATCTCACCCAGCGGCTTCATATAAATGTTGAACAACATTGGGGACAGGATGGCGCCTTGCAGGATGCCACAAGTAAGCTCCTTCTTGCTGGAGCAACTGTCCCCGAGCAGCACCCTCTGGGACCTGCCCGAGAGGAAGGACCAGAACCACTGCAATGCAGTGGCTCCAATACCTTTGACCCTCAGGTGGTCCAAGAGGATGCTATGATCTATCATATCAAAAGCCGCTGAGAGGTCTAAAAACACCAACAGGGTCACACTACCCCTTTCGATCCTCAGACGCAGGTCGTCGGTCAAGGCAACTATGGCAGTCTCAACTCCAAATCCAGTCCCAAATTTGCATTTCCCCCAAATATGTTTTAATTTATGATTGGTTTAATACTTTTTTAAGGGGTGGGTGGGTTTTGTGATCTTTTGGATGGTGATTTTATTGTAGGGTATTGTATGCTTATGTCAATTTTTTTAATGTTGTAAGCCGCCCCGATTGCTTTGCAGAGGGGCGGGATATAAATAAATGTTGTTGTTGTTGTTGTTGTTGTTGTTGATGTTGTTGTTGTTATTCTATGTGCCAGTTCAGCCCTGGCTCTAAAAATTAGGTTAGATGAAGTATGCAAAGGAAGCAATATCCATCAGTGACATGTGAATTTATGGACTATTTGGAAAAATGAGTTTATAGAAGTGGGTGCAATAATGCTATGTTACTACTTGAAAGTAAACCGCATTAAATTCAATGAAACATATTTCTGATAGACATGAGTTTCGTTAGCTGAATCTTTTCTCCAGACTAATAGCTCCGTCTTTACTGAACTCTCTGCATCCCAGAGATTTGAAGGAACTTTCTGGTATATTGGTATATATTTGCCACAATTTTTAAGAAGAGGGTAGAACTAGGTCTAATAGTTTTCTGTTATGGGAGGGTAGACTTCCATTGAACATTAAAAGGAACTTTCTGACACAGAGGTTTGGCAATGGAGCCAATTGCCTAGAGAGGTGATGAGGTCTCCTTCTCTGGATGTTTTCAAAAAGCGGCTGACGTAGTATCTACTGGGCAAGCTCTAGCTGGAAATTCTGCATTGAGCAGGAGGTTGGATCTCATGGCCCATAGGGACCCTTCCAACTCCGTGATTCTATGATTTTATGAAAGAAAGAGAGGCCATGAGATGTAGAGACAGGAAGTGAGGGTAGGAAAATGTTTCACTTAATTATCCAAGTTCCAAGCACTATATGATCATTAAACACATTATAAGGAATACAATGTGGTATAATACTTCAATTCTCCATGAATAACAATATATACTAAGCCAGAAAAACCAACAAAAACTTGATGTAAAGAACTGAAAATATGTACACTCCTCCCCCCACATTTCACCAGGAAAGATTCCAACAACTTCCATATGAGCCAATAGATACAAGGAAACACCAGCCTTCAGGCTTAAAGGGCTTAACTGAGCAAATGAATCATCTCCATCCCCAAATACACATGAGCATTCCATTTTTGGCAAGGCAGGTCTTACTATTTTCTAGCAGGCAAATCAGTATGAGCCAGCCAACACAGAGCCATGTGTTTTGTTGCCTCCAATTCTAATACTTCGTCTCCTAGGGCCTTCCCATCTTGCTGAACCTGACAGAGAAAGAACCACTCCACCCCCTATTGAATATTGAGGGTCTGATATAATGAATTCATTAAAGTGTAAGGTTAATTTCCACACTAATCAGAAAATCTGTGGAGTTGAGGCATATTAGTAGCAAACTCCAGCAACCCAATATATAAGCCAGTTAACAAATCTTCTTCCTAAGCATCACTGAACCCTGGAACTACATAGTCGATGTGGTTGTGAGAGTCACATCCATTATTGTTTTCAAACAGATTGAACATAATAGATGCAAATTACCAGTTTGCTCAAAATTGCAGCTGATGTCACTCTACCATTCTTAGGAGGCTACATAAGACTGTGCAGTATAGAGCATGGTGAGCTGGACAGAAAATTCCATATGTTGGTTCATTTTCATTATTAGTGTGATGTAGGGCTCTGCTGAATATACTGATAGTGAATCAATACATGCAAAGGAGCTATAGGTAAATGAAAACCAAGATCATTTTTTCCACCTCAGTGGTGGTTCATAACTATTTTCATTTAGAAGCTAGTCAAGGTAATTTTTCATGCAACATTTCCTAACAATCTTGCAGTTCTTTCCGGTTCGTTTTTGTTCTTCTTTTTTGTTCTTGAGAAAATGTCATCATCTGTTTTCATTTATGGAAATTACCACACTGCACAGTTATGAAAACAACAAGGGCTTAAGGGTAATTGTAAAGAGACTATAGCTCGATAAATTCACTTTTTGGACTACAAGTCCCACTGGCTATGCTGGTTTGGAGATTCTGGGAATTGTACTTTAGGTCCTGAATCCTATTGTTAGTCCCAATTGGAGCAGTTTCACTGAATAAATATAATTACATAAACACTGATTTAACAAGCTGTTGTTGATTCAGCGAGTTTACTCTAGTTAGTACTAACAATAGGTTCCCCAAGAGTAACTTTTCCAAGCTGTCTAGAGGCCTAGTAAGGGTGCTAAGGATGGTGGTTTTATTTTAAAACCTGATGCACTTTGGAAATATCTTCATATTTGTTTAGCTATGGTACAGTTCAATTGCATGCTACTCTTCTTCTTGTTGCTAATTGGCTATGCATGTTATTCTTTTTTATACATAAGCTTGCAGCTTTAGTAACATAATTTCTAATATCGAGTTCTGCCAGAAAAAGGGGGAAAGCCAAAGAAAACACTGATGAAAACAAAACACTGAAGAAAAAAACTAATAGAGTTGGATTTAGGGTTAAGCTAGATACTAAGGGGGGGGGGGTAATTTCCAAGGAAGAAACCATTTTCCTCGCCCAGTGGGATTTCCTCAGAGATACACACTTTAGTAATCAGACTTTAAAATTAAGCATGTGTTTACTTTCCAATATGAATCACAAAACACACACACGCACACACTACAAGCCCGATATGCAATTGTACTTTCCTGTACAATTGGCCACAGAGTGAATAGAAAGTTGTAATGGATAGATCTTTTCTCTGATCCAGTATGGGTGGTCTTGTTCTTTTATGATCTTACATAGGTTAAGAAAATCATGTGCTATGAGAAGCAAACCCTTTTTACCACTTGAGGGAGCACTTCCACACACAGAAACTACTACATGTTTGATCTAGTTGACCCACTGAGGCACCAGACAGTCAGCTGTGACCCCAGGGTTAAGGGACACCAGGGTCATGTGTTGTGTACCTAACAATTCTCTCAGCACCTGAAACAAATAATATTAACTATTTCAATGGCATGAATACATAGCCACAGATCCTTCTTGTTGTTGTTATGTGCCTTCAAGTCATTTCCAACGTATTGTAATGATAACATATCACTGGGACAGTTGCACTGTTGTACAACCATAGCACCATGATTGGCAAACATGTCATTGGGATTTCTTGGCAACATTTGTACAAAGAAGATTTGACTTTGCCATCCTCTAAATCTGAAAGAGTGTGACTTGCCCAAGGTCACCCATGGTCAAATGAGGATTTGAACCCTGGCCTCCCAGAGTCCTAGTCAAACTAGTACACCACACTGACTCTAGCCACAGATTCTATCATACAAAATTATAATTCTGTATAACAGTACTTTTCAAGATATCTGATCTGGCTGACCAGCAGTCTGTGGGGAAAAGGTTTCCAATGTACCAGGAACTGGTGTCATATTTGTGCCATAGTATTATTATATTTACATAGTTTCCTAGAAAACTCACCACAGACCAGCAGTCAATGGCTTATGGCTCAGCACTGGTCGAAAGATCACCACTTTGAGTAGCGCTACTATATGGATATATAGCCATGTGTCCCATTTAGGTGTTCATTAGAACATAAACTAAACATATTAGCATGGCAGTGGTTGCTCAAAGAGAGACCCATCTCTGTGTGGGGAATAGCTCCATAGAACTGGGAACTGTGAGAAATCCACTCTTCACGAAGTCACTCTCATGTGTAAAGCAACAATGTAGCAATAGCAGCTTCATTTATATACTGCTTCATACTGCACTATGCCGTCTCTAAACAGTTTACAACTGTAAACTAATTGCCCCCAACAAGCTGGGTATTCTTTTAGCAACCTCAGAAGGATGCCAGGCTGAGTCACCCCTTAGCTCAGGGGTAGGCAACCTTTCCCCTTTAAGGGCCGGGGGACTTCAACTCCCAGAATCCCAGGAGCTATTGGCCAACATGGGACTATTGGCCAACATGGCTGAGGCTTCTGGGAGCTGAAGTCCCTCGGCCCTTAAGGGGGAAAGGTTGCCTACCCCTGCCTTAGCTTCTGGGTGGGATTGAACTCGCAACCTTGTGGTTTGTGAGTGAGTGGCTGCAGTACAGGAGGGGGGCCCATTCAGTATAACTCCTAATGAACACCTCGATATGGATACTATGATGTAGTATTGTGATGTAGTAGAGCAGGGGTAGGCAACCTTTCCCCTTTAAGGGCCAAGGGACTTCAGCTCCCAGAATCCCAGGAGCTATTGGCCAACATAGGACTATTGGCCATCATGGCTGAGGCTTCTGGGAGCTGAAGTCCCTCGGCCCTTAAAGGGGAAAGGTTGCCTACCCCTGTAGTAGAGTGTCATAGTGTTGGATTGGGAGCCTAGGAGATGCAAGTTCATGTTCTCACTGAGCCAAACAACAACAAAACAAAATGAAAATGTGTATTAGAAAGTGGTTAGATTTTTGGTCAGGCACTTGGGAAGTTAGGGCAAATCACCAATCCATGAAATTTACTGGATGAGCTCCCTCCCTCTCCTCTCTCTGCCCCCCACCCATAGGAAAGTAACAAGTTGGAATCTCTTCTAGAGTTCCTATAATAATGTAATTTGGAAGGAAGAACAGAACAAAGGACGAGTTGGCAATACATCTACTTCCTGATCATCTGAAGGAGATCTACTTTATTCCCCAAAGACCAGGGTTATGTTTTGCACAGGGGCAGGAGGGGGGGTTGACACTAATGTTTGGTTATAAATAATGAAGGCAGCCTTTCGGCAGAGGGTTACAATAGCAATAAACACAACAAAAAACCTTCTGGGCTGTGATAAGTATACAAAATAGGATATATGTGTAAATGTTGTGACACTATTATGTTAATTAATCATTGAACTATGATTAATCATTGAACTCCTTTTTCTCTGAAGATGCTAGCCACAGATGCTGGCGAAACGTCAGAAAGAAACTCTTTCAGAACATGGCCACACAGCCCGAAAAAACCCACAAAAAAAAAAAAAACCATTGAACTATATGTTTTGGACTTTGAACTAATGTGAAATAGTGTGATATTACCTTATGATAAAGAACATTGGTTTTCATGGAATTTGCATTATTGTGTTGTATGAATCATGCTATAGAAAGCTCATATTTGATTATTATTTGTAAATACAAAAGTATGTTTCAACTTTATATTTCTGGGGTTCATCTATCCTGTTTTCTATACTTTCAGAAGAGAGTTGGAAAGCCCTTCTAAGATAAGATCCTGAAACAAGTTAATCCATTGTCCTGCCCAGAAGACTAGCTGTGTAGACTCCCTATACTGGATAAATCTTCAGCCTGTTTCCATGCATATTTTCTTATTAGTAGGTCCCACTGAATTCTATGGGACTCACTCCCAGAGGTGAGCATGCCAAGGCCTGTAACCTCAGGAGGAAACATTACCTTCATGTTGATCTGAATAAATCTGAAACACCTAAGATCATCTGGTCTAACCTGAGCCCATAAAGGAAGGACTCTGCTAATCTAACAGAGTAGCTCATATCATATCATACACTTATGTAGACCCTAGCCTGGTGCTGAATTACACAGATCAAAGAAAGCACTTTGAAATACAGCTCAGCCCTTCCTGCAGATAAGGCTACATGCACTTAGTTGTAGTGTATTAAATACTTGCATCTAGGTGCAGGATTCTAGCCACATGGTTCTTCTCTGGTTCTCCTTACTTTCAGGCAGATGACAATGGTTGCAAATGAAATATGTCCAAATTAGAAATTCAAGTTTATTTATTTTGTTTTAATTTATTATTAGAAATATGCTTATGCCATTACACATTTGAGCAAAAACCAAAGCAGGACAAACTCCCAAAGAGGTTTATGAAATGGGGGTTTACCAGCCAACTCTTTTTCAAGCTCTGTGCCTTTAATGGACTCCATAATGGTGGGATGAAAAACACACAGGCAAATATATCTCCAGATGGAGGCATCTTGAATAGCTTTCAGCTACTTCAAATTGTGTCCAAATGGCTCTTTATTTGTATTCTTTTCTCATAGCAAGGGTGGGGGGACACTCTACTTAGGTCAGAGTGAATACCAATAAATAAAATACCAATGCATTTCTGAGGAAACTGATGGGCCTCTGCTGATACAGCGGATGGCTAATGTGAGCTCCATCTGGGATCTGCATGAGTACAGGCTTCCCTTTCTCTTCCCTTCCCCACCCCAAAACACTCTGTATTAAATATAGCAGGTGCATAGACTTGGATTGTTTTTCTTCCTTTACTCTGAAGGAAATCATAAACAAAATATATTGCTAGAGGATGGTTTCTGAGGTGCCCTGTGAGCAAACAGAGAGGAGGAAAAGGATCAATGAGTGATCAGCAGGAGCAATAAATCAACATACTAAAAAGAGAATTCAATCTACTGGCTGGGTCTCCGGAGCTCAGTCCAAGGCTCTGTCAGTCAGGGCCTAGCATTAATGTCAAAGACAGCTGGAGCTGGCAGCTTGCAGCTATGAGGAAATGATTGAGCTGTCTGTCAGTTGCTAGTGATCCACTAGAGGCCATTGTGGTATAAAGGAAAACTCACTTTAGAAGGTTGAGAGGGCTCTTCCTCCTTCACATCTTCCTGATTAAAAGGCAAATTGCTGGGGTCTGATATGTTATGTTACTCCTGCAAACATAAACAGGATTTTCATGCCCTGGCCCTAATTTTGACATGAAAATTAGTTTCAATTCTCCCTGGAACTTAGCTCCATGTGTTGTTGTTGTTTGTTATTTTATTTATTTATATTTCACATTTCTCCCAATAATGGAAACATCTAATACTGTAACATAACATAATAGTGTTACACAGAGGGGCAGTATAAAAATAAATTTTATTATTATTATATGACGGGGTGCTGAAAAGTTCTCAACCTGACCCACTTCCCAAAATCTAAGTATAATTTTGTCACTGTAGCTTGAAAGCAGGTTCTTTTGTATTGTAAATTGCCAATTTGCAGGATCATGGCTCTAATTTCTGATTTTTTTTTTCCAGAGCATTGGTAGAACTATGTCAACAAAAAGTGTTGAACTCCGGGTGTGTGACGCAAACATTGACTGACAAGTGACCATCGTATTCAACTATGAAGAAGAGGTGTGCCAACTTTCAGCATGGAGCTTTTGAGACTGAAGAAGCAACAAGGTCTGGGAGGCCTTCAACAGAGTCAACTCCTGAAATTGTTCTGACCTGATTTTGCTGATGAGCAAATCTCAGCTAAAAACAAATGCTGAAATATTACAGATATCCTGGAACACATTGGGCTCATTATTCATGAGTTATTGCTGTGCAGAAGCTGTCAACCAAGTGGGTGCTAAAATGTTTGAATGCTGACCAGAAATGAAACCTAATAGACAGCTCCAGGTTGATTTTGCAGCAATTTGAGCAATCTAGTGATTTTTTTTTTTGGAATGACTCATCACTGGAATTTTTTGGAATGAATCATTGCTACATCACTATTATCTGGAGACCAAACAACAATCCTTGCAGTAACAGCACTCAGGTTCTCCATGGCTGAAGAAATTCAAGGTTCAAAAGTCAGCAAAAAAGTCATGGTCACCATTTTGGGGAGTTTTGGGTGGGGGGATAAGGAATGTTTTTTGGTGAGTTACTGTCTTCAGAAGAGCAGAACAGTTAATGAAGAATACTACTTTAACTTGCAGTCCCAATTAAAGCAGGCATTGGAAGGGAAATGGTGAGGGAAGCTACAGAAAGGTGTTCTCTTTTTTGCAAGACAATTCATCAGCTCACAGGGGTGGTAAGACAATGGCTGTTTTCTAGAATTTGGGATTTGAGTGCATAGACCTGAGATCTTGCTCCATCTGACTATTTCCTATTTTCAGATCTTAAAAAGAGTTTGAAAGGAAGGAAATGTTAGAGTGATTTAGAGATGACAGCAGCAGCAGAACAGTTTCAGTGATCAGACATCAGAATATGTTTTGGAAGGGTTAAGGAACATGTGAAACAGCGTGCCAAGTGCATCGAACTTCAGGGTAAGGAATAACATGTAAGTTTCATGGCTCTGGTCATTCCCTTCTTGGTTGGGCCAAGAACTTTTCAGCACCCACTCATAGTTAAAACAATACAAATTAAAAGCTATACAAAAGCAAATATAAGCATAAGATTTAAAAAGCAAGTAAACAATTTATAAAGTTAAAACACAAGACACTGAAAATATTTAAAAATTATTAAAAGGCTATATACAGCACAGCATAAAAACCCAGCCCTAGTCAGTTGTAAAAGCCTGGTGGCATAAAAATGTTTTGACTTCCTGATGAAAATCCAATGGGAATGGGGCCATCCCAGTCTCTCAAGAAAATGATTCCAAAGTCTGGGGACGTTTTCACACAGAGCAAAAAAGGGAGTCGTTCCTACCTCCATCTGGCCCCACTCCGGCTCTGTGCAGGAAAAGTTCACATGACGTCGCAGCAAGCCCCTCCTCATCCTTCGCCATCCCTGCGCCATCCCTACCTCACTCCGGGGTCTTGCTCGACGTGTTCAAACTACGTCGCAGCAAGCCCCGCCCCATGTTGCACAATCCCTGCGCCATCCCTGCCGCTAGCCGGCTTTAGCGCCATCTTTTTAATTCCTTTTTTAAAAAGGAATTACAGGCGCTTCTGCCGGAGGCAATCAGGAGTCATTCCGGCGGCTGCTGTTTTCGCCGCCGGAATGACTCCTGATGGCTTCCAGGGGGCTTCTAGGCGGCTTTAGAGCCGCCTGTGTGAATACGTCCTGGGAGCAGCAAAGAAGGCCTTATCCCCTGTTCCCACCAAATGAGCCAGAAAAGGTCATGGGGCAAGGGGCTCTCCAGACAATCTTAGAATGCTATTGGGCTCATAAAGGAAGATATGGTCCTTCAGATATAAATACTTGAGGGTGAAAATCTGCCATGCTGATCCTATAATGCTGCAGGATAACAGTGCAGGAACAAAGCATGGGAAGTGGATTTTAGACTCTAACACCCAGAATTTCTCAGCCAGCATGCCCAGTTGGTCTGAAAGTTGTAGTCTGAGCCACAGGATGGAGAATCCCAGAGCAGTTTGTGGATGGGAGCAGCATTAAAATCAAGAGTAGATCCAGCATTCCCACATCAGTAGATCCAGCATCCACTTCTGGTTCAGATTTCCGATAAGAACGATGGTTTGTTCTTTTTAATGGTTAGAGACTCTATGTATGAAACAGAAAATCTGCTGCAGCCTCTCGTAGCTTGTGCGTTCTTCCTCATTAATAACTTTTTTCATTTTGATTACATTCTGATGGCCACATTTGTCCTGAATTTCATCTGTGAAATGTTGGATGCTATGACATCACCTTTGTAACATCACTAGGGCTTGCCCCTGTGACCTCAGAAATAGTTGTCCCCTGGTATCAAACTTTGGCCCAGAAATCTCAGGTCTTGGAATAGTCCTGCCTGGCCTTTTATGTGTATGAAAATGGTGGGAGTCTTAGGGGGGTTGCAGACTGTCAGAAATAGTGTGAATTCAGTCCACTTTTAGGGTTAGGGTTAAGGTTAGGGAATCATGGGGACGGTATTTTATTGTGGCACTAGAGTTCTCTGACAAAGAAGGTTCAATGTCTCAGAAAAATAACAATTCCCATGATTCCCTAGCACTAACCCTAACCCTAAAAGTGGACTGAATTCACACTATTTTTGACAGTCTGCAACCCCCCTTAGTTTTGCAGGAAAATTGCATATGCCAGTTAATACATCTCATTGCAAAACTAGAAATAATTGCAATCATTTAAACATTAAACATGAATGTTTACTTTAATAGAAATAATTTAAATATCATCATAGTGGGACTGTGACTCCTGACACACATCTTTACTTAGGCTTCTGTCAAGGAGTTAATTGTTGGTAAGAAACTTCAGCAGTTCTTTGTTTCTACTTATGTTTCCTTACATTTAAACTGCACTGGGACCATCCCCAGGACACATGGTCAGGAGCAATGGTGGTGGCGGCAGTCCATTAATCATATTTGTGTGGCTGCCATTTCAAATTCCCACAATTGCCTTTGAGACAGTTTCACTCTGGAGCATCGTGGGAAATTATGGTATAGCAGCCACCCAACAGTGTACAAAGAGACAGTTTAATGTCCTTTGAAATAAGAGGTGGGCCTTGTACCTGTCCTAGGAATACTGGCACATATCCTTCATCCATAAAAATGGGGCAGGTGTCCTGCAGCAGAAGTCTGATCCCATGTCAGGAAACACTGAGAAACAGACAAGAAACTCCTTATCAGCTACCTTATTAGTGCCAAGAAACTTCTTATCAGCTACCAATGATGCAGCTTATGACAGATTCTAGAAAAAATAATTTTTGGCACTACAAACCTTGGAATTCCTCCACCATCATGGTTGCTGAAAATACTGGATGAGAGATTTGTGGGGATGTACCCCAAAAAAGTAACTTTTCAAGCTCTGGCCTGGGATACACATATCTGTCATTCATATAATCCAAACTGGACCTAGAAGATTACATGTGAAGGAAAAGTAAAGGAACTAGTTCTGGTCTTCTGTGCCAAGCTAATTATTCTTGTATGGCATAGCTGTGTCATGAAAATTAAGGGCCCTTTCACTTACACAGATACAGAACTATGGGTGCATCTACATTGTAGAATCCTGTGATCTGCTGTTTATGGGAGGGGTATTTAGATTTCTCAGCCAGAGAACTCTAGTGCCTCATCAAACTACATACCCCAGCATTCCATAGGACATAGCCATGGCAATTAAAGTGTAGTCATAATACTATCATTGTAGAGTGTGAAAAAGCCTCTAGGTCAGGAGGATCCTCAGCACAGTAGAAA
Source organism: Phrynosoma blainvillii (assembly GCA_026167975.1). NCBI lineage: Eukaryota > Metazoa > Chordata > Lepidosauria > Squamata > Phrynosomatidae > Phrynosoma > Phrynosoma blainvillii. The sequence continues at coordinate 49,227,372 of JANUYF010000001.1, read as the reverse complement.
CAGAGGGCAGTTTCCAGTGGCACCAACATGAGAGGGTCGTGCCCAGTAGGAAGTCTCTCCAAGAGTATCTTTACTCCATAGTAAAGGAGCACTTCACAAGGTCACACTACTTGTGAGCTTTAATGCACCCCAATGCTACAATACATATGAGCTTGAAATAGGTCTGTTTTAAATATAATGAGGGTGAAAGGGCAAGAAGTTCACAATTTCTCTGTAAATTGTGAAATTTCCTCAGAATCACATTGGAAATTGTGTTAGGCAATATTACTGCTGTTGATATCATTTCCACAGGATATAAGGTAATGTGCTAAGTGCTATCAACTTTTGAACTAGGTTCTGTAACTGGACCTTGAACAGCAGTTTACATAAAGCAACATAACATACTGCCATCAGTAGCTTCACCTGCTTAGTTAAAACATCCCTTATTAGAGAAGATCAGGACAGTATTTTTCTGGCCATCTGACAGTCCTATCAAATGCAAAATATATTATTTCTCTCACTCATTATTATTCTGGAAATTCACATTATTATTTTGTAAAAGCTGCAGTTTTAAATATATTCCCTAGAAAGGACATCCCATCAAACACAGTGGAGATTTCATCAAAATAAATATGTTTTATAGAGGAAAATCATGTGCTATGACATGGTCAAGTCAGATATGTGTTTATCACCTTTTTTTTGCAGGGAGGGGTAGAACTGTCCCCTAGAATGCTGAAACATATCAGTTTGTAATAGCATGCAGATTTCCTCACTTTTATTTCTTGCATTTAGCAAGCTTTGTTTTGTAACTTGTCACTGGAGAGAAAATTGGGGATAATTTACAAGAATGAATGCTGAGACACATAGCTCTCAGCAAATCACACAGTGGTAAAGAAAAGGTAGTAATAGTTATCTTCTGATTTGACCCAAAACATTTTTAATTGCAAAAAGCATGGTAAACATACTGCTTGGTTTGACCCAAGAAGGACTAAGAGCTTGCCAGGTTAGTTCTACTGAAAGATTATTGTTTGACATGAGAAAACCAGCATAGTTTTTGTACACACACACACACACACACACACACACACACACAAAATAGGTTGGAGATTGTCCTGGTTTGTTTTTGTTTTGTTTTGATGTTTTGCTGTTATTTTATTTATTTATTTATTTATTTTGGAATTCCCAGAATGGTTTTGTCTTTGGAGGTTTGTCTCGAGAGAGGACTTCTTGCTGCTTGCCCTGTCTACAAACTTTCAGAAAATGTTTCAAAGGGCGCTTCTCAATTTAGGAAGGCCTTTCAATTTCTGGACAGGATGGTTCATTGTGTGTCTTCTTGGTTTACAAATTTTAAAGGTATTACAGTACAGCAAGTGGCAGATATACTAAACACCTAGTGATTGCAATGGAAAAGTGGTGGCTGTACTTAAATTGCTCCATTTTTAGTTAACATGTCCTACATGTTAATGTGACTCATGTGTCAAATCATGCTCAGGGAATGATATGAGCAGCTTTCCAAAGATTTTTTTTTAAAAAAAGTAAAAAAAGGACAAAGGTAAATTGTGAGGATGCTGGAGACACATAATGGCAGACGAGGGCTTTGCAAATGGGCAAGGAAAAGCAAGAATTCTGCTCAATCTCAAAAATTAAGACAGATAGACAGACAGACACACACAAAACCCTGCACATGTTCACCATTCTATTCTTAGGCTCCAGTGTTGGAAGATTTGGAAGCCATTGTAGAAATGGAGGCTGATGGGGAAGGTGGCACAGTGGTATGAATTGGGGCAACCTATAAAGCAAATGGACCAAAAGTGATCATGTTCCCAGGAGTCCCTATAGTCTGCTTCATTGTCATATGGTATCTTTGAGGTCTGAGGTCTGCTGGAGGTGCCCTACTTTGAGTCCCATTGGTGAGAGAAATATACAGTGGGCCCTTCCTATATGCAGGGGATCCATTCTGGACACCACCACCACCCACGTATGGGGAAAAAATTGTAAGCTTAAATCCAATTAATTTCTATAGTGGCACGCCGGGCTTGCCATACACATAAGCTCAAATCCACTTACGGCAAGCCCACGTATGGCACACGTGCGCTATACTGTGGAAGGACATGGGAGAGATAGCTTTCTCTTCTGTGTCACCCCAGTTACCGAAGGCCTCCCTGATGGCAGCCCAATTGAAGCCAATGTGGCTTTTTACTAAAGCTTCTGACATCTAATTGATTTCTTCCAAATCTTTACATACATATGGTTTTAAATTGTTTTGACCTTTCTAACTTATTTTAACTTCTTAAATTGTTTAATATGCTTTACTTATTTTAATTTGTTTTGTATTGTTTAAATTGATTTTATTTTATTTATATCTCCTCAGAGGGAGAAAGTCAGGCCCAGCTCCATTGGTCCTAGCCTAGACTAAGAAGAAGAGCCCTCCTACCAGTCCATCTGCCATGGTCCAGGCCTCAGAGGGAGAGAAGAACTGCAGGACCTGATCCCCTTCCCCACTGCCACTCCCTTCTCCTTTTGTGCCATGTCTTTTTAGATTGTAAGCCTGAGGGAAGGGAAATGTCTAATTAACCATTTGTAAGTCACTCTGAGAGCCTTTGTGGCTGAAGAGCAGGCCATAAATACTCCAAATAAATAAATAAATAAATTTGGGCACCGCCCTTGAGAGTCCATTGTATAGGGCAGGACATGAATAGTTTAATAGACAAATAAATACTCTCCCCTGTTAAAATAATGTGTGAAGGAACCACAAGCCCATATAGCTTAGCCATGGCCCCTGACATGCCAAGTGGCCAAAGCCTCACCCATCAACCACACTTGGCAAATAGGAGATCCAACCCCTATGAGGAACCTAACAAGGAATTAGGTAGCCTGGAGAAGAGAAGACTGGGAGGCAATATTATGTTATTGTGTGCCTTCAAGTCATTTCCAACATATAGCAACCCTCAAGTAAGCCTATCATAGGGTTTTCTTGGCAAGATTCGTTCAGAGGGGGGTTGCCATCACATTCTTTTGAAAGGGTGTGATGTGCCCAAGTGGCTCACCCAGTGGGTTTCTAAGGGATTCAAACTCTGGTCTTCTAGAGTTCTAGTCAAACTTCTACATCACACTGATGTTAGCCATCTTTAAATAACTTTTCCTGATGCAATGTCATGTGGAAGATGGAACAAGTTTGTTTTCTTCTGCTCTAGCAACTAGGACACAGGTGAATGGATTCAAATAACAAGACAAAAGATTCCACCTAAGTATTATGAACTTTCTAATGGTATCAGCTGTTCAATTGCGGAGAGGAGTACCTGAGAGAGTGGTGGGCTCTCCTTTAGAGTCTATTACAGGGTGGATGACCATCTTTCTGCAGTGCTGCAGTTATATATTCCTACCTGGTAAGGTGTTGCACTAGATGACTGTGGTGCACACTACTGCCACCTTCCTACTTTTACACTTTAATTCTAGCTACCTGTACTTTGGGAACTTGTTATCCCCACTTCTACCACCTAATAAAGTGTCAGGGACTCACACTGCCTTTTTAGTATAGTCCCACCTCCAGAATAACAAAATAGTTTTGTGACTAAAACAGAGGCCAAGTGATGTTGGAATAAAAGAAAGAAAAGTTTATTTTACATCAACATGCAATAAAGGTAACTTATTTCAGGACTTGCTATTATAATCTTTCTTAGTTACAGACTTATAACATATATGATGAATTCAATCACAGTACTTCAGTCCCACTGGCTGATAATATCTAACTGGAGAGAACACCACAGTAACTGTCTCTTCCAGAGCTCTGTGTGTGTTCAGAGTCTACCCTTTCTAGACTCTATCTCCCTAAAATTCAGTTCCCTCAGGAACACCTTAAACACAGCCTTCTCACTAGCTTAGCTTTCCCAACACCCTCTGACCCAAATCTTCGTCTTCTCTCTGTCAGCCTGGGCTTTTATACTACTCCCAGCTGAACTCCCATTGGTTGGCTCTCAGCTGCCTCCTCATTGGCCAGCTGGACCTCTATTCACCACATACCTCCCCCCTTCAACAAGTTTATGGACACACTTAACCCATCAGTTATGTGGGCCTATAAACCCCTATAATCAATTGTACTTACTATTAAACTATATCATGAATAACATTCAATAATCAACAACATTTCTATATACAATACATTTATACATATACAAACTATTACCTGTTAAACAAGATTACATTATCAGTTCACTCTTTAAATCGTTAAGTTGTATTGAAAATTACTCTTTAAATCGATATTTACTATCATTCCATACAGTTACATCTTATTTTTCATTTTATTTCTCCTTAGTCAATCTGGAGAAACTATCTGCTACTACATTCTCCTTACCTTTTACATACTGGATGGAGTAATCAAACTCCATCTCAACATTAAGCCTTTTACTGTTACTTCCCTTGGTGCGATTTAACCAACACAAGGGTGACTGATCGGTCTTGATTATAAACTTCCTTCCCCATAGATATGGCTTGAGCTTATTTACAGCCCATACTATCGCCATACATTATTTTTCTATTGTAGCTAGGTGTCTTTCTCTAGGAAGGAGTTTCTTACTCAGATATAAAATTGGATGTATTTGGCCATCTTTATTTTCTTGGCTTAATACGGCTCCGAGTCCAACATTAGAGGTATCTGTGGTGACTATGAAAGTCTTGATGTAATCTGGAGCCATTAAGACAGGAGCTGTAGTCATTAGGTGTTTCAATTCCCTGAAAGTAACTTCACATTTGTCTGACCAGGTGACTTTAGCAGGCTTGTCCTTTTTGGTTAAATCGGACAAAGGGCTTGCAATGCTGCTACAACTGGGGATAAATTTTCAGAAATACCCTGCTAATCCCAGAAATTACCTCACCCCTTTCTTGGTTGTAGGCCTTGGCCAGTTAACTACGGCTTCCACCTTAGAGGTTTCTGCCGTGATGGTTCCACTACCTACCTGGTATCCCAAACATTGGCTTTCTCTTTTGCCTAGGTGACACTTGGAGCTTTTAACTGTCAGCCCACTCTTTATAAGCCTTTTTAGTACTTCGGTCAGATAGTGTAGATGTTCATCCCAGGAGTTACTAAAGATACCAATATCATCGATATAGGCCACAACACAGTGCTTTAGCCCCACTAACATGTTGTCTACCAGTCTCTGAAACATCGACAGAGCATTCTTTAATTCAAAGGGTAACACAGTAAATTCATATAGGCCTCTATGTGTAACAAAGGCAGTTTTCATTTGATGTTTGGGGCACATGGGTACCTGCCAATATCCTTTTGACAAATCTAATATTGAGATATATTGAGCCCTTCCCATCTTTTCAATCAAATCCTCAGTTCTAGACACAGGATAGGCATCCGTTTGGGTGATTTTATTTAACCACCTTTAGTCCACACAGAACCGAATAGTATGGTCGAGTTTTTCTACTAACACTACCGGTGAAGCCCAAGGACTACTGGATGGTACAATAATCCCCATTTTCAGCATTATCTCAATTTCCTCCCCAATTCTGTCTGTTAATGGACTGGTGAACCAATATGGAGGAGTGGCTACAGAGTTTGCTTCTCCAGTATTGATATGATGAAATATCCCCTGTACTTTCCCTCCTGATTGGCCAGCTGGACCTCTGTTCACCACAATGACCCTCGAGGTTTCTTCCAATCCTATGATTCTATGATCCTATGAGTACAGAATTTACTTGTGTACTGGTAAAGAAGAGGAATGCATCCACAAAGAAGAGGAATGTATCTGATATCATCCATTGGAAAACCAAATTAGAGTGTCTTTACTAAGATCAATTAGATCCCCAAAGGCCCAGATTGTACAGCTGAATCATTCATATCCATCAGGGTTCTGTACTTTTTCAATTCTAGCTTTGTTTGTTTTAATTGTTATTTGATATAAGCAGTTTTGAGAACCCAGCTGGGATACTTAAGTGGCATATACATTTTAAACTGAGAAAATATTATTGTAAGGAAATAAAAAATCTTGGAAAGGGGGGGGGGGACTTGTTGATACCTTGAAGAAAAGCACTAATTGGTCTGACCTTCAGAAGATGGATTTTTGGCTTTTTACTACTGACCTCAGAATAACAAGTAAAACTGCTACTTAAGGCATTAGCCAAGTCAGAAGTGGGTTTTATTAAGCAGAGTGTAATTGATTGTGTTACACATGCTGAATGAAGTCTTATTTTACTGTTGATTTTAGACTTTAAGGACTTATTTAAGTGTTGATTTTTGATTTCTGGATTGTAATCCTTCCTCCACCAAGTCTTTGCAATAGCTAAGGGAGAAATAAAAACTTACCGAACTAAAAGAAACTACAGAACCAAAAAAAGAAATGAAAGGAACCAAGAAAATATATCAAATTAGCCAAACAGACACTTCAGGTCCCCAACAGCACACCTATTTTTAGTCATTTGCAGAGCCTTAGAAATCTATTTTTGGATGACAACTCTCAGAATCCCCAACCAGCACTGGTTCACTAGCCATGCTAGCCGGGGATTCTGAGGGTTGTAGTCCAAAATGTAACTTTCTCAAGCTCTGATAATTTCCAAGCTGCTTTCCTACACAGTATTTCAATACAGAAAAGTAACTTAGCTTTACACCTAGATGTTGAGGTTGTTTCTACAAGTGTATGAACCTATTTAATGGTTCCTGTATTGCACACAAATGACTGCTAAGTTGTTTGCTTTAAAGTGATTTAGCTAACATTCTGGCTGCAAGAAAAAACCCCAGAAGGATACAATTTTGCAATAAATATTCAAACGGTTCCTGTCAAATGAATACGTCTTTGACTAATGAGGCAAAAACCACACTGCCAGTTCAGCAGCTTATAGTCAGAACAAACAACATCTTGCTTCTTGAAAGTGTGTACTTCCTTTTTTTTTCCTCCTGATTTTGGGGAATACTCTTCTTTTGTGAGAAGGATTGCTGTTTTTCAGTTGCATCACATGAAACTGATTTTTGTGCATCTTGCGGCGCAAAGCTGTTCAGAACAGCAGCCTCTTGTACTTTGCTTGCTTGAATCAGAGTTCTTTAATATTGAGATGAAAGAGGCTGAGTGTCTCTAGCTGGCTTGAGATTTACACAAATTGGTGGGATTTTTCAAAATGACTCAGCAAGTGGAAACAAATAAAACACCACAGTGATATTTGTGTCTTCAATGCACTTGAAGTAACTGCATTATGACCACAACTTCTCCTTAGTTTCCCGTTATTGTGATTGCACATTGCCGTCACTTCCTAAATAGATATTGTTTATTTAGGTTGCTGGTTAAACAGGTTTTATTGAAATTTTAAGGATTAGGTCTGTGGTGTGTCTGTGTATGTGTGCAGTGAGAGCATGACAGCAAAACAGACTAGGATCTTCATAGCTGTGTGATGAAATGTGGGTTTTCTGCCCATTATTTCTTCATTACAGTTATGAGTCTCCTTTCTAAGGAGTTATTCCAGGGCAATTTGTAACAAAACCACACCAAAATATTCAGAACAACTTAACGTAAAGATACACTCAATATGTCAATAGTTTCTAGTACATTAGAATTAGGTGAGTGCTTATTTTGGGCAGAAAGGTAGGATTAAAATTAAATAAATAAAATGTATAAATGTAGTCAAAACAAACAAGATTCAATTATGTATCCCTTTTCCTATATGCATCTTGAGTTTACAAAAAGGCACAAATACAGTATTACATAGGGTCTTTGCAGACTGCCAGAAATAGTGCAAATTGAGGCCACTTTAACTGCCCTGACTCAGTGCTAGGGAATCATGGGAACTGTAATTTATTGTGGCACCAGAGCTCTCTGACAGAGAAGGCTCAATGTCTCAGAAAAAAATACAGTTCCCATGATTCCTTAGCACTGAGCCAGGGCAGTTAATGTGGACTCCATTTGCACTATTTCTGGCAGTCTGCAAAGACCCATAGTGAGCTCATTCAAAAAATTATTTAATATTGAAAACAAATGAAAAACACAAGCCAAATGCTAATACATACATTGGCTGAAATCACATATCAGAGGCTACAATAACTTTATGATGGCAGAGCTACAGCCCTGTATGTGCATCTATGCCAGTGAATTGTAATTATGCACATGAGGACAGATTGCACACTGGGGAAGGTTGTGCATTGGTACATGCTGAATAACAGCCACATTGGTGGATCTGCTTCCGCAATGGTTCCATTGTTATCACAATGGTCCCATTGCTATCTTTTTTAAAAGATAGAAACTCCAAAAAACCAAACCTTGATTTTGCTATTTTATAAAAGGGACACCATTTCACTATGCCATTATATATAACAGGATTTGACCTGGAACCAAGCCCCAGCAGATATCAAAGGCCTACTGTATTGTGCAATAGTGCAATTCAACTTTATGCTATCATAAATCAGTTTATGCCAGCATGGCATAGTGGTTTGAGTGTTGGACTGTGACTCTGGAGATCAATTCCCAGCTTGACCATGAAAGCCACTGGGTGAAGGCAAGTCACATGGTCTCAGACTCAGGAGAAGACAATGGCAAACCTCCTCTGAACAAATCTTGCCAAGAAAACCCCATGATAGATTTGCCTTAGAGTTGCCATAAGTGGGAAATGACTTGAAGGCACGTAACAACAATAATAACAATAACAACAACAACAAGTCAATTTGCAGTGATGTAACTTCCAAACACAGAGCCAGCCATCATTTCTAATAATGACTTACTTTCCTATATAAGCCATTATATTCCCCATCGCCCGTGTATGGATGCAAAAGCTGGACAGTGAAGAAAGCTGATAAGAAGAAACTCAGCTCATTTGAGATGTGGTGCTAGAATGCTGAGGATACCATGGGCATCCAAAAAGAGAGACAAATGGGTCCTTGAACAGATCAAGCCTGAACAGTCCCTAGAAGCCAAGATGATCAAATTGAGGCTGTTGTACAGTACTTTGGCCATGTCATGAGAAGGCATGACTCATTAGAAAAAATATTAATACTTGGAAAGCTAGAAGGCAGCAGAAAGAGAGGAAGACCACAGGTCAGATGGCTAGACTCAATTACAGAAGTCACAGTCCTGAATCTACAAGACCTAAGCAGAGCAGTAGGGGACAGGCAGTCTTGGAGATGTATCATCCACAGGGTTACCATGAGTCACTGTTGACTTGAGGACAGCTAACAACAACAACAGACCAAAAGATATGCTGGGAAGGGCATAGGGTAGGAAGGTGGGATTATGAAGGACAGCATGCAGAAGACAGAGCCTGGAACTAACAGCACCATGGAAGAGCAGTGAGAAAATGCTCACCCCTAAACTGGTATGTTTGCATTTCCTACGCTAAAGCAATTGTAGCATCTCAGCAGCCTACTGTGACAAAGTCCAGAAAAACACAGAAGTTGCCTTACTAAATCAGTCCTTCTTAAATTAATCAACTTCACTATTACTACTCCAATGGTGGCCAATAAGTTGCTTACAAACAGAGCATGCCATCCCCTGGAACTTCTTTCTCATCATTTGTAAATCTAATGCAAGCTGCTCTTTGAACCCAGCTATTTCATTTTTAACTCTCATGTCTAATTACCAGTGAAGGATCTATTTTCCTCCTTGCATTCATTTAATCTCTTTTTGAATGCGACTATCCATCTAGAGAAGAGGTGGGGAAAATACAACTCACCCTCAACACCATTCTTACAGCCCACCCCCGGGATCTCACCCCCCATTTTAAAACAATTTCGCAAAATGTATCTTGTGTACTCAAGGAATGTGTGTGGATGAATGTGCTGTTGTTGTTGTTCTGCTGAGTTGTTTTAAACAAGGTTCAAAAGCAGAATTAATTCTTGATCAGTAGCAGCTGATAGCTCCAATGTCCACTCTGATTTGCTATCCAACTGACCTTTACAGTTTGTTCAAAACTTTAGAAGAGCTAACCAAGCTGCTTTACATTTCAAAATAGATTAATCACTCCACTGACATCTGAGCCACTAGCCATCACTGCTTCCAGTTCATCTCCCGGTTTGGAAGAAGAACTCTCTATTCCCATATAAGCCCTGGGGACTGAATGTGACCCATGGGCCAGAATTTGGCCACCCCTGATCTAAAGGAAAAGCTTGAGTAAAGGAGCTGCTACCTATTCACACAACTGCTTTTTTTTTTCTTCCTTGCTTATCAACAGTGGGAACTGGATCCAGATGCAAAGGGATAAGTCACCTTCCATGATGGTGGAGTTGCATACTCCTGTGAGGCAAGAGACTGTGTTGATGGTAGCGGTGCTGCTGGTAGCGTCTCCCATATTGGACAGGCTTTTGCTGAGGAGCCAGACTAAATGTGCCAAACAGCTAGTGGGCAACAGCAGTAGTGGAGAGGTGACACTGGTAGAGGATCGTTCAGAGACAACAGCAGTGGCACCAAAGCTAACCCTTTTTAGTATTGTGCAGGAGGAGGCATAGGAAAGTATTTTACCATGAAAACCCTATGATGAGACAATTCAAAATAAAACAAGAGATAGTGCCAGAAGATGGCACTCCCAGATCATAAGGCACAAGGGGAAGTGCAGAAGACAAGTATAAGTAGCACTGTGGATAATGATGCAACTGCACTCAACACAAAATGACTTTCAGCTGTTGATTTGCTCAGAGGTGAAAGGAACATCCAAAGCTGCACAATACCTATTCTCTATGGAATGTGAGCTGTACACTGATGTATTTCCTACATGGATCCACATTGTGCATGCAGATGCACATAGATGAGCATTTGTGCATTACACAGGCAGACATGAATGGAAGCACATGTTATTGCATGTTTGCTACCTCGGTGTCACAGTGCACCAACAAGGCAATGTTGTACAAATGCTGCATAAATGTGATCATGAAGTTACACTGGAAGATCTCAGACAGCTATCTCAGTGGAGAAGCACAAGATGCAAGCCTCTATATGCATTAATTCCAAGTATCATATACTTTCAAGAGAGCTTATGTACAACACTTCTACAAAGTGTTACTTACTACCTTTAAAGCCCTATGTCATGTGGCAAGCATTCCTGCCACCATTCACCTTTAGCACTGACTTTTTGGATGGCAGTCCTGTGGGAACTCATTATCCCACCCCTGCCTCCAATTTATGTGTATAGGACCCACACTATTCTTTGTACGATGTCCCACACCAATCTTTAAAATGTTAATAGTGTAGTTTGTTTTAGAAACCTAGGCCAAGTGATGTTTAAATAAGAACAAGAGTTTATTTTAAAACAGCATGAAATAACTATAACTTGTATCACAGCTTGTTACTGTAGGCTTGCTTGGTTACATATAACAACATTTGTTCCCACTTCACTTTTAATACTTCAGCCACACTGGCTAACAATATATCTCAGAAGAGAACACTACAGCAACTCCCTTCTTTAGAGTTCTGTATGTGTTTCGAGTCCCTCCTGTCTAGACTCTAACAAAATTACAGTTCCCTCAGGAACTCCCCAAAACACAGCCCTCTCTCTGGCTTCACTCCCTGACAACTCCTCTCTTCAACTATCTCATCCCCAACTGTCCACTCCAACTGTTAACTTGGAATTTTCAAGTGCTCCCAGCTTCGATTCTATTGGTTGGCCCTCTGTTGCCTCCTGATTGGCCAGCTGGACATTCTATTCACCACACCCTACATGGTTTGGGTCCAGGTTACCTATAGGATCACCTCCTCCCATATAATCTGCCCTGTACACTCAGGCCCTCTGGCAGACATTTACTCCAATCAGATAGATTTACCCCAGTCAGCCAGCCCTAGATTGCTCTGCAGAGGGGCGGGATATAAATAAATATTATTATTATTATTATTATTATTATTATTATTATTAGGTTGGCAACTGTCAGCCAGACAGTTTTTCTACAGCCACCCCTGGATTGTGGAATGACCTGCCAGAAAAGATTAGGCAGCTGAATGTATTGTCCAAATTTAAAACAGCATTGAAGACCAGTCTCTTCCAGCAGGCTTATCCAGATTATTTTTAAATTTTAATTTAGATGTTGAATTTTAAATATAGACTCTGTTAAAATGTGTATGGCTTATTTGTCCTTTTAAACTGATGCATGTTTTAATGAATGTGTTTTAATTGATGTTGTTCATTGTGATCTGTTGTTGTCCCTCACCTCAATCCATGGGAAGTGGCGGGTAAGAAATATATCAATATTATTATTATTATTATTATTATTATTATTTATGAAAGTTCCATTTTTAATAAGAGAAAAAAAGGAATTGTTATTTGCATATCCTAAAACTACAATCAAAGGAAATTTTCAATGAAAGTTCCATTTTTGCAGAATCCACAGGCAGCATGACCATATATCATAGAGCAGCACTTGGAAAAGTTACTTTTTTTTCTACAAGTAACAGCACAGACAGAGACCACACTTTTGGGGGATTCTGGAACTTGTTGACCACAGGTCTTTCCTTGCTTCTGACCTCATCAACAGCAGCTAGTGGGTCCATTGCCAGGATGGGTCCACTGGGTTTTACAGCCATGCCCCTCACAGCTGCTAGTTATAGAGCAGGGGTCGGCAACGTTAACCTACCTGGGGCTGGTCGCTGGTCCCCAGGTCTTCTGGCGGGCTGAGGGGGGGAAATGGCAGCACACGCACACCCTGCCGCCGCCGCTCGTGTTGCGGCCGCCATTTTGTTTGCCAAAATGGTGGCCGTGACTCGTTTGCGCATGCACAGGAGTACTGCCCATGTGCAAATGAGTCGTGGCCACCATTTTGTTTGCCAAAATGGCGGCCACGACTCATTTGCACATGTGCAGTACTCCTGCACATGCACAAACAAATTGCGGCCACCATTTTGGCAAACAAAATGGAGGGTGCAATGCGTGCAGCGGTGGGAGCAGGCGGTGGCGGGGGTCGGTGGGCTGGGTGCCGACCCCTGTTGTAGAGGAACTGTCCCAGTACTGAACTGTATTCTAATAGGAACAGCTCTATAAAGATTGGTCATGCTGTTGGCCAACTGCGGGCATGAATGGGTATGAAAAAAACATAAGCATTAGAAATGGAACAGTGTATCCTGGAAGATGTCAGGACTGGTATGCTGGCACTGAGAACAAAAGAACCCCACACTGTAACATTTTTTGCTATTGCCACTTGCCAATAGAATTTGGAAGCCAGACTCAAGCCTTGTTCATATGTTACTCAGCATGCTTTCTTCAATATATGGGTTAGCCCTTGGCTGTTGCTTCTCTCACATGGAAAGCAATACCTCTGAAGAGGAGAAGTTCTTCTTTATATGGAGGCTCTCCACAATGACAACCCTGGGAAATGGGGACATGATTGCCTTGATGGACTCCATGGAAATAGGGACCTTTGCTCTTTAAGACTGGTCACTTTTCAAGTGAGGAAAAGGATCATGAGGGCAGAGCTAGCTGTCCCCCTGCTCCTGTGTTGGGGAAAGTGTGTTGAGTAACATCTGAGCAGGGTTTAAATTAGATGTGGAATGTGTAGCCCTGTTAGCAGCTTCAAATTCTTTGTTTTCCTTTTAGGTCATTTTTAATTAAACTTTAGTTCCATATTGCTTTCCTGAAACATCCTCTCAACAACTCATTACAGTTGTTCCAAGGGATTTGGGAAGGAAAGTCCTGAAGAACATCCTCTTCTCTAACCTGCTATTTCCTGCCATTTATCAAACTTCTATTTTTCAAAAGCTTTGACTGTTCTTTTTGTTGGAGTACCATCTATCATGGCCCTACTGCTTTTGACCTTATTCATATAAGTACCATATTCCCTTTTCGAACAAATGGCAAAAAACCACCAAAATGAGTTCATGCACAAGGCATGAATGATAAATAAATAAGAGGTCTGCTCAAGACTGTTGGCCTTTGGGCAACTGTGTAGGTAACTTCACAATAGTGATTTGAGAAGGAACACCATATTTACAGCACAAGCCATTACAATAGTAGGCAAAGTATGTTCCCCAGATCCCATTTTTGTGGTTCCTGAAACCTCCACCAGTCCTCCAAAGCCTCCTCAACTCTCTCCTCTCCCAAATTTGAAAAAAAAAATTCAGTACAGTTTTCAGGCAATTTTGAGAGGTACTGCAGAGGAAAACAGAGGTTTTGAGGTTGCTGTGGGGGAAAGAGGGCTGGGTGGGAAATTCAACCCTGGCCTCCATGCCCTTGCCTACCCAGGATTTTTCAGCGCCTCTGTTGTTCAAGAAAACCAGAGATCATAACACTGGGAACTTTTTTTCCTTAGGAAAAATAAATGGCATAACAGGTGTGCAAAATTATCTGTGCTATGGTGATTAACAGATAGGATGTTTGTTTCTCCCTGTCATAAAACTAAAAACCTAGGGTCACCCAATGAAGCTGAATGGTAGGAAATTCAGACTGTTAGAAGTACTTTTTTGTGAACTGCATAATTAAACCATGGAATTCACTGCCACAAGATGGAGTTCACCTGGATGGCTTTTGAAAGGGATCAGAGCAATTCATGAAAGATAAAATGATCGGTGGTTATTAATACACAATGGACACATATCAGTGGCTCTAAATGACAGCTGATGGGGAACAGAAACAGGAGAATGCTACTGCATTCATGTCCTTCTTATGTGTTCAGGTGAAGAGGGACAGGGAAGACAAAATATTTGGGGCCTGGACCTCTGGAAGGCTTGGTTCTCTGGGGACTAGACCATGTGGGGGGGAAAAAACACCCAGATCTGATATGTGGCACATTCATCTACTGTTATTTTTGCTTCATCAAAGAGACATACAAATATGAAATATAATTGGACCTATTTATCAAGCCTGGAAAAGCATTCCAGGAGCTAGTACAAATCATACTGGCTTCTGTCATTTTGTAGAATCAGTGGCAAATCCAGCTCCACTATCCAATAAACACACAGAGACCAATGACTGGAACAAAACAGGCCACAACCTTTAAACATAACAGCTGTTAATAGGCTTGGCCCATTGCATGAGTCTGGAGCCAAGAATCAGCCAACCCACCTGTTGGCCAATGAACCACCCTCTTGTCAGCACCCAACTGTGATGACAGATATGGGATTCTATGTGGGTGGACACCACATCATGATTCCCTACAACCTGGGAGTGAGGGAAGGTTGGACACCCCCAAGTTTAAGATGCCTTTTGTTACCCGCACTACCAAATTCTCTTATGGAAACCCCCTTAACCTTGTGACAGACCTGGAATCACCATCTCCTTCCCCATAGATCTGTATCCCATGTCCAAACCATGCAAAAAGTGGATTCCCTCCCATCTTCCGCCAAACCTAATGTAGCTGCACCCAGCACCATGTTTCATATCATGACACATACAGCCACTATCCCTGACCCATCCTGACAGATGCACCCTGTGTTGCCAATATAACTCATTTATTCAAAAGGAGATGTCATAGGGCATTTGCCTCCCTGCAACATAAGTCACTAATGGCTTTTGTAACTTTACACTGCACAATGTACACTTTCCCAAGTCTCTCTGTTCCTCCCTCCAACAACACTGCTCCAACGTGTCATAGAATAATAGAATATTAGAGTTGGAAGAGACCGCAAGGCCTATCTAGTCCAACCCCTTGACATGCAGAAATACACAACTACACTACTCATGTCCAACGACTCAATGATTGTGTCAGAATAAATACACCTGCAGTTCAGACAGATTCCAGATAGTCTTCTCAATCAAGTCCAGTCTCTGGTGGCCTATCCACTGGGCTTGTTGGGGGTCCATCAGCATAAGCAACTTTGATTGCATCCCGCTCTTGCCCAGCCAAGTAATCTGAACAGGCTTCTCAGGGCAGAGATGCTGTGCATCCTCTGCTGGATTTATATACATCCCTGGCACAGTAGACAGTGTTACTGCTGCAAATCCACAGTGCCTTGTATTGCCTTCCTGAATTAATAATAATAATAATAATAATTATTATTATTATTATTATTATTATTTATTTATATCCCGTCCCTCTGCAGAGCAATCGGGGCAGCTTACAACATTAAAATTTCCATACAGCTATATTAATACAATCTAAATCAGGGGTAGGCAACCTTTTCCCTTTAAGGGCCAAGGGACTTCAGCTCCCAGAAGCCTCAGCCATGTTGGCCAATAGTCCCATGTTGGCCAATAGCTCCTGGGATTCTGGGAGCTGAAGTCCCTCAGCCCTTAAAGGGGAAAGGTTGCCTACCCCTGATCTAAATAGAACATAAAAATCCCGAATACCACCCGTCCTTTAAGAAGTAAGGATTCTTCTTCTTATTCTAGGCCCAATGGTGCTGGGCCTGTTGCCTCTCCCCCAGATGACATCAGATGGAATGGAGGGAGGGCTCTTCTTCTTAGTCTAGGCCCAATGGTGCTGGGCCTAGTGTCTCTCCCCCAGATGACATCAGATGGAGTGGAGGGATAAGCAGATTATCATATTGGAATGCCCAATGTAAAACTAATGTAAGTCCTGAAAATTCTGGATTTTCATCTCCCTTTAATATGGCTGTGTGGCTTCATCAGAGCATCAGGACTAGTAGAGAGGTAGCAGATGTGGGCAGCAGAAGCAGTGGCACTAGTGGTGATAATGAAGTTTACACAGCAGCAGAAGGGTTTGGCAGTGGAAGAAAGGACAGTAGCACAGGATAAAACTCCAGGTTAAAGGCTTCCTGCTTTGCCACAGCAGCACTTGTAAGTGCTTATATCAGGGGTAGGCAACCTTTTCCCTTTAAGGGCCGAGGGACTTCAGCTCCCAGAAGCCTCAGCCATGTTGGCCAATAGTCCCATGTTGGCCAATAGCTCCTGGGCTTCTGGGAGCTGAAGTCCTTCGGCCCTTAAAGGGGAAAGGTTGCCTACCCCTGGCTTATATGGTTGGGAACAGTCCTTCTAAGGGCTAAACCATCAACAGGTGAGGACTTTGTCCCTGGAAAACTGCAATAGCCTTTGCAGGAACTCATAAGAATAGTATAGCCTTTATGAGGGCATATCACCTGAGAGCTGGAACAGGGCTTACAGCAGTAGTAGCCTTTGTAGGTTTTTTGCCTCTGCTACAGCCTTTATAAGGACTTTTACCCTTTTTCCTCTTGGGAGTATGTGAGGAGTGTGGGGGTGAAATTGCTGTGTTATGCAGCAGTTTTGAGCAGACAGAGCAGTGGTTGAAAAATCATGTCAAAGAATTAAACTGGGGGGGGGGGCTGGATGTTTGGCAGGGCTTCAAGGGTGATTCGATGGCTGCACTTTGGTGACATTAAATCATCTGTTATTTATTGGGGCTGTGGTTGAGTTCCAACAGTTACTCTGGAAGTGTGTAATTCCTCATCAACATATCTATGGACGTTATCACACGGAGGAAATCTGTAGGTTATTCCACACAAATCCCAAATAAAAAGCGAATTTGCACCTCACGATTTCACACAACGTCACACAGAAACTGGTCAGAAAGTGATATTATCCGAGATCTTTTTAATTTGGGAGTTTAGAGGAAATGCATTTGCACTTTTAAAGTAATTGCGCATTTACTTTAATGTGAAATGCAAATACGCACAGACAAATCTCCTTTAACGACCTGAAGGAGGGCCAGGAGGAGGAGGAGGGGGGGCATCCAGGGAGGAAGAGTCTCGGGCAGCAGTGGGAAGGGGCTCCTCCTCCTCCTCCACCTCAGTGCCATGCTCCTCTGGTCTCCGCCGCCTCCAGCCCCTCAGAGTCCTGCAGGGGAAGAATGGGCAGGAGGGGAAGGGGGGGGGGGTTCTCAGCCGGACAAGAGAAGGGAAGGAGAAGGAGAATGAAAAGGGAAGGCAGCCCAGGAAAGGGAAGTTTGGGATGGAGGAGAAGTTTGGCACATGGGCTGGAGGGGAAGGGAGGGGAAAGAAGGCTTGCCTTGCCTTTTCCAGCCTCCTCCTCCTCCTCTGCTCTCTCTCTTTATTCCTTCCTTCCTTCCTTCTTCAAGCCCCGCGCCGGAAGCTTTGGCTGGAAGAGGAACAGCAGCAGCGCAGGCAAGAGGCTCTGCCTTTCCTCGGCTTGCCTTGCCTTTTCCAGCCTCCTCCTCCTCTGCTCTCTTGAGAGGTCCTAACCCCAAAGGAAGACTGTGCAGAAGGACATGACCCCAAATGGAGGACAGTTTGATATTTCCTCCTGGGGAGGAGAGAAGGTTGAATGAAATGCAGGACCTGCCCTGGAAAAGGAGGAGTCAGGTCGCAAAACACACCCATTTCTAGTACATGTACGGGGGTTTTCCACTTGTGTATGAAAGGTAAAAATGTCTTTTTTCACTTCTTACTTAATTACGCTTTTATTCTAATTACATGAGAAATGCTTTTGTGCAATTTAGCACTATTTTCGCTTTATTTTCGGGATGCTTCATTTCCACTTTATTATCTCTTTAACCATGAAACTGCCCCCTGTGTGATAACGTCCTATGCCTATGGTGGTGGGGAGCAATTTATTCTCTTCCCACAAGTGTGCAATTGGATAAGTAAGCTCCCAGGTAGCACACATCTCAAATAAGTTAATTTTCCTTCTATCTGCTTTCTTCACTGTCCAGCTATACCTCCTCAAGGGTGAATCTCAAAGTTTAGTTTTGTTTTGTTTTTTGGCTGTCCTATTCCATCCAGAAAAAGAGAAGAAACAGCTATCTCCTGTGGAGAATGGCAGAAGCTGCTTAAAATCATAGAATCACAGAGTTGGAAGAGACCACAAGGCCATCCAATCCAACCCTCTGCCATGCAGAAATACACAATCAAAGAACCCCTGACAGATGGTCATCCAGCTCTGTTTAAAGACTTCCAAAGAAGGAGATTCCACCATTCTCCGAAGGAGAGCGTTCCACTGTTGAACAGCCCTTACTCTCGGGAAGTTGTTCCTAATGTGGAATCACTTTTCCTGTAGCTTGAATCCATTGCTCTGGGTCCTATTCTCTGAAGCATTAGAAAACAAGCTTGCTCCATCTTCAATATGACATCCCTTCAAATACTTAAACAGGGCTATCACATCACTATGCCATTGTATATAACAGGATTTGAGCCTGGGCCCCATACAGAGCCTTTTTGGGATGCCTAGGCCCTGCACAGAGGCTTTTCAGGCCATCCCTGCCCTAGAAATCCCACCAGAAGTCTGGGGCCAGAAGTCCTGCCCCTAGAAGCCCCCACACACACACACTCCAGGTGTCACCTGGTGTGGGAATGCCATTGGGTGAGGCCTGAGCAAAGCAGAATAGAGTGGCACTGTTACTTCCCTTGATCTAGACACTATACTTCTATTGATGCAGCCTAGAATCACATTGGCTTTCTTAGCTGCCGCATCACATTGTTGACTCATATTAACTTATGGTCTTCTAAGACTCCTAGATCCCTTTCACATGTCGTCTTGTTAAACCAGGTGTCCCCCATTCTATATCTATGCATTTCATTTTTTCTGCTTTATATTTCTTCAAGTCGAAATTCATTTTGTTAATTTTGGCCCAGATTTCCAATCTAGTCTAATCTAATTTAATCTTCTTCAGTCCTGAGTGCAAATGAGCTGCTAGACAGCTCCCAGATGGGCCCTCACAATCAATAAGCAGCTGGGGGACAATGGAGCTCCATCTAGCAGTTTCCAGCTGTCCTTGCACACCTGGGCATTAATGCATTGCACAAGGAGGCACCAGATACTTCCTTCTGCACTTATCTTAAAAGTACTTAGGCTGGTGTAACCTTTCAAATGTGTATCTTGAGGCCATTTCACACATTATTCAGAAAAAATCTGAAATTTGATACTAAATGCAGCTGCAACTTCCTGACAAGTATGCCTACCTCAAACACGAGGTGTTCTTTTTTTTTGGGGGGGGGGGTGTATTTACACTTTAGATTTTTTAAAAACATTTAAAACAGGTCAGGTTTACATTTGGAAAGAAAATGTATGAAGTTGCCTGTAGTCTTGAGAGATTAGATCTCTCTTATTTTACCTTTTTTCTGTAACAAAGCAATTACTGGCAACATATACATGGAAAGCTCTTGAAAAAAACAATACTGCTGCCTTACAGCTGATATGCTGTATCATATAAGCATTTTGTATATAAGCATTTTGTATATCATATCATATAAGCATTTTGTATATAAGCATTTTGGAAAAGATACTTATTTTTTCCATGCTCATAAACCTCTGATACTAAATGGGCTTACTAGCTGTCATTTTTTATCTATCTGATGGCTTTTAAACATATCCAGGACCAAATTGCTGTCCTGAAAAGCTCCCTAATAAATTCCATTGCACCACAATTTGGCCTGTAAGAGCTCTCATCTAGGGAGCAAATGCTGAAATGAATGCTGATGGTTGAAGCAGAATGGAATGCAGAAGAGGGAGATGCATTTCCCAGATAAAGCTTCCTGGGGGTATCCAAGCTGTCAAAACTGATCTTCTTTTCTTCACTTCCTGGATAAAAAAGGTATTTGGATGCCATTGCACTGAATGTGAAATAAGACCTCTAGATTTCTCTGCAATACTGTGAAAGTCCCAGAGTCAATTATGATATAGGATGCCTTTTCTTTATTAACTGATTGTATAAGATGTGTGTTTGTGTTTGATATATATGTATCAGAGCTTTGGAAAGTTACTTTTTTGGACCATAACTCCCACAATACTCCATTGTTTAACCTTTGCATTTCTGCTGCAAGATGTGAGCCAAATAGCCAAAAATTTACTTTTAAGGGCTCCTAGAAATCCTCAAGCAACGTAGACCTGACTTTGCTGTCTGGTAGATTCTGTTAGATGTAATCTAAAAAGTAACTTTTCAGAGCATTGATACATGTATACACTCTACATATATATAATCAATTACTAAAGAAAAGGAAACTTGTGTCATAATTAACTTAAGTGACCTTCATACCATTCCAAAAAAAATCTAGAGATCTTATATCTGTTTTGCATTCAGTGATTTAAATACATTTAAATCAGTCATTATTTTTGGCCTTGTAAAAGATGAGATACTGGAAGGAAAAAGGCTTTAGGAAATATTGTTTACCAAAGAAGAAAGATTTATAACTGCAAATTCACCTTTCTCAAAATTCACCTTTCTCAAAATTCACCTTTCTCTCACCCCCTCAAAAAAGTAAATCTTGATAGGTTTCTCATATATAAAGCAGATATATTTTTAAAAGATTAAAAGTTAAGAATAATTTCTTCGTTCCTGTATTTTCAATTATCATTTGAACTGAAATGAATCACCAGCCTTAGTTTGTTGGTTTTTTTCAAGTTGGAAACAGTTTTACTTCCTTTTCCCCCTCTGGACACATAATTTTGATTTATAAATATGGCAACCCAGGGCAAAAGGAAGTTTTAAGTACAGCATATTCTTCTACCAAGGCTTTCCCCACCCATAGTTTGCAGGTGGAAAAAATGTGGTCACAATCTACCAGATGCTACCTCTAATAAACTTCATTAATTTAAAGAGAGTGTTGGACTCTAAAGCCATGTCCAGGCACCCATTTGAGAAATAAGCAATTGAAATAGACAATCGAGATTGTGGCGCATTTAAATTTTCTAGCTTTATTGTGTCCATGTTTATTTCACTTTCATTTTTTAAAAAAAAAATAATGGAATATCTTGCAATTTAATTCACTCAAGCTTGAGGGCTCATCTTTCAATAAAGGTCTCACATTATGCATTTAGTTATGCTTTCCTCCATTTGAAATGCACTTTTTTTTAAACTGGGATCAAACTGTCTTCCAATTCTAATGTCTTATAAATCTCCAATCTGATATTATTTATAGTTTAGCTACTGCATGCTTACTTTATGCAGTCTGGATGAATAAATCAGTTTTCCACATCTCCCTATTCTCTCTTGTTGATGGTTTGATTTGGTGTCTCTCCAAAAGGTCCATGATTATAAAACCATTTCATGTCCAGGCACCCATTTAAGAAATAAGCAATGGAACTAACTGTTCTGAGATATTTATTTCACACAGCATACTTAAACACTGGGCCATGCATAGTTCATAGTACTCTCAGAGAGAAAAAGAACTCAGAGGATAACTGATCTGCAAGGAAATGATGTGTTTTCTCCCCCTGCCCTACAGCATCTGCTTTAAACTGTCTGAGGTTTTTAAGCATTTTTTCTGATTTTTTTTAAACCAACTTTTATCTTTATAAATTTTCCAATTTTTTAAAACAAAATCCTAGAGACAATGCAGATCAATTAATTCTTGACCTCACCAGTTCAAGCAATCCTGGTACATAGCTTGCAGCTGGCCCAGTTTGGGTGACACAACCACACCTGCATCTTTGCTGTCCAACTTTCTCAGCAGTTTTTGAAAATGTACCGGACCTCCTTCAGTTGCTACTCCAGTTTGGAGAAGTTATTTTTACTAGCCTTTGATACTGTGCAGGCCAGAGCAAAGATAACATAAGGCATCATGAAATCACTTTATACTCAGTTCACTCAGGAGGGGACAGTCTATGCTGCGGAAAGGAACAAAGTCTTTCCCTTCCTAGTCAGAAACCCAAACTGTACTTGCAGCCATTTGAGAGTGGAACAGCCTGTCTTGTATGATCATGAATTGCTTCTTGGGTAGGATTGCCAGAGTGAAAACTGGTGTTGGTACCTATCCATTTAATAGTTATATAGAAGAGAGGATTTCAGCAGGTGTTGCTTGTTACCTGGATGTACAACAAGCAACAACTGCTGAAATTCCCTTATTTAAAGGGGCAGGGGCATCTCCAGTTTTCACTCCTGCAATGTGTGGCATAGTGGTTGAGCGTTAGGCTCTGATTCTAGAGACCAGGGTTCAATTCCCAGCTTGGCCCTGAAATCCACTCGATACTCTCTTGGCTTCAGGGGAAGGCAATGGTAAACCTCCTCTGAACACAACAAGAACAACAAACACAAACCCTATTTTGGGCTATGGAAAAGAAATAGACACACTTTTTTTTCCAACAAGGGAAAGCAGAGAGAAAGGAGGGGAAAGAAGCTGCACCGCGGGGCCGAGGTATCCGCACACCTCGGCTCCACGGCACAGCTTCGCCACCCCTGGAAGGAGCGCACCTTCGGCGACTCTTCCGCTGCAGCGTGTGCGAACGCTGCGGCGGGAAGGCATCGTCGGAGCGCCGGCCGTGTGGAGGGGCCAGCGCTCTGACAATGCCTTTGGGAAGGGGTTGGGGCATCCACCGTGCGGCTGCCCCGCCCCTTCCTTGCCCCTGAAATGGCCCTTTTAGCCGTCTGCTTCTCCCCTAAAAGAGGATTTCCTTGAGAAGACCCTCCTTGAATTATAGCACTCTCATTCTGTGGATGCATCTGCACTGGGCAATTAATGCAGTTTGACATTGCTTCAACTCCCATGGGTAGTTTTGTGAGCTATTTAGCCTTCTCTGTCAAAGAGCTCTGGTACCACAACAAACTACAAATCTCAGGAATCCATTAAGCTTATCGCACAGTGTTCTTGTAACATAGTGGGTACGTAATGTGAACAGAACGGATTTCATCACACGGTATGATCCTCATGGAGTTCCGTGCTCTGACAGTCCCTAGCCTGTTCCAGCAGGAGAACTGTAAAAATGTGTCCTCAGCCAGCAAGAACATTTACAGACCATTCCAGATGATGTGTGCATGATAATCCTACCCGGTCACAATCTGTCCTCATTTTTGATTGGCTAAGACAACCTCCTCCTGTCCCATCCTAGAACGTCCACAAATTCAACTCAACTCTTCTGGTGTTGACGCGAGGAAGATGCCACAGGTAATTTAATTTTTTTATTATTTATTTATTTTTGTAGATTGAATTGCACAGTGTTTATGAGAAAAAAACAAGAAATGTTCACTACCTAAACCTCTCAGTAGCATTCTTTCCAATGCAGACATAGGGGTTTTCTCAAGAGTGAGCATGCGCCAATGAGGGATGGCTGAGGAACTACTTTAGCACCGGTACTGGTACAACAGTAAATGCAATGTGATAATATGTGTTCTCATAATGTTACTATTGCATTATCAATGTGGTAGTCTAATGTGGTAACACCCAGTCCCATATCATTACATTCCAGGGACTTGGTGGGAACGTTACAGGTACTGGTGAGATAAGCTTACATGGCAGTGATCCATGGCAGTTAATGCAGTGTCGAACTGCATTAGTTCTGCAGTAAAGCTGCAGCCTTTGTCTCACACATACAGAGATTTATCCCTTTGGATGGATTTTAGCATGTGTTTGTTTTTATTTCTTATCAGAATTTTTTTCTTCAGAGTAACATTCTGTTCAAGGAACAATGCAATCTTGCACAGAATACTCAGGTACTTAGTGAGGCCAAAAGCATCCCAATGAGTTTAGTGGGACTTACTTCTGAGTAAACGCCTGCAGGTTTGTTGCCAACATAATCATTCTAAAAGGCAGTTGGAATGCATTATGACAATAGATTTTTCCCCAATCATGTTTTTTTTTAACTAATGTCATTCCATTTATCTTCTGGATCTAAAAGGCATTACATATATTCTCCACCTTCATTTTTATCCTAAGAACAGGTTAGGCTGAGAGGCTGATTGGCTCAAAGTGAACACATGAGTGTTGTGGAGAAATTGGGATTTGACCTGACGTATAA
Source organism: Phrynosoma blainvillii (assembly GCA_026167975.1). Classification (NCBI taxonomy): domain Eukaryota; kingdom Metazoa; phylum Chordata; class Lepidosauria; order Squamata; family Phrynosomatidae; genus Phrynosoma; species Phrynosoma blainvillii. Next base: position 49,202,901 of record JANUYF010000001.1, on the reverse strand, counting down.
TGTACATTGGGCAGAGGGGGGGTGTGATTGAACACAAAGCTTATGCAGTGAACATTTATTTAGGAATCAGGGAGAAAGAGCCATAAAATTGTAGCATTAAAAGGGCTCTCATGGGCCACGGAGTTCAACCCCCTGCTGAATGCAAGATCTCCAGCTAGAGCATCCCCATCAGAAAGCTGTCCAGTCTCTTTTTGAAAACATCCAGAGAGAGAGAGAGAGAGATCCCACCACTCCTCTAAGCAATTGTTTCCATTGTTGAACTGCTTTCACTGTCAAGGAGTTCCTTCTATGTTCAGTTGAAATCTACCCAAAATCTATCGAAAGGAGCCCTGGTGGCACAGTGGTTAAATGCTGATACTGCAGCCACAATGTTGTGAGTTTGATCCCAGGGCTCCAAGGTTGACTACGCCTTCCATCCTTTCATAGGTTGGTAAAATGAGTACCCAGCTTGTTGGGGGCAATTCGCTTACAAATTGTAAACTCCTTAGAGAGTGCTGAGTTCACTAATAAGCGGTATAGAAATGTAAATGCTATTGCTAAATGCTACCCTCCTGTAACTTAGAACCATTAGACCTTGAACTCAAGCAGACAGGGCTAAAGGAGTGACCAGAGGCCGCTCCCACACCAATCATCCCAGGACCGTCATGAGACCGTGGCAACCTTACACTGCGGTCCTGAGGGCACCTGCTGCCACGGTCCTCAACAGGCTGTGAAAAGGAGCTGTAAGATCTTGATCTGTTCTAGGACCCATTTGTTTGTCTTCTTGGCCATCCACAGTATCTTCAACACTCTTTTCTAGCACCACATCTCAAATAAGTTAGTTTTCCTTCTATCTGCTTTCTTCACTGTCCAGCTCTTGTATCCATACATTGTGATGGAGAATATAGTGGCTTGGACTATTCTCACTTTAGTGTTCACAGTTATATCTTTGCACTTTAGTATCTTGTCTAGTTCTTTCATAGCTGTCCTTCCCATTCCTAGTCTCCTTCTGATTTCTTGACTGCAGACTCTGTTATGGTCTATTTTACTATTTTGATTTTCTCTACGAATATAACTGTTATACTATTTTGATTTTTTTTTCATTGTCTAAGATGAACTCTTGTAGCTCTTCTGTGGTTATTATTTTTCTTTTGTTAATGTTTAGCATTAAGCCTACCTTTCCTCCTCGACCTTCTTCAGTAATTGTTCCAGGTCCTTGTTGGTTTCTTCTAGTAGTATTGTGTTGTCTGCATGTCTTAGATGGTTAATGTTCTTTCCTTCAATCTTCAGTCTTCCTACTCTGATTCTAAGCTTGCTGTGTGAACAAAATTTTCTGCATACAGGTTGAATAGACAGAGTGATAGTATGCAACCTTACCTTCTTACCCTTTTAGTGATTGGGAACTATTCTGTTTCTCTTTATTTTGTTCTAACAGCATCCTCTTGTTCTGAGTAGAGGTTATGCATCAAGACAATAACATTATGCCTTTTGTTAATTTCTTGAGAACAGCTATCTGAGAGAGTTCTTTGGCAAAAGTCTGCTTAACAATAAAACATCCAGTGCTGCAACTAGGAATGTGAAAATTTTAGTATTGCTTTTGTTGCAGTTCTCCAAGTCCCATATCCATTCTCCTCCAGTCCTCATTTTGTACTGAATTGTGAGACTTTTTTTCCCCTGAGGAACACAGGAAGCTGCCTGAGACAGATCATTGGTTCTTCTAGCTCAATATTGTCAACTCTGACTGGCAGTGATTCTTCAGGGGTTCAGGCAGCATTCTTTCCTAGCCATACATGGAGATCCCTAGTATATCCTGGTGCTCTTCCTTCCAAATACTAACCTGGTGCAACTCTGTTTAGTTTCCAAAATGAGACAGTATTGGGTGTGTTGAGAGATTGCTGCACTGAAATCTGCAGTTTCTTTTATGCAGTTTTCCTAATTTACAGATGTATTTATTTGATTTGCCTAGTTTACACAACTTTATAGCAAGTAACAGCCCCACTCTCTGGTTTATATCTGAAGCTGAAAAACATTGGTAAATTGCTCAAACATGAACTGAAACTAAATTCTGACCCAGCTGTCTAAAAAAGGCTTTAAAAGAAGAGGCAATGCAAATATGGTTTAATACACTGGGATTCACAGCCAGATGTTTAAGTGCTAAGCCCTCAATTTGGATGGACAAATCTATCAGTTTCAGTTTCTCCTACTTGTAATTTTTTTAAGAATTCTTAAGTTCTTTCCATCTTGCACATACATAGAGAGAGAGAGTTTTTTATATAAATTCTTATGAAAAAAATTAACTGAAATTAAATTATTGGCTTTGTTAATAAAAAGAAGTCTATGGACGTTATCACACAGGGGAAATCTGTTGGTTAATTCACACAAATCCCAAACAAAAACTGAATTTGTGCCTCACAATTTCACATGACGTCGCACAGAAACTGGTCAGAAACTGGACATAAACTGGTATTATCCGAGATCTTTTTAATTTCGGGAGTTTAGAGGAAATGCATTTGCGAAATTACAGTAATTTCGCATTTACTGTAATGTGAAAAGCAAATACGCATGGACAATTCTCTTTTAAAACCTGGAGGAGGGCCAAGAGGAAGAGGAGGAGGGGCCTCCAGGGAGGGAGAGTCCTGGGCTCCTTCTCAGTGCCAGGGAAGGGAAGGGAAGGGAAGGCAGCCCAGGAGAAAAAAGTTTGGGACGGAGGAGAAGTTTGGGATTTGGGATAGAGGGGAAAGGAGGGGAAAGAAGCTTCCAGGGAGGGAGAGTCATGGGCTCCTTCTCAGTGCCAGGGAAGGGAAGGGAAGGCAGCCCAGGAGAAAAAAGTTTGGGATGGAGGAGAAGTTTGACATTTGGGATAGAGGGAAAAGGAGGGGAAAGAAGGCTTCCCTTGCAGCAGCTGTGGGTGGATGTGGGTGCAAGTGTGGGGTGTGCTTGTGGAGCAACTTGGAGCTCCATCTCACCATGAAGTTCTGCCCTGCAGGTCCTACAAAGGGGAAAGGCTTATGGGGGGGGCATGGGAGCTACCTCCAGTTTCTCCCTCTCAATCCCTCCCTTGCCTTGCCTTCCCTTGCCTTGCCTTGCCTTTCCAGCCTCCTCCTCCTCCTCCTCCTCATCTGCTCTCTTGGGAGGTCCTAACCCCAATGGAAGGGGGTTAGGACCTGTGCAGGAGGACATGACCCCAAATGTAGGACAGTCTGACATTTCCTCCTGGAAAATGCAGGACTCACCCTGGAAAAGGAGGAGTCTTGTCACAAAACACACCCATTTCCAGTACATGTACGGGTTCTTTTCACTTGTGTGAAAGTTAAAAACGTCTTTTTTTCGCTTTTAACTTAATTCTGTTATTACTGTAATTATGTGTGAAAAGCTTTTGCGTAATTAAGCTCTATTTTCACTTTCTTTTTGGGATGCTTCATTTCCACTTTATTATCTCTTTAACAACGAAACTGGCCCACGTGTGATAACGTTATAGGTATAGTTTGAAAGATCCTGTGAAAAAGGATTGGTGTACTATAAGAAGTACCAAATATAAATCGTTTGAAGTGATACATATTTTTGACTGCAGTTTTAAAATTCTTGGAAAGAACACACCCTTAACTTTCTGTAATTGAAAAGAATAATAAAACTGCTTTGACATTGGCGGGATTGGATCTTATATAGATTTCTTGATTAAGAAAATAATTAGATATGTTTCACCCTTTTACAACACAGTCCTATACAGGTTTACTCAAAAGTAAACCCCAGTCTGTTTAATGAGGCCTTTCCTCAGATAGCTTAGATAAAGAATTCCAACAGCTGCAATCCTACACACTAGTGGAAGTTACTTTTCAGTAGATACACATTGGATTTGAATAGACAGGCATAGACATGCACAGACAAAATGTACTCCTCTGCATTTAATAAAGAATAATGGAAGTTGAGTGAAAGAGAAAAGAGTTGAAAATTTACTCTGTCTGCAACTTCAGTGAATATTACAAATGTGGTAAAAACAACAAGGAAGTGTAGATATAAATAGTACAGAATCAAAAGTGGCAGATGTTCTCTCTGAGGAACATAAATTAAAACAAGAACCACTAATAGAAAATGCTCCCTGGACTGCTGCAGGAAAAAATATATCTTTATTAGTTCTAATAATGCTACCTACATATGGCAGTAATATTGAGAAAATAAGAAAAGGTCAGAAACCTTTACATTTCTGGATATCTACATATCTAGAAAAGAAATAGCACTAGAATGGTTAACTTTTATAAAATCATACACAAACACATACATACACATTAACACATTGTTACATAATGGCTTCCAGCATCTAAAGGATTATTTATTATTGTGCAAGGGGTCTTGATCAAATACACTTAAATGGAACTAGGATCTAATGTTGCCGGGTTTTCAAAAGAGCAATAATGGACAGTTGAAATTCATAACATGTAATGTTGAAGAGCCATATGAAGATGAACCCCAAATTCTAAAAAGTGAGGTGGGATTGCAATAAGATAAATAGGGAAAAACAAATCACCAGGAACAGATTGAACTGTTGTAATCCACACTGACAGAGTCAATTCTAGTGCTAACCAACCTATGTCAACAGATATGGAAAACAAAACAATGACCAACACATTGGAACTGATCGATATACATCCCCATCCACAAAAAGAGAGACACAAGAGACTGCAGCAACTACAGAACCATAGCACTGATATCCATGCAAGCAAAATCATGCTCAAAATTCTGCAACATAGACTCCAACCATACATGGAGAGAGAAATCCCAGAGGTCCAAGTGGGGTTCAGGAAAGGAAGAGGCACAAGGGACTACATTGCAAACATATGATGGCTAATGCAGCACATTAGAGAATTCCAAAAGAAAATCAGCATGTGCTTTATAGACTATAGCAAAGCCTTTGACTGGATAGTTCATGAAAGGCTATGGAATGCCCTTAAAGACATGGGAGTGCCAACACATCTGATAGTCCTAATGAGGAATCTGTACTCAGGACAAGAGGCTACTGTCAGAATAGAACACGGAGAAACAGAATGGTTCTCAATTGGCAAAGGAGTCAAACAAGGCTGTATCCTTTCAACTTATCTGTTCAACTTGTATGCAGAACATATTATAAGAAAAGCAGGCTTGGACACAGAAGAAGGAGAAGTGAAAATAGGAGGAAGGAATATCAACAATCTAAGATATGCAGATGATACCATAGTACTAGCAGAAAACCTCACAGACCTGGAATACCTGCTAAGGACGATCAAAGAAGAAAGTGCTAAGGCAAGCTTAATGTTGAACATAAAGAAAACAAAAATAATGATCACCGAGGACCTTCACAAGTTCAACCTAGACAATGAAGAAATAGAAATAGTAAAAGAATTCCTGTACCTGGGATCAAACATTGATAGAAATGCAGTCAGGAAATCAGAAGAAGACTAAGGGCCTTTGCAGACTGCTAGAAATAGTGCAAATTGAGTCCACTTTAAGGGTTAGGGTTAGGGCTAGGGTTAGGGTTAGGGAATCATGGGAACTGTATTTTATTGTGGCACCAGAGCTCTCTGACAGAGAAGGCTCAATGTCTCGGGGGGGGGGGAGGAGGGGAAACAATTCCCATGATTCCCTAGCACTAACCCTAACCCTTAAAGTGGACTCAATTTGCACTATTTCTGGCAGTTTGCAAAGGCCCTGCGAATGGGAAGGGTGGCTATGAAAGAACTAGAAAAGATTCTAAAATGCAAAGATATACAACTCAGCACAAAATTTAGAATCATGCAAGCCATTATATGAATTCCTATTGCCATGTATGGATGTGAGAGCTGGACAATTAAGAAAAATGTTAGGAAGAAAATCAATTCCTTTGAGATGTGTTGCTGGAGGAGAGTCCTGAGGATCCCATGGACAGCTAAAAGGACAAACAAGTGGGTCCTAGAGCAGATCAAGCTGGAAACCTCCCTGGAAGCCAAGATGACCAAACTGAGGCTGTCTTGGACAGTTTTGGACACATCATGAGAAGTTTTGGACCCATGAGAAGGGAGGACTCTGAAAAAAACAATAATGCTGGGAAAAGTGGAGGGAAGCAGGAAGAGAGGAAGGCCACATGCCAGATGGATGGACTGTATTAAGGAGGTCACAGGTATTAATGGGTTGCAGGATTTAAGCAGAGCAGTGGAGGACAGAGGGTCTTGGAGATGTCTCATCCATAAGGTTGCCATGAGTCAAGATCGACTCAAGGACAGTTAACAACAACAACAAAGTGTTGACAGCAGCTATAAATAAGCTTGAGTTGAGCCTTTACTTCCTATAGTAGGATTACTGTGCCTAAAGTACATCAAGCCTAAAAATACTTTAAGATGTTCTTGGACCTTTTGGCACATATGACTTTTTGTCTTAAAAATAAGGTTGTGCTCAATATTTAATGGTCTGGTTTTCAAACTGAAATGCAATACAGAATTGTTTTTTCTAAGGAAGATGTAGACAGTAAGAATATTCACAATTTTAAATTCATTAAATGAACAAATCAAACCTGAGTTTGCTGAAGTGGTTTGCAAGATGTAGGGTGTAGCCACATTGCATAATCAAATCAGTTTGATATCACTAACTGTCATGACTTATCCTACAAAATGACTTATCATCCAGGAATTGGTAGTTTGGTGCCAGTGTAGCATAGTGGTTTCAGTGTTGGGCTCTGACTCTAGAGAGCAGGATTTGAATCCCAGCTCAACCATGAAACCCACTGGGTGAACTTGGGCAAGTCACGCTCTCTCAGCCTCAGAGGAAGACAATGGCAAACCTCTTCTGAACAACTCTTGCCAAAGAATCCCAGGACAAATTTGCCTTAGGGTTGCCATAAGTCAGAAATGAATTGAAAGTGCGCAACAACAAGAAGAAGAAGTACTCGGCCTGGTCTGTCAGAGAACTCTGGTGCCTCACAAAACTACAAATCCCAGGATTCTGTGGGATAAGTCATGGCAGTTAAAGTGGTGTCAAACTGCTTTAATTCTGCAGTGTGGCTACATCTTGGAGAGCTGCAAGGGTACAATTCACGCTTTTGAGCAGGGATGGGCAAGCATGGACCTTTGTGTATTTTATTTTTTGATTGCAGCTTCTGTCAACCCTAGCCATCATAGCCAATGGTGAAGGATCATGGAGATTTCAGCCCATTAACAATTGGAGACCACAGTTGCCACTTTAGGGCTAGCAAGCCTACTTTATTTCCCCACACTCAAGATGTATGCTTGGAAATCTGCAGATGTTCCAAAGAAATCACAAACCTAAAGTACCAATTCCCCCATAAGGAAATGGATACTGGCAGTTTCCCCAGAGCTTCCTTAACCTAGGGAAATGGTACACAGACAACAATATAAAGCAGTATTTTAAAGTATCTAAAATATATATGCAGTTGAAGGCAAATTAATAATAATAATAATAATAATAATAATAATAATAATAATAGATAAAAGACCAAATCCACTCGTGTGTGGAGTAGACCATGGTCCAGTGGCAAGCAGAAATTACTTTGCTTTTTCTTTCTTTTTAAAAATTAGTAGTTCAAAAGGCATTGACTTAAGCTGCAAACCTATACTTAGCTACCTGGCAGAAAGTCTGACTGAAAGTACAGGGATGTACTAGGGAGTAAACATTCATGGGATTGCACAGTTGCACTCTCAATGACAGCTGGTTTACTGCCTCATTGACATACTAGAAGTGAGTCATTCCGCACACAAAAATCACCTCTGCAGTGTAATTTATGATGGGCAGAAGGATCTTCTTCCCATTGTTTTTCTTAAATAAAGATTTTAATTTCTTACCAGTTCTGAGATTCTGAGAAATCTACCCACAAATCTACTCATAGACCTTCCACCCGTTCAGAAGAAGACCCACTGAAACATGAAACAGGGCTGACTTAAGCCCTGTTGATTTCAGTGGATCTGCTCTAAGTATGACTGTCCAATCCTGTTCATCTCTACTCAGAACTAAATTCCATAGAGTTCAGTAGCATCACCAGGCTTGGTGACACCCGGTGTGGGGAGGCTGCCAAGGGGAGTGTGCCCCACCCCATCCTGCCATGAGACAAAGCCAAGAGGGGTGCACTTGCCCCTCCACCACCTTCATCACCACCTCAGGGAGAGAGCTGGAGCAGTGGTGAGGCCACGAGGGGTGCACTTGCCCCCTTTTTATAGCATGAGGAGGGCCCCACCAAGTGTTACACCTCCTCTGGGGTGTCACCTGGTGCAATCTGCACCCCCGCACCTACTCTGTGATGCCATTGTGAATTTCAGTGTGAATTTCTCCCAGGCAAATAGACATAGGGCAGCTTAAGACTAGATCCAGTCCAAAGACTGATATTTTTATTTGGATGTTGCTGTTCTGCCCATTGCTTTATTGGACCGATTAAAATACATTAAGTCAATTTCAACATGTTGCCTGTTGTAATTACTGAAGCTGAGAGGTAGATAAATAGATAAATTGAACACACTTGTCTGTTCTTTAAAAAAAAAAAAAAAGACTTGCATTCTTGAATTTTTCAACAAATTGGGGGATATTTGAACTGTTCCAGCAGTAATGCACTGGAAGAGATAACTGCTGGAATTCTGGAAACTGCCAAGAATGTAAACAAGAAAAGATCAGGAAAAGATGACTTTGGTTCTGATTCCCAGAGGGGGTTTTTTTTCATCTGTATTTCCTGATTCAAATATCAGCATACATCAAAAACTCACTCTCTACATCTCCCATACCACTTTATCATATTATATTTACATTCTTTGTTTTAATTTGTATTGCCTGGAAAAATAACTCACAGGTTCCTTTCTTAGATAAAATATATTACCAATAACTCAGCAATCTCTGGCATCCAATTTTCAGGTTTGCAAGACATATAATGCATAAGCTATATAGTGTATTCCTCTCTTTTTTTTTTTCAGTGTAATTCATACTTCCAAATCCATTTCCTTTCAGAAAGTGTGCTGACCTTTCCTTAAAGTGATTGCCACAATAATTAAAGAACAAAATACGTTGCTCAAGATTCATTGCAGTATTACCAGCTTCTCTGTGTCCAAACCCTTGGGCAGTTTTCTGGCAGCTCAGACTGCATAGTCACAAAAGAAAGAAGCTTAGGGCAAGGGTGGGAATCATATGGCCTCCCACATATATGTTGACCTGCAGCTCACACCATTCCTCATCATTGGCTATGCTGTTTAGGGCTGATGGGAGTCAACATCGTGATTCCCACCCTTGGCTTGGGGCCTCACATAGTGCAATAAAATTTAAAACCTATTATAATAATACACATGTGGGGGTGGTGTTAAGAGTTTCTTGAATGGCTATCAGTGTGTTTTAACCTGGATGGGCATTTCATGCATGGGAGCTATATATTAAAAGATGTGTGGCAAAAATCTGTGTACTTGATAGTGTTGCTGTGTCAGGAGCACTGAAGGCCCTGAAATGTCAAGGCCCAAACCTTGAGACCTAGGGACTATCCCTAGCAATGTCTGAGAGAGGTAGGTAGGAGAGATGAACCTCTAGAGAGTTTACAGAAGGCAATTACAAACCAAATTGCAAATTGCTGGGCATCAACAAACAATATTATGCATGTGTACAGATATGCACAAGAAACACACACATACTTGATACTCGCATATCAAGGCACTGCTCTTGCCCTGAGATTCCTTCCTCTTGCCCTAAGAATTGGAGAATAGAAACCAGGCCTGAGATCTAATAAACCTAGTGCCGGAATGATATAACCCTCACAGTGTGGGAAATGTATACCCTCCCTCACAGTGTGGGAAATGTATACCCTAGCTTAGGAGAAGGGTGGAAAATCCAAGGTGTGAGAGAAAGAGGGAGAATGTGGCCAGGACTCCTAGACCTGTTTGTGGGGTCCAACATTGACAGCCAGGTTGTTATTAATTTGGCTTACTTGTAGTTGCACTTTTGGACTACAATTCCCAGTATCCCTCTTTGGTGGAATTTTTGGAGCTGTAGTCTAGGAGAGTAATTTCTCCAAGCTTCAGCCTGTATCTTTTGTAAAAGATGAAATAGTGAAGGCAGGGTGTTTCAGCATTCACTTCTGGTGTTAACACAAAATGCATTTTTAGTGAGCTTAGTAACAGCTACAGCATATTCATAGTTTTCGTATAAAAGCTCTATGGGTGCTCAAGTGAGACAAAGTCCCTGGCAGTTGCTGGCTTCCATGTCCATAGGGCAGTGAATCTTCTCCAGGTTTTAATCTGAACTTTAAAATAGCTGCCCAAAGTACCAAACTCAAAGTAGCTACCACTGCATTTCAGAAACCTAGGCTACTGGCTATTCTCAGACATTACAATATTGTAGTTTTTTGTGGGTTTTTCGGGCTGTGTGGCCATGTTCTAAAAGAGTTTCTTTCTGACGTTTTGCCAGCATCTGTGGCTGGCATCTTCTCTGAAGATGCCAGCCACAGATGCTGGCGAAACGTCAGAAAGAAACTCTTTTAGAACATGGCCACACAGCCTGAAAAACCCACAAAAAACTATGGATGCCAGCCATGAAAGCCTATGACTTCACATTACAATATTGGATTTGGGTGTAAAAATGAGGCCCTCTCCACATTTGCTAGCTTTTAAAATCAGCCCCACTTGATAGAAAATATTTGTTTGCTTCATTTGTTGGTCAGAGCATAAACCTGTTCCTGCTTTCCTTCTCACATCTATATATAAGTTAATAACCACATACATTCCCTTTAGCTCTTATTTAGCTGCCCTTCAGAATGAAATCCCCAAAATATTTTTATCATAGAGAAAACTGGCATGCACAAGCATCTGCATGGTGGAACTGAAACATACATGGCTTAAGGAATCTCCATATGTGGTCTGGACAAAAGCCAAAAAGCCATGAACCAAGGCTAGTCATACATCAGCATAGCTAATATGTTTTTGGAATCTCTTATCTAAAATAAATATTCCTGGCCTGTATTGCTAGACATAATGTAATGCTGTGGGTTATTCAAAGGAGAAACATCCCTATTTTATCATATGTTAAAGCAATCAGTGGTATAATAATAATTCAGTATCCATTATTTCAGCAACCAGACTGATAAACATATGTTCAACATCATAAACAGGATGTTATTGCTCATTCATACAATATTTTCCAACTCTCACACCATGAATTTTCTGAGGAAAAAAGATGTCACCTTGAAATTCTCATTGTCATGTTGGCCTCAGTATAGACCAGTAGTGGAGAATATGTGACCCTCTAGAGCAGGGGTAGGCAACCTTTCCCCTTTAAGGGCCGAGGGACTTCAGCTCCCAGAAGCCTCAGCCATGTTGGCCAATAGTCCCATGTTGGCTAATAGCTCCTGGGATTCTGGGAGCTGAAGTCCCTCGGCCCTTAAAGGGGAAAGGTTGCCTACCCCTGCTCTAGAGGTTGTTGGATTTCAACTCCCAGAAGATCTTGCCATTGCAGTCCAAGAATATATGTAGAGTACCATGAGTTACCTGGAGGTGAAGAATGAGGGGAGATGCATTCAATAATAATAATAATAATAATAATAATAATAATAATAATTTATATCCCGCCCCTCTGCAGAGCAATCGGGGCGGCTTACAACATTAAAATTTCCATACATGTATATTAATACAATTTAAACAACATAAAAATCCCAAATCCCACCCGTCCTTTAAGAAGTAAGGGTTCTTCTTATTCCAGGCCCGATGGTGCTGGGCCTATTGCCTCTCCCCCAGATGACATCGGATGGTAATGGAGGAAGGGCTCTTATTATTATTTTAGGCCCGATGGTGCGGGGCCTAGTGTCTCTCCCCCAGATGACATCGGATGGTTCAAATAACATTAAGAAGTTCACATGTTCAAAGGTCAGCACAGATAATTAATACAGGCCATTTTGGAGGATAATAGGGATTATGGCTCTGAGGGAGCTACAGTAGCATCAACATACTCTTGCCTCTACTGAAGGATCTATCTTTGGACTGTTATAGCACTATATTCCACTTTAACTGCCATGGTAACATCCTATGGAATCTTGGGATTTGCAGTTTAGGGAGGGCCATTTAGATTTCTCAGCCAGAAGGCTCTTGGGCCTCACTAAACTACAAACCCCAGAATTTCACAAGATGTTGTTATTAAAGTGGAATAACACTGTACTGTGATAAGGACACTAGAAAAGAAGAAATGGAGGGCAGCAAATGGGAATTTGACTTTTTGGACTATGGCTACCAGAATCCTCCTTCCAGTGTGGGATTCCAGAGTTGTTGTCCCCTCCAAGCTCCATCCAGGCCTCTCAGTTTTACAAGGGCATGTGTGTCAGGACTCTACTGTTCCCGTGTCTTCTCCACAGCCTATTTGGCTGATCTTTCCAGATCTCTAGGATTCCAGCATGGTTTCATTTCCCCCCCCAGACCGATTCCAACATTGAGTGGATCCTGAGTTTCATGATGTCCAGAGGGTTTCCTCCTCCATCAGTGGCCTCTCCCATTGCAATGGGAAGATGGGAGGTTGACTTTTTGAAATCTCTAAAATGTCTGAGAGGGAACACCCGACATAGTGATAACTCTAGAGCAGGGGTAGGCAACCTTTCCCCTTTAAGGGCCGAGGGACTTCAGCTCCCAGAATCCCAGGAGCTATTGGCCAACATGGGACTATTGGCCAACATGGCTGAGGCTTCTGGGAGCTGAAGTCCCTTGGCCCTTAAAGGGGAAAGGTTGCCTACTCCTGCTCTAGAGCACTGAAAGACATTTGAAGTAATGACTTCTCAGGTTCAGTTTCCTGGTGTCAAGGGGCCCAAGGCAGACTTCAGTGCTCTTAAGTGCTAAAACTGAATCTCTCCACTTTTTATCCCTGAATGACTGAAGTAGACTTTTTTAGCCCATCCAAAGAATCAGTTGCTAAACAGGAATCTAATTTTGAGAGTAGCTTAATACCATATTTTCCAGCGTATAAGACAACTGGGCATATAAGATGACCCCCAACTTTTCCAGTTAAAATATATAGAGTTTGGGATATACTCGCTGTATAAGACTACCCCTCTTCCAACGCACACCAAATAAAAAAATAAAAAACATCAGATTTGATTTCAATATGGTACTTTTAATTCAAATGCTTATGACATGCAGGTACTTAGCAGGAAAACTGTCACTTATAAACACAACAAACTACAGCTCCCATGTTCCCATGTTTAAAAGTCATCAACATTAGTTAACAGACATTGCTCAGGAAAGATAAGGTTGATTCTAAGGCCTGATCATCTTCCCCAGGCAGCTGGGGATGATGAGGCCTATAGTCCAATACATCTGGGGAGTTTAGGGTTGGAGAAAGCTGAACTAACCCCATTCTTTATAGCTGAAGAACTGGTACATGTTTGCCAGCAGTAACATGTGGGATTCAACCTCTCTGATACCAAGCCACAGAGCCACACACAGGCTCAGTGTTTCTACACCCACGCAGACACTTAAGTGTGTGTGTGTGTGTGTTATGCTGAATCAGATTCTACAACTCTACCAAAAAAATGTACAAATGGTACTTACTATTCTCAAAGCTCCATTTGGAACAGGACTATTAGATAAGATGTGGTTGGTTAGAAGAAAAAGCGTACAATGTTAAACAGCAATCATCATGTTTGACCACAATAGCATTCTTGGCTTCTTTTAACTGCTGACTGATTTAAGGGGTTTCTAAGGTTAATAAACCATGGTTGCATATTATTATCTCTGTAGCTTTTGCACTCAAATAAGGAATGGCTTGGAGCCATAGACTTATTATCATTCTAGTAATATAAAGGCTTTTTTGTTTCTTGGGAAGCATTTGCCAGGGTGGAAAGTGTCAGCTGATCACCAGTATTTCAGTATCGTCACACTCACGCTGGGAAATGGCTTCTGTCTGTAATATGGAGCAAGAAAATATGTACAGTTAGAGGAGAGAGGAAGCCTTAGTATCAAAATTCCATTTCATTCTCCCCTAAAAAAATTGGATCTCAACTTCAGCACTGGTTGATACTACCAGACATACATTGATACTATCAGATACCACCAGACATACAATGATACCATATACTACCAGACAATACTGTGATACTACCAGACATACAAATATTGAAGAATGTTCTCAAAGTTCCTTTCAATTCGCCTATCTTGCCATTTATTTATTTTAAACTTTGCTATAGTCTCTAGACCATACAAATGGGGGCAGGGAGTGGACCTAAATTAGCATTAGTAGAAGGGCAGGCTACGTACACAGCTGCCTTCTGGCAAAGGAGAAGCATCATGAAAAACTTTGTTTGGGAAGCATCTACATCACAACTATCTTCATTACTCCCACATGATGCTATAAGCCTATTATTGATTGTTACAAATTGTAGTCACTGGGTTTGTCCTGCTCCTGACAGAAGGCTGTTTAGTTCACTGGATGCTTTCCATAGAAGAATAGAGAAAGAAGTGGTTTTTATTGATTGCTTCACTCTGCTTCAGCCTTCAGAGATGCTTAGAAGATCATGGGGCCCCTTTATAATAGCTGTGGGGGTGGTGCAAGGGGCCAATGTGGGAACTGGTCAAAATTATCTCCTAATGAATGGGTCCTAGACCAAATCAAGCTTAATCTCTCACTAGAAGCAAAGAGCTGTCATACTAATGGAAAAGATTATAATGCTTGGTGTGGTGGAAGGCCATAGAAAAAGAGGAAATAACACTACAGGTGGATTGAATCAATCAAGGATGCCATGGCCCTGAGTTTGCAAGACCTGAGCAGGGCTGTTGCTGATGACCTCTTTGGAGATCTCTCATTCATAGGGTCACCATAAGTCAAAGTCAACTTGATGGCAAACATCAACCAAAAAAAAAACTGTTTTGCTGACAAAAGCCTCTTTGGATGAAAGTGATTTCAATCAATGGAGGGACAGAATTGCTGGAAGCAGGCAGTAGGATGTCCATGTCTGGTCCCTATAATTTCCTCCTCACAGCTAGTAGCAACTGGTGCATCAGTGGGGCAATGAATCTACTTTGAGCCTTAATCTATACTTGAAAGGAACTGGCCAGTGTGCTGAACTGTATTACCATAATACATTCAGTCCCTTGCACAGGTTCTTTAAAAGCTGAACGAAAACACTGAATCGAGTCACCATCTCATTGACATGGAAACAACCAGCTGCCACTGTTCCAAATAGGATGTAAGCCAAGATATCACCAAAGAGCTACCATGAATATTGTCTGTATCACAGTGGAAAGGTGGCATATAAATTCACATGCCTAAATAAATAAACTTCAGGCTAAGGATGAGTTTAAAATGAGCTGGGTCAACTTCAAAACTGCACCTTGGTTTTTTTGCATGAGCCAATATGGGTGGCCATTGAAAAGGGCATATTATTCAAGCCTAAACTATTAAAATACATTTACCATTTGTAATTGATGTCAAGTGGATTTACTTACTGCACTTATTTATTACACATTTAAATTAATCATTAGCCAAAGTTTTCTGGGTGGCATATGTGCTATTAAAAATATGAAATACAACAATAATACAGTGACAAAGAAGGAGAATATAAAGCCAAGATAAAAGAGGCAAAAAAGAATAAAAGATTTAAGCATATAAAACCAAATTAAAACCAGCAGTAGGATAAAAATGCATAAGTGTAAAAACACTAAAACAGTCCTTAAAATTCCTGGAAAAGTAAGGTCTTAACTGGTGCCAAAAAACTAATAATAGATGGAATAACTAAGCACTCAGTGTTACTTACATCCATAACAAAGAAGTCAAGGAAAGAGAAGTAGAACTAGACACAAGAGTGTTCTCATGGTTTCAGTAGTTAAAAAAGAAATATACCTGTATATATTTTGCACATTTTTCCAATTTTTAAAAACTAATTAATTTTGTTTTTATTTGGAAAGCCCAGAAATCTTAGACCTCAAAAGAAAAGTCAAGATATTATAGGAACTTCAATATCTGTGAGCAACAAATTTCAGTCAAACAACATAAAACACCAAGATGGTGGTTGAATTTTGCCAGGTCAGATATGGAGAGAAGATTCATTCTAAAGGTTTAATTCTGTGGTCAGGGTGAGAATTTTAGTTTCATGGGAATACTGGAACAACAGCTCTGAAAAATTAGGCATAGGGCTCAAATCAAGGTATGTTGAGCTGTGGGAATTAAAAATAAGGTCATTGTGATTATAATTTCTTTTCCTCCTGAAATTCATAGTTTACTGTATCAAATTCAGACCTGAAGAAAATGCATGGCATCTTTAGGCATGAGCTACAAAGTAATGGAGGTTTAAAAAAAAAACATTTTCTATTATTCTGGGAACAGTGAAGAGAAAAAAGGCTGGAGTTTTCCAATCTCTCATTCCACCAAAATGTAAACCCAGCACACACAACTCTGTATTTGTATCCATCAGTTAATCAAAGTCTTGGAAACTCAAGGAAACCCGTGTTTATGGAAATCTGGCATTTCTCTCCAGTTTTGAATGGAGCTAAATAGAGCAGTTCATCTCATTGAAATGAATGCTTTCTGCCAAGCAGTTTCTGCAGTACTGGATCTTCTGGCACAAGTCAGCTTTTAGGAATTCATTTATGAGTTTGGGGTTAGCTAGAGACTCTGGAATTCAAATTTATGTCAAAGACTTAGTGGTTTATCCTGATAGACCTCTGAGAAGAAATTGTAATCAATTTCCCAAAGTCATAATATGCAGGAGAGACAGCTAGACTGTTTCATGATTAGTTGGTAATTTTTGTTTTCCATCGGATGGTTTTAAAAAATGCTCTGTGTGAATACTGTGCAAAGAAAGGTAGCTTTTAATCACATTTATACCTGGGAAAACATTTGCATTTTTACTTCCAGAAGTAATTTTTTAAATAACATAACCTAGTCTAGATTGATGTGATTCATTTGACTTACAGCCTGGGTGTATCCACACTACACAATTTGTTGTTGTTGTTAACTGCCCTCAAGTCAATGTCGACTCATGGCAACCCTATGGATGAGACATCTCCAAGACCCTCTGTCCTCCATTGCTCTGCTTAATTCCTGCAAACCCACACCCATGACCTCTTTAATAGAGTCCATCCATCTGGCATGTGGCCGTCTTCTCTTCCTATTTCCCTTCACCTTTCCCAGCATTATTGTCTTTTCTAATAAGCCCTTCCTTCTCATGATGTGTCCAAAGTACAACAGCCTCATTTTGGCTTCCAGGGAGGTTTTGGGCTTGATCTGCTCTAGGAGCCATTTGTTTGTCTTTTTGGCTATCTATGGGGTCCTCAACACTCTTCTCCAGCACCACATCTCAAATGAATTGATTTTCTTCCTGTCATCTTTCTTAACTGTCCAGCTCTCACATCCATACATAGTCATAGGGAATAGGATGGCTTGCATGATTCTATCTTTTGTGCTGAGTTGTATATCTTTGCATTTTAGAATCTTTTCTAGTTCTTTCATAGCCACCCTCCCCATTCTTAGTCTTCTCCTGATTTCCTGACTGCAGTCCCCATTTCTATTAATGTTTGATCCCAGGTATGAGAATTCTTTTATTATTTACTACACAATTATAGTACTTTAATACCACTTTCCCTGTCATGGCCTCATCCTATGAAATTGTGGGATCTATAGTTTCATGAGGTACCTTAAATTGTGCCATAGATTGAAATTGGTTTCAATTGGTTAACGTAATACCAAGCAGAACTTTGCTTCCACTCTATTCTAAAAGCAAAAGGGACTTCTGGTTAATAATATAATAGTTGTTATTAGCTTTAAATGTGATTTAAATACTTTAGCAGGGCAGCCTGAAATATTTTGCTTCCCATGAGAGAACAGCAAGTGGGACTTTCACACACACCTAGGAAGCATCTCACAGCAGAAAATCCCACAAGTATTCACACACAAACAAACATAACAAAAATACAAAGGCTACAGAATAACTGACAATTTGCTGCCTGAGGCAACTAGTGCACTTTACTTACAGTAGTATATATACATTCAGCCTTGCTAAATACCCTAAAGGCACCAGATCCCACCTGGTCATGGAAGGTAAACAGAGTCATCCCTGGTTAGTACCTGGATGGGAGACTGCCAAGGAATATCGGATGCTGTAGGCTCTGTTTCAGAGGAAGGAACTGGCAAAACCATCTCTGAGTATTCCTTGCCTAAGAAAACCCTACAACATTCATGAGATTGCCATAAATTGATAGGCAACTTGAAGGTACACACACACACACACACACACATTTAACACATTGAGGTCTGCTGTTGAAAGTGGTTTTGCAAGGGTTTTTTTTGGGGGGGGGGGACATAAAACCTATAAAACGTATTTTACCAGGGCAAATGTAAAAACACATGCACAAACAGGATGAGTATGTACCATGAACAGCATGATCCTTCTCAAACTGACTTCTCTGAAAGCAGATGAATGGGGACGGGGATGATTTGTCTCCATCCCTTCTTTCAAAGGTGGCTTGTCCTTATAATCTTTTTTTCCCCAGCTCATGCAGAACAGGCCAAATGCAGTTTTTGCCATATGACCTGATATTTAGCCAAAGAATATTTGCATGAGTATGCACAGCCAAGCTCTATTAATTACTCCTTTCATTTACTTGGAAGATTTATCTGTCTAGGAGCTGAACAACAGTCTACAAACATTTTTTTTTTAAAAATCATATAAGCTAAAGTTGCATTTATTGAGGAATGAACTAAAAATCACTCTGCCCTTTCAATGCAACCATAAATTAACTTTCCTCCCCTCCCCCAACCCCTTTTTAAAATGTTTTGAAGAATTGATTGCGTAAATTAACAATTTGGCATGTTGCCTGCAGTTATGTTTGGCTAGTCTTTTGCAAAGGGAGTGACTCCATAAACAAAAGTCAATGGATTCAAAGAGAAACAAAGTCACTGCAGTGATTAATCAAGTGTTAAAACTAGTTTAACCTCTCCTGTTTTACAAACTCTATATCACCCTTGCTAAAGGAACAAGGCACTCGTCTGGAAATCTCATCTGAAATATTAGATTGAGATTCAAAAATTCAGCCAAGCAGTGTGGCTTGTAGGGATATCCTGTCAGATAATAAATTGCATTAATCTTGCTTAAATTTTCCATCTAAATCATGTCTTGAGACTCTATTACACAAGGGGAATGTGCCTTGCTTTTAAGGCATTGTGCTACTGAAATGGTTATTAAAAAATAGATAATGGCTTTTCTTGCTTCCACCCCCCAACCTCCAGTAATATTAAGGGACCTATATTAAATATTTTGGCATTCTGTGCAGAAAGTCTGGTTTTTGCAGCCAACACTTATGTTTTGTAATAGGAGATAAGAAGCCAGCATGCTCTGAACACTTGAGAAACGATTTTATATTTATTTACATTTGTATTTTTCTTGGCAAGAAATCAGGCTCATGGACCAAAATAACTTCTATGCTTTCCCAGCATCACTGTGAAGTATTTCCCTTCAGCTAGCCATTCAAGATACAACAGTCCAGCTGCCCACAGTGGGAGGAAGAAACAAATATGGAATTATTTCCCCATGATTTTGTTAGGAATAACTGAAAACAAGGAAAGTTGGAGTGTCTAAAAATGTTCCAGCCATCTTCTCCATCAACATATGCAGCTCATTTGGGTGAAATTAAAAGTGTTGAAATGACACAGAGTCTAATTAAGACTTTAAAACCTCCAGAGATTTGAATTGGAGTGGTCATGAATAGCAGTGTCGTGTCCATGTCTACGTGCCTTCATGTCACCTGTTGACTTACAGCAAGCCCATTAATTTCATAAGGTTTTCTTAGATAAGGGATACTCAAAAGTGATTTGTCATTACCTTCCTCTGAAATCTAGCCTTCAGCACCTGGCATCCCTTGGAGGTCTCCCATCCAAGTATTAAGCAGGGCTGGCCTTGCTTAAGTTCCAAGATCAGATGAGATCTACTACTTTTAGAGTATTTAGGCATGACCAGGATATAATTGCAATATTAAGAACTAAACAGAATTAGCCCATGATTTGTTTTTCTGTTTTATAAACTACAACCCCGGAACTCTTCATTCACTGAGACAGCATGCATCTTGATCTACAAAGAAATTAACACAAAGTACTTGGATTTATGGCGGGTTCATATAGCCATATTTAAAAAGAAGGAAGAGGGGGAACCATGGTGAAATTACTGCTAGTTGATTTTTCAATAGGTTTTTGGCATGGCACACTAGCCTTTTGAATGCTCCAACATATGCTGAAATTCATGGTTCACCACATCCTGGAAAACCTTTGAAAAGAATTGAGCCAAGACCACCATCCTGAATCTCCCCCTGTGTAAAGAACCTTTTCTTTTCTACTCTTTTCCTTTTTTACAGTGAAGAATTGTTCCACAGCTATGGATATTTGACCATTTCGATGTTGCCCTCTTGTCTTTTGCCATCAGCATTTGGGAGGGATACAAAATCCACAGAAGCAACTAAAATAACTTTTGCTCACTGTGTTCCTGATTAATTTCTTTAGTTCTAGGCATTCCAAGAATGTTGTACATTTTGTACATAAGGATGTTATTTAGGAATTCAAATTTACCCTGAACTGTGTGAAGGACAATATTCTCCTATACTAGCCTGCCCAAACAGTGAGATTTTCAATGGCTGCCTTTTTCTTGTTTCTGCCATTCACAAGGACATTTACACTAGGGACCTTCTCAGTGGTTGCTCCCTGGCTGTAGACTTCCCAAGAAAGATTAAGCTCAGTCCTTTTCTGTTGTCCTACCATTTTATTCAGAAGAGCTTTGGGCAACTAACTGGCTGCTGAAAAAGTGTGGGCTCCTTTACTGGTGGGTACAGTACTTTTTAAATCAATGTGTCTTTTTAAAAATAACTTTTCAGTTTAATTGCTTTCATCTAATGTGTTGAAATGTGTTTAAACATTACAGATTTTTATGCTTTTATCTGTAGTTGTTTTTAATGGTGTGGTAAGCTTCCATGAGTCACAGGAGCTTATTGCACACCCTAAAGAGGTGTTTTACTTCTTCCAGCTTCAACATCAGCCGGATGTTGTCAGACATAATTTGAAGCCAATTCTGGCATGATGCTGCCGGCCAAATGCAACCCAGGTCCAAGGACCACTCAGCTGGCCAATTTCTCAAGTCAGAAAACTTGTGTTTCTGAAAAAGTGCCAGCTGAGCACAGCTTTGACCTGGGATCCATTCAGCCAGTGGCATCGCAGCAGAACTGGCAGTGAATTGTGTCTGATAACATCCAGCTGTATCCCCAATCAAGGATTGAAGCTGGAAGAGGTAAAATGCCTCTTTAGGACGTGCAATGAGCTCCACAGTCTTGGGTGGAAAATGGGATGTAAATCAAACAAGTAAATAAAAAATAAAATTGGTTGATTGATTGTATATTCTGCTTGTACCCTGCCCTTTATTTTTTAAAAAAAATCCCAGGGTGAGTAACAGAAATATTAAAACAACCAAGAATACAATGGTTTGGACCCAGGAGCTACCTCTGCTGCCACAAGGGCTCCACTGACAGAAAATTCATCCACCCAGTTGCTAAGGATTCCCTCTCCTCCTTCTACCACAGCTCACCCCATCCATCAGGGCCCATCAACTCCTTGTGCAGCATTTTCAAGTGTCTGGAATGGTTGCCAAGGAGAAGAGGAGCTGAGGATTTCTACTTCTGGCAATTCAGTAGCATCAACCTTCCATCAGGTCCCAAATAACTATCTAATAAAACCAATAAACAACCAGCAGAGAGAAGAAAATCAGCTGCAGACACAGGCATGTTCATCATGGTGACAACAAATCACTTGCCATATGGTCAGTCCCACAGTTGTCACCGTAATGAACATAAATGGAGAGGGTAGAGCAAGGGTGGAGCTACAAGGGAGGCAAAAGGAAGGCATTGCCCCCCCCCATAACAATTCTGTCCCCCATGAAATTTTACTTCAGTTCTCAGTTTTCTAGCATTGAAGTAACTTAAAACTCCAGTTGAGCATTTGAAAAGAAATGTTTAGACATCCAAAGAAAAGGGCTGGAAAAGTACTAAGAAAATGCAAAGACAGCAAATGTAATAATAATAATATAATAATAAATTTTATTTTTATCCCGCCCCTCTGCATAGCAATCGGGGCGGCTCACAGCAGTTAAAATACAATAAATAAAATACATTCAAGTATCCCAATCCCTCCACCCATCCCTCCCCCCCCCCCCTTAAGACAGAATTAAACTAGAAGAAATTTAAAACAGAAATCTATAAAAAGAGAATTATAAAATAATGGTGGCGGGGCAGCAGAGAGCATGGGGAGGAGGTTCAGTATTCATTCCTCAAGGAAGGTCAGTCTGGGAAAGCCTGGGAAATGTAAGAGTTCTAGACATGAATAGTTTTCAATGTTTCACTATATGCAATGCTAGAAATGTAGAGATTGAAGGAAAATTTCATTGGGGGGGCACAATTCCTATTTGGGACAATAGCTTCATCCTCCTTTCTTCCCCATTGCTACATCCCTGGCAGTGGAGTCAAGGTGGAAGAAAAAGTAATCAAGTGTCAGGGCAGGGTTGAAGGTGATAATTATGAGGATTTGTTACTAAAGGCCTAATCAATAAAATTTCTAAAAATTCAATGGACTACTCAAAAGATAAATGAATAGTTAATAGAAAAAAAATCAAGCCAGAACTTTCTTTGAACATATCGTGAGATGAGAGGACTCACTGGAAAAAATAATAATGCATAGTAAGGAATAAGAAAAGAGGGAGACTGAACTACAGGTGGATTGATTCAATCAAAGAAGCCATGGCCTTGAATTTGCAAGACATGAGCAGAGCAGTTAATAACCAGGGCGCTTGGAGGTCTCCCATTCATAGCATTACCATAAGTCAAAGCTGATTTGACAATCAATAACAACAGTCATTAAACATCTAAATATGTTTCAAGATGAGTTCCTTGTGGACAAGTGTGCAGTATCAATGTGTGCAGAAAAGTAAACATTTATCATTGCAAAGGTTTACAATAATAGGATGAAAATGCATGGATTCATTCTTGTTATATCAGCTTGGATAACTTGGTATGGACAGAAGGTAGTTCAGGATACATTTGCAGGATACATATTACAATTTTTGGAGCTTGAATGTTATCTAGAAACACACACACCTTTTTTTCCTCCTGACCATCCGCTAATATAAAAAAAACTTTAGCCTTAATTCACGTGTTTTTTTATTTTGTCCAGTAAGTGATGTGAGAGTTTCAGCTCTAGAAATTTCTGCAGTTATATTTCAAATAGGTACGTACAGGCCACAGGCAGTGTACAAATGTAGTAAGATTTTCATACATTGGGAAATTATACTCCATTTTATTATGCTTTTATGTGTTGTATCTTTTTATGATTCTATATAGCCCCTGGAGAAGGCCTCTGAGAGCACATACAGGCTGAAACATGTTGGGCTTGATATTAATAAATCATTCATCCATTGAGCACCTCCAGGCATGTCTCCTGTTTTCTGCTGATTATGTCAAGGTGACCATATGAGCTTTGTGGGGAAACTGGGATATACATTAATCTGATTCTAATGTTTGTTGAGCAGATGGAGTGGGGATGAAGATAGCACTCGTGCAGTGATCATGTCTCTAAGAGTAAGAGGTCATACTGAGCAGGGTCTGGTTGATTTTACATTAATGCATATTATAATATTTATAATCATGTTGCACACACATACTAACTATTTAATGGCGGGGTTTTACTTTCGCATCTAAATTGAGTACATGAACACAAGTTTTCTCTGCTTAAAATGCTATAGTTTTATGTTGGTAGAATTCAAAGTTATACCCATGTTAGTCTGGAAAATCAGTGTACAGAGGGATCTTGTAGCACCATTGAGACTAATTGACAGAAGGAAACTGGTTCCATGAACTTTTGTAGACATGTTAGCGCAGAGGGAAAATTGAATCCCTAAGCTAAAGGCTGCCAGCTAGGAAACAGACACCACTGCCAAGTCTGGAAAGTCACTTACAACTGCTGGATTCTTCTGAAGAGGCTTTTTAATCCTAGTGGCAGCAAAGTATTGACAAACATGATATAGCAATATTTACACCAACTGACATAATACTCCACCATCAACCGACATCCACATCACCACATGGTACACTGGAGCATTTCTCCTTATAATCACAAACATATCTAGGATTCTGACCCAACCTCCTGCTAGTGTTTCATCAGCTTCCTGTCATGTGTCCACAGTGACAGTGCAGTTTGAACCTGCTATGACTCATCTCCATGCTCAAGTTGCATCAGTTTCCTCTGAGTCAGCATTTCCTCTTTAACCCATTGCATGCACCTGAGACATTTTATACAGCATGGGGCATAAATATACTGACAATCCCCTCCAAAATGTCTTAGGGCCAATGCAGATGGCCAAGAAGGGGCAGCTCTGTGCCACCCTGGGAGCGGTGGATTGGGGCTCTTTTGTGCCCTTTTGGCACAGTGTGTATGCACGCTGCGCCAAGAGGGCACCCTGATGCTACACGCTGTGTGGATGGGCATGCATCATTAGGGTGGAGTCAGGTTGGAGTCGGGGCAGCCAGCGTGTGGTTGCCCCACCCCAAATCCACCCCCAGGCCTGCCTAAACTGCTGGTCTGCATCAGCCCTTAGTTGCCATGCATGATAAAAAAAACTACATCAGAATACAGTTCCAAGTGTTTTCATTGAGTACAGTTCTTTATCCCAAGGCCCAGCCTACCTGTTAGTTTCTTGTGACTTTCTACAGGTAATGCCTTTGTGAGTAAATCTGCAATGTTTTCCTCAGAAAAAAACAGTATTGCAGTTTTAGGATGCACATTCTGATACCTTACCCTATTGTATTTCATCCTGCTTCTCAAGTTTTCTGCTTCTGCCATTGTGATGCAGGCTTGTGAGTCCTCATTGATCACTACTGGTATATGGCATGGTTCACCAAGATCCCCCAATAGCTGCCTGACCCACTGAACTTTGTTAGCCATTTCTGAAAGTGCAGCAAATTCAGCTTCTGTGGTACTTAAAGCTGTGCTTTCTGGACCTCCACACAACAGGACTGTCAGCAAATCTGATGACCAAACCAAAAACTGACTTCTTGTCTGATACCTCTGATGCAAAGGAACTTTCTGCATAGCACGCTAGCTGAGACACACCTCCAGTCATCACCATACCTCTGTCCCTTGTTCCTTTGAGATATCGCACCACACATTTCAAAGCAGTCCAATCCACTACCCTGGGTTTTGAGGCTCTCCTGCTCAACAACCCCACTGCAAAACTGATGTCAGGCCTAGTGTTGTTGACAATGAACAAAAGGCTACCAATCACTGAATGGAACAATTCAGGATGCTCAAACATTTTATCAGACTCTAAACTGACAAATTCAGGTGTCATGGGACTTCTGACTACCTTAGCATTGTTCAATCCACATTTCTCCACAATCCTGTCAATCTTCTTTTTCTGACATAACAGAATCTCCTCATCCTGGATTCTCTCCACTTTAATTCCTAAGTAATTCTTCAAACTGTCCAAATCCTTCCATTTGAATTTTCTCACTAAATCCTCCTGTACATGCTTCACATCATCCAAACTACTTGCAGTCACAGAAAGATCATCAACATATATATCATGCATCAGCCATGCTGCGTTAGTATCCAAGGTTGACAAGCTCATCATGAATACATCTGTTCCAGCACCTAGCACTCTGCTTCAGTCCATTCAGGGCTTTCTTCAACCTATATACCTTGTTGCTACCAGCACAGTCATACCCTGGTGGTTGTTCCATGTACACAGTCTCCTCCAATCATGCATTCAGGTATGCTGTGTCAAAATCAAAATGCCTTATTTCCAGGTTCCTTTTTGCTGCTACTACTAACACTATCGTTAAGCTCTCATGCTTGGATGTTGGAGAAAAGGCCATATCATAACTCTCATACTTTTCCTGTTAAAAACCTTTTGCAACAAGCCTTGCTTTGTACTTCTGAGTTCCATCTGGCATGTCTTTTTTCCTGTACACCCACTTGCAGCCCAGTACCTTGTAATCTACTGTCCTTTCTACTACTTCAAACACTTCCTTTACCACAAGTGAGTCAAATTCAGTCCATGGCCTGGTTCCACTTCTCTTGTTCCTCCTGAGGAAATCTCAACATGTCCTGAAAACTGTCAGGTTCCTCAGCTACCAAGCACAAACCCTTGCCTCTTAGATGACAAATCTGATTCCCTTCTGATTCTGTGAGTCCTTCTGGGAATGATTATCTTAGTTCTTCTTGACTCATTCTCACTATCCTCACTATTAATCTGCCTCTCTGGTACCACATCTGACCCTTTCCTAGGCTCAAACGTGTGTGGGAATGGTTTATACCGGTGTTTGTGTGTGTGGCATGGAGGCAGTGTCCTCTGATGTGCCTGGCTCTACATCTTGTTCTGCCTTAGGCAAATTCACCCCTAGATTTCTGGCATTTTGTGGCTTAATGCCCAGTGGTACAAGCATATCTTGGTTACAGTGTAATTCGCCCAACCACTGTGTTTTTCAAAATTGGTACTTCTGGAGAACATTACTTTGCCATTGCACATCAAAAACCTGTATTTGTTCCCGACAAAACAAAGCCTTCTCCACTTTGGCTCTCCCTTTTTCCAGAATTGTGATGGAACAAGCACATTTGCATATTGCCCCAAAATTCTTAAATGGTTTAGATTGGGCACACAACCATACAATAGAAAACATGGAGTTTGATGAATGGCTGAACTCCACATTCATTGCTATGAGGGTGGCTTCTCCCCAAGATGGACAGGAACTTGTGCATCCAGCATCAAGAAATCACGCATTTGACTAATAACCTCAATGTGCCTTTCAACCAGACCATCCTTCTGTGAGCAGGATTCATGGTCTTATGGCAAATGCCTTTCTGTTCCAACCAATTTTGCAAATTGCTGCTGAGGAATTCACCTCCCCAGTCAGTTACCAATGCACCAACTTTGTATAGAAACTCCCTTTCAACTGAGTTTACCCACTGCTTAAGTTTTGCAGCTGCCTTATATTTGGCTTTTGACAGAAAGACATATCCACAACTTGTGTGCCTATCCACAATGACCAACATATATTTGTTGCCCCCTTCACCGGGTCTATAGGGGCTGGCCAGATCAGCATGTACCACCTGAAATGGCCTCTGAGTGGCACATGTGCTATTCTTGGGCACAAAGAAAGCTTTCAGCTTTATCTTTTTGCACATTTGCAATCCAAATAGTTATTGCAGAGGTTTACCTGTAACTCTGGACAGACCTTTCCCAAATGAGGAAGACTAGAAAAACGTGCATGTCCCATTAGCCTATGCAAGTAATGGGAACAATTCAAATGCAATGGTACATTAGACACATTAGCACATTTTGCTTTTGCCACCATGTGGTAAAGCTTGTTCCTTTTTACCCCTCTGGCACAGACAAACCCATTTGAATATATTGTGCACCCATCCCCTTGAAATGACCCTTGATACCCATCAGATGTTAGTGTGGACAGAGTACATTATTAAATGTCTTTCCAAATCTGGTCCTGTCCCTGGACCATCCACACCATGCATCTAAGGAAGTAGACTCTAGTCTACATAGGCTCATGCTACCAGCTTCTTTCTTTTAGTTAGTCTCAAAGATTCCACAAGATCCCTTTGCATAAGTTTTATGTGTTCTTCCTGACAAGTAACTTTTACATTTAATAATAATAATAATAATTTTTATTTTTATGCCGCCTCTCTGCAGTGCAATCGAGGCGGCGTACAGCAGATAAAAACAGCATTACAAGTTAAAAACAGTGAAGCAACCCCTTCCCTAACCCACTCACCCCTTAAAAATATATTAAACTATAACAAGATTAAAATACAAAATAAAAGCAAACAATACAGTACAAATAAATAGCAGCTTAGCAACAAAAGAGCTGGAATGATTGTCGTCTCCTTATACTTTTCTTTGGGCCAGGATATTATTCAGGGAAGGCTTGCCGGAAGAGAACCGTCTTTGCTGCTTTTTTAAAGCAGTCAAGAGTAGTAATAAGACGGATCTCGTCTGGCAGGCCATTCCATAATCTGGGGGCGGAGGCAGAGAAGGTCCTCTGGGAGGTCACCGACAGTCTGATTTTTATAGGCTGTAACAGGTTCCTCCCAGAGGATTGAAGTGCCCGGGGAGGATCATAGGGAAGGAGGCGGTCCCGAAGATAAGTTGTACCCAAGCCATGTAGGGATTTAAAGGTCAAAACCAACACCTTGTATTGTGCTCGGAAACTAATAGGCAGCCAGTGGAGACATTTCAGCACTGGTGTAATGTGCTCTCTCCTAGATGTACCAGTAAGTAACCTGGCTGGCATATTTAAACTAATTGAAGTTTCTGAGTTAAGCACAAGGGTAGCCCCATGTAGAGCACATTACAGAAATCCAGATGTGAGTGTGTATCACAGTTTCGAGATCCCTACTTTCCAGGAAAGGGCGCAGCTGGCATATCAGCCGAAGCTGATAACAGGCATTCCTGACCGTCGCATTCACCTGATTAGTCATGTGAAGTGACGAATCTAGGAGTACACCCAGGCTGTGAACACAGTCCTTGGAGGAGAGTGTGACTCCATCCAGGGCTGAGAGTTGTATTCCCAGACCTGGTTTCGGGCCTGTGACTGTTAACACCTCCGTTTTGGCTGGATTCAGTCTCAATCTGTTTTTCCTCATCCAGTCCATTACTGCCTTAAGGCAATCATTGAGAGGAGAGATGCCATCTGAAGTCTGAGCCGATGACCGGGTCATGGAGAGGTATATCTGGGTGTTGTCAGCATACTGAAGACACCATGCTCCATGGCTCTGAATGATCTCTCCCAACGGCTTCATATAAATATTAAATAGCATCGGGGACAGGATGGCACCCTGAGGGACACCACAATTAAGCTCTACTTTGGAAGAGCACCCTCTGGGGTGCCTCCAATTCCTAACTCTTTCAGGTGATCCAAGAGGATGGAATGGTCTATTGTATCAAAAGCCGCTGAGAGGTCCAAGAGCACCAGCAGGGTCACACTACCCCTGTCAATACTCAAGTGGAGGTCGTTAGCCAGCGCAATCATGGCAGTCTCAACTCCATATCCTGTCCTAAAGCCAGTTTGAAATGGATCCAGATAATCGGTTTCATCCAAGATAGCTTGGAGTTGGGAGCCAACCACTCTCTCGATGACCTTGCTTAAAAAGGGCAGCAAGGAGACCGGTCTATAGTTATTCTGGTCCAGGGGATCCAGGGAAGGCTTTTTCAGGAGTGGCTTAACCGCCGCCTCCTTTAAACAGGATGGAACGATGCCTTCCCTGAAAGACGCATTGATAGTATCCTGAAGGAATACCATACCCTTTCAATTACATCTTCATGTCTCACAAATTCTCCCTATTTTCATCTGTAATATGTTGGAGGATATGGAGGGGTATTCTTAGACTAGTAGTCTAAGATTTTAAAAGTCTGAAGATGTATTGGAATTGTTCACAATCTTTGGAAATCTCAAAATAAGGTATTTTAAGAAACATTCTAACAATGACCTGGGTTTGGTCTTGGCTTTGACTCTCAGAAGTTACTTACAGGGCACATGTTAAGTAGATCTCAGTTCAGTAAGAGTTCCTCCATCTCCTTTTCTTTTGCTTCACCTTCTTCCTGTTACTCCTGATTTACCATAAGAAGCATAAAGAGCCTGCCTTACTATGCATTAGCACATCATGATTTGAATTTTCACTGTTAGCAGCTCCAGGTATAGCTCAGTGTGCCTTGCCAGCTGGGGAAATCAACAGAAAGAAAATAAACATAGCACCTCATGATATCATTTTACAGAGTTACTTTCTGAGCGTAGTAACCACATATTAAAAATTAATTGCAAATAAAAAGCCATTTGCGTTTTATTGCAAAAGCTAACACATTGGGATGGTGCTCCATTCCTTCCATACATTTTAAAAATAGATTGGGATTTCAGAAGTACCTCATATAGTAGTGGGCCACTCATCTTTGCTGAGAGATTTCCTTAACCTGAGCAGGACACCACTCCCAGGTTCTATTTTGGCAGAGCAAAATTATCAAAAGAATGCTTCACTTTTTCTGATTCTTTTTCTTCTTGGAGGAGATGTTTGTTTGTTATCTTAAGAACATGAGAAGTGTCATGCTGGACCAAAGCAAAGGCCTATCTTTTAGGCCAGGGGTAGGCAACCTTTCCCCTTTAAGGGCCGAGGGACTTCAGCTCCCAGAATCCCAGGAGCTATTGGCCAACATGGGACTATTGGCCAACATGGCTGAGGCTTCTGGGAGCAGAAGTCCCTCGGCCCTTAAAGGGGAAAGGTTGCCTACCCCTGTTTTAGGCCATTCAGTGATCATGATTGCCAACTGGTCACATGCCAGCAGAACATGAGTTTAGCTGTACCCTCCATCTTGTGTGGAGCAAGTGATATACAGGGGTCTGCTTCTTTTACAGATCGTCTCCAGTATCAGCATTTATATATTACTATCAGCTATATGTCATCATAACTGTTTTCATGCATTTATCCAGTCTTCTTTTAAAGCCATTCATGTTGACAGACAGCACTATATATTATGACAATGAGCACTGTATATTATGGCAAAGCACTTCCTTTTATCTGTCCTGAATTTCCCATCCTTCAGCTTAAGTAACTGGCCTTCATTTGAGTATAATAAGACAGGGAGAAAGTGTCTATTTACTTTCTCTATACTTTTTCTATACTTTCTTCCTTTTTTTTTTTTTTTTTTTTTAGAGCTGGGTGGTGTAGTAGTTTGAGTATTGGACTACAACTCTTCGTGACCTTGGGCGAGTGGTACACACACAGCCCCAGAAAACCCTGTGATAGGGTCACCTTAGGGTTGACATAAGTCAGAAATGACTTGAAGGCACACAGCAACAGCAACAACCTTTTCCCCCTAGTTATATTTTTTCACAACAAACAGTACCAAACACTGTAATTTTTCTAATCCCTTCATTGTTTTGGTTGCCCTTTTCCCTTCCAAACAGACTGAATGAGAATGTGAAACACATGCATATATATATATATATATATATATATATATAATCTCATACCAAGGGAGATTAAGTTCTTATTTATTAGTCAAATTCCTCAGCAAGTGTCAGAGTTAATATTACTAAAATGATATATATTCAACATGGAACAAACCCTCTACCAATGAAAGTAACACATCAGCCTTTATGTGCTTAAGAGGTATAAAATGCCATAAAATACTGCAAAAATGCCATTTAGTATTTATATATTGAGAGTGTTTGAATCTGACTCAGACTTAATTAAGGCAGTGGGATGTAGCTTGATCCTCCCCTTAGACTGCTTGAGTCAGATCCAGGAATAGCAGGATTGTCTGATGGTTAAAGAACCAGTCTAGAGACATATAGGTTCACTTTCTGTCTCTGGAACTTTGGCAAACATTTCTTAACCCATCAGTAAGTGTTACCATTTATTAATGGTTATGATATCAGACTGGCTCCAGAAGGGGCAGAACATGCCTCTGTGGCATGGGTGGGCAACTTTTGAGTCTTCCAGATGTTTTGTACTATAACTCCCAGAAATCCTAGACAGATTAGTTGGTATTGAGATCATAGAAATTGTAGTCCAGAACATCTAGAGAGCCATAAGTGCCCCACCAATCTTATAGAATAGATTCCCAAAGGGCCAACCTGGAGGCAGTGATAGGAAGAAGCAGCCACACGGCAGGCACCCCAACACCATGGCGGCGGTGTCCTGATGCTGCGTGCCGTTACGCATGGCATGCAGCGTCAGAACGTCCCAGCGTAGCGTTTTGATGCACTGCACCAGAAGGGGTGCTAAAGAGCTACGCACCAGCTCTTAGGGTGCCCTTTTGCCAACTCTGAAAGGAGCAGCATTTTGCCACTCTTTTCTTCGGTGGCAAAAGGGAGGATCGGGGCCAAGGTGTCTGGCAGCCTTGGCCCCGATCCTCCATTTCCTGGGGTGGCCCAGGCCCCCATAGTGAGACTCCAGTCCTATGCACTCTTACTTCAGAGTACATTCCACTGAACTACACAAGACTTGTGTCTGAATGAACATACATGGAGTAGCCATTATATTGTAGAAGGGAGGTCATCTGTCTATGCAAATTGCCAGTATTTGCATATTTAGCTATCATCATAGGGGTTCATTCTGGATTGCATCCACCATGCTTAATTTCAGTAGGAGGGAAATCTATCTGCATGATACGTATTGGAGATAATATATAGGTTTTTTTTCTTCAGTGCCTTTATAACACTTACAAGTAGGGAGAAGAGATAACTATTTGATCATAGAATCATATGCCATGGAATCTCCTCTATTAAAAAGTACAGAAATTGCTTGCAACAACATCCACACAGATGCTTCTTAATTTGTCACACAGCTCTTGTAGATAGCTGGCACTTTGTTTCCAATTTCAATTGCATTGTTGTATTAATTCAAATATATGCATACTTAGATTTTTGCATGATTTACCATTCCTCCCCTTACCCCACCTGAGGCTCCACTTCCACCACAATGTTTTGGCAATGGGCTTGGGCAAGAGTCTGTTGGAATTTCTTGTTTACATTCAATACTAATTTTAAAGAATCCATAAAGACAGCAGAATTACTTTTTTGTTCTTGGTTTAGGGGGCAGAGTTGGTCCTAAACAGTAATTTCTGCATCTGGCTAAGAATGCTTAAAATCCCCAACACTATGTGAATAGCCTTATCGATGAAATGTTTTACATCCCTATGTTCAGATTTGCTTTTGAGAGCCTGTAGTGAAACTGTGGGAGAATGGGAAGCAAGGAGAGATTCACTTACAATCATACATATTCTTAATTTCCTGAAATGAGGGTATGGTGTGTGTTTTTTTCTTACTCATAAATTTGGTTGGAAAAAAGGTACCTGTTTATAGGCTTAGTTCACAAATTCAACTTAATAGACCATGAAACCTCAGAGGCATTTGGTAAGGACAAATCACAAGGAAATGTACCTCACCAGAAAACATACCTTGATAACTTTTAATGGGTTCCCCTCTCGCCCTTGCTTCCAATTGGCAATTGATAGCTTACCTTTTTTTCAAATGTCTGACCAGCTCCATGTGCTTTGGAAACCTCCTTGCCAAGCCCAACAAGTCTTTGAGGGGATCATAGATGAGTTCACATATTTTGGCTGCCCAAACTTATTAAAAAGTCTCCTGATAGGATGTTTTTGTTTTTCATCCTATATTCCCCCAAAATCTGATTTTCTTGGACAGGGAAATTAAATGCGGGTGGGCTTGGTAATTCTTCAACTGGAGTTTCTGTTCTTCCTACCTGAGCTATGTTCTCAATAAGAACATAGGAAATGCTCAAACTAAAGCATCAAAATCTTTACACATACTCAATAAAACTTCAGTCCCTACAATTTACATTGGATTTGGATTCATGGTTTCAATGGGACATTTCTTTAGTTTAGTTTCTATGAATATTTTCCTTATCGTATATCCCTAAATGCAGACTAGAATCCATTACTGTGGAAAGGGAACATAACATTTTAGTTTTATGTGCAGGGTCCATCTTTGCTGTCTTCACTAAGGCTGCTGCCACACTGCAGAATTAATGCAGTTTGACACCATTTTAACTGCCAGTGCTCCATCCTATGAAATCCTGGGATTTATAGTTTGTTGTGACATCAGAGCTCCCTGATAGAGAAGGCAAATATCTCACAAAACTACAAATCTCAGGATTCAATAGCATTTAGGCATGGCAGTTAAAACAGTACCAAACTGCATTAATTCTACAGTCTAGATACCACCTAGGAAAGTATTTAATACAAAGTTAAGTTTTCCCATTCCAGACCAAAAAAAAGCTCACTGAGGAAGCCTGGGGAAAGGTAACAAAGAGGCTGTAGTTGGGGGAATTTTAAAGCTGCTCAAAGTGGTAGTTGTCCCCAGAATAATCCTGGTCCATGATGGCTGGTCTCTAGTGAGGAAGGAAGGAAGGAGAGAGAGAGAGAAAGAGAAAGAAAGAAAGAAAGAAAGAAAGAAAGAAAGAAAGAAAGAAAGAAATGCATCCAAGGGACACAAATATGTATAATTTCCCTGGCAAATTGGGGGTCCCTCACATCAAATGGTCTCTGTAAGACTGCTCTAGAAGATATTTACCCTTTCTTCTCATTTATTTGAGATGTGTCTCTGCATTACATGCTTTAATGTGCTTGTTAACCTTCTGCATCTGGATGTCATAGCCTGGGCAGCAAAATTTTAAGAGACATCATCACACATACTTACATGTTGATGTTTTTGGATTTAGGGCAAAACTTATTATGTACTGTGATTTATTTTTACTTCATGAACTGTATATTACCAACCTATTGAAATTAGGGTTGCCATGTCATGACTATGCCAGGCCCTGAGATTTCAAGGCCAAAGCTGGGACCTTCTGATCTTACAGATCCTGGTGATGTTACAAGGAGATTTTGCAAGGGATAGCCCTGTTGATGTCATCAAGCATTTTACTTCAAGCATCAAACACAGTTGCACAGGGTATGCCATTTAAATAAAAAAATCATCAAGCTAGTTTTTTGCTATTGCCAGCCTGAATTCACCTAGGGTTGCCAGCTGAAATAAAGGAGAGGACTCCTGTTCCTTTAATGGTTACATAGAAGAGAGAATTTCATCAGGTTTGCTTGTTACATAAGCTTCCCTTAGTAACCCTAGACTTGTCTGGCAGTCCACTTGTTGTTGTTTTGTTTGTTTGTTTGTATATGGAATTAAAAGAGGAGCCATCATGTCATTTCTCTTAGGAAGCAAAATATCTTAGAGAAGCCCCAGTCTTGTGTAGGATTTTGAGAAATTCCTTCACATGTTATTGGCTATATAGCATATATGAAATTCACTTCGGAGGGGCCCAAGGGGTGCCCCTTTTTTTCATTCATAGAGAGTAATGTGACACATCGTTTGAAGTATTTTTATGAGCTAAGTTCAAAAAATTACTTGTTTTAGTTTTGCTTTGACTACAGAATTAAAATAAAATATCTATCTGTTGGTATCACCCATAAATGGCTGAACAGATTCTCAATAAATTTGGAAGAGTTATTTAAGACAGTCTGACTTAACACATAGGATCATCTCTAATTATTTTGAAAATGACTTTTCAAAGCTCTGATAATTAGAGATAATATTCTAAAAGAGCACTGTTTTTAAATCTAAATGTAAGACACAACACAGCCACACTCATAATGAAATATGAAACATTCTAACATCCAACAACCCCAAATGAGGCATTAGAAGCATTAAAAAGATGTAAAAATGAGAAGGCCCCCAGCCCAGATGGCCTGAAAGCAATTTATTATAAAACATTTCAAGAAATTATAATAGGCCCTTTGACAGAGCTAATGAATGAAATTTAAAAAGGCATGATACCACCTACCTGGGAAGAAACAAATGTTACTTTGATTTTGAAAGAAGATAGAGAGATCAGACATTACCAGAAAACTTTAGGCCTATTTCATTGTTAAACGTTGATTATAAACTTTTCAGCTCAATAATAGCAAATAGAATGAAAAAAGTGTTGTGCATTGATCCATGAAGATCAATGTGGTTTCCTCCCTAAAAAAGCACTGTTTTAAAATCTAAACATAAGACACAACACAGTTTACCTCATGATGCTGTTTACTTCATGATGCACTACTCTTACACAAAGCTCACAAAGCTACACTCATAATGAAATATCAAACTTTCGAAGTTGTGTTTCCTCTTCACATCCTTGAATCAACCAGGGAATTGCAGTTGCAGCATGTATATAATGCTTGCAAATATATTTTGTGCTTGCAAAATGCAGGCTTCATTTACTAGTTTCATGTATAATAAGAATAATAATATAATATTATAATATTATTTTATTTACTGTAATATATATATATATATACACACACACACACACACACACACACACACACATACACATACTTGCTCAAAAGGCCTAGGAAGCATCAGGAAGATTCCTTTGCAATAATTTATTTCCTTCCATAAGTACATAAGAAGGTCTGCAATCTAGCACAGTTGACATCTGTGTCCCATCCACCACTGGATGCTACAAAAAGAAGAAAATCTATCTAGGTTTAAAATTTATTTGCAGTAGTTTAAGAAAAAGTGGTTTTCATCTTAAATATCCTCTGGGGAAACCACTTTTACTTCCTTTGACTCATCTTTCTCTGGTACTGAACAAGATACTGAACAAGATATAAAATCTCTCCAAGATTGGAAGAGGTCACACTTTCTCTGCTGCAACTGTTGTTCCTGCTGAAGCCATGGTCACTATGATGTTCTCTTGTGAAAGGATACCTGAAGTTCAGCAGAACAGTCCTCTGCTTCCAGTGAAGTGTCATCAAATAAACAATCAAGAATATACAGTCTTTGTTGACCAAATGCTGTCATCATCTAATAAACCAGGAGGAGAATGTGCCCCCCTTTTTTTCTTTCAATGATGAGAAAACCCTGAATGAACTGGAGGTGTTTCCTGGGAGAAAGATAGCATTTCTTTCAACTCATCAAATTTCAGAAAAGAGAATTGTAAGTACAGTTGGCCCTCTGTATCCACGGATTCTTTATCCACAGATTCAAGCATCCACAGCTTAAAGATATTCAAAAATATATAAATTCTAAAAAGCAAACCTTGATTTTGCAGTTTTATATAAGGAACATCTTTTACTATTCCATTATATTTAATGGGACTTGAGCATCCACAGATATAGGTATCCATGGGGGATCCTGGAGCCAAATCCCGGAAGATACCAAGAGCACACTGTATAAGCAAAAAAAAAATTAAGTAGCAAAACTCCTGGAATATACAGTCATGATTCCCAAGGCAGATGTTGGTTTATATGAGGGATGGTGTCATAAAACTGGTTTGCTGTTTTTCCTTTCCTGTGTTATGTTACTGTTTGTGTTTGTAATTTTAATTGAATTGCTAGATTCAACTACAATTATGTTTACACAGTATTACAAACCTGATGTAAAGGATACAAGGGGCTTGGCAGTGACCTATGATGGGTTTGTATAAGGGAAAATGATTGCCTGGCTGGATAACGAACAGAAATATGTGGAGAGTACTGATACTGACATTCGCCAAGCTCAGTCTTGTGGGAAGCTCCAAAGGGAGATGTGTCGAGAGGGGCAGTAGGTGAGCAAGTGTGAATGCAGGAATATTTTGGTTTGTGAACAAATGAGGAAAAAGCCCACAAACCTATAGAGGGGTGCATTGCTTATTATGTGCTTGTAACAAGATTATGGTAGTTCTCTCAAGAGAAGTCTAAAAATAATAATAATAATAATAAAATAAAATAAATAAATAAATAAAAATAATAATAATAAATAAAATAATAATAAAAAAGAGAAGTCAAGCTGTTAACTTCTGTGGTTACAGAAATAAAGTTTTGCTGTTAGCATACATCTGGTGGGTTTATTAAACTAAAGGGAATGGGCAGATTTTGACAAATGTGGAACTGTCACTCTCCAGATGTCACTGGGCTACAACTCCTATTATACTTGACCACAGGCCATACTAGATGGGACTAACAAGAGTTGGAGAGCAAGGATAGTACAGATAGTATAAACCCTCCCCAGGTTTATACTGTGAACAAACATTTTCTTCCCATCTCCCCAATTTTTTATTTATTTTTATTTTTTTCAAACTTGTCCATTAAATATTTCCATTTCAGCTCAGAAACTTAGGGAAACTACTGTGAGGTGTCCCTGTGATCTAACTGTAGCCTCAGAATGTCTCCTTTCCCTTTTACACCAAGTGCTTTTCAGTGTCTTCCCATTCCTCATATTCAGTGACATTGCTTTCTCTTTTTCCCCCTTGGAATAGGCTCATTTCTATCTTTACACTGTTCCAGGAATGTAGCCAAAGGAGAGCAAGAGAAACCCCAAAAGAAGACTGAAGTTCAATTTTAAACTAAAATTATGATTTATGAGGAACAGCTGAACAGGCTATGTGAAGTTTTGTTTATGTCAATCCAGAGGCCACCACTTACTAAGAGTATAAGGTTTATTTCACAGCACTTTCAAGAACGGGAACTGAACAAAATGGAATGGCATGGAATGGGGTGAGAACGCACATTACTGCACAGAAGAACCCCACCGATGCCGCCAGGAGTCCCCGAGCCATTCCCCAGCCATTCCTGGCAGCCGATTTTGAAGAACGATTTTGAACCATTCTTCAAAATCAGATGCCAGGAACAGCTGGGGAATGGCTTGGTGACTCCTGGTGACATCGGTGGTATTCTCCTGTGTGGTAACTTCTGTTCTCACCCCATTCTGTGCCATTCCATTCTGCTCAGTTCCCGTTCCTGAAAGTGCCATGCAATAAACTCATATATCTGCACTCCAAAAATTAGGGCTCAGCCCAAAACAGCTGTCTCCTCAAATCCCATCAATCTCAATGGAACATCAACATGGTTAGCCTGTCTCACTATCATACCTTCTCAAGTTTGCTAAGAAATGAAGCATCCAGAATGGGACTTACTCCCTTGTAGGTGTACTTAGACTGGGGCTTTCAGCTGAGAAGTATGGCGAAGTTCCCAGTTGCCTCACAAAACTTATCTGTTGCAGTGTGCCTTCAAGTCATTTCTGATTTACAGCAGATTTTTCTGGGGTTTTTCTGGCAACATTTATTCAGAGAGGGTTTGCCATTGCCTTCCTCTGAGACTGTGAGAGTCTAATTTGCCTAAGGTCACTCAAGACACTACCAAATGAGTCCTGTTCTTGCTGCAATCACATCAGTTAATAAAAATGGATACATATCAGTTTCAAAGCAGCCACTATCTCATGTCTCCGCAACAGCGCAACTGGGGCTGATTCTGACATCACACTCTATTCTGTACCCCTATTTAATTCTGCCTCCCAGTGTACCTTTGGGTTTTTTTTATTTCTATTTTTACTTTTTAATGCAATCCTGGAGTTCCACTAATGTGATTTAAGGTTTGTTTTTTCAAAAATGAAAGAAAAGAAATAGAAAAAAATAAAGGGAATCACCCTACTTGGCACTCAGTTAATTCAGTGGAGAGGTTGGAATTTTGCTCTTCCCAATAGACTCAGGGGGGAAGCAGACGGGCGGCCCGGGAAGCTGCGCCGCGGGGCCAAGGTATCCCCACACCCCTGCCCCACGGCGCAGCTTCACCGCCCCTGGAAGGAGCACTAAAATAGCGCTCCTTCCACAAGTCACCAAAGGTGCACCGCAAAAGGCTGGTGGCGCACCTTCGGCGACTCTTCCGCCGCAGCGTGTGCGGACGCTGCGGCGGGAAGGCATCGTCGTAACGCCGGCCGTACGGAGGGGCCAGCACTCCGACAATGCCTTCGGGAAGGGGCTGGGGCGCCCACTGTTCGGCTGCCCCTCCCCTTCCTTGCCCCCAAAACGGCCCTTTGTGCCGTCTGCTTCCTCCCTCAGACAAAAGCAAACTGCTGCAGCCTCTCCTAGCTTGTGTCCTCTTCTTCAGTAGTATCGTTTGACCACACTCTAATGTTTCTTGGCCACACATGTCCTAGTTTTCATCTGGGAAATGTTGGAGGATATGCTTCCTCACATCCCCTCTATCAGTCCCAGTAGTTGCATTTTGTAAAAGACCTCCCCCGCCTCGAGTCAAGAGCAAACTACACATAACCAAATATCATGAATCATTTAGCCTTTATTCTTGTTCCACTTTGGAGTTTATTGCACTGCCTTTCCTCCCAGCCTCAATGTGGGCTAGAAACTTTTTAAAACTTTTTTAAAACAGGTGTTATTGCATACTTCTGTGCCCAGTCCAAAGGCATCCCATACCGATCTTGGCATCCTGTACTTGATTCGTACTTCTATGGCACTTTTTGAAAGAACAGGAAAAACAGGATTTTTCTGTTCTTTCAAAAAGTGCCAGAGAAGTACGGATTGAGTGTGGGATACCAAGATCGGTATGGTATGCCTCCGGACTGGGCACAGAGATGTGCAATAACACCCATTTTTTAAAAGTTTTTAAAAGTTTCAGCCTGTGTTGAGGCTGGGAGGAAAGGCAGTGTGATAATCTCCTAAATTGTAAGAATAGAATGGCTAATATTTCCTAATAAAGGGGCAAAAGTGTCTGCCAGACGTAAAGTCAGAGCTCTGTAGAGAATCGGGCCTCTTTAATTTGGAAGTTCACGCTTAGAAGACACAACTTCGCACTGCAGAAGTTTTCAAGACAGCCTTAAGAATTTTCCTGCAGCCTTATCTGTAATAGCAGAACTGAAGAAGTAAAAGGGAGAGAGGGTGCTGGAAAACCTCTTTCTCAGAAACATGAAGATGGGTCACAACATTTTAAAACAATGATTGCAATTATTTATTATATCATAGCCATTTTATGCTTTATTTGGAACTCTGGCGCCTTTTTTAAAAAAGGTTTTCATAATATGACAGCAATTACAGTCATCAAGAAGTTCCATAAAAGATTCTCAACTGGGGCCTGGAAGTTGCTTCCCATTCCCCTCCTTTATAATGAACATGCATTACATCACAGGGTAGTTTATTTTTAAAAGGACCGCAGGAATGTAATGATAGTCAATGTAGACAAGGGAAAATTAATAGAGAGCAAGAGAGCATCACTGCTCCACAAATTCCAGTTATAAAACACTCCCCTCTATTAGGCAGAAAAGCTTTTTATAAGCAAGGACTTGAAACAGGCAATTTATCTGATGTGTTAAATCACCACTGAATTAAATTAAATTGTCTTC
Organism: Phrynosoma blainvillii; assembly: GCA_026167975.1. Lineage (NCBI taxonomy): Eukaryota > Metazoa > Chordata > Lepidosauria > Squamata > Phrynosomatidae > Phrynosoma > Phrynosoma blainvillii. Next base: position 49,162,264 of record JANUYF010000001.1, on the reverse strand, counting down.
ATTTTTGTTTTCTAAAAGCATACCCTTTGGTACTGTGTATAGATATTCTGCCTCATTCTTTGCTGCCAAACATTGACACATACTTCACAATATCTTCATACACATGCCTGAGAACTAGGGGAGCCAGAGCAAAAACTGGAGATGGTTTCTGCATAATGGTTACTACCTCAATGTATATACTGGGAATTGGGCATTCATGGATTTTGGTATCCTCTGGAACCAACCCCCAGCTGTTACCAAGGTCCCACTATGTACACACAACAGCAACAGCAGCAACAAGAAGATGATGAATATATGAATAGTTCCCAACTCTCAATCCCAGATTTTGATATCTCAGCTCCCATCATAACCTCTGCTGATTTGTTCAACAATGGTGAGAGTTATAGTCCAACAACCTATAGGGATCCAAGACTGAAATCTGATCATTATAAAGCATCTCTTTTGCCAGAAACATTGTCTGGTGCCTCCTCAGATACAGAATAATTTAGCAATCCTACTTATATGGCTCTGGTTTTAACTTTAATTTATGAAGGATAAACTTCCCCTGTTTTTCCCCCCCACCAATTTTTATTTTATTTTACAGCTTTTCCCCCATTCCACTGTGAAACACCAGCCACTCCTCTAATAAAGTACCCCCAGAAAAGGTAAAATGCAGAGAAAGCATAAAGTTTAAAGTATTAATTTAGGCTGCACTCCAGCAGAAAGGTCTTGCTGAGCTTTCATTCATTTCAATGGAGTTTGTGCAAGAGTGCTTTCTGCTGGATCACGCCCTTAAATGTAATTATAATTAAAAATAAATAAATTATATTTAGATATAATTAAATGTAATTTATCATTAGTAACATCATTTAGTATTTTTTTCACATGCCTAAATTGGATAGGCACTGAATAGCTGCATAATTTACACTTAAAATAGTGATGTTTCCCTCATTCCTCATTCTAGCCAACAAACCCATTTCTGTGTAGTTAATCGGACTATGCTTTAAATCACACTACATAGTACTCTTTGTGGCAATGTGCAATGGCCAAGGCATATAAAATATGGTGAGATTTAAGAAGTAGCAGCTGAAGCAACAATATATTCTCCTGGAAAGGAGACATTAAATAAATTGTGGACGTTTTTTGATAGCCAATTAAAGTTCTTTTAAGAACCCTGTTGCTTTTGTCTACATACTTCAGTCCAAGCTCTTGGAACAAGTATTCTCATCATAAATATTTCCTAAATTACCAAAGACTTAGAAATGAAATGTGTGTCTTGCTAGAAATATTAACCAGGATGTTCAAAAATACCCTACATTTAAGCCATTTCTTCTAAGGAAGTAATATATTTAAAATGGCATTGAATATCCACAGCAATCTTAATTTCCATGGTAGTCACATAAAGTGAACAGAATACATTTATAGAAGTTTTCCATGTTTCATTTAACCCCAAAGAGAATCCCTTTTTTAAAAAAAGTCACCAAGAAATGAATGATTTTCTCATTTAAAAGTACTTAATATTTCCCCTGTGCACACCAAATTAGTGATTTTAAATCATTTGAGTTATCATGAATAATTTCCAGTGATGTTGAGCGAAATGAAAATGAAGACAAACTTTTCTGCTTATCTGGAAGGCAGCAGCAACCATTTTTACATCAACTTTTATGTGATGTATAGAATTTATAATTCTAATTACAATTATAGTTATGAATTGGAGCCACACTTGGTCTTCAATCAAGAGACGGGCCCTTTCCATCCAAAATAGAAATCCTGCTGGATCTCTGCTGCTTTTGATCCAGCAGGGAGGTCTTGCTGACAGAAGGGGAAGGAGACAACTTTTCCTGGCTCCTACTTTCTCCCTTTGGCCATCAGCAGCACATCCCATTCTGTTCTACAGAGTACACAACCCTCTGGAGAAATGTTAAGGAGTGGAAACGTGCTACAAGAGCAAGGGGAAATAGGAAAAGTCACCTCCCACTTTCTTCTAGTGGGAGCATCTCCAGACAGCACTCCACTCATGGGATTCTTCTGTCCAGAGGAATGGAGATGAGATCTGAGCCATTAATTAAGCACGCATTTTGCATTTTGTAAGAAAGATCCATTCCTCTCCAAGGACAGAATCCACTTGCACTATGCATCTTAGGGTTGGGAAGTGGTGGTGAGGGGAGGTAAACTTTGGCCAAGATTTTATATTGGAACATAGCTTCACCTGTGCAGTTCCCTGTTCTCCCCAGACACTGACAGGGCCCCGGCGGTAGCAGAGGCTACAGAGGCAGCTGCTGCTTACCAGTTGGAAGGGGAGGGAGTGGGAAATGATTCATAAATGGCAGCTGTACTGAGCTTGAGAGAGAGAAAAAAAGCTGTGCTCATGGATTTACATCCTCCATTTCCTTCCCCCAGGAGCCTAGAGCATCTGTATATTCATGGCCTGAATTGCCTCCCCATTTGTAAGAAGAAGCAGCCCTTCCCAGGGCTTGACCTGGGTGGGAAGGTTCAGGGTCAGAGCCCAAAGGCAAGAGAATAGCCCACCAAACCCTGTCTGAAGAGGGACATATGCATGTATAAGCCACACTTATAAACATTCATGTCAGTAACAGGATACCAGCCTTAAACTGCAAACTCCAAGCAACCCATTTCTTCAATGACTTCCTTCCTTCAGAGCTACATTACCTGCAGCCATTATTATTATTATTATTATTATTATTATTATTATTATTATTATTCATTTATTTTATGTCCAAAAACCTGCCTATACAAGCAGCAAGACTACAGTGTTAAATACAAAAGAAATAAATAGAAAATAAAACAACCAACATAGAATATAGAAAGTAAAGTACACTACAAAGTAAATATATAAAATCAGAGAATGTTAGGAGCAATATAATTACACACCCATTAAGCTCCCACCTCTTGACACAGTGTGATTGAATTGCTTTTATGATATTAGCAATGTACTAGTAATATATTTTTCCTCTTTCTGCCACCACCTACTCTGGCATAGTTATGTGTTAGCCATTTTAGACAATAGTCTGCATCCTATTGGTAGTCCAAACTAAAACACGCTCATTGAATCAACTATTACATTGTATGTCAACACTGATGGGAAACCCATTGATTCAATGAGTCTGCTCTAGTTGGGAGTGCCAGTAAGATTCAGGACAATGTTTCCAAACTGTGAGTGGAACCAGGGCTTGGAAACAGCCCAGTTCCCTGCTTTGCCTCAGAGAAAACCCAAAGCCGGAGCCAGTCCTATCATTAGGCAGAGTGGGTTGGCTGCTTCAGACAGCAGATGTTCCATGTCATGAAAATAGCATCAATTCTTATTTGTTTAATGTGTTGGTTATTTAAAGTATTATTCAATTTAATTCAGAGAAAATCCAAATTACACTGAATCAGACTATTTCAACCTTGGTTTCAGTGCAACTTACCTAAGTGTTGACTTAACCAAATTCCCATTGACTGGAGTGTGGATTGCAGCCCAGCACAGAATAAGGCTGCATTCCTAAGCAAACCAAAATTGCCTCAGTTCAAATCTTTCAACTATTAATTGGTAATTTGTACTGACAGAAAGTATCACTTGAGCTAAAGAAGCATCTTTGTGACTCTTTTCCATCTTCTAAATGAAAAGAGGTTTTTCCACACAGAAGATGGAAACTTCATGTTCGCAAAATCATTGCTAGAACCCATGGATACAAATGAAATGGAAACACATCAGCAAAAACATGAGAGACTCTTACTATTAAGAGCTGTACCATAGTAGACAGGCTGCCTCATAGAGGTGCAGCAGCACTACAAGTATTTAAGCAGAGGCTGGATAACTGTCTGGCAGAAATGCTGGAGTTAGAATCTTGCACTGCAGATCCAGGATTAAAGAAGAAACTGGACTGAATAAAGGACTAGCAGGTATCAGCAAGATCTACTTTGTTTTCCACCAGTTTCCCTAAGCATTGTGAATTGGCTGGTGATGGACAGAGTCAGACACAAAACAATGACTGAGGACTTTATCACACAAGACTTGAGAAGGGGAATTAAAGCAAAAGAGTAGTGTCTGTAGCCTCTCCCTATTATGCAGTGTCCTTACTGTTTGTAACTAGCATGTCTTCCTACCGTTATGTGGTGCACCTTTTCATAAACAGGCAAAACCCATGAATAGCCACCAATATTGCTGCTTTCCTATGATTCCACAAGTATGAATGGTTGGTGCTGCTGCAGTTCCGATATTACAGAATCCACATGGTGTCACTCCTCAATAATTCCCTCCTCAGTTATTCTAATTGCATTTTTCTACCTATCAGTAGAAAAGCAGGGTACTGTCCTGTTTCTTACCTTCAACTCATATGTCGACTTATGGGGACCCAATGAATTTCATTGGGTTTTCTTAGGCAAGGAATACTCAGGTCTTGTCTGCACTGGCCAGGATATTCCACAGGTCCACAGCTGCCCCAAGTTGTCCCCATTACCTCATCCTCCATTTCCATGCTGTGGCAGCTGCTTGCACAAGCATTCTGCTGGACTGCCTGGTGTGCCTGCCACCATAGTGGATTGCTCACTTCTGAGGTCAGAAAGGCACCAAACCTTGATCACATGGAAAATCCTGGATGATCTAGAACAACGAGTATTATTTACATTTGTTTTAACCTTGCTGTGCCCCAGCTCTGGTGTGGAATGTGCCAGACATTGTTCAGACTGCCCAGACCAGAACCAGAGTTTGGGGCATGCATTGTCTGAACAGGATGATGTCAGAACAGGGGGAAATTGGCCTTTTGACCCATGCAAACAAGGCCCCAGATGTGGTTTTTCCTTCCTCTGAAATATATCCTATAGCACATGGTATTCATTGGCAGTCTCCCATCCAAGTACTAGCCTGAGCTGGCCCTGTTCAGCTTCCATGATCATACAAGTTCTGATGACTTTGCTGGAAGTCTAAGGGCCTCAGCAGATGACTAATAGAGTCGTCTTCCGGGCCCGGAAGAGGAGGGGCAGCCACACGTTCGGCGCCCCTTCCTCTTCCTGAGGTCGCCCCCGGAAGCGGCGGCCATCAGCACGGCCGGCGCTTCCGGGTTGGCCTCACGCCACGGCGACCGCACTCGCTGCGGCGTTTGAGGCAGGGAAAGTGCGCCCGCCGCTTTTAGGGCGCACTTTCCCTTAAATCTAAAAGGAGCGCCAATTTGGCGCTCCTTTTAGATTCGGCGGGATGCGCCGCGGTGAGGCTGCCTTGGCCCCGCAGCGCTGCGGACCAGGGCATCTTGGACGCCCTCGTCTGCATCCCCCCAAACTCAGCCAATACTTCAATATGTAGCAAATTCCTCACTTGCCTTGAAGACAATGTCTTTGTCCAAAAGGTAGAAGAGGCAACAAGGGGATCAGCTATTTTAGATCTGATCCTAACCAACAGGGATGACTTAGTAAATGGGGTGCAAATGGTGGGGTCCTTAGGTGGGAGTGATCATGTTCTCCTGGAGTTTCTTATACAGTGGAAAGGAGAAGCTAGGCATACACTCATTCTAGACTTTAGGAGAGCTGATTTCAACAAACTTAGGGAAACACTGGGAGTGATCCCATGGTCAGGAATACAAAAGGAAAAGGGAGTTCAGGATGGATGGGAGTTTCTCAAAAGGGAGATACTGAAGGCACAATCTCAAACTGTTCCAATGAGAAGGAAAAATGGGAGATGTCTCAAGAAACCGGGTTGGATGACAAAAGAACTTTCAACTGAACTAAGTTTTAAACAGGAAATGTATAAGAAATGGAACAGGGGCTAAATCACTAAAGAGGAATTCAAACAAATAAGTAGCACATATAGTGGTAAAGTCGGGAAAGCCAAAGCACAGAATGAGCTCAGGCTTGCTAGAGGGATTAAGAAGAACAAAAAGGGGTGTTTTTTGGGTATGTCCATAGCAAAAGAAAGAAGAAAGAAATGGTAGGGCCACTGCACAGAGAAGATGGAGAAATTCTAACAGGGGACAGAGAAAAGGCAGAACTACTCAACACTTCCTTTGCCTCAGTCTTCTCACAAAAGGAAAAGGGTGTTTAATCTGAGGAAAATGGAGCACAGGACACAATAGGGGAAATGCATCACAGAATAAATAAAATAAAGTACAGGAATACCTAGTTAACCCAAATGAATTTAAGTCTTCAGGACCAGATGAACTACATCCAAGGATATAAAAGAACTGGCAAATGTAATCTCAGAGCCACTGGCAATAATCTTTGAGAACTCCTGGATATCCAGAGAAGCCCCAGCAGACTGAAGGAGGGCAAACATTGTCCCCATCTTCAAAAAGGGGGGGAAAAGAGGATCCCAACAACTATTGTCCAGTTAGTCTGACATCAATACCAGGAAAGATTCTCGAACAGTTCATTAAACAGAGAGTCTGTGAACATTTAGAAGGGAATGCCATAATCACTAAAAGTCAACATGGGTTTCTCAAAAACAAGTCATGCCAAACTAATCTGATCTCTTTTTTTTATAAAATTACCAGCTTGCTAAATGAGGGGAATGCGGCAGACATAGCATATCTTGATTTCAGTAAGGCTTTTGAGAAGGCCCCCCACGATATTCTTGCAAACAAAATAGTAAAATGTGGGCTAGACAATACAACTGTTAGGTGGATTAGTAACTGGTTGACTGACCAAACCCAAAGGGTGCTCAACAATGGCTCCTCTTCATCCTGGAGAGAAGTGACCAGTGGGGTGCCACAGGGTTCTGTCCTGGGCCCAGTGCTCTTCAACTTCTTTATCAATGACTTAGATGAAAGAATAGGGGGCATGCTTCTCAAATTTGCAGATGACACCAAATTAGGAGGAGCTGCTGATACCTCAGAAGACAGGATGAAAATTCAAAATGACCTTAATAGATTAGAAAGCTGGGCCGAAGCTAAAAAAATGAATTTCAACACAGAGAAATGTAAGGTACTGCACTTAGGACAAAAAAATGAAACACATATAAGATGGAGGACACCTGGCTTAATAAGACTATGTGTGAAAGGGATCTAGGAGTCCTAGTAGACCACAAGTTGAACATGAGTCAACAGTGTATGCCACAGCTTAAAAATCCAATGCAATTTTAGGCTGCATTAATAGAAGTATAGTATCTAGATCAAAGGGAAGTAATAGTGCCACTGTATTCGGCTTTGGTCAGTCCCCAGCTGGAATACTATGGCCAGTTCTGGGTACTACAATTCAAAAAGGATGTTGAAAAACTGGAGCATGTCCAGAGGAGGGCGACTAAAATGGTGAAGGGTTTGGAAACCATGCCCTATGAGGAACAACTTAGGGAACTGGGTATGTTTAGCTTGGAGAAGAGATGGTTAAGAGGGGATACGATAGCCCTCTTTAAATATTTGAAGGGATGTCATATTGAGGATGGAGCAAGCTTGTTTTCTGCTGCCCCAGAGAACAAGACCAAGAATAATGGAAGCAAGCTACAGGAAAAGAGATTCCACCTCAACATTATGAGGAACTTCCTGACAGTGAGAGCTGTTTGACAATGGAACACACTCCCTCGGAGGTTAGTGGAGTCTCCTTCTTTGGAGGTCTTTAAACAGAGGCTGGATGGCTATCTGTTGGGGATGGTTCGGAAGCTACAATTAGTTCAAAATACGGCAGCCAGGTTTATTTCTGGAACATCTAAGAGGGACCACATCACTCCGGTCTTGAGGCCCCTCCACTGGCTGCCTGTTCACTTCCGGGCCCAGTACAAGGTGTTGGTTATCACCTTTAAAGCCCTAAATGGCTTGGGTCCAAGTTATATCAGAGACCGCCTCCTCCCGTACAATCCTCCCCGTGCTCTCCGTTCCTCTGGGAGGAAATTTTTAGAGCTGAAAAGAGCTAGGTTATCTGCAACCTCCCAGAGGGGCTTTTCTGTTTTTGCCCCTAGACTCTGGAACAACTTGCTGGACGAGATCCGTCAGTTAACATCTTTGGACAGTTTTAAAAAAGCTGTCAAGACGGATCTCTTCCGGCAGGCATTTCCAGACTAGGTAGCCGGCCTCAGGCTATCTCTACTTTCTAGGACACTATGTGGTACTTGGCTCCCTCACTGTGTAAAATTGGAAATACCTCATGGGGTTACTGTAACTGTAATTATTTGATTGTTAATGTAATTGATATTAGATTTTATTCTGTAATTGTTTAATACTGTTTTAAGGGTGGGAGGGATATATTTTGTATTGTATTTTATGTTGTTAACCGCCCGGATTGGGAAACCATTGGGCGTTATACAAATAAATATTATTATTATTATTATTATTATTATTATTATTATATTTTGAGTTCCTGCATGGCAGGGGGTTGGACTGGATGGCCCTTGTGGTCTCTTCCAACTCTATGATTCTATGACTTTGGGGTATTTAGGCCATCTAAAAAGCTGGGTAGAAATAATTTATTGACGGACAGAATGACTGGCCTGAGGAACAACTCCCAGCTCACCTGCATAGTTCACTAGTTGGCATTGCACCAGTTACTTTCACAACCTATTTCACAGGACTATTGTGTTAAGAAAAATATGATATCTCTTTGTATACTCCTGGAGAAGTTGTAAGAGGCAGGAAGGGAAAGTATTTCCAGTAAATATATTTGCACCATTTTTTATTATTTATAATACTCATAAGGGTTATGGAACTTCTTTCCAACAAGCTGATCTCTTTCTTGTTGACCTTTCTGCCCACAGGCAAAGATCTTTCTATCCAGCCAGACTTTTGGCAAGAGACTGCTGAGAAGGTAATTTTAATAGCTGGGCACTGTACATTTTAATATATGTTTTTAAATTGTATTTTTAAAAGTGTTTTTGTACATGTGCTTTTAAATTGCTTTTTACTTTAATCATGTTTTAATATTAAAGATTTTTCTATTTTATCTTCATAAATTTTTGTTTTTTCTATCTTGTTTGAGTGTTCTTGAATGAATTCCATTTGGAACATTTGATTAATATCCCAAATACATGAATACATAGATAACATTGTACTGTTACTTAAGACACTATTTTATGTGCAACAGACTAGGCATAAGGGCCATTGAACACAGTGGGACTTTAATAATAATAATAATAATAATAATAAATTTTATTTATAACCCACCCCTCTGCTAAGCAATCGAGGTGGCGTACAAAGTTAAAACAAGACAACAGTTAAAACAATTCCATCCCCCCCTCAATCCCTAGCCCACCCCCATAAAAATCAAATTAAAATAGTACAATAGTTAAAATACAAATTAAATCAAGAATAATTTAAAACACTAAACAAACAGTGGAAGCAGGGAGCAGTAGACATCCGAGCTCTATCTGGGGTGGGAGAGTTATGAATATGAATAAAATATTTAGGATTGCACTGTTACAGCAATATTTTTCCCTATTCTGTCCCATTTGACTCACTACTGTGCCAATAAATTTATACCACCACAAATTTAGGTCCATTGAAGCATAGTGGGTTGGGGACCCTGAGCATCTGTGGATTTCTTGTGTCAAACGAATAAGTCTAAGAATGAGGACAAACCTGTGGAATCCACAGTACAATAAAACAGTGGCCAATATAAAGCTGAAAGACCAGGGCAGATAAGAGACAACCAGAATTATTTGCTAATGTGGAGCTCATAATTATCACTCTTTATCAAAGAGCAAAGTATCTAGCATGTGTTTAACATTAGTTTCAAAAAGGTCAGTGCTAACTTCTTCAGGAAGAGAGTTCCGGAGAGTGTACAGTAAGTGCACATTTGTTTAAAAAGGGCAGCCTCGGTGCAGACGTATCACAGTCTTCAGGGATGCACAAACAATTCTGCCTCAGTGGAGCTGAAACAATGCGTTGTATTCACAAAGATTACAGGCACTTCAATATTGGGAAAGGAGAGGGTGAAAGCGGGGGGCCTTGAAACACAGATAAATTGGTCTTCATCCAGTGCCATTCACTAATTTACAGCAGTCTTTAACATTGGAGTCCAATTGCCCAGGCACTCATAAAAAGAAAAATGATGAATATTCAGGATGTCTTTTGAATCCATTAGGCAGCTGAGGATGAAGTCTCCATATGTACAGCTTCAGTTGCTTTCACATACTGTTCAAGAGGGTGCCAAGATGGCCTCAGAAAGAGAAATGATGCCTTAAGTTGTCAATGGAGAGAGAGTGAGCATGAATCAAGCCCATGTAAAGGAGTGTCAGACCAAAGTGCTGCCATTTGGAGCATAATGAGAGTGTTGTGCTAAATCTGTCCAAGCCTCTATGCCATGGCAGCTTTTCTGCCCTTATTACAATCCTATTAATCAGATATCTTAATAAAGCCTGGTCCTCCCATTAGACAAAAGTGAAACAGCTGCCCCAGGTAACTGATTTTATGTATCAAAAAAGACAGACAGTTGTTATTTTTAAGTTTATTGTTATTTTATTTGTACTGCCAGAGAGAAGTCCCTGTGCATTGGCTTGCATTGGGTTGGGTTGGTTTAGTCTCAGATGTCAAAACAACTTGTTCTTGGGCAGTGGATACTACTTCTTTAGGGACCAGGACACAGAGCAACTATGGTCCTCTATAAGATGCTTTTGGACTGCATCTCCCCAATCGAAGCTATGCTAGCTTGGGAGCTGTAAGCCAAAAACATATGGAGGTTTAAAGTTGCTCATTCCTCAAACTGCTCGGACCCAGACATTAACCTGTGAATCTCAGCCCCCTAATTTCCAAATTTTCAAACATGATTACACAGCAAACATAGCAATAGGGCCAGCAATTCCTGGAGCAGTTTTGTAAGCTGTTTGCCTCCCTTTTTAAAAAAAAATATAGTATAGTGCAGCTATGCTGCAGAATTAATGCTGTTTGACACTGCTTTAACTGCCATGGCTCACTGCTATGAAATTCTAGGGTTTGTATCTTTGTGAGATATTTAGCCTTCTCTGTCAGAGAGCTGTGATGCCACAACAAACTACAAATACCAGGATTCCATAGAATGAAGCCATGACAGTTAAAGCAATGTCAAGCTGCAATAAGTTTGCAGTGTGGCAGCAGTAGGAGAGCCAAATGAAGAATAAAAGTCTTCTGTGAAACATTTCAAGGAAGGAAGTAGAAGGGGGAGTGAAGCTAACAGTTGGACCCATAGAGACATAAAAAGGCAAAACTAACACAGTTGGGAGGACAAGTGGAGTGGATTCCCTTCTTGTTGTCAGTCAGTTGTCTATGATAACTCAGGAATTCTGTCCATTTGGTTTGTCATGAGAGTTGTTGTTGTTGTTGTGTGCCTTCACATTGTTTCCAACTTATGGTGATAGAGCTGAGACTGGACCACTGAATCCTCAGTGTGTGTCCACCCTAGGTATAAATGATTCCAGGTAGAACAGAATGGAGAAAAAAATCATCAAAACACAGGAATTTATATTGTATAAATTACAAAGGAAGGTTGCCTTGAATTGTAGGCTTAATTTTATTCCTTCCCCCAAATGAGAAGCAGGGTGTATTTTTGGATAGCATTTTTTATTGTTCATCTGAAATAGCTCCCAAAAATGTTATGGCTGTGATAAAATATTTATGATGGGATAAAAAAAAATGTGTGTATATGAATAATACAGGAAATGAGTGGACATGCCTTCAAGATGCTTCATATTTTCTTTGTTCAGGAAAGGGTAGAATGGGGAGTTGTAGATAACTTGTTTATTGGCATTGATGCTCCTCCAGTATCTAGTTTTACTCTGCATTAAAAATTCAAAGTCCAAAGCCAAAAAATGCTGGGAGGGGAATGACAGAAAAGGATGCACTTGAACTAATGGCAGGGAGATTTAAACAGCACACATCAGCAGAAAAGAATGGGGAAACCTACAGTACACTGACTTCACTGATACCCCATTTATCAGCAATTACTGACTCCATTAAAGGCAGAGTTTACAGCAGACAAGAGTAGCAGAGCCTAAAATATGTCCCAACAGATGGACGGAGAGTGTCAGTGATGCCGTATTTCAAAGGCATGTGGATCTTTGTTATCGTTGAACATGGAGTCAGAAAGACAGAGGAGGGAAGGAATGGACTAAGGGCCAGCAAATGATTTACTTGACCTGCATGGGCAGAACTGAGAGGGAAAACCTCATTAATTCCCTGGGTCATTCTAGGAGACATTAATTTGGTTTAAACTCAGGACGTTGGGAGATTTTCCAGACGTACGCTAGGTATTATGAAATCTCTATAGCTGGAAGAAAGTATGTCCAAATCACTTTCAGCATAAATCAAGCTGACTTTGTGAAGAAGGATAATATGCTTAATCAGGGAAGTTATGGAACTTCTTGTACTTATTAGACAGAAAATATGACAATATTTTAAATAATTAGAAGACTGAGCGGGCTCTTCACCCCTCCCTTTGAATGCTATCCTTTTCTGAAATCTTGCCTGAGATGAGCTGGAATAACATCTGCATAACTCTAGAGTTCCATATTATTAATACTAGTTATGTATTGAAGACATATACACAAACACCAAGTCCTGCTGAAGTACTATACATTTATCAATGTCCTTTTAGGGTTACTCTTTGCTTCTCTACAGCAGAGGGCTGTTGCCCTTCAAATGGGTTTGCACTACAAATCCCATTAACCTCAGTCGGCACAACCAGTGACTCAAGATTTTTGAGTGTCAAATCTGTCCCACACTTCAGAAGCTTCCACTGAAAAAGTCAGAAACAGAGGTTTCCCCACCCCATGAACCATATGAGTTAATCATTCACACATGTGAACTCTCTCTATTGAGAAGGATTTGGCAATGAACATTATGGACATCATTTCCATGATGAATAATCTACAGTGGCTCTTCCACACATTCAAGGCACGAACAAGTGATGGATATGCATGTGTGAAATTGTTATTCATAGGTTTTCTTAAAGTATAAGGTTGCTAACTGGCATCAAGAGGCTTTGAGTCTGTAGTCACCCAGCACAAAGTATAAATCATTTGCATTTGACTTTTTTAGAAATTAAAACCAAGAGAGGCTAAGAAATTTATACAGTATTTCCATATTTAATCAGAGCCTGGAAAAGTTCCTTTCTAGATTACAGTTCTAGTGTCCCCCAGTCAGCATAACAATGGGGCATTAAAGTTGGTCCAAAAAAATGATTTTTCCAAGTTTGTGCTCAGTGTTTAGGTACCAGTAACTAGCCAAATATATTCACATTAAAAGAACTATAGGCATACATTTCAGCCATTGACAATCTCCACTGTTGTTGTTTAATTTTATAAAATTTCATTTATATTTAAAGATGAAACACACAAGAATTATAGGTCTAAGCAAAGTCAGCTCTAGTTAGTACTTGGATGGGAAACCTCCAATGAACACCAGGAGCTGTAGGCTAGGCTATATTTTAGAGGAAGGAACTGGCAAAACCACCTCTGAGTATTCCTTGCCTAAGAAAACCCTATGAAATCAGTGGGGTCACCACAAGTCAGCAGGCAACTTGAAGGCACATATACATACATACACGCTTTGTAGTTCAACATCTCTGTAAAAATGTGAAAATCCTAGTAAAAAAAAATTTTTTTTTGAAAATGATATATTTATTTTATCATTATATTTTTAAAAAATCAGACCTTCCCTCGAAACATTGATGGAATTATTATTATTATCATTATTATTATTATTATTATTATTATTATAGTTTATTTCTAGAGCGCTGTCAGTGTACACAGCACTGTACAAAAGACAATCAAGCATAAAACAGAATAAAAACCTGCCAAAGGCATACAATCTAAGCACAAAATAATAAGTAAAATAATAAAAGTCAATTAAAACAAAAAAAACAATTACAACAATTAATTAACAACGTCCACTGTATAACCAAATGACAGAAAAAGTAAATGTATATCAGACAATGCCAGGGAATGCCTCCCTGAACAAGGTGGTCTTTCACTCGTACTTAAAAGTGGACAAAGAAGTAATGACCCGTGTTTGAGGGGGAAGAAGGTTCCAGGAGTAAGGGGCAGCAAGCGAGAAGGGGAGAATCCGAGATGGAGCAGCGGAGATCCTAGGTTGGGACAGCAGGCCTTGAGTACTAGAATGGGGGGCATGGATGGGAATGTAAGGAGAAAGAAGCTCAGATAGGTAAAGAAGGGCTAGCCCATGCAGGGCTTTGAAAGTTAGCAACAGAAGCTTATATTGGATACAAAAGGGGAAGGGGAGCCAGTGAAGAGAAGACAGCAAAGGGGAAACATGGGACCTTATCAAACGCTGGCCACGAAGCGAAAAGTAACAGAAAAGTAACCGAAGTGAGAATAAATTCAGTTCTATACCGAAACGAACTGAATTTCGCCCTGGCGGCCATAGCACAATGAATACGAAGGCTCCAAAGGGGATTTAGCGATCAGCCGCCGCGGGATGCGGTTCACGTGGGAAGAAGGAAAACACACACACACACACATTTTCTTCTCTCTCTCTCTCTCTCTCTCTCTCTCTCCCTTCCCGCCACCCAAAAAGCCAGCGTCGCAGAAGGCGCTTCTGTGGATGGCAAGGATGGGATGAAGGAGTCCGGAGGAAAGGCAGCCAAGGGGACCGAGGAGGAGGAGGAGGGCTGGAGGACTGGAGGAGGGAAGGGGTGTTGGTGGGGAAAAATGCGAGAGAGATGAAGAGAGAGAGATCGCCTCCCTCTTCCCTCCTCCTCTCCTTCTCCTCCTCTTTCTCAATCCGGTTTGCCTTTCGCCAATCCCTTCCCCTCGCCGGGATTTTCTGCTTGGGAGAGCTCTCCCTGCTTCCCCGCCCCGCCCACCATTGCGCAATGAATACGAAGGCTCCGCTTGTACTTCCCCAACAAACCGAATGTCAAAATCTCCCTACTCGCTACGGATTAGCTTCGGGTTCTGTGGAGTTTCGGGGCAGCGTCGTGTGTACACGCGGGGAAACAATACAGATTAGCTCCGTGTTCTAGGGCAGCGTCGTGTGTAAACACGGGGAAATAATATGTATTAGCTGCAGGTACCCTTTGGATTAGCTCTGCTCTAGACCCCATGTGATAAGGTCCATGGTCAAAGTGGCGAGCGGAAGTAATGATGCGAGTGGCTGAATGTTGGACAGAAATTAAAGTGCGAAGATGAGAGAGGGGAAGCCCAGCTAGAAGGAGATTACAATAACCTAATCGGGAGACCACCAAAGCGTGGACCAGAGTCTTGGCAGTGGAGGCCGAAAGAAAAGGACGGATTTTGGCGATGGTATAAAGCAGGGAAACCCACACTTTTCTGGCCATGGGCCGGTTCGATGTCCCCCAGAACAGGGCCGGGGGGGGGGGGACGGAGGTGCGCATCCGTGCATGCACATGCACACATGCATGCACATGACGCCGGATACCATTTTGTGTTTCAAAATGGCATCCGGAGTCATGCGCATGTGCCCAGCATTGCACACGCATGTGCATAACTCCAGCCACATTTTAGAACACAAAATGGTGCCGGAGTCATGTGCATGCGCACGCAATGCCAGGCGCATGCGCAAGACTCCGGATGCCATTAAGAAACACAAAATGGTGCCCACCATTGCGTGCGCATGCACACTACTCCGGCGCCATTTTGTCTTCCAAAATGGTGCCCAGAGTCGTGCGCACGTGCCTGCCGTCACGCGTGCATGCGCGTGCTGCCGGGCACCATTTTGTCTTCCAAAATGGTGCCCGGAGTCATGCGCATGCGCGCGCAACACCGGGTGCATGCACACAACTCCGAACTCCATTTTGGGAGACAAAATGACACCCGATGCACACGCGAGTGGCAGCGGGAGTGCGGCAGTGGCAGCAGGACCAGATACGGGCCGATAAGAAGGCCTCGACGGGCCGGGGACGGCCCATAGGCCGTAGTTTCGGGACCCCTGTTATAAAGGCAAAATCTGCAGGCTTTGGCTGTGGCCTGAATATGGGGAATAATGATGTACCACTGTGCCACCAGGGCTCCTAAATACCATGGTTTCATCCTGGGATGCACAGTATAAGGAGGGAATGTTCTCAACCAGATTGCTCAAGAACTCACCAAACTACAAAGCCCAGGAACCATGGCAGGAAGATTCCTATGGAATCCTGGGATTGTAGTTTGGTGATGCATTGACCTAGAGCAATCTCACTGATGATTCTAAAATCCCCTCCCTAAACTACTGATCCCAGGATTCCATGGGATAGAACCAAGGCAATTAAAGTGAAATAATAGCACTATAATTGTGTACTGTAAACTGGCCCACAGTGAATTTTAAGGATGAGTGAGATTTGAACCTGGGTCTCCCTGGCATAAATCCAGCTGTTTTATACACTGAGTCAGACTTGCTCCTTTAAGTACAAATTGTCATATGCTAAACAAGGGCGTCCATTCACCATGAATTAATATATCTTGTAATATTGTACACTTGGGGCGCTAACCACACTTCACTGTCTATAACATTTTTAAGTTGGCCATTGTCTTTATATTCTTGCCAAAAAAAAGTTAATATGAAAAATCTCAGACACGACTGGAAAGAATCCAAAGCTTGTACCTTGAAAACTGCATTTGCCATGGTGAATACCATACCATCCCTTCTAAAAATTACATCTCATCATGTTTACAAAAGGTTATCTGTTCTCCCCAAAGAACATGCATTAGTACTTTTTACTCATTCAGCACTGGACACTCCCTATCAACAACAGCCTTCCTAGAGGAGAGAAAGGGGCAAATTAATCTTACAAAGAGACAATTTAAGGGAGTTGGACTACAAGTTGGAGTTCATTAGGAGGCCATAAAGCACTGCTTGTCTAACATGCTATGTCCCCAGATACTACTCCAGAAAGCAATATTGTCTGCTTAAATGAATCGTCACCAAGGCTATAAGAAAGCAACAGTTCCTTAGATGAGTTATTAAATACTGTAGCCCTATGCAGACAATCATTACTCATGGAGTACAAGAAGGGGAAGTGAGCTAGCCCTTTCCCCTCTCACATGTTTATATTGTTTTCTTCACAAGAAGAGTGATACTTTGTAAAGAAGAGAGCCTCTGCTAAGGATGGAGGCTCTCCAGGTGACCCAGAAAACTGATTTTCCAGTGTTCTGGATTGTAGTTCGGGATTAAGCAATGGATTCAAACTACAGGAAAAGAGTTCTTTTCTAAAAATTACAAAGCACTTCCTGACATAAGAGCTGTTCGACAGTGGAATATATTGCCTCAGAGAATGGTGCAGCCACTCACTCTTAGGACGTTATCACACGGGGGCAAATCTGCTGGTTAATCCACACAAAACCCAAACAGAAACTGGATTAGTGCCCTGTGTTTTCACACGACATCGCACAGAAACTGGACAGAAAGTGGACAGAAACTGGTGTTATCCGAGATCTTTTGAAATTCGGTTGTTTGGAGGAAATGCAAATGCGCAATTAAGGTAAATTCGCATTTACCGTAATGTGATAGCCAAATGCGCATTTGGAAGCATTTCCCCGCATTTTCCCATGGTTCCGCGGAGTCTCCTTCCCCCTCAGCAGACGGCTAATTGAGCCGTCTTGGGGGCAGGGAAGGGGAGGGGCAGCTGCACGATCGGCGCCCTAACCCCTTCCCCAGGTCATCCTCGGAGCAGCTGGCCCTCCACACAGCCGGCGCTCCAGCACTCTGGCAAGGACCTCCCGCTGCAGCATTTGCACACGCTGCAGTGGTGGAGTCAGCGAAGGTGCGCCGCAGCCTTTTGCGGCGCACCTTCGGCAGCTTGAAGGACGGGCGGACGTGGGCCACCCCGGGAAGCTGGGCTGCGGGGCCAAGGTATCCTCTAAATTGGTGCTCCTTTCACAAGTCACCGAAGGTGTGCCGCAAAAGGCTGCGGCGCACCTTCGGCGACTCTTCCGCCGCAGCATGTGCGAGGAGGTCCTCCTCGGAGCACCGGCCATGCGGAGGGCCGGCTGCTCCGAGGACGACCTGGGGAAGCGGTGAGAGCCACGGCAAGGGACAGCCACGGCGAGTGACAGCCGCGGCGAGCATAGTGCGCATGTGCTAGAAGATCATTTCTAGTACATGTACGGGATTTTCTCACTTGTATCTAGAAAACCCTAACCCAGAGCAGTCCCAAGAATATTATCTTGTCTGAGTTGAAAGTTTAGCTGGTACCCTGCTCAAAGACTGGAACATTAGTTTTAAAAGCCTCAACACATTTTTGTTTATGTGAGCTCAAAAATCTAATCTGTTTACATTAACATTGGGTGTGGAGAGAAACTAATGTTAATTAATTATTAGGTCTATAGTTGCTGGTTCAATTCAGAACCATAGCACTGACAGAGAAAATAGCCTCTAATACTTTGGTTGAAACCACTGCCAACAAGTAGCATTTTTTGTTGTTGTTGTTGGACTGAATGGCTCTTGTGGTCTCTTCCAGCTAAGTCTATGATTCTATTATTCATTATTTTCTTCTCCAAGGTAAACATATCCAGTTCTTTTACCTATTCTTCATAAGGCTTGGCTTCCAGAGCTTTTACCATCTTGGTCACCCTTTTATGGACACATTCCGTCTTCTCAGTATCTTCTTGAGTTGTGCTCTTTGAGGGTATCTTTGATTTTCCTACCAAGCATAACCTAGAGTTGTCATAAGTAGGAAATAACTTGAAGGCAAACAAGAACAACAAATTGATTCCTAGAGCAGATCACTAGTTGCAGTCACCAAAGTTTCTCTGCTACTGTCTCACAAGTCCACATGGACAGGGAACACTGTTCCCATTAACTGTTCCAATGTTTTTTTTCATCCTGAGGGCAGCTTGGCTTCCTGTACAGAGATGATCTGTGTCCTTCAAACATGAATATGCTACCTTTACATTTAGGATCTAAATTCATAGGTCCTGCATTTAATGTACCAGAATGGAATTGATGCTGAGGTGTTAAAAAGAGAGAAAAAATAAACTTCTTGAGTTAAAACAAATACGGATTGATGATCTACGAGCAAGCAACCACTAAGTGCAAAACCACATGTGATTTAGATATCCTATCTCAATGATGTAGCTATACACCAAAATTGTTTGACTTCTGGGGTGGACTTTGATATAGGCTCAGAGGTTAGACAAGTTACATAGAATCATAGAGTTGGAAGAAACCACAAGGGTCATCCAACCCCCCTGCCATGCAGGAATACACAATCAAAGCCCCCCTACACACACACACACAGATGGCCATCCAGCCTCTGTTTAAAAACCTCCAAAGAAGGAGACTCCACCACACTCTGAGAGAGTGTGTTCCATTGTTGAAAAACTCCTACTGTCAGGAAGTTCCTCCTAATGTTTAGGTGGAATCTCATTTCCTGTAGCTTGCATCTATTGTTCCATATTCTATTCTCTGGAGCAGCAGAAAACAAGACTGCTCCATCCTCAATATGACACCCTTTCAAATACCTAAACAGGGCTATCATATTAGTTCTTCTCCAGGCTAAATATACCCAGCTTCCTAAGTCACATTTTGAACTACAACTCCCAGAATACCCCCAGGTGGCATGATGGGCTTGTAGTCCAAGAAGTAACTTTTCCAATCCCTGTATAGACTTTATCCCAAAACTTATCATCAACTAAGAGCAGGGCAAATCGAAAGGGTATCCATGTCATTTAAACTATGTAATAGTTCATGATTAACAATTGTTAACTGGTTCTTGGAAGGTATCCAAGTGAATACAAGTCTCCTTGTGGGACACATATAGTTTAAACAAAGTACATGTGATTATCTAATAAATAAATGTTAAGGAATTTAAATGCATCAAAGCATCTTGAAATAGGATAAATATGCACTCGCAATAGCTGGGGGATAGTGGCTATAAAAAGATATCAGACCATGACAAGTATAGTCATGTTGAGTGTTTCTGTTCTATGTACGAATTTTCCTTTGGATTGTGAAATGTTAGTATATAGAGGGATGTGAATTATGGTACACCAGCTCCAAGATGGAAAAACAGAACTAGACCATAAAAGGGGTGGAGGGGGAGGTATTTTGTATAGAGCACTTGAACACAAACTCCACAAGTTATCTGGCTGCTGCTTTGACTCTTCAACCATCAATCTTTATTTTGCCCAGTAAGCCAATTGCTTCTTGGACAAATTCCTTTCTTAACCATACCAGCAAAAATAAACAGTGCCTAGATTATGCTGAATGGAAAGAAATGGCCTTTGTTTGTTAATAAAACCAATTAATACCCTACCCACAGGACATCAAATTTCTCCCTTGGCATTTTCCTTTGTTTGGGACATTACTTAGTTCTTCTCAGTTCTTCTGCCTGCTCAACAAATATGCTGAGAGGATGGTATTTATCCTTTTTAAAGTATACAACAAGGACTTTTTAAAAGTTAAGACATTCTGGGAAACAAGAAGAAGAGGAGAAGGCAGAGAGAGGAATTAACCTTGTTTGTTGTTGCAACCATTAAATTGTCTGTATTTCAGACAGCTAAGCAGGATCAACCCTGGTTAGTACTTGGATGGGAGACTGCCAATATAAGGTGCTGTAGGCTATATTTTAGAGGAAGGAAGTCAGAACTGGCAAACCCACCTCTGAGTATTTCTAGCCTAAACCGCTTAGACATCCCACTTACCGCTTAGACATCCGCTTAGACATCCCATAGCGCTTAGACATCCCATAGCTTAGACATCCCATAGCGCTTAGACATCCCATAAACCGCTTAGACATCCCATAGTGCGATATGAAGCGGTATATAAATGAAGCTGCTTTGCTTTTGCTTTGCTGAGAAAAACCTATGAAATTAGTGAGGTCACCACAGCAGGCAACATGAAGGCACATTGTTGTTGTTGTGTGCCTTCAAGTCATTTGTGACTTGTGGCAACCTAAGGTTGGGGCAGAGAGTGTGTGACTTGCCCAAGCTCACCCAGTGGGTTTCCATGGCCAAGCAGGGAGTTGAACCTTGGAAACTTATAGCATTCTTAAATAATATGGTTTACCTGATCCAGTTTAAAATTTAAATCGGGAAGAATCCTGATATTATCAGAAGTATGTAGCCACCAAACCCACTGCCCACGTCCAGCCCAGGTCCAGCCCCTGTCTCAGGGCCACTCCATCAGCCATTTTCTTAGTCCAAAAAACTCCCAGCTTCAAAAAGAGGTGTGCTGAGCACCCCTGGGAGCAGGGATGGACCCGGGTGGCAATTCCGGCTGCTAAATCCTTCTGATAATATCAGGATGCTGCCCAATTTAAATTTTAAACCGGATCAAGTAAGCTGTATTATTTAAGAATGTGATACGCTTCTTGGTCTCCAGAGTCATAGTCCAAATCTCAAACAACTACACTATTGGCTACTTGAAGTCACATAGGCACACATATTTCATTCATTATTTGGAACTATTGGGCAGTACCTCCTAGAAGCTGCTCTTTATTTAGGATAAGCAAATATTTTACCTTTATAGGTATTTTCCTATAGATGAGAAATTGTGAAGGAAAACTTGAGCGCAGTTAAAATGTGAAAAATACACACATTTCTAGGGCAAGGGTATATGGCTGATGGAGGAACAGTACCAATCCATATGCCTCAAAATCATGAGAAATGACTGAACTCCACTTAGTTTGTGGGTCATATCAAATGATGGTTATATTCAACCAATATCTCTTACCTTCAGAAAGTAGTGTGGACTGAAATCCATATAATTGGATTGTGGTCCTTTCATATCACACTGTTATGATTCTACTTTAACTGCCACTGGTGTGGAGTCCTGAGATTTATAGTTTGGTGAGGCACTAGGTCTGTGTTTGTTAGAGTAATATGCAGTTTAGAACTGAATGATCAACATCATTTTCTTTTTGCAGATGCAGAACTTAGAAATCTTTAGTGTATAACTCTCACAGTGCTCTCAGAGGAGCATCTTTGGAGTTTAATTCTCAGAGCACCCTTTCACACTATACAGTTATAGCACAATGATTCCTCTTCAGCTCATGGCTACATTCTATGGAATACTGGGATTTGTAGTTTAGTAAGTCACTAGAACTCCCTGGCAGAACATTCTATAACCCTTTCTAAACTCCAAATCCCAGGATTCCACAGCATGTTGCCATGGCAATTAAAGCAGAATCATAGTGTTATGACTGTACAGAGTGATAGGACTTGCACTTCCACTGAACCTTGTATGCTCTGTCAAACAAATCTGTTAGTATTGGAAGACTGCTTTTTAGTCCATTATAGTAGTTTTCTACTACATCTGAAGAAGTGGGTTTATATCCACTAAAGCTCAAGATAAAAAACAGTAGTCTTAAAAGTGCTGCTACATTCCAGTTCCCCCACCAGCACCCTTCCTCCTTTTTAAATCTATTAGTTTACTGGCAGTAATAATAACTTGCAGCAGCCTTGATGACTACACAGTGGACATAACTTTAATACTTTTGCTCGCTCACTCTTTTTTTACCAGATGTCATTCTGGAAGGATGATAATGCTACAATTTATGTCATTCTTTTGGTCTGATGGTATAATCTAGTGGAATCATGGCATCTGTAGCTTATTTGTAATTCCATAATACATAGCAGGCTGGCTTCATGTTAAAGTAATAGCCACTAGTGAAATCTAAAAAAATATTCAACTTCAGTATTGTTTCCTAGGTCAGTCTTCTGCAAGTGGAACTCCTCCATATGTGTTGGACTACAACTCCCATCCCACTGGAATGGTGGGAGTTGTAGTGTTATCTGACAGTATGTTTTATATATTTCTGAATACTTCATAGACATTCACAGTATGATGGATGGCTTTACCACATTTGTTGTGCATGTGTCATAAAATAGTCTGTTCTGTATGAGGATGTTTTGAGCTTAGTTTTTACGCCTGAACATGAATGATAAACAAATGGACTCAATATTTTGTCTTGTTGCTTCAACGTTTCCATTAGAGGAAAGAAAGTCTGGAATAGTTGCCTTGAGACAAAAGTGGGATCAAGCGATCTCATGCAGAACATAGAAGTGTTAGTTTTTTGGGCTATAGCTCCTAGAAAAAAACATGCAGAATCCTCGGCCAGCCAGCATATGTTTATTAATAACAGTAATTTTCCCAAGCATTGATTTCACTATTTAGGAAATAAATGTTATGATGAACATAGAATTAGCCATTCTGTAGAGGCCTGCTGAAGTCTAGAAAGTTTTCATCTTCATTAAGATATTTTTGTAGTGGAATTTTTTAAAAAAAATAATTTATTGAGACTATTTTAAATTTAATAATTCTGGAAGCCACCTTGGGTGGATTTCTGGAAGAAAGGCAACAAATAAATGAAATAAATAAGTATGAATGAATGAATGAATGGATAAAAAATGAAGGGACAGACCAAACAGACATTACATCTGCAGTGGTTATAGCTGTTGTAATGTTGTAAGGAAATGAATCTCTCACTTCTTCCCTAATGTATAAAACACTGCTACATCAGCAACTGGAGATCTTGGGAAGCTGTAGAATCTAGATTTCCAAGAACTTGGACCATAGTCATGACAACATTCCAGTTCTAAAACCTAGGAAATGAGTTTTTGTAGCTATCACAGAAGAGATGACAAGGTGAGAAGGTGAGCAGAAGAGACTTGTTGTCAATGACAGGCACCATATCCTTTTAAGTGGACCCTGGTGGAGAAGTAGGAAACCCTTGGGTGCGCTACTATGAAAAGTTTGCTAGGCACTTTGAAGCTATGATCGTTCATATTCCTCCTGATCTGATCCCATAAAACCCGACTAGAGTACCCAGGGTATCTCCACAGGAACTAGATCAATAATGGTTTCAGCTTCAATTGACACAGCAAAACAATATGGCCATAACGGGAGAGGCTCAGCCATATCATCCAGATACTTGCTCTTGCCCTTCTTAATTATTGACATCCATCCAGAGGGGACTGACTGGCTGAGTCCAAGGAGATTATCACACGGCCAAATAAAGCATCCTTTCCCCAATGGGATACGGTCACATTACGGGTTCCAAATGGATGTTATCACACACTAAAACACAGTGTCTGTTGTAGGACAACTACAACCCATCTCCCAGCTGCACTTAGCCCACTGATTTTCAAGTACAGAAGCTTCCCGTTCTTCAAAATCAGTGGGCTAAGCAAGGCTGGGAGACAGGTTGTAGTTGTCCTGCAACAGAGATGGTGTTTTACATCCATTTGCAACCCATAACATGACCTTATCCCATCGGGGAAAGGACATTTTATTTGGCTGTGTGATAATTTCCCAAGTCTTTGCTGATTGTCTTGAAGAAGATGTATCTGTGACTCTTCCTAAGTTCTTTTTGGACTCAGGAGAATGTTAACAGCTATCAGATGGTCATACAAAATAAGATATCTCTCTTAAATATCTAATTTTATATGATCAGCTGATATAGATGACACTGATTATCTACTCCCACTTCAGTACAGATTTAGACCCAGAAATGGCATTAAGACTGCCAGATGTGGCATTGACTACAGTGATGGGATGACTTTTGTTAAGATAATACAACCCTATTTATTCTCCTTCATCACCCAGTGACTTTTCATACATGCTTGGTGTAACGTATACTGCTGGATGGGCTCAGTGAGACTTGAATAGGAATCACAGTGATATGATTTTAAAAGTATAATGGAAAGGAAAGTCTGGCCCTGTGGCATTTGCACTGTGGGACCACACAAAGCTCTGTCTTTCCCATCATCTCCTTAACAGGGGCTCCAGAACTATTTTAAGGTATAGGGGGGTTATCGTTGGCATGCAGTTTGTTATTAATTTTGCCTAGTTACAGATATTTGTAGGGGAAGGGTAAATTACTTTCCCCATCCATTACCACTCAAGCATCCTTAACTATGAAGGCTCAGAAACACAAGGGCTGTACAGACCGGCCACTCAGGGCATGGTGACTGCATGACAGCTACCCCGATTCTGCCCCCACATCACCCTCACGCTGCCCACCCAAACAGACGGAGGGTAGCGTCAGGACGCTCCCTTGGCACAGCTCATACGCACTGCACCAAAGGAGCACTGAAAAGCCACCACCGTGGTGGCAAGTGCAGCTTTTTGCTGCTTTAAAAAGGAGCGGCATTTGACCACTCTTTTTAGAGCAGCAAAGTGCCAGATCAAAGTGCCAGATCAAAGTGCCACGGCATGCTCTAAAATGGCCTCAATCCGGCGCTCTCAGGGGCAGCACAGAGCCGTCCCTTAGGGGCCATCTGTTGAGCCCCACAATGTGCCCTCCACATGTTCAGTGTAGCTTACTCCTAAGTAAGTGTGCATGTTTGTTTGTTGCACTTATATCCCTCCTTTCTCCCAAAATAGGATCCAGGACAGCTTACAATAGTTTAAAAAACAATATTAACTAAATCATTGATTACAAAAGTTAAAAGAGAGTTAAATAACAGTATTATTTAAAACATGGTTAAGACAATTTAAAACACTTAAAACATATTTACAATATAATTTCATTTAAGGATTAAAGATTTTCTTAAAAAGTGCAGCACACCACATTGCAAACACAATACACAATACATAAACACATCAACACTAAATACTCACACATAATGCATACACGCATATATGTGTATGTACATCCTAGATCCTAAATGCTCTGATTTCTTAAACATTTGTTAAGCTCATTATTCTGGCCTTCTGATTGTCCCAACTTTACCAAAGTCTCAAACAGCATTTCTATAGAGAAAGCTACTGATAAACATTTCTAATATTTTATTTCCCTTATACTTCCCATCTTTTTCTACAAAATTCCAAAATTGGAATCCAGTTCTTATCTACCATACTCATGTTTTTATTATTTAGCTTAGCTGCCAATTTGTCCATTTCACACATATCTATTAACTTTAGTAATCATTCCTCAATCGGAATTTTTGTGGTTTTCCAATTTTTAGCTAATAGAATTCTAGCAAAGTTTACCATATATAATAGCAATTTCCAATGTTGAATCTCATCTCTTTTCTAGATCAAGAGAAGTAATAGTGCCACTCTATTCTGCTTTGGTCAGGCCTCACCTGGAGTACTGTGTCCAGTTCTGGGCACCACAATTCAAAAAGGATGTGGAGAAACTGGAGCGTGTCCAAAGGAGGGCAACTAAAATGGTGAAGGATCTGGAAACCAAGCCCTATGAGGAACGACTTAGGGAGCTGGGGATGTTTAGCCTGGAGAAGAGAAGGCTGAGAGATGATATGATAACCGTGTTTAAATATTTGAAGGGATGTCATATCGAGGAGGGAACAAGCTTGTTTTCTGTTGCTCCAGAGACTAGGACCCGAAACAATGGATGCAAGCTGCAAGAAAAGAGATTCCACCTCAACATTAGGAGGAACTTCCTGACAGTAAGGGCGGTTCGACAGTGGAACACACTCCCTCGGAGAGTAGTGGAATCTCCTTCCTTGGAGGTCTTTAAGCAGAGGCCGGATGACCATCTGTCAGGGATGCTTTGATTGGGAGTTCCTGCATGGCAGGGGGTTGGACTGGATGGCCCTTGTGGTCTCTTCCAACTCTATGATTCTATGATTCTATGATTCTATGATTCTCTAATGTGTTTGCCATGTTTAATAGGTAAATCTGTGGTTTCATTTGATAGTTAATTTTTAAAAATCTTTGTTATCATTACATGTATTTTCCCCCAGTATTTCCTGATTTTAGGGCACTTCCACCACATTATGTATCCAGGAGCCCGGGGCCTGTCGACATTTCCAGCATTTGTCTTGTTTCATTTTGTATATTTTTGGTATTTTTGAGGGATTAAATATCACTGTTGGGCCATTTTGAGGAAGCTTTCTTTCAATTCTTGTGAGCTTGTAAATTTCTGAGTTTTCTTCCTAGCTTGTTGCCAGTCCTCTAAATTTATGTTCGGTTCTATGTCTTTAGACCATTGTAGCATTGTATCTTGAATATGATCTTGTTCTAATTCCCTCTCTAATAATAGTTTGTAGAATTTTTATGTTTTGTTGCCTTCCTTACTAAATATTATTTTGTCTAATTCATTTCTTTGTTATTCAAATCCTTCTAATTTTAAGTCCATTATATGTCTTTCTTTTAACTGCAAATACGGTAACCAATGTAGTTTGTAATCTTCATTCTCCAGTTCCTATAGTGACTTTATATTATATTGGTTTTGTTGATCTTTTACTAGAATATCTTTTACTAGAATATCTTTAGCAAGGGTTTTATGATGAAAAGATCTTCAAAATCTTTATGGATTCTTACCTTGTCAAAGGTACATGTGCGAGATGAAGCAATTATTGAATCCCTCTAACTCTAGAAGCCTCTCATTTTCTAAAGTTACTCATTCTGATACCCATGTTAATGCACTGGCATAATAATACAATCTTAATTTTTTTTGTGGGTTTTTCGGGCTATGTGGCCATGTTCTAGAAGAGTTTCTTTCTGATGTTTTGCCAGCATCTGTGGATTTCTCTGAAGATGCCAGTCACAGATGCTGGCAAAACGTCAGAAAGAAACTCTTCTAGAACATGGCCACACAGACCGAAAAACCCACAAAAAACTATGGATGCCAGCCATGAAAGCCTACGACTTCACAATACAATCTTAAGTCTGGAACATTGTATCCTCCATTTTCCCTTTTATCTGTTAGTGTCTTCAATTTAATCCTTGGTTTGTGACCAGCCCACATGAAATTTTTCAAGTCTCTATGCCACTGAAAAAAGGGATTTTCGTTAGTTATTATCAGAAGATTCTGAAATAGAAAGTTTCTCTTCGGGAGCACAGCCATCTTAACAGCCACTATTCTTCCTAATAGATTTAAGTTCAATTTATTCCAGGTTTCCAAGTCTTTTGTAATCTTTTCCATAATTTTTATAGTTGTTCTCAAAGAGGTCTGGATTTCTTTTTGACAGCCAGATTCCTAAATATTTAACTTTTTTCCCTGATTTGCAACTTGAAATATCTTTAATTTTCTCTTCCTCTGATTTCTTTATAATTTTTGTTAGAATAACTGTTTTCTCTTTATTAATTTTAAACCCTGCAAATTCTTCAAATTTGTTCATCTTTTCTAATAGTTTGTTTATCCCTCTGAGTGGTTCTTCAAAAAATACAATCAAATTGTCTGTGAAGGCGTTCAATTTATATTCTTGCCCTTTAATTTTTATTCCTTGTATTTCTGAATCTTGCCTTATTTCTTCATTCAATATCTCCGTTACTATTATAAATAACAAGGAGAGAGTGGACAACCTTGATGGGTGCCTTTTTGAATTTCTCTTTCTGCTGTTTTTTCTCCATTAATTATCAAGTTTGCTGATTTATAGATACTCTTTATCCAATTTGTAAAATTTCCCCATAATTTCATTCTTTCAATTATTGTTAACATACAGTCACATTTTACTTTATCAAAAGATTTCTCTGCATCTGCAAATATTAATGCAGCCTTTTTTATTTTGTTTTTTGTAATATTCGATTACATTTACAACTGTCCTTATATTTTCTCTCATTTGTCTCTTCAATAAGAAACCTCTCTGGTCTTCTATTACTTTTACCAAAAATTTCTTTAATCTTTCAGCCAATATTATCATAAAAAATTTATAATCAAGATTAAGTAGGGAAATTGATCTATAATTTTGGATGTGTCTTTTTTCTTTTCCTTCCTTAAATATTAATGTAATGGTGGCTTTTTTCCATGACTCTGGAATTCCGTTCTTTAAGATGTTGTTTAAAGTCTTCAAAAGGGGTAATTTAATTTCTTTTTCCAAGTTTTTTAGAGTATTCAGCAGATAATCCATCTGGACCAGGAGCTTTGTTTAATTTCATTTTCTTAATTGCCTCGGTGACTTCGTTCAGTGTAAATGTTGCATTCAAATTTTTCTACTGATCATCTGATATAAAAATGTTTTGTGTCTCTAACTATTCTTCAAGCAAATTCCTGTAATTTTCTTGTTCCTTATCTGCTCTATATAACTCTTTGTAATATTTTAAGAACATTTTTATCTCTTCTTGTTGTGTGTGACTTTTCCTTCTTCACTTATTTTGTCAATTATATTCTTCTCTCTCTCTTTCTTCATTCTGTTAGTCTGCCATTTGCCAGTTTTGTTTGAAAATTCAAAGTGCTTTTGTTTAACATACCTCATCTTCTTTTCTACTTGTTTAATAAGTTCAGAGTCTAGTTGTTTTTGTAACAACTTTAAATTGTTATTTATTTTATCATTTGTAGAGGTGTTTTTAAAGTTCCTCTTCTTTTTCTTTTATTTCTTTTTTTTAATTTCTCCATATCCTGTCCATATTTCTTTTTAATTTCTGCTCCTCTTTGAATAAATAACCCTGTCATTACCACCTTGCTTGCATTCCAAACCATTTTCATTTTAATATCTTGTGAAATATTTTCTTCAAAATATAGTCTTAAAGGGTTTTTTTATTTTTGTTTTTTGCTCTCTCTATGAAGGTTGAGTCATTTAGTAAGCTTTCATTCAATCTCCAACTGAGGTGACTTCTTTGTTCTGATATTATTAGTTCTATGGGATTATGATCTGATATAACCTATGATGATATCTCCATCTTCTGAATTTTAGGTATCATTATTCTTGAAACTAGAAACATATCACTTCTGGACAATGTTTTGTGTGGAGCTGAATAAAAAGCATATCCTTTTGCTGAGCCATATAATTTAGTCCAAACGTCACATATAAACTTTCTACCAACTCAAAAAAGCTTCTTGGGAGTCTTCATTGATTTTTCTTTATATGTTTTGTGGAAGATATGTCTTGTAGGGGTTGGATCACTCCATTCCAATCCCCCATAATGATAATTCGATCTTTCTCATGTTTATTTATTTCTTTGTTTAAATTCCTGAAAATTTTCCCTTTATTTTCTAGGTGTGCATTTATTCCAACAACGATGAATTTTTGATCTTATAATTTAATTTCTACTCCAATATAATGTCCTTCCCTATCTTTAAAAATTTCTTTAGCTGAGTATCTTTTGCTTACATATAGAACCCCTTTCTTTTTCTTTTCATTTGCTGATATAAATGCCTAAATTTTGGATAAATCCTAATTTTGGATTTCTTAAGTATTTTATATCTCGTTATTTTAATTTTATCTCCTACAAAGCTATAATGTCCAGTTTCATCTTCTCCAAATACACTTGTCACTCGGTATTCATGGGCAATCTGTTCCAGACACACAGACACACCAAATTTTGCAAATATTGGGGACAATGGGACAAGTCCACCCACCCTCCCTCCCTTCCTTCCTTCCTTCCTCCCTTCCTTCCTCCCATACCTCCTCTTTCTCCTCAGCACTGGGGCCTGTAATCCACACCAGCCATATGGGGACTCACTTTCCCAAGAGCGCTCAGGGCCTGGCATATGCACCCCCCACCCCCACCACTGCAGCCAATTGACATATTGTGCACCCATTGGCTGTGGCAGAGGGGGGTGGGGGCCGTGTGAATGCCAGGCTCTGAGCACTGCTGGGAAAGCAAGTCTCCATGCAGCTGGCATGGATTACAGGCCCCAGCGGCAGCAGGGAGGGAGGGAGGACTTGCCATCCGCAAAATGATCAAAACCATGAATGGCACATCCATGGATACCGAGGGACCACTGTAATGATATATCTTGCTTCTTTTATGAGCCAAATTGATCCCTTTAATATTCCAAGAGCAGATCTTTATATATATATTAATAAAGTTTTATTAATTTTTAAAACAAACAAAAAAAGACAACACATTACACAATACTTTACACATTACAAAGTAATTACAGGAAAAGGAGAGAAAGCAACGAAAAAAGAAAAAAACGACACCCACACCCCACAACCCTTGCATAAAAGCATACATACATACCTTATCTTACCTATTACATAAAACATATGTGACTTCCTCACCCCCAATTTCTGATTGTCAATTTATCTTCAAGATATAATCATCCCGACCAATTTACATATATATCATCCCCTATATATGGATAAGTTAATAATCTTCTTTTTCCAATTCTATATACCAATGTATAGTCATTATTCCATACCTCATAGATATATTTTATCTCTTAACTACTTCTCCTACATGGGGGTTAACCCCCTTCTTTAATCTATCCCTCTACTTAAAATATCTAGCTTTAATTTTCCAATCCTAGTATCCAGATTTGTCCCCATTCTTGTTTTAAGAATACAATAAATGGTTTCCATACATTTTCAAAGTGTTCCAATGGTTTCTTCTGTAATAATTGAGTTAATTTATCATTCTCCATTAAATCATAAACTTTCCATAACCAGTCATTAATTGTTGGTACTGTTTTTTCTTTCCATACAAAATCCTTGCAGCAGATGTTAGATACAAAATCCTTGCAGCAGATGTTAGATAGAATATAATATGGCCAAATTCCCTTTCTATATTTTCCTCTTGATTGATACTCAAAAGATATCTCACTGGGTCCTTCTTTAATTAAATTTTCTGTAATTATTATTATAATTTTTTATTGATAAAATATTACAACAAAACATACATACATACACTTACCACATATACTCCACATACACATACACAAATAACCTACAAAGACATAGACACCTATCTACCATGACATACAATATATATATGACCTACACTACATAGATCATAACATTAATAACAAATCTTCGTACATCATTCTTCATACATTTAGTGCAGGGGTAGGCAACCTTTCCTCTTTAAGGGCCGAGGGACTTCAGCCCCCAGAATCCCAGGAGCTATTGGCCAACATGGGACTATTGGCCAACATGGCTGAGGCTTCTGGGAGCTGAAGTCCCTCGGCCCTTAAAGGGGAAAGGTTGCCTACCCCTGGTCTAGATATTTGTCATTATTTATTACTGGGAGGATTTGAAATAAAAAAAAATATTAACAGGTAATACATTCAGCATTATTGTCTCAATTCCCCCTAAAAAAGATATATGTTTTTTGTTCCACCTTTTTAAATCTTTTGTGATCTCTTCCCATGTCCTTTGATAATTATTTTTGTAGAAATCATTGTTTCTCTTTGTAAGGTATATCCCTAAATACTTTACTTTTTTCTCTATCCTAAAACCTGATCTTTCTCTCAAATCGTCTTTATGTTTCAAATCTGTGTTCTTTGTCAAAATCACTGTTTTTTCTTTATTTATGTAAAATCCAGTGACCTTCCCGAATTCCTGTATCGTTTCTATTAATTTTCTTAGGACGTTATCACACAGGGGGAATCTGTAGGTTATCCCACACAAATCCCAAAAAAAAACCCGCACTTGCACCTGACGATTTCACATGACATCGCACAGAAAGTGGACAGAAAGTGGTATTATCCGAGATCTTTTTAATTTCGGGAGTTTAGAGGAAATGCATTTGCGAAATTACAGTAATTACGCATTTACTTTAATCTGAAAAGCAAATACGCACGGACAATTCTCTTTTAAAACCTGGAGGAGGGCCAAGAGGAGGAGGAGGAGGGGCCTCCAGGGAGGGAGAGTCCCGGCTCCTCCTCAGTGCCATGCAGGGAAGGGAAGGGAAGGCAGCCCAGGAGAGGGAAGTTTGGGACGGAGGAAAGTTTGGCATTTGGGATGGAGGGAAAAGGAGGGGAAAGAAGGCTTCCCTCACAGCAGCTGTGGGTGGATGTGGGTGCAAGTGTGGGGTGTGCTTGTGCAGTAACTTGGAGATCCATCTCACCATGACGTTCTGCCCTGCAGGTCCTACAAAGGGGAAAGGCTTATGGGGGGGCATGGGAGCTACCTCCAGTTTCCCCCTCTCCTGGGCATCATCCAAGGCTCTGGCTCTCCCCAGGGAACACCCAGCCCTTCCTTCCTTCCTCACTTCTCCTTTCATCCTTCCCTTTCCTCCTCCTCCTCCTTCCCTGCCAGTTCTGCCCGTGATCCTGCCCTCCTTGCCCATCTCCCCAGCAGCTGACAGCCTCCAATGTCAGGAAAGGTGAGAGAGAAAAGGGAGGGTGAGCCATCCCAATCCCTCCCTTGCCTCGGCTTGCCTTGCCTTGCCTTGCCTGCCTCCTCCTCCTCCTCCTCCTCCTCCTCTGCTCTCTTGAGAGGTCCTAACCCCAATGGAAGGTGGTTAGAACCTGTGCAGGAGGACGTGACCCCAAATGGAGGACAGTCTGGCATTTTTTCCTGGGAAATGCAGGACCCGCCCCGGAAAAGAAGAATTCTTGTCACAAAACACACCCATTTCCAGTACATATACAGGTTCTTTTCACTTGTGTATGAAAGTTAAAAACATCTTTTTTTTCGCTTTTAACTTAATTCCATTATTATTGTAATTACGTGTGAAAAGCTTTTGCTCAATTAAGCTCTATTTTCGCTTTCTTTTCAGGATGCTTCATTTCCACTTTATTATCTCTTTAAAAATGAAACTGGCCCACATGTGATAACGTCCTTATGCTTGTTTGGGGATTCTCTAAAAAGCAAACAATATCATCAGCAAATGCTTGTAGTTTGAATATATGATGTTTGATTCTTATTCCTTATATTGGGTTCACTTCTTATTTTGTTATTTAGGATCTCAAGAACAATTATAAATAAAAGTGGTGACAGAGGGCACCCCTGTCTTGTCCCTCTGTCAATTTTAATTTGTTCTATTTTTTCATTATTTATTATTATATAGGCCCATTGCTCTTTATAGATAGCATTCACCCATTTTTTGAATTGTTCCCCCATTCCCATTTGTTTAAGCAACTCTAGCATGAAACACCAATTTATGCGATCAAAAGCTTTTTCAGCGTCAAATAGGATCATCACTAATTTTTTATAATTATGGAACTCAAAATATTCAATTATATTCAACACAGTTCTGATATTATTTTTTTAAAAAACTGCAAAAAATGGAAGAAAAATGGAAAAGGAATGGTGATAAAGATTTAAAATGTAAAACTGAAAATCTACAACAACAACTAAAGATGATGAAATAGAAAAGAAATTAAAACAAATAAAACAAAAATATTTTGAATCAGGGAATAAAGCAGGAAAATTATTGGCCAATAGACTAAGAAGAGAAAAAGAAAAGAAAAGAATAGCAGAGATACATAAAGATGGGAAAACAATCACAAATCAAGATCAAGTCAAAAAAGAATTTAAAGAATATTATGAAGAGATATATAAGAATGTTCAGACCTCAAAAGAGGAAAAAGATAAAGTAACATCATATCTAATGAAACAAAAAAATTAATAAATTGTCCAAAGAAGAAAAAGATAGATTAAATCAACCAATAACAATCATAGAGATTCAGGAAGCCATCGGGAAGATGAAGCTGGGCAAATCACCTGGGCCAGATGGATTGACAGCTAATTATTATAAACAAATGTTCGAAGAGTTAAGCAAACCATTAAAAGAAGTTATTGAAGATATACCACAGGAGGGAATACCAGAATCTTGGAAGAAAGCAAATATCACGCTAATACCAAAAGGAAACAAAGTTAAAGCTGAAATGAAAGATTATAGACCAATATCATTAACAAACATCGATTACAAGATATTTACCTCAATATTAGCAACAAGAATGAAAAATTTATTACAAAAGCTGATACATGAAGATCAAAATGGTTTTATTCCTAAGAGACAGATTAAAAATAATATCTTTAATTTAATTTTCAATATTTTTCCATATTCTCGTAAATATCTTTCCAATAATTTCTTGCAGTCCGACAACTCCACCACATGTGGTAGAAGGTGCCAGTTTCTTTCCCACATTTCCAACATGTATTTTTTGTGATTTGTATATTTTTGCCAATTTATTAGGGGTAAGATGCCAGCAATAAAACATTTTATAGAAATTTTCTTTTAAGTAGTATGATTGTGTATATTTTAATCTAATTATTATATTTTTTATTAAGTTTATATACATCGATTATCAGAACAGGTATATCATCTTTTCTATTATTTCTCAAATGATACATAAATTCATAGACCAAATTGTTTTTCTAAATAGTTAATTACTATACATATCTTTGGTATATTCAGTGCATTCAATATTTTTTTTAAAAAAGAAAAAGAAAAAAACACACAAAAAACAAGTTCTTGTCATTTTGTTTCTTATCTTCATTTCTATTTTTATCCCATCTTGGTTTTAGATCCACCTCTTTTTTAGATCCACCTCTTTTCTAACTCTGAACAAAAATGAAATTAAAATAAATGACTTCCCCTGCTGGAGGATTCCCCTATTTACAGCTCCATCTTAACTCCTTCTCTTTACCTTTTTGTGTTTCCCTTCCTCTTTCTTAGTTACAATCTATTCTTTATGATTCTAATCTTACTCTGGTTTCTCTTCAGATCGTATAAATCTTTCGCCTTTTACATATTTTTTTTAGAATAATTAACTTTTTAAAAGGCCTACTTAAATAGGAACATCTTCACCTGCCAACAGAAATAGAGGAGGCCAACCAGACCTGTGGAAGGGAATTCCACAGTCTAGCAGCCATGGAGAATGCACTCTCAGAAAGTGCTCTCTTGCAGATGTTAACGCACACTCTAGTGTTAACAATCTTTCATATAGTCAAAACCCAGCACTTTCAATTCTGCTCAGAAGCAGACCGGTGGCCAATGCAGCTATTTCAACAGAGGGGTTACAAGATCCTTGTACCCAGCCCTGGCCAACAGCCTGGATGCAGCATTTTAGACTCAGGTAATGGCCACTGACCTGAAGCTGAATCCTGGGAAGATGTCATAATAGTTAGTGCCCAGGTCCTGAAATTAATTGTACAGCCTACTTCTAGAGGAGGTTGTACTCCTCCTGAAAGAGCAAATACATAACCTGGTAATACTCTAATCTAGGGTCTAGCATTGTCACTTGAGGCTCAGGTGGCTACTGTGGTATGGAGTACCTTTTACACACTTCATTTAGGTCACCAGCAGTAGTTGTTCTTGGGCATGGGTACCCATGTCCCAGTAATATTTCATGGGATTATGACATTATTATTTGAGGTTAGAAAGTAGAAACTACCCCTTATCAACTTCAGCTTTTAAAATAAAAGCTGTTTATTATTTTCTTGTTTTTCCCCCCTTAGCTAGTTGCATTATAACGATGTCTCTTTTTCCTGGCCATGTGCACAATTGAGGCAGTTCTTTTTTATATAAACATAACACTTCAGGGCTCTTTTCCTAAATGCTTTGTTTTTCTGGTTTTTGTAGATTATCAAAACAGGGGGGGGGGAGTCACTAGAAAAGCAAGACATGCTTTTAATATTCTGTGAAAAGTTCAACACTTAATAGGTCATGGATTAAATATAAACAATAGGTGACTTCTGTTCTCAATCTCTTTTGTCCACATTTTTTAATTAAATTTTATTATTCATTTAAAATGACATATTTAAAATATCTTATTCATACAATCATAATCATATACACTCACACCCTTATCCACAAACATTGTTTCTCAATCATTTTTCCTTTTTGTATATTGGCAAAGATAACACTCATCTATTCTTCTCTTCCATAATCCTTTCACATATACCATCCCTTCTCCCTTCCCTATCTCTAGTAATTACAACTATTTTACTACCCTTCCTTGCCTTCTTTCTTCTCTTTTCTTCCTTTCCTATCTTTTTCCTTCCTATTCTTCTAACTTTCTTGTAGTATTCTTGCTTTTCTTTCCCCTTTGTTTACTATCAACTCACTCTTACCTTCCAACACTTTCTTTTTTCCTTCACAATCATTCCTTACTTCCTTTCCATCATCTGCCAATTTATCATTGTCTCTACCATTGGCTTTCTAATGTTGGTATGTTGTTCACCACATCTATTTAAGTTGTTGTGATCTTAATTCCCATTCTTATTAGGCTCGTTTGCATAATTTATTATCTTGCTAGTATATATATATATATATATATATATATAGACACATATAGTGTTAATTTTCTTAAAATTTATAACTCATTCTTCCTTTACTTATTTGAATTATTATACTACTTTTGAATGCCTAGTTACTTAAGTACATTTTACTTAGACATTGTTCGGTACTAATTTTCATCCCTTATATTTCTATATGATCAAGCTGTGATTTGTGTTACTATTTTCAATATGTTTATCTCTCATTGCTCAGTTCCTCCAAAAACCAAAGAAAAATCTTCTGGTTGTTCTCTAATTTTTTCTTCTTTTTTTCCCCTTACGTTTAATTAACCCAGTAATTCCCCTTTTTCCACATTTTTAAACCAGTCTTGGGTCATGAATTTATCCATTGCAATTGTCACTCCACCTCTTTTATCTACAGACTTTGGTTTTGTTATACACTGTAATGAGATAAGCACCTTCACACATTTGAGCAGAAGATGAAATCAGGCCCTGTGAAGGATTCCAAAATTATTAGGTTGCTTGTGTTGACAAGAGCAAGGTTTGCACCATTAAAATGTAGACCTTGAATGTTCACAACTTTTTCTGTCAAGGAGGACTGTCTTCGCCTGTTCTTGTTTTCCTATCTAGGCCTCACACAGTGAAAGAGATAGATAGCAGTGTGTGCCCTTCATTTGCAGGCTTTGGCATGAATGATAGTGGTAAACCAGTTGCTCTCTTGCTGAACAAGATAAATGTTGTTGTCAGCTTGATGAACCCATTTGGCTTCTCTGTCATTTACCACTTGATTAGTTAGGAAGAACAAGCTCATTGATAAACTGCATGTAGGAGTTGTATCACTTAACATGTTGGTCCCATCAGGTCTGAAGACTACAGTGGGTGTGTGGCATTGAAATGGGGCCATTTTACAGGCACACAATTCATGGTTTTAGCAGCCATTTGTTAAGATCATCTGCTTATTTTGGAAAGAGAGTAGGCAAAGGATTTGCTCATTCCCAAACATGGTCCCACTTCATATATTTATTTAAGGTTGCTTGAATATCAAGAGCAAAATCAAAATACCCTACTCATGATGGCTTGTTATTTTAAGAGTGTGGCATATGAAAACATCTTCCTTAGACTACCAATTGTTTTAACTGTTTCTTTTGGTGACTTTTGCTTTGCCATGATATGGGAGCACCATTGAAATACTAGGACAAGGGCATACTTAACACTTAGCAAGGATAAGGAAGTACTTACCACACAATCAGTCCAAAGAAAAATGGTACATGAGGAGGTTTATGAAGAGTAGCTGAGACAGTACATTAAATAATTACAAATAATAGAAGATCTGCTAGGGTATTGGTGGACTAAAATAAAGAGTTGAGTAATATTTTTATTGAAAGCTAGTGTAGTATAGTGGTTTGAATGTTGGGCTCAGAGTCTGGGAGAACCTAGTTTGAATATTCACTCAGCCATGGAAACCATCTAAGTGATCTTGGGCAAATCACATTCTCTCAGCCTTAGAAAAAGGCAAGGACAAACCTTACTTCTCAATAAATCTTGCCAAGAAAACTCTACAATAGGCCCATTATAAGGCACATAATGACAACATTACTTTTATGAGAAGCAATCAAAATCCAAAGCTTGCAAATATTATGTTTGGACTATAACTCCCAGAATCCCCAGCCAATGTGGCAATGGGGAATTCTGCTAGCAGGCAGTAGTCCAAAAAATAAGGTTTCTGAGTTCTAAATGCTGCTCCAGAACTTTTCTTCAGACTACATGCTACAAAAACAAACAGAGGACTGGGGAAAGACAGAAAAAGAACAAAAATTTAGTTCATGAAGTCTGCAGTTTAGATATAGAAAAATGAAGACTGAATGAATTAATAACTACATCAATTCTTTTAGCAATCCATGCTGGAACACAAAAAGTAGTCATGGTCACTCCCAGTTTCTGAAAATGTAAGGCACAGTTAACTTTAAGGAACAGTTAACTTTAGACAGCTATTTGCTTTGATTGGGGGGGGGGTCTCAGTTTAAATAAGAGGCAGGTGAATAAAGTATAGCTACTTGGGAGCTGCACTGGGACCACAGAGCTGAAAGGAATCAATTCTATCATTGGCAAGGGAAGCAAAAGCCTGTGGAATTTCCATAATTACCTATTTATACATGGAAGATCTTCATGACAAAGCCTTCAAGAGTAGCAATTTATTATTTTTTGAGTATTTCTTTCCTTGCAAGAAGAAAAAATTAAGAGGTGTGGGTGCCTCTGTGGGAGTCTCTGGTTTGGGAGTACAAAAAGTAGTTGAAGGGGCTATATGAAATCCTCAGACCATATTTTCCCACCCCTGATTTAGCATCCCTAGATTTAAAAAGGTGAATCAGATACTATGGCACAGTTGGGAAAGATGCTTCTGAATCTCAAAGAGTAGCTGCTAGCCACAGTCTGTATTTATTCATTTCTTTATGTATTACAATAATATATAAACAGACCTTCATATTTACAGATATCAAGGCAGTAGACTATGACGGGGGGGGGGGGGGGGGGGACTGAAAAGAAGAAGAGGAGGAGGAGGAATCAAAAGCAGCTAAAAGAGCCAAAATGATAATAAAACCCAACTAAAAATACCCAGGCAAATATAACAATTTTTTTGTGCCGGGATACTGCAGTGTTGATACCAGACACACTTATAAATGTGGGTATTCCAGAGTCAAAATGGTGTCATGGTTTGAGTCTCAGACTCAATCCCAATCCCTGCAAATTCATGGAAACCCACTGGGTGACCTGGGCAAAGTACACTCTCCTAGCCTCAGAAGCCAATGGGAAACTCCTCTGAAAAAAATCTTGCTAAGAAAACTGTAAGTAAGGAGCTGACTTGAAGGCACAGAATAACAACAATTCCACAGTGAAGTTGCAACAGTAAAGGAGTCTTTTTGTCTCTTTCAGTGATGACTGGTAGTTCTAATCTGAGATATCAATCCATTAGTGGGATTCTTTTTTTGAATCTGATCTAGTTTTTATTCTGAATTCTGGAAGATCTATCCAAGGTGCTGAGCCCATTGGGATTAAATTATCGTTCTGGATAGTTCCAGGACTAAAACTGGATCAGATTCACTGCCACACTTGAGATTGGAGCCACAGCCTCCATTGCTCTCTTGTTGTTACATCACAAACTGAAGGTATTTGAAGAAAAGCCATTCCTGTACATCTGAAGACATGGACAGGCAGATAGAGATTGAGTTGCTCCCTCATTTATTTGGTTCCCAAGCCATTTCTGGTTTTAAAATAAATATTAGTATGTTCCACTGGGCTCAAACTTGGATATCCAATATACAATACTCATCTATATGAGCCAAAGGCCTGGGTACAGTGGACAGCTTTATATGATGCTTTTAAAATTAAATTAAAATAGATCATAAAAATAATGTACCTTTTTTTTCCCTCCTACTAAAGTTCTAAAAAATATATGAAGGATATTAACATAACCAACAATTTCTGCGTTTAAAGAATGGAGGTCCATGTTCCTTGCAGAATAGATTGCATAAACTGCTTTATAAGAACCATTCTGCCATCAATAAGAACTTTCCTAAATAAATGCAGGAGCAGCATGTATCCCAGATAAAGATCTCAGAGACACAATATATTCCCCAATTTGGTGGAAAGTCAGGGACATTACACTAGGGAAGAATTTCATTCCTCAGTAATAAATTTAGAATAGTGAAAATATTTGGAATGGACAGATAACTATCCAAGCATCATGAAAAAAGGCAAGTTGTACTGTTTCCTCACAGCCTTCTAAAAACAGCAAAT
Organism: Phrynosoma blainvillii; assembly: GCA_026167975.1. Lineage (NCBI taxonomy): Eukaryota > Metazoa > Chordata > Lepidosauria > Squamata > Phrynosomatidae > Phrynosoma > Phrynosoma blainvillii. The sequence goes on along the minus strand of JANUYF010000001.1, from coordinate 49,121,883 downwards.
TACACACCTAATAAATGTATCAACAGGCCATGAAATTGACAGTCTGCAGTGGAAGAACTGGACTGTTATGTTTGAAGAATCTGGATTTAAAGAGCTTGGTGGTAAATTGGAAAAAATAGCAACTAATATTCAGGATGCAAGATTAATTTTCCGTCTAAATGAGGCAACATAAATAAGCTTGGGAGAGAGGATCCTAATTTGAAAACAACTCCCACCGTTTGTCTTCCATGAAGAATTACCACTGGATTTCATCTAACTAACATTTCAGGCAAATGTGGAAGTTCCTAATCAGATGAAACAGCCAAGGGATTTAAAGAGAATTGAGAAGAGCATCTGTAAATCTTGCAAAAATTTGCAGAGGGAGTTCTGCACATCTGTGCTTGGGAATCTCAGAAAAGCCAACAGTAAGTTGTTAACTAGGTTGTGGTAGATCAACAGTCTCTCTTACCACGAATGGGCTGGATGTCCTGTTGAACTCTTGAGGCTGGCAAATAAATTCTGCCTGCAGTAAGAAACATTGATAAGAGTTTAAGCCTGAGTTGATGTTGATGTCCTACTGGAAGCAAAGCTAGTCATTCCCACCTGGCAGAAACATCCAAGGAATGCTAAGGGACACAGAACAAAGAGGAAAATAAATAACAAAAAGAAGCCCAGTGCAATTTCTCAAGGAGATTCCACACAGTTTAGTTTAAACAGGAAAATAGGTTGCACATATAAAGTCTAAGAAGAAATCCAGTTAAACTTTAGTTAACAAGTTAGATGGTACCAAAGGAAAAATTAACATGGCCAAAATAGGGAAAGGTTCCTGTGCCATAAAAACGAAGAGCACTTTCAACAAGTTTCAGTAAACTTTTTATTCACAACTAGTAATAGTCACATGTGAAATGAAACACCCAGGTCAGCTCAATATTTCATAGTTGAGTAAAGAAATGTTGAACCTTCTAGAGGTTAATTTGAAAGCTTCTTGCAAAATCCATGCAGGAATGGTTTGTTTTTTTCTTTACCCAGTCTCTACTTTTCTTATGATTTCCATTTTGGTGGCCAGACTTATAGATCTATGCTTCTTTAGAATGCTGGAAGGTAGTTAGTGGGGCAGATTCTCAAGGCACACACTGTTTACCTTCCTTGTTGTAAGCAGGCATGTATGGCTACAACAGGATCAACTCCAGCAGAATCTCATCTTTCCCAGATCAAGCTTTATTGCATTTTTACTGCCAGCACAATGCTGCAATTCAACACCAAAAATTTGTACAAATCAAGTATCTCTTATCCAAAATGATTGGGACCAGAAGTGTTTTGGATTTTAGAACTTTTTGGTTTTTGGAATATTTGTGTGTGTGCTGTGTGCCTTCAAGTTGATTCCAACTTACAGTGACCCTAAGACCTGGGGGTTTCTTGGCAAGATTTGTTCAGAGGCAGTTTGCCATCTGCATATAGATAATGAAATATCTTGGAGATGGAACCCGACTCTAAATATGAAATTCATTCAAGTTTCATATACATCTTATACACATAGCCTGAAGGTAATTATATACACAACATTTTTAATAATGTTGTGCATGGAACAACGTTACTGTACATTGAACCATCAAAAGCGAAGGTGTCTTCTCAGCCACCCATGTGGACAATTTTCTATTTTGGAATATTTTAGATTTTGGAATTCCATGCAAGGGATACAGCCTCCTTCACCATCCTTCCGTGATGGTGCTACCAAAAAAAAATCCAGCTAGACAGAGGATAAGGAGAAAAGGCAAGTTGGAGAGCCTAACAAGACTTTGTAAAAAAAAAAAAAAAAGAGCTTCTTTGTCAGAGGCTTTATTCACTGAGGAATACCTGTAAATTCTACATGCTCTTGAAACATGAAGGGATGCTTCATGTTACGATTTATTGTAAGACCAATCTTACAAAATAAGTCTTCATGATTTGGGTATGGTGGCATATTGGGAGCCTTGCCTCCTTAGCATCCTACTCTGTAGATGAGCTCCTCTGGCTGCTGATGAAGAAGTGGTGTCCAGGGGAGGACTTTCTTTATCAGAGGATTTGTTCACTGAGGAATACCTGTAGATCCTACAAGCTCTTGAAACAAAATGTATTGTGGTGCAAGTGACTGGTGGAAGCAACAGGGGCAGGAGCATGAGGTGGGCCTTTACCGATGTCAGGCAGTAACTTGGCTGAGCAAGGGCTAGCCTTTTTTAGTCCAAGGATAGTCTGAGCAGCCTCAGGTGAGAGAAGTGTCCCCGCTGTCTCCCATGCCACCCTTCTTCTCATGCCATATGCATGAAGAAACATTCACACACAATGAGTTGGGAGCTGGATTTTCCCCCTGTGTATAAGGTACAGCAGGTATGGGTGTCCATGTACTGTTACAGACCTATACTAAGGGAATTCCTCACAGGTAGGCTTCCATGGAATTGGTACCCCTATCACACACAGCACCCAATGACATGGAACATCATGTGTGAGTAGTTACTTCCTTCCATCCTGTACAGAGGTCCAGGGGCGAGATCTGGGGCATCCCTGACGCTGAGGACAAGTCAAGAGTGCATCCTTGTTCTCCAGTCAACATAAAAGCATCCCTTCATGTTTAGAACATAGGTTTCTAAGCAGATCTTGGCTAATTTACATTGGGGAAGAGGGAATCCTAGAACGCCATAGCTAACATAGCCATTGAACATGCTAGTTTTTATAGCCTGGGAGTCATAATCCCAAAGGGGAACTTTTCTAAGCTCTACTTCAAAGAGTCAGAAAACTAGTTCACCTTAATTATTTATTTATTCACCTTTGCCGCAGCATCAGACTGAGGGAGGATTAGAACCAATTAAAACAAAGTACAATTAGAATCTTTTATGTTGTTAACTGTCATCAAGTCAACTTTGAATTATAGTGATCCTACAAATGGGAGATCTCCCAGAGCCCCAACCCCCCACAGCCCTGCTCAGGTCTTGCAAACAAAGAGCCATGGCTTTCATCCACATGGAATGTGGTCTTCCTCTTTTCCTTTTGAGTTTCTCCTTGTCAAGCATTATTATTTTCTCATGTCTTCAAGGCCTGTCTTCTCATAATATGTCCACAGTACCACACTCTCAGGACCTTATCACATGGGGTCTGAAGCAAAGCTAATCCAAAGGGCATCCACAGCTAATACATATTATTCCCCCGTGTTTACACATGACGCTGCCCCAGAACACGGAGCTAATCCGTATTGTTCCCCCGTGTCTACACACGACGCTGCCCCAGAACACGGAGCTAATCCGTATTGTTCCCCGTGTCTACACACGACGCTGCCCCAGAACTCGGCAGAATACGGAGCTAATCCGTCAGGAGCAGGGAGATTTTGACATTCGGTTTGTAGAGGATGTACCTAGGGAGCCTTCGCATTCATTGCGAATTGGTGGGCAAGGCGAATTGGTGGGCAGGGCGAAAATCCCAGCGAGGGGAAGCGATTGCCTTGGCAAAAGGCAAACCGGATTGGAAAGAAGAGGAGGAGAGGAAGAGGGAAGAGGGAAGAGGGAGGCGATCTCTCTCTCTCCATGGGCTGCCTTCCCTTCTCCAGTCCTCCAGCCCTCCTCCTCCCCGGTTCCCATGGCTGCCTTTCCTCCCGGCTTTTTGTGACGGGAGAGAAGGGAGCCTTGGTATTAATTGCGAAATGGCCAAAAGGGCGATTTCGCTACGGAACCGAATTTATTTCTACTTCTGTTTTTCTTCGCTTTTTCTTTGCTTCATGGCCAGCGTTTGATAAGGTCCTCAGTGTAGTCATCCTGGCTTCTAATGAGAGTTCAGGCTTTATTTACTTTAGGATCCTTAGGATTTACTTTATTTGTCCTTTTGGCTGTCCATAATATCCATGAACTCTCCTCTGGCACCACGTTTATGCAAAAACTATTTTACAAAAGTTAAAAACAATTCTTTTAAAAGAACAAAGTTAAAACAATGTAAACACATTGAAACAATAATAAAAAGCAAAGTGCACCCAATATATCTCACAACACTGTTATAGCGTGATTATTCCACTTTAACTGTCATGGCTGCCTCCTGTGGAGTCCTGGGATTTGTAGTTTAGGGAGGGGCATTTAGAATTCTCAGCTCGAGAGCTCTTAGACCTGACTAAATTACACACCCACATGCCTCAGGAGGCAGCCATTGCAGTTAAAAGTGGAACAATAGCACTATACCAGTGTAATGGGAAATTGTAAAACATACTTCTGCCATGTGATTTAAAAGCTGGAGGCCTGCCTAAATTAAAAAAAAAGTCTTTGCCAATGGAAAGAGAGCAGAGAGGAGCCAACTGGGCCTCTAGTGGGAGGGCATTCCACAACCTGGTATCAGCCACCAAGAAGGCTCCCTCCTGTGTCCTCACCAAACATGCCTGTGATGTTGATGGGGCTGAGAGAATGCCCTTCCCCAAAGATCATATACATATAGCCATATCAGCTACATTTCTATACCACTTGATACTGAACTAAGCAGTCTCTAAGCAGTTTACAGTGTGTAAGCTAATTGCCCCCAACAAGCTGGGTACCCATTTTAGCAACCTTGGAAGGATGCCAGGCTCAACATATACACATATGTCTGTTCCTAGAGTAGTTAGTACTTGATAACTAACTTCATCCTTGATGAGGATGAAATATCCCTTCTGAGGTGGCCCTGGCTGACATGAGAGCCAGGGCTATGCAGGTAGCTCATGGACAGAGGCAGGCCATCACTTGATGTTGTTGTGATCATCAGCCAAAAAAAGTGCATGTCCAAGAACCAGCCCACATTGTCCTAACCTCATGCCTTACAGGATTTAATCATGCATCTGAGGGTTTCCAGCCAAGCAGAAAAGACAAAATGGAGCACATCCACCGGCAATGGTTATCCTGAAACCATGTAACTTGAAAAAACAATAGGCAGTCCATCCTGTCCAAGAACCTTACTTGAGTTTCCTGACTTATACAAGAAACATTCTTCTCATAAGCAAAGAAGGACAAAGCTCTTCTATAGGCAATATTTCAAAGGTTGAGCTACTACTGAGTAAATAAATGTGTGCAGCAGATACAATAAACATTTTCTTCTCTTCTGAAATCAGATTTGCAAATCCCTTTTGTGCTCTGCAGTCTGTAATTACAGGATATGTTAAATTTTCTTTATAGCTAGCCCTGATGGCTGTTAAGCGACCACACCACTAAGTCCAGCACCCCTCTCTGGTCCTGCTACCATTTGTAATGAAAACCAGATGTTTCCTTCCAGCTAATAATCAATACAGCACTCGCCCCAAGTCAAGTAGGGCTCAACATTTGCTTAGAGAATCCATGTAAAAGCTGTGATAAGCAGAAGCTCTTTGGCAGTGGAGTGTTTCTTTGGACAGTGCTCAAATGTGAGATAAACCATTCAAATTCCACAGAGCAAATGGGAAGAGAAAGGTGGGAGGATTGATTTAAGTTTCAAAATGAAACTGACATAGCCAAAATAAATGCCATTCCTGCCACCCACCACCTAGAACCATTTCTCAACTTATTGGTCTCTGCAAAGACCTCAAAGGCCATTCTGGCCAGTGGATTTTGGGAATGGTAGTCCAAAGAAAGACTTTTTTTCCCCAACTCTGCAACTTTCCTAATAAAAAAGTGATGGGTGTGAAAAGGAGAGAAGGTTGGTATTCCTTTTTGTAATAAATGAACCCTGAATGCAACAATGTACACTTCCTGAGCTGACACTATGAAATGATTTGAGAGATGAATCCATCTCCCTAATTACTGTTTGATTCTGTATTATCTTTATCATCCCAAGGCTCCTCTGCACACTAAAATGCTTCAGACCAATTTCTCTTCATGTGGGAAGCTGAGATTGCACTTGTACTCCATTCCACCAGCTGATGTATCACTTTTGCCTTGTAAATTATGGAGAAACTCCATGATTCAACCCCTAAGCAAGCAAACAAACAGCAGGAGTGTCTGGGGTTGAAGTGAAGTTAAATGGAAGAATTCTTTACATTTTATTCATTTAAATGCCAAGTTTTTACAATGATTTACAATGTTTGCAGTATTTACAATGATTCAAATGTCTGAATATTTGGTGCAAAAAGTGCAAAACTTTTTTGAGGCCCTCAAGCCTCACTTAAAGCCCCCCAAATGTCTAAAAACATTTAGAATTTTTCTCACTAAAAATAACTTACCCACTTACCCACTGGGGGGCAATTTCACCATGTTTTTTGCATCCTCTTTGGCAGTTTTAGTCCCAGGAGAGGTCTTTCTTGAATAAAAAATTAAATTTCCAGTTTACTTCCTGGTTTTAAAGAGGTCTATCCTAGACCTAAAGCATTCTGAGGGCGAATAAACATGTCAAAATTTCTCCCATGCTGGCTACAGAAAGTAGAGGGCATGCCCTACAACTTTCCAGTGATGAAAAGCGGGGGGGGGGGGGTGGCCAAGCAACATCAGAGTGTGGTCAAGATGGCAAAAGTTATTAATGAAGAAGAACAGACAAGCTAGGACAAGCAACAGCAGTTTGCTTTTGCCTGAACTTACTGGGATAGGCAAGATTCCTCCACTTCCCTCCTCTCCCACCTTCTGCTGGGTTAACTGAATTTTTCACTTTGAACTCAGTTTGCAGCAATTGCAATAAGTTGAGGACAAAGAGGGAAAGTGAGCCAGGGAGAGAGAAACTAGGGAGATTATCGCATAATGATATAAACCAGTTTACCTGAGCCAGCTTAAAATTAGAAGCAGACAGCATCCTGATATTATCAGATGCATTTAGCCACTGAAATCGCCGCCCAGGTGCACCCCGGCTCCATTGCCATTTGAAGGGACATTCCTCATGCCTCTTTTTGAAGCCAGGAGTTTTCTGGCTTGAAAAAATGGCCACTCTGAGTGGCGATGGATCCTGGCTGCACCCAGGCGGCAATTTCAGTGGCTAAATGCATCTGATATCTTCAGGATGCCACCTGCTTCTAATTTTAAGCCGGCTCATGTAAGCCGGTTTATAACCTAATGCAACAATCTCTTAGGACATTTTAAAGGTATCTGAAAAAGTGGAATGACATAATTTATCAGGATTGTCTCTGCCGAACAGGGAGGGTATGTGAAGGGCATTTTGAGTTTTTAAAAAGTTTTAAAATTGAGGGTTTAGGCATGGTGAGGGGATGCAGCCCTCGTGATAAGCTCCCCCCATTTTAAACTATGCTTTTTTCTTCTTCTACAAAATCCATTTGTTTATTTACATCAGTCAAATGAGATAACCTATAACTGACATAAAATGCAGAAATGCATTAGAATATGCATGTATTCAGCCTTTGTGGATACTCCATCAGAGAGTTCAGGAGCTGTTGTTCTCTAGCAAATCATTTCTCATGAGCAAAAACAGCATGAAGTACCAGAACAAAAAGTGATGCAAACATTTGATGGACTGAAACTGGTTTTAAGTAGAGATTGTATGGGTTCTCCTCTTACTATAAAGACTTTTTTTTAAAGGTAAAGGTATTCCCATTGACAAGGTTGTCAAGTCATGTCCAACCACAGGGAGTGGTGCTCATTTTTGTTACTAAGCCAAAGAGCCAGTATTGTCAGAGACTGCTCTGTGATCATGTGGCCAGCATGATTGCACAGAATGCTGTTTACCTTCCCACTGAAGTGGTACTATTTATCTACTTGCATTTGCATGCTTTCGAACTGCTAGGTTGGCAGAAGCTGGGATTATTGATGGGAGCTCGCCCCATCGTGCAGCACCAGGGCACTGCTAAGCATTTATTCTTACATGCTTCTCTATTCATTCTAGTTATATCATTTTCCACTGAAGAACTTGAGCCAGTATACATGGTTCTTCTCCTCCTATTTCATCCTCATATGTGATAGTGGCAGTAACAAGTCCAAGGGAACCCAGTGTGTTCCATGGCTGAATGGACCATATGCACTTTGATTCCCATGGTGGCTGAGGAATTGTGGGAGTTGTAGTCTGACACATCCAGAAGGTGCTACTAACTGCTATACTACACTGGCTCTCAGAGTATCTTATTCCTCTCCCATGTCACTTTTCACAATGCCCCATGGATTACAGCTCTCCTGTGTCACTTTTAGCTTACTTCCTCCCCCAAAGACACACACACTTTTAAAGTCAGACTTGTGCACAGTAATACCATATATACTCACCTATAAGTCGACCTCATGTGTAAGTCAAGGGCAAGTTTTGCAGACAAAATTATGGATTTTGATATGACTCATGGATAAGTTGAGGCTAAAACCTAGGTGCATATAGCCAAGGCTCTAAAGGATGAAGCAAAGCAAAACAATGTCAAAGAACTTACAACATTCCAGCAGGCAAAGCTGTTTATGCTCACTCTTAAGGCTGGATGGATGAGAGAATACAGGGGAACAGTGCTTCCAGGACAGATTATACTCTTGCCTTTCACCAGGGGATGGTTTCTTCTTATAAATCATAGAATCATAGAATCATAGAGTTGGAAGAGACCACAAGGGCCATCTAGTCCAACCCCCTGCCATGCAGGAACTCCCAATCAAAGCATCCCCGACAGATGGCCATCCAGCCTCTGCTTAAAGACCTCCAAGGAAGGAGACTCCACCACACTCCGAGGTTAAGAAGTTAAGATACAGTACTTACATTGACCCATGAATAAGCTGACTCAGGTTTTTTAGGTCAATTTTTGACCTAAATTTCTAGACTTATACATAGGTATATACAGTAACTCTGGTTCCTGTAGATGGGTGGGTCAATGAGTTGGTTGGCTTGTTGGTTAACTGGATAGTCAGTCAGGGGCTAAGTAGACGGGCGGCCATGGACCGCCCCAGGAAGCTGCGCCGTGGGGCCGAGGTATTCCCACACCTCGGCCCCGCAGTGCAGCTTCGCCACCCCTGGAAGGAGCGCTAAATTGGCGCTCCTTCCACAAGTCGCCAAAGGTGCACCGCAAAAGGCTGCCGGTGCACCTTCAGCGACTCTTCCGCTGCAGCGTGTGTGAATGCTGCAGCGGGAGGTCCTCCTTGGAGCACCAGCTGTGCAGAGGGCCGGCTGCTCCGAGGACGACCTGGGGAAGGGGTTGGGGCGCCCACCTTGCGGCTGCCCCTCCCCTTCCCTGCCCCCAAAACATCTCTTTAAGCTGTCTGCTTCCCCCCTCAGTTGGTTAATCATTTGTATCCCTCCTTCCACCCAATGTGGGACCAATGGCAACTCACAATACAAACTGAAATAGAATGCAAGTAAAACCAGTCATAATAATTTTAAAGCAATTAAAAACAATTAAATACCACTATCAGAAGAGAACAGCACTGAACTAAAAACAGCTGAACAGCCTTTAAAACATAACAGATAAGAAAGTACACCCTGCTTTTTAAAAAAAAAAAAAAAACTTACTCAGCAGGCAATTAATACTCCAAAATCTTCTAAATACTAATTTATTACTATTATTTGTAGGCAATGTATAAATAATCCTCTACACACTTGCCAGTATTCTTCTGCTGCATCTGTAGAAGCAACTTATAAAGCTGTGGAAGTTTTTTCTGTGTTATGAATTTGTTCTTTCTCACAATCCGCAAAAATGTACATTGGGGTGGAGGATGAAAAGATGGATTGATTTCTGTACCAGCTTTGTCTCTTAAAAGGACTCTCTAAGCAGCCCACCATTTGATATAGTTTATTATGAAAACAAGTAAGACCATAACAGAACTCAAAACTGCAAAGAGCTATAACAAGTGTTTTGAAAGCCTCACTGAACAGCCACCGCAGCTCAATTGTCAAGCTACAACTTTGGACAGCATCTGAAGAAGCCTTTAAATGCCAGATTAAATTGTGGAAGAAACATATTCATAGGCTTGATTTCTCTTGACAACATATGCCAGTTATCCTAAACCATTCACTCAACTTTTCATGGATCTTCTGAAGGCTCCAACACTTCAAATAGTTTAGCTATAAGGGAAACAGAGGAACAATCTTTTCTTTCTTCTCCATCCATTCTAGAACTTCTTCAGGTCTTCATTGGTAGTGGTGCTACATTTTAAAATAATTAAATACTTTAATCCTTTGCTAAGAATCTTGCCTCTTAAGAGTCTCTCACTGAGCAGCATAAGAGGTTTCATCCACTTCCCCTGCCCTTCAGTTTACTCAGCTAATGAAAAGTGGCCATGCATCTCCATTCTTTTTCCCTTCTTAGTCCTTTTCATATGATTTAATATGGAATCAGACTGTACAAACTATGTATGTAAATCTGGCTCATTTTCAGTTATTTGTCCTGTCTACAGAATTTGGTTATTCACCTCCCCCCCCCCCCCAATTGATGGTTTTGGACTTTTAGGCAATAGAATCCTCTTTGGCAGCAACCAGTATTGCTCCATATTTATTTCTACATCTTCTCATCCTTGTTAAGCAACCTTTATTATCTTTCTTTGGCAAGGTCCATATTCATCACAGGTTAGAAACCAGAATCGATTTCCTGTTTTCTATTTCCTTGCAATCCTCACTTGCATGAATAGCTTCAATTACTTTAGCACAGGGGTAGGCAACCTTTCCCCTTTAAGGGCCGAGGGACTTCAGCTCCCAGAATCCCAGGAGCTATTGGCCAACATGGGACTATTGGCCAACATGGCTGAGGCTTCTGGAAGCTGAAGTGCCTCGGCCCTTAAAGGGGAAAGGTTGCCTACCCCTGCTTTAGCAGAAGTAGGTTCACAAGTGACCAGAATTTGGCCAACAAAGACACTTCAAGTATAACTTGCGGCACTTTCCTCTCTCCTAAAGAAGCATCAGTGGGACGTATATCTCTAGCTGCTTTTATGAACCTGGATTTGAGTTGTATTTAGATAGATTTTGTGAATGGAAGACAGAAGTATACCCAAAACAGAATTTATTCCCTTACTGGAGTAGATACTCTGGGCTCCTCAGTACTGCATGGCAAGTCTATACATCCTATAGCAGGGGTAGGCAACCTTTCCCCTTTAAGGGCCGAGGGACTTCAGCTCCCAGAAGCCTCAGCCATGTTGGCCAATAGTCCCATGTTGGCCAATAGCTCCTGGGATTCTGGGAGCTGAAGTCCCTCGGCCCTTAAAGGGGAAAGGTTGCCTACCCCTGTCCTATAGCATAAGAAACAGCATGATCCCCACAGCAACACTATACAGGTCATACACAGTCCATTTGACAGTAATTACGACCAGCTATCAGACAGTGCAGCCTGCAGACTATTGAGCTAGAATCTCTGTACTGTTTCAGTCCAAACAGATTTCTGTCATGATATGTCAAGATTCTCTCCAATCTAGTAGCCAAGATTGTCATAACACATCTGCTGAAGATTATTCTAATGTAGATTATTCTTGCACTTCATCCCTTGTTGTGCAAGAAAACCCACAAGCAATCAGCATCCTTCTACAAATGCTTTTGTTGTGATTGACCTCTGTCATTACTAGCCTCTCCCTTGGCTGCATTTTATTAGCTGCAAACTGTACGGCAGGGGTAGGCAACCTTTTTGAGCTGGGGGCCGGGTTGCTGTCCCTCAGATAATTGGGGGGCCTAAGCACCATAAATAAATAAATAAATAAATAAATAAATATTTTAAAAAAAATTAAAAATTAAAAAAATATGCATGCACACTCTCTCAGCCCCAGAAAAGCCATGGCAAAACCCCTGTGGAGATTTTGCCAAGAAAACCCCAAGAACAAGTAATAACAACAATAATCAATATCATCATGGCAGGTGGCAGCGGCAGCGGCAGGACCGGCCTGGGGCCAGTCCAAAGGCCTCGGGGGGGCGCATCCGGCCCCCGGGCCTTAGGTTGCCTACCCCTGCTGTACGGGATCCAATATTTGTATTTTTTCACACTTCTGTAGCAAATAAGAAATTTATCACCTCTAAATATTGTTCTGCTGGTTTATATAGAGCAATGTAAACTGTCTAAAATGTTTATTTTGGATACACATACCTACACATCCAGAAAGAGAAGAGTGGCACTCTCTCACACGCACACACACATCAAAATGTTGCAGTTGGGAATCCCAAAAATCCCAATTACTCCATTCTATCCTCCACCCTCCCCTTAAATTTTCCATTTAACTCCTATCACTTGTTAGGAAACTCAAGACATTATCACACACTGCTTTTAAACTGCAATTATAGTCTTAAAATAGTGTCTTTGGTGATACTTATCACATGATGTTACCTCTGACTTGTTGCTGTTATGTCATCCAAGTATGGTTAGGGGTCTCTTTTCATTGATGAGGGAAACCTATCAATATGGAGTTTATCACACAGGGGAAATCCCGTGTGAAAACGGGGCTTTAAATTAGAAAAAAAATCGCAAAAGCGGTCATGATTTCACACGACATCGCTGTTAAATTGATGTTAAAAGGAGGTTAATCCGAACAAAAACCACTCATTTACGCTTCTTTTTACTTTCGAAAAAACCCAAAAGTAAAAATGAGGGGTTTTCGTTCGGATTAACCTCCTTTTAACATTTCACACAGGGCAGAACGGGAGAAATCCCGTTCATTAAAAGCTTCCACTTTTGCGGCTTTTTTTCACTTTAAAGAGCAATTTTGCACGGGGCTCCCCGTGTGATAAACTCCTATCTCACAATCACACAGCAGTCCCAGTACTCGTCATGTGTGAAATATCACTGCCACGGCAGTTGCAATATTGGCCGTCATATAGTATCCCCACTCCTCTTCCCTTTTTCCAAAAAAACCTGATTCACCTTTATTTATTTATTTATTTATTTTGTATTTCTTTTCTTTTCTAACTCATTGTTGTAAAAAAAAATTAAATTTAAAAATGAAAGACATGCTGAAGAGGGCATAGGGCAGGGAAGCAGGGTTAAGGGGGAGTCGAAAAGACAGTGCAATGGCAGCAGTAACCTCAGTCGAGCAATTGTGAATATGTGCAATAATGCCTGCTCTCAAACCAGTATGTTTGAGCTTTTGTTAATTAGCATGATTGCGGCAAGAACGGGGTTCATGTGATAATGTCCTCAACCCCCATTGTGCTCTTTGAGAGTTCTCCTTCCCTTAACCAGTGCAGGCTGGTAGCTACAATGTCAGTAGGACAAGGAATATGCCCTTGGTTACAGCACAGACTTTAAAGGAGCTGTTCATGGAGCAGAACCTTTAAAGTTCAGACTAGAACCCAGAGCAGATTTACCATTGCACTGAATCAGATGTTTTATGTTTTTCCTCTAAATAAATCTTGTACATCTGGAAACCGTGAGGTTCCCCAATCCTGCTAATATTTCCCCCTTATGGATAGATAATTCCATTCACCACCTCATCCACCCTGTCATCTGAGGTGGACAATTCACATCTCTTCATGGGAAAGCCTATCTTATTCATGGTCAACAAGAGACCAATGAAGTGATTGAATGGATGGGTCCTTCTGCTTCTCCTTGCCAATGTCAAATGGCTGGAGGCTGGAATGGAAGTGACTGTTGTTGCTGTTGTTGTGTATGTCTTCAAGTCATTTCCCTAACCTATCAAAGGTTTTGTGAATCTAGCAAAGGTTTTGTCAACAAGATTTTGTTCAGAGGAGGTTTGCCTTTACCTTGCTCTGAGAGAGTGTGACTTGTCCAAGGTCACCCAGTGGGTTTCCCTGGCTGAGCAGGGATTTGAACCCTGTTCTCCAGAGTTGTAGTCCAGTGTTCAAACCACTACACCAATGTCAAATTGATTGTAGCGGTAAGCAAAAAAGATCAGCAGCAGCCACCATCTATCAGCAAATTGGGGTGCATGTTTTTAGAGCTGGTGGCTCACACACACCCAGCTTCTCATTGACAATCCTCTTTCAGTCTTGTGCATATGACTGAAAACAAGGCCAATCAAAAGTGACAAGAAGTTGTGATCTAAGGCATCTCTGGATGTTTCTGTTTGGCAGCAGACTCCGTTTATAGTCATTGGAATTCAGCAGCTACACTTTCATTTTGACCATTTTTTGCTAGCTCATATGGAACTGCCCAATTATGAAAGACAGAGATTTGGAGAGTGGGGAGCTTGGTTGATTAAGGTTTCACTTAACATGAAAAGAGGCAATATGGTGAAGAGAGCCAGTGTGATATAGTGATTAGTGTTGGGAGACCAGAGTTTGAATCACCACTTGTGAACACCTACTGAGAGTCATATTCTCTCAGCCTTTCTGCTTGTTGCTGTATGTCTTCAAGGCATTTCCAACTTATGGTAACTCTGTGGTGAACCTCTTGGCAAAGATTTATTCAGAGCAGGTTTGCCTTTGTCTTCCTCTGAGAATGTGGCTTGCTCAAAGTCATCCAATGGGTTTCCATAGCTAAGCGGCATTACAATGCTGAAATCACTACACCATGCTAACTTTCTTTTTTCTCAGTCTTAGGGGAAGGCAATGGCAAACTTGCTCTGAATATCCTGCCAAGAAAACCCTTGGATATGCCAGAGCTTACTTGAAGTGACCTAACAGCAAGACAACATAACTCTATCAAAATTCATCAATAATAGTTAACAATGATGTTGGTTAGAAGTTTTGTTCAAAGATGAATTTCAAAAGTAACATCTGAAAAAAATTCAAGATTAAAAAACCCAAATCTGAATTCTGAAATATAGATATATATAGTCAAATTTAGATTTTGACATTTGGCTTTATTTCTGCTTTAAAGATAATCGGTGCTCATGTCCATAATCTGTTACCATAGTTCTACAAGATAAATAACTCCTTTTAAAAAAAAAAGCTTCTAATGAAATTTTCTGAGCATATAAATAGCAATGCCATTTCTATATTGCAGTTTAAAAAAAAACCTTCAGGCAGATGAGGAAAAAACATATTAGGGAACATACTGTACATTTGTACCTATTCTTAGATCTGTATAACATAACTTTCTGTAGAAAACATTAAGAAGTATTTGCTTTCAAGATTATTACATTGAGCGGACTTTCACAGTAAATGGACATTTTTTTTATTTTGTGCAACTCACTTGTGATCATTTTGAATACCCACCCACCCCGGCCATCAGTGAGAGTGGGTTGTGACTTCAAGTACCTCTTAATATTTTTTTTATTTGAAGTTCTTAAAAATTATGCTTGAAGGATACAACCATCCAAAATAATGTCTTAATTTATTTTGGACATGTCTGTGTGATATGTTACACGGCTGCTACACACCCAGTTAAAAGATGTGATATGTTAACTTTCTTTTTTGTTCCCAGTTGCTACACCTTAATTATTCTTGATGCCATAATTATAAGTCAGCAAAAACACAGAGGTTATCTCAGGAGACCTATGATGAAACAATTTGCAGGCTTTCCAAGAATTAAACTTTGAAGTCAGCATATCTTTTTTTCAGTTTAGTAGAACATAAATTAGTAAACCAGGTCTGAGATGCTGGATCATGGAGACATAGCAGAAAGATTCTGCAGAATGCACCACATCTCCTGTTCCGATCCCCATAAACCCAGCTTCTGCGTGCTGCTCACCGCCCCAAAACAGTCATATAATGGCCAATGGAATGTAGGAGAAATTTGAGAACTGTCTGGCTATGTCCCTAGCCAGATGCATGATGGTGAAGGCATCATCTGGAACCTTCCAGGAGTCTTGAGGAGGTCCTAAAGGATCATGTCATGGTCATGTATCTAACTATAGGCACATAGCTAGATGTGTCCCAGAAATCCTCTGCTCTTCACTGGCCACTAAACAGCTGTGTCAGAGGCAGTCAGTATGCAAAATGTTGGGTTTACTGGACTTCTGGTCATTCCATGAGAGAGGTAGAGGATTCTGGACTCTGCAACAACCAAAAAAGTGAGTGACACAAAGGAAAATTGGACTTACATCTACATAACTCACTCACAAGATAAGGTGACTTATTCAAATTACAAATCATAGATCCTACCAATAGATAGAATGATATAGCTAAGGTAGCAGATTTTGGATGTCACAATTAGTTAGTTAGTCTGCTGTGCAAGGACATGGGAGAGGGCTTTCTGTGCCGTGCCCCCACTATTTATGGAACACCTCCTGCCCCCAGAGGCCTGATTGGCACTAATATTGCTGCTGCTTGGGTGCCAAGCCAAAAAATGATTACTCGTGAAAGCTTTTGGTGCCTTACTGGTTTTACAAAAAAAAAAATCATTTTAAACAATTTTAACCTGGCTTTTACTGATTGGTTGTTATTGTGTACCTTCCAAGTTGTTTCCAACTTACAGCAACTCGATGGTGAATCTATCATGTGGTTTTTATGGCAAGATTGGTTCAGAGGAGGTTTGCCATTGCCTTTCCCTGAGGCTGAGGTCATGTGACTTGCCCAAGGTCTATTTGTTAATATGTTTTCAGCATTTTTAAATTATTTTACTTATGCTGTTTTAAATATGGTAGATTGGTTTTATTGTGCACCACCCTGAGATCTTCAGATAAACGATGGGATATAAATATTTTAATTACATACATATCATTTAGTCATTTAGATTGGAGGGGGGATTAATTGTCAGATATGAGGGGAGGGATGCTTCTGAAATTTCTTGCTACATACACCAAAATAACTTTCCTGGCTTTAGATATAACATATCTTTACTGACTTGGAAGTGGGTCACATTTCGTTTTTCTACTTCGGGTGATAAAACATCTTGGGTCAGTCCTGATAGCATTCAAGCCTAGATGTAATTGCAAGTAACCAGTATGCTAGAAATCAATGGAAACTTGGTAAGTGAACATTTATATATGCTTCACTGATATTGTGGGCATACTTTAGACTAATGGTTGTGTTTAGGACAGATTATGCCATCGATTATCACTGATGGTTTTGCTAGAATTTTGAATTACTGAATGGCTGAAGACTTGTCTTCACTGACCCGCTTACCTGTGCTCTCTCTGCAACAATGATAGGCAGCTGCCTTCTCACACATTCCCCCTTCATTGCCAAGTGTTGATACTGAGGTCACAACAAGGTGCTCAGCCACGGTATTGATGCGCACAGCAGCAGTGCTGGGAAGCTCACAGGGACCACATGGGAAGGCAGCCATCCATTGTCATCATGGAGAGAGATGAAAACCCAGAGCAAAAATTAAGATTTTTACAACTGTGTTAGTGGGAGGAAAAGACAAATCAGATGAGGATGTCATGAAGACAGCCCGTGCCCAATTCATGTAAACCAAACTCAACAAGCCCAGGACAAATTCAGAGTAAAATTAATCCATATAGACAAGCTCTGAGATTACATCCAACATAAGCTCATGCAACAGAGGTAAAGAGCTTCTGAAAGGAAAATCACGCCTTCCAGAAATTGCTTTGTCCCAGAACAAGGGTGGGAACCTTGCCACCCTCCAGATGTTGTTGAACTGCAGCTTCCAGTATTGATCATATTGGCTGCACTGGCTAGGGCTGATGGAAGTTATAATCCAACAACACCTGGAAGGCTTCATTATTCTCATCCCTTCCCTAGAAGAAATCACCATTGGGGTATAAATATATATGTTTGCATGTAATACATAGTTGGCAATTTAACTTATCCTTTGCTGATTCAGTCTTTTATTTAAATTATGATCCCATGCTGAGCCTGTTGGATTTTTAAAAGAGTGTAAACCTGAACCAATATATGTATATAATAAATGTACGTAACTTATGTGAGCATACTTGGTGATGATGACACTTCAAAGGAACATATGAATTGGCATCGTTTAAGCATTTCACATCTAGTTTGGAAAGTAACAGCTTTTAACATCAGAGAGTCCATGGGGATATTTTTGGAACAACTCTTTGGAGCACCTGAAAGATTCTTGTGTTTCATTTTGAACTTCATCTGCAGACTAAAATAGGACACAGTTAGAGATCTGTAGTGCGCAGTAGGAAAGAACATGGTAGGGGGAATTAGAAAAGGGTTACAACAAAATAAGGCAACAGATACACCATAGATTGCTATCTTGTGCAGAGGGGGTGGGGATACATCTCCCAGTGAATTGAACCAGCTGGATGCCTGAATGCTTCATAAAATTTTATTGTGGAATACACAGATGATCAGTCCATCTGCAAAACATCAGGAGTGTTTATCCTGATCTCCCAGAGAGTTCTGGGTATGTTCCCCTTTGACACTCTTTACGTGAGCTTAGCTTAATAGGAGTTCAAAGGAGATGTTAGAATTGTTTCAAGGTGCTATGAGAAAGAGAGTGAGAAAGAAAAAAAGAAAAGAGGAGCAGACAAAGAGAAGAATGGAAAAGAAAGAGCACATTCACAGAGATGTATCCAGTGCTTGTCTTTCATTTATTTCTGCCTTACTGTAGCCTCAAAGCCAAAACTGAAAGTAAGTTCCACACAAATAAAAAATTAGCAAGTTTTCAAACTATGATCTCTTGGCTTTCTAAACTTCAAGCATTTTCAAACTACATTTGAGAGTTGTTTAAAACACTCAGGACGTTATCACACGGGGTCTAAAGCAGACAGAATCCACACTAAATCCCGTCCTATTGCGCTTTATTTTTCCGTGTGTTCACACGACATCGCACAGAACCCCGTCAGAACCCCCTCACAATGCGGCATCATCCCCGTTCTTTTGAATGCCGGTTTCTTGGGGAATTGCAATTGCGCGACCGGAATGATAGCGCAATCATTGCGCTTTCACCGTATGTCTGATCACCAGATACGTATCCTGGAGCCCAGGCCCCGCGCAGGCTTGGGAAGGGGTGTGCGTGACAGCCGGCTGTCTCACACACACACACACACACACACCCCTTCCCAAGCCAGCACAGGGTCTGTGCTCTGAGCAGAAGTCCTCAGAGAGGCGCCTCTCTGAGGACTTCTCCTCGGAGCTCAGGCCCCGCGCAGGCTTGGGAAGGGGTGTGTGTGTGTGTGTGACAGCCGGCTGTCACACACACACACCCCTTCCCAAGCCTTGCGCTCCATGGGAAAACGTCCCCAGAGAGGTCCCTCTCTGGGGACGTCTTCCCTGGAGCGGAGGACCCGCGCGGACCTTGCGCTCCATGGGAAGACGTCCCCAGAGAGGGACCTCTCTGGGGACATCTTCCCTGGAGCGGAGGACCCACGCAGGCCTTGCGCTCCATGGGAAAACATCCCCAGAGACCTCTCTGGGGACGTCTTCCCATGGAGCGCAAGGCCCACGCGGGTCCTCTGCTCCAGGGAACACATCCCCAGAGAGGGACCTCTCTGGGGACGTTTTCCCATGGAGCGCTAGGCTTGGGAAGGGGTGTGTGTGTGTGACAGCCGGCTGTCACACACACACACACCTTCCCAAGCCTGCACGGGGCCTGGGCTCCGAGGAGACGTCCTCAGAGAGGCGCCTCTCTGAGGACTTCTGCTCGGAGCGTGGACCTTGTGACGGCTTGGGAAGGGGTGTGTGTGTGTGGCAGCCGGCTGTCACAAACACACACACACACCTTCCCAAGCCGGCACAGGGTCCACGCTCCGAGGAGAAGTCCTCAGAGAGTGGACTTCTCCTCGGTGCGCGGACCCTGTGCCGGCTTGGGAAGGGGTTTGGGGGACAGCCGGCTTGGGAAGGGGTGTGTTTGACAGCCGCGGCAAGTGACAGCCGTGGCTGTCCTGTTTCTGTGCATGTGCAAGAACATCCTTGCTGGGTTCTGTATGGGATCTTCTCACTTATGTGCGAACAGCAAATACAGTTCCCAGGGGGTGCTTCATCACGCTTTCATTAATTGCGCGATGATGCTAGTTGCGTCTGATAGCCATTTCCGTATTGTGGGGTTTCTACCGGTATAGTTCTGGATTGATTCTTATATTGCTTTCTTGCCACTTTGAGCCCCGCGTGTGATAAGGTCCATACATACAAACTTTACATCAAAGTACTCATTAAACTCATTTCCCCATTTCCCCACCTGAAAATCCTTTAACAAAATCCATAGGGAAATATAAAAGAAAATTTAAAGGAAGAGGATATAAATTCATGTTTTTATAATCAGACTTCAGATAAGGATGTTTCCTATCTACAAGCCCTTTTAAAGCAAAAAGATACTTTGGTAGTTCAGACTAACCAGCCATATGTTTATATAAAATACTCTTTTGGGGGAGTGGGGGGGACTGGCCATATTGGCTAGAGGATTCGAGTAGCTGGAATCCAACAGTTTTCCCACACTCTGTAAGCAATGCAGCATCCTTTTTCCTCCAACAGTTAAAAAGAGCTTTCCATAGGCTCTCCCAACCAGACATGAAAGCAATCCACTTTCCTCACTCATGCTCCAAAATAACTGGTATTCAGTGGCACCATAGCTATGAATGGCAAACTCATGTGATGATTTATAGCAACAATGCAGCTGAAAAAATGGACTATTGAAAAATAAAAGATAGGCTTAGGAAGAATGAGATATTTAGAAAATTAAACCTAAGATTTATGAAGTAAAAACTAAGGAAGGGGAAATTCTGCAAAGAGTTCAGTCAATGACCATAGAATGCTAACTGTCTGTGACATTCCAGCAGGAGCAGGAATGGAACTGAGTCTTCTGGAAGGACTTCTAGTAGGCAGAAAAGAAAGAAAGAACACCGAATGAGAGAACAAGTAGTTCCCATGTACACTGCCCCTGAACAGGTTCCATTTTGTTCTCACAATAAATAGTCTCTGATAGCCATACCAATTGTTTGTGAATTTAAACAATTCATCTGAAAGTCAACAGCCAGTGCCACATGCTATAGCAATGAGTTAAGTTACTTAATTGATCTGTGAATAGATATGTTGGTTTTCTTCTGTCCTGAATCTACAGTAAATTAATTAAAATCAGTGAATCCAAAGAAGAAGGAAATTTTGTTTTTTATTTAGGATAGAACCTTGTGACACCCCACCAGTCACTTCTCTCCAGGTTGAAAAGAAGCCATTGGTGAGCAGCCTTTGAGTTTGGCCAGTCAACCAGTTAAAAATCCACCTAACAGTAGCATGATCTTGTGGGCTAGACAATGCTACTGGCTTATAACCCCATACACTTTATGGCCCCATAATTCAGAAACAACCTAAAGGCACACAACAACAGTAGAGATGATGATGATGATGATGATGGATATTTTCTCCTGCATGGGAGTTGGTGTCCTTTTAGTTTTTTGCTATCATGTGTTTTTGTACTGATGGCAAAAGCATACATAACTATGAGAATACCACAGGAAGCTCTGAATGATACAACTGTCATCTGATTCTCTTGAAAAAATGCAAAATAGTCCTTACCACATAGCTCTTGTTTTGCTTCCTTGCTTTGGGTTACATTGCTGTAAGGAACAGGATGGAATTGTAATAAATACCAGTACAAATATCTCCTGATCACATTTACTCCTGTCTATGACCTATTAGTAGATCATATGCCTGAATAAAAGGTTCAGAATGCTATACTATATACCCAAGACAAGGAAATGTGGAATTGGTCTTTCCAAAAAGGCTTCATTTCCTTTAGTAAATGAAACGCCTGTTATTTGAAACTGCTTACTAGAAATATTATACTACTTAGTTTTGCTGCATTTTCTAGTTATTCATTCCTATGCCTTGACTCTTATTTGTACTCTATTCTGGTAGTCTGGTCTCTGCAAACAGACCAGGCTTCCCCACCAACAAGATGCAACAGTTACACATAAGAGGGTCAGTTTATGTCAATGATGCTATGAGACTTCACTCATTAGCTAAACACTAAAAGTTACTAAACAATGGAGCTGTACATTTTGCATTCTATCTCTGCTTCCAGAAGGGAAGAAAGCTTAGAATCTGGGCCAGCTAATGATCCAAACAGGTACTAGGTAGAACACCTAGAATCAAGAGCAATCCACAATCCAATTCATTCAGAAATATAGCAAGTCAATAAGTATTTAAAATATGAAGGCGATTCAAGAGAATACACCAAAGGCCACCAGATTTTTTTTTTAAATAAAAGGGTTGGAGGAAAAGCCTAGCAGGAATGGGGAAAAGTGAAGTCCATGGACCACATGCAGCTCTTGGGACCTAGAACCCCTAGATTCTAAAAATAGTAGGCTAGTTCTAGTGCAAAGTTTTGGCGCTCCCAACCTGCCAAAACAGGGGATAATTAAAAAATGGAAAGGGAAGGGAAATCTAGCCAGAAAGGGGCACTAGTTAATAAGAGCAATCAGTTCAGAGCAGAGTTTGAAAAACTTTCATTTTGCTTGGGAAAGTTGCTCTTTTTTTTTTTTTACTGCAACTCTCATGTGTCATTGAAAGAATTTGTTCATTGTTGTTATCACTGTTGTTGTTGTGTGCCTTCAAGTTGTTTCTGACTTATGGCAATCCTAAGGCAATGCTATTGTGGGGTTTTCTTGGCAAGATTTGTTCAGAGGAGGTTTGCCATAGCTTTCCACTGAGGCTGAGAGTGTGTGACTAGCCCAAGGTCACCCAGTGGGTTTTGTGGTTGAGCTGGGAATCGAACCCTGATCTCCAGACTCGTAGTCCAACACTCAAACCACTACACCATGCTGGCTCTCCATTGAAAGAATAAGTAAGAATAAATGTAGTTTTCTTTGTTTTGTTTTTTGTTTTTCCTTTTCAAAGCAGAGTTTCAAAGTTTGTGGAAAACTTTCTTTGGTTCAACCAGGCGTTTTTGTGTGTTCTTAAAAACAGTTCTAGCAAAGCTATTAAAACCAAATGGGGAAAAGGTTTGTAAAGCCTGGGCAATTTAATTTCCAACCTGAGAAATATTTTCTCATGTTAGACTTGGTGTTTGTTTTTTTTTTTATGACATGCTTTGAGCAAAAGTAGTTGATGTTAAATGTATCATCCTTAATGATATCACTTGGGCCTAACTCCATAAAATCACTGGAGTCTTCTCCCTGTGACATCTCCAGTGACTGTGTCTCTCCAGGTCTCAGGTTTGGGCCCTGCAATCTCATGGCCTGGGATGCTCCTGACCTTGTAACCTATTTACTACTCTCAAATCATTTAAAATGAACAAAAAGGGAAACTGATAATTAAATTAACAAAGCATACAAGAAATTAACATGTTGTCTGACAGGCTAACAATTAAGCCATTTGCAAAATACTGATCTAAAACATTGAAGGGCCTGTTTAAGAAATTGCTTTTTTTTCCTAAAGGTATCACCTTTGTCAATTGTTACATTCAAATGGTCAGATGCATTTCACATTAGTTTAACTCCCCAAACAAGGTTACTGGAGGGGCCTCCCATGATGTATAAGGATAGAGTTTACAGTGTGAAAATGGTAATTCGACATACTGTTTCTTATTCACAAGTAACAATGAAATGGATATTAAGATACTTTTCTCTTTTGCATTATTAGAAAACCAGCAACCCCACAAGGCATCTAAACAATCTAAGGGTTGGAGAAAGATAAACTTTAGAAGAAGACTATTAATATTTGCAGATGAATATAACTCTCATTGAATAAAATCACTAATAAGGAGTACAAGAAGAGGGTTGGCAAACTGGGTAGGAAGGAAAAGAAAATTGTGAGCCTTGGAGGAAAGTTTGTTGTTGTTGTTGTTGTGTACCTTCAAGTCAACTCTCATTTATGACGGCCCTATCACAGGGTTTTCTTGGCAAGATTTATTCAGCAGAGCCTTGCCATTGCCTTCTTCTTGGACTGAGAGAGTGTGACTTGATCTAGGTCACCAAATAGGTTCCTATGGCTGAGCAGGGATTTGAACTCTGCTCTCTCACAGTCCTAGTCCAGTTACTGCCACTTAATAGAGAAAAGTATATCTGCCCAGTTTTAACGCTGAGTAGAAGTGCTCCACATTGGGTAACATTTTGTCCTTATAATAATATCCAGAACCATCAAGCAAAGTTTTTCCCTACACATTATTATTGGTGTTGCTTATTACACCAACACGTGTAAGTATGTGTATGCACACTCCTTCAAGTCACCTGTCGACATATGGAGACCCCATGAATTTCATAAGGTTTTCTTAGGCAAGGAATACTCAGAAGTGATTTTGCCAGTTCGTTCCTCTGGAGTAATCCGCACTGGCCAAATAAAGCAGCTTCTAACTTTGAAGCCTAATTGTTTAGACAATGTGAGGCAAAACCAGGTGGAAAGCAAAATGAAGCCACACTCTGAGGCTAAAAACCAGAGCAAAAAGAAGCATGATACTCCAACTCAAGGTGGAAAATGTGCATCATCATACCAGCATATAAACAGCCTGGAGCACTACAGGACTGTGGCCAAGAAAACCACTATCACCAGTAATGCAATGGATTTAATTCCAACAGTACAACAAGGGAGCATGGGGTGAAGGGAGCATGTATAGGGGCCTCCATGGTTTTTCCTGCCCATCTGCTCCGGCCCTCTGAAATATAGCCTACAGCAAATACCCATTACTTTTTCAGAATTACGGCTTCTTGTATTATTGCTCCTTTGTTATCTTGTTTTCCCCCACCCCTATAAAGTAAGTTTATTCCACATAAGCACTCATTTCCATTTGTCAAATAAAAATGAAAAGAAGAATTCAGCTATTTACTTATGGCTGCACCTAATGCAGGAGTGGGCAAAGCCTCGGCCTGGAACTGCATGTACCACTCCACGCCCCCATTGTTTCTGTGGACTTTGAAGCCTCCGGATCCCCAGATCACTCTTTTTTTCTGACAAAAAAAATTTGTACATTTCCTTTCTTGGAAGCCTTCTAGAGAGACAGTTCGCCTTTTAAATATGTTACATGGCCCACCTCCACTATTTGACTTTTCTAAAGAAACTGATTTTTTTTTTTTCAAAACCAGGAGTATTGGGTGGTGGCAATCTATGAGGATCCTAGAGGGCCCAGGGTGGCAGATCTAACATAATTGTCAGCCACAAAATAATGTAATAACAGAGTTGCCAGAGTGAAAACTGGAGGAGGTTCCTGTACCTTTAAATAGTTATGAAGAATAAGAAATTTCCGCAGGTATTGTTCGTTATGCAACCAGGTAACAAGCAACACCTGCTGAAATTCCCTGTTCTATACAACCATTAAAGGTACAGGAGCGCTTTCCAGTTTTCACTCTGGCAAACCTAAATAACAAAAAAGAAGAATGATATTCCACATATGAAACTTTTCCCCTTTGCAGATGGCGCTTTGCGCTGTCTTGGAGGCAAGGAGGGGGCATCCCATCCCCTTCCTGAGAACGTAATCAGAGCGCCCGCCCTTCCATACGATAGGTGCTCCAATTATGTCCTTCTGGCTCAGCATCCAGACACGCTGAGCCAGAACAGGCACAGAAGAGCCGCACAGCGGCTCTTCGGGCACCCCTTTCACGGCTTGTGGAAGGAGCTCTATTTTAGCGCTCCTTTCCCAGGCAGCGAAAGGGAGGATCAGGGCCGAGGCATGGGGCAGCCTCGGCCCCGATCCTCCATTTCCCAGGGTGGCCCATGGCCACCCGTCTGCATCCCCCCCAAGAGTAAGATTTGCACCTTTTGTATGTTTGCCTGGAACCTTTTTGTTGGTTGGTTGTCTGTCTGGACTACACATTGATAGAAAAATAAGACAATAGTTATCAAGCTTCTGGCATGAAAACAGTATAGAAGTACAGTCAAAAGGATAGCAGGTTTTTAAACATTACTCATTCCAGTTGCCAACTGCAACACTATTTCCAAAGAAACCCCTCCAGAGCATTAAACTGGGCTTTAAAATCTGTCTTCCATCTGCAGCTGTGAAAAAGGGGCAGCCGATCAGCATTGTTTGTAAAATGGCTCCATATGGAAACATGATAGTACATGAACTTAATCAGATAATTTATGAACTCCTAGAAAAGTAAGTTTCAATCCAGCAAAAGGAAAATGCATTGCAATTTGCAACACATATTTAGATATATTAAATCATCTGACAGCCAATTTGGAAGGGGCTCTACTTCAAGAGTAGATTACACATTGTGCATGAAGAAAGCCACAGGTTCTGCCTCTGACACCTCCTGATATAGCTGTCGAAAAGTTATGGAAAGTTGCTGCTATTGACCATAACAGGCTAGAAGGACAACAGGATAACTCAATATGACCAGGACTGGGAAGATTACATTTTAAAAGCAATTTTTTCCTTAAATTCATCACTTAACTCCCCATAAGGCACCTTCTGGTGTTGCTATTTACATCAGAGAGGAAGCATATTTGGCCCTTCAGATGTTTTGGCCTACAAGTCCCATGATCAGCCCCACCCAGCAAGGCCAATGGTAAGGGACTGTGTGAATTATAGTCCAAAGCATCTGGAGACCAAAAGGATTCCTGCTTATGATCTGCTTAATCTACTGCTTCTTGTTAACATGGATTGACAAATTTCTTTGGATTACCTGGATTATTTCTTTTATGAGAGTGATATCATTATAAAAATAAAACATAGCACTTCCTTTGTCCAGTGATCTTCACTTTTGAGACTAGAAATTTGAACTCTAAGATTTCAAGCCTTTGGACTGGATGACCTTTGTGGTCTCTTCCAACTCTACGATTCTAAGACTATGAATGTTCTGCCTGATGACTGCACGATTGTTAGATGCTGCTGCCACTACTCCAGCAGTTCCCTCCACAAACCACACCTCCTGCAATGAAACCCACTTTCCCCCAGGATCTACAAATGTGTTTTGGTGTTGCCATCCTTTCTCTGCAGAGGTGATGTAGACAGCCAGTGGGCACACTAGTAGCAATAACACTATTTTAGCTGTCAAGCCCCACTGCTGATGCCTGCCATATCCATAATGTCACGGGTGCTGATGTACCATGCCACCAAAGCCAACGTCACCTGGGTTCCAGCTTGTAGGAAAGGAAAACTGACAGCAATCCAACCTTGAGAAAACTGTTGGCCTTGGCTACTAGCTTCTGGATGCTGTCTGGCATTTTGAGCCAACATTGGGGTTAACGATAGGCCCTCTGTCAACTCCCCAACAATGTCAGCCTCTGACTGGCTGGTGGATTTTGTTCATGCTTAGATTGTAACTGGTTAATAAAATGTGACATTAGAAGGGATGTTGCTGCAGAGGAAACAGTTCTTTATAGTCATCCAGCACAGTCCTTTCTGCAGTGCATTTGTTTTCTGACTATGCTTTGATAGAGGAGTAGGGTGGCTAGGTAACTAAACAGCATTGGGGATTGCCATGCTACCTACCTCCTCTCTGCTGTCTCTCAAAACTGAGGATATTCCTAGCTGCAGTGCTAAGCAGTAATCAGGAGAAGGCAGACAGCTCCACTGAGGAGAAATTAATAAGCACTGGGAAGAGAGTAGTAGAGCCAGCTTAGTGTAGTGGTTTGAGCATTGACCTATGACTATGGAGACCAGAGTTCAACTCCCCACTCAGCCACAGAAACCCACTGGGTGGCCTTGGGTGAATCACACACTCTAACCCTAAAATTCCCATGATAGGTTTGCCTTTGGCTCACCCAAGATGACCAGATGTCCTAATTTACTCAGACATGTCCTACATTTCAGCCTTCTGTCCAGGAGGAATTCCAAAATGTCCTCCATTTTAAGCATGACTAAGAAGCATGAATTTACATTTATAATATGTTTTTAGCTTTTATTTGGTCATGCCCTACATTTTTCTTGAATTTCCTGCATTTTACAGTGCCTTGTCCTCCTTTGTGGTTATGACATCTGGTCACCCTGTGGTAACCACAAGTTGGAAATGACTTGAAGGCACTCAACAACAGCAAAGGGAGACAATACACACTCAAACAGGCAAGGGAGTGGAGGATCCCAACTATAAAAAGCAATAAATGGGGTGTTAGGAAGCAGAAAGCTTGTGGAAGGGGCGCTGGACTCATTGTTGGGGAAGGATAGTCCTGGAAGTCCCGTGGAGGGGAAGTCCCACCATCCTCTCAGGAGGTATGGTATTGCCCATGGAAAAGGAAAGAAAGAAAAGTCCAGGAGAGATGATGCAACCAGCTTACCCTGTAGTTACCCATGAGTTCACAAACAACCTAAAGCTTGCTGGTCTATCTGACTGCTTTGGGAGTCCAATTCTGATGTCCTATGGTGCCCCTAAGCTTGGGTAGTAGTGCTGGAGAGGTTTGTGTTTATTGTTAAGCACCAGATAATGGGTAATTTTTGAAATGCTACAAATATTTGTACCAATATTGGCAGAAAGCAGGGATAGAAGAATCTATTTATTTCCATTTTTCTTTTTCTCATTTTTTGAGTGTTAATTTCTCTTCATTTCTGAACTATTTTTTCCAGTTTTTCCACTTTTAAATTCAGGCTATTGAAACTCTGATTTTTTTTTAATGTTCATGCAAATATCTATATAAAGGTCAAGATTTCCCCTTTGATGTGGTTGCCTAGTCATGTCTGACTGTAGGGGCGGTGCTCATCTCCATTACTAAACCAAGGGAGCCAGCTTTGTCCAAGACAGCTCTATGGCCATGTGGCCAGAATAACTGCATGGAATGCTGTTAACTTCCCACCAAAGTGGAACCTATTTATCTGTTTGCATTTTTACATGTTTTCGAATGGCTAGATTGGCAGAAGCTAGGACTAGTGATGGGAGCTCACTCTGTCACATAGTGCTTGGGTCTCAAACTTCTGACCTGGTGACCTTGCAGTTGTCAAAGTCAATGTCTTAACCACTAAACCACCATGTCTCACTAATATGTACCATATATACTCAACTATAAATCAAGAAATCTATGCCCCAAAATTGACTCAAAAATCCTGGGTCGACTTATATACGGGCCAATACACCAGTAGTGCTTAGAAAGGTTCTAAAATAAGCAAGCCTGATGCCCCAATCTCCATTTAAATCCACTTGCTTCTCTCTCTAGTCCATTTTGCAAGATATTGATTCCTATGGGGAGGAAACTCTATATTTAAATCCACTTGCTTCTCTTCTCAGTCTGATTTTAAAATCTCTCCTCCAACACCTAGGAATTGGTTGAGAGAGGTCCAGAGAAGGAGAAGGAGGGACAGAAGTGGTATTCCCTGCTTTCCATCCTTCCTTATAGCCCTCTAAGCTTTGCCCTCGACTTATATACGGGTCATATCAAAATCCAGGATTTTGACCCTGATCTCTCCAGAATCCTAGTCCAATATTCAAACCCAGGATACCCACTATTTCAACATTATTTTCATGACTATGTTCCATTATGTGTGTGATCTATCCTAAGGTATTTGTTTTTGTATACATTTTTGAGCAGAGGACTCAGTTTGGAGGAGTATGGATTTTGAGGGCTAAGTATATTTCATTTTTGTATATTGATTGAAATGCATGAAATTAGGTAAAAATGGGTTACAAAGCAAACAGAATTAATTTCTTCACCCATCCCTAGTGAAGGGCATGTTGTGGCGCTCACCTATTCTGTTTCAAAGTTCCAGCAGTGTTTGCTCCTCCATACACATTATGGCTCATCAAACTCTCACTGCTCTGTGAAAGATTTGTCTTGACTGGGCTGTTGCTTGATGTCCCAGCGATAAGCCCTAATCTGGTGTTGTTTGTACTTCTCAGTCACCTGTATTTGCTTAAGAGGCCCAACAAGGAAAACACTCCTGATGCCTTGTTTATGCAGCGGCTTTCACTGGAGCTTATTAAACTCATAGTTACTTCATATAAGCTGTCGATCGGGCTTTCTCCCAGAGCAAGTGTTGACAGTAAGTAACAGACACTTTGCCCCCAAGGTACCATGTTTATATACTGGTGCAAAAGCCTGGTGGATTTGAGCCCTGTAAAACTATCACAGATAACAGAGCTGTTATCAGATAAGTGACTATAATAAATGACTACAATTAGTGCTCTGCTGATGAGACTACTTGGTGGTCTTTCCACTCCATTTTGGACATATCCCAGGCCTAAAAGATAAAGAAACAAAAAAGGGGGGAGGGGATTAGAAGGGAGGGTAAGACAAAACTATCTGATTTTTAAAAAAGAGAATATTTTACAGTTACGAGTAGAAAATTGCAGTGAGAAGTAAAGTGCTTCAGTTCATGACTTCAGCTGCTCCAACCTCATCACCGGTTTTTCGCTCCCCATCAGAGTCAGTCAGTGTTCTGTGGCCATTGAGCAAGCTCTGTCTTCTTTTGGCTGTTTTGGAAATTCCTCCTGTCTCATGATTTCTTGTTCTGGAAAGATTTGTTGTACATTTTTTTTTACAAACCAGGTAAAGGGTTTAAATCTATTGATGCCCGCTTATTATCAGTGAGTGGCATCACTGGTGTCATTTTGATTACACAAGCAAGGGCACATAAAGTCTGACATTTGAAAATAGAAGAAATCATGCAGATGTCTATAAGCTGACCAAAAATCAGACTTTCGTTTTAAGGAAAGTAAGAGGTTATTCACACTGTGAAAACAATCCAGAATGAATTTGGGTTAAATCTCCATTGTTCACAGACATCCAAATGCACCCAATTAAGTTTATTTTGGGGGGGCTGCCAAAAAACACACTTAATAATTGATATTGGGTTTTTCCCCAAGTTTTTTAAAAAAGATCTGCATCATTAGTAGTGTGAATAACCAATGTGAATAGTCCTGAATAGCCCTGGGATAAAATGCTGCATATCAAAAAAGGGGTTCTGAATACATTTGCATTGTCAGCTCCATCTTTATTCAAATGCTTACATGTGTGAACAACTTAACTTACAGAGATGCATATTGATGGATCAATGTGGTTCCATAGTGTGAATAACAAACCTGAAATGTGTGAGTGAGATGATTTGCATGATTGAGCTAAAAAAAAAAAAACTGACGTGTGAATGACCCCTACGACAAAGGAACTGGCAAAACCAGCTCTGACTATTTCTTGTACAAGAAAACCCTATGAAATTCATGGAGTTGCCACAAGTTGAGAGGTGATTTGAAGGTATATATACACACAATAGGTTATCCAAGTGCCAAAATATCCTGAATACACCAGATCCAATCTGATCTTGGAAGATCCTGGAAACACATTCAGGCCTGGTTAGTACTTGAATGGGGGGACCACCAAAGAATGACAGTCATTTGATGCCGCTAGGGTTAAACAAATGAGAGTCAAAAATCTTTGACACTCTACTGCATATCACCCAGAAATGTATTAGCAGAATAATCTTGACTGTTAAATATACAACGACCAAGTAAAAGTTGTGAATGTTTTCAAGTGAACATATTTTATCATAGTCACATTGCTTCATAGGTTTTCTAGTCTTTAGAGAGAGAGAGATCCCACCTTTCTGTCTATAAAAAGTCTGCTTCAATGTGGCTAGCAAATTCTAGTTAAATATCGGACTTGTGCTAGTTCAAAAAAAAATCAGTCTCATGAGTGTGTGTTTACATGTGTTGCTCAATAGGCCAATACACATGGTTTGATCTACCTAGGCAGTTCTTATGTCCCTTTTTAACATGCTTTTTATGTTCCTATTTGAAACAGAGCTGAAAAATATCTTGACTTTAGGACTTTCTAGACTTGCCCTCAGAGTAAGGTCAGCTCTCATTTGGGACATCTGAAAAACAGCCAAGCATCAAGTATTGTGACTGCTGCTTCTAGCTGGAGTTGAACCTCAAGCTGCTTTGGAGAGATGCCCAGAAGTAAAAATAATTTACCTTGAATGGCCCATAAAGAGGACTAAGCACACCTCAGTTTAGTGCTGCACCCGGCAAGAACATAGATTCATTTCTTTTTGTTAAGAGTTCTTGTTTGTAAAGCTCTTTCCATTAAACTGTCTTGCAGTGTAATTGTAATCACTGTTTTAAATGCCTCCCTATTTACACCCAGCAGGGGCTCATTATGGCTTGAATGTGGGAATAATGGCCTATAATTTAAGCACTTTGTTGAAAAGCTATTTAAAAAACATTTACATCCTTGCACAGTTTAGTCATTTATACAATGGCATATATTTCCACTAGGTTTCAGACATACACGCATACATTTGCAATTTAAGAATGCACTGAAAGGGGAGTTCTGAGGACTTCTAAGAAACTTTTAAGACAGACATCATACCAAACCTGAGAATGACAGGCAGTAAAAAAAAATGCAGGCTATAATTTTATGTACCTCATTCTTCTTGTACAATATACATAAACTTTGTTGATATATCAAGCTGGCATTATATAGCACTGCAGATGTCTCCAGATCCCTCCTTCCTGCCTCACTAAAAATGGTAATGTTTTGCTAGCAGGAAATCATCTCTTGTAAAAAATATGTTACCTACAGGGGCTTACATTTTGACTTGATTTAATATTTCCTAATAATACTTCCAGGGGAAATTGCCCCGAATGGGAGGGCAGATCCCACAGGAGTTTGATGCTTTGTGCGGAAGTAGGATTTATGGGTGTTCTTTGCATTCCAAGCACCAGAATTACTCATAAACTCCAAAACGTTACACATAGGCATCAGTTTGTTTACCTTTTCATGAGCTTAAAGGTGATTCGTTTGACCTTTGAAAAATATGATAAGGCCTCTTGCTGAAACCACTGCACTTTCCAGATTAATGGAAGGCTGTCAAACAGTGTAATCCTTACATCTGAGCTGTTTTTAAGTGTTGCATGTCAGACTTTCTATTTACAGCCTTAACAGGCTAAAGACTTCCACATGGTCTATTATTTGTCCATTAGTTAGCACATCCCCTGGGAATGGAGATCTCACCTTATTTTATTGATTAGTTTAAAAATGTAATTTAATGAACAATCTGTCAGGGGGAGACCATTAAATTGTGTACAACAGATCAAAAACAATAAAAACAGCAGCATTAACATTAATCCAACAATAAAACCATGGGATGTCAGATGATCAGAAATCTCTATAGTCTATGACAGTGTTTTCTCCTGATGTTTTGGACATCAAATCTCAGAATCCCTTACCATTGCTTATGCTGACTGGGGCTTCTGGGATTTGAAATCCAAAATATTTGGAAGACCAAAGATTGTGAAACATTGGTTCATGACACCATGTCAGACATGTCAGTCATCACTCAGTGTGCTGGAACTATGAACATCCACATGTGAGTCTTCTGAAAAATACCTGTGAAAAGAATCCTGATCTTCAGTGAGGTTCTGTCCTCCCTTTCGGAGCTCCCATAGTACAGGGCATTTGGCTGTAATTCTTAAAGCTGTTTTTCCAAAATAATCCCATTGACATTTAGATTAGGAACTTGCAAGTGCTAGGAATCCCTCCACTGGTGCAGAACTGAACCATTTCACACTACTGTGCTCATAACTGCTGTAGAAAATCTATAACCTGTGGTTAACCCTCTGGTGATAAAGATTCATCCATACTTTCAGTAAATATGAATTTGTGATGCTTATTTTCAGGGAAGTATAACAGCCCATTTGTGCTATGATATTCACACATGCACATGTGTTGTGATATGTTTCCACACAGGCCTGTTTCTCCATTTATTTGCTTTTTATCCCTGAAGTTTATCTGAAGTGGTTTCATTGCAATTGTACTACAGTCCCATAATTTGTACAGTAATATAATGACATTGGGAGAGCCAGTGTGGTGTAGTGGTTTGAGTGTTGGACTAGACCAAGGTTTAAATCCTGTCTCAACTATGAAACCCACTGGGTGAAATTGGTCTAGTCACATGCTCTCAGCTGTCAGGGATGATGGGAGTTGTAGCTCTTCACCCTCTGGCTCTAACTCACCACCTTGTTATGCAGCAGAGCTGACCAGCTTTGATCAGTGGTTGATGCTTCTTTCCCAAGCAGCAGAGTTTCAGAGAATAGGCTGAAGACCCTGACAAACTCTCCAAGCCTTCTCACTCTTCTTCCTGAGATGTCTCTAAACTTCTCCAGGATTCTTCTGGCTCTTGTATCTTCCCTCAAGACACCAGACAACTCAGTAGTCTTATATAAAAGATCTACTTTATTCTACTATATACATAAATACTATATGCCCTACAAATCACAATCTCTACACTTCACAATATCTCCAAAACACTACACCAAACTACTCCACAGTGTACATTAGCAAACATTGCAATTTATAGCCATTGTTAGACACCACCCACCAGTCAGTTTCCACCCAGTGGGTGTGTACATACATCTTGATTGGTCCACATAGATCATCCCATACCTAAGACCAACCCAAGTGTTTCATCACTTTACCTTGACCACTTAATGAGTCTCAGGTGTTTGCAATCTATCACAGGTGTTCTCAATATACCTTCTATAACTTTGTCCTTGGCTCTCAAGGCTTCTTAATTATATTATCTTTTTCACCTGTGTATCTTCCTGATTGCTCCTGCTTAGTCACTTTGACATTCACATACATATTTTTATTTCTATTACTGTATATCCCATGTTGCTTTTTCCTTAACATCAGCTGCAATCAGAAATGTTGGAATTTGTTTCTTGAGATTTGTTAGAAAGCTCAGGAAAATAGGAGAGATTGATTTAATCTCACCAGCAAAGTAGTTGCAGCGGCCCTGATCCAGCACTCTCAGGGGCGGCACGGAGCCACTCCTTAGAGCAGGGGTAGGCAACCTTTCCCCTTTAAGGGCCGAGGGACTTCAGCTCCCAGAATCCCAGGAGCTATTGGCCAACATGGCTGAGGCTTCTGGGAGCTGAAGTCCCTCAGCCCTTAAAATGGGAAAAGTTGTTAAAATCATGTTGTAGGAGTGTTGGAAACAGTCCTTTAAAACCAAACATCTAAACCTGGAACTTTCAGCAAAGCTTTTTTATTATAAAAGAACAAAAGCAATAATACTGGGGGACTGGAATGCAGTTATAGATCCAACACTGGACAGAACTTCCCAAAAAAAAATAAAAAAGAATCAAGGGAAATTACCTACGGCTTTTTTTCAATTGAAAGAACAATTAATATTGAAAGATATATGGGTCCATTTATATGATCAAACGCCAGGATTTACCTTTTTTTCTACACAATACAACTCTGCATCATGTATTGACATGTTTCTGACCTCAAGTAAAATAGCAACGAGAATTAAAAAAAATGGAGATTGAACCAAGAACCGAATCGGATCATAATCTAATATGGATTGAATTAGAAACAACCAGGAAACAATTTTATTGGAAACTAAATGACTACATATTATTGGAAGAAACATATCTTAAACAGCTGAAAAAACAAATAGAACTGGACTTTGCTGAAAATTTAACTGAAGATGTCAAAATTCAAACGGCCTGGGACGCAAGCAAAGCTGTGATAAGGGGTCTTTTAATTCAGAGAGGAGCAGAGTTCAAGAGAAAGAGCCGGGAAAATATACAAAAAATTGAATGTGAAATAAGAGCTAAAGAAAAAGAACTGGAAGTTAATCCAACATCCAAAACAATCCAAATGCAAATAAAACTGTTACAGAAAAACTTACAAGAACGTTTAACTCTCCAACTAAATAACAAACTACAGAGGATGAGACAGAAACATTTTGAAACGGCTAATAAATGTGGTAAGTGGTTGGCAAAACGGTTAAGGAAAAGTAAAGAACGAAACATAATAAATAAGATTCAAGTGAATAATGAACAAATCACATCGCAAAAAGGAATAAAGTGTAAATTTGAGGAGTTTTTTTCCCAATTATATGAACAAACTCCTAGATTGCAAAATGAAGAACTTCTCCTGCAAGACTTCCTTTGTAACGAAATCAGTTTTACAATTCCAGAAAATGGACAAGAGACATTAAACAAAGAGATCACAGAAGAGGAAATAATTAAAACCATCCGTAATTTAAAACTGGATAAAGCTCCTGGCCCAGATGGCTTTACTCCTCACTTTTATAAAGCAGTTATAGATGTCATTAAAAAACCATTAAAAGAGGTGATGAATGCCATCTTAAAGGATGGAATACCAGAATCCTGGAAGTATGCTAATATCACTCTGATTCACAAAGAGGGGAAGGAGAAAAATAAAATGGACAACTATCGCCCAATCTCATTACTTAATATAGATTACAAGATTTTCACATCCATATTAGCCAACAGATTAAAAAACGTATTGAAGGATATAATTAATGAAGAACAAACTGGATTTCTTCCATCGAGACAACTAAAAGATAATACAAGAATCATAATAGATTTAATTGAATACTATGAAAAAAACAATGAAAAAAAACTAGCACTATTCTTATTGGACGCAGAGAAGGCGTTCGATAACTTAAAATGGGACTGTATGCTAGCAGTATTAGACAAAATCAAAGTTGGACAGAATTTTCTAAAATGGATTAAAAGTATTTATAAAGAACAACATGCATATATCATAGTTAATGGAGAAAGAACAGCTCCAATCTCTATCCAAAAGGGCACAAGACAAGGTTGCCCTCTTTCTCCATTGCTCTTCATTACAGTACTCGAAATGCTAACTAATAAAATAAGATTGGACCCAGATATAACAGGCACAAAGATTAAAGGTAAAGAATACTCTCTTAGAGCATACGCTGATGATCTGGCAATAATATTAGAAGACCCTCTACTATGTATTGATAAGTTAATGGAGATATTGAATAACTTCGGAATAGTAGCCGGATTTAAAGTTAATAAAAATAAATCAGTATTCATAACTAGAAATATGTCTATTATGGAAAAAAATCAACTAGAGACAAAATCTAACTGTAAAATAGTTAAAAAAGCTAAGTATCTGGGCATATGGATTACTAATAAAAATACGGATTTGTATGACAATAATTATAGTAATACATGGAAGGACATTAAAAAGGATCTGGAAAAGTGGGCAAAACTAAAACTCTCCTTCCTAGGTAAAATAGCCGCTATTAAAATGTCGATATTGCCAAAATTTAATTTCTTGTTCTCAACTTTACCGATCATAACAAACAATAAACCATTTAACACTTGGAACAAAGAACTGAAAAAATTTCTATGGGGGGGAAAGAAACCCAGAGTGAAATGGAAAACATTAACAGACACAAACCTTAACGGAGGTTGTAATATGCCGGATTTATCTCTCTACTACCAGGCCAACATATTAGTATATTTAGCAGATTGGGTTAGCTTATTAAATCAAAAATTATTGAATCTTGAAGGGTTCAACTTGGAATTTGGATGGCACGCCTACCTTTGGTATGGAAAAGATCAAACTCATAAGAATTTCGAACATCATTTTATTCGAAAATCCATTATTAAAATCTGGAAAAAAATAAAAATAGCTTTTTATAGCAAGATACCAGGATGGCTATCCCCTCAAGAGGCTTTATTAAAAAGAACAAAAATGGGAGAGAGATGGATTCGCTATAGAGACATACTCAGAAAGGACAAATATCAACAATATGAACTTAAAAATGCTGAAGAGGTACCAGCGTTTAAATCTAATAAACAATGGTTGATATATTACCAACTCTCTGAAAGATTTAAAAAAGATAAAAAAGAATTTGGATTTGAATTACAAAAAAATGACCTTGATAAAATTCTGGAAGAAAAGACTCCGAAACAAATAGCTAAAATCTACAAAATATTATTAAACAGAAATCAGGAACAGGAAGTTATTAAAGGATCTATGATCCAGTGGGCTAGAGATATCGGCAAACCAATTGATTTGGAAAGTTGGCAGGATTCTAGGAAAAGAACTTTTAGTTTTACTAAATGTCAGAGTGTAAAAGAAAACTATTTGAAAATGGCTTTTAGGTGGCATTTAACACCAGCCAGGTTAGCCAAAATTTATAAAAAAAAGGATGGGAAATGCTGGAAATGTAAAAAAACAATGGGGAACTGGTACCACGTTTGGTGGCAGTGCCCCATAACCAAAAAATACTGGGAAAGTGTGCATGAAGAAATTCAAAAAATCTTTAATATAAAATTTGATATGCTGCCAGAAATCTATCTTCTAAATATGACGAATAAAATTACAGATATGAAAGCAAAAAAACATTGGAGAAGTATATTATATCTCATTACATCTGCAAGAACATCATTTACCCAGGACTGGAAAAAAGAGGAAGCCCCAATAATTGATGAATGGATTATAAAATCTATGGATAATATTGAACTAGACAAATTAACTAATATTATAGAAAAGAGGAATATTGAAGAAACAAACTCAGACTGGGAAAAATTGAAAAGCTATTGCTGTAAGCGTTGGTTAAGACAACAATAATGTAATTTTTTCTTTTTTCATTAGGAGATAGCTAGTCTAAAGTTATTAAATTCCATTTCGGTGTTTATGTTTAGGGGACTTAATTTATAGTGTATTATGCTGTACAGAACTATGTATTAATATTAGAAGTGCAATGATGCTATGTTTTGTTTTATTTTGTTTTTGCTACATGACATTGTAAGGGAGGGGAAGGACAAGTCAATGTTTGGTAATAATATTTGTATTTTCTTTTTAAAATTAATAAAAATTAATTAAAAAAAAAAAAGAACAAAAGCAAAAAAAAACAAATAATAATAATAACATTTTCACTTTAGCCAAAACTGGCTAAGCAGGAATAAAATCTATTTGTTATATGTTTCAAGATTTGTTAGTAGCATCACCAAAAGAATGGTTTTATTAGTTTATTATAGTTCAAAAGTCAAAAGGCAAGTGAGTAACTTTCTGATTTTCAGCTCTCAGTCCCACAAGACTCCACCTTTCTGGGTGTAACCTTTACAAGCTGATTGGTGATATTACGTGACATGTACTAGTCCAACCCTTAATTACAATAACAAATCATGTGACTACATTTACCATAACAAAAATGTGTTTACATAAACCATAATATAAACAAACCTTCTTTCCCATAGAATGGAGTCCTGTTAGCCTCCTGTTTTGGCTAAATCACACCTGGGACTGATAAACTGTGAATCTAGCTCTCAGAAAAAACAACTTTTCACAGCATGGAAAAACACAGACACACATCTTTTACATTTCAACATTTTAACATTGACTCTATATCCCATTTAAACCTAACAAAGGTTGCCTACCCCTGCCTTAGAGGCTGTCTGTACAGCCCCTTAGTTACAAAATCATGTGCATATTCATACAAAGGTAAAGCTTCATGTTGCAAAGAAAATGAGGTAGGAAAAAAGTTTCACATGCTTGCAAAGAAAGTTTTTTATCACCATACTAGGAAGTCATGCTGCTCCAGTCAAAGGACAAAGAAGATAATGTAATGGCAATCTCTCCAGGGACAAAGAAAAGTGTGCTCTTAGAGAAGAAGGAAATGAAGGGTCATAAAACAATAAACTATCATAGACATGCATCTATGCTCCTAGAAAGATTCAGTATGCTTGAGTTGCAGAATCCCCAACACCCCTTCTCAACTTGAGTATGCACCCAACCAGCCCCATCTTGACTCATAGATTTTCAAAGGCATATCTGGCCAGCAGTTTTATCAAGATGTCAGCTGTCATTTCAGCAGTTGGACAGTAGCTCATCTTGATCAGGCCTTTCTTCATTAAGTTGTGCACATGGTGAACCGTTATATCAATGTGTTCGCTTCATCCAGTAATATTCTCTGTTTGAGAAAGTCTAATGCAGCTTTGGTTATCTTCAAAGATTTGAATTGGCTTCTTTTCATTTATTCCAAAGTCAAGGAACAGTTGATCAAGCCACTGGAGGTCTCTACAGGCTTCTGACACTGCTATGTATTCTGATTCTGTGGAGGATAAAGCCAATATCTCTAGTTTGTGACTGGCCCAAGAAATAGGCCCATTGCCATATCAAAATAGATAACCACTGGTAGAGCAGCTGCTTTCGATATCACCACCCCAGTCTGCATCGCTGTAACACACAAGAGTTGGGTTATTGCTGGCTGGCAACTTCAATTGAAAATCCATAGTTCCTTTTAAGTATCTTGCTATTCTACTGCAGACCAATCTTTTTGGGTAGGCGCACTAACCTTTCTACATAGCATTCCTACAGCAGCAGCAATATCCGGCCTGGTGTTCATAGTTAAGTACAGATGTTTTCCTACTGTTGTTATACCATTATCTGGTAGAAGTTCTCCTTGTTCAATGTTTTTATGAAAATCTGTCATCACGGGTTTTGCTACAGGATGTGCATCCTGAGGTCCCAGTATTTCCAAGAGATAAACAATCTTCTGTTTTGGCCACAGCAGAAAAGATCCATCTAGTTCTCTTTGAACTTGAATGCCCAAGCAGTGCACATAGCATTTCCCAGTTCTTTTAGTTCAACTTCTTTATTCAGATGATTCACAATCACAGTGTAATCTGTATCTCTTTGAGTAGCTATGATCAGGTCATCAACATATGTCAAAATGTATGTTAAATATCCATCTTTGGTCCTTCTGTGTAGCCATTTGTCTGCTCCTCCTTGCTGAAAATCCAATTGTTTCAGCATTTCATCCAGTTTTTCATTCCAAGCTCTAGCAGCCTGTTTAAGTCCATATAGCCCCTTCTTGGGCTTACAAACAAGGTGTGTTCTTCCTTTGTCCACAAAAGCTGGAAGTTGTTTCATTAAAAGATCCTCCCTAATCACACCATGTAAAAATGCAGTTTTTACATCAACATGTCTGACATCCATCTGTTTTGAAGCAGCTGGGCTGAGAGGTAGCCTTATAGTGTATTTTTCGCAACTGGTAAAAAGGTCTCATCAAAGTCTTCCCCATACTTTTGTGAAAAGCCTTGTGCAACAAGTCTTGTCTTGTAGGATTCAGTTTTTCCTTCTGCATCTTGTTTCAGTTTGAACACCCATCTGGATCCTATAGCTTTCTTTCCTGGTGAAAATTAAGTAAGTGTCCATGTTCCATTTTTATGTAATGCCTCTATTTCTTCTGCTGCTGCTTTTCTCCATTTATTTGCTTCATCAGCAGGCATTTGCTCGATTTCTTTTATATTTGATTTTTCTCTAGGTAACTCTGACTTCGCAAGGTATGAAAATTGCATAGGTGGTATACCTCTGTTGGATTGCAGTGAGTATCTGGAAGCCTGCTCTGGAACCTTGTCTGTCTCTGCAGCATCCTCTAGTCCAGGCTTTCAGGTCAGCATCGTCTCATCCCTTTTTGAAGGGGTAGAGTCTGCTTGTGTGTCTTTTCTGACTTGGACAACAATAGGTTGATCAAGGAACTCTGATGTTGCATCTATCTCTTCTGAGAATTCCAATGCACCATCTTGTTCATCTATTGATTCAAGAATAGTTCCTCTTTTGTCTCTTTTCATCAAAATAAACCACCTGTCTGATGCTTACTTCACCAGTTTCTAAGTTCATCACTTTGTATTCTTTGGATCCAGGTCCGTATCCAATGAAGACAGTTTGTTCTGATCTGACATCTAGCTTGCATCTCTTCTGTGAGGGTGTGTAAGAATATGCAAGACTGCCAACAATTCTAATGTGTTTCATGTTTGGCACTCTGCCATGTCACAGCTGGAATGGTATCTGTGTAGTGCCCTTGGTTGGCAATCTATTTTGCAAACATGTTGCCATCATAATGGCCTTGCCCCAAAAACTGTTAGGGAGCCCTATGTCTGCCAGCATGCATCTTGTCATCTCCAATAGAAACCTCAGCTTTTGTTCAGTCAACCTGTTTTGGCTGGGCGTGTATGGGACACTTTTTCTGTGTTGAATTCCATGGTCTTCTAAGAAAGATTGGGTATATTGCGACAAATATTCACTTCCACAATCTGTCTTGATGGCCTTAGGTGTCTTCTCAAATTTCGTTGTCACCATTGCGACAAATTTATGCAGCATCTGTTGAGCTTGGCTCTTTTGTTTCAGAAGGTAGGTGACACAATACTTTGAAAAATCATCCATCCATAAAAATTAATATGTATTTATTTCCACCTACAGAAGGTATAGAAAAAGGTCTGCAAATATCCAAATATATGATGTCAAGAATTTGACAGCTTCTCTGTTCAGTACTTGGGCTAAATGAAGGACTTACTGCTTTTTGATCCCAGTAGCTAAATTCTGGTTTTGTAGTTAAAGAATTGCTTTAGTGTCACCACGAGCAAAGCATCTGTGCCATAGTTCTAGGTTGCCTTCATCCATGTGTCTTTGAATCATATTCACTTGTGGAATTGAAAGATTTACTTCATAGATGCCATCACATTCAAAGACTTGTACATATTTCACATTGTCTTTAGAAACTGTACATTGTCCACTTTTGAAGGTAATTTCATATTCCTTTTTGTCCAAATTTGACACAATGAGCATGTTGCCTTATAGATTAGGAACATACAACACATCACTGACAGTATTTTCCATGATTATATTGTTAGGTACCTTGCAAAGCAATTTAAATTGGCCTTTACCAGCAATTTGCAAATTCTGATCAGAGTCTGTTTGAATAATCCTTCTAACACTTTTATCAATTTCATCAAAATAGGATTCATAATGTGTAGAATGAACCTGAATCTAAAATCCATTTATGTGAACCATCAATTTCACTAGTATTAGCTGTCAAAATGTGTGCCTTCATAAGAAGATTGTTGCCTCTCTCTTAATTTCTTTGGTTGAGTCATGTTGCCTTTGTCTTTTAAAATCTACAGCCTGCCTTTGCTGGGTACAGCTCCCGTTGGCTGGAGGATTTTTAAGGAGGGTACAGTTCCTTGAAATATGCTCCTTTTTTATTACATCTGTAGCAGGTAACATCTAATTGGCCAGTGGGAGTGGCCTTTCCCCTGCCTCTGCTTGTCACCAGGTAATTTGATTCAGAACCGTCTTTATCTGTGAAGTGGGAACTTCCTGTCTGCTCTATACACTCCTCCTTGGGCATATTCAGAACTTGGGTAAAACTCATGTCTCAAAAAGCATTAATTACTGTTGAAAAAGCATCAAATGGTTTGCTCAAAGTTCCCATGAAACAAGCAACTTTAAGATTATCACATGGTTTAAAATCACGAAGCAACATCCTTTCAAACAAATAATTTACTCTTGCAATATGCTTTTCACAATGCTGCTTGGAATTCAGCCTCAAATTCATCATTATATATTCCTTCATTACATATACAGAGAGTTTTATTTGTTTTCTTTCCAAAATTATCCTCAAGCCTCAAAAGCATGCCTTTCACAGAATTACAGTCCTGAACTAAATTGATCAAATCACTTGAGAGAGATTCCTGAATAATATGCCTTGCCATAGCATAGCCCTTTATCCAAATTGATTTCTGCTTTTCTTCAGTTGGCATTTCTGACTCTAAGCAATGATAAATGCCATGAGCTTGCAAAAATACATTCAACCTCTGTATCCACTCAGAATAGTTCTGAGGAGTTAGTTTTAGCTTGGAGGACTGTAGTGACATTTTTGCTCTGCTTGGTTAGCCACTCAAAATATAATTTAAAAAATAGCAAAAGAAATAAAAAAAACATCAGCAGCTCAAAAGCAAAAAAAAAAAAACCCTCTCTGTCTGGTAGACACAAGAAAATGGGAGAAAGTGGGGGGGGCGCACAACAAAAAAACTTGAACAATCTAGTTTTAAATTTTTCACAACTGCTCATAAGTGTTTGGGACCATAACCTGATGGAATTTTTCCTTGAGATTTGTTAGAAAGCTCAGGATAATAGGAGAGATTGATTTAATCTCACCAGCAAAGTGAACACAGCAGAAAGTGCATGAGCAGGAAAAAGCAAACTAGACCACTTTTATTCTCCAGCCCCCATGTATCTTCCAATGAAGCACTAAGAGAAAGTTCTTAGACTAATATAAAAAGATAAAATTACTTACGAAATAATCATGTGCATATTCATACACAGGTAAAGCTTCATGTTGCGAAGAAAATGAGGTAGAAAATAGTCTACATGCTTGCAGAGAAAGTTTCTTATCAGCGTGCTAGAAAGTCATGCTGCTCCAGTCAGAGGACAAAAGGAGAAGGAAGAAAGTAATGGCGATCTCTCCAGAGACAAAGAAAAGTGTGGTCTTAGAGAAGTAGTAAATGAGGAGTCATAAAACAATAAACTATCATAGACATGCATCTGTTTTTCTAGAAAGATTCAGCATGCTTAAGTTGCAGAATCCTCAAAATTGCAGGAACTGCTTCCCAGTAATTGGGATCAAATGAAGGGGGTCAGACTGGAATTCACTA
Source organism: Phrynosoma blainvillii (assembly GCA_026167975.1). NCBI lineage: Eukaryota > Metazoa > Chordata > Lepidosauria > Squamata > Phrynosomatidae > Phrynosoma > Phrynosoma blainvillii. The sequence continues at coordinate 49,078,222 of JANUYF010000001.1, read as the reverse complement.
AGTAGCTCTATAACTGTAGTAGCTACGCATTCGTAACTGCCCAATAGGATTTTGGCCAACTTTTTAAAAATAAGATGTTTCCTTCATTGCTAAACTAATCTTATTAGAATGGATTTCTTCACTCCTCATTTCTCCTTGCCTTTCTTTTTCTCAATCTTTTATTCTCTGAAAGGACTGCACTATTAATATATAAAACTCTGACTAAATTTTGGGTGTCCAGATGGGATATTAGTGGCAATTTCTCTACAGAAACCTCCTTCTCCTTTTTAGATAGTAATGAATGAGGCAGAAAGATAAAGAGTAAGAGAAATTAGAAGTAAAGAATTATATCTCCAGGAACTTTGCTTAGAAAGTTGTCACACAGTATGGACACAGCTTTTTCCTCTAAGAAAGACTATAGGGGAAAAACACCCACCTCTTCCACTGCTCCCATTCATGCCTTAAAATCTATCATTGCTCCCACCAAAGTATTAGGCCTCTGGATGGGTGATTTTGGGCAAGAAGAAGGCAATGGCAAACTTCCTCTGAACAAATTTTGCCAAGAAAACCCATGATAGGATCACCTAAGTTGGAAATGCCGTAATTTGAAGGCACACAGTAATAACAATAGAACAAGAATGAGCAAAGCGTGACCCAAGAGCCACATGCAATGTCCAAGGTAGTTTTTGTGGCTCCCAGTGCCCCCTAGGGTCAAAAAAAAATTTTGCTCCAAAGTGTCCTAATTGGCAGACATACCTACCATGTTTGGTGACCCCAGCACCCCTCAGGCATCATGAGGAAATTTTGCATCTCCCCAATTTATCTATCTATTTATTTAATTTATATCCTGCCTTTCTGGCATCATGGGATTTTTGCCTCAAAATGCCTTTTAGGGGCCCAAGGAGCCTCCCAATCAACCCTCCATGTATGTAATAGGGTGTTTAGGGGTAAAATCGATTCTTTCTGTAGGAACAGAAAAGAATCTGTGTGGTGGGAGATGTGGCCCTCCAAAGTCTTCTGGAAGGCTAATATCCCCCCCCTAGTTTTCCCACACTCATCTTCCCCTGATATAGAGTTTATACCTTGATTATTTGCATTGGTCCTATCCTAAAAAGCTGTGGCCCAGAACAGAGGGCCATAGAAATTTCTCATTCCATTAACCATCTAGAAGTTTAGGACTCAACTAGATTCACTAAATAAAAACAATTTTGTTTGTCTTCTTTTTATGTTACATGATCATAATCTTTTTCCTACTGTTCAAATTTCTATCTGATCCTAAATAAATCTCTTACAAAATGAACCTAAATAAACCTCTTATGTTAAAGACCTGGATGTGACTTTGGGGGCAAGGATTAAGTCTTCTTAAATTTGTTTGGGCATGGAAGTGCTTCTGTGGCCCTCCTATGTTTCTTTGGGACAATTTGTATGAAAATGGCCAAAATATGTTGTTGTTTGCTCTTGAGTTGACCTTGATTCATAGCAACCCTTTGGATGAGACATCTCTAAGACCCCCCCTGTCCTCAATTGCCCTCCTCAGGTCCTGCAGGTTCTTGATTGAGTCTAACCATGGGGCATGTGGTCCTCTCTTTCTACAGCCTTCAACTTTCCCTAGCATCATTGTCTTTTTCAATTATTCATGCCTTCTCATGATGTGGCCAAAGTATGACAGTCTCAATTTAGTCATTCTGGCTTCAAGGAGGGTAATTAAGGCAGAGTTTAGGTTTGATCTGTTCTAGGACCCATTTGTTTGTCTTCTTGGTCATCCACAGTATCTTCAGCACTCTTCTCCAGCACCACATCTCAAATGAGTTGATTTTCCTTCTAGTGGCTTTCTTCACTGTCCAGCTTTCACATCTATACATTGTGATGGGAATACAATGGCTTGGATGATCACCATTTTAGTCTTGAGTTAGATCTTTGAACTTTAGGATCCTGTCTAGTTCTTTCATTGTAGCCCTTCCCAGTCCTAGTCTTCTTTGGATGTTTTCAGTGCAGTCTCCATTCTGATCAATATTTGATTCAAGGTATGCCCCCTCCCCAAATCTGTCACTAAAAGAACCCATGTGTATTTCTGCTCAGTATAATTTCCTGGAAAATACTGCAATGTACAAATAGTGTGCAAAAACTGCACAGAATTTTCATCACTGAATTATACTTCCTTACCAAGTTTTCATCATCTTTGGCCAGGAGATGAATAATGCCAAATACTCTTTCCCTCCCTAGTCTAGGGTACGTTTGTTTATATTATCACCCATTCCTCGTATTAACCTCATTTTAACCTTTGCGTAGAGGTTAATGATGAAACAAGAAGACATCTAAAAGAAATTGCAAAAGAATCCACTCACAGTTTTGGAAGGGATTCTGGGATTTGATTCCCTGAACACATTTCTTTTCCCTTTATTTAACAGGAATAAAGTGAGAAGGAGAGAAAGAAGAAGGCAGAGACTATGATGCTTGATCCCATTTATCACTTCTATTGCAATCAGGAGGTCACTTAGCACTGATGGTAGGTCAGTCTCACCCCTAGTTACCAAACAGGAAGAAACTCGAAGGGGAAGCACAAAGCTGTAGCAAAATGGCCATTAATCTGCCATTTGTCACTGCAGATTATATCAAGATGGCGATTCTCACTAATGCCAAATGCGATAGGGTTTAAAATAATGAGGGACTTTTGCATTCAATTTCAGCCTGAAGAAGGAGAGTGGAGAGCTCAGTTAGTCAATCTGACCCCAGGGAGCTACATTTTGAAAGACTAGTTTTTTTGGGGGGTTCCTTGTTTGAAACTCAAACAACACCCTTGTGGTTACACTTTTAATAGTCCTGATCAGAAGCCTGGATGAGCCGTATGTACAAAAGCACATCCAAACACAGGGTCAAGTCTTGGAATCTCATACTTCTCTAGATGCAGTTTACAGGCGTTTGGTGTTGTTTGTTTATTTGGTGGACTTCCTTGGCAATCATATCACATTTTGTGAAATCACCCTGTTGCAAAATAGGCACCTGCATGGAGACAATACAGCTATCAGAACTGATGTCCATAGTAGTAGTGTCACTATGGGGTTGTTGGGGTTGTGGACCACAACAGGTGATACCCTAAGAGGGGGGTGATACCACTGCTCCTCAAACATCTTCCTTTGGGCAGAAATGAGTGGTGACATTCACCTGTATCTTTTTTAAATGCTGTAGCGATGGTGTGAGTGGAGTGAGGCTCAATGGTAAAAGAGGCTCCAGGGCCTTTTTTTAAATTAAAATTTCAAAATGCAAAAATTAATTTTTAATTTTTTAAAAAAAAATCTTTAAAAACATCATGTTTTACCAAATTTTCACTTTTACATGAAACTCTGTATATGGAAACACATTTATTGTGTCCGTATAATACTGTAATTTAAAGGTATCATTTTAATTTTGCTAGTTGTTTATGTCACAACTATTACAACCATTACATTTGTTGTTATATGGGAGTTAGGATTTATGAATAAATTAGTACAAAAACATTACTAAGGTTTCTGTATGGGTATGGTATGGGATGAAGTCAATACCAACCCTAGTAATGCTACTGGTCCATAGTTCTTTGTTGTCATGCACATTGCATTTACTTTAGCATGTAGGGGAGGACGGAACCAATTTTAACCCAAGGGCTATGTTCTCTTATGGTTAACCTTTGGGGAACATGGCAGTAGTGGATGGGCCAAAGCAAAAAAGAGGGCAGGGATAACTCCCCTGTATACAGAGAGAAATCCATGTGTGTGCATGCATGCACACATGCAGCACGCCTACACATATCCATTCATATGTATCTGCAGGCATATAACATGCATTCACACATACAGAAGGTTTAGGTCAAAAAGATTGTTCATCTCTCTAAGAAAGGTGTCACTGTCCAGAATGATCCCTGAAGAGCATTCCCTGCTCTTTCCTTTTCACCTTTACATTTTAGGCAGCTAGGCACATAGTTGGAGGATATGTACATACAAGCAGTGTTTCTGTACATACCAGCAGAAACACCAGATACCCCTTCTTTCTTTTTATTGCCAGCATCATTATCAAAATCAGTGCCATATGAAAATCCTGGGCTTTAGGTCAGACCATTGAGAAGGGTTCTTTTTATTTTGTTGTGTACCTTCAAGTCATTTCCAACTTATGGTGACCCTAAGGCAACCACAAGTTTTTCTTGATAAAATTTGTTCAGAGGAGGTTTGCCAGTGCCATCCTTTAGGCTGAGAGAGTGTGACTCCCCAAGACCACCCAGTGGGTTTCCAAGGCTGATTAGGAATTCAAACCCTGCTGTCCTGGAGATCTAATCCAACACAAAAATCATTATTCCATGCTGGCTACTTAAGGGGAAATTTTCAAAAATGTAAGAAGAGCCATATTGTATCAGATGAAAGGTTTATCTAGCACTGTGTACTTTTTTTTCAACAGTGGCCAAATATATGTCTATGGAAAGCTGACAGGAAGCACATGAAAGGAATACATCTTTACTGCTGTTGATTCCCAGCAACTGATATTAAAAGGCATGATAGCTCTGATGCTAGAAGTAGCAGTCAGTGATAGATCCTCTATGGATTTGTCTAATCCATTTTTAAAATCAGCCAAGTTGGTTGTTGATCGTTCCCACTTCTTGGAGCAGTTAATTCCATAAGTCATCTTCTTCTATATACTAGTGCTGTTTTTTTGAAAATCATGGATAATCTAGTCCTTGTTAAAATAAGATAATATTGACTGAAAATTCTTGTAAATTCTGCAACTATAGTTTTTTGTGGGTTTTTCGAGCTGTGTGGCCATGTTCTAGAAGAGTTTCTTTCTGATGTTTCGCCAGCATCTGTGGCTGGCATTTCTCTGAAGATGCCACCCACAGATGCTGGCGAAACATCAGAAAGAAACTCTTCTAGAACATGGCCACACAGCTCGAAAAACCCACAAAAAACTATGGATGCTGGCCATGAAAGCTTACGACTTCACAAATTCAGCAACTGTTTTTGTGAACTACCTTATTGAAACTCAAAACTATTGGCCTATGGAGCATAGTCCAAGAACCTTCTATTGAATGACTGATTGTGGAATAAAGTATACATTGGTGCTTGTCATGTAGAGTCTTCCATTGATTTTGCAGAACACCAGACTTTAGAAATTAGTTCCATATTGTGATTGAAGAGTGCATAGATCAAGGACTTGATATGAGAATTGGTATAGCCCAGCCAAAGCCATGTCTTCTGATAGTTGCAGAATTGGTAATTGCAGAATGGTAGATGGTGATTGGAGTGAAAGTGAGTTTATATATTATTATCAACTATATAATGGAAAAAGGAAGGGTTAACTACTTACATAAACTTGTCTCAAATCAAAAGGGAAGCAAGAGAAGCAATGTCATTATTGTTGTGTGCCTTCAAGTTATTTCTTGGGGATACTGAAACTCATGTATGCTGAGTCTTTCTAGGAACATAGATGCATGTCTATGATAGTTTATTGTTTTATGACTCCTCATTTACTACTTCTCTAAGACCACACTTTTCGTTGTCCCTCATTTACTACTTCTCTAAGAGCACACTTTTCGAGAGATCGCCATTACATTATCTTCTTTGTTCTTTGACTGGAGTAGCATGACTTCCTAGCATACTGATAAGAAACTTTCTTTGCAAGCATGTGAAATGTTTTTTCTATCTCATTTTCTTTGGAACATGAAGCTTTGCCTGTGTATGAATATGCACATGATTTCATAATTAAATTTATCTTTTTATATTACTCTAACTAAGGACTTTGTCTAAGTTCTTTATTGGAAGACACGTGGGGGCTGTGAGAATAAGAGTGGACTAGTTTGCTTTCCTGCTCACGCACTTTCTGCTATGTTTGCTTTGCTGGTAAGATTAAATCAATCTCTTCTATTTTCCTGAGCTTTCTGATGAATCTCAAGAAAAATTCCAACAGGTTATGGGTCTCAGATGCTTATGAGCAGATGTGAACAATTTAAAACTAGATTGTTCAGGTTTTGTTATAATTTGGTGTGGTTTCCTCCCTCCACTTTCTTCCATTTTCTTGTGTCTACCAGACAGAGAGTTTTTAGATTTTGCTTTTGAGCTGCTGATGTTTTTTTATTTATTTATTTATTTTGCTAATTTTTTAAATTATAGTTTGAGTGGCTGACCAAGCAGAATTGAAATGTTGCTGCAGTCCCCCAGGCTGAAGCTGAATCTTCAAAAAAAAATTCAGAATGGAAGCGCAGGTTGAATGTATTTTTGCAAGCTCATGGCATTTATCATTGTTAAGAGCCCTGGTGGTGCAGTGGTTAAATGCCTGTACTGCAGCCACTCACTCATAGACCACAAGGTTGTGAGTTCAATACTAGCCAGGGCTCAGGCTAGACTCAGGCCTACATCCTTCTGAGGTCGCTAAAATGAGTACCCAGCTGTTGGAGGGCAATGAGCTTACAGTTGTAAACCGCGTAGACATCCCATGGTGTGATATGAAGTGGTATATAAATGAAGCTGCTTTGCTTTGCTTTGTTTAGAGTCAGAAATGCCAACTGATGAAAAGCAAAGATTAATTTGGATAAAGGAAGATGCTATAGGAAGGCATATTGTTCAGGGATCTCTTTAATTCTGTGAAAGGCATGCTTTGGAGCTTTGAGGAGAATTTTGGAAAGAAAACAAATAAGACTCTCTATGCTGTAATGAAAGAACTGATGAATTTGAGGCTGAATTCCAAGCAGCATTGTGAAAAACATTGCAAGCGTAAATGATTTGTTTGAAAGGATGTTGCTTTGTGATTTTAAACCATGTGATAATCTTAAAGTTGCTTATCTCATGGGAACATTAGGCAAATCATTTGATGCTTTTTCAAATGTGATCAAAGCCCTTCCAGACATGAGCTTCTCCCAGGTTTTGAGTATGCTTAGGGAGGAGTGTATAGAGCAAGCAGGAAGTTCTTTCTTGCCCAGTGAGAGACAAAATGAATCCAATTTCTCTGCTAGAAGGCAAGATGAGGGAAGGGCCACTCCCACTGGCCAATCAGATGTTACTTGCTACAGATGTAATAAAAGGGAGCATATCTCAAAGAATTGTACCCTCCCTAAGAATCCTCCAGCCAATGGTAGCTATATCCAAACTCAAGCTGCAGATTCTAAGGGACAAAGACAGAGATAGAGTGATTGATCAAGGAAAGATCAGAGAGGAAAGGCACAGGTTTTAGCAACGATGCTAGCAAAAATTATTCAGGTGTATGGATCATAGACTCAGGTTTCATGAATCATTCTACACATAGTGAATCCTATTTTGATTAAATTGATACAAATATTAGTGGGTCTATACAGATTGAAGGCTTTGAGAATTTAAATATTGAAGGCAGAGGAAGTTTTAAACTGTTTTGCAAAGTGCCTAATGATATAGTCATACAAAATACTGTCCATATGTGTTATATGTTCCTAATCTACAAGGCAACATGCTCAGTGTATCAACTTTAGATAAAAAGGGATATGAAATTACTTTCAAAGGTGGACAATGTACAGTTTATAAATACAATGTGACATATGTACAAGCCTTTGAATGTGATGGCATCTATGAAGTAAATCTTTCAACTCCACAAGTGAATATGATTCAAAGACGCATGGATGAAGACAGCCTAGAACTGTGTCACAGACACTTTGCTCATCATGACACCAAAGCAATTCAAAGCAAGAAGACACCTAAGGTCATCCAGACAGATTGTGGAAGTGAATATTTGTCGCAATATACCCAGTCTTTCTTATAAGAATGTGGAATTCAACACAGAAAAAGTGTCCCATACCTGCCCGGCCAAAACAGGTTGACTGAACAAAAGCTGAGGTTTCTATTGGAGATGACAAGATGCATGCTGGTGGATGCACAGCTCCCTAAAAGTTTTGGGGGTGAGGCCGTTTTGATGGCAACATATTTGCAAAATAGTTTGCCAACCAAGGGCACTACACAGATACCATTCCAGCTGTGACATGGCAGAGTGCCAAACATGAAACACATTAGAATTTTTGGCAGTCTTGCATATTCTTACATACCCTCACAGAAGAGATGCAAGCTAGATGTCAGATCAGAACAAACTATCTTCATTGGATAAAAGCAGACTCTACACCTTCAAAAAGGGATGAGATGATGCAGATCTGAAAGCATGGATGAGAGGATACAATGTGATGAACTTAGAAACTGGTGAAGTAAACATCATTCATTGATGAATGAAGAAAAATAGACAAAAGAGGAACTATTCTTCAATCAATAGATGAACAAGATGGTGCATTGGAATTCTCAGAAGAGATAGATGCAACATCAGAGTTCCTTGATCAACCAATTGTTGTCCCTGTCAGAAAAGACATACAAGCAGGCTCCACACCTTTAAAAAGGGATGAGATGATACTGACCTGAAAGCCTGGACCAGAGGATGCTGCAGAGACAGACAAGGTTCCAGAGCAGGCTTCCAGATACTCACTGCAATCCAACAGAGGTGTACCACCTACGCAATTTTCTTACCTTGCGAAGTTAGAGTTACCTAGAGAAAAATCAAATATAAAAGAAATTGAGCAAATGCCTGCTGATGAAGCAAATAAATGGAGAAAAGCAGCAGAAGAAGAAATAGAGGCATTACATAAAAATGGAACATGGACACTTACTTAATTCCCACCAGGAAAGAAAGCTATAGGATCCAGATGGGTGTTCAAACTGAAACAAGATGCAGAAGGAAAAGCTGAATCCTACAAGACAAGACTTGTTGCACAAGGCTTCTCACAAAAATATGGAGAAGACTTTGATGAGACCTTTTTACCAGTTGTGAAAAATACACTATAAGGATACCTCTCAGCCCAGCTGCTTCAAAATAGATGGATGTCAGACATGTTGATGTAAAAACTGCATTTTTACATGGTGTGATTGGAGAGGATTTTTTTATGAAACAACTTCCAGCTTTTGTGGACAAAGGAAGAACACACCTTGTTTGTAAGCCCAAGAAGGAGCTATATGGACTTAAACAGGCTGCTAGAGCTTGGAATGAAAAACTGGATGAAATGCTGAAACAATTAGATTTTCAGCAAGGAGGATCAGAGAAGGACTAAAGATGGACATTTAACATAAATTCTGACATATGTTGATGACCCGATCATAGGTGACCTGATCATAGCTACTCAAAGAGATACAGATTACACTGTGATTGTGAATCATCTGAATAAAGAAGTGATTGTGAATCATCTAAAACAGGGGTAGGCAACCTTTCCCCTTTAAGGGCCAAGGGACTTCAGCTCCCAGAATCCCAGGAGCTATTGGCCAACATGGGACTATTGGCCAACATGGCTGAGGCTTTTGGGACCTGAAGTCCCTCGGCCCTTAAAGGGGAAAGGTTGCCTACCCCTGATCTAAAAGAACTGGGAAATGCTATGTGCACTGCTTGGGCATTCAAATTCAAAGAGAACTAGATAGATCTTTTCTGCTGTGCCAAAAACAGAAGATTGTTTATCTCTTGGAAACACCCAAAAAGACTGGACTGCATTAAAGAGAATAGCAAGATACTTAAAAGGAACTATGGATCTTCAATTGAAGTTGCCAGCCAGCAATAACCCAACCCTTGTGTGTTACACTGATGCAGACCGGAGAGGTGATATCAAAAGGAGAGGTGATATCAAAAGTCGCTGCTCTACCGGTGGTTATCTATTTTTATATGCCAATGGGCCTATTTCTTGGACCAGTCACAAACTAGAGATATTGGCTTTATCCTCCACAGTATTAGAATACATAGCTCCATCAGAAGCCTGTAGAGACCTCCAGTGGCTTGATCAACTGTTCCTTGACTTTGGAATAAATGAAAAGAAGCCAATTCAAATCTTTGAAGATAACCAAAGCTGCTTTAGACTATCTCAGAGACTATAACCGGATGAAGCAAACACATTGATATAACAATTCACCATGTGCATGACTTAATGAAGAAAGGCCTAATCAAGATGAGCTACTGTCCAGCTGCTGAGATGACAGCTGACATCTTGACAAAGCTGCTGCCCAGAGATGCCTTCGAAAATCTATGAGTCAAGATGGGGCTGGTTGGGTGCGTGCTCAAGTTGAGAAGGCGTATTGGGGATTCTGCAACTTAAGCATGCTGAATCTTTTTAGGAAGACAGATGCATGTCTATGATAGTTTATTGTTTTATGACCCCTTCATTTTCTCCTTCTCTAAGAGCACACTCTTCTTTGTCTTTGGGGAGATCTCCATTACTTTCTTCCTTCTCCTTTTGTCCTCTGACTGGAGCATCATGACTTTCTAGCATGCTGATAAGAAACTTTCTCTGCAAGCATGTACACTATTTTCTACCTCATTTTCTTTGCAACATGGAGCTTTACCTGTGTATGAATATGCACATGGTTTTGTAAGTAATTTTATCTTTTTATATTACCCTAAGAACTTTGTCTTTGTTTTTTATTGGAAGACACATGGGGGCTGGAGAATAAAAGTGGACTAGTTTGCTTTTTCTTGCTCATGCACTTTCTGCTGTATTTACTTTGCTGGTGAGATTAAGTCAATCTCTCCTATTATCCTAAGCTTTCTAATGAATCTCAAGAAAAATTCCATCATTCAATTAATAGCAGTCCATCCCCCTGTCACTCGGGAAGCAGCTGACTGACATTCCCATCCCATCCCCATGAGCAATCTCTGTTACAACAGGTAGAAAAAGGGTCCCTGACACAATTTCCCCTTGCCCTGGACAGCACTTGCATGAGGGGGATGAAAACATCACTCAGCCATTTCCCAAACAGCAGTGCAACAGACTCCCATCAATCACAGTGGCTGCTTCCTGATAAGTGGGATTGGGGAGGGGGGATTCTCGTGGTCTATGCTGAATACTACATGGTTACAAATGTGTAGCCTCAAGCAATGCATTCATAAACCCAACAGGATTCTGGCCAGTGTACCTCTAGAGCAGGGACCGGCAACCTCTGGCTAGGCCAAGGCGGGAGGGGGATGGCGGCGCGTGCGTGCTTGTGCGCGCGCCCCCCATGAATCCCCTTACCGAACCAGGCGGACCCCTGCTGCCGCCGCCTCTGGCTCCTCCTCCTCCGCCTCCTCTGCCGCCGCCGCCTCCTCCTCCTCCGCTGCCGCTGGCTCCTCCTCCTCCGCCGCCGCCGCCGCCTCTGCCTCCTCCTCCTCCTCCGCAACCGCCGCTTCCGCTGCCGCCGCTGAGCCCGCTTTCAGGAGAGCGGGACGCGGCCTGCATTTTGGTCTTCAAAATGCCGGCCGCGTCGCGTTTGCGCATGCGCAAATCCTGCGCATGCGCAAACGTGACACGGCAGGCATTTTGGAGACCAAAATTCAGGCCGCGTCCCGCTCTGCCTAAAGCGGGCTCAGCGGCGGCAGCGGAAGCGGCGGCCGCGGCGGAGGAGGAGGAAGAGGAGGAGGAGGCAGAGGTGGCGGCAGCGGAGGAGGAGGAGCAGGAGGCAGAGGTGGCAGAGCCAGAGGCGGCAGCGGAGGCAGAGCCAGAGGCGGCAGCGGAGGCAGAGGCGGCAGCGGTGGCGCCTCCACCTCCGCCTCTGCTGCCGCCTCCACTGCTTCCACCGCTGCTGCCTCCACCAATGGCCGGTCTTGGTCGACGCGCAACTGCGCGCGCCGTGGCCGGCATTTTTTTCTCCAAAATGCCGGCCACGACGTGTTTGCACATGCGCAAATCCTGCGCATGCGCAAACGCGTCACGGCCGCCATTTTTGAGAAAAAATGCTGACCACAGCGCGCGCAGTCGCGCGCCGACTGAAACAGGTGGCGGAGGTGCCGCTGCGACAGCGGCGGCGGCGGCAGGGGTCCACCTGGGCCTGCAAATCCAGCGTCCTGGGCCGGAACCGGCCCGGGGGCCGTAGGTTGCCGACCCCTGCTCTAGAGCTTGGAAGAGTTATTATTTGTACTACAGCTCCCAGAATCATCGAGCAACATGTCCCACTGACTATACTAGATGAGAGATTCTGGTAAGTGTAGTCTAAAAGAGTAACTTCCCCAAGTTAGGCCTACTTCTTCAAAAGATACCTTCAATACCTCAGGCACAAGCTTTTGTGTGTCTTGACATTTGGTTCACTACATTTTATTCATCACTTGGCTGAAATTTCCATGACTTTAACCTCCAGAATATTTGTTTTCTTTTGTTTTAATTTCAGCCTGATCTGTGGGCAATATTAAATTTGCATGTGATTAAAACAATGAATATACAAATGAACAATGGCCAGAAGTGTCAGCCCCTAGCATCTGGTAAATCTATTCAACAAAGAAAAGTATCTGAAACAAAGGTTCACCATCTGCAGCCCAACCCTCAAATTAAACCCAGAGCCAAGAGAGCAGGGTTAAATAACCCAATTCAGAAAGCTCTGCCTTCACAAGATGAGTGGCTCCACAGATGGCAAATTTTGCTCCAGTGTTAGGCAAATTTAAAATAATTTGTCTGCTACAAAATTGATCTGAATATGATGTGTTAAATGGAACAGCCAGTAAGCATGCTGATCAGGAAAAACATTTGGGAGTCATTGTGGAAAAAATATGGAAACCATCAATCTAGAGTGCAGGAGTAGGGCAAGGTGAGGCAAGAGGGAGGTAGGGAGAGAGGGAGGAAGAATATTGAACTGGGAAATACTATGAGCGGGTAGCTTTCTCCTGTACAAAGAATTGGGTTCTATAACAAGTTGGATCAGTTATCATAGGGAGCAACAACTATGTGCTGTTATGTCTACAAACAATTCCCCTCCCTGAAGCTGCCAGTGCTATTTACTAAAGGTATTTGAACATCTGTTTATTCTAATTAACAAAATTAGTGTTTGGCCTTTCCATAATTCCCTGGCTTTATGAAGCAGTTCACTTAAGGCCTTTTGCCTTCCCAAGTAGTTTTGTTGAAGTCCTATCAATGAATGTTCTCCTTCTGTCTTTCAGGAATATGCAATATCCCATCCCTCTCCAGCCTACAACCCTCCAGATGTATCAAACTACAAGCTCCATAATCTGTAGTCAGCATGACAAACCAAAATGTATGTTGGGGAAAACCACAATATCTGGTGGATTTCTCTCTGTTCAAGGTAGGGCATGAGCATCATCAAATACCATTTCCAGTTGAAGGTGTGGTTGAGGACATGTAGGTTCAGCCAACACAGACTACATCCTAAAAATTAAATAAAGGTCAAATTAGGTACCTTACTTTAGCTTTACATCATAACCACACTTTGGAAACTCATTTACCCCAGTTGAGACAATCCCATTTTCTCCTCCTGCCCTTCTGGACAGGTGCTTAGACTTGGTTCCCTCTCTTCCTGAGTAACTGCACATGTTGTTGGCAGGTATGCTGGTGGATCTGAAGCCCCTGACTAGATTGCCATCTCCTCTGCTTCTATTCTGTAGAGGAGACTTCCAAGATCTAACCAGGAATCCAGGAAACTGGTGTGGAAACCTCCAGTCCTGAGGTGGGGAAGAGCAGACTCTGGTACCCCCTCAGAGCTGTTGTAGTGTGGGACTCTGCTGGGAGGATCCTGTTCTTTCTGCTTATTCTCTAGCTTCTTTTCTGGGCAGGTCTGACTCTTAACAGTTTTCCTGCTTAGACATAAGCAGAAGCAAACAATCCAATATTCTCCAGATGCTTTAGACTTGTTGCTGTGCACCTTCAGGGCATTTCAACTTGCAGCAATCCTAAGGCAAAACTATCATGGGTTTTTCTTGGAAAGGGAGCTTGCCCTTGCTTTACCCTGTGTGACCCAATGGGTTACCATGGCTGAGCAGGGATTTGAACCCTGTTCTCCAGAGTCATAGTTCAACATTTAAATCACTACACCACCATGCTGGCTCTCTTGTTTTGGACTACAGCTCCCATAAGCCTCAGTCAGCATATTTACTTTATTCTCTAGACTGGATAGACAGGTTTCATCAAGGACTGGGTTTGCTAGATCTCAGGGCCTGACCCTGAGATTCTGGTTTTCATGGGTAATCTCTGATCAGGAGACAAGAATTTAAATTCTCCAGTTTTGGTGGGCTCACCTGAAGGCAAGAGAAGCAATAACCTCTTTTCACCTTGATTTAAAAACATCCCTTTTAGCTAAGATTTATGTCTTAATTTCCAAACAGAAAAATATGTGCCCATTCAGTCTTTCTCCTTTTCTCCCTCCCTCTGCCCCTCTCTCTCTATGTGTTTGAATGAAATGCTGTAAGCAGGCATGGTACTTAATGTGGATGTATGCACCTTTAAGTCACCTGTCAACGTATGGCGACCCCATGAATTTTATAGAGTTTTCTTAGGGAAGGAATACTCAAAAGTGGTTTTGCATAATGCTTAATGACATCACCAGCAACTGCCCCTAAGCCAGGCCTGCATAACATACAGCCCAGGGGCCACATGCAGCCAGCCAAAGCATTCTGGGTGACCCATGGGGATGTGGAATGACTTCAAGGCTCCTCCACCACTCAGCTTCCTCCTGAGGAGAAAGCCATGCAGAGGATGAAGAAGGGAGAATGCTCACTCTGCAAGCCTCCTCTGCTGCTCAGCTTTATTCTGAGAAGGAGGGGGGGCAGGCAAATGCTCATCCTGCAAGGCTCCTCCTCCACCTGGCTTTCTCCTAAGAAGGCTGGGTGGTGGAGGCGGAAGAGGAGCAAACGCTTGCCCCTCAAGGCTCTGTTGGCTCTGAATTTGCAAAAACAAAAACAAAAATCTCTGGCCCACTTCAGATGCCAATGTTCAGCGCACTCTGAGGACGACACACTCAGATGCAGTTTAATGTAGCAGAGTATGGAAGCAACAGCCAAGATAAAGTTATTGGCAGTGCCCTGACCACATTCCACACTTAAACAAATAAACTCACAAACACAGTTGATATCTTCCAAGTCCTTGGAGGTTCTGTATCTTGAGTTGCAATATGTACAATTTTTTACCAACTTGCCTCACCAACTTTCATCAACTTTGCCATCATTGTAACTCAGTGAACAGCTCTAAAACATACAATGATCCACAAGCAATCCAACCCACAATTCACACTCACCAACTACATGTGACCTGTCCCCCAATACACTTATATACTATGGTGGCTATGAATTATCATCCTGTGTCCCATAGCATGATGCAACCTTTTGCAGTAAGTTGCATCATGCCATGTGCTCTGACTCACATTTTAGGACAATCTCACAGGATATGATCCATCCTGTCAATCAAAGTATTTTCTACACAATTTACATAAAGATCATTCCAACAGGCTCTTCGATCTCTGCCTTCTCCCAAGTAGAAATCCAGGTGGAGAAGAAGAAGAAGGATGGGCAAAGCTCCTCCACCACTCAGATTTCTCCTGATGAGAGGGTCAGGTCAGGTAGAGGAGGAGAAGGGGATTAATATTAAATATTTATTTAGTTACTTATTAATACTTAATTAATATTAATATTAAATGTTTGTTTGTTTATTTGTTTGTTTATATTTAATTAAAACCTATCTGCAGCATGAAGAAATTTAGCCCATTTTAATTTTGGTCCCTACCTACTGGCAAGTTGTGCAGATCTGCCCTAAACCTTAGATTTTACCCAAAAGCCTTAGGGCCTGGGACAATTCTGAACTGACAATCCTAACTGAAATACTTCCCCCTGCTTAGAAGTAGCCCTAACCATGGCAAGAATCAACTTTCTTAACCAGCATTTGAAAAAAAACCTATTTCAAATGCCTGCTTAGATTCTAATTTTTACCCAAAAACAAGGGGAAGGTCTGTCACCAAATATCTCAAAGGGAAGCAACTTTTTGAATGGTGGCACTCAGCATTAGCAAGGTTTCTTCCTCTTTTCTCAAAGTGTTTTGCTTTTGCTTAGCATGGATTTAACTGTGGCAGTAGCAGTGACTGTCTTGGCATCCTGACTACCAATTTGTTTCCTCCACAATATCCAAGGCTATCATTCTGAGTAGAATTCCAAGATCTGGGAGCCTGGACTATCTTCTCTAGGCTTCAGGGCAAGAGGGAGGAATCTGAGGGCAAGAACACTGCCTTTAAAAGTGTGTGTGCCTACAGTGGGCCCTTGGTGTCCACTGGGATTTGGTCCAGGGCACCCCATGGATACCAAAATCTGTGGATGCTCAAGTCCCATTAAATACAATTAAATAATAAAATGGTGTGTCTCATATAAAGTGGTAAAGTCAAGGTTTGCTTTTGGGAATTTCATTTTTGAATATTTTTAAGTCATGGATGGTTGAATCCATGGATAAAAAAATCTGTAGATATGGAGGGCCAACATATACTTTCCTCATTTGTTATACTTGGTGCTTTTTATTTGCATGGCATAATCTGTGCAGCTGTGGCTGATACAAAATGCATAGTTCTTAATGACATCACAAGGGGACATCCCTCCATCTTGGGTTTTAGCTCTGCAATCTCAAGGTCTGGGATAGTCCTACCTGAGAAGCCCTACAGAGGATCTGTTTTACTTTTTCATGAAACCTTTCTTGTACAATTACCTGTGGCATTAAAAATAAAGTTAGACATGAAATACATATATGTCTACTACAGGAAAGTTTTTCCTGCTTGTCTACATGATTAAAATACTTCACATTCCAGTCAATTAGAATGTGATCCAACCACACACAATTTGCAAGAGTTTGGGCTTTTTGCATGAGGGAGAGTTGAAAAAAACTCCACAGAAAAAGGCTTAGAGATGTTTACCAGAGTGTTCACAGAAATTCTCATCACACATGTATCACACATCAGTCTGCTTCCCATGTATTCAGATGGTTGCACACCTTCTGTAGAGGGACAGTGAATGGATGCGAATATATGAAAAATTGTGCAGGAAAGTGAAGATGAATTAACAGCTGGTGCGAATCTGTGAAAATCTGCAGCAATTCACATAAGACACTTAAATGTAGACTAGCGCTTGCATGTCTTTCAGTCAAACTCAAACTTCCTATGAGCTATCAAGCAGAATATTGCTAAGTTTGGTGGCCCATCAGGAACCCACTAAAACTCATGGTCTTTGTTGCTGTACAAGGACATGGCAGGGCAGGAAAGGAACTTGCCAAGTATCAAGGAAGTCCAGGAGCAGCTGATGGGACAATAAATCCATTCTAGGTTTTAACCTGAACTTTAAAAGACCAATCCAATGTGCCAAACCCTATTCCCAAAAACAAGCTCAGCACCTCAGCTTGATCACTTAAATTTCATTCTAAAGCCCAATGGAGAGTCACTGTTCCAATGATATGGGAGCCACTAATCCCCATGAGGCAAACCATTATAGCTCAGTGACTTCATTCCCCTTGGTGAATCTAAATTGATGAATTTAAATTGTGCTTGTCTCCTTGAAAGAGAAGGGAACTACGCCACAAAAGGTATTGTGCAATTTGATTAGAGAAATGCTCTTAACTGATATAATTACTTTGTGGCTTACCAAGAAATCAACTCAAAACTGATGCATATGGACTCATATCATATGGACTGGGAAGATCATGTTGTGCATCTTCGTGGTCATGGCAATCAAAGTTGCTCTGTACTCTGGGTTGCAAATGCTGAATATGTAGGCGAAAAAGTCCCAACCACCACCGGGGGCGAAGATTTGCTCAAGTCTTAGTTGTGGAGGATGGAATGCTGCAATCCAGCAACAACAGCCACATTTTAAAATAAATCTTCATGGAAATGAACACAAGGCACACTATTAAAATTACCAACTGAATATTTCAGGAAAGTTCTGAAAAGAAAAATAGTCGTTTAACATTTCTTTCCTGCTCTATGAGACTAAGCTCAGTGGGTTGGTTTGCTTTTGCTTTTCTGATTACTATACCACACTGGTTACTGTTAAGAAATGAATCAGCAAAGGAATATTTCCCTGCTGGGCTCTCTTAGATTACCTTGTACATAATTCAGTGCAATTATATGAACAAACATTGGAGGGAGGGGAGAGATCTGTTATAAAATCAATTGAGCAAAATCCATTTTCCAGGGCAATATTCTATGTCCATAAGTCTCTTTCCTTTTCCCTGTTCTCTTTCCTTTCTAAACTATTCTCTCTGGTGCACAGACTGCCATTGAGCCTTCTGTGAAAATTGTCAAATAATATTTGTTTTAAAAGATTGGTGGGTTTGATGCATGGTCTTTTGGTCCAGCATCAAATCCCTAAATTTGCTAATACAAAAATTACAACATTTTTCTTAACTTCTGATCTCTGCTCTACCAGGGGTTGGTGTGTTCCAGTGAGGAAGCAGATTTTAATAACAGATGGCTTTTCTGTTTGAAGGGAAGTCATTGCTCCCTCATCCCAACATGCTTTGCTAATGTGACTGGAAATTAAATTGCACCAAGCACAATCCAATCCAGGGGTGAAGAACTGGTGGCCATACAGATATTTTGGCCAACAACTCTTTTTAGCTTCCATCAACATGATCAATAGGGAATCATAGGAGTCATAGTCCAAAATCTATGGAAGGCAGAAGATCCACACCTAATAATCTACCTTACTAAACAGTACAATCTTATTTCTTTCCTTCTGTATTGCATTTATATCATGCCATTCCACTAAAAAATAATACTTAGGGTGGCCTACAATACAATAGAGACCCCATATAAGAATAATGCAGTTACCATCTTTAAAAATGAATCAATTAAAAAAGTGCACTTAAGATCACTTCCAGTCAAATATCCCATTCATGAAATAGTTCCATTTCATGTTTTCAATGGAGCTTCCCCTCTAAATAAGCATAAGACTATCAGTTTTTAACATGTCTCCCAAAAGCTGTCTTAAAGCTTTTACATGCTGGCAACTGTGCAGAGATGGACCTACCATTTTGAGGCAGTCATCTCAAATGCTGGACTGGGGCGCAGCACCTCCAGTCTGCTGACCATTCTTCCTAAGCCCCTCCAGCCATTTTCCTTCCCAAGAGAAATACCTCTCCTACTTCCCCTAAACTACACTGATGCTGTCCTGTTTCCAGTGCTGAATTAAGATTCTGTGCCCAGTCCTGTTGACTTCTGTTCAGGTAATGAAGGTTAACTATTGTCCTTTACCTGAGGCAGCAAATCATCTTTGGCATTTCCATCACTCCTGCCAACATCTTTTCTCTTGCCCTATCCCTTTCATTTTATATCTATTTGCCTTAAGCTTCAGCTTGATGAAGAAGTAGAAGCTCCCAACTTTATGCTATTTCAGGGGAATCTAAATAAAAATGTTGTACCAGTACTACTCAAAGTGATGGCCCATGAGCCAATGCCAATCCATGGAACATCAGCTCCCAGTCCCTGGCACCATAGCTTTCCAGTACTTCTCCAATTTGCAAACAGCAGGATTCCATAGGATGGACCCATAGCAGTTAAAGTGGATTAGTACCATAGTGATATAGCAGTAGTAGCAGTGATATAATTCTGTAGTATGAATCAGCCCTGAGATAGATTCCATCTGCTTCACTTCTGTTGTGCCCACCATCTCTCTCCTTCACCATTCCTTCCTTTTATTTTAGTCTGTCTGCACTAACTGCCTTTCCCTACACACATAGCCCTCCACCCAAACACACACAAACACATCCATGGACTGGATGGCTCTTGTGGTCTCTTCATATTTCTGACACACACACACCCAGTGGCCATGTTAGCTGGAGGATTTGGGCCACTGAGGACCCAAAGGTAACTTTTCTCATCTCTGCCTTGGATGCATCAGATGGTGAGACCTCAGAGTGCTCTGTTGTTATCCATAGAACTGGACCATAAAACTAATCAAATCAAAACATATCCAGTAAAAACACTTGTTTTAAAAATTGCTGATAAAAATGTCTCAGCAGCACGCGCGCACACACATGGATAAGTGCCTGATATAATATACATTGTGCATCCATCCCACTGTGTTAACCTAACTCCTGATTATACAGAGGTTTGGA
The DNA here is from genome assembly GCA_026167975.1 of Phrynosoma blainvillii. NCBI lineage: Eukaryota > Metazoa > Chordata > Lepidosauria > Squamata > Phrynosomatidae > Phrynosoma > Phrynosoma blainvillii. The sequence goes on along the minus strand of JANUYF010000001.1, from coordinate 49,058,409 downwards.
GGAACTCCAACCATTTGCTTAAAATGAGATCATTCTGTCTATATGAAATATGCTCACTATCATGCTGTGGTCATGACCCACTGATGCATCTAAAATAGATGCAGAAAAAGCCAACAGCCCCTTGTATATATTCATTCTTTACATTCTTCACATCCAGATACTTTTTCTTTCTCACTCCCTTTCAAAAATATAATATTGGCCATCACTAAAAATACTAGTAGTAGCACTAATAGCATTTTAAATAAGCAAAATCTGGTAGAAATAGAGAGCTCACAAATATGATCCTAGGGTTGTTTCCCTGATGGCTTTTCCAAGGCTTACTAAAGAAAAGACACAAAGTGAGATTCAAGATGGAAAATACATTTCTCGGGAGGTCTTCCTCTCCCCCGCCCCGCCGGCCATCCGGAAGACAGGAAAGACCAGACTGTTCATAACACAGGAGAAAGACCTTCCCAGAGTCTTTAGGGGGAAATCAATCAAAGAAATTATTTTCCCACAGACCAGGGCATAGCAAATCTTAATAGCAGGGTTTTTCCCCCTTCTGACTGAGGAATAAATCTTTGATTAATTTATAGCCTGGAGTGACTATATAACAGTCCCCAAAGTGTTTTCCAAATATTCTAGCTAGAATCTGAGCTCCAGAAAGAAACATTAATGAGGGGTATGGGGCTCTGAAGTTCTCCCTATATTTGAGTGGAGAAGCATACCCCAAAATAAAATAAAATCATACTTAAGTCTTTCATTCTTAAGTCCCATTTAAAAAAATGGAAAATAATGGGGACTGAATAAACTTAAACAAGTCCGATTAAAATTAATAGCTTTTAAGTAAATTATGAGTAAATTATAAGTAAATTTAAGTAAATTATAAATGATAGGTCCCATTAATTAAATGGGTCTTGTGTCAGTAGCACTGCTGCATTCATAAATTCATTTGCTAAGGAGAGGGAGTCCAGTTGAACTCATTGGAATATAATTCAGAGACATAATAGCCATGTTAGTTTGAAATATTATGCAAAGGGATCTTGTAGCACCTTTGACTAACTGTAAAAAAAGTTGTAGCATAAGCCTTCATAGACTTGGTTTACTCCTCAGATATAGTTTGGAATAAACATACTTAAGGTCTTGCAAAAACTCTATCTGACTTCAAGCAACAGCAAAAAAAGTCATACCTCTAGATATGTTTTACTACAACTCCCAGTCCCATATATGCTTTACTACAACACCCATCTCCAGCCAGCAAAGGAGTTACAATCCAGCATGTCTTTTCACCCTAAGTTTACAATGAAGGGTTTTTAATCACTGATCCAGGGCTGGCTTTACCATCAGGCAACATGGTATACCTACCTCAGGTGGCAAAGTTTGAGGGATGGCAAATTCCTACCATAATAACAAGCAGGAACTCTGCAGCCCTTCCAGAGACTTGCCTCTCAAAAAGAAAAAGAAAAAAACCCTCACCCTTTCACCATTCTTCATCTGTGGCAAATGTGCTATGAGTCCTCCAGCCTCAAGTGGAGCAACAACTTGAACCGTCCATGCCCTAGTCCTATTCAAGATTATCCATATATCACATGAGTATCCTATCCTTCCTCCCAAGAGCTCAGTGTTATAAACCAGGGGTGAGCAACTGCACAGGAGGTGGGGACCACTTTTCCTTCCTACGTTCATCCAGCAGGCCACACCAGCAAGTTTCAGATGTCACTTCTAACATGATGTCACTTCTAATCACCATTTTGGTGATTTAGAGGCAATCTCTCTCTCTCTCTCTCTCTCTCTCTCATATGTTTTGTGAAGGTTTGGGCAGCTTTGCTGAATTAGGGGAGGGGAAATGCTGCGTTTTAGGCAGTTACCCAAAAATTGCCCCCCAAATTAAAAAAAATGTTATAGCTGGGAGCTGGGAAGGTCTTCTGGAGGTCCCAAGGTCTGCACTTTGGAGTCCCAAGAGCTTCTCTTTGCCCATGCCTGCTATAAACCTTGAGATTTACTCATATCATTCTCCAAGAGTCCTGAGAATTCAGGCTGGTAGAAAATGGCTGGCTGAAACAGGTCACCCACAGAAACAATTTGAGTGTAACTGTGATTTAACTTGTATGCTGAGAACATCTTACAAAAAGAAAGATTTGACTTAGAAGAGGAAGGTGTGAAAATTGGAGGAAAGAACAGCAACAATCTAAGAAACTTATCGAATAGTTAATTAAATTGCCTTACCTGATCGGGCTTAAAATTTAAATCGGACACCTGATATTATTGCAAGAATTTAGCTGCTGAAATTGCTGTCCAGGTCCATCCCGGGTCTATCTCTGCTCCCAGGGCCACTCAGCATGGCTTTTTTTTTAAGCTAGGAGTTTTCCAGCTTGAGAAAATGGCCACCAGAGTGGCCTTGGGAGTGGGGATGGACCCAGGATGGAACTGGGCAGCAATTTCAGCAACAAAACCCTTGCAATAATAACAGGATGCCACCCGATTTAAATTTTAAGCCCAATCAGGTAAGGCAATTTAATTAACTATGCAATAAGTTCCTAAGATATGCATATGACACCATAATACTAGCAGAAAACATCAGAGATATGGAAGGATTAATGTCTGAAGAAGGTAAAGGCAGAAAGTGCCAATGCAGGTTTACAGCTGAACATCAAGAAAACAAAAATGATGATCACAGATGATCTACCGTATTTTCCGGCATATAAGACGACCCACGTATAAGACGACCCCCCCATTTTTCCAGTCAAAATATGGAGTTTTAGCACCTCTATCCTCATTATCCCTATATCCAGCGTATAAGACGACCCCCCCACTTTAGCCACAGATTTTGCAGGTAAAAAAGTAGTCTTATACGCAGGAAAATAAGGTACATAATTTTAAAGTAGATGGTGAAGAGATCAAAATAGTTCAAGATTACCCATACTTGGGCTCAATCATCAATCAGAGCAGAGACTCTACTCAAGAAATCACAAGAAGACTAGGGCTTGGAAGGGCGGCTATGAAGGAACTAGAAAAGATTCTGAAGTGTAAAGATATATCATTAAATATTAAGGTTGGGATTATTCATGCCATCGTATTTCCCATTTCTATGTATGATTGTGAAAGCTGGACAGGGAAGAAAGCAGATAGGAAGAAAATCAACTCATTTAAGATGTGGTGCTGGAGAAGAGTTCTGAGAATAATGTGGACTGCTAAAAAGACCAGTGGAAGGGTCCTTGAACAGATCAGGCCTGAACTCTCCCTGGAAGCAAAGATGACTAAACTGAGGTTGTCATATTTTGCCCATAAGAAAAGAAAGGACACACTAGAAAATACTATAATGCTTGGCAAAGTGGAGGGCAGTAGGAAAAGAGGAAGATCACATTCCAGATGGATAGACTCAATCAGAGAAGCTGCAGCCATGAATCAACAGGAGCTGAGCAGGGCAGTTGAGGAAAGGGTGACTTGGACGTCTCTCATTCATAGAGTCACTATGAGTCAATTAACAACAAAAAGCAATTAACAAGAACAAAAGTAATCCCACTACTATAACATACTGGCAACTAATGGGGACTTCTGTAGCAGGTCTAAATCCAGTTGCTCATTCCACCTAAAGCACCTAAAGTTGCTCATCTCACCATTGATTCAATGGAATTTGCATACATGTTGTTTTTCCATTCATCAATTGATTCAATCTCAACTGTAGCTGGCTGTAGTAAAACTAAGGGGGCTACTTCCTTTGGGTTGCAGGAAAGCTTCCTTGAAGCATTTTGAAGTCTCCTTGGGAGAAGAAGTGACTTTAAAGACCACAACTTTCCCTTGATCATATCCAGGGTGCTTACGCTAAGGGTGTGTGAGGAAATGCATGTTGGTTAAGGCAGCAATACCCATTTATCTGGCAATTATCTGCACTGAGCTCAGTGAGACTTGTTTCTGAATAGAAATGTAGAGAGCTGTGCTGTAGGACATAGGAACTAGGGACATAAATCTTCACATTCTTCATCCTCACATGCCAGGACAAATAGTTTCTGTAGCTTTCTCCCCACTACAGGGGGAAAGAAAGATTTCTATGCAGTTCTTGGGAGGTATGCATACTTTGCAAAGCCTTTCAGGGCTATTTGCTCAGAAATAGGCTGGCATCCTGTTGGTAGCTTATGATCACACCATTGCAACTCACTTTTTGGTCATTGTGAAGGTCAGAATTCTCTATACAATGACCAAAAATCCCTTGCCCTTTTCTCATCTACAGCCCCCTGAACTCATCCATTTTCTGGTCAGTGGGAAATAGTGTGGGCAGCAGACAGGTGTATGTACTTATATCTGGACACTGACCAATAAAATAATCCACAGGAACCTCTGAAGGACCATTGGCAGTCATTGCAGATGTATGATACCTTGTGTCCAGTTGTAAGAAAATAGCTAGACACTTGTCGATGGCTTCCTCCCTCTCTCCATCAATCTGGAAATGCCAGGATTGGGGAGGCAACAGTTGATAAAAGGTGGATTTTGATCAGGTTTAGATTGGAGATTATCATAGTTGAGTCTTGTAGCTGCGTCTCCCAATACAGGAGACCAGCCATAGCTTTTCTGTGCAAAACAACAACAAAAATGGGTTTTGTGTGGAAAACATGTTTTCTGTGCAGGAAACACTTTGGGCAAAACCTATGTTTTGCACCTAAAAGCCATGTGTCTTTCTGCACAAATAAACTGCCTCAAAAGACTTCACAAAGTGTGAAGAATCTTGGAGATGGCCTGTTTTCAATGTGGTTGAAAAGTCCTGAAACTAAAGCAGACTGCCAGAAATAGTGCACATTAAATTGAGGCACTGCCCTGGCTCAGTGCTAGGGAATCATGGGAACTGTAATTTATTGTGGCACCAGAGCTCTCTGACAGAGAAGGCTCCATGTCCCAGAAAAAAATACAGTTCCCATGACTCCTTAGAACTGAGCCAGGGCAGTGCCTCAATTTAATGTGCACTATTTCTGGCAGTCTGTTTAACAGTGGAAAGAAAAGGTTGGACTCCCATACCTTGGAGATTTTTAAGCAAAGGTTCAATGGCCACTAATCAGGGATAATTTAGCTAGATATTTCCTTCATGGGCAAGAGGCTGGATTATATGAGTCTTGTGATCTTTTCCAATTCTTCTTCTTCTGTTGTTGCTGCTGCTATTTTCATTTATAGCAATAATTTTCCCCAGTATGTGTGATTCAAGGCAGCATACAAAACACTAAAATGCTATTTTAAAGTGCAATGAATCTATAGAATTAAAACAATTTAAAATACAGTAAAAACACAAGATAAGAATCAGCTGAACAACACTCCATTACAAGGCCTTTGCAACCATTTCCTAAAGCCATATATCAGAAAGGAAGAATTCTTATTTGCCTGCAGAAGGACAACAAAGAGGGATCCATCCCACATTCCTAGGGAAGAGGTTTCAAGTCTGAGGGCAGCCACCAAGAAATCTGTCTGCCTTGTTCCCATCAAACATGCCTGGAAAGGAGGTAAGACTGAGAAAAGGGCTTCACATGAAGATTTTACAGTTTGGACAAGTTTGTATAGGGAGATATTGTCCTATGAACAGTCTGGACCTGAGCCACATTCTACAATCCTATGCTTGTACAATCTCGATTCTCTGAAATACATAGACAAGGATTAAAATTGCTTCCTTTCTATTGTCTGACACTCTTCAGTTGCTTGGGACTACAAATTTCATCAGCCCTGATTGTTGACCATGTGAGTGTGGTGGGATTTGTAGTCCAAAACATCTGGAAGACATTTGATATGGGGAAATGGTATTAAAGAATCCAGCTGCCGCCACCACCACCCCACACACACACCCATCCCCATGTTATGAATATGGAAATACTAGAGAGATTTCATACTGACCCTTTAAATCTAAAGCAAGCCAACAAGGTCAGGATTTTCCTTTCAGCTAAAGCAATCAAGGATTTGTTAGTCAGTTTTTTCCTGCAACAAAATATGAAAAGGTTGTGGGCTTTTTAATGTGTGGGGTTTGGAGAACTATGACAAAAAATAAACCTTGAGGTTTATAATTAAAATGACCGATGCTAAAGGGAGATAATATTAAAGAGATGTAAATAATACTCAAAGCTTGGAAAAATTACTTTGGGGGATTACCACTCAATAGCCTTCAGGGTAGGGATTCTGGGAGTTGTAGTCCAAAAAAACCTAACTTCGTGCTAGATCATAATGTAGCTCCTGAGTGAAATGGCTCATCTCTGAGTTCAGTACAAAGACAACTGTTTTTTGAAATGAGAAATAGTCAGATGTATTGCTGCAGGATGTGTCAGCATCCTCTCAAAATAATTAGACACGACCATGAGAGACTATCGCATAATGATATAAAGCGGCTTACCTGAGCTGGCTTAAAATTAGAAGTGGGTGGCATCCTGATATTATCAGATGCATTTAGCTGCCGAAATTGCCACCCAGGTGCAGTCCAGCTCCATCGCCATTCAAAGGGGTGTTCCTTGCACCTCTTTTCGAAGCCGGGAATTTTCAGGCTTGAAAACATGGCAACCAGAGCACCCCTCTGAGCGGCGATGGAGCCAGGCTGCACCCGGGTGGCAATTTTGGAAGCTAAATGCATCTGATAATATCAGGATGCGGCCCATTTCTAACTTTAAGCCAGCTCAGCTAAGCCGCTTTATATCATTATGTGATAATCTTCATGGAGGATAACAGCATTTGGAAAAATAAGTTAGTTTTTCCATCAGAACCATTGTCCAGCTTGTGGATAATATCCATAAAACTGTACAAACTGCTCTGTCATTTGGGAAATAAAGTATAGAATTTCTTATCAGAATTGAACAAATAGGGACACTGAAGTCACAAGTGTGTGAAGAAATCCATATTTATTGCAACCCCTTCAGTGCTTCAGAGTTAATGGTATTTATCTTAGAGAATTTGCACAGGGTGGAGTACCTCAATGCAACATTTTACATCCATGCTCTCTATGACAGGCTGGTTGAGATTTGAAAGGTGCTGATATCTGAAGGCATCTGAAGGACTAATTAGCACCCACAAGTTTGTTAATCAATGGTATGCCTTATATTTGCATGTACAGAATCATCCCAACATAAGCTTCTATCCGCTCATTTAAAATTTACTGGAGCTCAGGATGCAATGCAGAAAAACCAAGGGGAAAGCCCCAAATAGGGTTGCCATGTGTTCCAGAAAACCTGGAAAATCCCGGATTGAAGGGAATAAAATATCTCGGCCATCTGGGTCAAATGAAACAGTAAATCCTGGATTTTTCTTTCATTGCAGGCCAATGGGTAGGTTAAAATGTGGCAGTGGCGGTGCAGCAGGAAATTGTACACGAAGACTGGCACTGACAGGGACCTCATCCCACCCTGCAGGCTTTGGTTGCTACTGCACAGGCATAGTATTGCTACCTTATTCTTCCATTCCTTCCTCCCTTCCTAGACAGGCCCAGAAGGCAAGCAAAGAAAGGAAAGGAGGCAAGCAGAAATGGCCTTGTCTTGTGTGGTGATTGTGTCCATGGCTTGAGCCCAAGGCTAGGCAGCATAGTGGAACTTCACTTCCAAACATCCTCAACATCCCTTTACTCTCTGGGCCTTCTTGGAAGCCTTTCTCTTGTCACACCAGCTGGAGGTCAGGGAAGAGAAAAAGCTCTGAGCTTGGTACTGGTACTGAGGTTGAAACATAATGGTAGGCAATGATGAATGTGTTGAATTGGCATAATCAGAATGCAATGTAATAATAGGCATCATTATAGTAATGTGCATAGTATGGAAATTAGGATAATCTGCATAATAATATACAGATCAGATGCCCAAACATGTGGGACTAGCACCAAATAACCCTACAACTTTCATCATGATCCTATGGTGATCAAAACATATGGGCCTTCTCCACCTCTTACCATAAAAGCTCCTACTCCATCGGTGCACCTATACTGTAGAAATCATGCAGTTTGACACTGCTTTAAATGCTGTAGCTCCATCCTATGGAACCCTTGGATTTGTAGTTTTGCAAGATCTTTAGCCCTCCCTCCAAAAGCATGTTGATGCCTCATAAAACTACAAATACCAGGATTCTGTAGGATGGTGCCATGGCACTTAAAGCGGTGTCAGACTGGATTATTTTCACAGTGTAGAATTATACACCCATTGTGCAAATCGAACACAACATGAAAGAAAATGCTGTTTTACAGGGAAGAAGTCTCAAAGAATTGATGGAGTGAGCTGATTCTTTGGAACTTCTTCCAGACCCCTTTTTGCTGTCTGGAGGGCAAGGAACCACCAAATGGAGGGCATACCAGAAAAATTGAGGATGTGACCAAATAAAAAGCTCAAAACAATCATAGAAATAAATGTAGTCCTGCTCAAAATGGAGGACACTTTGGAGTTCCTCCTGGACAGAAGCTTGAATGGAGAACATTTCCTGGAAAATGAGGATGTTTCATCATCATGCTCCTCCTCATCATCATCTTTCTCCTCCTAATATTTCCCCTCCTGCTCTTCCTCCCCTTCCTCCTCCTCCTCCTCACCTTCACCTTTCTCCTGCCCTCCTCCTCCTCTTCCTCATCATTATCATCATCTTCCTCATCTTCCCCATTAACATCCTCATTGTCATCCTCTTCCTCATCATCCTCATCTTCCTCCTCCTCATTTTCCTCTTCCTCCTCATCATCATCTTCCTCATCATCATCCTTGTTATCATACTCTTTCTCCTGCTCATTTCCCCCTTCCTCCTCCTCATCTTCCCCATCTTCCCCATCATCATTATCATACTCTTCCTCCTCCTCCTCTTCCTGCTCCTCATTTTCACTTTCCTCTTCCTCCTCCTCCTCTTCCTCATCTTCCCCATCATCCTCTTCCTCCTCCTTATCCTCCTCCTCATGTTCCTCATCTTCCCCATCATTATCTTCCTTATCATTCTCTTCCACTTCCTCCTCATTTTCCTCTTCCTCCTCCTTCTCATGTTCCTCATCTTTCCCATCATCTTCTTCCTCCTCCTCTTCCTCCTCATCTTCCTCATCTTCCCCATCATCATCTTCCTTATCATCCTCTTCCACCTCCTCATTTTTCTCTTCCTCTTCCTCCTCCTTCACATGTTCCTCATCTTCCCCATCATCATCCTCATTATCATTCTCTTCTTCCTCATCATCATCTTCCTCCTCCTCATTTTCATTTTCCTCTTCCCCCTCCTCTTCCTCCTCCCTCATTTTCCCCATCATCATCCTCTTTCTCCTTCTCATTTTCATCATCATCTTCATCATCATCATCTTCACCATCATCATCTTCCCCAACAGCCTCCTCCTTAGCATTCTCTACTTCTTCCTCCTCATTTTACTCCTCCTTCTTCTCCTCCTTCCTCCTCTTTCCCATCATCATCCTCTTCCTCCTCATTTTCTTCATCACCATCTTCTTCTTCCTCGTCTTCCCCATCATCATCCTCCTCCTTATCACCCTTTTCCTCTTCCTCCTCATTTTCCTCTTCCTCTTCCTTCTCCTCCACCTCCTCATTTTCCTCTTCCTCTTCCTTCTCCTCCTTATCATCGTCTTCCTCTTCCACCTTCTTCTGCTCCTCTTCCTCCTCTTCCCCATCAACCTCTTCCTCCTCATTTTCCTCATCATCATCATCTGCCTCATCTTCCCCATCATCCTCCTCCTTATCATCCTCTTCCTCCTCCTCCTCCTCCTTCTCCTCCTCCTCCTCATCTTCCCCATTATCACCCTCCTTATCTCCTTTTCCTCTTCCCCCTCATCTTCCTCCTCTTCCTCCTCCTCCTCTTCCTCGTCTTCCCCATCATCCTCTCCCCCTCCTCCTCCTCTTCCTCCTCCTCATTTTCCTCTTCCTTCTCCTCCTCCTCCTCCTCCTCCCTCAAAGCCCTCCTGTTCCCCCTCCCTTCCGCCTCCTTCCTGGCTGGACTCAGGGAAGGAAGGTTTATGGGCTGCCGGGCGGCTTAAGGGCGAGACAGGGAGCCCCACCATACATGGATGGCGTCCTCAAAGAGACCCATCCATTACAGCGCCCAGGGCTGGAGCCAGCAAAGATACACAGACTATAAATCCCGCCGCCCCACCGCCGCCGCCTCCTCCTCCTCCTCCTCCTCCTCTGTCCGGGCGGGCCGTCCCTTCATCCATCAAGGCCCTGATGATGATGATGATGATGATGATGATGATGATGATGATGATGATGATGATGATGGAGGAGGAGGAGGAGGAGGAGGAGAAAGAGGAGAAAGAGGAGAAAGGCGGTGGCATCCCTCTCCTGTCCGAATGATGATGCATCGTATGAGGAGGATTAAGGCTTAGATCATCGCATGCTTTTAAAGTCATCCCCAGCGCTAAAGGGAAAGAGAGGGGACCGGGAGGAGGGCTGGAGATTTGGAGGGGGAGGAAAGGAGGCCCCTCTGCGAGGCTGCATCCACACGAGAGAAATCCTCCTGGATCAACTCTCTGGCAGAGAAAGCTAAATGGCTCACAAAACTGCCCTTCCCAGAATTCCCTAGCATACTGAATGGAAGGAGAGGAGAGGAGAAGGAGGCTGGAAGTTTGGAGCGGAGAGGAAAAGGAAGCCAAAGACAGGGAGACAGAGGTTCTCCTTTCTGGAAGGCTGCATCCACACTGCAGAAATAATCCTGGATCAGCTCCCTGAACTCTCACACAAAACTGCCCTTCCCAGAATTCCATAACACTGAGCACTGGCAGGTAAAGTGGTGTCAACCTGGATGATTTCTCCAGTGTGGATGCAGCCTCTGAGTCTGGATCTGCCCCACCAAGAGTGATAAGGTGGTTTGTTGTTGTTGTTGTTGTTGTTGTTGTGTGCCTTCAAGTCGTTTCTGACTTATGGCCACCCTAAGGCAAACCTATCTCGTGGGGTTTTCTTGGCAAGATTTCTTCAGAGGAGGTTTGCCATTGCCTTTCCCTGAGGCTGAGAGCATGTGGCTTGCCCAAGACCATGGCCAAGCTGGGAATCGAACTCTGTTCTCCAGAGTCATTCAACAGTCAAAGCAGGATCTAATATTTAGGGTGTTGACTGCACCACTTCAAACCAGGGAAGAGGAATAGAAGCTTAGGGAGCTGGGTATGTTCAGCCTGGAGAAGAGAAGGTTAAGAGGTGATATGATATCCCTGTTTAACTATCTGAAAAGGTGTCACATTGAGGATGGAGCAAGCCTGTTTTCTGCTGCTCCAGAGAATAGGACCCAGAGCAATGGATTCAAGCTACAGGAAAAGTGATTCCACATTAGGAAGAACTTCCTGAGAGTAAGGGCTGTTCGAAAGTGGAATGCTCTCTTTTGGAGAGTGGTGGGATCTCCTTCTTTGGAGGTTTTTAAGCAGAGGCTGGAAGGCCATCTTTCAGGGATGCTTTGATTGAGTGTTCCTGCATGGCAGAATGGCGTTGGACTGGATGGCCCTTGGGGTCTCTTCCAACTCTAGGATTCTATTATTCTCTCTAAACCATGTAGGTTGATTAGAAAAGTGCCAAGCCACCTTGCCAGCTACACACAGACTTGCAAATGTTGTCTCTCATCTTCATCTTATTTTTCTCACATATAAATATGTGCTTGCTGGGGGATTCTGGGCACTGTTCTCCCAAAAATGTAATTTTTTTTTTAGCTCTGCTTGAGGCTCAAGCATTCACAGAACTTCTAACACTAGTTAGCAAGGCACTCTGCATATACTCAGAAACACAGAGGGTGTCGTTAATACCAAGGGTGAGCCTGGGCAGGCAAAACAGGCTGAAGGGCTGAGCCATGCTTCTAGCCTTGGCCCAAATTAAAACCCACATGGGATGAAAATGTTGCTAGCCTTCCCCCTCCATCTTAGATTGTATCGAAGTGCTGAAGATACCATGGACAGTCAAAAGGTCAAACAAATGGATCCTAGATCAGATCAAACCAGAAATCTCTCTGGAAGCCAAGATGACAAAACTAAGGCCGTCGTAATTTGACCACATCATGAGAGGGCACAACTCATAGGAAATAAATCAATAATGCTAGAGAAGAGAAGGTGAAGAGAAGCAGAAAGAGAGGAAGACCACATGCTAGAGGTCACAGGTATGAATTTGCAGGAACTGAGCAAAACAATGGAGGACAGGGAGATGTCTCATCTACGGGGTCAACATGGCTCAAGATCAACTTGTGGATGGATAAGAACAACAACAAACCAGTGCCACTTCTAGTGGGAGCCCATGGACCAGTGCTGATTTACAAGCCATTAGCTGCCAGCCCTGGCAAAATTCCAGGAAAGGAAGTAACAGTTTTGTCCAATGGGCACAAATATGGTACCAGACCATGGCACACTGAGCATGGGGGAGGGAATTGCCAGTACCTACATCAGATAGTTTGAGAAGCCCTGCTCTGTAGTAAGAACCACTGGACCCTGATGACATGGGACTGTGTGGCAGACAAGTCAGAACTGTTTGGAAAAGGAACTTAATCCAGATGAGATGTGAGAAAGGGAAGAAGAGACAGCAGAATGGGCTGGATTTCAATAACAAGGAAGTCAACATGTAACTGATCCTTCCTGGGATTAATGGAGAGAGTGGGGTCTGCTGAGAAAAATGTTAGCTCTACCTTAAGGAAAATGTTGTGCCTCTGTTACAATGTTGTGGAGCTTGTGTCAATAGGGATGCATTTTGGAGCCATGCTCAAATTACTAGAGAGGGGCCAGGGAACTTTGGTGACAACCCTTTTAGACATTGTTTTCGAAAACTCCCAAGCTGGAGAAGCCACCCATCCACCCTACACCTCAACACAAGGACTAGCCCTCCCTGCCCCTCTGCCATGCTATTTATGCCATGCTTCTCTGTGCTTATCTGACCAACTGAGGAAGGCACTATGATCTCCAGCTCTGTGCTGCTTTGCTTACAGAGACTGGTTATCTAAATCTATCCATGTCTAATTGCCCAGGCACCATCTCCCTTTAGCTAGCCACCTGCCCCTTCCCCCTTGTCTCCATATACTTGGTTTGGCGATATATTCTTTTCTGACAATCAAAGGCTCCCGTCACATGCCTGGAATTCATGTGCAGTATTTTGAACCTTTCAGCTAAGCGGAACAACCTCCTTAATGTCTTTAAAACATGCTTCATATCTGGGACAATGAGAGGATCTGAATGAATGTGATTCTGGAATGAGGGTGTTCTTGAAGGTCACCATGGGAATGACCAAGAGATGGGAATGGGAGTCTGTTTCCTTGATCTGGGCTGAAGTAGACTCGCAGGAATAGGTGTTGTTGAAATGTAACTCTCAGCAGGCCCAGCATTTCTAGTAAAGGATGCTGGGAGTTATAATCTAACTATCTGGTAAGCCACAGTTACCCACTTCTGAACTAACCAGATGAAAGCTGGATTCTTTTTTTCTTGATCTGGAAACTGCTCTGGCAAAAGCAGAGCTGCTGCTGATAGTGGTTTCTTTGCTTTGTGAAGAACATGCAAGCAATGAACAAATTCCTTGAAATCCCCCTATGGGATCAGAGGGTTAGTGGGAGAGTAAATTACAGCACAGAGTAAAAGAACAATAGTCATGAGAACATATATCTAATTCTTCCACTTTGATGAACTAGTTCAAATGGATCCTGCAAGTATGGATTGTAGTTTATCAACAGCAGAATCATAGAGTTGGAAGAGACCTCAAGGGCCATCCAGTCCAACACCCCTGCCATGCAGAAAGACACAATCAAAGTACCCCCCAACAGTGGTCATCCAGCCTGTGTTTAAAGACCTCCAAAGAAAGATGGGATGGACAGGTGAGCATCAGATAAGAGGTGGAGCTTGTGACTTTCATTAAGGCCCCACCCCTGTCTTTCCCCAAAAATTCAAGTACTATGTTTTGAATAAATATAATAGGTTATGATAGATGTCTTCCTTTTTATTTTGTTTTTAAAGGAAAAATGGGGCCTATGGAGTTACACAGAGGTAAAATCAGACATTTTAGAGTTCAGGTCCCAGAACCCAGTAAGGGATGATGGAAGTTGTAAACCAAAACATTGGGGGGTAAGGATCTCTATCCCTGAGCTAAATAGCCACCCTGACTAGCTTAGCTTTTTCCTTTTCATATGAGATTGCAGTTACCAAGATGGTTTTCAGATATATGTCATCCTTTTGATCTGACCTCATTGTTTCCTTCCCCCTCTCTCCTAAACCAGCGTGTATATTTAACTCCAGACTAAGCACAATATTTCATGCATGTGATGAAGTGGGTTCCAGTTGCAAATGCTTGAATTCATAATGCAGTGCCTTTGTTTGTCTTTAAGGTGCCTCTTTTTGGCTCTGGATCTCTGCAGCTCATTTTGTCTTTTAGCATCAGAAGAAGGACCTCAACCAACCCCTTGGCTTTCTACCTAGATGTCTTTCGAAAAATTGCCTTTCCCATCCTGATTTACCAGTTTATGAGTGGAAGAAGAAAGTTACCAGCAAATAGGAAAACCCCACTTTCTCTTCCCTTCATTTTTTAATAAACTCAGGAGTTAGTCCATTTCCCAGGGCACAAACATACAAGCTCCTTTAACCATCTGGAGGACATTCTACTAATTGCTCTTACAGGAGATGGTTGCTTTCTGATACTGTTGAAGCCTAATAACTTGCTCGATTCCCCAGACCTCACATTATCTACCCTGACTGAAAATGAAGATGCATGGGTTGAAGGATTTCTCATCACCATAAATAAATAGGTAGTCTTGGGTTTTATTGCTCCCTATACACTTTTCTGTCTTCTTACACACTGTGCCTGTGAGGAAGGGGGGAGCAGAGCTTGGTTGTCCACTTAACACTTAACAAAACACATAACAACAAGTGTTAAGGACACAGGAATATAAGAACTCTGCTGAATCAGACTAAAGCCTAATATAGTCCAATATTCTGTTCAGCCTTTGCCTATGGAAAGTCAACAAGCAGGACACGAGTACTGTTCAATAAAACCTTTCCCAGGAAAGTGATGTTGAAAGGCATGCTCCTACTACCCTACCATTGCTATTACTTCTGACAGTGGAAGATATATATATACCTTACCATTGCTAGTCTTATCCCATAAGAATTTGACTTTTCTTCCTTTAAAGCAATCTGACTGGCAACCATCACTATACCTTGTGGTAGGGCATTCCAGCATTTATGTATGTGCTGTGTACAGAACTACTTATTTTTGTCTATCCTGACTCTCTCACCATTCACCTTCATGGGGTGACCTCTATTATAAGAGAGAGGAAATCTTATCTGCTTTCTCCACATCATGCATTATTTCATAAACTTCCACGATGTCCCCCCTATCATCTTTTTTCTGAGTTAAACAGCCCTTAAGGTAAAGGTAAAGATATTCCCTGTTGACAAGGTTGTCAAGTCGTGTCCAACCATGCGGTGCTCATCTCCATTACTAAGCCAAAGAGCCAGCGTTGTCAGAGACTACTCTGTGATCATGTGGCCAGCATGATTGCACAGAACACTGTTTACCTTCCCACCAAAGTGGTACCTATTTATCTACTTGTATTTGCATGCTTTCGAACTGCTAGGTTGACAGAAGCTAGGACTAGTGACAGAAGCTCACCCCATCATGCAGCACCGGGGTCTCGAACTGCCAACCTGCCAATCTTGCAATCAACAGTGTCCTAACCACTTGAGCCACTGCATCCCTAAACAACCCTTAACATTGCACAAATTTCATCAGAAGTGAGGGCAATGGAGAGCTATATACACCACCTTGAGCTCATTGGAGGAAAGATGGGAGAGTACTGTAACTGATAAAACATTATAATAGTGTGCACACTAATGTACCAGTGTGGTGTAGTGGTTTGAGTGTTGAACTAGGACACTGGGAGACCAAGGTTCAAATCCCCATTCAGCCATGGAAACCCACTGGGTGACCTTGGGCAAGCCAAACTCTCTCAGCCTCAAGGGAGGGCAAAGGCAAACCTCCTCTGAACAAATTCTGCCAAAAAAAAAACCATAAGTTGTAAGTTAGAAATGACTTGAAAGTACACAACAACAACAATAGTGCGCAAAATTCCAGGTTCCCCAAAACTCTTCTTCAGGCTAGATGATAAAACAAACTGAAGAATAAGATAGCTGATGCTGAAGCCATAGGATCTAGTCTTAAGAAGCCACAGTCAGAGTCTTAAAAGCACATAAGAGAGGGCTGGCAGACATTCAAATTAGGATCTGCTTAGTGTTATCATTTCTGGTTGCATACTATTAGTATGGAAAAAAAGTTCCTCTGTTTTAAAAGATATAATCCAACTGTGCCTGACAGCTTCCCCCCCCCCCCCCAATCCTTAAGCAAGTATTGGTTGCCCTTTTCTGTCCCTTTCCTGCAATGACTGTTTGGTGGATTAGGCTCTTCCTCTTCCTCTTCCCTCCCCTGCCCAAAATAAGTCTCGAAAATGGCTTTCCTTCCCTCATAGGCCTCTACTCCTAAGACACCAATTAGCAAAGGCTAAACCCATTAACAGATCTCTGGTTTCAACCAGGTGGCCCATATCACAGCCTGGGTGAGATCTGGAGCCGGAATCCCATCCTCCTCGGCTGGGACCTCCCAACGAACCATCATCAATAATCATAACACACTTTAATGGCTTACCCTCCTCTCCTCTCTCATTACTTCTGCTGTGGCTGAGAAGGAGTCCCAGGTGAAAGGAGGACTCCTTTGGTCCCCTCCTCCCTCCCTGGGCCTTGGGGACTGGGGTTTACAGGGAACCAGCACTTCTGGGTTTGTGGATAGCCACAAAAGAGCTGCAAGGAGGTGGAAAGGTGGAGTCCATCCATCAAGCCTAGCCTCTCCATCCTGCCCTTTCTGAGACTTCATTTTGTCCCTCCTGTCCCTCCTTGCACTCTTAAGATGATTGCCATTTCTTTGGCACATGTAATGTTTTGAGTTATTTATTTATTTTTAACACCTGGCTTTAGGACAGTGCTTTAAAAAGTTACTTTTAAGGGTTGACCATGGACCATGTTAACTCTGGGATTCGGGGAGTTGTAGTCCAAACCCAACTCCCGCCACACGCAATATGAATGGTGGAATGAGTGAAGAAGAAACCAGTGGAGCTTTGAAAGCATCCAGGATGTACAGTATTGCCTACCTTTTAGTTGGTCCAATAAAGGAATGGCTGTTTTGTGGATTTTGGAATTTTTTGTAGGTTGGTGGTCTTGTTACTATTCTCTGGTCTTTTGTGTTTTTACACAAAAGTGGAGTAGTGGTCTGAGCATTGGACTAGAATCCGGGCTCAGCCACAAAAACCCACTGGGTAACCTTGGGCAAGTCACACACTCTCAGCCTCAGAGGATGGCCATAGCAAACCACCTCTGAAGAAATCTTCCCAAGAAAACCCTGTGATAGGGTTGCCATAAGTCGGAAATGACTTGAAGGCACTCAACAACCACACCAACAAAGTGTGCAAAACCCCTAATGACTCTGATTTCCCTGCTTTTAGGGTTTGAGCTGCTTGTGGATGCTGCGCCTTAACCACGCGAACAGAAGCTCCCAACTGCTCAATGTCTCAGAAAAAAACTACAATTCCCATGATTCCCTAGCATTGAGCCAGGACAGTTAAAGTGGTCTCAAGCTGGATTATTTCTGGCAGTCTGTTCAGGCCCAATTGGGCCTGAACAGACTGCCAGAAATAATGCAGCTTGAGACCACTTTAACTGTCCTGGCTCAATGCTAGGGAATCATGGGAATTGTAGTTTTTTTCTGAGACGTTGGGGGAATAAACTGCAATACAGGCATTTATAATTCTGTCCTGCTTCATAGGGGGGTTGCAAGAATTTTTTGAGATAAGGGGAATCCTTATAAGGGGAAGCAAATAGGATTGCTGCAAGGATTCTTAGCATTCAGGCAAAAGACCATTCGAAACCTTGGTGGTTTTTGATCCTCTTTGAGTTCAATGGAAAGAGGCGTGAATCTCTTCTGTCTCTCTCTGATAACGTTATTCCTAACGCCCTATTTCCCTTTAGCGCCCTTAAGAACCAACGCCGCCTCAGTCCATAACTACCATTCCCATAATTCCATAGCCTTGAGCCATGGCAGTTAAAGTGGTGTCAAAGCGGATCGTTTCTGCAGCGTGGACACAGCCCGCTTAAAGCCTTCAACCCGACGAATCCTTTAGCGGTAAAGACATCGCAGCAGTTCAGATCCGATCACAAGCAGATAGTGACTGCCAGGCTATTTAACCCTGCTTCTATACACGTTTTTAGTTTGGGGAAATAGTTTTCTCCTCTTCCTAAATTCTTCAGGCAGAATCCGTAGTTAGTCCCAACAAGAGCTGAAACAACGGGAACTATATAATAATAATAATAATAATATTTATTTGTATACCGCCCTGTGGCGAACCAATCCGGGCGGTTGACAACAATAAAATATGACAAGATTAAAATATAACATTAAACATTATAATCCCTCCCCCCCTTAAGAAAGTATTAAACAATATAACAAATTAAAAGCACAATATAAGAACATAAAACCATAATTAAAACCACCTAAAAACCCTGATGTCCCTCTGGAGATCCTCAACCATCACTAAAGATGGGGCCACGGGAGGAATGAGGGTGAGTCTGTTCATTGAGTGGGTCTGTTCTGTTTGGGACCAGATCACTGCATCGAAGTAAGGTTGGGGGTGCAAGTGAGTACGATCCAGCATAGGGTTGTTGTTTTCTTTATATGCTGTCAAGTCATGTTGTGATTTATGGCGACCATAAGGCGACCCTATCATGGGGTTTTCTTGGCCAGATTTGTTCAGAGGAGGTTTGTCCTTGCCTTCCCCTGAGGCTGAGAGCTTGTGACCTGCCCAAGGTCACCCAGTGGGTTTCCATGGACGAATGGGGATTCGAACCCTGACCTCCAAAGTCCTCAAACCACCAGCCTGGATCTCCACCAAATGCATCTGAGACTAAAGTCTAGGAAACTTCTTTCTTTAGTTAGGGCCTGAACAGACTGCCAGAAATAATCCAGTTAGAGACCACTTTAACTGTCCTGGCTCAGCCCTAAGAAAACATGGGAACTGTAGTTTATTGTGGCACCAGAGCTCTCTGACAGAGAAGGCTTCAATGCCTCAGGAGAAAAAAAAACCTACAATTTCCATGATTCCCTAACATTGAGCCAGGACAGTTAAATTGGTCTCAAACTGGATTGTTTCTGGCAGTCTGTTCAGGCCCTTAGTCTCAAAGGTGCTACAAGATCTCTCTACAGTCAATTTAATTTAATTTAATTTAAGCCTGATTTAAGGGAAACGCGGTTAGGATCGGGATGGGGACACTAAAACTTCATTTGTGTGTTTCACACAATGATATGGGAGGGTGACTACCCAGCATGTGCATCCTGATTGGCGGTTTCTGGGATTTGTAGTCCCAAAAAAAGTATCTTTTCCAAACTGTTTAAGCTGTGCCAAATAGCCGGGAATTCAACAGTGGGGTCTCCTCCTCTCAGTGAAATACCAGGAAAGACAAGAAGAGTTGCACACCTTGAATTTCTCCCTGTCTAGGCTCTTTTAAATGCACAGGAGCCTCTATCAGGGGGAAAAAATAACACATTTATAAGGCAGAGGAGCCACTAGCAGAAAGACGTGAGGTCTCCTCTCTCAACATTGTATGTGTGTACCCTCAAGTCATCGGTCGACTTATGGCGACCCCATGAATTTTATAAGGTTTTCTTAGGCAAGGAACACTGAAAGGTCATTTTGCCAGGTCCTTCCTCTGAAATACAGCTTACAACAGCTGGTATTCATTGTCGGTCTCCCATCAAAGTGCTAACCAGGGCTGATCCTGCTTAGCTGCCAAGATCAGATAGGATCGGATGCATTTAATGTATTTATTTAGGCAGAAGTCCCCACCCTTCTTGTTGTTATTGTTGTGTGCGCCTTCAAGTCATTCCCGACTTATGGAGACCTCTATCATGGGGTTTTGTTGGCAAGATTTGTTCAGAGGAGGGTTGCCATTGCCTTCCCCTGAGGCTGAGAGAGTGTGACTTGCCCAAGGTCACCCAATGGGTTTCATGGCCGAGCTGGGACTGGAACCCTGGTCTCCAGAGTCGTAATCCAACGCTCAAACCACTACGCCAAGAATCCATATATTATTCCCTACAAATTGTCATTGTATCGTTGCCAATGGTGACCTCAAATAAATGAATAAATATCCCCAAATGGGCTCTTGAAATGGGCCGCTTCTCTGCAAAAGCAAAGCGAGGTGTTCACCTTCGAGGAAGGACGTGGGCTGCAGCCACACTGCAGCAATAATCCAGTTTGAGACCGCTTTAACTGCCCTGGCTCAATGCTAGGGAATTCTAGGAACTGTAGTTTTGTGAGACATTGAACCTTCTCTGTCAGAGTGCTCTGGTGCCAAAATAAACTACAAGTCTCAGGATTCCCTAGCACTGAGCCAGGGCAGCTAAAACGGTCTGAAACTGGGTTATTTCTACAATGTGGATTGGACCCTAGCCAGTGGCTGGAAAGTCAATGCCGTTGAGTCCCATGGGATTTACTCCCAAGGAAGTGTAGTGTGTGTTGTGCTTCTAAGTGTGTATAGATAGGAAGGCTGCCAAAGGCTGCAGTCAAATGAACGCTGACTCCGGAGTAGATTCCAGTAGATTCAGTGCTGAGCAAACCACTTTAGGGTCCAGCTTTAGTGCTGAATGGATCCCACGTCTAGGCTTTTGAATCTCGCAGCGAAGCGTTGATTAATCTCTTGAAACCTTTTTTTCTCATTCCGAAACGATCTCCCCAGCGACTGGGTTTTCAGCGATCAACTTTCTGGAGAAAACAAACATATAGTAACCCAAAAGCTCATCCATCCCTATTTGTCTGAAGAAGGTAGCAGACCACGCACCGAAACAGAGCCTCATCATAAAGCTTGTCATTAATAATAGACCTGTTAAAAATAAAATAAAATAAACCTATTAAAAATAACAATAAATTAAAATAAAACCTGTTATTGTTTGTTGTTGTTGTTGTTTCTATGTCGCCTTTCTCCCAGAAAGAGAGCCAAGGCGGCTCACAGATAAAATCGTTTAACATTTTAAAAAATAAAAATAAAAAATTACAATACAGTTGAAAAGCAATTAAAATCCTCTAACTAAAACCAGCACAAAATGACATAAAAGATGCAAACACACATACATCGACACCATGCTCTCTCGCTCTCTTTCTCTTTCTTTCCTTCTTCCCTCCCTCCTTTCCTTCTTTCTTTCTTTCTTTCTTTCCTTCCTTCCTTCTTTCCTTCCTTCTTTCTTTCCATCTTTCTCTCCTTCCTTCTTTCCTTCTTTCTCTTTCCTTCTTTCTCTCTTTCCTTCTTTCTTTCCTTCTTTTTCTCTTTCCTTCCTTCTTTCCTTTCTTCATTCCTTCTGTCTTTCTTTCTTCTTTCTTTTCTTCCTTCCTTCCTTCTTTCCGTCTGTCCTTCCTTCTCTCTTTCCTTCCTTCTTTCTTTCCTACTTTCTCTCTTTCCTTCTTTCCTTCTTTCCTTCCTACTTTCCTTCTTCCTTCTTCCCTTTTTCTTTCTTTCCTTCTTTCTTTCTTTCTTTCCTTCTTTCTTTCTTTCTTTCCTTCTTTCCTTCTATCTTTCTTTCTTTCCTTCTTTCTTTCTTTCTTTCTTTCTTTCTTTTCTTCCTTCCTTCCTTCTTTCTTTCCTTCTTTCTTTCTCGGGGTTGCCAAGGCTGCCTTGCCGGCGTTGGCGTTTGCCTTGCTCTCAGTCCCTTCTCCTCCCAAGCGCTTCGGAAAAGCCCTGGACCGCCACGTTGGCACCCAAGCCCAGGCAAGGCTTTCGGGGGAAATCACACTCTCACACTCACTCACACTCACACACACACACACCCGTTAGTGGGATTGTAGCCTTAAAAAGCAGCCTGGCCATCAGTATCCAGTTTAGAAGCAAAAGTCGGGTCCTATTCCTAGTATCTGTGTGAGTGTGTGAGTGTGTGTGAGTGTGTCTTGTGTGTCTTCCAGTCGTTTCCGATTTAAGCGAACCTAAGGCAGGTTTCTTGGCAGGTTTCTTCGGGGGAAAGAGGGTTGTCATTGCCATCCTCTGAGGCTGAGAGAGTGTGACTTGTCCAAGATCACCCAGTGGGTTTCCACAGCCGAGCGGGGATTCGAACTCTTGTGGCGACCCTCAAGATAGGATTATCACAAGGTTTTGTTGGCAAGAGTTGTTCAGAGGGAGGATGACCTTTGCCTTCCTCTGAGGCTGAGAGAGTGTCCAAGGTCACCCAGTAGGTTTCCATGGCCGAGCCGGGATTCAAACCCTTATGGCGACCCTAAAGTGACCCTATCACAAGGTTTTGTTCGGAGGGAGGGTTGCCTTTGCCTTTCTCTGAGGCTGAGAGAGAGTGACTTGCCCAAGGTCACCCAGGGGGTTCCCTAGCGAGCCGGGATTCGAACCCTGCTCTCTGCAATCATAGTCCAACGCTCAAACCGCTACACCAAGAGGACTATTCGTGTTAATTGTACCGAAAATATTCTTGCAATATGCGTCTCACCATCTCCTCCTTCCTCTTTGCCTAATCCCAGATTTGAGGTTTTAGAATCCGCAATAAAACCCCATTGAGGTCCATGGGATTTACTTGCCACTGAGTCCTATTAGAGTCACTTACACTAGAGTAGTGCCAATGAAGCTATGGCTGGCTAAACCATTTCAACAGCGTCCTTAATTTTTTAGGTCTCCTCGTCCTCTACTGTCTGGTTAGGCAAATATTGTATTTTTTATATTGTACCAATCAACGAAGCAGCCCAAAGGGAGGTACTCCCTTTGCAAGCCTTTGGGGCAAGCTCGACCCACAACTCATGGCCTTTGCAGACTGCCAGAAATAGTGCAAAGTGAGTCCACTTTAAATTGAGGCACTGCCCTGGCTCAGTGCTAGGGAATCATGGGAATTGTATTTTTTTCTAAGACATTGAGCCTTCTCTGTCAGAGATCTCTGGTGCCACAATAAATTACAGTTCCCATGATTCCCTAGCACTGAGCCAGGGCAGTGCCTCAATTTAAAGTGCACAGTTTGCACTATTTCTGGCAGTCTGCAAAGGCCCCCAGTTAAGCCAAAATATTTGCATTTCAGCCCTTTTGTTGGTTCCAGAGACTCTGAGGAATACTTCTGCATTGCACTCTCATATCCACCTTCACACTCTCTCAGCCTCAGAGGATGACAATGGGCAACCCTCTCTGGAAAAAAAACTTGCCAAGAAAACCCCATGATAAGGCTCTATTAGGGCTGCCATAAGTCGGAAACTACTTCGAAGGCACACAACGACAAGGACCACAACCCACATCGAAGACAAAGGGCCTCTGCAGACTGCCAGAAATAGTGCAAATTGAGTCCACTTTAAGGGTTAGGGTTAGTGCTAGGGAATCATGGGAACTGGTTTTTTTCTAAGACATTGAGCCTTCTCTGTCAGAGAACTCTGGTGCCACAATAAAATACAGTTCCCATGATTCTCTAGCACTAACCCTAACCCTAAAAGTGGACTCAATTTGCACTATTTCTAGCAGTCTGCAACCCCCCTAAGCCTGCTCTACTTCCATGGGGCTTGCTTCCTACTAGATATGCACTGCATGGAGTTGGGGATTCCTACTGAATCCTAATATTGTGTTTGTTGGGATCCTTCCCATAGAACTCAATGGGGTCGAAAATATGTCCGATGGGACAATAATCATGCTGATCATGATGATAATTATTATTATTATTATTATTTATTTATTTATATCCCTTCTTTAGATGTTGCTAGTCCTTTGATGCTGCTAGTCCTTAGTATTAAAGCACAGCTCAAATCCACCGCCCAGTTTTGTTTTTCAGTGGTTGTTAATGACATTTTAAACATAATTACATTTTAAATTGTTGTTGGCAAGGCCTGGTGATACGTTCTGACTGGATTGCTTGTCTGTTCCTGACAAGGGTATTGGGAATGCGCTTTATCAATCATATTGGAGCCAGATTTAATCCATACTTAGCTAGTTTCAATGACTCAATGACTTGGTTCCTTTCCATAGGACTACTCTATGAAATTCATGTTGGAAGATTTTTGCATTCTCTTTCCCCCCTCCTTAGATAGATAGGGATTTCCTGCATGAAAACTCCTTTTTCTTTCTCTCATTCAGATGAACCATGTGATGTAGATCACTCCCCCTTCGGGATTAACAGACTCTCTCTCTCAAAGATTTTTCAACGGAGCCCTTTGTTTTCAATCTTCCTCCTCTCTCAACTTTCTTTGGAAAGATGGTGAGATAAGTATTTATTTTTATCTGAAGTATTCACTAGCTAGATTAGGCTATAGCTTCTATGTAAATATAGGTTAAAGCCATTAGTAAACTTTTGTTTGAACTTCAGCTGATTGTGTTGTTTCTGAGTCAGTCTCAGTTCCTAGGGAAGCATAAAGTTAGACATTTCTGCTCCTCTGCTAATATAAAGCTAGACCCTAACAGGCTTGGCTTTGGCATTTTTGATATTTGAATATTTTGGTCTCCTTCAGAAAGGCTGAAGCCTTAGGAAGCTTAAATTACCCCACAATTTATAGGGTCTAGTTCAGTCAGAACTGATGGGACTTCAACACACTTTGAATCCAGGCTTGGTCATACTTATAAGACTGCCAGAAATAGTGCAAATTGAGTCCACTTTAAGGGTTAGGGTTAGTGCTAGGGAATCATGGGAATTGTTTTTTTTGTTTTTTGTTTTTGTTTTTCTGAAACATTGAGCCTTCTCTGTCAGAGAGCTCTGGTGCCACAATAGACTACAGTTCCCATGATTCCCTAACCCTAACCCTAACCCTTAAAGTGGACTCAATTTGCACTATTTCTGGCAGTCTGCAAAGGCCCTTAGTGTCTGTGCTTTCAAGTCTGTGATTTGGAAGCACAGGCACACATACAATAAGTATG
The DNA here is from genome assembly GCA_026167975.1 of Phrynosoma blainvillii. Taxonomy (NCBI): domain Eukaryota; kingdom Metazoa; phylum Chordata; class Lepidosauria; order Squamata; family Phrynosomatidae; genus Phrynosoma; species Phrynosoma blainvillii. The sequence continues at coordinate 49,033,618 of JANUYF010000001.1, read as the reverse complement.
AAATATCAGCATTTCTTGCATACCTGGCTGTTATAAACTACCATCCATCCCCACTTTTTACTGGAGAATAAATTTCCATTGGATTCAAAGGGACCCACCTGTTTTAAGAGAGTGTAGGTCCCTCCAACCTTTTTCAAGTTTGTGGTTTTGAGTGTTGGACTAAAAGAGTCTGGAGATCAGGGTTCGATTCCCAGTTCAGCCATGAATCCCACCTCTTGGGCAAATCACACTCTCTCAGCCTCAGGGAAAGCAAGGGCAAACTTTCTCTGGGAAAAAAATTTTGCCAAGAAAACCCCATGATAGCCTTGGGGTCTCCATAAGTCCTAAACGACTTGAAAGCACAGAAGAACCACAAATTAAGGCGTTTCACTGTGTTCAGTGGATTTAACTCCTCCAAAAAGTACAGCTAAATTTTCCTCCTGAATGCACTTGGATTTACTCCCGAGTAAACACACAGGAGATCTCACTAGGTATCTGCTAAAAATCGGGGTCTCTGGGGAAAGCTTTTGCAAAGACTTCCCTTCCCAAAGGCTTTGCACTTTTCACAGAGAGGGAGCTTTGCATGGCTTCATGTGGACTCTTTCGAGGAACTGAGATGTCGCTTTTTAAAAAAACCAACCCATTTGTCCTCCTTTGCTTACAGAGTTCTTGAAAAACGTTTTGTGTGCCTAAAAAATCCCTGGATGGAGTCCAGCTCTCGTGGTATTGCTTGCTCCTTGACTGACCAATGTGGAAATTGCAAGAGGCAGACACACACACACACACACACCCAAAAAATGGATCCTTGGAGTGGCTTCAGCTGGAAAAGGTCCCCAGGTAGAGAGAAGAAAGAGCTTCTTTTCGATCCAGCCAAGAGGAGACACCCAGGCTGCAATCGTATCTACCTGGGAGAAAGGTTTCTCTTGAGCTCAGCTGAGCTGACTTCGGAGTAGGCTCACCCAGGGTTGCAAATTTCGGGAAAGATGAATGAATGCCTTTCCACAGAAAGCTGATGTTAAGTGAATCGGGTCCCCTGTTTCCCTCGGATCCCAGCCATGGAAACTAGGGGCCCTTATGGATATGAAATTATGGTATGGAAGCTTTACTTGGCCTCCTGATCTCGATCCACAAAACAATTGGTATTAAATTCTTAGGAAAAAGGCACTCTGAATATCTGTATCTGTGTCTGTGTCTGTATATCATCTGTATCTGTATCTAGATCTAGATCTATTGTATCTGTATCTATATCCATCTATCTATCATTTTCCCCAAGAATTTAAAATCAGTTGTTTTGTGGGTCCAGATCAGGAGCCCAAGTAAAGCTGCTTCCATACCATAATTTATATAGTTATATTATTTACACATATACACACACACATACATACATTCATATACATATATATATATATATATATATATATATACATACATATTATATATATATATATATATATATATATATATATATAATATCCGATATATATCTATATCTAGATCTAGATAGATATCTAGATAGATATCGGATGGATTGCCTTTGACACACACACACACACACACACACACGGATGGAGTGTCTTTTTACCCAATAATTTAATAGTTGTTTTGTGGATCCAGATCAGGAGTAAAGGGTCCATACCATAATATCATCATAATATCATATATATATTTACATGGTTATGTCATTTGATGTGATTTTTAAAGGTTGGTGTTTTTTTTCCCTTTTTCCCAAAATCACTTCCTAATGCGATTCACGAACTAAACGCGAGAACGTTTATTTTTTAACTCCAGTCAAAAGCAATGGGGGAATTAACTCTCCAAGTGGGAAGTGTGCAAAAGTGATCAGGCGTGGAAGGCAAATAGTTATCCTTGAATTCAGTGGGGCTCGTTCTTTTCCACGTGGCGGCCATTAAACAGGAGGCGTTACTTGGAAATAGTTCCCACTAATTCCCGTTACTTCCACCACCACCCAACCGAAAGAATGGTACAGGAAACGAGTCCCAATGGGATTTTGTTGAGGCTACAGAGTTACGGCCTTTGCAGACTGCCAGAAATAGTGCAAATTGAGTCCACTTTAAGGGTTAGGGAAACATGGGAACTGTAGTTTATTGTGGCACCAGAGCTCTCTGACAGAGAAGGCTCAATGTCTCAGAAAAAAAACAATTCCCATGATTCCCTAGCACTAACCCTAACCCTTAAAGTGGACTCAATTTGCACTATTTCTGGCAGTCTACAAAGGCCCTTAGTATAGTTTAGATTTAAGTCCTCGCTATAGATGGGGTTAGGTTGGTTTGAGGTTTGCTCGTTCAGGATTTCAATCCTAAAAATCACCAAGTACAACCCAGAAATGTTTAGGCTAAGACCCTCCACCCCAGCTTTCGCCAATCGGATGACCTCCAAATGTGCCGAACTACAACTCCCAACGCTTCAGTTGAGCAAAATCTCATTTAATCTTCTTGTTGTGTGGGACTTTAAGTCGTTTCCAACTTATGCCGACCCTAAGGAGAACATATCATGGTGGGATTGGTGTGTTTCTTGCTAGATTTGTTCCCAGGGGATTTGCCATCGCCTTCCTCTGCGGCTGAGAGAGTGTGACTTGCCCAAGAGAGTGCGACTTGCGTTTTTGCATGGCTGAGTGGGGATTTCAACTCTGGTCTCCAGAGTCCTAGGCCAACACCCAAACCACTAGACCACGCTGGCTCTCCATTTATTCTCATCCCACTAAAAATGAGGGTTTATTATGGATCATTTCTAGTTGGTTTCCTGTTTTTGCAGACTAACATCTTTGACTTCTATATATCTAAATGCTCAACTGACGTTTTAAGTTACTGCAGGGCTAGAAATTTGGGAACTGAAGTAAACTTTCATTGGGGATGCTTTCACTTTGCCCCTTCCCCATTTTATTATCATTATCATTATCATTAATACCACTACTGTTTTTAAAAAAAAAATTCTAAAGGGACCGAGGAGTGTCTTTTTAAAAAGGCAATAATTTATAATTTTGCATTCTGCCTCCGTAGTTTGATCACTCTGCCACCCCCAGTTTTTTTCCCCCGGAGCCTTCTCCTACTATATGCTATTGTTTGTCTGCCTATTTTGCTTTCCATATATATCCTACAAAGCAAGTCACAAGCAAACCAGACTGCAAAATACCCTTTCCACTTTAACTGCCCTGGCTCAGTGCTAGGGAATCATGGGAATTGTATTTTTTCTGAGACATTGAGCCTTCTCTGCCAGAGAACTCTGGTGCCACAATAAATTACAGTTCCCATGATTCCCTAGCACTGAGTCAGGGCAGTTAAAGTGGCCACAATTTGCACTATTTCGGGCAGTCTGCAAAGGCCCTAACTCTTAACAATTCTCCCTTTCTGTGTTTATCCCAGCCAGGTGTCACTGAATTCAGACGAATTTGTGGCTGCTTCCGCACTGCAGAAATAATCTGATTTGACACCACTTAAACTGCCATGGCTCAAGGCTATGGAATTATGGGAATGCTAGTTATGGACTGAGGTGGCCTTGGTTCTTAAGGGCGTTAAAGGGAAATAGGGACTATCAGAGAGAGACAGAAGAGATTCACTCCTCTTTCCATTGAACTCTGGTGCCGCAACGAACTGCAGTTCCCAGAATTCCATAGCATTGAGCCATGGCAGTTAAAGTGGTGTCAAATCGGATTATTTCTGCAGTGCGGAAGCAGCCTTTCAGCCTGTCCAGCTCCCATTGAAAACTGAAAGTTGCGTTTCTCTTGGATTGGGGGACACCTGAGAGCTTTGTTTTTGTTTCCACTAAACTTTACTGTTTTGTTTTGTTTTTAACTACAACTGACCACGCTGGCTGGGGGATTCTGGGAGTTGCAATCCAACCCCGCCCCGTTGCCATGAGTGGAGATAAATGCTCTGTCGGGAAAGCAGTGTGGCTCATTGAGATTATTATAGGGCTGAGAAAGCCACGGTCTTCCAGAACCCTTTGGACTACAATTCCCATCACTCCGCTGACCGTCGGTCATGTTGGTTGGGGGTGATGTGTACAGCAACATCTGGAGGCCCAAGGCTTCCCCAATCACGGATTAAGGAAATACATGAAGCATAGTTTATCAGACTTTCTACCTGGCTATGGAACCAGAGAAGTCAGCCTCATCGATTCTAGAATGGAAGGCCCTGTTCAGAGACAATATCACCTGGTCCCACCAAATAGTTGGAAGTTGCAACCAAAAATGGACACTGGAATAGCTACTCCACCAGGAATTTTCTTGGAGTTGGAGGCACAGGGATGGTCCTAGTAAACTTTCTGTATCTTCAATCTGACCCAGTATGACCATTCTTTTGTCTAGTGTGGGAAAACTGCCTGTAAGTCCATTACCTCTCCTGAAATCTGAAAATAATAGGTTAAATTCGATTCCTGGTGCCAACTGGAGTTCACACAGTGACTCAATTTTTTGTTGTTGTTAACCTCCCTGGAATGGATCTCCACCCATGGCGCCCCTATGGATGAGACATCTCCAAGACCTTCTGTCCTCCACTGCTCTGCTTAAATCCTGCAACTCCTTAATACCCATGACTTCCTTCATAGAGTCCATCCATCTGGCATGTGGCCTTCCTCTCTTCCTACTTCCCTCCACCTTTCCCAGCATTATTGTCTTTTCTAATGATTCTTCTCTTCTCATGATGTGTCCGAAGTAGACAGCCTCAGTTTGGTCATCTTGGCTTCCAGGGAGGTTTCTGGCTTGATCTGCTCTAGGACCCATTTGTTTGTCCTTTTGGCTGTCCATGGGATCCTCAGCACTCTTCTCCAGCACCACATTATCTCAAATGAATTGATTTTCTTTTCTAGTTCTTTCATAGCCACCCTCCCCTTTCTTAGTCTTCTTCTGATTTCCTGACTGCAGTTCCCATTTCTATCAATGTTTGATCCCAGGTATGTGAATTATTTTACTATTTCTATTTCTTCATTGTCTAGGCTGAACTTGTGAAAGTCCTCAATGGTCATTATTTTTGTTTTCTTTATGTTCAACATTTATACACTTTCTTCTTTGATCTTCCTTAGTAGGTATTCCAGGTCTGTGAGGTTTTCTGCTAGTATTATGGTGTCATCTGCATATCTTAGATTGTTGATATTCCTTCCTCCTATTTTCACTCCTCCTTCTTCTGTATCCAAGCCTGCTTTTCTTATAATATTTTCTGCATACAAGTTGAACAGACAGGGTGAAAGGATGCAGCCTTATCTGTCCCCTTTGCCAACTGGGAACCATTCTGTTTCTCCATGTTCTGTTCTGACAGTAGCCTCTTGTCCTGAGTACAGATTCCTCATCAGGACTATCAGATGTGTTGGCACTCTCATGTCTTTAAGGGCATTCCATAGCCTTTCATGATCTATGCAGTCAAAGGCTTTGTTATAGTCTATAAAGCACATGCTGATTTTCTTTTGGAATTCCCTGGTGCACTACATTAGCCATCCTATGTTCGCAGTGTGGTCCCTAGTGCCTCTTCCTTGCTTGGACATCTGGGATGTCTTTCTCCATGTATGGTTGGAGTCTATGTTGCAGAATTTTGAGCAAAATTTTGCTTGCTTGGGAGATCAGTGCTATGGTCCTATAGTTGCTGCTGTCTCTTTTGTCTCCCTTTTTGTGAATAGGGATGTATATTGACTCAATTGCCAACTGCTAAATCCTCACCTATTTAAATCCCATTGATTCAATGGGTCTAGCAATTGGCTTTAAGCCCAAACTCAGCAGATCACTATAAGATTCAAGCAACATATTTATATACCTGGGTATGAAGGACACAACAGTGATATCTAGAGTTTAGTTAAAGATTTATAGTTCTGCCATCCTTAAGTACACATCTGGGATACCAAATGAATGCTGAGGGCTAAAGCAAAAGTTTTTTTAAAACTTCAAGATTAATTATCCTAAAAGAAATGTGACACTACAAAGAAAGGGGGGTTGCATACCTGTTTTGCTTTTTAAAGAAAAGATAGGAATTCCAAATTCCAGAAAAATATATATTGTGCATATGAACCAAAGTCCATGAGATATTAGGAATCCTGGGTTCACACATCCACATGTCTTTGTTCTTTCTAACACCCCTGAATTTGGTAGCTTCTCTTTAAGAAATACCTATGTCCAAGTAAACCCACTGGGTGACCTTGGGAAAGTCACACTCTCTCAGCCTCAGGGGAAGGCAATGGCAAATCTCCCCTGTATTCATCTAGCCAAGACAACTCAATGATAGTTTTCCCTTAGGATTGCCATAAGTTGGAAACGACATGGAGGCAGACAACACAGACATAGGTCAAAGTGTCACTGGCAGCACCATACAAAAGGACTTCTTGGTTATACAGTCTTTACTCCACAGAAACAGGAAGATGTCAAGGAAGAAGGCAATAGCCTTGGCATAGGGAACATGCAGTTGCCTGTATCTTTCCAGCCAGCATTGGCAAAGATAAAGAAGTGTGACAGCCCTTTCCATCAAACCTCTCTCCTGGCTAAGAAGGAGAGCTTAGCATTTCACAACGCCTTGCAAAAACCACCAGCAAGCCCCTTCCAAAGGCTTCAGCCAGTTGCCAAATCTAACCTTACTACTAAGAAAGGTAAGAAAGCCAATAATCAGTCATCCTGCCCCTTTCAAGCTACACACTTAGAGTGCTGTGTTTCCACTTTAACTGCCACAGTTCCATCCTATGCAGTCCTGGGATTTTTGGTTTGGTGAAACACTAGAGCTGTTTGCCTGAGAAGTCTATAGTTTGTTGTTGTGTGCCTTTGAGTCTTTCTGACCTATGGCGAACCTAAAGCAAACCTATCATGGGGTTTTCTTGGCAAGATTTGTTCAGAGGAGGTTTGTCCTTGCCTTTTCCTGAGGCTGAGAGCATGTGACTTGCCCAAAGTTACCCAGTGGGTTATATGGCTGAGCTGGGAATCAAACCCTGGTCTCCAGAATCTTAGCCCAACACTCAAACCACTCTGGCTCTCTACCCTTCCTTAAATTACATATTATATATTTGTTGTAGCTGTGTACCTTCAAGTCGTTTCCGACTTATGGTGACTCTATCATGGGGTTTTCACTGCAAGATTTGTTCAGAGCGACTTTGACTTTGCCTTCCTCTGTGGCTGAGAGAATGTGACTTGCCAAGGTTTCCATAGCAGAGCTGGATTCAAACTTTCATCTCTACAGGTAATCCAAGCCTCAAACCACTGCACCAGGCTGGCGCTCCATCCCTCCCTAAATTGCAAATTTCATAGGATGTTGCCAAATAGTCTCTTGTAGCATATAAAGGGGAAAAGAAAGAAAACAGAAATGTGGTAACACCTTTAACACAAATTGGCTTTATTTTGACATGAGCTTCGGTGGATATAAACCCACTCCTTTGGAAGCAGTGCTGTGGTATTAAGGCCTCAAGCGTAAAGCATATTTATATGGTTGTAGGGGTGGGAGAGAATATAATAAGATCCAGAAAGATGCAAATCATGATCCTTCCATCTTTCTGGATCCTATTACGTTCAGTCGGACTCCCAGAGCCATATAAAAATGCTGTATGCCTGAGGTCTTAATACCACTCCCTATCCCTTCCAAAGAAGTGGGTTTATATCCACTAAAGCTCATGTGAAAATAAAACCAAGGTGCTACCACATTTTTTCCCTCCCTCTTCCTTCCTCCCTTTTATAGGATGTTGCCCTGACAGTTAAAATGGAATATAGTGCTATAATTGTGTGGTATGACACTACTCTCTGTATCAGCAGCAGTTTGGGAATGGCCAGGGTCAATAAACTTCTTCTTTACCTCTGCCAGCAGCTCCTGCCTTTCATTTCTCTCTCACCTTGACAATCCTAGCCACAGCCATGTGTGTTTGTGCCTTTTTACACATGGACCTGAAATTCTGGATAACATTTCACACATCTGATGAAGGAGGCCATAGTCCATGAAAGCCTCAAACTACAATAATCCGAAGTCCAAAATCCACAAGATGGGCAATACCTTTATTAGGATAAGGCTATAGCCCACATGAGAACTTGGATATTTCTTTTCATCCCTGTACAGCAACATATACTTTTAAATACAGTATATGTAATAAATTGGTTGGCCTTTTAAGATGTCTCGGTCTGTTTTCAACAGACCAACACAGCTATCCAAAAAGTGGTGACTTGAAAAGTAAATCCAACCAGGTAATGTCCATTATTGATTACAAACGCCAGGGATGCCACTTCTTGGAATCTGGAAATACAACAGGCCTTCCCTCGAGATTTCGAAACAAGGAATCTTTATTTTACCCTGACAAATAAATAATCTGCTTCAAAGCATTTCCAACCCCTCCAACTTGGCAACCATCAAATGACAGAAGAAAAAGAGAAGATGGAAGGAACTGGCAAAACCACCTCTGAGTATTTATTCCTGGCCTTAATTTCTTTAAACCTATGAAATTCAAGGGGTTGTCGTAAATCAAAGGAGACTTGAAGACACACACACTGACCTAGGTCCAAAAACACACAGCAGAAATAATCCAGTTTGAGACTGTTTTAACTGTCCTGGCTCGGTGCTAGGGAATCCTGGGAACTATGGTTTATTATGGCACCAGAGCTCTGTGACAAAGAAGGCTAAATGTCTCACAAAACTACAGATCTCAGAATTTCCTAGCACTGAGCCAGGGCAGTTAAAGAGGTCTCAAACTGGATTATTTCTGCAGTGTGTTTTGGACCCAAGATTCACTCCAGGCGGCAACCCTATACATGTGTGTGTGTGTGTGTGTGTGTGCCTTCAAGTTGCCTGTCAATTTATGGCGACCCCATGAATTTCACAGGGTTTTCTTAGGCAAGGAATCTTCAGAGGTGATTTTGCCAGTTCTTTCCTCCAAAATAGAGCCTGGGCGTCCGGTCTTCATCGGTGGTCTCCCACCCAAGTGTTAGCCAGGGCTGACCCTGCTTAGCTTCCCTGATCAAACGGATCTGGTGCCTTTAAGATATTTAAGCCTATTACTTTGAAGGCAGATCCACTGTGTTCAGCTGAGCTTACTCTGAACTAAACTACATAGAAGGTTTTGCAGCATCTATGGGCCTGTACAGACTGACAGAAATAATCCAGCTTGTGGCCACTTTAACTGCCCTGGCTCAGTGCTAGGGAATCATGGGAACTATAGTTTATTGTGGCACCAGAGCTCTCTGTCAGAGAAGGCTCAGTGTCTCAGAAAAAAGCCTACAATTACCATGATTCCTTAGCATTGAGCCAGGGTAGTTAAAGTGGCCTCAAACTGGATTATTTCTGGCAGTCTGTACAGGCCCTATATGTCAGGGATGACCAGCAGTGGAAAGCAAAAATAAACATAAAAATTGCCTCCCAATACTTGAGGGCCACACTCTGCCCACCCAATTTATGGCTACAGCTTATGAATCGTGAGGTGTGTTCATGATGTTTAGCCTGTGCACCTCTCACATGCTCAGATCGCAACCTCAATTTCCAACTAGGCTTTGAGTTTTCCTTCCTCAAAAAAAGAAAAGAAAAAGCACACAAGAAATAACCCTCTTATTTATTATCCTTTTCTAAGCCTACCATCCCTTTCTTCTCCAGAAGCAGTGACCTTAATGGGGCTTACTTATGAGTAGACCTATCATGGAGATGGGCTTCAAACCCTCACTGCCTTCCTTCAGTCTCACAACTGGGTTGCTGTTTCTCTTAATCCTTTTAGATAAAGGCAAGCTCTTTTCTGTCATTCATTCTTTCTAAGCAAGGAATTAACTGTGAGTTTGGCAGGATCCCTCTAGGATCCAGCGCATCCTCCTTTACAGCGCCACTTGTTTGTGTTTTAAGATGTATTTCCATAGATAGAAATAGACTGAAAAAGCAAAAAGTATTGCTTCTCCCACGAGTTAGATTTCTGAAAGAGAATTCCCACATCAGGGCTTCTTTCTATCCTAAACCTAAGTCAGTCTTATTGGCTTGTGGTTTTGTTTAGGGTAAGAGTGATGGAAGGTGCTTCCTTTCTCTTAACTTTAATTCCCAGTTATAACGATCAGAGGACAATGTCTCTACAGTGGAATCTACATTGTACAAAAATAATTTTGGGAAGGAGATCAGCTTCGGCTAAATACATAAATAAATATCTCCTGGTTCAGCCTAAATACCCTAAAGACACCAGATCTTTTTGGAAGCTAAGCAGGGTCATTGAATGGGATCTTCAATGAACGCCACATGCTGTGGTCTATATTTCAGATCTCCTTCTTTGGAAGTCTTTAAAGGTAGGCTATATTTCAGAAGGAGAGCCAGCATGGCATAGTGATTTGAGTGTTGGACGATGACCCTGGTTCAACACCCAGCTGGGCCATAAAACCCACTGGGTGACCTTGGGCAAGTCACATGTTCTCAGCCTCAGGGGAAGGCCATAGCAGACCTTCTCTGAGTTAATCTTGCCAAGAAAACCCCATGATAGGGTAGCCATAAGTGGGAAATAACTTGAAGGCACACAACCCTGCCTAAGAAAATCCTGTGAAATGCATGGGGTGGCTGTAAGTCGACAGGAAATTTGAAGACACACACATCACCTGGCTTTCAGCTATTTAACTTTCCTAGCTCAATTTGAAACCAAATTAAATTGAAACTGTTGGAGTATTAGCACCAATGCTTTTGTGTAGTTCTCTGTTTTCCTTGAGAAGGGGGTGCTCTACACAGGAACACTGATGTATAATCTCTATGGTCATTTGGTCAGTGTGTCTGTGAAGAGGTCACTTCCCACACCCCTCCTCTTCCTGGGGGTTTCTTCCTTGGGGAAATAAAGTTTTATGATTCTTTGTTTGGTAGCACACTTTCCTCTCTGCTCTTACCAATAGATGCAGAAACCAGGCTTTGCTCCTGAAGATGTTTTTCTTCTTACTTGCACACATGGATTTTCTAGGGACCTCTGTACCAAAGTATATTTTTCTCTACTGAATAGTTATTCTGCAGAACCTAGATGTGTCAATAAAGTAAGTTTCTTTTTACCTGCTTATGTATCCTATTTATTTACCAGAAGCCCAGATCTAGTTGTTTTTACCAAATACCTGTGGAGGACACACCTGTTGCCATGCTGCTGTTGCTGCTAAATTGATTTAACCACAAATTAACCAAAACCATGATTCTAACAGGAACAAAATTTGTCTACAAACTTCCTTTTGCTCTCAATGTTTTTTTTAAAAGCAGTCTCGTAGGGAAAATGCAGCTATTCCTTCCCTTTCTTGAGAGAGTGAACACTGAGGAAAACATGTTGAGTCTAGATGGAAAAGTCAGAGTGATCTAGCAGCCAGAGGACTCTGGAAGCCCAGAGTTTGAATCCACATTGGAGCATGGAAACCCACTGGGACTCCTTAGGCAAACCACTTTCTTCCCCAGAGGATGGCAAAGGCAAAACATAAGGTCACCAGCAGTCAACTTGAAGGTACAGTTGGGCCTCCACATTTGCAGCTTTGACTTTTGCAGATTTGATTATTTGCAGATTTCATTAATATGTTCTTTCTAGGAATTTCTAGGTCCTCCAGCGCAACTCTGCCAGAGGTTGACCATCGAGTTGCCATGAAGGATCTACAAATTCCTAGAGAAAACACTTCTCTAGGCATTTGTAGGTCCTCCAGCAGGATTCTATCGTCAACTTCTGGCAGATGTTGGCCATAGAGTTGCACTGGAGGACCTGGAGATTCCTAGAGAGGTGTTCTCTCAAGTAAAAATAGTGGGGGGGGGGGTCATTTGAGTTTTTTTCACATTCACAGGGGTCCTTCACCCCTAATACCAGCAAATGTGGAGCGACCACTGTACATAACAGCAACGGCTGGGGGTCATAAGAGTTCAGATTTTCATTGCTGTTTCCTTCTTGCCTTTCTCTGCAAAGTGCCACCTCAGACCAAATGCCCTTTTTGTGCCCCCTTCCTGGGGTCCAGGAGGCTTCCTCCCTTAGTCTTCCACATTTACCCACCTTAGCTGGACCAACCCACCCAAGCTGCTCTGCCTAGTCACAAAAACAAGCCTTATTAGCCAATTTAACCAACCATTTATTTACAATCCTTTTCTCTCATCGTCCTCCAGTGCAGTATTTCTTGGCCAGATTATACAAAGCAACACATTTGGCAAAGGATCGGGTGTGTGGCTACGGGTGGTAAGGAACTTCACATTGTGCATGGTAAAGAAGGGGGCTTTGGCAGATGATGTTAGAAGAAGGAAGACAGGGAAGAGCTGTTCTTCCAGAGCAACATGTGGAGGAGACCTTCCCAAGGTTAGATCGCTGCCTGGCTTCTTAAAAATGCATAGTTTTTCCATAGGACCTCCTGGATCAGGCTTTCCTCTTAGTGTGGCATGTCTTAGGGCTTGATATCCTGCCTTATCCAGGGTAGGTACCGCTGATCCCTCCACCGCCCACCCCCAGCAGAGGTTAGTACCCCATTTTAAGTGGGGCCTCTGAACCCACACCTCTCCACCTCAAAGCAGGGTTCATAGAATCCTAGAGCTGGAAGATACCCCCAAGGGCCATCCAATCCAACCCCCTGCCATGCAGGAATACACAAAGGTTGGCTAATAGCCTTCTCTCCCCCATCCACCCCTTGCAGTTTAAGGGTTATGACTCCCAATTTGGGGCCATCACTCCAAGGTAGGGGCTAGTCAAGCTTCTCAGTCCCCAAAGGAAGGAAGGAAGGCAGGCAGGAAGGCAGTCACGGAGAGTCCCGTAGGCCAAAAGAAGGCTCAGGGCACCTGTTCGGGTCCAGGCCTGGGAGAGCCAAAGGTGGCTCAGGGTGGAGGGGCGTTTCTGGTCCAGGGTGTAACAACTCCTGGCTATGCCGCTGGAGGGCCTGCTCCGTGTTGGCTCCGCCGGGCTCCGTCCCTTCTGCGTCGCTGCCGGGCTCCAGCTCCAAGGAGTCGGACTCGCTGCTTTCAGACTCGCCTTCCTCGGAGCGGCTGGGGCTGGGCTCCGTCTCAGCGCTGGGCACAGCACCCCCTGCCGCCTTCTCAGGGGACTCCTTCTCTTTGTCCTTCTGTGCCTGGGCTTCCTTGGAGTGCCTCCATTTCATGCGCCGGTTCTGGAACCAGACTTTGACCTGGAAGACAAAGCCACAAAGGGATCAGAGGTCCTCCCCGTCAAGGAGCAGTAGCAGCTTCATTTATATACCGCTTCATACCATGCTATGCAGTCTCTAAGCTGTTTACAACTGTAAGCTCATTACCCCAAACAAGCTGGGTATTCATTTTAGCACCTTGGAAGGAGGCAAGCCTGAGTCAAGCCTGAGCCCCGGCTGGTATTGAACTCGCAACCTTGTGGTTTGTGAGTGAGTGGCTGCAGTACAGGCATTTAACCACTGCGCCACCAGGAGAACACAGGCCTTGCAAAATGTAGGACGTGCAATGCAGGACATGGCCAAAGGAAAGATAGAAACACTCCCATAAATGTGACGTTGAAGGCTTTCATGGCCGACATCCATATTTTTCTGTGGGTTTTTCAGGCTGTGTGGCGATGTTCTAGAAGAGTTTCTTTCTGACGTTTCGCCAGCATCTGTGGCTGGCACCCTAAGCCCGAAAAACCCACAACAAACTCCCATAAATGCAAATTCACGCTTCATGTCTCGCCTCCAACTACCTCTAATTTTAGTTAATTTGTTATTTTCCTCTGCTTTTAATTAGTATTTTATATTGCTATTCATTTTATATTGTTATTGTTTTTAGTTTGCTTCTTTTTTTTAAGATTGGGAGGGGGTTTGGAATAGGGGATTATTTAGAAATCTGATTTTAATTGTATATTTGTATATTTGCTTTTTGTGCAACATCTATATTATTGTTTTCTTATTGTATTCTTTTATTTTATGCTTGTAACCCACTTTGATTCCCTTTGGAAATAGGCAGGCTAGAAATAAATCTTATTATTATTATTATTATTATTATTATTATATTGTATTTTATTGTTATTCCTATTTGTTGTAACCTGCCTCGATCCGCAGGGAGAGTCAGGCTATAAATAAAATGTATTATTATTATTATTATTATTATTATTAATTATTCATGCTTTAGGGAGCTGGGTATGTTCAGCCTGGAGAAGAGAAGGTTAAGAGGTGATAGGATAGCCCTGTTTATGTATTTGAAGGGGAGTCCCATGGAAGATGGAGCAAGCTTGTTTTCTGCTGCTCCAGAGAATAGGACCCAGAACAATGGATGCAAGTTACAGCAAAAGAGATTCCACCTAAGCATTAGGAAGAATTTCCTGGTTCCTTGGGAAATCTCCCTATTGCCACAGGGCCAGAAGGAGGAGGAGAAGCCTGCCTACAAAAGATATCCTCCCCATCATATACCATCTTAACTAAAGACTGAAACAACGTGTAGGCCTCTGACTAACATCTCCAATTGTATTTCTCCTGTTTGGTTTGTAACATCTTGCCTGATGAAGAAGCCCATGGAGCTTCGAAAGCTTGCAACAAGTATATTGCGCATTTTGGTTGGCCAATAAAGGTATCACTGATGGATTTTTGTTTGAATTTCCTGACAGTAAGAGCTGTTCAACAGTGGAACATGTTGCCTCTGAGAATGGTGGAGGTTTTTAAACAGCTGGTTGGCCTTCTGTCTGGGGTGCTTTGGTTGTGAGTTCCTGCATGGCAGGGGGTTGGACTGGATGGCCCTTGAGGTCTCTTCCAACTCTAGGATTCTGTTATTCTTAGTCCTGCTCAAAATGGAGGGCATTTTGGAATTCCTCCCGAACAAGACACTGAAATGTGGGACATGTCCTGGAAAAGGAGGATGCCTGGTCATCCTGCAAACACAGGGGAGAGACAGGAGGACTGTCCGGTGATGGAAGAAGCTCGTCTGGGATTTCCACCACCACCACCACCACCCCCAATATGGTCAGTGGTGGTTCTGACTTCTACACCTATCCTTTGTATTTGCATCCAGTAGAATAAAGCCAGGACTATAACAATTCACTGCAGTTGCTGCCCTTGTGTGCCTTCAAGTCCTTTTCGACTTATGGCGACCCTAAGGCAAATCCTATCACGGGGTTTTCTTGGTAGGTTTCTTCAGAAGGGGTTTGCCATATCCATCCCCTGAGGCTGAGAGAATGTGACTTGCCCAATGTCACCCCGTGGATTTACATGGCCAAGTCAGGATTCGAACCCTGGGCTCCAGAGTCACAGTCCAGTGCTCAAACCACTACACCACACTGCCTCCTTTTAATAATTCACACTATTTAAAAAAAAATGAAGCATTCTAGTCCTTGTGAGCGCAGGAGAAAGGAAAGCTAATGATAGTCGCATTTTTGAAATCGTGAGGCATTTTATGCCATGATGGCTGGTGGTTTGAATGTTGAACTGCGACTCTGGAGACCAGGGTTCGATATCCAGCTCAGTCATATAAACCCATTGGGTGACCTTGGGCAAGTCACACTCTCTCAGCCTCAGAGGATGGCAATGGCAAAGCCACTCTCGAGAGACTTGCCAAGAAAATCCCTTCATGGGGGGGTCTCGGTAAATCAGAAACGACTTGAAGGCACACAACAACAACAATTATGCCATACTTGTTTCAGATTTTCTGGGGTTAGAGGGGAAAGGAATGGATTAAAATGCCATCATTTCTTAGTATAGAAAACCAAATGTTAGACTCCAATTCTATGCAGATTTACTTGTGAGTAAATCTTGTCGAATTTAGTGGATCTTAAGTCTAACTAGACATGCCTAGGATTGATTTGTGCGAATCCCTGCTCGGCCATATAAACCCATTGGGTGACCTTGGGCAAGTCACACTCTCTCAGCCTCAGAGGATGGCAATGGCAAAGCCCCTCACAAGAGACTTGCCAAGAAAATCCCATGATAGGTTCACCTTAGGGTTGCCATAAGTCGCAAACGACTTGAAGGCACACAACAACAACAACAACAACAACAACAAAGTTTAATCTGCATAGTAAGGAGGCAATCGTAAATTGAATCCATTTTATACACATTTCATATGCTTGTGCTTAGGTAGGTAGGTAGGTAGGTATAGGCGTAGAGGTGCCTAAATATCCTAAAGGCACCAGATCCTGCCTGATTTTGGAAGCTAAGCTGGGTCAGCCCTGGTTAGTACTTGGATGGGAGGATGCTAATGCCTACTAGGCGCTCCAGGATGTATTTCAGAGGAAGGAACTGGCAAAACCACCTCTGAGTATTCCTTGCCTAAGAAAACCTTATCCCAGGGCTACAACTTTGCCCAGACCTCCTGTTCCAACGAATGGACTCATAGGTCCAAAACACACTGCAGAAACAATCCAGTCTGAGACCGTTTTAAGTGCCCTGGCTCAGTGCTAGGGAAACCTGGGAACTGTAGCTCATTGTAGCACCAGAGCTCTCTGACAGAGAAGGCTAAATGTCTCACAAAACTACAACTCCCAGAATTCCCTACCATTGAGTCAGGACATTTAAAGCAATCTCAAACTGGATTATTTCTGCAGTGTGTTTTGGAGCACACTTCCATTCCTCTCCCAATATTCCCTTCCATGACTACACGCCTTACAAGGCTTTAATCCCTGAGCTGACCAGATCTAGAAATGAAAGACAACCCGTTCTCTTTGTGCGGCAATATTCAAATAAATGAGGATTTACATTACTAGGGGAGAGAGAAAAAAATCTGAAACAAATCCGCACAGGATAATCCAAAACCTATTTTCACTTTTCTTTAAAAAAAAATTAAAACACCTCGTGAAAAACAAAAAGATGGCAAATGCTTGTAAAAGGAGAAAGACAGACAGATCTTGTCCTCATTTTGACAGGTCATAATAACTCTCTTGTCCCAATTCTTGATTAGATTAAAATCTAGAAAAAGCTTCCGCAACTATGTGGAAATATTTCATATTTCTGTTTCCTAAGAGGCTGGCAGCAAGGCCCCAAGCATTCTCTAACATTCAGCCTAAGAGAAAAGCGAAGGCAAAAGCGCCTCTGATGCTGCATCCGCACCTCAGAAATAATCCAGTTTGACATCGCTTTAACTGCCGTGGAAAGCGACCAAACTCGATTATGGGCTTTTACAGAGGGCCTTTGCAGACTGCCAGAAATAGTGCAAATTGAGTCCACTTTAAATTAAGGCACTGCCCTGGCTTAGTGCTAGGGAATCATGGGAATTGTATTTTTTTCTAAGACATTGAGCCTTTTCTGTCAGAGAGCTCTGGTGCCACAATAAATTACAGTTCCCATAATTCCCTAGCACTGAGCCAGGGCAGTGCCTCAATTTAAAGTGGACTCAATTTGCACTATTTCTGGCAGTCTGCAAAGGCCCAGACTGCCAGAAATAATCCAGATTGAGACCACTTTAACTATCCTGGCTCAATGCTAGGGAATCATGGGAATTATAGTTTTTTTCTGAGTCATTCTCTGTCAAAGTGCTCTGGTGCCACAATAAACTACAGTTCCCATGATTCCCTAGCACTGAGCCAGGGCAGTTGAAGTGGTTTCAAACTGGATTATTTCTGGCAGTCTGCGGTGTGGATGCAGCCCTCGTCAGCCTTGTCCAGGAAACCCAAGGAAAGGCTGGCCTTAAATCGGAGCTACCTTGGAGGCGCATAACAACAAATCCCATCATCCATTGCAAATGGCAAGCTTCCCCCTCTAAAACTACAAGGGAACCCAAAAGGCTTCTTATTTTCCTAGCGATCCTATCAGCCCACCTGAGGAGATCCGCAAAAGTAAAGAAATAACACCGGGATCGAAGTGTTTCTTAATCGGAGCGTGTTTATTCTGGCAAGATCGAGCTTTCAGAGGTTCAACAAGTTTAGGCAAATAAATCTAAAAGAACCTCCATTCCCCCCTCCCCCAAAAATGCCTAAGAAACCGAGACTATTCTGCTGCTCTTAATACTTTCCCTGATCGAGCACTTTGGAAAGACAAGAAACTTTGGAAACCGTTATGTCTGGTCTGGTTTGCTCAGAGGTCCTCCTTTTCCTTTTCCCGGACATGTCCTCCTTATCACTCTTCTGTCCAGGAGGGATTCCAAAACGCCCTCCATTTTTGAGCAGGACGAAGAAGCACGAACTTACATTGACATGAGTGTTTTTAGCTTTTATTTTGCAATGTTCTACATTTATTTATTTTTGGTCCTTGAGTGTCCTACATTTTTAGGGGCCTTGTCCTCCTTTGCAGTGAGGACCTCTGGTCGCCCTGGGTTTTCTGAGTTCCTTGACAGGATTGCTTTCTTTTTTAAAAAAAAACAAACAAACAAAACCTGGCACTGGAATATGAATAAGGCTCCTGAGGATGTGGTGTGTATTTGTGTGTGTGTGTGCCTTCAAGTCTTTGCCGATTTATGGCGACCCTATCCCGGGGTTTTGTTGGCACCTTGCAATCCTCTGAGGCTGAGAGAGTGTGACTTGCCCAAGGCCTGATGATATGGGGCTGTAACCCTGACCTGTATTTCCTCATGTCTGTCTTGACGGCAGGATTCGCACTCTGCACGCCAAAGACGGATCGACTTTTAAGCCCGGTTGCTTTCCATGGGAGAGATGAAGGCCACCCTCCTCGACCCCTTTACCTATGAATAAACATTCCCAAAGCGATGGATCATGAACCCAATGTGTGTGTGGGGGGGGTTCATATATATTTGTGAGTATTCTGTGGGGTGGGATTGTATAATATAGCAACTTTTAAGATGAGTTAGGGGGGTTGCAGACTGCCAGAAATAGTGCAAATTGAGTCCACTTTTAGGGTTAGGGTTAGGGAATCATGGGAACTGTATTTTATTGTGGCACCAGAGCTCTCTGACAGAGAAGGCTCAATGTCTCAGAAAAAAAAAACAATTCCCATGATTCCCTAGCACTAGCCCTAACCCTAAAAGCGGACTCAATTTGCACTATTTCTGGCAGTTTGCAACCCCATTAGTTAGTGTAGCGCCTAAACATATATAGGACAGACCAAAATCCAATACAGAGCTTCCATACCTAATAAAACCTATTTTTACGGGGAAGTTAAAATCCAAGGATTTGACTTTACCAAGAATCAGCATTTTGGGGGGGGGGGGCGTAGATTTGGACTCTGGAAACCAGGGTTGGAATCCCACTGGGCCATGAAACCCAATGGGCGCCCTTGGGCAAGTCACACTCTCTCAGCCTCATACCCGTCCCCCCAAGAAGATTGCCAAGAAAATTCCTTATAGAGTCACCATAAGTCGGAAGGATCCGAAGACATATATATGCCAAGGTAAATAGATGAGATAAGATGGGTAGATCTAGGCATATACCCCATCTTGCAGTAGATATGTTTACTTAAAAGTAAGTCACTTCTTAGAAGGCTTTCTTTGGAAAGTAAGAGAAGGGGAAGGGAAAGAAGAATAGAGGAAGGAACAAAGCGAAGGCATAATAAATCAGATGAGGGCAAATGGTGAGGAGAGAGCAGGAAAGTAGAAGGAAAGATGGATAATTGAGCGAGAGAGAAGAAAGGAGAGGAGAAAGAAAGAAAGAAAGAAAGAAAGGAGAGAAGAAAGAATGGAGAGGAAAAAAGGGAAAGGAGAGGGAGAGAGAGAGAGAGAGAGATGGTGAGAAGTGAAGAAGTGAAGAAAGAAGAGTAAGTAATTTTGTCTGTAATTTTAATCTGTTTATGTTTTATATACTTGATTCCCATTGGGAAAAGGCGGAATAGAAATAATTTTTTTAGAATAATAATAATAATTATTATTATTATTAGAAATAATAGAATTATTATTATTATTATTACTATTTCTATTATTATTAGAAATAATAGAAATAAAATTATTATTATTATTATTATTATTATTAGAGAATGGGGAAGAAGAAAAAAGAAAAGAAGAGAAATGAATAAGGAGAGGGAGCAAGAAAAGAAAGTAAGAAAATGGAAATATATATTTTTAAGAATGTGCTTGTAATGTGTTTAAAGATTTATGTTTTTATGTCTATGTTTATATGTGGAAATAGTTAATAAAAATACTTTTTTTTAAAAAAAAAAAAGTATGCTTTTTCTAACATTAACTTTAGCTGGATCCAGCGGGCCTCTCTTATATATTCAGTCATTCACAAAGGACTGAGTTGCCAAATAATAATAATAATAATAATAATGTAGCTATGGGGGAGTGACAAAACGAGGGCATTGCCCCCCTAAACAAGAATTGTAAACCCTATGAAATTTCCAAAATACGGTTTAGACTCCAGCGCAAATGGGCAGGCAAGGTTCCCAAGGGAATGCAAGCACAGCAAATATAAGATTTTGTTGTTGTTGTTGTTGTTGTGTGCCTTTCCAGTCCTTTCCCACTTCTGGCGACCCTAAGGGAAACCCTGTTCCTGGGGGGGATTTTTTGGCAAGATTTGTTGAGAGGAGGTTTTTGCCTTGGCCTTCCTCTGAGGCTGAGAAAGTGTGACTTGCCCAAGGTCACTCAAATGGGTTTCTGTGGCCTAGCAGACACTGGAATCCTGGTCTCTGGAGTCATAGTCCAATGCTCAAACCCTAGTTTTTGAATATGAGCATACTGGGAGTGCTTTGATTGGGAGTTCCTGCATGGCAGGGGGTTGGACTGGATGGTCCTTGTGGTCTCTTCCAACTCTATGATTCTATGATTCTATGATTCTAAGATTCTATGAAGGTTTTTCCTGTCTCAAATTCTGCAATGCTAGAAATGTGGGAACTGAAGGATAATTTAGAGGAGGTGGCTCAGATTTTGTTTTTGGAAGGGCAATGCCCTTATCCCCCTCCCTGGCACCCCTGTTGCATATTATTATTATTATTATTATTATTATTATTATTATTATTATTATTATTAAGAAATACTACTCCTAAATAGGGACAACCCAGACAGGCAGATATGGAAGAGAGAAGGAAATAAATTGTGCGTAAAAATAGTACTTATAATTTTAAGTGAGTGCCTGTTTAGAAAGGAGAGGTCAATATCTCTTTCTGCAAAGCTAAGCAACAAAAAAATAAATGTACAGCCCCTTTTCTGCAAATATATGCAATCTCCTACAACATCACCCTTGGAGAAAAGAAAAGAAAAGAAAAGAAGACATGTTTTGATCAGGAAAGAGAGTCTCTTTTCTTTTTCCAATGGGATTTCAGGCCAAGCTGAGACTTGATCCTATTTTTCCTCTCTTGGATTAAGGTCCACATTTTGGAGATTTGGACAATTGGAGGAACATCATAGAAGCTGGATTTCGCCACAATTTGTCCCTTGTAAGATTTATTAGGAGAGAAAAGCTGGAGCCTTTTTCCGCCTGCCTCAAAATCTGGGATCCTTCCCTATCCAGGGTGACCAGATGTCCTCACTTCAAAGGAGGACAAGGCACCCCAAAATGTAGGACATGACCTAAAAAAATACACTCCTAGAAATACAAAGTCAGGCTTCTTAGTGCTGCTCAAAATGGAGGACACTTTGGACACTCCTCCTGGACTGAAGGGTGGCCAGATGTCCTCACCACAGAGGAGGACAAGTCACCGCAAAATGTAGGACTTGAGCAAAGAATTTTTTTTACAAAACACTCCTAGAATGAATATGAATGAATATTTTATTACAGCCATTAGGTCAGTATAAAAAACATATATAAAAACACAATAACACACAATACAATAGAGTAATACATCTGAATGGCATATAGCTCCTTATTAAAACATGGTAATGGGCATAATACCAGTAAAATAATAATTACCAAAAAAAAAAAAAAGTCCCTTATACCTATCCTAGAAATACAAATCCGTGCCACTTAGTCCTGCTCAAAATGGAGGACACTTTGGACACTCCTCCTGGAGAGAAGGCTGAAATGGAGGGCAGGTCCTGGAAAAGGAGGACTCCTTGGTCACCCTGTCCAGATCAGAATATTTTTGTTTTTGTTTAGACCTGTGATACTTGTGAACATAGAAAATAGCCATTTTTAAACCCTTGATCTGCTTTAATTTTGCAAGTTTAATCCTAGGTATTGTAAATTTTTAATGAACGTTTTTAATTGGACGTTTTTTAGACCGTAAGCTACTTTGGGTCCCAGTTTTGAGAGAAAAGCAGGATGCATATAATGATGATGATGATATATTATTATTATTATTATTATTATTATCATCATCTTGCTCTTCTGAAGTTGAAGCAACCTGCAGTGATCTCGACCTGATCTGAATTCTTCTAGACTAGAGAGAGGGAAAGGAGAGTTGAGGGGAAAGTTTCTTTTTCGGACGACAACTCCCAGAATCCCCCAGCCAGCACTCTGTGCTGGCTGGGGGATTCTGGGAGTTGTCGTCCGAAAAAGAAACTTTCCTAGCTCGAGGAATGAGGGCAGAAAAGAGGCAAAAACCCTCCTAAATCCTATTTCCCGACACACACACACACACACACCCCTCCATCTCTCCCATCTTCGTGGTTTTCCCTTCTCTCTGGACTTCAGGTCCCAGATTCTAATCTCTCTCCCCAGCCCCCATGGTTCCCTGCCTTTGCTGGCTTTTTCCCCTTAGCAGCCAAAATAAACACTCCGGGTGTAAGGGGCATAAATCTTCCCGGTTAACTTCGGGACTCTTCTCCCTCCCCTTTCCAATCCATCCACTCCGGTTCAGTAAATCGACGTGGATTTACTGCATTACTAAGCCCCAAGTAATGTGGAAATTTCTCCTATTAGCACGGCCCTGCTTTACAAGCTGGAGAGAGGGCGAGGGAAAAGATCACAAGAAATAAACATTCTCCTCTCTGACTCCTTCTGACACACACACACACACCCTAAAAGCACCAGAGCCTGTCTGATCTTGGATGCTAAGCAGGGTCGGTCCTGGTTAGTACTTGGATGGGAGACCGAATACCAGATACTACCGTACTACTGCTCTATTTCAGAGGAGCCGGCCAAACCACCCCTGAGGATTCCTTGCCTAAGGTCCAAAACACACTGCAGAAATCGGAAAGGGTAACCCTTATAGGTTGTGTGAACATGAGTGAAAATAAAATAAAAAGATAATAGCCCTGTTAGTCTGTAGAATCAGTATGTAGAGAGATCTTGTAGCCCCTTTGAGACTAATTGAAAAAAAAGAAATTGGCAGCATGAGCTTTTTCCTAGATTTCAGTCTACTTCCTCAGATGCACTGAAAGATCTGGGATCCTTCCCTATCCAGGGTGACCAGATGTCCTCACCGCAAAGGAGGATAAGGCACCCCAAAATGTAGGACACGACCAAGGAAGAGCTAAAAAATACACTCCTAGAAATACAAAGTCAGGCTTCTTAGTCCTGCTCAAAAGGGAGGACATTTTGGACACTTCTCCTGGACAGAAAGGTGACCAGATGTCCTCACCACAAAGGAGGACAAGGCACCCCAAAATGTATGACATGAGCAAAGAAAAGCTTTCAAAAAACACTCCTAGAAATACAAATCTGTGCTACTTAGTCCTGCTCAAAATGGAGGACACTTTGGACACTCCTCCTGGACAGAAGGCTGAAATGGAGGGCAGGTCCTGGAAAAGGAGGACTCCTCGGTCACCCTGTCCCGATCAGAATATTTTTTTGTTTTTGTTTAGACCAGTGACACTTGTGAACATAGAAAACCAGAAATAGACATTTTAAACCATTGATCTGCTTTAATTTTGTAACAGCTTAATTCTACGTATTGTAAGTTTTTAATGAAAGATCTCTCTACATAATGAGTGAAAATAGTACTTGCTGAGGCTTGGTTATAATTTCAAGTGACTGCCTGTCTAGAAAGAAGGTCTCAAAATATCTTTCTGAAAAGCTCAACCCATGGAACTAATCCACACTGCAGAAATAATCCAATTTGAGACCATTTTAACTGTCCTGCCTCAGTGCTAGGGAATCCTGTGTGAATTGTAGTTTATCTTGGCACTGAAAGAGAAGGCTCAATGTCTCACAAAACTACAGTTCCCAGAATTTCCCTAGCATTGAGCCAGGGCCGTTATTGCAGTCTCAAACTGGATTATTTCTGTAATGTGTTTTAGACCTAAGAAAACCCAAATAAATTCATTTGGTCACCGCAAGTGGATGGGAGACTTGAAGGCATACACACCACACACTCCTGACCCATTGTGAGTCTGGGGGGGATTGGTAAATCAACATGAGTGTAAATGTATTAATGCCATGGGTCTACTCAAGTTGGGATGCACAATAAGATTCAGGCCCTTAGCCTGCTCTCCCATCCGCAAACACACTGCCCTATGTATATTTTGTTGTTGCTATTGTTGTTGTGTGCCTTCAAGTCCTTTCCAACTTATGGGGACCCTATCATGGGGTTTTCTAGGCACGTTTCCTCAGAGGGGGTTCGCTATGGCCATCCTCTGAGGCTGAGAGAGTGTGACCTGGCCAAGATCATCCAGTTCATAAGGCTGAGCCACAATATTTACTTGGCAGTATATTTCCTTGGCAGAAAACATTACTGGAGGCGATGGGGCTAACCCTTGAATAAATATGCAAGACAGGGACGGCTTTTTGATTGGGGTTGGGAACCTGTTCTTTTGCTTACCCAAAAAAGAAAGAAAAAGAAAGATGCAAAAGGTTTTCCTGTTTTATATAAGGGACACCATTTGACTGTGCCATTGTGTGCAACAAGACTTGATGGCCATCTGTGGGGGGGGGGGTGTGCTTTAATTGGGAGTTCCTGCATGGCAGGGGGTTGGACTGGATGGCCCTTGTGGTCTCTTCCAACTGATTCTATGAATCCTAGGGCATTTGTTGTTGTGTGCCTTCTAGTCCCAAGTTTTTTTTCCTAGGCCAGATTTTTTTTTTTCAGAGGAGGCTTGCCATGGCCTTCCCCTGAAAACATTTCTCTAAATAAGAACCTGCTGAACCAAACTGGGCTTCATGAAGTTTAATCGGCCCCATGTCAGAGTACGATTTTGGGTCACAAGTTGTAATGCCTGTTTGAGCAGACTAGGGACCATTTTATTAGCTGGCCTGTAGTCCAGGAAAATAGAGTCTTAACTACCATTTTGGGGTTTTTGAAAGTGTCTAGGCTTGGATGTTGGAAAACCACCTCTGGGTATTCCTTGCCTCAGAAAACCCTATGAAATTCAAAGGTGAATTGAAGGTATAACATACACACAGTGGTGGCAGTAATCACACACACACACACACACACACACACAAAGCTGGTGTAGGATTTTAAGTGTTGATACTAGTATTCTAGGAGATCAGGGTTGAAATCCTTGCTTTATCATGGAAACCTGCTCTTACAGCCTTTGCAGACTGCCAGAAATAGTGCAAATTGAGTCCACTTTTAGGGTTAGGGTTAGTGCTAGGGAATCATGGGAATTGTTTTTTGTTTTTTTTGTTTGTTTGTTTTTTTCTGAGACATTGAGCCTTCTCTGTCAGAGAGCTCTGATACCACAATAAAATACAGTTCCCATGATTCCCTAACCCTTAAAGTGGACTCAATTTGCACTATTTCTGGGCCATGGCTAAATCTCTGAATAAAGCTCAGTAGGAAATCCAGGACTCTGAAGACCAGGATTCAGTTCCCAGCTCAGCCATGAAACCCCACCAAGTGTCCTTGGGAAAGTCACACACTCTCAGCCTCAGGGGAAGGCAACGGCAAACCTCCTCTGAATAAATCTTGCCAAGAAAACCCCATGAGATGGCCATCAAGTCAGAAATGACTTGAAGCCACACGTCACTTTGAAGGCATATATGGGAAGAAAATGATAGCAGTGGAAATGAGTTTTTAAAAAGGAGAAAGAGAAATAATAGTATATTGGGCCCTTGTTATCCGCTGGCGTTGGGTTCCAGGACACCAGTGGATCCCAAAATCCAGGGATACTCGAGTTTCATTAAATATAATGACGCAGAAAGATGGTGCCTCTTGTATCAAATGGCAAAAGCAAGGTTTGCTTCTTTGGAATTCATTTATTTTTTAAAATCTATTTTTAAGCCCTGGATGCTTGAATCCACAGATTAAAAAATCTGTGGATATGGAGGGCTGAGTGTAGTGGTGTGGTTTGGTTTGGGGTTTTTTTTTGGGGGGGGGGTTAAACCCCCAAAACTTGATGCCTTTTTTTAAATCAAGGGGCAGGGCATCTATGGTTGGAAGTGTGGATCCAGATTCTGGTTCGGCTGAAAGGAGGAGGATCTGGATGTCTAAAGGCTTACTTGAGCATCTGTGAGTCCTAACATGGCCGCGAGCTGTTTTCGATCCGGTTTGGTGACGTATTTCTGGATTTCGAAGCGTTTCTCCAGCCCTTTCCTTTGGAGGTTGGAAAAAACGGCCCGGGACCAAGAGCGTTTCCTTTTGTAGGTTTGAGGCAGCGTGTCTTTGGTCAGCACCGCATAGGGACCTAAAGGGAAAAGGAAAAGGAAAAGGAAAGGAAGGAAGGGATTTAAGGTCTCATCTGGGAGACACACAAAAGGCAGAGTCTTCAGGGCCTAGATTTTAATAATAGATCCACAGATCTTTTTTGGGGGGGATCCCAAACAAAGCATTTCGCGCTCGCAAGGAAACTCCTTGCTGTTATTTTTATATAAAATCCAGCCCAGCAGCCACCCACACAATCCTTGCCCTGGTTGCTTTTCAGGCCTTTCTGTACAGGGCCTTTGCAGACTGCCCGAAATAGTGCGAATTGAGTCCACTTTTAGGGTTAGGGTTAGTGCTAGGGAATCATGGGAATTGTTTTGTTTTTTTTCTGAGACATTGAGCCTTCTCTGTCAGAGAGCTCTGGTGCCACAATAAAATACAGTTCCCATGATTCCCTAACCCTAACCCTAACCCTAAAAGTGGATTCAATTTGCACTATTTCTGGCAGTCTGCTGTGTCTGTGGACAGAGGGATTCTTTGGGGATCGTGGCTTTTTAATAGGATCTCCACCCCACCAACCCCCTTGAAATGTTCCCGTTCACACACACACACACACACACACATATATATATATATATATATATACATATACACACACACAACTTGCTGCAAAAAGCCGCATCTCCCCGAAGAGTTGTAGAAAAAAAAGTTTAGGAAGTCTGGTCTGAAAATATAGAATTTTCTACATATTTTCTACAACTCTTCGGGGGGAAGGGGGATGCGGCTTTTCGCAGCAAGTTTGTTCCGAGCAGAAAGAGCCCAGACTGGGAGAGATTCAGTGCATCTACATTGCAGAAATAATCCGGTTCCGCGCCGCTTTAACTGCCCTGGCTCAATGCTCTGGAATTCTGACCCTTATTTTAAAGGCATACCAAGAATGCGACAGAGACGGCTTTTCCCCAAATCCGGCGCCCTCTTTGAGGTGTTGGACTACAGATCCCATCATCGTGGGTGGAGCGGCGATGGGAGTTGTAGTCCGACACATCCGGGGTTGATTGAAACCCCGGGAGGGGCCGGGATGGGAGTACCACAATCCGTGCTCAAGCCACTACACCACACTGCCTCCTTTTAAGCATTCACACTATTGGATTTATTTATTTTTAAAGGAAGCATCCTAGTCTTCGCAAAAGCTAACGACGGTCGCAATTTTTTTAAAATCCTATTCTGTTTGTTGTAAGGATTTTTGTACGCCATCCCTACCGCGGCTGTGGTCCTGAACACACACTACAAAAATAGAATCATAGAATCATAGAATCATAGAGTTGGAAGAGACCACAAGGGCCATCCAGTCCAACCCCCTGCCATGCAGGAACTCCCAATCAAAGCATCCCCGACAGATGGCCATCCAGCCTCTGCTTAAAGACCTCCAAGGAAGGAGACTCCACCACTCTCCGAGGGATAATCCAATTTGAGACCGGTTTAACTACCCTGCTCAGTGCTAGGGAATCCTGGGAGTTGTAGTTTATTGTGGCCCCAGAGCTCTCTGACAGAGAAGGCTAAATGTCTCCCAAAACTAGTACAGTGGGTCCTTGGTATCCTCTGGGGTTTGGTCCCAAAAAAAAAAAAAAACCCACCCGTGGATAAAAAAATCCGTGGATGCTCAGGTCCCATTAAATACAATAGGGCAGGATGGTGTTTCGAAATCAAGGTTTGCTTTATTTTATTTATTTTTTTGGAATATATATATATATATATATACCTGTGGATATGAAGGTTTGACTATATATTTATATATATACCTGTGGATATGAAGGTCTGACCATATATTTCCAAAAAAAGCAAACCTTGATTTCATCATTTTATATACGAAACACCATCCTACCCTATTGTATTTAATGGGACTTGAGCATCCACGGATTTTGTGATATATATATATATATATATATATACCCGTGGATATGGAGGACTGACTCTCTCTCTCTCTTCTCTCTCTCCCTCTCTCTATACATATCAAGCAAATCTTTATTTCACCATCACCATTTTATATACGAAACGCCATCCTGCCCTATTGCATTTAATGGGACTTGAGCATCCACGGATATATATATATATATATATATGGATATGGAGGGCTGACTCTCTCTCTCCCTCTCTCTCTCTCTCTCTCTCTCTCTATATATATATATATATATATCCCCAAAAGCAAACCTTGATTTCACCATTTTATACATATACCCGTGGATATGGAGGGCTGACTAATAGATAGATAGATAGATATAGATATAGATATATTCCCCCCCCAAAAAAAATGCAAACCTTGATTTCACCATTTTATATATATGCCCATGGATATGGAGGGCTGACTAATATATATATATATATTCCCCCCCCCCCCAAAAAAAAAATGCAAACCTTGATTTCACCATTTTATATACGAAACACCATCCTGCCCTGCTGCATTTATTTAATGCATCTAATATATATATATATATCCCCGTGGAAATGGAGGGCTGACTGTAGCCAGAATCCCCTCGCATTGAGAGAGAGCCAGGGCAGTCAGTTAAAGCGCTCTCGAACCGGATGACTTCTGCAGTGTGTTTTGGAGCTGTACTTTCTTTCTAAAGGAAGAGAGAGAGCGGGACAAAAGGAGGGGGGGCGGTTTTGTACCTGGAAAAGTGTCCTGAAACTGGTGCTGAACCGAATTCCTTGGGGCGGCGTTTAAGGGCCCCAGGACTCCGGAGCTCTCGTTAATGGGCGAAGGAAGAGAGGCGAAGAAGGGGCCGGCGGCCGGAGGCTGTAAATGGAGCCCACTGGGGCGGCTGGCGCTTAATAAGGAGGTCAGATCTGCGGGCGACAGGAACAAGGTTACCAGACTCGAACCCAAGACCCGACAGCCCGACACCCCCCCTCGATCGCCCAAGGTGGCACCTGGGGGTTGTTGTTGTTGGTGGTGGTGGTGTTGTTGTTGTTCTTGTTGTTGTTGTTGTTATTGTTGTTGTTGTTGTTGTTATCATTATTATTATTATCATTATTATTATTATTATTGGGGCTGTTGTGGGCCTCCGAGCCATGCTTGCCTTACGGCCACCCTAAAGCAAAGCCTATCGTTAGGGCTTTTCTGGGCAAGGTTCTTCAGAAACTTCAGATGGTTCGCCCTGGCCATCCTCTGAGGCTGAGAGAGTGTGACATGCCCAAAGATACCTTAGCTTATATAAGGCCACCCTAAAGCAAAATTAGGAGTTTTCTTGGCAAAGTTCTTCAGAAACTTCAGAGGGTTCGCCCTGGCCATCCTCTGAGGCTGAGAGAGTGTGACTTGTCCAAGGACACCCAGTGGGTGTTTGTTTTTTTAATGCCCCATCGAGGAATCGAGGAATTGAACCCTGATCTCCAGAGTCGGCACCGGCCACTGCGGCCTTAACATGCCTTACGATTTTTTAAAAAAATTGGATTTAAAAAATAAAATCCAAAACAGACTGCAGAAATCATCCGGTTTGAGAGGGCTTAGACTGCCCTGGCTCAATGCTAGGAAAATTCTGGGAATTGTGGTTCTGTGAGACATTTCGCTTTCTCTGACAGAGAGCCCTGGTGCCACAATAAACTACAGCTCCCAGGATTTCCTAGCACCGAGCCAGGGCAGTTAAAGCGGTCTCGAACTGGATTATTTGTGCAGGGTGTTTTGGACCCTTAATTCGCCTTCCTTTCTTCGGTGCCCACCAGGACTAGGATGCTTCCTTTTTTTAAAAGGAAAAAAAAAAGAAAAATCAGTTTGAATTATTAAAAGGAGGCAGTGTGGTGTAGCGGTTGGAGCGCTGGACTGTGACTCTGGAGACCAGCTGGGTCCCAAACACACTGGAGAAATAATCCAATTTGAGACCGCTTTAACTGCCCTGGCTCAGTGCTAGGGGATCCCGGGAATTGTAGTTTGTTGTGGCAGTGTTAGAGAAGGTTAAATGTCTCAGAAACTACAGTTCCCAGAATTCCCTAGCATCCAGCCAGGGCAGTTAAAGCGGTCTCAAACTGGATTATTTCTCCAGTGCGTTTTGTGTATTTCTGCAGGGTTCGAATCCCGGCTTGGCCATGTAAACCCCATTGGGTGACCTTGGGAAAGTCACACTCTCTCAGCCTCAGAATCTTGATTAATAGATTAGGGGAATCGAACCCTGCTCTCCAGAGTTGAAGTCCAACGCTCAAACCACTACACCAGCTGGCTTTTAGCTACTGAGAGGGGAAAGCAAAATGAGTGTGTTGCCCCCAAAATAAGAATTTTGCTCCCATAAAACGTTCCTAGGATTGTAGTACCTTAATGGCATGGCCTAGGGGAGCTGGGTTCGAATTCCCGTTTGGAGACTTACTGGGTGAGTTTGGGTGAGGAACACTCTCTCAGCCTCAGAGGAAGGCAAGGGTAATTTCCTCCCTTTTGGGAATAAATTGTGCCAAGAAACCGCTGCGATCATCGGGTCACCCTAAGTCGGAAACAACTAAAAGGCACACAACAACAACAACAAAATACAATTTAAACGTTCAGTTGGGCCTTTAGGAATAGAGTTTAGGCATCCAAAGGAAGGGAGCAAGAGAAGAAAAGGAGGACAAGATTTTAGGGCCTTGAGGTGGAAGTTACAAACTAACGTTTATTTGGGAAGAGAGGAAAATACTATTTACAACCAATCGCTTCGTGGAAAATGGAATAAATGACACTTAAATCGTTGTGAATAAGAATACGAATAGAAACAACAATCAGAAAATAAGAATATGTACTTGAATATGCAAGCATGGCATGCAAATATGTGCCTCTACCTCATCAATCAATAAATTAATTAAAAAGCGACATTTACTCATTGTGAGTCGCATTCCAGGAGGAAAGAGATTTTAATTAAATTCCACTATTTGTAATGACATACGGTTATGCCATCATAAATCCGCTAACCCTTGAAGTGCCAGAAGTCAGAATTTTAAAGGATGAATTTTAAAGATGGACTATTTTAATATTTGTATGTCTTGTCCTTTTAAATTGTATGCATGCCCTTTTCAATTGATGTGTTTTAATTGATGCGTTTTAAGTGAGGCGGTGTGTCTGCGGATTGCTATTGTTCTCCACTTCGATCCATGGGGAGAGGCAGGAAAGAAACTATTATTATTATTATTATTATTATTGGATAAATTGTTGTTGTTTTGTTGTTGTTGTTGTTATTGGATATATTGGATAATTTTTTATTATTATTATTATTATTATTATTATTATTATTATTATTAGATCCTGGATGTTCTTAATGGTTAAGATTCTGCTAATGTTAAAATGTACACCAACTTATGTCCAAAGGAAAGAACCATCTAATCGACTTGGTAGGAAGAATTTAAGCCAAATTTGTTGAGGATTTGAAGCCCTGGGATTTTGAACCAAGGACATAGGCCTTGCTAACCCATAGGTCTTAATAAAAATATTCCCATGTTCTCCAAGAATAAAGCTTTGGTGGTGGTGGTGGTGGTAAATAATAATAATAATAATAATAATAATAATAATTATTATTAACATCCTTTTTAGAGAAAAGTGACCGTCAGCAGCCTTCAGCATTAAATGCAGGGTGCATTAAAGGAAACAAAACTAGTTTGGGTTATGGGTTTCTTTCCCCCCCCCCCAATTAATGGGAATATTTAACACCGATTGCAGTGGGCCGTGGGTCTGAACCAGTAGGCAAGGCTGCATCCGCACTGCAGCAATAACCCGGTTTGATACCACTTTTAATGCCATGGCTGAATACTATGGAATTCTAGGAACTGTAGTTTTGTGAGACATTTAGCCTTCTCTGTCAGAGAGTCTGGTGCCACAAGAAAACACGATCCCCGGAATTCCATAGCATTGATCCGTGGCAATTAAAGGGGTGCCAAACCGGATTATTTGTGCAGTGCGGATACAGCCCGGTCTGCTTAACCACGTTAGAAACGGGATCGATGCGCTCTTTTATTTATTTTATTTTATTTTGAGGAAAGGGCCTCTAGGGTCAAAAGGACTTGTCCTCAGGTTTGGGGACCGTTTAAAAACCCTGCCATCTGAACCAAGAACTTAGGGCCTTTGCAGACTGCCAGAAATAGTGCAAATTGAGTCCATTTTTAGGGTTAGGGTTAGTGCTAGGGAATCATGGGAATTGTTGGGGTTTTTTTCTGAGACATTGAGCCTTCTCTATCAGAGAGCTCTGGTGCCACAATAAAATACAGTTCCCATGATTCCCTAACCCTTAAAGTGGGCTCAATTTGCACTATTTCTGGCAGTCTGCAAAGGCCCTTAGTAGCTCTGCTTACAAAAAGGATGAGGAAAGGGGCACACTTTAAAAACCCTGCCATCTGAACCAAGGACTTAGTAGCTCTGTTTGCAAAAAGGATGCGGAAAGTAACCTATTTTTACAGTCCTGCCATCTGAACCAAGGACTAGTAGTTCTGCTTACAAAAAGGAGGAAGAAAGTGGCATATTTTAAAAGTTCTGCCATCTGAACCAAGAACTTTGTAGTTCTGTTTGCAAAAAGGATGAGGAAAGTGGCATACTTTAAAAACCCTGCCCTCTGAACCAAGGACTTAGCAACTCTGTTTGCAAAAAGGATGAGGAAAGTGGCATCTTTTTAAAGTCCTGCCATCTGAACCAGGGACTTAGTAGCTCTGTTTGCAAAAAAGGATGAGGAAAGTGGCATACTTTCAATGGGAGGATGGAAATCAGGGGGACTTCATTCCAATTCAACCAGTCCGAAATGGTGTAGCGGTTTGAGAGTTGGACTAGGACCCTGAGAGACCAGGGTTCGAGTCCCCCCCACTGGGCCCTGGAAAACCCACTGCTCAAGTCACACTCTCTCAGCCTCAGAGGATGGCCATGGCAAACCCCCTTTGAAGAAACGTGCCATGGAAACCCTGTGATAGGTTCACCTTAGGGTCGTCTGCCCTAAGACAGAAAAGAACTTGAAGGCACACAACAACAACAACAACAGCAACAACTACCACAACCAGCAAGGGCCCGCTAGCCTGGTTTTTCTTGCTGAAACGTGAAGCAATCTGGTTGCTCAACGATCCCTTCTTCCAGTTTTGCTTTCCTTCCCACCGCCGTCCGGCCTTTGGTAGAAAATACCCAGAAAATTATAGTTTTCAGCTCCTGTGGTTGCAAAACTGGAGCCCCAAGGAAAGGAGCAGAGGCAGGCTACAAAACGGGCCCTTTTAATTTTCTTATCAATATCCATATATCTTTTCTTATCAGTAAGATACTCCTCCTTTGCCACCCGCTCACTCTCCTCGTTCCTGTAATCCGGACTTGCCATTTCAGAAGAGGAATCGAAACGGTACGGATCTTCCGGGTTTTTCCGCACTGTGGGATTTATAGCTTTCTCTGATCCACAACAGCCTGCAGGAATAATTCGGTTTGAAGCCGCTTTAACTGCTCTAGCTCAGTGCTATGAAATCCTGGGAATTGTCCTAATTTATTGTGGCACCAGAGCTCTCTGACAGAGAAGGCTAAATATCACACAAAACTACAATTCCCGGACCTCCTTAGCATTGAGCCAGGGCAGTTAAAGCGGTCCCAAACGGGATTATTTCTGCAGGGTGTTTTGGACCTCTGTCCACTTGGTGGCTGGAAAAAATAAAGAAATTCCTAAACAAGATCTTAAAGAAGTTGCTTTTTTCGGGTCGATGTCTCCCAGGATTCCCCCAGCTTGGGGATTTTGGGAGGTGTAGTCCATAAAGTAATTTCTCCAAGACGGATAAATGTCATAGCCCGTCGGGAGAAGTTTTCAATCTCATTTCCACTGAAATTGGTGGCTTCAAATAAAAATCCACTAAACAGTGATACCTTTATTGGCCAACCGAAATGCACAATATACTTGTTGCAAGCTTTCGAAGCTCCACTGGCCTCTTCATCAGGCCAGATGTTACAAAGCAAACAGGAGCAAAACAATTGGAGATGTTTAGTCAGATGCCTGCATTTTGATGTTTCTGATGGTAAGGGGAGGATTGGCCAATAAAGGTATCACTGTTTGATGGATTTTTGTTTGAATTTCCTCAGTGGCCAACACAGCTACCCCTGCATATTATGAAATTGGTGGGCTTTGTTTGTTTATTTATTTATTTCAATTGTTTTAATGCCGCTTTTCTCCCAAAAAAGGTGTGTGTTTGCCTGCCTCATACACATCACACACACACACACACACACATCCCAATCGGCTCACTTTGGGGGGTTGCAGACTGCCAGAAATAGTGCAAATTGAGTCCACTTTAAGGGTTAGGGTTAGTGCTAGGGAATCATGGGAATTGTTGTTTTTTCTGAGACATTGAGCCTTCTCTGTCAGAGAGCTCTGGTGCCACAATAAAATACAGTTCCCATGATTCCCTAACCCTAACCCTTAAAATGGACTCCATTTGCACTATTTCTGGCAGTCCGCAACCCCCCCTTTGTCTGTTTAAACTTCATCGGGCTGAGGAAGGAAGCTGCCCTGTCTCTCCACACACAGGCAGACTTATACAACCCCTCACTTGGCATCCACACTGGAGAAATAACCCGCTTTGACTGCCCTGGCTCAAGGCTATGGAAATTCTGGGAACTGGAGTTTGTTACGGGTTGGCATCCGCACTGGAGGAATAACCCGCTTTGACTCTTTCTAGTTCAAGGCTATGGAATTTTGGGAATTGGAGTTTGTTATAGGGCAAAATGGGAACACACTTGGCATCCACACTGGAGGAATAACCCGCTTGGACTGCCCTGGCTCAAGGCTATGGAATTCTGGGAATTGGAGTTTGTTGTGGGCCCAGAGCGGAGCCGCTCCGCTCTGGGCCCACAACAAACTCCAATTCCCAGAATTCCATAGCCTTGAGCCAGAAAGAGTTAAAGCGGCGCCAAAGCGGGTTATTCCTCTAGTGTGGATGCAGCTCAGGTTCTTCCAAGCTGCTGTCCAAAATCCACCCAAACCAAACCTTGTACCTCTCAGGGTGTTGCTCTCCTTGAGTTTGGGGTCAAACTCGGCGGACAAGATGCGGTCGATCCCAAATTTCAAGTCTTTGCTGGAGGGGGCCGCCGGAGCCGAGCCGGGCCCTTGGCTCTGGGGGTTTCTGCCGGGGAGCGGAGCGGAGCCTGGCGATCTCTGGGGCTGGGGCTGGGGCTGTCCGTAGGGAGCCGGGAAGGCCAAGGGCGCCGCCTCCGCAGCCACCACCATCGGCGTGGGACGGAGCGGCGAGGGCGCGGCGGCGTGGAAGTGAGCGTGGGCGTGGACGGCGCCCAGGTGGGAGCCCGGCAGGCCCTCCAGCCCCGGGGCCTCGCCTCCTCCGGGGCCGGCAGGGGCAGGGGCGGCGGCGGCGGCGGCGGCGTGGAGGAGGTCCGCGATGCAGAAGGAGGGCTTCTTCAGGCCGGAGGGCTCCAGGGAGAAGCAGCCCCCGCCGCCGCCGCCGCCTCCGGCCCCGGGCCCCGCCGGACTGCAATAGGCCGCTGACCAGAGGCTGAAGTTGGAGGCGTAGAAGGGAGCCAGGCCGGCCGTGTACATCCTCAGCCTCTCTCTCCAGAAGGAGAGCCCCGGAGGAGGAGGGAAAGAAAGCAGGGCCCGGTCGCCTCCACCCTCCCTCCCTCCCTTCTTTACTTTTCTTCCCTTTCTTTCTTTCTCTCTTTCTTTCCTTATTTATGATTTATTTATTTCAAGGATTTATATCCCGCCTTTCTCCCTCAATGGGATTCAAGGCGGGTTACAATGATTTCCCCTCCTTCCTTCTTTCTTTCCTTCTTTCTTTTCTCCTTCCCTCCCTTCTCCTTTCTTTCCTCCTTCCTTCCTTCCTTCTTTCTCTCCTCCCTCCCTCCCTCCTTCTTTCTTTCTCTCCTTCTTTCCCTTTCTCGCTTCCTTCCTTCCTTCCTCCCTCCCTCCCTCCTTCCTTCTTTCTCTCCTCCCTCCTTTCTCTGTTTCTTTCTTTCTTTCCTTCCTTCCTTCCTTACTTCCGTCCCTTCTTTCCTTCTTTCTTTCTTCCCTTCTTTCCTCCCTCCCTACTTTCCTTCTTTCTCTCCTCCCTCCCTTCTTTCTCTCTTTCTTTCTTTCTTTCTTTCCTTCCTTCCTTCCTCCCTCCCTCCCTCCTTTCCTTCCTTCCCTCCTTCCCTCCTTCCTTCTCTCCTTCCTTCCCTCCTTCCTTCTCTCCTTCCTTCCCTCCTTCCCTCCTTCCTTCTCTCCTTCCTCCCTCCCTCCCTCCCTCCCTCCTTCCCTTCCTTCTCTCCTTCCCTTCTTTCTCTCCTTCCCTCCTTCCTTCCTTCTCTCCTTCGCTCTCCAGGCAGAGCTGCCGATCTCCTTCCCCTCCAGGGAGCCAAGGCCGGGGCTGCTCTCACTGCCTCGCCGCTTCCTTGGGGCCCAGGCGCAGCATCGCTGGAGGAGGCGAAGGCAGGCCGCGCAGCGCTGGCCAAGGCGGCCCCCTCGATCCAAGCCGCCGCCGCCGCCGTCAGCCCTCGCCAGGCACCCGAGGCCGCTCTCTTCGGGGAGCGCGGGGGGGGATGGAAATGGACTCGCCCGCCCACCGGCCCACCCCAAGGCGAACGGAACGTCCCAAAGCCTTCTCCCCCCCCCCCCCGCACTTTCTCTGCCAGCGCTGCGAAAAGAACCCAAACTTCTTCCCGGCGTGGATTGGGTAAGGAGGCGCCCAATCAGAGCGGAGGGGCGTGGCTAGGGAAATTAAGTGGGAAGGAGGGAGGGAGGGAGAAGGAAGCCACGCCCCTTCGGAGGATGCCAAAATTGCGCCGGAGGAAGGAGACGTAATGCCCTCCCAGTTCTCTCTTCCAACTGGATCCCCGCTGCAGAAATAATCCAGATCGACACCACTTTAACTGCCCTGGCTCAATGCTGTGGAATTCTGGGAAATGTAGTTTGTTGTGGCACCAGAGCTCTCTGGCAGAGAAGGCTAGATGTCTCACCGAAACTACAGTTCCCAGAACTCCATCGCAGGGAGCCAAGGCAGTTTGTTAAAGTGGTGTCAAACTAGATTATTTCTGCACTGTGGATGCAGCCCCAGATAGTCTCCTCAAGATCCCTTGCGCCTAGGGGAGAGGGAGGCTGCGTCCGCACTGCAGAAATAACCCAGTTTGACAGCACTTAAACTGCCACGGCTCCATGGTATGGAATTCTGGGAATTGTACTTTGTTCTGACACCAGAGCTCTCTGGCAGAGAAGGTGGAATATCTCACCAAACCCCAAAACTCATTAGTATGGAGCCCTGACAGTTAAAGCGGTGTCAAACCGGGTTATTTCTTCAGTGAGGATGCAGCCTCCTCCGATTCTCCAACGCGTGGGATTCTGGGAGGCTATCTGGGAGGAGAAGGAGCTCAGGTCTACTCTGCCAAAAGGTTGAGGGGGGCACCAAGGTGTCAGATGAAAGGTTAGGATGCCGAAATTATTCCTTCCCGTTCTCTTTCCGCAGCCGCAGCCGCACTGCAGAAACAATCCGGTTTGATACCCCTTCAACTGCTCTGGCTCCATGCTATGGAATTCTGGGAACTGTAATTTGCTCCGCTCTGGTGCCGCAACCAATTACCATTCCCAGAGTTCCATAGGATGGAGCCAAGGCAGATTAAAGGGGCGTCGAACCGGATTATTTTTCCAGTGCGGATGCAGCCGTAGCGATTTGAGCGTCGGACTATGACTCTGAAGATCAGGATTCAAGTCCTGTTGGGCCATAGAAACTCATTGGGTGACCTTGGGCCAGTCACACACTCTCAGCCCCAGAAAACTCCGTGTGAGGTTGGCACCCAACAGTAGCAAGACGTTCCCCAAAGTGATTGGAAGGAAATATTCTCCGCTGTTCCCTGAGACTGGGTCCCATTGAAGTCAACCGGACTGAGTTCGGAGCAAAAGCGTCTAGACCAAGGTGCGACTTTGGGGCGGCTGAGGGAGGGATTGGGGTCTCGGGACCCCCGTTCTGACAATGGTCCAAAACACACTGCAAAAATAATCCCGTTTGAGACCGCTTTGATTGCCCTGGCTTAAAGCTAGGGAATCCTGGGATCTATAGTTTTGTGAGACATTGAGCCTTCTCTGTCAGAGAGCTCTGGTGCCACAATAAACTACAATTCTCAGGATTCCCTCCTAGCACTTTCACTTCGTCTCCAGCAAACTTTGGAGTTTTAAAGCTTAACCTTTCCCCCATGAGAACCGCTGTTTTGCTATATCGATCCTGCTTCGAATAGCTCCAGAACACACTGCAGAAATAATCCCGTTTGAGACCGCTTTAACTGCCCTGGCTCAGTGCTAGGGAATCCTGAGAATTGTAGTTTATTGTGGCTCTCGAGCTCGCTGACAGAGAGGGAGGCTCAATGTCTCACAAAACTATAGATCCCAGGATTCCCTAGCTTTGAGCCACCAGGGCAGTTTTAATGGTTAAGCTTTAAAGGTTAACCTTTAAAACGCCAATGTTTGCTGGAGACGAAGTGAAAGTGTCTCCGTTAATAATAATAATTCTGACCCCCGCTTGGGTCAGAATCCCTTCCAGAAGAAAAATGGATTTATACAGTATTTTGCTTGATTCACATCAAGGAGAAGGGATGATAAACATATCCATCTGCCTCCGATGACCTATACAAGTTTATTCTCGTATATTATTATTATTATTATTATTATTATTATTATTATTATTATTATTATTTAATAGGATAGTTGTCAAAGAGGAATCCCTTCAGACTGCAGCCTCCGCAGGAAATGCAATGCATTGAGGATACCATCCTTCCCAAATTGTGCTCCATAGAGTTCGATGGGAGACGATTAATCACTGCTTTTTTTTAAAGAAAAAAAAAAATCTCATTGCGTTTAGTGGATCTTTAAAACGTTGGCCCTTTTAAACTGCATTAATATTCTTATTTCACTCATATCATAATTAGTTGTATATATATATATATATATAATATTATATATATATATATATATATATATATATATATATATATATATATTATATATATATATTTTATTTTATATATATATATATAAAATATATAAAATATTTATATTTTATTTTATATATATATATATATATATATTATTTTATATATATATAATATTATATATATATATATATATATATATATATATATAATTTATTTTACATATATATATATATATATATATATATATGTTGTATCTATGCGGTTTGTTTGCATTAACTCTAGCTCCAAGGAAAGATGGAAATCTTCGCCTCTCCAGCGAAATGATGGAGCTTAAATGTACTGGAAAGGATGCTTCATTAATACAGAAACGATGCAGTTTCGTGGTTAAAATAGTAACTTTTTTTTTTCCTTCCCCCAATTCAAAACAAAATTGTCACTGCCCCAAATGTAGAGAAAGGGTTATGATGATAATGTTGGAAATATACAGAGAAATTATGCTGCAGGGAGTTGGAGATTTGCAATCTGGTTGACCACTTGGACTTGTATAATATGCACAAATTATATATAAAGTATAATAAAATGATGATGATGATGATGATGATGATGATGATGTATCATTTGTGTGAATGCAATGGCGGTCCTAAAAAGGCTATATTTTCTTAAATTCGGTAGGATTTGTCGGACTGCCTTAAAGATCAGACGGAGGTGAATGAGAAACATTTACATTTTTGCATTTATGATGAGAAGAAATGGTAAGATTTGCTATCCAGCTTGTAGGAACTCAAACGTAAAGCAACTACCAGCAGACGTTACGTTGTCGTTGTTCCGTTAATTCAATAGGAAAGAGTCACACGTGTTGATGACGTTTAAGGGGTTTAAATGGCAGACGTCATGCGTTATTAGTATTGTTGTTGTTGTTCTATGTATTTAATAGGAAAGAGCCGCATGTCTCACTGACATCAATGGAATTCAAATGGCACGTTGTTAGTGGGTTCCCCCCCCCCATTTATATAATAGGAAAGAGCTACATAAGTAACTGGCATCTGATGGTCATGTCCTTTTAAGTTACTTTGGATTTATGGCGACCCTATCTATTTGTTCAGAAACGGTTTGCTATTGTCTTCCTCAAAGGCTGAGAGAGTGTGACTTACCCAAGGTCGCCCAATGGGTTTCCAAGCAGAGATTCAAACCCAGGGGGGTGCATCTACACTTTGGAAATAATGTAGTTTGACGCTATTTTAAGTGCTATAGCTCCATCCTATGGAATCCTGGGATTTATAGTACGACATTTGTAGTTTTATCTACGAACCGTCCAGGGTACCTGCTGGGAGAACATAGCCATTCGCTTCCATTTTTGTTGGAGTTGTCCCCCCCCCCCCCCCGCTGTTGCTTTCCCTTGATTTTAGGCTGCATCCACACTGCAGAAAAATCCGGTTCCACACCACTTTAACTGCCATGGCTCAGTACTCTGGAATTCTGGGAACTGAAGTTTTGTGAGGCATTTAGCCTTCTCCGTCAGAGAGCTTTCTCCAGAAGTTCCAGAATTCCATAGCATTCAGCCATGGCAGTTAAAGTGGTGTCAAAGCGGATTATTTATGCAGTGAGGATGCAGCCTGGGAGAGGCGTAACCAGTTTGAAATGGCAAATGGTTTGTGGTTTTTGGGAAACTGTTACTCGTTAGAATAGATAGTGACCTATTAATCTACCTACCTACCTACTTACCTAGGTACCCATATGTTTCCCCGCCTTTGTGTGCGTCTGTACTTTGACACCACTGTAATTCCCATGGCTTCATCCTACAGAACCTTGGGATTTGTAGTTTCGTGAGGCACCAGTACTCTTTGGCAGAGAAGGCTAAAGACCTTGTCAAACTGCACATCCCAAGATTCCATAGGGTGGAGCTGCAGCACTTAAAATAAATAAAATAAATAAACTGGATTATTTCTGCGCCCCCAAAATCCCTGTGCAAAACTCAAGGAGGCTTATGATAGGATCGTTAACATGATATAGAGCTACCTAAAACCTCTATAAAAGCCACAACAAACAACACTCCCCAGAATCCCATAGCATTGAGCCCTGGCAGTTAAAGTGGTGCCAAACCGCATTATTTCTGCAGTCTGGATGCAAGCCAAGCCAGTTTAGAAACGCAGCATTCACAAAGGGGATGTAAGTGCTAAAAAATCTCCTCCTTCTGCAAGCCCGACAGGCAAATTAAATTATAAAGGGGAGGAAGTTCAAAGGAATTTGGAATTCCCTCCCGTGAAAGCTTCCCATCCGAGTAACTGTAACGGAAGCTAACAATCCAACAAACTATATCCGCGTTGGAATTCCGTTACTTCCAATGGCAATTGGCTCAAATCCACAGCAATTTCCCTCTGAAATCAGCAGAGATTGGGCCTAAGCAGACTGCCAGAAATAGTGCACATTAAATTGAGGCACTGCCCTGGCTCAGTGCTAGGGAATCATGGGAACTGAAATTTATTGTGGCACCAGAGCTCTCTGACAGAGAAGGCTCAATGTCCCAGAAAAAAATACAATTCCCATGATTCCCTAGCACTGAGCCAGGGCAGTGCCTCAATTTAATGTGCACTATTTCTGGCAGTCTGCAAAGGCCCATTGTCTCTCTTTGGACCATGCCTCGGGCCAGAAATGTTGAGTACTAGGAACTTTGCTGAGAAACACACTGCAGAAATAATCCGGTTTGAGATCGCTTTAACCGCCCTGGCTCAGTGCTAAGGAATCCTGGGGACTGTAGTTTGTCGGGGCACCAGAGACAGAGAAAACTACATCTCTCACAAAGCGACAGGACCCAGAATTCTATAGCGTTGAGCCAGGGCAGTTAAAGCGGTCTCAAACTATTTTATTTCTGCAGTGCGGATGCAGGCGTTGTTTTGTCTGAAAAGCCTTAGGGGATTTATTATTATTATTATTATTATATAAATAATATATTATTATTATTATTATTATTATTATTATTATTATTATTATTATTATTATTATTTAATATAATATATATAAATAATAATAATAATAATAATAATAATATATTATTATTATTATTATTATTATTATTATTATTATTATTATTATTTAATATAATATATATAAATAATATATTATTATTATTATTATTATTATTACCAAGGAATTCTAAAATAAAATTAGGTTTATTTTATTTTATTTTATTTTATTTGCCTCCTTTTTTTGCCTCCCAAATTCTAGTCTCTGGTGCAAAATTCTGGCAGGAGGGCTCTCATGTTTCTCTTTCTTTGAGACATCTTCAAGGGTAAAGTTTCTTCTTTTCTTTTTTTGGAGACATCTTTAAGGGTAAAACGGAAAACGGTTTGCAAACTACTTTGTGGATATTGGAAAATGTATTGAATGAAGGAAAGGAAAGATGCAGGAGGAGGAGAGAGAAGAAGACGAGGAAAAGAAATGCTCCATAAGCTTTGAAATGGTCTAAGGATATCTAAAAATAACCCATAGGAAATGCTCTCCCCAAAAGGTTACAATGAAGACTTTGACCTAAGGCTGAGCCTTATTATTATATTATTATTCAGGGAATGCTGCAAAGGGTCTTCTTCCCCCAAAGGGAACCAGATGTGCTTCTTCCCTTTTCAAAGATCTTCCCTGAGATCCATAACCAGCCCCTATATCTTTTCTCTCCAGGGAAAATCAAAAGCTCTTGCCAGAAATAGTGCAAATTGAGTCCACTTTAACTGCCCTGACTCAGTGCTAGGGAATCATGGGAACTGTAGTTTATTGTGGCACCAGAGCTCTCTGGCAGAGAAGGCTCAATGTCTCAGAAAAAACTACAGTTCCCATGATTCCCTAGCAGTTAAAGTGGTCTCAAGCTGCATTATTTCTAGCAGTCTATTCAGGCCCTTTGTAATGGCACCAGAGTTTTCTGACAGAGAAGGCTAAATGTCTCACAAAACGACAGTACCCAGAATTCCATAGCCTTGAGCCATGGCATTTAAAGTGATGTCAGCCTGGATTATTTGTACAGTGAGGATGCACCCGGGATACTCAAACCGGGTTTGCAACTGCCTTTCCCTTAGGCTCGAGTCTGGCGCTTTGACCTGCTTTCTGAACAAAGGCGCTGCTACCTTCAGAACCGATGTATGGCTGCATCCGCACTGCAGAAATAATCCGGTTTGACACCACTTTAACTGCCCTGGCCCAAGGCTATAGAATTCTGGGAATGGTAGTTGGTTGTGGCACCAGAGCTTTGCTACCATTTTACCATTCCCAGAATTCCGTAGCAGTTAAAGTGGTGTCAAACCGGATTATTTCTGCAGTGCGGCTAAGGCGGTAAACTGTATCTCTAAATGCTTTACTGCAGTTTCAAGTTACTGCTTTGTTAGAATTTGG
The DNA here is from genome assembly GCA_026167975.1 of Phrynosoma blainvillii. Taxonomy (NCBI): domain Eukaryota; kingdom Metazoa; phylum Chordata; class Lepidosauria; order Squamata; family Phrynosomatidae; genus Phrynosoma; species Phrynosoma blainvillii. The sequence goes on along the minus strand of JANUYF010000001.1, from coordinate 48,990,263 downwards.
GGGACTGGTTTGAGCATTGGGCTAGGACTCTGGAGACCAGGGTTCAAATTCCGGCTCAGCCATGGAAACCCACTGGGTGACCTTGGGCAAGTCACACTCTCTCAGCCTCAGAGTAAGGCAAGGGCAAATCCCCTCTGAAGCAACTTGTGATAGGGTCGCCTTAGGGCTGCCATAAATCGAACCCTGGACTCCAGAGTTGTAGTCCAACCCTCAAAGCACTAACAATCCTTTTTTTCCCCCCCTTTCCCTAAAAGCACCAGGAGAGGTGGCCCTGCTTGATCTCACCAAAAGGCCCAGCCTTGTCTCAGAGCTTGCAAACTTTGCTCCCTTTGAGGGATTGCAACTCCCAGAAGCCTTCATCTCAGCCATTAGGACCACTTGCCCATCGGGATCCTGGGATTGTCTATCAAAGGAGCTTCTCCCCTTTCTCGCAGATGTTTCTCTCGGAAGTTCAGCCGAAGGCCACGAAGATGGTTGGCATCTGGAACTCCAAACTTCGATGGGGCACAGTCCAAGATTCAGCAGCTCTCCTGGGCAGCAGAGGGTCGCCCAAGGCATCGGCTCTTTCCCGATCTGTTGCTCGGGTCTGAGGGGTAGAAACACAGAATCCTAGAGTTGGCAGGGAAGGGACCCAAGGGCCATCCAGTCCAACCCCATTCTGACATGCAGGAACTCGCAATCAACGCATCCCCGACAGATGGCCATCCAGTCTCTGTTTAAAAACCTCCAAAGACAGATACTCCACCATACTCCAAAGGAGCGTGTTCCACTGTCAAACAGCTCTTCTTGTCAGGAAGTTCCTCCTAATGTTGAGGTGGGATCTCTTTTGCATTTGAACCCATTGCTCCAGGTCCTATTCTCTGGAGCAGCAGAAAACAAGCTCACTCCATCCTTCATATCACACCCCTTCAAATACTTAAACAGGGCTCTCATATCACCTCTTAACCTTCTCTTCTCCAGGCTAAACACACCTAGCTCCCGAAATCTCTCCTCACAGGACATGGTTTCCAGACCCTTCCCCATTTGGTTGCCCTCCTTTGGACATTTTCCAGCTTCTCAACATCCTTTCTGAATTGTGGTGCCCAGAACTGGAGACAGTATTCCAGGTGAGGTCTGACCAAAGCAGAACAGAGTGGTGCTTTTACTTCCCTTGATCTAGATATTATACTTCTATTAATGCAGCCTAAAATTGCATTGGCCTTTTTAGCTGCCGCATTACACTGTTGACTCATATTCAAATTGTGGTCTACTAGGACTCCCAAATCCTTTCGCATGTGGTCTTGTAAAGCCAGGTGTCCCCCATCCTATATCTAGATGCACATGATAGAATCATACAGTTGGAAGAGATCTCAAAGGTCATCCAGTCCAACCCTCTGCCATGCCCCCCCCCCCCCGCTGTTTGTCCCCGCTTTAACTGTCATTGCTCCATCCGATGGAATCCTGAGATTTGTAATTTGTCGTGGCACCAAAGCTCTCTGGCAGAGGAAGGCTAGATTACAAATCCCAGAATTCCATAGCATTGAGCCATGGTAGTTAAAGCGGTGCATTCATCCTGCGGCGTAGATGCAGCCTCTGGCTTGGAAAAAGCCTGCGGGAAGGAACGGTGGGCCAGATAGATAAGAAATATCGCAGGGGAAGTATTGCAACTCCTATTTATTATGGCCCTATTACTGTCTAGGGTCAAGTATGCATTGCAACTGGCTGTATATTATTGGGGGGGGGGGGGACTGGCAACCTAACTAAAGCCCAAGAGGGAATTTAGCAAAATTCAGATCCTATTCGTTTTGTACTGTGAGCAAAATTCTCATTTAGATCCTATTCATTGTGCATTGTTAAAATAATATAAAATAATAATAACATAATTAAAAATAACAGTTTCATGTGCAAAGTTGTTAGGAGCTTTCCCTATGATTCCCAAAGGGAAGTTGGGTTCTCTGGAGTCCTTTTCGAGTGGCATCCAATGGCTGGGTCTCACACCGCCTTCCCTAACCTGACCCACTCCTAACCTTGTCCTGGTACTCTACTACAACCTCCATCTTCCCCAAAAGCCTCACTCCCTGACTATGCTGAGGATGCTGGGAAACGCAGTCCAACAACCCTAGCAGAGCGTTCTAGATATTGGTCCTAAACACACTGCAGAATTAATCCAATTTGGGCCCTGTTAAACTGCCCTGGCTCAAGCCTAGGGAGTTCTGGGAACTGTAGTTTTGTCAGACATTTAGCCTTCTCTGTCAGAGAGCTCTGGTGCCCACAATAAACTACAGTTCCCAGAATTCCCTAGCACTGAGCCGGGAGGGGGGAGAGAGACAGTTAAAGTGGGGGACAAACAGCGGGGGCATGGCAGAGGGTTGGACTAGATGACCTTTGAGGTCTCTTCCAACTATATGATTCTATCAAACTGGACTAGATTATTTCTGCAACTCTGCTCCTAAAGCCGCAGAACTAAAGTTCGAAGTGAAATGCTAGAAATTTGGGGAGCTTGAGTGGCAGAGAGGCCTGACTGTTAGATTATGATTGGGCCATGAAACCCACCAGATGACCTTGGGCCGGTCACACTCTCTCAGCCTGAGGGGCAGGAAATGTCAAAACTCCTCTGAACAAATTGCTAAGAAAACCCCAGGACAGGGTCGCCATAAGTCAGGAATGACTTGAAGGCGCATAGAGCAAACAATGCTAGAAATTTGGGGACAGTAGGGGCAATTTTCGTGGGGCAAAATTCCTATTTTTTTGGGGGGGGGGACAAATCTGATCTCCTTTTCTGCATTCTTTGAATGAACTCCGAAGGGAATTTCTTCTCTTATTCAGAGGCAGATAGATGGAAGGAGGCTGAGAGAGAAGAGTTTGGAGGAAAGGAAAGGAAGGGGGGGTCCCTTTGGGACCCCCCCTTCCTTTCCTTTCCTCCAAACTCTTCTCTCTCAGCCTCCTTCCATCTATCTGCCTCTGAATAAGAGAAGAAATTCAGAGTTCATTGACTTTCTGTGCAAAGTCCCCAGGATGGCAAGATGAAATGAGAAAGTCTCAGCTGTCTAGGGATGTTTTCCTTGCTAGATGGGAATTAATTTCCTTTTTTTAATTAAAAAAAATCTTCTTTTCCTCCTTGGAAATACACAGGGACGGATTTGCGTCACTCCAGCCACTTGCCCAGAGAGATAAAGTTGGACAAATATTGGAAAGGGAAATGCTTGGGCTCTTTATGACAGTGTCTCTCTTCCCCCCCCCCCCCCCCCCAATAATCCTCCTCCTTCCACTTCTCTGGTCCTTTGCTGCTTTCTTTTCCCCTCCTCTCTTTCTTTCTCTCTCCGGAAGAGAAAAAAGGCTTTCTGATTCTTAAAATACCGGAGCCGCTTCTATTTCGGGATCCCAAGTTCGCAGAGGCGCATCCGCTCATTTAAGCAAAAGGCTGAGCCTGGAGAAAACAGGAGGTGACCCGAGCTTTGCAAAGCCATGAGGCTTCTTCCTGCTTAGGCTGGCTTGGTGGCTTCTTCTTGGGAGGCGGGGGGGATGATGGGGGGGACAGTTGGTAACCTTGGGGAAAAGGAGCCTGGGATTTGGAGGGGGGATGATGGGGGGACAGTTGGCAACCTTGGGGAAAAAGAGCCTAGAATTTGGGGGGGGGGGATGATGGGAAAACAGTTGGCAACCTTGGGGAAAAGGAGCCTGGGATTTGGGGGGATGATGGGGGGACAGTTGGCAACCTTGGAGAAAAGGAGCCTGGGATTTGGGGGGGATGATGGGGGGACAGTTGGCAACCTTGGGGAAAAGGAGCCTAGAATTTGGGGGGGGGGGATGATGGGAAAACAGTTGGCAACCTTGGGGAAAAGGAGCCTGGGATTTGGGGGGATGATGGGGGGACAGTTGGCAACCTTGGAGAAAAGGAGCCTGGGATTTGGGGGGGATGATGGGGGGACAGTTGGCAACCTTGGGGAAAAGGAGCCTAGAATTTGGGGGGGGGGGGATGATGGGGAAACAGTTGGCAACCTTGGGGAAAAGGAGCCTGGGATTTGGGGGGATGATGGGGGGACAGTTGGCAACCTTGGAGAAAAGGAGCCTGGGATTTGGGGGGGATGATGGGGGGACAGTTGGCAACCTTGGGGAAAAGGAGCCTAGAATTTGGGGGGGGGGATGATGGGGAAACAGTTGGCAACCTTGGGGAAAAGGAGCCTGGGATTTGGGGGGGATGATGGGGGGACAGTTGGCAACCTTAGGGGGAAAGGAGCCTAGAATTTGGGGGGGGATGATGGGGGGACAGTTGGCAACCTTGGGGAAAAGGAGCCTGGGATTTGGGGGGGATGATGGGGGGACAGTTGGCAACCTTAGGGGGAAAGGAGCCTAGAATTTGGGGGGGGATGATGGGGAAACAGTTGGCAACCTTGGGGAAAAGGAGCCTGGGATTTGGGGGGGATGATGGGGGGACAGTTGGCAACCTTAGGGGGAAAGGAGCCTAGAATTTGGGGGGGGATGATGGGGGGACAGTTGGCAACCTTGGGGAAAAGGAGCCTGGGATTTGGGGGGATGATGAGGGGGACAGTTGGCAACCTTGGGGAAAAGGAGCCTGGGATTTGGGGGGATGATGGGGGGGACAGTTGGCAACCTTGGGGAAAGGAGCCTGGGATTTGGGGGGGATGATGGAGGGACAGTTGGCAACATTGGGGAAAAGGAGCCTGGGATTTGGGGGATGACAGTTGGCAACCTTTGGGAAAAGGAGCCTAGAATTTGGGGGGGATGATGGGGGGACAGTTGGCAACCTTGGGGAAAAGGAGCCTAGAATTTGGGGGGGATGATGGGGGGACAGTTGGCAACCTTGGGGAAAAGGAGCCTGGGATTTGGGGGGGATGATGGGGGACAGTTGGCAACCTTGGGGAAAAGGAGCCTAGAATTTGGGGGGGGATGATGGGGAAACAGTTGGCAACCTTGGGGAAAAGGAGCCTGGGATTTGGGGGGGATGATGGGGGGACAGTTGGCAACCTTAGGGGGAAAGGAGCCTAGAATTTGGGGGGGATGATGGGGGGACAGTTGGCAACCTTGGGGAAAAGGAGCCTGGGATTTGGGGGGATGATGAGGGGGACAGTTGGCAACATTGGGGAAAAGGAGCCTGGGATTTGGGGGATGACAGTTGGCAACCTTTGGGAAAAGGAGCCTGGGATTTGGGGGATGATGGGGGGACAGTTGGCAACCTTGGGGAAAAGGAGCCTGGGTTTGGGGGGTGGGGGTGGGCTGTTGGCATCATATTTGCAAGATAAGCAGAGAGACAGGTTTACTCCCAAGTCAAACCCCATGGAGTAAACTAAAGTCTAGGAAAGCTCATGCTGCCAGCTCCTTTCTTTCAGTTAGTCTCAAAGGGGCTACAAGATCTCTCTACATCATCATCATCATCATCATCATCATCATTAAATCCAAATGCATCTGAGGAAGTAGACTGAAGTCTAGGAACCCATGGAGTTCAGTATGTAGAGAGATCCTGTAGCACCTTTGAGACAAAATGAAATAAATAAATTGGCAGCATGAGTTTTCCTAGACTTCAGTCTACTTCCTCAGATGCATTTGATGGAGTGGAAACTAGAGACCGACATATATCTTTGCCATTGGTATGTGAGAATGTCAATTCAAATTCAAAGCCCTTTGTGTATGGAAATGAAGTAGCAGGTCTACTTTTAAGGATGGTCGTTAAACCATCTTCAATTGCCAATGTTAGGAGGTCTCTGAATCAGTTCTAAACCAGAGGTCCACATCACACTGAAGAAATAATCCAGTTTGACACCACTTTAGCTTCCCTGGGAAATGGAGGAACATTTCTTTCTTCTGGGGAGAGAGAATTCTTATTTGTGGGATCATTTTGCAGCTGTCCCTGCAGATAAACCTCCAAGATATTCTGTTATTTACAGCCCTGCTGAGGCCTTGCAAACTCAGGGTCCTGCCTTGTTTTATTGAAGCAATTCGTCTATAAAGGGCTCTTCCTCTTTTCCTACTGCCTCCTTCTTTACCAAACATGATCTCTTTTCCCAGTGAGTCAGGTCATCTCAGGATATCTCCAAAGTATAGCAGTATTTGCCTTTTGAGCTGTCCTCGATATCTGTGGCTGCATCCACACTGCGGAAATAATCCGGTTTGACACCGCTTTAACTGCCACGGCTCCATGTCAGGGAATCCTGGGAACTGTAGTTTGTTGGGGGCGCCAGAGCTCTCTGACAGAGGAGGCTAAATGTCTCAGAAAAGTAAAATTCCCTGAATTCTTTAGCATTGAGTCGTGGCAATTAAAGTGGTGTCAAAGTGGATTATTTCTGCAGGGCGGATGCAGCCTTTAACTACGGAACTAATACGATGGAAATTTGGGACTGGCAGTTTGTAAAGGCTAAATGCCTCACAAAACTACAAATCTCAGCATCCCATTGCCATGGCAGTCAAAGCGGTGTCATCCTGCCTTAATTCTGCGGTGCGGATGCAGCCTTAGAAATCGACATTTTCAAAGAGGTCGATGCCAAAGCCCTGTGATCCATAAGAAGTGTGTGTGTGTGTGTGTGTGCATTTGTGTATACCCCTCCATCCTTGTAATACTAGGGGCATTCCCTCTTTTCAGTCTTATTATTAAATGGGATTTTTGCATCGGGGGATTGGATGTCCTTTTTGGCTGCTGAGCCTGAGTGCCTTTTTCAAACCTACATTTGAAGTGGCTGGAGGCAACCCACGCAGGGCTACGGGGCCAGGATAAACTTGCCTGCCATTTCCCTCCTCGGCTTTTATCTTCCCAGCAAAAGCCTCGAAAAGCACTCAAAGAAACCTCCGCAGTCAGCCTTAAAAGCTCCAGTTTTTGTGGTCGCTTTGGCCTTTCTTCCATCCCCATTTCGTGCTCTTTCGCAGCTCCGCAATGGAAGGTCCTCTGTAGCCCTACACTACAATTTGGGTTTATAATGGCTTGGCAGCTCAGTTCCAAGACTTTCTCCCATCATATTTTATATTTCTTATATTTATATTCCACTTTTTTCTCCTCCAAGGACAAAAGGGACCATGATCCTCCACCTTACAGAACACTCCCCAAATCCATATTTTGGCAGCTCAATTTCCAAGACTTTCTCCCATCACATTTTATATATTTATATTCCACTTTTTTCTCCTCCAAGGATAGAGAGGACTATGATCCCCCACCTTACACAACACTCTCCAAATCCATATTTTGGCAGCTCATTTTCCAAGAATTTCTCCCATGATATTTGATTTTCTTATATTTATATCACCCCTTTTTTTCTCCTCCAAGGATAGAGAGGACTATGATCCCCCACCTTACAGAACATTCCCCAAATCCATATTTTGACAGCTCATTTTCCAAGATCTTCTCCCATTATATTTTATATTTCTTATATTTATATTCCACTTTTTTTTCTCTTCCAAGGACAAAGGGGACCATGATCTGCCACCTTATAGAACACTCCCCAAATCCATATTTTGGAGCAATAACTTTATATGGACATACCAGGTCCAAAACACATTGTAGAAATAATCCAGTTTGAGATCACTTTAACTGCTCTGGCTGGGTGCTAAGGAATCCTGGGAAGTGTAGTTTATTGTGGCACCAGAGCTCTCTGACAGAGAAGACTCAATGTCTCACAAAACTACAATTCCCAGAATTTCCTAGCATTAACTAGGTCTCAAAGTGGATTATTTCTGCAGTGTGTTTTGGTAATCCCCAAAGAATACGCTTTCAGGATGGCCCATCTTTTGGTTACTCGTGATGGTACCAAAAGTGAGGCAGGAAATAAAACAAGAAGAGGGAGAAGATGATTTGATACTGAACTCACAAATCCTATTATTTTGTTTTATGTATTTCATTTATTCTTTTTGTACTGTTTTAGCAAGATGATTTTAATTTTTTTTAATACTGTAAAGGTGGCTTGCAAGATAAAAACATTTTTAAACTTTACAGTATTTTTTAAAAAAAACAAAATCATCTTGCTAAAACAGTACAAAATTAACATTAAAAAATACAAAAGTTAAAAACGTAACTAAAACAAACATCCCATAGAAAAGCCACTCAGTGAGTGTCTGAGGGTGAGCGTCTACCATGGTGAAAGTCTGAAGTTGGGATTTGGGAAGTGACTGAGACAATCAGATCATACTTTTCTGTAATTTTCCCATTATAGATTTTACAGTCCCATCTACCTGAGGAGGAGTTATAGCATCTTGTGAAATATTTGGACTTGGTTTGGCCCAGTCTGGCCCAATACAATGCAATGGGATTTTTTAAAAAGAGAGAGAGTTTCCTTTACAGAATCAGTAGTCCTTCTTGTCTGTCTGTCATGTTGCTGTTTCCAACAATCGCCAACTCCATGCTTTTGGGAAGCCCACAAGCAGAGATGTAGAGAATAGACACCCCATGATGTTGACCACAGCAAACGCTGTTAGTAGCAGAGATTCTTTTGGGACTAGAGCTCCCAGAATCCCCCAGCCAGTGTGATCAGTGCACAAGTAAGTTGAGGAATTCTAGTATTATTTATTGTTGTGTGCCTTCAAATCTTTTCCGACTTATGGTAACCCAAAGGTGACCCTCTCATGGAGTGTTCTTGGCAAGTTTCTTCAGACTGGGTTTGCCTTTGAATTCCTCTGAGGTTGAGAGAATGTGACTTACCCAAGGTCAACCAGTGGGTTACATGGCCAAAATATATATTGTAGTTTAAAAGATAACTTTCTCATACTCTGTTCATACTGCCTCTAGAAGGTTGTGGGGGGGAAGTTTCCTGGTCTGCCTCTACCATATCTAGTTTGTCATGAAAAGGAAGCAATCCTATTTAAGTTTGCTGTACTTTTACTGCTAGAAAAGGAAAGAAACATTTATTAGCTTTCCTGCCTCATGTACCAGAGTAACATGAGTACTCTAGATGTTCCACAGTAACATGAATACTATCATGGGTTGTCTTGGCAAGATTTATTTAGAGGGGGTTTGCCATTGCCTATCTCTGAAGATGAGAGAGTGTGACTTGCCCAAGATCTGCCCATAGATTTCTATAGTCAAGTGGGGATTCGAACCCTGTATCTCCTGGAGTCAAGTACAACATTCAGACTACCGCACTGGGCTCCCACTTTCTCACTCAGTTTAAAGCTGCATCTGCACTGCAGAAATAATCCAATTTGACACCACTCAATGCTATGGGATTCTGGGAATTGTAGTTTTGTGAGGCATTTAGTCTTCACTCTCAGAGAGCTCTGATGTCACAACAAACTACAAATCCCAGAAATTCCACAGGAAGGAGCCATGGCCGTTAAAGTGGTGTCAAACTGGATTATTTCTGCAGTGTGGATGCAGCCTTAGTGGACTTGATGGCAAATGACAAAAACCAGCATAAGCCTGTATCGCCCATCCTCTTTTTAAAATGAAAAAATACAACTGCCCATTTATTTTAATGAACCACAGCTACAATTGTTAGTGACAGTGCCTTAGTTGCAATTAGTTGAAATCATTCTCACTTTTCTTATGATTCCTCCTCTTGCCTCCAGTCATGTTAAACTGGAAAAGGTATGTTCTGGCATCATCTGCTGGCCATCTGGTAATATTACAGCAGATGTCATTCTAAGAATATTGTACTCTGGTACCTTCTGTAGAGAAAGGAAGGGCAGGGGTGGAATCAACATTTCCTCACCCCTTTCCTAAAGTAAAAGGCTTCTCCATATTAGTTGGGATGCAGACATTTCCCCCTCAACAACAGAAACAACAAAGGACATTTCCTTGATGGCTAAACCCTACTCCAGGGTCAAATGTTCAAATAATTCAGGTTTATTAGAGATCGGAAGGAGCTTGGGGCACTGCCAGGTTGATAGTGAGGAGTGGCACGTGTTCAGGTTTGAACACACTGGCAAAGGTGGAGCTGGATTTTGGCACCATTGCACTGTCCTAAAATGTCCTCTCTTTTTTGTCTTTTGTTCAGAAGCAGCCAGTCAGTGGGACAAAATACTGCATTTCTGAATTGCAGTCCAAATTTTAAATGAATTATCCAAGGTGCCAAACCTGGGGAGAGGGGAGGGTCCAGTTGTTGTTGTGTGCCTGCAAGTAGTTTCTGACTGATGGCAACCCTAAGACAAACCTATCACAAGGTTTTCTTGGCAAGAGTTGTACAGAGAAGGTTTGCCATTGTTTTCCTCTGTGGCTGGAGAGGGTCCAGTACTTTGGAAAAGCTCCTTTAAAACTCAGGCTAAGGGCCTTTGCAGACTGCCAGAAATAGTGCAAATTGAGTCCACTTTAAGAGTTAGGGTTAGGGTTAGGGAATCATGGGAACTGTATTTTATTGTGGCACCAGAGCTCTCTGACAGAGAAGGCTCAATGTCTCACAAAAAAAAAAAAAATCCCCATGATTCCCTAGCACTAACTCTAACCCTAAAAGTTGCACTATTTCTGGCAGTCTGCAAATCCAGAGTGGATTCACAACCTCATCCAACATGGGAACCATCAGATACTCCGGATGATTTTCTGTGGATTTTCTACTACACTTTTGTTTTGTGGGCAGATTTTTTTTATCCAGAATAAAGGTCTCCTTTAAACTAGGACAGAGATTCCCAAAATGGGAGGTATGCCCCCCTGGTGATGGTGGGAAGATTTAGGGGGGCAGTAAGGAAAAGGGAGTTAAAGTATTCGCAAACAAGAAAGACAAGCAGAACCAGCAGCCTTTAGGACTATGGTGGGGATGAGTGTTTAGAGCAGGTGGCAGTGGTGGAGAAGTGTCAGCAAAAAGGAGCCTTCAGATTTGGGACCCTGCTTGAACTTTGTGAGCTCTCCCAGGACTTGGCTGGCAGGTTGGAGCTGTGCTGTTGCTCCTGCTTTCTTTTATTGGATCACCTGAGAGAAGAGGTAGCAGAAGAAACCATGCTTGTGTTGAGGAAGATGACTTGAAGCTGTGTGAGGAAGGCATAGCTCCAGGGAAGGAGGAGGAGGAGTATCCAGGGGCAATTTTTTGCTTCTCTCAGATTGAGAGTCCTTCCTCACTGGGAAGAAAAGTTTGAAGCTGGCTGCACCCCTCTCTACCCAGGTGAAGAAGGATTCAAAGTCCATCCTCATCAAGGAGAAGGTTTTCCCTTTGCACCCAGTCACCTTGGGAGCAGCAACTGAGCAGCTAGTCAAGCATCAACCAAGAAGTCTTTCACCCATGGTGGCCTATGCTGCAAGGCCAGCGTGGATGAGAGACTTCTCTGTCACTGCTCAAAATGGCTGCTTGGTTGCTAGTCAACCAGCTGCTCAGTCACAGCTCATCTGGCTGCTTACAGTTGCTTGGTCGCTGCTCTCTTTGCACCCAGTTACCTTGGGAGCAGCAACCAAGTATCCAGCCAGTTGGCCTTGCTTTTGCTGTAAGGCAACCACAGATAAGATAGAGGAGCAGGCCTGCTGCTGCTGCTGCTGCTGCTGCTGCTGCTGCTGCTGCTGCTGTATTTGCACATGAGAGGCTGAGGCAGAAAAGGAGGTGGTGGCAAGCTGGGTGCAGATGAGGTAGACTCCACTGGCTTCCTGGAGTATCAAGAATATCAAGAAATAGGCATTGGGTGCACTATGCTTTATCCTTCATTTGTCATTGTCATATACCTTCAAGTCATTTCTGACATATGGCAACCCTCAGGCAATCTATCGATCATTGTGTTTTCTTGCAAGATTTGTTCAGAGGGGGTTTGCCATTGCCCTCCAGTAAGGCTGAGAGAGCGTGACTTTTAAAAAAATTGAACTTTGCAGATTTTTTTTAAAAAATGGAAATACAGATTTTAACTCAAACATGTTCATACTGCAAGATCAATGATACAGTTTAACCACAGAAATACATTGGTTAAAGCGAATCAAGCCTGAATTCTCCCAAGAAGCCAAAATGACTCAAGTGAGGCTGTCCTATTTTGGCCATATTATGAGAAGGCATGACTCACTTGAAAAGACAATAATGCTTAACAAAGGCAGTAGGAAAAGAGGAAGACCCCATTCCAGGTGGATAAACTCAATCAAAGAAACCATGGCCCCGAGTCTGCAAGAGCTGAGCAAGTTGATGGACGTTTTCACACTTGGGGTCTAAAGCCGCATGGAAGCAATGAAAGAATCATACCGGAATGGATCCTGCAGCTTCAGATCGGTGGCAGCAGCATCATTCCGGTATGATTCTGGCCGCGGCAGATGCAATTCCTTTTAAAAAGAGGAATTGCAAAGAACGGGGCTGATGCCGGGGATGGGACAGGATGGGGCGGGGTGGGGCGGGGCTTGCTGGGACGTCGTTTGAACACATGGAGAAAGGACCCGGAATGATGCTGGGGATGGCACTGGATGCCGGGGATGGCACTGCGACGTCGTTTGAACACACTGGCAAAGGAGCCAGCATGGGGCCGGAGTGAGGTAGGATTGCTTCTGCCTTAAGCCCAGTGTGAAAACGTCCGATGACTTGCAAGTCCCTCATTCATAAGCATTAGTCGACTTGACAGCAGTTTATAACAATAACAAAGTTTGCTGACAGGCAAACAGCTCTCTCATTCTTATGATATGCCCAGCCCTGATCTTAATAAGATGGCACAAGAGTCTGAGCAAGTATTGCTGAAATGCAGAGCTTCTGCACAAGGAGTACTGGTAAGCCACTCTCCTACTTTTATTCATACCTAAAATCTTCCATCCAAGGAGCTGATTCATTGTGCATCATGTGTCATAGAGTCATCTCTGTTCAGTCTGAATAGTCCATCTTAACCAATTCATTTTCCCTGTCAGTACTCCTCACAACACAATCAAATACCATGGTCAAAACCAGCAATATTAATTCTCCAAGCAGATGAATGTATGTCTTGTCTGTTTCTTGGAGCTGTATCACACTTATTCTGCTAAATTGGAATGACAAAGTTCTGCTTTGGACGGAAGTAATGGTGGGAGATGGCATCTCAGTCTTGGTGTGTCCACAGTTCAAAGCAATCTCTGTTGCACTCCAGCTGTCAGGAATAGTCCTGGGTTCTTGATTGAAGCCATTATTGAAAAGACTGGTGAACCTGGGAGGGACTAGCCCTGTGCCATCCAACTGGTTATTCAGTGTTATACACATTGCAGCATGGAATAGGGCTGGCTCTTGTTGAGTCATTTGCCAGGAATTTCCACCAATTGAGTTAGCTCCAGACTGAGTCAGTTTTAGAGTACACCCTTTGAAATCAGTGGGGCAAATGAATTGTGACCAAGAGGATCTGACCCACTATTCTTAGCAAAGCTTGTGAACAAGTTACCTTGTGGGCTACAGTTCTTCCAAGCCTTCAGTACACATTAGAACCCAATGCACTAGGAGTACACAAAAAAGTAATTTTTTCCAAGCCCCGATTTAATGTATACACTGTTCTATGACTAAAATCAGCACTTAAAACAGCTTTTTTGTGACATGTATCCTCCATTAAGTTCTTTAATCCAGATTTCCCAAAACCAGTCCCCCTTTGTTTTGTTTGAGCCTCCTGGCAGAAGGATAGAAAGGTGGAAATTGGTTGATTGGTTTACAGCAGTTAATGACCTGTTTTTTTGTTTTTATTGTTGTTTTTTACAGAGCTCAGAAAAGTTGATTTTTTTTTTAACTACAACTCCCAGTTGTGGTCCAAAATAGGAATTTTCCCAAGCACTGCATTGCTGATTGTGTTAGATGAATGGAGGAGTTCTACATTTGGAAGGCCACCACAGTGTCACCTGCCTCCTGAAACCATCTGTCTGAATTCTAAAGGTAGGTTAAGAACTTGGGGGAAAACCTGGCCAGGCTGGTTGGGGGATTTGGAGATATCACTCTTCTTTGAAGGATAGAGCTCCAGGGAGGAGAAGGGACTTCTACAGGTGTCTCCACAGCCCTGATAGAGAAGATTGGTGGGTCCCCAATCTTGGCTTAGGCCATGGCTGGGAGTGGTGCAGCTCTCCAGATGTTAGACTGCAACTCCCAGCATTCTGCACCATTAGCTATGCTTGCAGGGGCTGCTAGGGTTTGCAGTCCTGGTACATCTAGAAGGTTGTGTGTCTCCCATCTCATTCAGGTTCATTTCCAGGCACAATTCAAAGTGCTGGTCATGACCTGTAAAACCCTATATGACTTGGGTCCAGATTATCTGAAAGACTGCATCTTCCAATATGAATCCAATATGAATAAGATTATTAGAGGTAGGCTTTGTCTCTGTCCTGTTACCATCATAGGCTTGCTTGATGACACAAGAGAAAGCCTTCTTGGTGGCTGCTCCCACAGACTGGAACTCCCTTCCATGGGAGGCAAGGCTGGCTCCCTCCCTGCTTTCATTTTGCTGACAAGCAAATGTGTTACTGTTTAAGCAAGCCTTTAATGCATAAGTAGAGGGGCTTTGGGGGGAGATGTTTTTTTTAATCTTTTAAATTTTTGATTGCATTCAAAATGATTTTAATGTGTGTTTTTTTAGGTGATTTTATTTTTTTTTCCAAATATAATTGTAAATGTTTTTAATTTATTGTTTCTAGAAGCCATCTTGGGTCCCACTGTGGGAGAAAGGTAACATATAAATGAAATAAATAAACAAATCCTTCCTCTGAAATATAGCCTACAGCACCTGGTTTTCGATAGCATAGGCAAGTGGAAAGCTCACAGGGAACTCGCCCAATCTCTAGGGAAAAAGGCATCTGCTGGAAATATATATACAGTAGCCCCTCCCAATTCGCAGGGCATCTGTTCTGGACCACCACCACCTCCTGCAAAAATGGCAACTTGCAAATATTTGGGTCACATTGGAGATAATGGCGCGCGTGCCCATGGTGCACTTGCGGGGCTGTGCGCGGGCACGCACTGCTGTTTTATCCCTCTCCGCTTGTCCCTCCTGCAAAGAGCAAGACCACAGACTTCAAGGGACAACTCTGTGTGTGTGTGTTGTTTTTAAATTGCATTTTAGCTATTGAAAGGTATTCAACTGTAATCAAACATAAGATCTGAAATAAAATAGTTCCCAGTATCCATTTTCCATGTGGTTAGCCATGTTAGCCTGTTAACCTATAAATGAGCAATTTACATTTAAATTATAACTTTTATTATTAAAGTATATATTTTGAAAATATAAAATAAAATGTAAATTTGTTAATCTCATGCCAACATCAATCACTGAAATAAAAATAGAAGCTGTCAGTCAAAAATAGAGAGGATTAATATTTACTCTTTGGTAGAAACCAGCACAGTCTAAAAAAGATAAATAGCAATGGAATTTGAATGCTTCCTCTTATTTCTACCATGTCCAACTAAGACAATCATCACTTTGCCTCAGCATAGTGAAAATATACTGAGAATGTAGGTCCACAATGGGATTCTTAAATGAATATGGTTGTATAGCTCATAAAGTGGTGTAAGGAAGCTAACTTTTGTGGGGTTGACAGCTTGGGACTTTTTGATGAGTAGGGACATCATTTGCCATCCTCATTGGATTCCCCTATTGCTTCTGATTTTAGATTCAACTCCTATAACAACAGAAGGAGAAATTTTACATTAGGAGGGAATTTCACAGTCTGGGAACAGCCACTGAGAAGACCTGTGTCCTCACCAAGCATGCCTTGCATAGATGATAGGACTGGCATAGGTTTCCCCTGAAGATTTCTGAATTCAAAGAAGTTTGTATAGGGAGATATATTCTTTTGGATAATTGTGATCCAATTGACTATTCTGATGGCCCCATAAATATAACGTGGTCTTAAATGAATAGGTGATTGATTGATTTCATTCTTATTTTCTGCCCAACAGGTTCAAAGCGATCAATATCAATATCAAACATCGTATATGTGGGAATAAGCACCACTGAGTTAAATGGAACTTACTTGTCAGTAGGCTTTCTGTTTCGTAACGTCATTATTAAAACTATTTGAAATGAGATATATCAAATCAAGTTCTAAAATAAAAATTATAAAGTGTGCTGACAAAAGAAATAGGCTTATTAGACAGAAAAAATGGTATTAAGCTGAGATCACTAATCACCTGTGTAAACTCATCCTCCTTTTACTTCTGGTAAAATGATTTTCGGTTTCATTTCAGCAACATGCAAAACCTGTTTAATCAGAGGTGATAGTGAAACCTAAAAATGTGGCTCTACCATGGAAAATAATGACTCCATCAATCCTTTTATAGCTTTCTTAAAAGTTATAGACCTGAATTCTGTTGTTAGCCCTAACCCACTTCATGAATGAGATTTACTTATGTGTTGATTCACCATTCAATAATTGATTGATTGGGTCTACTCCAGTTGAGATGAACCAACAGGATTCCAACCAGTATTTGTCTCCAGCTCCACAAAGACAATCAAAATTGCTTCTTTTTTAAAAAAAATTATTTATAAATAGGACTTACATACATACAAAACAAACACAAACATTTCACATATGATACAGTCTTGATCGTCTATCTTCTTATCTTCTTTCTCAAACTCTTGTATGTACATTAAGCATGTCTGTAATTATATTCTTCCTTTCAATCATATTTAATCTCGTACTATCCATTACTTTAGTCTATTAGTTTGATTCAAATACAACTGAGCACTCTAACCCATCTCTTAACCTCTTCCCTCATCATTTACTACTATACCGAACCCAGAACCTTCCTCCTCCCTCATATAATACCATATCATAATACTGCCATGATATAAAGGTTTTCACTTCTTTAAACCTCCAACTTTAACATCTGCTTGTGACCATCTTGCCTTACAATATTGTGTTAGGAGATTCCAGTCATCATCCCATCCTTTTTTTATAAGTATTATTCACAAACATCGTCAATTTCCCGGCCCTAGGATTCAGCCACCAGCCCCCGGAGCTGCCATTGCTGCCTTATTCCTTTTGTATGACTTGGTTTATTCTATCTCGTGTTTTAAAATTGACTAGTTTAATACGTTTTAAGGGGTTGGTGGGTTGGGGAATTGTTTCATGGATGTTTTTTTAATTTGTAAGCCGCCCCGATTGTGCTGCAGAGGGGCGGGATAAAATTATTATTATTATTATTATTATTTTATTTAATTCCATCATTTCAGCTCATTTAATTAACCAGTCATCTATCGACGGTATATCATTATCTTTCCACTTCTGCACATATATTATTCTAGCCACCGTAAGTGAGATGGCTAGAATAATATATGTGCAGAAGTGGAATCTTAGATGTTTCCTATCATTTTTTTAGATGTTTCCTATCATTTTCTCCTTTGATTATATTTAATAAAATCTAATGAGAAACCAAACAGTAACTAATTGGCGTAAAGAATTTTCTGGAAGAGATAACACCACTGTGAAGACTTTAGTTTCCCTAGTGAGCATTAATAGGATTTCTGACAAGGAGGCCACCCAGTGAAAGACGCCACCATTAAATCTGATGCTCATACTCAAGAAGGTGCTTCAAAGGAACCTGTCCCACCATTGCACCCATGTAAATCAATGCCACTTGCAGCCTACTTTTAAATACAATAGCAACAAGAAGCTTCTGTTCTCAGATTTGAATTATGAAGGTGAGTTTTAGTTCCCCCCCCCCCCCGGTGTGCCAAGAACAATAATTCCCGCTCCCCTTTTTCTTTGAAAGTAAACACCACACTGGTATGTGCTACAGCAAATGGCTGTGGCTTTATTATATTTCATGCAGCTTTCTAAACAATTTTCAACCCTGCTGGCTTTCTGTCAAACAGAAGGCAACCAACAATAGCAAAATCCCATTAAAGCTGAGAAGGTTCCTTCCTGAGGTGAACATAGCCAGAAATAGTAATCTTGGCTTGCATCTCAATTTGGCACCAGGGGACTAATAATGCATGTTCTGCTAATGGAAATTCTCTAATTTCATCCAAGTGCAGCTCCAGAGAGAGCGCAGCTGACGCACAAACAACCAATATAACAACATTCTTCTTGAGGAGTTCAACAATGGAAGGTTGGTGTGATTGTGACAGAGAACAAACAGAAGGTGTAAAAATAGGCATCTGAGGCTTAAACGCAAGAGGCTGTTATACATTCAGAGGGAAGAACAGTTTGTGGCGTTCTCAGCTTGACACACTTGGTCAAATGTGCAACAGAAGGCCATCAAGAACAATAACAACAACAACAACTTCGCACACACTCACACACAATGGAAAAAAAACCAAATACATCCGATCGTTATTCCAGCTGGGTCTGGATAGTTCTAAGGAGTTTGACTTCTTCACAGCAATTCCCAATAGCAACTCAAATCGCTTTCCAGTTATTAGTTTACATACTAGGACAAACTGATGGGAATTCAGTATGTTCATACTATTTTAAAGATATTTTTTTATTTTGAAAAATATTTTAAGAGCACTACAAATGAAGCTAAAAACAGTCCTGCCATTTGGGAGGGTGAGGCTATTATTTTTTTTAACTTCAGGGGAAAATAATTATAAGATATATTTTGCCTTAGGTCCCCAAATATTTTGGTCATCCTATGTTGGGTACTGTGTGCCTTAATCCTGAGGGGATTAGACAGCAAATTGTCTTGGTCCAGCCTTGAATAAAATAGTTCTTTTTTCACTATCTCCTTTACTCACAGGCATACACTTCCAAAAATTTGGAGCCTCATTCTCAATTATAGTTTTCTAAAGGGTCACAGACAGCTTTGTAATGTTTTCACAGTGGATCCTGCACAGGCTACCTCAAATGATCATCAAATATGAAATGCAAAGCTTGCAAAAGTTATGTTTATGGAGAACAATTCCCAGAAAGAAAGAAAAAAATCCCCAGTATAAGCACTGCTAAAGTGCTGACTCTTTTGCTCATCACTGAACTGTATACTTTTAAGCGGAGGCAGACATCATGACAGTTTCCATAGCAGCACCCCCAAGATATGAAAATGCAGAGAAGACTTGTTTTGATCTCTGCCAGGACAGGTATTTTGTAAAGGTAATGGCTCTTAATTGTCCCCTTCAGGACCAAGTCACAAAAATACTTTGCTTTAGATTTTCTTAGAAAATCCATTCACACACACACACACACACACACACAGAGCTACTGTGATTATTATATCTAAAAGCATGAGAAAGAGGGAAACCTTAGGAAGATGGTAGATGGTATCATGGTCCTTGATAATATAATTGTCCCACTGCTTTCACTCTGTGCTCTGGCTCCACTGCAACACTGTTTGTATCCTTCCTACCATGAGGTCGCATCCATGGTGTTCCACGCACTTTTCTATCCAGACAGTGACCAGACTGAGGCATATTTAGCATCAGGAAAATGGCTGCACCACATGCCCTCAGACTTCACCCCTGTGACTCAGAACAAACCTACACACATTTCTAATAATAGAGAGAAGGTGTTAAGCATGGCTGTCTTGAGGTAGGCAAACGATGTTTTCCAAAAAAAGGCCAGAGCAAAATGATCAAGAGTGAATGAGAAGGTAGGAAAGGGGGAAAAGCAATCTTAAGAGCCCTCCGTGCTATGAGGGACTCCTTCACACTGAGCGATATGGTTTTCATTATGAGCTGATGAAGAGAGGACCAGGTAAGGCTGCTGTCCTACCCCCCTTTGTACTGTAACATTCATTCATGAATATTTCTACAGGCAGGGTACCAGACCAATGGATTGTGCAGCCATTCCCTCAAATCCCTGCTTCCAGAGCGTGGGATCTCTAGGAATTTGCTGTTGTTGCATTTTGTGCTGCCTGGGCAAAGCAGAGAGGTTGAGAGGACATCAGGCTGGGGATGTGTGCATTTTCTTGTAGTTGAGCAAGTTATCAAAGGCACCAAAAAAAGTGAGCCTGGAAGAGAAGTTTCTCTTTATCTCTCTCTTCTTTCCTCCTTTTTTTCCCCAGGGAGTAAGATCAAGGGTTACAAGGTCCACAGGATTATGACATGGAACAAACAGGGAGCAAGGCCACAAACCTGAGAATGAGATTCTCAAGGGCCTGGTCTTCTCTGTAATTTTGGCAGTCCTAGGGGAATTGTACATCAACCAGTGTAGCATAGTGGCTTGAATGTTGGACAATTCTGGAAACCAGGGTTTGATTCCCTGCTCAGCCATGAAATCTACTGGGTGACCTTAAGACACATGCTCTCAGTCTTAGAGGAAGACAATGGCAAACTTCCTCTGAATAAATCTTGCCAAGAAAACCTCATGATAGGATAGCCTTAGGGGTGCTATAAGTCAGAAATGACTTGAAGCCACATAATAACAGGGGAGCGTGTTGGGAAGCCAAGACCTAATTTTGGGGAATTTATAATTAGCTCAAATGAGAAAGGGAAGCGCCCAACTTCGCTTCTAAGATCTTATCCAATTGTCTACGGGAGACGTAAGAATTCTGGCTAGGGAAGACACTGAAACGGACCAAGCTCCAATTAAAGGCTGAAATATTTATTTGACAAAAATAAGCAAACATCCAAATGCGACACACACACACACACACACACACACACTAGAAGAATGAGCGGAGAAGAGCGAGAGCGGGGGAGGCAAGAGGGAAACCAGGATAGAGGGAGATATACTCACACCGGAGAAACTCCTCTGGGCTTCTAGTGGCGAATGAGGATGATTTCTGTGGAAGGGGCACGACCGGCAAGAGGGGGGGGGGTCGCGGGAACTATGGGCCTAACAAGCGGCACAGGAACTCAGTCATGCAGTATAAATTTTGAAGTGCAGAACCCCATTATAACAATCCCTACAGCAATATCCTCAAAGAGAATACAAAATACAAATAGTTGTGTTGATTTAGCAAATTGGTTTTCCCCATTCAAGGCCAAACCACCCGTCTAATGCTTTGGATTACAAATATAACAAGATAAGCTCATAACAAGACATTGTTGCTGGGAAAACCATTTCCTTTCCAATTATTGGGAGAATTGCGGTTAAATTCAAAAGTGGAGTCCAAGGCAATGGTGGTGTCAGATGAGGCCATAGTGCCCGGTAATGAAAAGGTCAAGGGGCTTTAATCCTCTACATTCAACATTCTACAAAACAAAGTATCTTAAAATAAAGACTTCAAAATGGTAGGCAATGGCTGGTGAAACTACAAGAGCTTAATGGGGCTGTGCTTACCAAGACTTCTAGTGGGGAGACAATGAAAGAGAGTGGGAAGCAATGAGCATATTTTGGTTCAAGTTCTGAACCAAACCAGTGATGGAGACTCAAGTTGTTGTTTAACATTTATATGAAGCCGCTGGGTGAGATCATTCGGAGACATGGAGCTCAGTGTCTTCAGTACGCTGACGACACCCAGATATACCTCTCCATGACCAGATCATCAGCTCAGACTTCAGATGGCGTCTCTCCTCTTAATGACTGTCTCAGAGCAGTAATGGATTGGATGGGGAAAAACAGATTGAAATTGAATCCAGACAAAGCGGAGGTACTCACAGTCACAGACCCGAAACCAGATTTGGGAATACAGTCACACTCTCTTCCAAGGACTGTGTTCGCAGTCTGGGGGTACTTCTTGACTCGTCGCATCACATGACTAGTCAGGTGAATGCGGCGGTCAGGAGTGCCTGCTATCAGCTTCGGCTGATACGCCAACTGCGCCCTTACCTGGATATGAGGGACTTGGAAACTGTGGTACATGCTCTGGTAACCTCATGTCTGGATTACTGCAACGCACTCTACATGGGGCTACCCTTGTGCCTAACCCAGAAACTTCAACTGGTGCAAAACATGGCAGCCAGGTTAATCACCGGAACATCTAGGAGGGAACACATAACACCTGTGCTTAAATCCCTCCACTGGCTGCCGATTAGTTTCTGGGCGCGGTACAAGGTGTTGGTTTTGACCTTTAAAGCCCTACATGGCTTGGGTCCATCTTATTT
Source organism: Phrynosoma blainvillii (assembly GCA_026167975.1). NCBI lineage: Eukaryota > Metazoa > Chordata > Lepidosauria > Squamata > Phrynosomatidae > Phrynosoma > Phrynosoma blainvillii. The sequence goes on along the minus strand of JANUYF010000001.1, from coordinate 48,968,540 downwards.
TAGGGACCGCCTCTCCCCATATGATCCCCCCGCACCCTTCGGTCCTCTGGGAGGAATCTGTTACAGCCAATAAAAACTAGGCTGTCTCAGACCGCCCAGAGGACCTTTTCTGCGACCGCTCCCAGGCTATGGAATGGCCTGCCGGATGAGATCCGTCTTATTACTACTCTTACTGCTTTTAAAAAAGCAGTGAAGATGGATCTCTTCCGGCAGGCCTTCCCGGAATAACTTCTGCCCTAGGGAGATGAGTTTTTATTTTGTCCCTACTGCTGTTTGCCCCTCTTTTATTGTTTTATTGTTTACTGCATTGTCGTATTTTACTTCTTCTCAAGTTTAATTCTGTTTTAAGGGGTTGGGAGGGATGGATTGTGGGATGAGGGAATGTTTTAACTTTGTCTGTTTTAAATGTTGTAACCCGCCCCGATTGCCGTGCAGAGGGGTGGGCTATAAATAAAAATTTATTATTATTATTATTATTATTATTATTATTATTATTATTAGTCAACTGACTCAGGCTCAAGTCATTTCAGTGATTTGACTTGGACTCCATTTAGCAATAAATTATGCTCTGACTTGACTCAGTTTGTGACTTGTATATTTTTAGTGACTGACTTGCTGGCCTGACTTCATCCAGAAACAGCAAACACATTAAACAAAGGGCTTGAGGTGGGGATTGAAGTCTACTCAGCAGCCTGTCCTTTCTGCACATTCATGGAAACTTCTAAAGCTTTTGAGCAGCTTTAGAAGGATCCCTCTTTCTCATGCCTGTTGCCTAACATGTTTACTGTTCCCCTTCAAGAAATGTACTCTGTCACTCTGTGCTATGCAGCAGCATTCCTGCACCGGGTGTCATCCGGTGCAGCGTGGGGCTTCTGGGAGCAGGAGTTTCGGGATGGGTCTTCCAGTGAGTGGGGCTTGCAGTGTGTTTCCAGGAGCAGGGCTTCCAGGGACAGTGCGTGCTTCCTCTCCCTATTACAGAAAAGGACAGGACCTGGAGGCAGTGGCCTTCCTGCATGGGATGTCCATCCCCTGCACAAGCCACTCCATCACCACGCACACTGCTCCATGCCCCCCCCACATGCAAAGGTCCATGTCAACCATATGCTCCATCCACCATGTGTAGTCCCACCCTCTGGAAAAGGAAGGGACTGCACATGGGGGACGGAGCACATGCGGGACATGTAGGTGCACACATGGGAGGGGGCACAGAGCACAGTGATGCTACTGCCACTAGGGGAACAAATCTTGCCTGCTGCTCTTAGGCAAAGCTTTAGAAGGCTCATCCAATGTGCAGTAGGGCCAGGCTACTGAGTAAATAGACCTCATTTTTCTAAAATTCAATCTTGATAAATTACCTATTATAATTTGATTTTTTAAATCTAACTTTGTACATGTCTTCTTGATTTCCTAGTTATTGAAACTACAGCCGCCACCGCCCCACACCACCACCACCACCACCAGCTTTTCTTTCTGTTAAAGTTGCTCCCAGACTTGAAACTCCACTTGAAAGTATCTTGCAAGGACTTGAGACTCTACTTGAGACTTGAGATTTGAGATGGAGTAAAATAATTTAATATGCCACTGCAAAACATTGAATTAAAAATTCAGCAGTCTCTTAAGAGGAGGACCTTTCCTGCAGGTCAAGGGTTTGAGATAGGGATTCCTTGATTACAGTGCTGTTAAAGTGCAGAACTTACTATTGGTCAATTCAGAAGTTATTAAAATCTATGGAAAGAATGCAGTGGGCTCTGCATTTATCCATGAATGCAGCCCCATTTCATTTCCCCTCTCTCTATTTCCTCTTAGTTTCTGCCTGTACCTCAAAAGGCTCCCAAGACACTAGTTTTGGTAAATTGTTTGGAGTATAGAGATGGTGGGAATGAACTCTTTCTCAGCACTGACAACTCCCAAAAGATCTATCTTTGTTCTATATAGCATGGTTTCCTTCTATAAATGACAACTTACAACAATTATTAACAAATGCAGAATTGATTTTGGAGGGCAAGTTACTGATGTCTTGGTATTCCCAGTGTACAAGGTATCCAAGAATGTGCTTCTACAGTGGTTGAGAGGGAAGGGAGATTGAATTAGAATGACTGTTTTCTTTTTGTGTTATACCTTTTGCATAATACTTTACAGCAGAGTGACCTGTCCAGAAATTTTTAAAACAAACAAAGCAAAGCAAGACCACCAGTAACAGGAATAGGCATGCTGCTGAAAATACAAACAATTAATGTGTGTGCATGGATACATAAAAAGATTCTGAAAACATTACAAGTATAGGCAGGGAAGAGTTGTATTGTTACTTTTTATGACAGTCATGATTATCCAGTGGAGCACATTGGTCTCACAAAACTGCCTTCCACTTGGCAAACAGAGCAGTAATGAACCTGTTAAATAGGAAAATGTAAAATTTAACATGTTGTAAGAAGAATCTGGCAAAACCATGTCTGCATATTCCTTGCCTAAGAAATCCTATAAAATTCATGGGGTTGTCATAAATTGGCAGGCAACATGAAGGTGCGCACACACATATTGGGAGAGTAAATATCTCTACATAGGACCAGCCCTACCATGAGGAAGGGTAAGGCAGCTGCTTCTGGCATCAGATTTTGCATGTCATGAAGGGCAGCAAATGTTTAGTTACTATTTTTGGTCATGAGTCTATACTGTGGTCTACATTACACTGCTTTACACATACATAGCTGTGCAGTAGAAGTATTGCAATGATGTAAATCAGGACACTGGCAAGAGTCTCCCAATACACATCAGGCTCTACTGATGCACAACAGCCTCCAACCAAAAGTGTGTGTCTACCCTTTAAGTGTCCTATCCTAAAGAACGCTAGGATTTATAATCTGGTGTGGTACTTAGAATACTCTGCTAGAGAAAGTGATTATTCATACTACATTTTGTAGTTTGGCAATGTACTTCGGTTTTTTTGCTAGAGAGCCCTTATGTATTTCAGGGAAGTTCACTAGAGGAGTGGTTTTCGATGTCTGATCCTACAGATGGTTTGGATGTTAACTCTCAGAGGATCTAACTAGCATGGCCAATAATCAGAGGTTCTGATAGGTGAACTTCAAAACAACACAATCAAATGTTGAAACTCATGCACTAGAGCTCTCTAGCAGAGAATCCTAAGTATATCAATAAATTAATCCCAGGATTGTATAGGATGGAAGAATCATAGAGTTGGAAGATACCACAAGAGCCATCTAGTCCAACTCTCTGCTATGCAGGAACTCTCAATCAAATCATACCCGACAGATGGCCATCCAGCCTCCAAAGAAGGAGACTCCATCACTCTCCGAGGGAGAGTGTTCCACTGTCAAAAGAGCCCTTACTGTCAGAAAGCTCTTCCTTATGTTGAGGTGGCTTGCATTCATTGCTCCGGGTCTTGTTCTTGGGAGCAGCAGCAAACAAGCCTGCTCCCTCCTCAATATGACACCCCTTCAAATACTTAAACAGGACTATCATATCACCTCATAACCATCCCTTCTCCAGGCTAAACATACCCAATTCCCTAAGTCGTTCCTCATAGGGCATGGTTTCCAGACCCTTCACCATTTTAGTCGCCCTCCTTTGGACACGCTCATTTCTCAACATCCTTTTTGAATTGTGGTGCCCAGAACTGGACACAGTATTCCAGGTGGGGCCTGACCAGAGCAGAATACAATGGCACTATTACTTCCCTTGATCTAGACACTATACTTCTACTAATGCAGCCTAAAATTACATTGGCCTTTTTAGCTGCGGCATCACACTGTTGACTCATATTCAATTGTTGGTCTACTAGGACTCCTAGATCTCTTTCATACATAGTTGTGTTAAGCCATGATTCTATGGCTCCATCCTATACAATCCTAGGATTAATTTATTGATATACCTGATATATTGTGTTAAGCCCCATCCTATGCATTTAATTTTTCTGCCCTAAATGTAGAACCTTACATTTCTCCATTTTGAAATTCATTTTGTTAGCTTTGGCCCAACTTTCCAGTCTATTAAGGTCATTTTGAATTTTCATCCTGTCCTCTGGGGTATTAGCTAATTCTCCTAATTTGGTGTAGAATTATCAAACTGTAACTGTGTAGTACAGATACACTCTATCAAGCTGCTCTCATTGTGGTATCAAACTGCTATAACTTTGTAGCGTGGTAGAGGTTTGGTTTGACTTGACCATTAAGATCCCCTTGGGACAGCTACTCTGTCTCAATGTATTCCACTTTGCAAGGCTATTGTGAGGGTCAGTATCCATATCCACCTATATCTATAGCTATATATTGTTTGCTATTTCTATATCTGAGCTTGAGCTCAATGAATGAAGGGCAGAGTGAGATAAAATTTCAATTAATAATACTGTCTTATGACATAATTATCATATTCATGCATATGAGCATTACTGCACATCTCCAACTCATGCCTTCCAGATATGTTGGACTATAATTCCCATCATCCCCATCCACAATGGCAATGCTGACTGAGGATTGTATTACAACACATCTGAAGGTTGTCTGACAGGGGAAGGCTGTTGTTAAGACTCATGTCCACCCCAACTGGATGGAAGATTCATTTGGGAGTAGAATCCTGACATACTTCCAAAAATACTAAGCATTATTTTCCTTGGAAGAGAAGAACACATCTAGTTTTATAGCAGAGTCTTTATTTCCCAGTGAAATTATGATTGTACCGATGTTTGAGGCAAAAGGTGGAAGTAAAAATAGCAGAAATAGACAAGATGAAGCACAGAAATAAAGACATTTTCCCATAGAAACAGTCACCGTAACTGGTTGGGAATTGGCAGAGCAAAATAATGGCCCTCATCATCTGTTACATTGATATGCTGTGATCCTTTAATAAGAATGATAAAATTAGAAATGGAGAGGGAGACAGACTGTCATAGATCATCCCATTTTAAAGGTTGATGGGAGCAAATGTTATTCATATCTCAATGGTATGAAAATCTCTTCTGGGATGATAGTGGCAGGGGGAGGGGGGGACTCAGGCATGCACAAGAATAAATCCAGAAGATGTGTCATTATTAGACCTCTTAAAATTATTGTTCTGCAGGAGGAGGAAGAGTATAAAAGAAGAACATATGTAATGGCTCATGGCTGGCTTATGGAAATTGGTATGTTCCGTGCTTCTCATATCTCTGAGCCATTGCAGGTCTCCAGAAAGCTTTCACACCTTGCTGCTGAAGCAATGATCTTGTAAACAAGGTAGGAGAAAGTGCACACTTCATTTAAACAAGCAAATCAAAATGGCTGCTTTTAAAGCAGAAGCATTGTTTTTCTCACCGCCACGAGACCAAATTTCAGTAGTGAAGCTAGTGGTGACTCTTAGGGGACTGCAAAAAAAGAAAGGGGTGTGTGGATCACATGTCATATGTTGCTCTCTCCTGTTTTCTAGGATCTGTTGTCTTCTGTGGAGAGCAGAGCACCAAAGACTCGAAGTGCTTCTGTCAGTTTTTTGGGAAGAGTGTCAACTTGGGGTGGGAATTCATGTACCCCCACAAAGATCTTGTAAGACTCAGCTCCCAGCATTCTTCACCATGAGCTATGCTGGCTAGGGTTTATGGGATTAGCATTCATACAACATCTGGAACATGCCTGACATATGGTGTATACAGGTTGCAGTGAACAGAAACAGGTTGTCTTCTGTCTTTCTTAATAGTTGTACTAGTGGCTCTCCAGTGTAATTGGGGGCTGGTAGGACAAGCAGAATGTTTTCATATAACACAGGGTAAACATATGGAACTTGCTGCCACCAGATGTGCTGATGACCACTATTTTCAATAGCATTCCATGGGAGTTAGAATAGAGCTCCAAAATATTGGTTGTTGGGAAATAATAATAATAATAAACTTATTTATATCCCGCCCCTCTGCAAAACAATTAGGGTGGCTTACATTAAAATTGAGCAAAGCTCACAATACAATACAATAGAATCACTATTACGAATCCCAAACCCATCCACCCTTTAAAAATTTAATTAAACAATAACAAATTAAAACATTATAAAATAAATCAAATAGGTGCGGATAGTCTAACAACAAACAACAACACAACAGCTATAGCGGGGAGTAATAGACGGGAAGATGGGCAACTTCTAGGACTGGGAAATCTAGTCTGGAAAGACCTGCGGGAAGAGATCCATCTTGACAGCCCTTTTAAAGCTATCTAAAGTCGTAATATGACGGATCTCATCCGGCAGGCCGTTCCATAGTCTGGGAGTGGCAGACAGCCTTATCTTTATAGGCTGCAGCAGGTTCCTCCCAGAGGATTGAAGTGCGCAGGACGGATTGTACGGGAGGAGGCGATCTCGAAGATAGGATGGACTAGTTTACAATTGTGCAGTTTAGAATTATAGCATAGCATGACAGTTGTATTCCCAGGAGTGGAGCTTTGTTATTCCTGAACATTTGGGCCCATTGTACAAGGTGAGCAGTATGGCCCTTGCACAGTGGGGGTTGCAATGTGCAACAGTACGGTACTGTGTGAAACAGACTGCCCTTGTGCAATGAAAACTCATGGAAAGGGGGCAATATCCCCAAACAGAGCCATAGGGCATTGGCAATCCAGAATGGAAGGCAGCAGAAAGTAATGAGAGACCTGTGTCTGGGTGGAATAATGCCCCTGCTTTTTGTGGCAGGGATGTAATTTTGCACTAGGTTTCTTTTTGAAGGTAGCAAGAAGTAATTTCAGCAATTTTTTTCTCTTGCTGCAAAAAAGTCTTCAGAAACCACAGTTTTTGAAAGCTATTTGCAATTCAGGACTCATCTGCACAAAATTTACACATGGTTGTTTTGCTCAAAAGATAGCATTTTCTGTGCAGAAAACAACATTTACTGCATAGGGAATAATATTTCAGTGCAGAAATATTAATTCCTGTGTAGAAAATGCTGTTTTTCTGAACAAACAACCATGTTCTAATTTTGCACAGAATGAGTCCCCAATTGCAAAGATTCTCATAAGTCAAGGGTTCTTCTCATTGGGGTTTCTCAAACTAAAACTAAAACCCCAGATTTTTACCATTTTCCAGATATTTTTGAATATTTTTCCATCCCTGTTTTGTGATGTTCCATTGTACAGTGAGAGCACTTACTGTGCAACAGGACATCTTGAGTAATGCCCTGCTGTCCATTGTCACAATTTTCTAACATAGTTGCATATCGTGTCAGCAATGTAGTTTGATCTTCATAAGGTTTCGTATCACAGCCCATGATGTAGGATCCTGGCCATAATTACTTTTTAGACTACATTACCAGAATCCCCCAGACAGTATGGTCATTGGGAGTTCTAATTTTAAAAATGTGTTTTTTCTAATGGGTTAGAGATTACTGTAGAGGATACGTCCACCTATGGCTACTAGCAATTATAGTGTTGTAAATCTCTCTTATTCTAAAGCAATATACAATTGAATGTCAGTTTATGGGATGCAGAAGTAGATAGGTCCACTAGGAAGCAAGATGCCAGATAAGAAGGACTTTTGGCTTGACCCATCAGGATGCCCTTTAAAAATCTTAAATTAGTGGGAAGCAAATAGGAAGACAGACCAGCAGTGCTCTTGAGTGCAGAGTGAAGCAACCATTGCCAGCGGTATAAGAGTTATCATGAAAGGGCAGAAAATAGTTATTTATTGGAGTGGAGGGTTGTTGTTTGTTTGTTTGTTTGTTTGTTTGTTGCCATTTTAGTCTTTTTGCTTTTGGGGAAGAGAAGTGCTTGTGGAGTTTGCTGTTCAGGTGCCAAAATAGGTTGCCAATATATTCCTTAGGAAGCTGGGAAGCTGGCTGGCACTGAATCAGATCATTGGTCCATTAAGTCCAGGATTGCCAGCTCTTGTCCACAGTTGTCCTCCAGGTTTTCAGGAAAGATTATTTCCCAGCCATTCCTGGAGATCCCTGGTGTTCTCCCATCCAAGTATTCACCAGGCCTGTCTCTACTTAGCTTCCAAAATCTGGTGAGATCAGGTTTCTTCATTATGGCAGTTTGGAAGCAAAATATTTGAGGCAAAGCAAAATATTTGGGGCTGGCCTTGAGTACTATTCCTCAAGTACATCGGTCCCTCCAAAGCAGCAGTGCACACTGGCAGTTCTTCAAGGCGGTTTCTTACCAGACAACTCTAAAACTGGACTGGGTTGGACAGCGGATCTGCTTTCTGCTGGTGGAAGGAAGAGTTTTACTCAAGAAAGTGCCCTGTTTTCTTGCACAGCACTTCAGCTCATCTCATTCAGTATGATCCTCCAAACTGTTGTGTATCAATTGCAGGGGGTTGGAGGGGCATTTTCAGGAGATTGCACATGTCTAAATCTGGATCTAACCCAAATAGTATGTCTAAGCTACAGATGTAAGCCCTCTCCCCAGGAAACATTGGGAACTGTAGTTCCCTGATGAAGTGATTGTCTTTATCAGCTTCCTTTTATTTATTGTTCGCAAGGTCACCAGTTCCCTTAACTCCTTCCAAGCACATAAAAGTCAACCCATTGCACTGGGACTTTATTATCTTTGCAAATAACATCTCAGCTGCCAGATGGCCAAGTGGAGAGGAAAAGTGCAAGGAGATAAACAAGACAGAAACTATTGTGTTGGCTGCCTCCTCACGCTGACTCGGTAGACAGACTGACTTTGCTGAACAGAGACTTCTAGAGGAATTGTTCATAAACAAGGCAAACTGTGTCTTTATTGTAGGACCGGTTGAAAAGAAAGGCAACTGCCTGACAACAGCAGCAAAAAGTTATTATGGTGATGCAAATGAGATTAAAGATCATTATTCCAACTAATTAGGCCAAGCTTAAAGTTTTGCTCTAGCCTGAAAAAGAATCATGACTAGGGGATGATGGGAGGTGTAGACCAACTAATCTGGAGGACAATACTTTGGGGAAAGCAGGTATAGGCGACTGTGTTTATAAAGAAAAGGTTTAATCCAGGGGTGGACACAGAGTATACCACAGGCCCCATGCAGCCCCAAGATCCCACACCTATGGACCCCCTAAAGCCCCCTAGCAATCAGCAAAAGTCTCCCACTTCACCCCCAAATTTTGCAATATATATATATAAATTTGGGGGCAATTTATACCCCCAAGGCATACAGAAATCCCTCCAAATGTGTGAAAATATACCAACATATTCCAACTCCAGCCCCCACAAGCAATCCTGAGCTCCATAATACTACCCTAAAGTACCTCCATTTTTAATGGGAATGCAAAAGAAAATCGAGATACTTGGGCTTTCAGAGGAGCAGCCTATAGGGGACCTGGAAGGGAATTGGCCCCCGATCCCCATGCAGTTGCCCACCCCTGATTTAAACCAATTGCTTTACTGGCATCACGTGTATAGGTTTTTGTTATTTCATTGTTGGTACTATCTGTGCCGATCACTCCTGGTCATATAGAGCTGCATCTGCACTGCAGAAATAATCCAGGTTGACACCACTTTAATTGCCTTAGCTCAATGCTATGGAATTCTGGGATTTGTAGTTTAGTGAGACATTTAGCTTTCTCTGTCAGTGAGACTGTTGTCTTACCAGCTGATAAAATGCAAATTCAAACAGACCCAACGAGAGGCCCTTTTGTGGACACAATTATAACCCTAGGATTCTGTCATGGTGCCATCCCATAGGATCCTGGGATTTGCAGTTTTAGGGAGAGGGGTTTAGAATTCTCACCAAGAGGTCCTAGTGCCCTAACAGAGAGAAAAAAAACCAGGATTCCATAGGGCATTGCCTTGGCAAGCAAAATGGAATATAATGTTATAAATGTCTAGTGTAAAATGGTCATAAATTATATCATGTTACTGCCAAGTTAGCACACATGGTCAGTATTTGATACTGAATGCACCTTGCATGTACAATTCATGTTAGAATTGTACACACCATGTCTACATTATATTGTGGAACACACAAGAGATACAGTAGGTTTTATGCCTGTCCTTGCATTAACTGTGAACCTTGATCTCATGGCCTAATTTGGACTTCTAACATATTTTAATTCATAATTTAAAATTTAGAAGGAAATACAGTTGGCCCTCCATTTTTGCGGGGGATCCATTCCGGACCACCACCACCCAAAATGGAGATTAGCGAGTATTCAAGTCCCATAGGCGCACCCCATTGATTCAAATGGAGGTTGCCCTTCCGTGAATATGTAAAACCGCGGACTTAACGGAGGGGCAACTGTAACATCATTCAAATTAGAACAGTCCTATTTAAATAAATTCAATATTTAACTCAACATGTGTAAATTTTACATATAAAAAAAACTTCAGAAAGAGGAGGAAGAGGAGGGATCGGACCTCATGTCTCACACACCCCTTGAGCAACTTTTGTGTTGGGGGGGGGCACTCCAGCATTTGAGAACCACTGCTCTATAAGATGGAAATCTTAGAAAAAACTTGTGACTTAGAAAGCAACAAGGGCAACAACAATAGGGGATCATGAGCGTAGTACTCCAGAAAGGGGCTGATATTCCATATAGCTTGACAAGTCATCTAGCCTGCCTCTCCTCCTCCGCTCCTCAAATGTTCCCATCTGCTAAGTGGGAAAAATAACTTCCCTTTCTGGCAGGGCTGGAAGAGGAGTGGTGGAGGCAGCTGGAAGAAAACGGCAGACACATTCAAAGCCAGTGAACAGTTGACCTGCCAGATGTGGTAGGCCATGGAATCTCACTTGTAGCCCCAAGTCCTTTGAGACTACTTTCCACAGACTGTCTATCAACTTGTATCTACCAATATACAAGGTCCATTCACCAAATTCTCATTTGGAGGCCCTTCTGGAAGCAGATGGAAAAGCACATTGTAAAACAGACATTTTTAGTGGAATAAATCTACAGTTCCTTAAGCCAACGGCATGCTTCTTATTTCCTGGATAAAGATGAGAACTAGAAGCATAAGCCTTTCTTTTGTGTTTACATTGCACATGGAGGGAGTCAATGGACTACACCAAGGTCTCCATCTGGAGTCATTTTACTGCACAAGAGCTGGTTTCTTCTAGAGGTAGCTAATATATATATATAAAAATATATGTATAAAATACCAGTTGGGAGTAAAAGCAATATGTTTTATTGAGCTTGTAGAAAAAAATATGGCTTTATTTGAGGCTTCCATTAACTTCTATGAATATATCCAAAAAGATTTATTTTTATAACAACTTCAAAGTGGTCAGGCAAAACCCAAGGTTTGGTGTTTTTTTAATCTTTCCCCTCTTTTTAATGCACACAGTGGCAACAAGAAAAAGCAACTAGTGGATTTGAAGACCAATGTTTCATGAAAATAGTGCCATTCAGAGGACTATGAAGGATGCTCTAGTCTAGTGGTTATTAAGGCACAGTGTTTGTTTTCCCAGGACTTGTGTGCATTCCCTCATTTGTGGTTTCCATTTTGAACTCAGAGAAATGACTTTACAGTGCAACATGTCTACTCAAAAGTATATTCCATTTGATTCAATGCAAAACCTCTCCAGGCAGGCATGGACAAATCAGTTTTGGTTTCTTTTTCTTTTCTTCTTTCCAGTCTTCAGTTTGCTTTATTCCAGACACTGAGAATTCTATCAGTATTTGCATTGCATTGCATTGCATCTTGCATTGCATCTTAATGAAATTTGTCCTTATACACACATTTTGTATGTTGCTTTGTCCAATAGGAAATCAATCAATCCAATCATTCAATCATTCAATCTATTTATTTAGAACCTACCTTTTCCTGAAGGCAGCTTGAAGGACTCAAGGCAGCTGGGCTGGCAGCCGATATGCAATTTTTTTTGTTGCAAGCAATTCCCTTAATATAATAGATTTTTTGAAGAGTTCTGGGAGTTGAGGTCCAAAACACCTGGAGGACCAAAGTTTGGAAATCACTGTTGTAAACTGTCAGGAATCTCCTTGTGTAGAGGCAGTGGCCAGGTAGCCTGCCCACTAAACAGTTCTCCATTAACTATACAGTGTGCAAGACAGCCTCACTCAAATTCCTTTGAGATTACAGACACAAAATGCTTGGCCATTATGTAAAACGAGTCTCCTTGCATTTCTATTACATCCTGCATATGCAGGAGAACCAAACATATGTCTCACTCAACTGGAAATGACAGTGTTGACTCACCACTGTGCTTTTGGTCAACCCAGTTTACTCCACTTGGGCTCACACAGGAAAAAGCCTTGCTGGTCATGTCCCAGAATATCAGCCATAATGCATTTTCCCCTTTAATTTTGTTGTGCTGATGGTCTTTTCCCATCCAGATGTTCGCAAAACCAGGATCTCCCACGATTAGAACAGGCAACAAAACAAAACTATCACACCAATTAATACAGTTATAACAGCTGGGAGTAATTTCTAAATCAGATTATAAAACTGCCTGGGGAGTAGTTAGAGCTGTCTAAACTGTCAAATCTTTTGCAACATCCAGTTTTATAAGCAGCATCTTTGTAACCAGAATGCTCCATCAAAATAATATGTCCAGGCCCTTGTAATCCTGAATTATCTCCCCATCTCACCCTTCCTGGCTTTTTCACGCCACCAGTACCACTTAAACAACCTGGGTTATTGATCCCCAGTGAGAGGGCTTCATTTCTGTCCCATCCAATCGAAGTGTCTAGCTGGCTGTCATTTAAAACAATAACAACAGCACAAAACCTTATGACTGAGCTGGCGGTGCAAACATGGAGGTTTGGGAAGTGGAGAGGGGCTCTGGAGTCACCGAAAAATCTTTGGAGGTACTTGAAACTCTTGGTTAAATCTAGTTCCCTGTTGTCCAGGTCTGTGTGTGTGTGTCTGTGAAATGTTGGAGAGTATGATATTTAAGCAACATGTCGATGTGGGATAGTACTACCCAATATAATATTTACACATACAACAAATGTATTTGGATTTATTTTTTTCTTGCAGTTCACTTTTGTATGGGCATCATTTTGAAAAACAACAGCCATTATCTTCAGGAGACAAATAGATGATGAGCCAATATCCAAATGTATTTAATATTTAGTGAGCAGCTCTGTGCAACAATTCCACTCTATAGTTTTATATTTTCACAAGTAGGCCCAGGATTGCCTTAGCCTGTGAAGAGATGATATAGTATAGATGTTCACTGTTCCTGTTAACATCTGCCCTGAACAGAAGGGCAGGAAAATAGGTTATCCCTCCTACAAGGCCAGCTAGCACTGAGCTTTTTTGACCTTGTTTTTTAAAGAGGTAGTACATAGCACAGTGACTAGCATCCTGGTCAATAGTTACAAGATCATAAACTGGACTTATGATCTCATAACTTCAGGGAACTCACATTTATGGCCAAGAACAGGCAGCTGTAGAGACCCCTTGGAGTCCCACTGCAACTGCTTGTCTCAGTGCACTCAATGATCAGGAAAGCACTACAGATGTCATTTCTCAGCATCTTTGGTTAGGATGCTGTCAAGTTAAAAAGATAGTGTTTTTACTTTGGATGTGGCATCATCAGAAGTAACTATAATGATGGAACCATGTCATTGTAGTGGTGTAGTGGTTTGAGCATTGGACTCTGAAGTCAATGGTTTCAGTCCCCTCTCAGCCATAAATCCCCTGGGTGACCTTGGGCAAGTCACACTCACTCATCCTTTAAAGTGTTGGTTATTACCTTTAAAGCCCTACATGGCTTGGGTCCGAGTTACTTGAAGGAACGCCTCTCCCCGCATAATCCACCCCGCACTCTCAGAACATCTGGGAAGAACTTGCTTGACCATCAAAAAACCAGACTTAATGTAACTTCCCAAAGATCGTTCGTGGCTGCAGCCCCGGCCTAAGCTGTGGAACAGCCTGCCGGAGGAGCTCCGTCTTACTACCAATCTAGACATCTTTAAGAAGGCACTCAAGACGGAGCTTTTCCGGCAGGCCTACTCACATGATTCCCTTAATTTATCTTGATTGATTACTTGGCTTTTGAGTGTGGACAACAATTGGGTTATTTTTATTAGAATTTTTATCATGTTGATATTTTATTGTTGGTATTATATATTTTTATATTCCTGTATTTTGTATATTGCTGTTACTTTTTACTGATGTAATCCGCCTCGATCTGCAGGGAGAGGCGGGAAATATAAATAAAAATTATTATTGTTGTTGTTGTTGTTGTTATCCTCAAATAAAGGCAAAGGCAAACCCTCTCTGAACAAATTTTGCCATCAAAATCCCATTGATGGGTCACCATGAATCAAAAGGAGTTGAAGACACACAACAACAAAAAGGCCTTGAGGGAAATTTGGCCATATTGCCTGCCCCCTATGGCCTCTATAGGACACAAAAGTCTTTTTGAAGGGAGTTGCAGTTGCATACCTTCCAACATTTCACAGATGAAAGCTGGGACATATGTGGCAAAGTAACATCAGAGTGCAGTCAAGATGGCCCAAGTTATTAATAAGGAAGAGCACGCAACCAAGGAAAGATGGCAACAGTTTGTTTTTCCCTGAGTCTTCTGGGAAGAGCAAGATTCCAGCCTCTACTCTACCCCTCATAGTTGAGTACAAATTACATCTCCACTTTGAATTCAGTATGCAGTAACTGGGATGAGCTGAGGACTAAAGAGGAAAGTGAGAGCAAACTTGGACTTTTTAAAAGCAGCTGAAAAACTGGGATGCCAGAAGATTAATTGAGAATGTCCCTGCCATATCACGACAGTTAGAGGGCATGAATCTGTGTGTGGACCTCTGATGTTGAGGATGTTTGTGTGGTCCATAGGCCACTGGAAGTTGCCCATTCATGCTATACATCATATTTCACGCTAAGAGTTTTGAATCCAATCACTGTTCAGCTAATCTGAGAAGGAACAGGGTCCCCGTCCCCCCCGCCATGGAATTTGTGAAAAGTGATGGTAGGTCTGTTCAGTACCCAGAGTTCTAGATCCATTCCTGGTTTGTTATGAGAAAACCCCAAAACAGGGAGGTTGGCACTAACAGAAGTCTTCCTTCAACTGCCTCCAATATGAGAATATGTGCCAAAAAAGCAAAAAGCTTGTCTCCAAATAAAACTATGATTAATGTGTGCTGAGAATTTACAAAACCAGTTCCATCTGAAGGCATTTTCTAGCTTTACTTTGAACAATTCTGCTGGAATTGGCTGCCCTCTACATTTGAATATGGGAAATACATTGCGACTCAAACAGTTTAAACATGGACAAATACACACAAAAAACAGACACTTGTGGCACTCTAAAGGCTAACAAACAGATGTTGGAAAATTACAGTTACTGTTTCAAGACCCAACAAGTAGTTGATTGCCATTGTAGTTGTAGTTTTTAACTGTCATCCAGCCAGATAAAAAAATCTTCCATTTAGTGTCTTAAGGGGGGAGGTATATTCTGACCCTCCCCCCCTCAAGAGTATTTATTGTGTAGTATAAAAATCCCTCATCCTTGCAAAAGTGTTTGGGAGTGCAAAATCAAGGGTATTCCACAAGAGCCAAACACCCAAAGCCAGAAAACACACATGCTCAAAAATAGATGGACAGTTTGAGTAGGTATCAGCTTTTCTTGTTTGCAAAAAAATGTAACCTATGCAAATCAAATAGAACAATGTTTGTCCCATATCCTAATAACCACCTACTTTGCAAAGCCAGCTCTTGGAAAAGTTATTTTTTTGACAACAATGCCCAGAATCCCCTAAGTAGCACAACCCAAACTCATGTATGCATTCAGAAGGGAAGATACTCTAGAATGTTCTCTACATTTGGTAGGTAGGTTTCACAATTCCTGTGCCTCGGTCAAAACATCCTGAAAAGACCTGAGAAATTTGATAATAGCTTACCAGGAGCAGTCCAAGATGTTTTGCTGTCTCAGGCAAAGACAATATAGTACTACTTTCTCATTCCGTGTGCAGAAAGATGACTAGACTTGCATTAGAGTTTTACTTCAACATGGATTCAAGCTGTTTAGAGGTCCAGATTAAAAGTCTATCTTCTAATATGGTGCTTCTCAATGAGTGGTACATTCAGGTGTCTAGCTACAGTTGTATGTGCCTTCAAGTCACCTGTTGATTTATAGCGAGCCCAAGAATTTCATTTAGGTTTTTTAGAAAAAGAATAATCAGAAGTGGTTTTGCATGTTCCTTCCTCTGAAGGAAGCCTACAGAACCTGGTATTTGTTGGTAGTCTCCTATCCAAGTACTAACCAGGGCTGATCCTGCTTAGCTTTAAGCTTTAAGAACTTGGTGCCTTTAAGGTATGGGAGGGGGACAAAATAAAAGCATTGTCTTCTAGAGTAAGAATTTTGAACCAAATGTCCTCTGAACAAATCTTGCCAATAAAAACTTATAATAAGGTTGCCATAAGTTGGAGTCCAATTGAAGGCATGTAATAAAATGAGATATGAAAGGCAAGAAGCTCTGTTTCAATATGCCTGAAACATGAGGCTAATTTTGGAGGCTTAGGACAAGGTGCCTAAGAAAACAGGAGTCCAGGACAAACAGTCAGAAAGCTGCAAACTCTGCTTCTCATTATCTTCCTCCTGGAGTGATTGGCTAATAATAGGACTTATCCTGTGACCTGGTGTGTCACCACCTTTCTCCCCAGTCCTTAATTTCAGTTTGTCAAACATCCCAATGCAATCTGGACATCTTCTCCTGGAAGCAGATGTATCTATGATCCCAGTTCCATGGAATTTTTAAGAACCTGAAAATGACATCTTTACAAGCCTGTCATCTTCCAAACATCACAGGTTGCAAAGGATGAGAGGATCAGACCCAGAAAACCTATCATCCCAAATGTTACGCCAAGATGCCCCCATCGTAGGAAAAATATACCGCTGCGAATGTTTACAACATCTGATTTAGAGTTATACAGTTTCCCTTCAGCCATAAACCAGAACAAATACTTAAAAGATTTATTACATCCTTCCCTCCAGAGACTTAAGTAACTGTAGTTAAATAATAGAGCAGTTAAGCAACACAGAGTACCATTATTCTCCTTCCAGGATTCCTGAGAGGCATATTGTTTTCCAAAGGGATTAAGGTCTAAAAACTGAGCCTCTAAATATGTCCTTTGTCATTCCTATTGAATAAAGGGCACATTTGTAATTTTTTCCTCTTTGTGATCCATCACATTACACTGTACTCACTTCCCTTCTAGTTAAACAGAGAGCCAATTGCAGGCTCTTTAAGGCTTGCTTAGGGCTGATCCATACATTTTTCAATTACCGTAAACTACTTGAAACTAAATCCATGTGGAGGCTTATTCATGCAAATATAATAAACTTTAGGGACAGTCTTCCTTGTTATTTCACTGCAAAAAGAATGTAACCACACAAGTGCCAGTGTTGTGGTCCAGCCAGCATTTCCAGGGCTGTTGTGCCCCAAACTTTTCAGATTAGCACCTGCTCAGCCCTCAGGCTTCTCTGTTCTCTCTGCATTTAGTTTACAGTAAAAAACATAATTGTTCTCAATTATGTAGGTTCAAATGCAAAATATTTTGAGGTAGCTTGGTCTTGAATGGTCAATTAAGATCCATTAGTTTCAGGGACCCATTTACACAATTATACTGCTACTATTCCACTTTAACTTTCTATTTTATTCCACTTTTTATTCCATAGTTCCATTCTATGGAATCCTGGGACTGGTAGCATTAGCATTAGCATTAGCATTAGCATTAGATAGAGCTAATGGTAGCATTAGCATTAGCATTAGCATTAGATAGAGCACTCTGTCTGAGAGAATGCTAAATACCCCACCCTAAACTGCAAATCCCACTTTATTTACCTACATACACCACTGGTTGTCCATAAGAGTAGTTTGCTCTTCCGTAAAATAAAGTGGAGAGATGATAATCCCAGGTTTTGGACCTTCCCAATGAGGAGTACAGGTTACAAACAGGCACTAAAGGAAAAATTAGCATCCACACAAACTACTTCATTCTGAGCACTGGACATATACATCCCAGTTACACATACTTCCATACAGTGGATGTTGGGAAAGATCAGGAGGGTTGCCTGATGTGAAAAACACCAATAAGAGGAGATATGAAAGGGTTTTGAGGTTGCTGTACCAACAGTGATATGGATGTTGGATTGGGATTCTACTGTGGGACCAATGTTCCCCAGATAATGGTAATTTCATGTCAGTAGAGAGGTAAATCCACTGAGTGTTTTAATCTGAACTGTAAAGGATGTGGAATGTAGTTTGGAGACAGGATTCAGCCACTTTACAATTCAGACCAAACTCCAGCATGAACTGACATGGAAGCTATTCACTGCCCTAACCCTAGGAGATGCTTCTGTGCCTAATAACTGTTCTTATTCTGTTCTGTTGAACAAACAGGTTGTTATGAAGCTACTGGAAGACTCCAGTGCTTGCTATGGTCTTGTAAGCAAAAGGAGATCAAGACATTTTGGTGCTTGTAGGGGAAAATCCGACATTGGTACTCTGCATCCTCTCATCTTCATGGTAAGTTTAGAAAGGCTTAGATCCAGAATACATTAGTTTCACTTCCCATGGAATTCAAAGGGACAAGTCAGTTGCCATAAGTTAATAATGAACTTGATTCAGTAGGAATTGAGTTCAACTAATTTACACAGCAATCCTAAGCCTTTCTCAGTATGCTTCTCTGATTGAGGGTAGATGAGAAGATGTGGGAAGGTTGTTGTTTTTTCCTTCACAAAAACATTTCCTTCCCATTCCATGTAACAGGAGGGAATTCATCCAAGGTAGGAAAACATTTTCAAGCATGGGGGGGGGGGGAGAGTTGGATGACTGAGAGAGTACAGATACAAAGCTTTCCCCATCATATTGAGGGATAACCCACTTATCCACCATTCCCAACCACCCTTCCACTGTGCCTGGTGTTAGAGCTTCGATGTTAAGACGGGTAATACCTATGGAAGTTTCTGCAGAGGCTAAGAGTGGCTGGTTCCTTGGGCCAACTCTCCCTTTCCAAAGGTGGATTTCAATCTCCAACCTTGGAAAGGGAAATTTGATTTGTGTCCCCTGTAATGTTATCCCAGGCCTATGGGACTGTTCCACTGGTATGGATCATAAGGAATGGGATAACCTTCTGCTCTTTCAGTGCTATTCCTTAATCTGGATTCTATCACCTCAGAAATGCCACCTCAATCTCCTTTTTGGTGCAAGCAATTCTATTTCTAAGGTTTTCCTACAGCTTGCTATTGTGCTATGAAAAGGCAAACGTAAACTGTAAGATAACAATTTGACTTAAGATATTTCACAGGTCATACCACTCTCTCTAGTCCCTAGGACTTTATCACACAGGGGAAATCTATATCCCATACAAATCCCCCCAAAAATGCGTAATTATGTGCAATGATTTCACACGATGTCACACAAAAACTCATATTAAAGTGGCCAGAAAGTGGTGTTATCCCAGATCTTTTTACTTTCAGGATTTTAGTGAAAATGCATTTTCGATATTACTGTAATTGCACATTTACTCTAGTGTGAAAGTCAAATTCGGTTTATTCACATAATAACCCTTTTACTTCCTGTTTTGCTTGGGCGACAAAGATGGCAAGCAGACATGAGCCCCTCTGATTTCTCTTTCTGCGCATGTGCAAGTATACCATTTCTAGTACATTTACGGATTTCTTTCATTTCTGTATGAAATGTAAAAGTGCCTTTTTATTGCTTTTCGCGTTATTTCGCATTTATTCTAATTACGTGTGAAATTTATTTGCGTGATCAAGCTCTATTTTCGCTTTATTTTCGGGACAGTTTATTCGCGCTTTATTATCTTTTTAAAGACGAAACTGGCCCCCGTGTGATAAAGTCCTAAGACAGAAATGGAGAGTACCATCTACTTGGCCAATTCATTCAATATAGCATGTTTAAGTACCATTTTTCTTGCTGTATTAAAGGAACAGAAGCAAACTGGTAACAACAAGAAGAAAATAGAAACATCTTTTTAAAAGATGGATGAAGTACATAAGAACCCAGGGAAATTGTAAAAGAGCCGAGAGAATAGACGGTATCACTGTTCAAAAAAAGAAAAAGAATATTTTGTATTATAAATAAAAGAGCTGCCACAAAGAGGAGGGTGCAAGCTTCTTCTCTGCTGTCCGAGAGGGTAGGACTAGGTCTAACAGATTTAAGTTACAGAAGGGTAGATTTTGATTGAACATTAGAAGGAACCTTTTGACAGTGAAAGCGGTTCAGCAATGGAACCAGTTGCCTAGAGAGGTGATGGGGTCTCCTTCAGAAAGAGGCTGGACAGCCAGCTGCTGGGGTAGAGCCAGTGGCATCACATGGATGATGTGAGGAGTGCTGTCCACACCAGGTGACACCCTTAGGGTGGGTGACACCACTGCTTCTCAAACACCTGCTTTTTGGGCAGAAACAGGCTGTGGTATTCACCTATGTCCTTTTAAAATGCTGAAGAGATGGAGTGAGTGGGTTGAGCTCAGTGGGAGGAAAAAAAGAGAGGCTCCAATTTAATTTTTTTTAAAAAAAGTTTAAAAATTTTAATCAAATTTATTTTTTAAAAAACATTATTCAAAAAGATAACATTTTACCAACTTTTCACTTCAGCCATGAATGTATATGTATATGTATATATAAATGCATTTAGGCTGTGTGCATGATATTGTAATTTAAAGGTATAATTTTAATTTTATTAGTTGTTTATGTCATAACTATTACCATTACATTCACTAATACACAGGAATTACGATTAATGAATAACATTGGTATAAAAAGCATTACTAAGTATTCTGTCTGGTGTGGTATGGGAGGTCAGTGGGGGGGGGGACACACCATGAGTTGCTGCACTGGGTGATGCCAACCCTAGTGACAGCCAGTGGGTAGAGCTAGCTGGAGATCCTGCATCCAACAGTGGGTTAGAACTGATGGTCCTTAGGGCCCCTTCCAACTCTATGACTTCATGATTTTATAATTCTATTCTATGAAGTTGTTATGAGAGTCATGTAAGTAGCCCCTTCCCTTACCCTAAGATTTCATTCGTCTTTTAAGAACTACCAAGTAAATAACTGTTGTTCTACAAAAAAGAAAGGAAAAAGAAAAGCAAAAGGGGGATCATTTGCCAATGGTGTTTTAGCTGACTCGCACATTCTCGCTCTCTCTCTCTCACACACACACACAGACTATGTGCTTCAATTGGTTTGAAATATAGCCTAGCATTTATCTTGGCTGCATTAACAAGATCTGTTTTACCAATACATTTATATTTATGACGACTAAGGGCAGATTATAGCTGTTAAAGTCGGTCCTCCTGACATGAAAACACTACTTTGTCATTAATACATTTTCTAGTATAAACTGTGATGTCAGGTCAATGGAAAGGGTGAAAACTTTCCTACAGTATGCACACATTGGGGTTTTTTCCCTCCCTCTCTCTCCAAGCAATTGAGCCCTAATGGAATAACAAAAGGTCATCATAACAAACCATTACAGCTTTGGTCTTGGCAACTAGGCCCACATAAGAATCTCGAAGAAACAAGTCATCATTCCTCCAATGTTATGGCATTAAGATGACAGGAACGGTACACAGACATGAGCGCAGCATGGCGGTAGCTATGTGAAAGCTGAGCGATCAATTAGCTGGTTGTTTACCCAAAGCTTTCCTAAGTGATGCTAAGCAGAGCTCCAAGAAAGAAAGAAGATCCCAGTGGCTGTCATAGGAAGTCCATGGAGTGCTAACAAGATGATTTTATTCAATTCACCATTTCAAATGCACCAGCAAAGCAAGAATAGAAGGTTCAAAAGATGCCTTGTTCCAGCTTGTTTGTCCCAACCCTTACACTAGCTTTTTTTTTTTTTTTTTTTTTTTTGGCACATGTCTCATCTATAACTAAGCAACAGAAGGAGAGACTTCTAGGTGCCTAAATATATATAATTTATTAAGCCCAACACATTCCACTTAGGTCTTAAGTGAACCATTTTGCAACAGGGTCCTGGAGAATTCAGAGCATTTTTATCTCACTGTGCTTTTGTTAAAGACATACTTGCCTTCAGACTAATAAATTACATTTTTGTGTATGCAGTTAGAGCCCCTTGTTTGTTTGCATGCTTGTGTCTTTTCTCCCCACCTTTGTAGTTGTTCAACAAAGTTTGCACCAGTATAAGTATCCTCAAAACCTCTGTTCCCAAGCAAATCTGTCCTAAGAGCACAATACTACAGTGCTGTTCAGATTTATTCTAAAGTAATTCTCCTCTGTATTCGAGAAGTACACTCATGTTTTTACAACTGCAGCCTGGCAGCACAAACCAATACAGATCTATTTAGAAATAAGTTTGAGAAACAATGAATACAATGGAGTTTACTCCTTCAAAATAAGTTGCAACTGTTAGGATTGCAACCTAATGCCACTTTCACTGGAATTCACTCTTATGATAACAAGTGATGAAATATATAGACATCCTACCTTCAGAGTGAAAAATCTCAAGGTGACGAGTCTTAGTACATCTGGCATCGTGTCCTATTTCCATCCACTTTAAATTGTTAAATTCCTCGCATTAATTCTGGAGTTGGCATGAAAGCATTTTGCTTGTTTTGCCTTCATTGTTCTGTAGTTTGACACAGCAGCTCAAAGTCATCCAGCAAGCTTCAGGGTTGTATGGAGAGTTGAATTTAGCCTCTCTCATCTTGTTTTGATACATTAATCTACAGATGCTGAAAAGTGTGGCCAGCAGGACACAAGTGGCTTCCCACTGCATTTTGTGGCCCTTGAATCCTTCAAAGAAACCCGCTGCAAGTACTTTATCCACTATGTTGTTCTGTCCCTGGAGATTTGCCATTAAGAAAATGCCTGTAATGGGAACAACAGCACTAGCTCCAAGAAAACCATTCATATTTTTAATTAATCAAGTGAGACCAATGATATAAGCAGTTTGCAAGAAAGTTGACTTTCAAACTTTTAGTCCACTTAGGAAGTGGCACTAACAGCATATGGCGTTATGTCTCTTGTTGATGTTGTTAAGTACCCTCGAGTCTATCTCGACTCATGGCAACCCTATGGATGAAACATCTCCAAGACCCTCTGTCCTCCACTGCTCTGCTTAATTCCTGCAACCCCTTAATACTCATGGCCTCCTTAATAGAGTCCATCCATCTGGCATGTGGCCTTCCTCTCTTCCTACTTCCCTCCACCTTTCCCAGCATTATTGTTTTTTCCAGAGTCCTCTCTTCTCACGATATGTCCCAAATACAACAGCCTTAGTTTGGTCATCTTGGCTTCCAGGGAGATTTCCGGCTTCATCTGCTCTAAGATCCACTTGTTTGTCCTTTTGGCTGTCCATGGGATCCTCAGCACTCTTCTCCAGCACTACATCTCAAATGAGTTGATTTTCTTCCTATCATCTTTCTTAACTCTCCAGCTCTCACATCCATACATGGTAATAGGGATAATAGCTGATATGATTCTATCTTTTGTGCTGAGTTGTATATCTTTGCACTTTATAATCTTTTCTAGTTCTTTCATAGCCACCATCCCCATTCTTAGTCTTCTTTTCATTTCCTGACTGCAGTCCCCATTTCTATCAATGTTTAATCCCAGGCATGGGAATTCTTTTACTATTTCTATTCATTGTCTAGGGTGAAATTGTGAAGGTCCACAGTGGTCATTATTTTTGTTTTCTTTATGTTCAGCATTAAGCCTGCCTTTGCACTTTCTTTTTTGATCTTCCTTAGTAGATGTTCCAAGTCTGTGAGGTTTTCTGCTAGTATTATGGTGTCATCTGTGTAACTTAGACTGTTGATATTCCTTCCTCCTATTTTCATTCCTCCTCCTTCTGTGTCCAAGCCTGTTTTTCTTACAATATGTTCTGCATATAAGTTGAATAAGTAGGGTGATAGGATGCAGCCTTGTCTGACTCCTTTGCCTATTGGGAACCATTCTGTTTCTCTGAGTTCTGTTCTGACAGTAGCCTCTTGTCCTGAGTACAGATTCCTCATCAGAACTATCAGATGTGTTGGCACTCCCATGTCTTTAATTGCATTCCATTGCCCTTCATGGTCTATGCAGTCAAAGGCTTTGCTATAGTCTATAAAGCACATGCTGATTTTCTTTTGGAATTCCTTGGTGCACTTCATTAGCCATCATATGTTTGCCATGTGATCCCTAGTGCCTCTTCCTTTCCTGAATCTTGCTTGGACCTCTGGGATCTTTTTCTCCATGTATGGTTGGAGTCTATGTTGCAGAATTTTGAGCATGATTTTGCTTGCGTGAGAGATCAGTGCTATGGTCCTATAGTTGCTGCAGTCTCTTGTGTCTACTTTTTGTGGATGGGGATGTATACTGATTGCTTCCAATCTGTTGGCCATCATTTTGTTTTCCGTATCTGTTGACATATGTTGGTTAGCACTAGAGTTGACTCTGTCGATATGGATTGCAGCAGTTCAATTGGAATATCATCTGTTCCTGGTGATTTGTTTCTGGCTATTTCTCTTATTGCAGTTTCCACCTCACTTTTTAGAATTTGGGGTTCATCTTCATATGGCTCTTCATTCCATGTGTCCTTCATTTTGTCATCTCATTTGTATAATTCTTCTGTGTATTGCATCCAACATCCATTTATATGTCTCTATTGAGAAGTAATTACCCCATATTTAGTCAATGGGGATAACTCCCAGGCAAGTAGTAGTATTAGTAGTAGGAGTAATAATAATAATAATAATAATAATAATAATAATAATAATAATATTTATTTCTTATACCCCACCTTTTGCCTTAGCAATCAATGATTAAGCATACCTGTTAGGGAGTATGCCCCATTCAACTTCATTAACTACACAATACAGTGGACCCTTGATATCTGATAGGGTTCAGTTCCAGAACCCCCATGAATACCAAAATCCATGGATGCTCAAGTCCCATTAAATACAATGGACAGTAAAATGGCAACCCTTATATAAAATTGCAAAATCAAGGTTTGCATTTTGTAATTTATTTATTTATTTTTAATCTTTTCAAGCTGTGGATACTTGTATCTGTGGATAAAGAATCCATGGATATGGAGGGCTTTCTGTAATCTGTAGAGGTTTATTTTTCAGTAAATGTATTTAGGCTTGCAATCTAAAAAATGCAACAATGGCTTTAAAAATGTATAGTACAGGAACAAGCTAAACATAATCATGATCTCTCTAAATGTAGGCTATTAATTAGATCCTAATGATCTTCTGGATGTTGACCATCTGTTCCTCTGAACAGGAACAGATCTTACCAAGCACATTATCAATCTTATTCTCTACCTTCATCACAGAAAATCAAAGCATTCAGATTGGCCGTCCTTCTGCTAAAGCTATTGGTTGCAGTATTTCTAAAACATTTGGTCTGAACCTACTTTATGCATTTCATTATAATCTCACATACAGATACAACTCATTGATTTATACAGATTATTTATTTTAAATGTCTAATGACTTTCCAGAACAGATGTACAAGATGGCTTGTCACATAAAAGGAAGTTAAAATGAAACAATAAAAGGCATTTTGTGAACTGAGGCTCATGCACCTGAAAAAAATGCTCACTGGTTCACAAAAGCTTCTGCTAGAATCAATGTGTTAGTCTTTAAGATATCACTGGGACTCTGTTGTTGTTGTTTTTGTATAGCCTAATAATCTCTTGAGAAATCAGTTTTAGATGGTAACATCATACACATTTATTTTAGAATACAAACATTTTTGTCTAAGAAAATTATATTAGAATTAGGAGAAAATGTATGTGCAATCTTGCCAAAATAAGTGCTTAGGCAAGGCAAGCCTACCTGTCAATTCATAATGCTTTGACAATGGAGCCTTTGATACATCCTAAACTATAGTAAGCAACTGCATAGAAGCAGAAGCCATTTTCCCCAGTAGGCTGCATCATTATGTTTAGCCACACTGGAAGTGACATAATGTCACTTCTGACCACCATTCTGGTTTATTTCTGGGCATTTTTTTAATGGTTTTTTGGGGGGAACAGCGAACTGCTGTATTTGCTTTGGGGTGCTTTTGGCCAGTTTGTGGGTGTACTTTTTTAAAAAAAAATGGTTTAGGGACTTTGGGAGCTTCTGAAACTACATTTAGGGCTGCACTTTGCCCATCCCATCCTAAACTAATGATTGGAGAATCCCTCTCAGCCCCATGACCCAATGTAATTTCAGAAAAGTTCTCAGAGGCCAAATTCTACTGGCACTGGGCTGAGTGAGGAGACAAAAGGGTGGTACCAAAAATGCCATTAAGGGAGGTGGCTTGGGGAGCTGGTTATGTTTAGCACCCGGGGAAGAGAAGGTTAAGAGGGGACATAACAGCTACATTTAAATATTTGATGGGATGTTCAGAATGAAACAAGTTTGTTTTCTGTAGCTCCAGGGAATAGGACATAGAACAGTGGATTCATATTACAGGAAAAGAGATTTCTCCTAAACATTAGGAAGAATGAGCTGTTTGACAGAAGAATATGCTGCCTCAGTGGAGTCTCCATCTTTGGAGGTTTTGAAACAGAGGCTGGGTGGTTTTATGTTGGGAGTGTTTTGACTGTGTCTTCCTGCATGGGAGGGGGTTGAAGTAGGTGGCCCTTGTGGTCTCTTCCACCTCTCTGATTCTATGATTCTAATGTAAATCAATTACTGCCAGCAACTCAGCCCTTTAGAATGAGAAAGTTGAGAAACCACTAAATGATGGTGTCATAGGGAAGGAGGCATATCCATCAAGAGATGCTCAAAGAGGCAGATATGAGCCCCAGTAGGGCCAGATTTGGCCCCAAGGCCTATAGTTTCCTACCCAATTCAAAGCGGTGTGATTCTGGGTCAAGGAGGGGGAAGAGAGGGAAAAGAGATGGGGTGAGCAATTTTTAACACTATATCCTTCACATTCCAAACAATGGGAAGGAGCTATTTTTTATCCCTGCTGGGGGCATGACTGGAGACTTAAGGGACTTTGGATCCCCTGGGTAAAAAGCCTAACCTGGTATAACTGCCCACAGTTCATTTACCTTTCTCCCTTTCTAATATAGTCTGGTAAGGATCATGGAAGCCACCCCAAGTCTTTCTTATTTAAAGAGAAATCATTTGTACTAATTCATTTCTCCTTCTGAAATCAGTGTAACTTTTAAATGCAGAGATTTGGCAAGATTGTACTCTACGATCATTTAATCCTGTACTACAGAACAGATAAATGTTTTAAAACAAGCAATCCTCGTGACCTTGAGATTCCCCCTCCCTCCCAGCCTAACATTCAATTATCTTATACACAGGGTCTCCAACTCGGACAGTTCCTATTTTGTCTACACCAAAATAACTGCCAAACAAAGGTGCTGATTTTTGAATGTGTCTGTCAGCTGGATCACACATACGATACCTGCAAAAAAAAAAAAAAAAAAAAGGGTGGGTTCTTTGTTAGTGAAATTGTGACAAGAGACTGAGTTCATGAAATATGTCAAGACAAAAAACTTGTGTTAAAAGAAATCCTGCCCCCCCCCCCACACACACACACCAGGAAGGAACCATAGTTCAACAACAGAGCAAATACAGCTGTCCCTCCCCGTTTGCAGGGATCCGTTCTGAACACACACACATCCATGAATGGGAAATATTGTTGATATTCAAGCCCCATTGGATATAATGGTGGCATGCTCCTAGGCAAGCACATCATTTTGTCCCTCCTGGCTTGCTGTCCACGGAAATTCAAAACCACAAACGGCAAATCCATGAATGGGGAGGGACAAGGGTACTTTTTTGTATGCCATGTTCAATTTCAGGAATCTCCCAGTAAAAGGATCAGGCAGCAGGTGGGACTACAGCTCCAAGAACTCCCTGGGGATTCAGGGAGTTAAAGGCACACCTCCCCCACCCCACAATTTCCAAGGTCTCCTGGAAGTTCACCTAAAGAAAAAGAGATTCCACTTAAACATTAGGAAGAACTTCCTGATAGTAAGAGGTGTTTGACAGTTGAACATGCTGCCTTGGGAGAGAGGTGGAGTCTCCTTCTTTGGAGGATTTTAAACCGTCTGGATGGTCATTTGTTGGGAGAACTTTAATTATGTCTTCCAGCATGGCAGGGGGTTAGACTGCATAGCCCTCATGGTCAGTTCCAACTATGATTCTATTATTCTAAATAAGCTAGTACTGTACAGAAGACTACAATGGTAAACCATTCCTGAAGCCTTTGACTTAGAAAATCCCATGATGAGATGTGATATACAGTGAATAAAATCATTAAAAACAGTAAATTGTTGTTGTTGTGTGCCTTCAATAAATTCTAATTTATGGTGACCCAAAGGTGAACCTATCATGGGGTTTTCTTGGCATGATTTATCACAAGGGGTTTGCCTTTGTCTTCTTCTCCCATTTCCCAGTAGGAGGAAGCTAAGTAGATACCCAGGCCCCATTAGAGAGTCTGCAAATTGAAGCAACAAAAGCTTTTGCTTTTATATCTGAGATGGAGGTCTGCTCCTGGAGAAGATCCGTGAAAATTGGAAACTCAAACAAACAAACAAATAAATGGAGCCTCAAGACCAAGCTCTGACAACCCCACAGTAGCCCCTTTAGACATTTCAAAAGCACGGGAATGATTGCCTGAAACCGGATGCTCAAGAGCAATAAGATCTATTTAGATCAGAGATGTGCAAAGTGCAGTCCATGGACCACATTGTTTATCCTAGCCTTTGGATGTGCAGCTAGCCACTTCATCATATTTTGAGGAGGCCCAAAGATTGTTGCTTTTGCTGTGTGCCTTTAAGTCATTTATGATTTATAGTGACCCTAAGGTGAACGTATCATGGGGTTTTCTTGACAGAATTTGTTCAGAGGGGGTTGCCCTTGCCTTCGTTTGAGGGTGAGAAAGTTTGACTTGCCCAGGTCACCCAGTGGATTCCCATGGCCAAGTAGGGTTTCAAACCCTGTTCTCCCAGTGTTGAGTACAACACTCAAATCACTACACCATGTTGGCTCTATTGATCCAAAGATATAAGGTAGCTTTTTAGGCACAGAGAGCCTATGGACCTAAATCAGGTCCAAATAGCACAGGCTCACTGAATCTAACAGAGGCCTCCATGATAGAGGTGTTGGCTCCAGCAGTCAGGAAAACAAAGCATTTCATGACAGGTTTCTTTGTTTCATACTGTCATAGGGTGGCAATAAAACTACGCATCTTTTGCAAGTTGACTCTCATTTGGTTCTCTTGGCTTATTGCAGAACAGGGACGGGCAAAACGAGGCTCACTAATGATGTTTTTGTGGCACTCAACAGCTTCAGAATTCCCAAACTGACTCTTTTCAGGCCAAACAGAGGCTTTATCTGTACAGGCCAAAAAGCCCATTTCCCCCTGTTCTGGCATTGTCCTGTTTGCACATGACCCAAACCCCAGTTCCAGTGTGGGCAGTCTGGATTGCACATGCCACACCAGAACCAGGGCAAAACAAGGTTAAAATGCATTTTTAAAACGTACCTGTTGCTCCTATTATTTGGCACTCTTACCTGTTGCTTACCTGTTACCTGGCATTCAATTTCCAGGGCGCAGCAGCTATCTGCATGGACATCGGACTGGACTGCCCAGTTCATCCACCACTACCATGCATCACTCATTCTGAGGTCAGAACGAGGCACTTAGCATGTGACCATCACTGGGCACCTCATTTTGACCTCAGAAGTGAGTGACCCAAGGTGGCAGTGGAGATACTAAGCAGTCCTGAGAGTCACCTGTGCAGACATCTCCCATGCTGGAGAAACATATCGGGGGGGGGGGGGGGATAGTCTGGGCTGCCCCAGAAGTATCCTGCCCAATGCAGACAAAGCCAAAGAGGGTGAATTGTTCTCCGAGAAGCCTCTGAACCCAACATTTTACTTTTAAAATAGGTTTTGAGGCTTCCCCATAATATTGACCATTTTTTAAAAAGCCATTTTCAAGAACCAGACGTGGATTTTCATCCACTTTGGGTTTTCTGCTTTATTTTTCAGTAGTCCATGTGGCCCCTAGAAGGTCCGAAAGTGACCCCCCAGACCTCTCTCGGTTGTCCACCACTGCTATAGAATGTGCATTCTAAAGAGAGCTGAAAGAGTTAAAACTGCTTTTAAAATCTCTTGCCTACATTTTAATTTATTTTCCATGGCTACTGCAGTCTTGTCAAGTAGCTATGGGGCAGGTGGGAATTGCTTTGACTGTTTGGACATCTCAGAGATAGAGTGGTTGGAGAATTATTTTCCTTTGGCCATTTACCCAGATGAGATTTAGTGCCCTGTCACACTAAACTCTCCCCACGCAGGCCATGGAAGGCACTTTGCATTTGCCAGATGAGCCCCTGGGATGATTATAGAGGACCTTCTCTTCCCCAAATTTATGATGCCCCCCTTGAAAGTTTACACTTAGTTATATTTATAATGGCTTAAGGGCTCAGTAAAATCCAGGGCATTGCCTTTGCTGCATAAGGCCTTCAAGCTTTATTACAGCAAAGGTAGATGGATGCTGTCATAGGGCAGGCCAGATTACAGGAAGGTAACCTGTGAGATCTTCTGTGTTATCATTAGGCCTGTCAGCCAGTCAAAGAATGATTAGTTCTTGATTAGTTCTGCATCCAAATGCAGTCAAAGAATGCAGAAGGCCTTTTAATTGTAGTGTGCTGGATTTTTTTTATCACTATTATGATGTTTAATGGCCTTTTTAACAGTTTCAAATTAATGTGTTTAACATGGCTGCCTACTTAATTGCTTTTTAACTTTTATATTATCCATTTTTTAAAACTGCATGTGGTTTTAACAAATATTGTGAGCTGTCTTCAGTCCGATAGTGGAGAAAGGCAGGATACACATTAAACAAATAAATAAAATGGGTTTAAGACACGTCCTACTATAATAATTTAGCAGAACCCATATCACTAAAAAAATATTTGGAAGTTCTTTTCTGGACTACAACTCCAAGAATAGCAAAGCCACATAAGGTCAGTGGCTATGCTGGTTGGGGGAATTCAAGGAGTTATTTTAAAAAACCAAAAAAAACCTACTTTTACAGGCTATGCTAAAAGACAAATAGGGACACTTCTACACAATACTGAAGAACACCACTGATGCTAAAGCAATGTTAACAGTAGCAATATCAGGAGTAGCAGTATACTCTAGTGTGAGGCTGGACTTCATACAGTATTATAATATGAATGGATAGTTCTGTCTCTGTGTACAACTCCTATGTGATCACTTTTCATACCCTGTCTGCAGGATCTAGCATGGTTTGCTGTGTGGGGCCTTCTGCTTACAGAGAGAGAGACATGGAAATGACTGGTGCAGCCAAACATTCTGTAAGTCATTGCAAAGATCTTAAGCTATACTAGATAAAGAGATGAGTAGGAAGCCTCTCCCAGAAAACCTACTCAATTAACCCTGATCCATGGCAGATCCAAATCTCAGTACAGTTGCACTGTAATGATCATTTTGGCCACATTGTAACATTCTGATCAAAAATTTAAAATCTAACACACACATTCCATCTCTTGGGATGTATCTTTTGACATCTCTTCATTTGGGAGAAGGCAGCACATCAGGCATCATGCTGCTAAACAATTTAGGACTTTAAAGATCAGGGGTAGGCAACCTTTTTGAGCCGGGGGCCGGGTTGCTGTCCCTCAGACAATTGGGGGGGCCGAAGCATCAAAAATAAATAAATAAATAAATAAATAAATAAATAAATACATATTAAAAAAATTAAAAATTAAAAAATATGCATGCACACTCTCTCAGCCCCAGAAAAGCCACGGCAAAACCCCTGCGGAGATTTTGCCAAGAAAACCCCAAGAACAAGTAATAACAACAATAATCAATATCATCATGGCGGGCAGCGGTGGCCGCATCCGGCCCCCAGGCCTTAGGTTGCCAGGAAACAGAATGGAAGTCACTACAAATGTTTCAAATAAATGTTTCAATAAAAAAAGACATGTGCTCCTTCTATGTAACTCCCACTAAATTCTGGGTCAAAGGTTGTTTCCAAATACTTTTCAAAAAGCAGTTTGATGTAGAGCTCATTGCAGTGGTCTCAGTATGATGTATCTAGTGCATGTACCACCATACCTAGATATGTATCCTGGTCAACTAAATGGGTACAATATGGAAGCCTTAGACCGGAGTGGAAATCATATGGACCTCCAGATGTTTTTGACTGCAACTCTCAGCATTCCTCATCATTTATAGGGCTGTTGGAAGTTGTAGTCCAGTGACATTTGCAAGGCTAGACAATTTCTAGTCTTACTTCAGACCAATATCCAATTACTAATCCCAGTTAGAGTAGAACCATTAAAGAAATGGAATTTATACATTTCTTTTGGCTTACCAGGTTCCCACTGTTTTAATGGCACTAGCAACTGGATTTAGGCCTTGGTTTCATAAACAGTGTCACATTCAGCCACCAATACTACTTCATCTTCTTCCCAGAGAACTGTTCATGTGTTACCTTTTTAGTGTTTCCAGTGGCTCCTTTCTGTCTATGATGCCATTATCTGGGCCAACTGTTGTTAAAATACACCTGTAATGGCAAACAAGATTTTGTAAAAAAAAAAACCCATAATAAAACAGCTTGCTATTCATGCCAGCCACAAACTTACCTGCCACACTGCATGATCAATTTCATTTCCACATCACCAATTATAATTTTGTCCCAGGTGTCCTAAGAGAAATTAAATAACAACTTAGATCAGCTTCCATACAAAACTTATCTTGACAACCAAATACAAAAGTTCTCCTTTTAAGTACAGCTTTCAAAAACTAAAATGGAGAATCTTTTTCGAATTGAGAAGACAGACGTAGCTAAACCACAGAACTGAAATAGGGAGATAACCTAACAGTCTTTTCTTCAGCATCTTGTTGGAAAAGATGTTGGGAAAGCTACTATCACTTTGCACTTCACCTGGACTACATGGCAAATGGCAAAGATGGCTGGGGAATTCTGGGAGTTATATTACAAAAAGTAACTCTCCTGAGCTCTGTCTTGGAATTAGTTTCCATAACAGAAAGGATATCTAGTTACATCAACCATTCTTTTGAAAGAACTTTTGTAGTTAGACTCAATATTACATTCTTCAAAGCCAAATTCCCATGACCAATAAAGTCACCAAAATTATGCTATTTGTTTATATATGTATGTGATAAACTGAGTTTTTGAAAGAGTCCTCCTCCCACAACCTCGAATAAAACTCCACATTGTTATATACTAAGAAATTGATAGATTTTTACATGACCTTTATATGGAGGGCTGACCTGAGGGGATCATTTCAAGTGGCATATCATGGATGAGTAACTTTGGCAGGCCTTAGGGCCAAATTCTCATTCCCAGAATCCATCATGGGGCACACAAAACTGGAAAACTGATGAAATACCAAAAATCACAAAAGATAAAAACTGGAAGTGGCTAGATGTCCATTTCATTTGATTTGGGGTTTTTCCAGTACGTGTGTGTGGAGATCCCTTTGCGTTTTCCTTCTGCTTAGGGTAGGGAAGAGTACAACTTTAAAAAAAAATCCCTCCCTCAACACAGGAAGGATAGATAAACAGTTTTTTTATGTGCCCCCCCCTCCCCAAAACAATGGCTATGAGGCCAGGACCAAATTGTGTTGTTGTGTTTATACACCTCCAAGTTGGGTGGCAGTTGGACCTTTTAAAAACTCAACTAAGGAAGTATCTTATAGTTCTTTGTGCATGAAAAAGTGCACAATACCACCGTTATTTGTGCCAGATATGGCATAGTTCTGCCCTCTCTCCATGACTGTAGATCTGTAATATTATGTTATTCCACAAATAAGTCACTGTTTTACTGCAAGCCGCCTTCAGCCTTCCCTTCTCTCCTTATCTCTCTCAAAACTACAGTAAAGGGCTCCATTATCTCTATGTTTTACTATAATAACAAAAATATACCCATGTTAGTCTCTAGAATCAGTATGTAGAGATCATGTAGCACCTTTGAGACTGAAAGAAAGAAGCTGACAGCATGAACTTTTGTTGACTAAAGTGTACTTCCTCAGATGCACTTGAGATCTGCCTATATAATAACAAAAAAAAAATTGTCCCATTCTCCTACTTTGACTTAGAGTTCATTGTACATGAAAGGTAGGTCCCTTCCATGTTTGGCACCCAAGCTACATTTCACACACTTCACCACAAGATGGCAATATTAACCTTGTACAATAAGTAATCATTTTGACTGCAGACCCCAAATGACCCATGTTACAATTCTCAACTTAATTTCAAATAGCAAAAACAGGGATTTAAAATGACCATGCCCTCAGTAACTGATTTTATACATTCAGGATGTGATGTCTGGAACCACTAGCGCTAATCTAAAAACAGGACCATATTTGTGTAATCCCCTTAATCTTGTTTTTGAAACTGTTCAATGCTTAGTTTTTTTGTGGGTTTTTTCGGGCTGTGTGGCCATGTTCTGAAAGAGTTTCTTTCTGACGTTTCGCCAGCATCTGTGGCTAGCATCTTCAGAGAAAAAGTTTTCTCTGAAGATGCTAGCCACAGATGCTGGCGAAACGTCAGAAAGAAACTCTTTCAGAACATGGCCACACAGCCCGAAAAAACCCACAAAAAAACTATGGATGCCGGCCATGAAAGCCTACGACTTCACATGTTCAATGCTTGTTTTTAAGGCTATTAGAAAGCATGGTACCAAATATTAAATATTTACATTTTGACAACTTCCTAAAGAACAAGACAGACACAATTAAAAGAAAAATCTGGGCCCTTTCACACTACATAGTGATAGCACTATGATCCCACTTTAACTTTCACGGCTGAATTCTATGGCGTAAGGAGGTTTGTAGTATGATAAGACACAAGAGTTTAGGGTAGGCTGTTTAGAAAATTTTAAACACTCCCACCTAAACTGCAAATCCCAGGATTTCTCAGGACTCAGCCATGACAGTTAAAGCAGAATCATAGCTCTATGACTATGCAGTGTGAAACAACCCCGGAAAACGACTGGAAGTAGACAAACAAATTGCAACAGACCTATCTTAATTCTGCATTGCCCATAGTGCCTTCATCTGGCAACGCACAGATCTACTAATAACTGGCTGGTCAGCCTTCCTGGCAGGATTAGCCTCATTCTGAACAGGAGACCCCTGCCCTGTGCATTGTCACCCCAGCTATGGTGAATCACAGTCCAAAAAAGTAACTTTTTCAAGACCTACTATTGCCATATCAGTATTATATGAACATTTACAAAGCAGTTGTAAATGTAATTTACAATGGTAAATCTGCAACTGTAAATCTGCAACACACCCACCCATATACAGAAATACTTTCTAGAAACTAATATTCTCTAAAGCTTGGAAGGCTGTTTTTTGAAGATGACAACTCCCACAATCCCCAGCCAGCACAGCCAGTGGTCATGCTGACTGGAGGATTCAAGGTCTACTATTGCCATATCAGTATTATATCAACACACGGTTGAGGCAATTTGTCACTGCACTTTCAACCTAGATTTGGCATGTTCTATCATACTGCTCTGGAAAATCCTGATTCATCCTGACCCATCACACTTCAAAAACAACATTTCAATAACTAGAAAAATGCTTTGAGGAATTCTGAGGCCAAGTCAGGTGACCTTAAGCTGTGGGAGATCTATAATGGAATCATTTAGAAAACATTTTCTCTTAAATAAAATGAGAGGTTGCATTTTCAACAACATAGGGAGGGTGTGTAGATGCAAAAGCATCCCCACAGTTAAATAATGTATGTTCCAGCTCTTTGCTCTGCAAAAAGTTTTTTAAAGCCTCTGCACTTACATGCATTATTTTACCCCAGGGCATACTAGTTGTACCCTAGTACAGTTGCCATATACCATCACATAGTCTTAAAACTGGTTTATAATCACATCCTAGCAGCAGTTCACTTTCTTTTAGTAAATCATCTGCTGATATTGCTGTTGGTTATGCAAACATTAACTTTTGTGCAATCATCAGTGAATAAAATGTAATAAGCATGCAAACCCTCAGAGAGAGATCTTTTAAAAAATGGTAGCCTCAGAAAATGTACAGAAACTTTTAAAGCTCATTCCTTCTAAGGCTACAACTGCACTGCAGAAATAATGCAGTTTGACACCTCTTTAACTACCATGGCTCAATGCTATAGAATTCTGGGATTTGTAGTTTTGAAATATTTAGCCCTCTCTGCCATAGCGCTCTGGTGCCACAACAAACTACAAATCTGAGGATTCCACAGCATTTAGCCATGGCAATTAAAGCAGCGTCAATTATTTCTGTAGTGCAGATGCAGCCTAAGAGTTTGGAAATGTGCTTGCACAAGCCAGTCCTACACGAAACATGCATTTACTTTGTTCCCTCTTTGAAACCAGAGTTGGAAATCCCTTTCAATATTGCTCTATTATTTATTTATTGCGTGTGGCTACCCCTCACGTTCCTGGCTCTGAAGATGGCGCAAAGCGCCGTCTGCTTAGCCCCTCAGTTAGACTCACTCAGAGTCCCAGTTGATTATCTAGTCTGATCCCAAAGCATAGGCAATCACGGACAGTCATTTTAAAATACTATTTTCAGGCAATTGACTACTTCAACCTAATAGTATTTTTTATTTAATGAACTGCATGAAACAACAAAATCTACCTCTTCATAAGCACGACAGCCAGAAACAGTAATACTTGGTCTAAAATTTCGCAAATCCACTTTCTTTTCCAATCTGGTATTTAGGTCTTCCATTGAAGCCTCTGAGATGACTAAGAGGGGAGCAGCGTCACTGTAGGGAACCTGGGTTGCAAAGATATAGAAATATTATCAAGCATCAAACTAGAAAGCAGTCATGAGCACTTTGCTCATACACCTAGCAAATATATTTTTGTTGTGAGAATGCTCCACAGTTGGTTTCTTTACCAATAAACAGACATTGCCTTTCCTTATTAGCTTTGCTCATCCTACCACTTCCTAACTCTCAAATGCTTCAAGCACTCAGCACTTAAAAAGCAACCAATATACTGCCACATGCAAACAACTAGCCCTTAAAGACTACTGAACAGTGGTCAGTTTCTTTAATTTCAATGTGCCTCAACATCTCCCAGAGAGACAAATTGTTTCAACTGAGACATCTGGAAGTCAAACTCAGCCAATACTCCAAGGTCTAGCAAATTCCTCACTTGCCTTGAAGACAATTTCTTTGTCCAAAAGGTGGAAGAGGCAACAAGGGGAGCAGCTATTTTAGATCTGATCCTAACCAACAGGGATGACCTAGTCAATGGGGTGCAAGTGGTGGGATCCTTAGGTGGGAGTGATCATGTTCTCCTGGAGTTTCTTATACAGTGGAAAGGAGAAGCTAGGCATACACTCATTCTAGACTTTAGGAGAGCTGATTTCAACAAACTTAGGGAAACACTGGGAGTGATCCTATGGTCAGGAATACTAAAGGGGAAGGGAGTTCAGGATGGATGGGAGTTTCTCAAAAGGGAGATACTGAAGGCACAATCTCAAACTGTTCCAATGAAAAGGAAAAATGGGAGGAGTTTCTAGAAACCAGGTTGGATGACAAAAGAACTTTCAACTGAACTAAGTTTTAAACGGGAGATGTATAAGAAATGGAAAAGGGGCGAAATTGCTAAAGAGGAATTCAAACAAATAGCTAGCACATGTAGGGGTAAAGTCAGGAAAGCCAAAGCACAGAATGAGCTCAGGCTTGCCAGAAGGGTTAAGCACAATAAAAAGGGCTTTTTTGGGTATGTCCATAGCAAAAGAAAGAAAAAGGAAGTGGTAGGGCCACTGCGCAGAGAAGATGGAGAAATTCTAACAAAGGACAGAGAAAAGGCAGAACTACTCAACACCTTCTTTGCTTCAGTCTCCTCTCAAAAGGAAAAGGGTGTTCAACCTAAGGAAAATGGAGCAGAGGACACAATAGGGGAAATGCAGCACAGAATAAGTAAAGAGGTAGTACAGGAATACCTGGTTAACCTACATGAATTTAAGTCTCCAGGACCAGATGAACTACATCCAAGGATATTAAAAGAACTGACAAATGTAATCTCAGAGGCACTGGCAATAATCTGTGAGAACTCCTGGAGAACAGGAGAAGTCCCAGCAGACTGGAGGAGGGCAAACATTGTCCCCATCTTTAAAAAGGGGAAAAAAGAGGATCCCAACAATTATCGCCCAGTTAGTCTGACATCAATACCAGGGGGAAATCTAGAACAGTTCATTAAACAGAGAGTCTGTGAACATTTAGAAGGGAATGCCATAATCACTAAATGTCAACATGGGTTTCTCAAAAACAAGTCATGCCAAACTAATCTGATCTCTTTTTTTGATAAAATTACCAGCTTGCTAAATGAGGGGAATGCGGCAGACATAGCATATCTTGATTTCAGTAAGGCTTTTGAGAAGGCCCCCCACGATATTCTTGCAAACAAAATAGTAAAATGTGGGCTAGACAATACAACTGTTAGGTGGATTAGTAACTGGTTGACTGACCAAACCCAAAGGGTGCTCAGCAATGGCTCCTCTTCATCCTGGAGAAAAGTGACCAGTGGGATGCCACAGGGTTCTGTCTTGGGAACAGTGCTCTTCAACATCTTTATCAATGATTTCGATGAAGGAATAGGGGGCATGCTTCTCAAATTTGCAAATGACACCAAATTAGGAAGAATAGATAATACCCCAGACGACAGGATGAAAATTCTCAATGATCTTAATAGATTAGAAAGCTGGGCCAAAGCTAACAAAATGAACTTCAACACAGAGAAATGTAAGGTACTGCACTTAGGGCAAAAAAATGAAATGCACAGATATAAGATGGGGGGCAACTGGCTTAACAATACTATGTGTTAAAGGGATCTAAGAGTCCTAGTGGCCCACAAGTCAACAGTGTGATGCCGCAACTAAAAAGGCCAATGCAATTTTAGGCTGCATTAGTAGAAGTATAATATCTAGATCAGGGGTAGGCAACCTAAGGCCCTGGGGCTGGGTGCGGCCCCCCAAGGCCTTTGGATCGGCCCCAGGCCGGTCCTGCCACCGCCGCCGCCGCCCCCCACCATGATGATATTGATTATTGTTGTTCTTACTTATTCTTGGGGTTTTATTGGCAAAATCTCCACAGGGTTTTGCCATGGCTTTTCTGGGGCTGAGAAAGTGTGCATGCATATATATTTTTTAATTTTTAATTTTATTTATTTATTTATTTATTTATTTTTGGTGCTTCGGCCCCCCCAATTGTCTGAGGGACAGCAACCCAGCCCCCGGCTCAAAAAGGTTGCCTACTCCTGTTCTAGATCAAGGGAAATAACAGTGCCACTGTATCCTGCTTTGGTCAGGCCCCACCTGGAGTACTGTGTCTAGTTCTGGGCACCACAATTCAAAAAGGATATTGAAAAACTGGAGTGTGTCCAGGGGAAGGTGACTAAAATGGTGAAGGGTCTGGAAGCCATGCCCTATGAGGAACGACTTAGGGAAATGGGTATGTTTAGCCAAGAGAAGAGACGGTTAAGAGGGGATACGATAGCCTGTTTAAATATTTGAAGGGATGTCATATTGAGGAGGGCGCTATCTTGTTTTCTGCTGCCCCAAAGAACAAGACCCGGAACAATGGATGCAAGTGGCAGGAAAAGAGATTCCTCAATATTAGGAGGAACTTCCTGACAGTGAGAGCTGTTCGACAGTGGAACACACTTCCTCGGAATGTGGTG
Source organism: Phrynosoma blainvillii (assembly GCA_026167975.1). Classification (NCBI taxonomy): domain Eukaryota; kingdom Metazoa; phylum Chordata; class Lepidosauria; order Squamata; family Phrynosomatidae; genus Phrynosoma; species Phrynosoma blainvillii. Next base: position 48,928,994 of record JANUYF010000001.1, on the reverse strand, counting down.
GAGTCTCCTTCTTTGGAGGACTTTAAACAGGGACTGGATGGCCCTTGTGGGCTCTTGATTCTATGATTCTATCTTCAATGTCTTTTGGTTTCGAGGCAGGGATGGGCTTCCATGGTCCAGGGGGGCAATTTTGCTGCCAAATAACCTGCTGTGGGCAATACAATCTCCCAAAATGGGATTCCCATCTACTCCCAATTTTTTTGAAATCAAGAGCCAAAAAATTAAAAAAAATGTACCCTACCCCCTATGGACCTACAAACTGAAACAAGACCTTCCTGCAAAGTAGAATCACTTTCAGCTATTTTTTTCCTGGATAACCAAACCGAGACTGTCATACTTCAGACACATTATGAGAAGAGAGGACTCTTTGGAAAAAACAATAATGCTGGGAAAGGTGGAGGGAAGTAGGAAGAGAGGAAGGCCACATGCCAGATGGATGGATTCTATTAGGTCACGGGTATTGCAGGAATTAAGCAGAGCAATGGGGGACAGAAGGTCTTGGAGATGTCTCATCCATAGGGCCACCATAAGTTGAGATCGACTGAGGGCAGACAACAAAAAAGAACATGGGTCCAGGGGTGTATCCACACTATATAATTTAAACACTTTGATACCACTTTGCTGCCATGACCACTTTAGAATTCCTCTGGAATTCTGAGATTTCTAGTTTGGTGAAGCACTTAGAATTTTCTGCTATAGGTCAGGGTAGTGCAATGGAACTCCACAGAATGTAGTCATGACAGTTAAAATGATATCAAATGCTATAATTGTGCATGCAACCCAAAAGAGATATAAAGGTTGCAAAAAATGGGCTGGGAAGGGCTCTGCCTATTTCCCACTCCTGTTTTAGATGTCAGTTACAAGTAGTTTAACTGCTCATGACAAAGCTTTATTAGCATATAAAAAAATTGAATTTAAGATATATGGTATTTAAAGTGTTGAGAATAAGTAACTGACATGGTTTATATCTGTAATGTGAATAAGATGTTAAGACTTCTAAGAAGAATATGGTAAAAAATATAATAGAAAAAATATTGAAAATATAGTTATGGATAAGAAATTCATATTTGCTGTTGGTTTACAAAATAAACCTAAGAATGCATAAATTGATAATGGTCATTGGTAAATGGAAAATATAACTAAGATAAACTGTGTTCTATATTAGAGTGAAAGTAAGTATAAAGTTAAAGAATAACTTTGAATACAACTGATAAACTGGTAATGTATATATTATATAAAGTATATATGAAAAATATATAACCTGTTTAAATGAAATGTTATGTATTGTTATGATTGATTGATTCTAAGATAAAAGGGTAAGTATAAAAACAGATAAAATGTTTAGGAATGGTATATGGTTTTGTTATGACACTTCAATACTCATTGACACATGCAAGCTTAAAAGGAGCTTGAATGTATCAATGACTTTTTTTAAAGGAGGGAGGTGTGTGGAGAGTTGGCAGAGATGGGGCAGCCAAGCAACCAACAATGGGAAGAGAGCTGGTGCCAGGCAATCACAGTGAAGACTGGAGAAGATAAATAGGGCTGTTGCTGAGGAGAGTTAGATAGGGATCATTATAGTAAAAGTCTAAAAGTGAGGGACTTAACATAACAGGGTCTGGTAGGGGTACAGTCCAGTAGTGAGGGACTCCCTACGCACACAGAACCTCAAGAGAGGGAGCTGCTGTGGGCCATATCCTGAGGGATAGTTAGCCTTGGAAGTTTATCGCATGCACTTTTCAGCCCAATCCGTGAACAGGATAGAATCGGGCTGGAACAGGGGAAAATGAGTTTTACCGCACACAAAATTGCTGCTGCACTGCCGGCTGACCATCACCTGTCCCTGATCTGGCCTCTGCTGGCCAATTTTGGTAATACTCAGTACCAAAATTAGCTAGCAGAGGCTGGATCGGGGATGGGTGGTGGTCAGCTGGCAGTGCAGCAGCAATTTCATGTGCGGTAAAACCCATTCCCCCCATTCCAGCCTGATCCCATCCCGTACACAGATCAGCCTGAAAAGTGTATGCGATAAACTCCCTAGTGTCTGGTGCAGGTTTAGAAAAAGAACCTAAGATAAGGATGGTGTGAGGATCCTGGGTATAAATAACTAAGAGTTTCTGAAGAAAGTGTGGGAAGGTTATTTGAAACTATAGCTAAACAGAACTGAGAAAATAATACCTTAAAGTAACGAATGTATGTACCATCTCAAAAAGTGAAACATTGTTTAGATCTTTTTATAAATAAAATTTTTGTCCTGTTTCAAATAAAGGTTTGTCTGGACCTTGAGTAATTAACCACGCTGACATTTATAAATGGGGGAACAGTTTTACACCTAGTTAGTGTTTATGAATAGAATAAAATGACAGTCACAAAGAGGTGGCAGGGTCACAATTAAATAAGAAAAATAGTTTTGAAAAGTAAAAGGTGTATGTGACAAAATTGGTGGCAGCGGTGGGATGAAAGAAATCTATAGGGTTGCCATCTGAGGAAAAGAAGTGTGGTGAAGGGATGTCCTTCAAAGGCATTTTCAATTATTCCATCCTGATGGCATCTCCCTGCAAAGACTGATTTAGTGCTGATGAGCTTGAAATGACAGAGGGGAAGATGCTTCAAGAAAATAATATCTAATTATAGTGGGAATTTCTGAAGGGAGCCTTTCAGAGTAAATCTTCAAAATTCTGAGAAACGGTCTGAGATTTGGGTGCTGCTCTCTGTTCCAGATCTTTCAATCAATGGTGTGGTGTCATGATGGCTATATGCTATTTCCAGGATCAGTGGCAGTGTGTTTCTGAGCATCAGTTGCTGGGAAAGATGAGTAAGAACTATTGCCCTCATGTCCTTCTTGTAAGCTACCCAAAGGAATTTGTTTGCTACTGTAGGAAGCAGAAGAATAGAGCAAATATATTTTTCATTTGATCCAGCAAAGCTCTTCTGATGCTCTTCTCTTGTTTAAATGGGCTACAACTTTAGATACAAAATTATATCTTTTAAAGTTTAAAAAAAAAAAAACAAGACAGTAAAATATGAACAATCGCTTTTTTTAAAAAAAAATAACAAACCTCATCAATAGGCCGAAAAGGTGTGTTAATCATTTTACATTTTCTGGGAGCCATTTGGGTCTCGAAATGCACCAGTCGATACGGTTCTGAATTCAGGAAGGTGGTGAACCAATGAGCCACCTCATCACCACAGTCCCGCCCTTCAATATCAAGCCCAAAAACCCTGTTGAAGATTACAAAAGTGATAAATGTTAAAGAATCCTCTAGTCTGATCTTAGGTTATCAGGATTAAAATGTCCAGAATAAAATCATGGCTGTTTGCAGCAATATGAAGAAAGTGAAGTTAACATGTACTCGTACAAAGGGGTTTTGTAGCACCTTTTAGACCACCTGAGAGAAAGAGGTTTGTAGCATAAGCTTTCACAGACTGGGGCTGCATCTGCAGAATTAATGCAGTTTGACACCATTTTAACTGCCATGGCTCAATGCTGTGGATTTCCCAGGATTTCATAGGATGGAGCCATGACAGTTAAAGCAGTGTCAAACTGCATTAATTCTGCAATGTAGCAGCAACCTGGGTGTATTTCATCAGATGTATCAGCCCTGGTGGCGCAGTGGTTAAATGTCTGTACTGCAGCCACTTACTCATAAACCACAAGGTTGCGAGTTCAATACCAGCCAGGGCTGAGGCTCGACTCAGGCCTGCATCCTTCCGAGGTCGCTAAAATGAGTACCCAGCTTGTTGGGGGGCAATCAGCTCACACTGTAAACCGCTCAGACACCCCATAGTGTGGTATGAAGCGGTATATAAATGAAGCTGCTTTATAGACCAAGGGTGTATCTACACTGTAGAAATAATGCAGTTTGATACCATTTTAACTATCACGGCTCCATCTTAGAATCCTGGGATTGTAGTTTTGTGAGGCACCAGCATTCTTTGGCTGAGAGGGCTAAAGACTTTGTAAAATGACAAATCTAAGGATTCCACAGGATGAAGCTAGTGCTTAAAGTGGTGTTAAACTGCATTATTTCTACAGTGTAAATGCACCCCTAGCCTATGAAAGCTTATGCTACAAACCTCTTTCTCTCTGTTAGTCTCAAAGGTGCTACAAGATTTCTTTGCATACTAATACAAATACCACTATGTTTTTGAATATACAGTTGTCCCTCCCTGTTTGTGGACTTCGAGTCCGCAGTCTCACTCTTTGTGGGGAGGGACAAGCAGCTATACATAAAATGGCTGTGTGCATGCCACGGGTGCATGCACCATGAGTTTCAATAGGGATTTGCAAGCAGCCATTTTCGCAGGGCAGTCCAGAACGGATCCCCCACAAATCGGAAGGGGCAATTGTATGTGCTGGGTATCAAGACAGCACATGATTATTAGGCGTATTCACTACAGTTGTCTCTTCCGATTCACAGTCTTACCGTCTGTGGTCTTCATCCTTCACAGACGGAAAGCCGGGAGGGACATAATGGTGTGCCCGTCTGAGGCACGCTTGCAGTGCAACACGCAGGAGCACCCCCCCATTGTAATCAATGGGGCTCCAATATTGGCGATTTTCCCGATTCGCGGGGGGATCTGGAACAGATCCCCCGCGAATCAGAAGGGACAACTATATTATTCATCTTTACAAACAGTAATGAACATTTGTATCATAAATGTCTTACATTTATTTATTTTTATTATCACTGGCAAAAACATTTATAGCTAAGAGATGGAAACAGGCTGAGGAGGTGGATCTTCTTACATAGTGGAGAAAGCTGTGGGATCTGGCATTAAAGGAAAAATTTGCAGCTATGCACAGAATTCTTAGAGGGGAAACTAGGACAGAACCATTCAATGGACCACCACTTTGAGCAGCACTAGTATAATTGACATGCCCATTTGCGGTTATTAGGAAAAACGTCTTAAAACAGTTGATAGTGTAAAATATTTTGTTTTGAAATATTTTAGGTCCTTGAGAGATATGACCATGAACATTTAGGGGTGTTTGACTACAAGCAACAAAGTTCTAGTGCCCAAGTGGTCTATTGTTTCACCATGTTTGTCATCAAAAAAGGGCAAGGAGGAAGTTTAGGCATAAAGTAGTATAGCAAAATTGTGTTTTCCCTAATATAGAAAGAAAAAGAAAGAAACCTGCAATTCTTCACTGGATTTTTCTCAGACGTTTTGACAGGGATGGCCAGTTCCTTCATTTCTGGAGCATTCAGGATTAAGTGGCCATTTTTGGAATTTATAGAAACCAAAACCAGTCGAGGTTCCTGTCGAGCTGTGACCATGTGTCCATCTTCCTTAATCACCAACCAAAACCTATAGTTTAACAGAAGGAGGCATGTTAATCCTTTAGACTTCAATCCCTCAAAGATCATGAGAAAAATATTTTCAACACTGTCAAAACAAGTATTTTAAGCTGAAATCTTCTGGTCCCAAGAATGCAGCCTTAGCATTGTAGGATTAATGAGATATTCTCTTCAAAGGTCTTATGAGATGGCTCTCTGACCTTGCACAGGAACACCTGACTTCACATCTTCTCTTCCATCCCTGTCAGTCACCATTGGTGCTTTATTTTAAAATAGACAGAGTCTATAAACTTACTTGTGTCTTTGCACATTGCAATGGAAAGGTGAGATATAAATCTTTAAAATAATTATTTTATTTACTTTTCTTTTTAAAAATATGGATGTTATCTATAGTAACGTAGGAATGTATGTATTCTTGTATGCATATGTCTTTCCCCTGGGAATTCCACAACCTAGGAGCCACCACCAAAAAGGTTCTCTCCCATGTCCTTACCAAATGAGCATGTGAGAGTGGTAGGACCAAGAGAAGCCCCCCCCCCCCAAGAACTCAGACAAGTTCATATGCAAAGATAAGGGCTTCCAGATAGTTTGAACCTAAGCCATATAGGACTTAACTAGTCATAATTAGCATTCTAAGTCATGTGAAGCTTAACAACTAGTTTTTAAATAAAATGAAAAATCCTGAAAAAAGAAAACAGAACACACATATAAATGTGAGACAATTAATTAAAGGCAGACTCACCTGAGAACTAAAATTGAGAAGGTCACATGCTAGACCACCTTCCCAGTCCATAATGTCTGCTTTATCTAGTTCCCAATTGGCAGAAACTTTTAACCACTGTATCCATCCATCCATCCCTCCTCCCAAAACTGGCACCCAAGATGCTTTCATGAATATATTCACCAAGTATCTATACTGTATATCCATATAAATATAGATATATAGAAATAGAGAGAGATAATATACAGTGGGTCCTTGGTATCTGCTGGAGTTTGGTTCCAGGATCCCCCTTGGATAGCAAAATCCATGAATGCTCAAGTCCCATTAAATACAAGGACATAGCAAAATGGTGTCTCTTATATAAAATGGCAAAATCAAAGTTCGCTTATTGGAATAATATGGCAAAATGGCAAAATCAAGATTTGCTTATTGGAATTTATATATATACATATATATATTAATAATATTTTCAAACCATAGATGCTTGAATCCATCGATAAAAAAAATGTGGATACTGAGGGCTGACGGTAATTCATAATACTATGAATATACCTAAAAGGCTTTTGCAAGCCCTCCAGTTCAACCTAGAAGCATAGAATCACAGAATCATAGAGTTGGAAGAGACCACAAGGGCCATCCAGTCCAATCCCTGCCATGCAGGAATTCACAATGAAAGCACCCCCAACAGATGGCCATCCAGCCTCTGTTTAAAGACCTCCAAAGACCTCCACTTCTGTTATACAGCCTAGAACCACACTGGCCTTTTCAGCTGCCGCATCACACTGCTGACTTATATTCAACTTGTGGTCTACTAGGACTCCTAGATCCCTTTCACATATATAGTCTTGTTAAGCCAGGTGTCCCCCATCCTATATCTATGCATTTCATTTTTTCTGTCTAAGTGCAGCACCTAACATTTCTCCCTGTTGAAGTTCATTTTGTTAGTTTTGGCCCAGCTTTCTAACTATTAAGGTCATTTTGAATTTTGATCCTCTTCTTGAGAGTATTAGCTACTTCTCCTAACTTTGGGTGACAACTACTTTGGTGCCAACGAGGGGGGGGGGTCAGGGGAACTGGAGCATGAACAGGGAGTTTGGAGGCATGGCCCACATGTGTGCCCAAGTCCTCTTCTCCCATTTTTAGCTCTCAAGTAAGTGAGCTGAATGCCTGCATTGGGATATCTATGTAATCTTGGCATATCGTTGGCAAGCTTGTGAAACAATTACACTAAAAGTGATCAAGCTAATTAATTTTGTATGTCATCCTTCACCTAGTTCCCATGAGCCACATTCAATTTGTATGGTAAATTATGGGCCCATGTGACTACCTATTCTGCATCCCTGTACATTAAGTAAGACTGAACTAATGGGCCAATATGACCCAACATCTATTTCTCTTAGGAGGGTATATTCATACAAACTGGGACCAAGGATGGGGAATACACACCTAGACTAACAATACAAACCTATACATGCCTACTTAGGTACATCCCACTGAGCTCAATGGAGCTTATTCCCAAGTAAGTGGGAACACAATTGCAACATTTTCCAGTTTAGAAGTGAAGATTTTATTGTGCAATCTCAAACAGCAGATATGGAATTTTGGCAAGAATTTCCTCCCGCTTTGTTTGTACTTGTCTTTCTGCCATCTCCCACAAATGAACATTCCTTAAGAAGGAAAAGATGGAACAGGTGCACAGTACTTCTGGAACAGCAGTACCAAAAACACACCATCTGGCCCAGCCTAATAGCAAATTCACGCATCACTCTGCACACTAGGGAACTTTTTCCTCCTCTTATCTTAACTACTACCTATAAGAAAATTTTACACAACCATTTGGAAGGTATTTTTCAAAGCAAGTTGAAATGTTTGGGTTTGTTTTTTTAAACCACCATGGTTTACAATTATCTATTGTCACACAAAAGTTTAGAAACATTACCGTTTGGACTACAGTTCCTACAATCCCCAAGGCAGCATAATCCATTGCCCAGCATCACAACTTGCACTCTGTACTTGAGACTAACATTGACTGATTACTTCTCCATGAGCATATATAATTATATCATATTTTATCGTATCATAATAATAATAATAATAATAATAATAATAAATTTTATTTATAGCCCGCCCCTCTGCGGAGCAATCGGGGCGGTTTACATCAGTTAAGATACAGAAGTTAAAAACATTCACGTACCCATCCAACCCTCCCACCCCTTAAAACAATATTAAACTAATTATTAATTAAAGCAACATGCTCCGTAATAGAACAAATAAATAATAATACAACAAAATACAAAATGCAACACAATACAAAATGAGCAGCAGGGGAAGGGCGATGTAGTTGTCTCCTGGAGTCGGAAAGTTATTCCGGGAAGGCCTGCCGAAAGAGATCCATCTTTACTGCTTTCTTGAAAGCAGCAAGAGTGGTAATATGACGGATCTCCTCCGGCAGGCCATTCCAGAGTTTTATAGTGTTTTTATAGTGTTCATATCAAATCCTATTATATTATATTGTGGTTTTACTGCCAGAAAGGGAGGAGGACACCTGTGCATGGCCAGGGTGATCACACATCCTCCTTTTCCAGGACGTGTCCTACCTTTCAGCTTTCTGTCCAGGAGGAATTCTAAATTTTATACTGGTTTAACTAGATTATTTTGTTTTTTAAAATTGTTTTTATAGTGTTCTTACCTTGTGGGCCGCCTTGGGTCCCTTTTTGGGAGAGAGGCATCATAATAATGAAATAAATAAATAATGTCCTCCATTTTGAGCAGGGCTAAGAAGCATGAAATAAGAAGCATGTTGTAACCCACCTCGATCTGCAGGGAGAGGCGGGCTATAAATAAAATGTGTTGTTGTTGTTGTTGTTATTATTATTATTATTATTATTTTACATTTCTATGAATGTTTTAAGCTTTTATTTGGTCATATCTTACATTTTGTGGCACCTTGTCCTCCTTTGCCGTTAGGACATCTGGTCACCCTGGTGCCTGGCTTTAAATGCTAAGGATCTTCACCGGGTGGGGTGTGGGACCTGATGGTGCAGCATTTCCTACCCTGCCTCAGGCAACAAAATGTCTTGGGCAGGCTCTGCCTAAAGCTGCCCATTGTCCTGTTCCTGGCCGTACCTGGCTACGAAAAGCAGCCTCAGGTGCCAAAAAGCAAAGGGCGAGAAGCGACCCAGATGCCCTGATAAGCCTGCCAGTGATGCCTCTGTGTTAATTTTTGCTGTCTTTCAACTCAATGTCACATTCAGATGACCTAAATAAACACAGTAATACATTAATTTATAATATGAGTGTTTTTAGCTTTTGGTTTGTAACATTCTCCATTTTCTTTTTCATGTCTTTTTCCAGGACATGTTCTCCATTTCAGCCTTCTTCTGTCCAAGAGGAATTCCGACATGTCCTCCATTTTGAGCATGACTAAGGAGCATGAATTTATGAGTGTTTTTAGCTTTTTACTTTAGTCATGTCCTCCAGTTTTTCTTGAATGTCCTACCTTCTGCAGTGCCTTGTCCTCCTTTGCGGTGAAGACATCTGGTCACCCTGCCCACAAGTGGGATCCATCCATGAGACTCCAAGGTCCTCCTTTCCCAGGACATGTCCTCCATTTGAACCTTCTTTCCAGGAGGCATTCCAAAATATTGTCCATTTTGAGCATGACTAAGAATTATGAATTTATACTTATAGGAGTGTTTGGAGCTTTCCACTTGTCATGTCTTCCATTTTTCTTGAATGTCCTACATTTTGCAATGCCTTGTCCTTCTTTGCAGCGAGCACACCTGGTCACTCTGCCCACAAGTGGGAGCCATCCATGAGATTTCAAGCATAGAGTGACCAGAGGTCCTCCTTTTCCAGGACTGGTTCTCCATTTCAAGCTTATGTCCAGGAAGAATTCCAACATGTCCTCCATTTTGAGCATGACTTAAGCAGCATGAATTTATACTTATAGGAGTGTCTTGAGCTTTTATTGTGTAGTGTCCTCCATTTTTCTTGACTATCCTACCTTTTGTTGTGCCTTGTCCTCCTTTACGGTGAGGACACTTGGTCACCCTGGCCCCAAAATGGGATCCATCCATGAGACTTCAAGGACAAGGTGACTAGAATGTCCTCCTTTCCCAAGACATGTCCTCCATTTCAACCTTCTGTCCAGGAGAAAATTCCAACATGTTCTCCATTCTGAGTAGGACTGAGGAATATGTATTTACATTTCTATCAGTGAGTTTTAGCTTTTATTTGGTCATATTGTACATTTATATATTTTTTCATTTATATTCTACATCTACATTTATATTTATGGATTTATATTTATAGGAGTGATTGGTGGCTTTTATTTGTGGCCATGTCCTCCATTTGCGGCCATATCCTACACTCTCTTTTCCAGGACATGTCCTACATTTCACCCTTCTTCTGTCTAGGAGTTCCAAAATGTCCTTCATTTTGAGTATGACTGAGAAGCATTAATTTGTATTTATAGGAGTGTTTATTTGGTCATGTCCTCCAATTTTTTCAAAGGCCCTTCATTTTGTAGTGCCTTCTCCTCCTTTGCAGTGGGGGGGGGAATTGTCACATCCTCCATTTTTTTGTTTGAAGGTCCTACATTTTTGCATGGCTTTGTGTCCTCCTTTGCAGTTAGGACATCTGGTGAAACAAATGTTTCTCTCCCATAGGGCAAAAACCCCTGAGAACATTGGCTGCATCTGCACTGGAGAAATAATCCGGTTCGATACTGCTTCAACTGTCATGGCTCCTTGCAATGGAATTCTGGGAATGGTAGTAATATATAATAGTATATTACATATGTATATAATATTATAAATGCAAATATAATATAATAATATTATGAAATTATTATAATTACTCTGAAAATTATTATGTCACTCAATTACTCCATAGCTACTCTCTCTCTCTCTCTCTCTCTCTCTCTCTGTATATATATATATATATATATATATATATAATAGTAATATATATTAGTAGTAGCTATGGAGTGATTTATAGTAATTTTCAATTACTCCATAGCTACTACTATTATATATATATATATATATATATATTAGCTATGGAGTAATTGAGTAATTTCTAATAATTTTCAGAGTAATTTATAATAATTTTCACCTCACATTCTTGGTAAAATTCATTTTTTAAAAAAATAAAATCTTATACGAAAACTCTAGAAAACTATCTAAACATGGAATAAAGATAGCAGCGTGAAGGAACAGTTCAAAAATACGTATAAAGACGTTTACTGGTGACAATTTCTTAAAAACTGTATGAGCAATTGCTTAAAATTGTGTAAGCTGTATAAAAAAATGTACTGTGTAAGCAAAAATAAACAGGAACTGAATAATTTTCTTGAGAACGCAACTACTACCATTCCCAGAATTCTGTCGCATAGAGCTACGGCAGTTTGAAGCGGTATCGATGCGGATTATTTCTCCAGTGCGGACGCTCTTTTTGTTTCCCGTACCTGTCGCGCAAGTCTCCCCTCCGGAGGCCCAGCGGAGTCACCTCGGCTTCCTCCAATTGCAGTCCCCGGCAGGACTTCACTGGGTAGATGACAATGTCGGAAACGACCCCGACTCGCTCCATTTGCCACCGCCGCCACCGGGCCCTACTCCGCCACCAACGCCAGGCCGCCAAGACCCCCAGCGACAAAATGGCGGCGGAGGCCCCAATCAAGGCCAAGCGGGAAGGCGGCGGCAGGAGCCGCGTCCCCCTCAGAACCCCGACCATGATGGCTGCGTAGACAGGGACTCAAGGCAGGCGGAAGAGGAGGCAGACGGGAGAGTAGGCCTTCCTCGGAGCCGTGCCAGGTCTGTGGTGGCAGAGTAACCGGAGGGGCTTCGAGAAAACTGGGGGACATGACCAAAACGAGACTCATAGAAATATATATTCATGCTCCTCAGTCATGCTCAAAGTGGGAGACATTTTGGAACAGAAGAAGGCTGCAATGGAGGAGAGGGCCTGGGCAAGGACATGGAAAAGAAAATAGACGACATGACCAAATAAACATTCAAAGAAATATATATTCATGCTCCTCAGTCATGCTCAAAGTGGAGGACGTTTTGAAACAGAAGACTGAAATGGAGGACAGGACCTGGGAAAGGAGATGGAAAAGAAAATGCAGTACATGACCAAATAAACACTCAAAGAAATATAAAGTCATGCTCAAAGTGGAGGACATTTTGGAACAGAAGAAGGCTGAAATGGAGGACAGGGCCTGGGAGAGGACATGGAAAAGAAAATGGAGGACATGACCAAATAAACACTTATAGAAATATAAATTCATGCTCATTCATGCTCAGAAGAGAGGACTTTTTGGAACTCCTCCTGGTCAGAAGGCTGAAATGGAGGGCATGTCCTGGAAAAGCAGGGCATCTGGTTGCCCTGTCCCTGAAGTCTTACTTGGGGGCAGGTTGATCAGATGTCTTAAACACAAAGGACAACAAGGCATTGTAAGAAATAGGACACAACAAAATAAAAAACAAAAACACTCATAGAGATGTAAATTCATGTTTCTCAGTCATGCTCAAAAGGGAGGACATTTTGGAACACCTCCTGGACAGAAGGGTGAAATGGAGGACATGTCCTGGAAAAGACAATGTAGGATATTACAAAACAAAAGCTAAAAACACTCAAAAGTATCCATTCGTGCTGCTTAGTCCTGCTCATAATTTTGGAATTCCTCCTGGACAGAAGAAGACTGAAATGTAAGACGTGTCTTGGGAAAGGACATGGAAAAGAAAATGTAGGGTATTACAAAACAAAAGCGAAAAACACTAATAGAAATGTAAATTCATGCTCCTAGTCCTTCTCAAAATGGAGGGTGTCTGCCCTGTCCCTGAAATCTCACTTGGGGGCAGGGTGACCAGATGTCCTAAGGACAAAGGAGACGAAGGCACTGCAAAATGGAGGACCTTTGAGAAAAATTGAGGACATGACCATCTAAAAGACTCAAAAAACATAGAAATGTAAATTCATGCTTCTTGATCTTGCTCAAAATGGAGGACATTTTGGAATTCCTCCTGGACAGAAGGTTGAAATGAGGGAAGTGTCCTGGAAAAGGATATGGAAAAGACATGGTAGAATGTTACAAAATAAAAGCTAAAAACATATAAGTATAAATTAATGCCTCTTAGTCATACTCAAAATGGAGGACATGTTGGAATTCCTTCTGGACAGAAGGCTACAATGGAGGACATGTCTTGGAAAAAATAGGACACCTGGTCACCCTGGTCACTTAGCAGCTTCCTTTGTGGCGCTCGTTCAGCTCTCCAGGACGCCCCATGTTTTCTTCCTGTCTGGTTGCAGGGGTGATCAAATGCAGGAGGACATGTCCTCCATTTCAGCCTTCTGTCCAGGAGGAATTCCAACATGCCCTCCATTTTGAGCAAGAGTAAGAAGCATGAATTTACATTTCTATCAGTGTTTTTAGCTTTTACTTGGTCATAGTCTATATTTTTTCTGGACTGTCCTAACATTTTGTGTTGCCTTGTCCTCCTTTGCAGTTATGACATCTGGTTACCCTGGACCAGATGCACCACAAAATGGAGGACATTCCACAAAAATGGAGGGCATTATAACACATATACTGTAAAAGTGATTATAACATACATTATAACATAAAGGGTTTATTTACAGCTATATTGCTGTTGTATACGGTACCTTCAAGTCGTTTCACCTTATGGCAACCCTAAGGCAATCCTATCATGAAGTTTTCTTGGCAAGATTTGTTCAGAGGAAGTTTGCCATTGCCTTCCCCCAAGGCTGAGAGAATGTGACTTGCCCAAGGTCACCCAGGGGGTTTCACGGCCAAGCTGAGAATCACCAGAGTCATAGGTCAGCACTCAAACCACTATGCCACGCTGGCTCCGTATTTTATACTATCGTATACATTTTATTATGTACTCAGACATATTTTTATGATGAACTTATCTTCATTAAAATGCCTTGTTGGCTTACAAGATACTTACAAAACTGTAAGCAAGACAAATACAGTCCTTCCATTCTCGCAGACTTGAGGTCTGTGGTTTTGAATATTCACGGAGTTAAAATCATTGGGGCACACCCCATTCAAGCCTATGGGGCTTGAATATTGGCGCGTCTCTGTTTTTGCGGGGGTGTCCAGAACAGATCCCCCATGAAAATGGAGGGCCAACGTACTTAAAATAATACTTTACTAGCGACAAACCCTTGACTGAATCAACATTTAAATTATTCCTTTCATTTGTCCATCAGATTGAATTTAAGGGAAAATATCATTTCAACATTTGCATTGTATCCTCAAGCAGCCTATTGCCTAACAAGTTTTCTGTCTTTTCTCCTAGAGACAAACACTGAGCTCTGGGTGCAAGTCTTGTCTGTTGCTCCTAGGAATAAAAGATCCATCCTGTCCCCCTATTTGCAGTGGGGACAAGCTGCCAAGTAGATTTCTCAGAGACCGCAAAAATTGCATTACTCAATAGGCTTCTTAGGGTCTTTACCGACTGCCAGAAATAGTGCAACTTGAGTCCACTTTAACTGCCATGACTTAGGGCTAGGGAATCATGGGACCTGTAGTTTATTGTGGCACCAGAGCTCTCTGACAGAGAAGGCTCAATGTCTCAGAAAAAAATATAATTCCCATGATTCCCTAGCACTGAGCCAGGACAGTTAAAGTGGCCTCAAGCTGCACTATTTCTGGCAGTCTGCAAAGGCCCTCTGTCATAGTCAAGATGGAAGATATTTGGAATTTCTTCTGGCCAGAAGGTTCTCTGATCACCCTTCCTAGTAGTCTCTTGCAATGATGGCGGTGTGTTGCTTGCCTTCAAGTTGTTTTCGTCTTATGGCAACCCTAAGGGGAACCTATTACAGGGTTTTCTTGGCCAGTTTCTTCAAAGGAGGTTTGCCTTGTGATAGTGTCACTTTAGGGTTGCCTTAAGTTGGAAACGACTTAAAAAGGCAAAGAACACACACACATTCTCACTACAGATGCCTCCAGTGGGAGCTAAAGGAAAGCAGAAACATAAAAGTGTCTTTGTGCCACTCCATCCCAGCATTGAACCCAACGTCTAATTCTGGGAAATAAATTCCCAGTCTGGAAGCAGCATTCAACTGGACAAAATGGAAATGACAAATGAACTTCCTCATATTTCCAGGTACCAAAATCTGGGAACTCTGATAAGGCCATGCATACAGGTAGATAAGAATGAGTAGAGGAATTACCCTTTGTGTTTGTTGTAGAAACGTTGGTATAATTGTGTCAGATGCAACCATGATGTAAATATGAAGCTACTTTTAGAAAACATTGCTAGCCCTTGACCACGTTTTTAAAAAAGTAACTTTCTCAAGCTCTGGAAATTAGTGCTAAGGTTTTAGCCCTCCTGCAAAGGTGTGTCTGCCCATCACAAACTACTGCTAGAACGTAAACTGACAAGGTTCTGTGGTGGCTACCTTGCCAACTTGCCAGTCAAATACCATATTTCTCATGCAGCTTCCCATGCCCTCTTCATGATACATCATGCATAGGCTTTCTGCCTCTGATAGGCACCACAGAGCCATGTACAAAGCTTTTTCAAAAAATATTCAAATTATACAGTACTTTATTTAATCATACATTTTTCTAGTAGTTGCTTGAGTAAAAATTAAATAAGAACATAGGATAGTGAAGTAAATCTTCAGATAGTTGCAGTGAAAGCTTTGTAAATATTATAACTAGACTGTAAAATATGGGTAATTTGAAATCTCATTATTTTTAAAAGCTTGACAGACGTTTTGTGTTTAAGAGTCAAAAAGAGCTATGGATTCTGCAGCAATATCAAAAATTGTTACTGGATTTCCCTTCAAATGGTAACTTTATGATTGTTTCTCTAGTCACCAAATAACTGATTGCAACTCATCTCTCTTGCAGGCCAGCTTCTGAATAGTCTACAAGGCTCAGATGAGAAATTCTCTGAGTGGCTGAACTCTTGCTTCTTCATTTCCCCCCTCAGTATCTCTTAATGTGTTAAGTTGTCCCCTTACAAAATTTTCTTTTCAACTGAGTAGATGTCCATGACTCTAAGAAGATCTGGATTGGTATATTTTGCTACAAATTTGATACAACAGGTTTTTGTTGTTAACTGCCTTCATATCAGTCTCAATCCATGGTGATCCTATGGATCAGACATCTCCAGGCCCCCCTGTTTACTACTCCTCTACCCAGCTTCCACAAACTCATATTTGTTGTCTCTTTAGTGAAGTCCATCCATCTAGCATGTGGCCTTCCTCTCTTTCTACTTCCCTCCACCTTCCCTAACATTATTGTCTTTTCCAACAATTCATGCCAGGGACCGGCAACCTACGGCCCGGGGGCCGGTTAAGGCCCCATTCCCTGGACTTACTGGCTTGTAGTACTCTTGCGCATGCAGTACTCTTGCGCATGCGTAAACGCGTCGCGGCCACCATTTCGATTTCCAAAATGGCGGCTGTGACATGCGCCGCCGCAGCTGCTGCTGCACGTGCTGCTGCAGCGGTGGCGGCATCTGCCATGATGGCAGCGTGCACGGGGGGGTCGCGTGCGGTGGCAGAGGGTGCATGCGTGCGCACCGCCATTCCCTCCCCCTCAGCCCAGCCAAGACCTGGGCTACGTGAGACCTGCCCAGGTATTAAAAAGGTTGCCTTCCCCTGATTCATGCCTTCTCATGATGTGTCCAAAGTATGACAGTCTAAGTCTTGCCATCTTGGCTTCTAGGGATATCTCTGGCTTGATCTGCTCTAGGACCCATTTGTTTGTCCTTTTGGCTGTCCATGGACTCCTCAGGACTCTTCTCCAGTATCACATCTCAAATGCATTGTTTTTCCTCCTCTCTTCTTTCTTGACTTTCCAGCTCTCACATCCATGCATGGTAATAGGGAATATGATGGCTTGTATGATTCTGACTTTTGTGCTGAGTTGTATGTCTTTGCATTTTAGTATCTTTTCTAGTTCTTTCATAGCCTCCCTCCCCATTCTTACAACATACATTCATACAACATTCAGACATTCATACAACAGGTAGGCATCAGTATATAGACCAGGGATAGGCAACCTTTTTGAGCCGGAGGCCGGGTTGCTGTCCCTCAGACAATGGGGGGGCCGAAGCACCATAAATAAATAAATAAATAAATAAATAAATAATTTAAAAAATATAAAAAATAAAAAAATATGCATGCACATTTTCTCAGTCCCAGAAAAGTCATTGCAAAACCCTGTGGAGAGTTTGCTAAGAAAACCCCAAGAGCAAGTAATAACAACAATAATCAATATTACCATGGCGGGCGGCGGCAGCGGCGACAGGATCGGGCTGGGGCTTGTCCAAAGGCCTCAGGGGGCTGCATTTGGCCCCTGGGCCTTAGGTTGCCTACCCCTGATATAGACCATAAACAAGAGTTGGGAGAGACCACAAGGACTATCCAGTCAACCCTCTGCCATGCAGGAATATACAATCAAAGCACTCCTGACAGATGGCCATCCAGCCTGTTTAAAAACCTCCAAAGAAGGAGACTCCACCACACCCCAAGGGAGTGTGTTCTACTGTTGAACAGCTCTTACCAGAAGGTTTTCCTAATGTTTAGGTGGAATCTCTTTTCCTGTAGTTTGAATCCACTGCACTGTGCCTTAGTCTCTGGAGCAGCAGAAAACAGGCTTGCTCCATCCTCAATATTAAATAATTAAATATTAAACATGACTATCATATCACATCTTAACCTTCTCTTCACGAAACTAAACATACCCAGCTCCCTAGTCTTTTAGTAACAGGTGACCAACGCAAGTATTAATTTTATGATGAAGGCCCAGTTCTTTTAATGTCACCCTAATATTCCAGGCTTTATTCAAGGAGGTTTCCCTATCAGTAGGCAAACTTTGTCCTAGATATATTTTCACTTTTGCATTAATTTTGATTCCCAAGTATAGTACTGTATCTCATCCATATATAATGTAGGGAAAACCTTGGTTTGAGTCACAATTGCACTGTAGTATTCTGGAACAGAAGCACTATCTCTAAGATGTGCAGCCAAATGTATGGAACAACAACATATTTATTGTATTGCATTAAACAGTGAGAAGTGGAAAGATACATTTAAAAAAGCATTTAGCAAGTAAGGCTTAAAACAAGAGATGGGAAACCTGACCCCTGGGGCTGCATCCAGTTCTTCTGAAGTCCCAATCCAGTCTTTGGTTCCCCAGATGGCCACTGCCCTTTTTCATGATATCATTAGTTTGTGGTTTACAGCTTTTCTCCCCCCCCCCTCCCCATTCTTGAAAGTGAAATGCTTTTCCTAAGGCTTCATTAGTGGCAGCAATAGACAGTACCAGCTAATGTGTAATGGCATTTTTTATCTTGTCCTTCGACCCCACTCACCACTGGAATGCAGCCCTGAGAATTTATCTCCAACTGGATTTGGCACTTGCTGGAAAAGATTTCTGACTCTTAGCTTATAGCAATGAAGACACACATGCAGACCAAGCATACTGGAATACCCCAACTCACTTTATAAGATCTATTTCAAAAGTTTATAGGAAATCTCCCTGAAAAACAAATGTGAAAATGTGTGAAGACTCCATTTGCACATTTGAATGAGTGTGCTTCAGTGCACAAATTAACTCCATCACTAGATTATCTTGTACACAGGATCTCCAACTGCGAGCGTTCCAGTCTTTTCAATTCCATATAGCCATCCAAAAGGAGGATGAGACTTAAAGGCATGTTGTTCAGAAGGAGGACACTTGCGATAACTATAAATAGAACAGGAAATTGTAGGTTATTAATGGCACAACAGAATTAAACTAAGATTATCTTGACACAAAATGAACAGAACCAAGATATGATAAAATGTCTAGCAAATATGATAGTAAAATCACACAAACAACTCAAAGGAGATACACATACACAAAGTGGGATTCATAAGGAATCATTTATTTTGTTGTTTGTTATGTATCTACAAATCAATTCTGACTTATGGTGACCCTATCCTAGGTTTTTCTTGTGTGTATTATATATATGTGCATTCAAGTCACGTGTCTTTGCCTGTGTCTTCCTCTGAAAAATCCTACTGCACTGGGTATTCCTTGGTCTCCAAGTATAGGTTGAGTATCCCGTATCCAAAATGCTTCAGACCAGAAGTATTCTGGATTTGAATTATTCTGTATTTTTTATACTTGGCATATATATAATGAGGCATCTTGGAGACAGGACTCAAGTCTGCACACAAAATTCATTTATATTTCATATAAGCTTATACCTGTACCCTGAAGATAAAACTTTATGCACAATATTCAAAGTTTGTAGATACACTGAACCATCAGAAAGCAAAGATGTGACTATCTCAACCACCATTTTTGATTTTGAAGTATTTCAGATTTCAGGATAATGGATATTAAACTCATACTAACTAAGGCTGAAGTTAGTATGATCTTGGCTTCTAAGCTCAAACAAGAAAATATTTAGTGGGGATTTGCCACTGCCTTCCTCTAAAGCAAAGAAAGTGTGACATGGAAGCATATAGCAACTACAAACAATAGTAAAATATTAGTGGAATATATTCTTAAAGGAATGGAAATAATGAGCTATATTATACTAGTAGAACAATTTCTTAGAATCTAAGGGTTCTGTGTAACATAATAGAATATAAAGCATAATATAAAGATCAGCTGTGTACTACGTATATACTCTATCACTAAATTAGAAATAGGAAAAAGATACAATGGTTGTACTTCATACTCCCAGTTTAATGCTGGAAAACTAATCAAGCACATGGTGTGCTCAGTGCTGGATGTTGGCTATTCCTCTTCAATAGCATGAACTGCTGCTGTATACAAAAAGAATCACAGGACCAGCCCTCTTCTGTTGACACTGCAAGATTTGGGAAAGTATCAGTGGTCTTCTGATCCCTTCCAAAATCATCAAGCATATATGTCTTAAAACAAACAGACATCCTATGGCAAAACCCTGTACAATGTTTCAGACAATATGCAAAGGGATCTTGTAGCACCTTTGAGAATGAGAGAAAGAAGTTGGTAATATAAGCTTTCATAAACTTTAGTCTGAAAACTTGTGCTACCAATTTCTTTCTCTCAGTTAAAGGTACTACAAGATCCCTTTACATACTGATCCAGATTAGCACAGGTATGTCTTTGAATATTTTAAACAGACTTTTTAGCTTTCTTGCATTTTTTACTGTTAAACATACATAAACTGTCATAGGACTGCTTCACAAACAAAATGAAAGAAAAGAAGACCCAGTAAATAAAACAAGAGATGAAAAGACCTTAAGAGTACACAGGAATACAGTGCCATGCAGAAATATTCACCCCGTTGACTTTTCTACATTTTATCGTGTCACAGCCTTGTGTTGAAATTAATTTAATTGGCATTGTTACCACTTGATGTACACATGTTGGACAGGATTATCTCACCAAGAAAACCCTGTGATAGGTTTGCCTTAGGTCAGAAACAACTTGAAGAAATATAACGAAAAACATGCACTGAAACATATACATGACCAGAGAAGTAACAATCGTATGTCTGGTACCTTTTCAGTGTTTTCAGTGGTTCCTTCTTATCCATGATTCCACTATTTGGATCAATTGTTGTGAAAATGCATCTGAGTTTTTTTTTAAGAAAAATGAATTTCTTGTTAGCTGTGCAAGAAAATGTTTAATTTCATCTAAAGATAATATTTTCTAAGATTACTGAAAGCACTTGTAATGAGGTGGGATCAAAAAAACTGTTGATTGTGAAGACGACAGCTCAAAATTCTTACCTGGGGCAAGACATTCTTCCTTTCATCTGGACATTACCAATTAATATTTCAGACCAAGAATCCTATAGAAAAATAAAACTGTAGACAGTTATGTATTTATATTTAACATCATGCATGCCAATACTAATAAGGACAGCCACATCCATAGTTTTCTTTTTAAAGTAATACATTCAGTTATATCATATTAGAAAACCTATCAATATTAATCAACTTACACAGTACTTTGTGTGTGCATATGTGAGCCTCCAAGAGACCTGTTTACTTATGGTGACCCTGTGAATAGGCAATGAATACTCAAAGGTGATTTTGCCAGTTCTTTCCTCTGAAACATAGCATACAGCACCTGGTATTTATTATTGCTCTACCATCCAAGTATTAAACCAAGGCTGACCCTGCTTAGCTTCTAAGATCAGACAGGATCTGGTGCCTTTAGGTATCCAGGCTTCTACTCTTGTATTAGCTGCCCATTTCCTCTTCCAGGCAAATAGTGTAACAGAGAAGTTAGGTTTTTGAGTAAAATCAGCATTCACTGACTAGACACATTGAAAGAGACCCATATTACTTACTTCTTCATAAGGTGTACAACCAGTAACAACAATGTTTGGGCGGAAGTTTGTTATTGCAACTTTTTTTTCTAGCCTGCTGTTTAGATCATCCAAGGAAGCTTCAGAGATTAGCAAAATGGGACTGCCTTCAGCATAAGCAACCTATAGAAATAAATGCAAAAAGGTTTGCCATTGATAGAATCACATTCATCATCACAGTATAATTATAAAATAGGTTACATTATTTTTTTAAATGGAGCTAGTGTAAGTTCATTTAACAAAATAAAGCCTTCACTTTTCATTAAGCAAAAGAGTTGAGTGAAGCTTGAACACCCATTTTATTTCAGAAATTACTCCAGTGAGAGAGATTGTTGTTGTATGCCTTCAGGTCATTTCCAATTTATGGTGATCCTGAGGCAAACCTATCAGAGTTTCTTGGCGGCAAGATTAGTGGGTTCGCCATGGCCTTCCTCTGGGACTGAGAGAGGATCTGAGAGAAGGTCACTCTGGGTTTTCATGACTAAACAGGGATTCAAACCCTGTTCTCCTACTGTCCTAGTCCAACACTTAAACCGCTACACCATTCTGGCTCTTGGTAAAAGATTACATGACCTATTTTGTATTTCTTAAGTGAAACAGACAAACTCTAATGGCATCACAAGATCATGTAACTATAATATCTCTCCTCTGCTAGAAATAAAGAAACAAGCAGAAGGGTAGCTAACCTTGTAATTAAATAATTGGCTTGACCCATGATAAAATACTTTGAAGTTTAACTTTTTAAAAACAGGAACTTTAATTTCTCCAACTGCAAACAGTGGGGCCTAACATTGATTAACTTTGACTGAAACTTTGGCCCAAGCTTTCCTCTGTTATCCATATTGGAATTCTTACCAAAATATGCTTCTCCATTAAAGAGTTCCTTCATCTCTCATCCTTACTTGTAGCAGAATACATGTCTATGTTTATGACATGATTAAAAGAAAACATGATCACTATGATTTTTCATAAGAAAAATATGAGAATATAAATGGATTCCCCAATAACCTTCAACATTATACTGAAAGTACAATTAGCTGCACTCTCCAAACGCTTCCTTTTCTTCCACTAAGAACAGTCTGAATCACAATATCCTTCCACCTTAAAAATGCAACCTGAGAATAAATATTAAACATTTCAAACAGACTAAAAATTAACATGACATACATTTTTTGTGAGTATGCTTGACTTTCTGGGCTGCTTTCCTTTTAAAGAATTAGCAAGAAAACAGGTAAAAGATATGCATTTTAGCTCTACAAAGATTCCTAATGTGGAGAAAACTAATGAATGGAGAGGAAAGTCTCATACTTCTTGGCTCCAGCACCACACTCCTGGCATTGGTTTGTATAAGGATATGCCCTCCCAAATTGCATATACATGTGGTTTTCTGTCTGTGTTATCTGCATAGAACTTGGGTATTGTCAGAAAAGAATCACAACCAAATATGAGACAAAATATACACTTCCATGAAGATGCCATTAGTTGTGCTAAGGATGGGTTTCATATTTACAGTTATCCTTTCTTGTTGCTTCTGCAGAAGCATTGAAAAACATGAATGGAAAGATGCATTCCTCAATTACATCAGGTGGGGTCTAGATGCATAACTAAGATCCCCCCTTTGTATAACAGTGGACCACCAAAAAGAAAAGGCCAAATGATACATGCACCCATAAACAAATATAATTAATTTATTCAAAACTATTCATCTTATTATATAATGCCTTGTCCTCCTCCCAACAGGACATCCTATGATCTAGAAGTTACTGAGCAATTCACTTCCTAGCAATGGATTTCAAGTGCCAAAACATTCAGACCGAGCTATCATCATTGTCTCAAGACAAATCTATATGGTCATAAATTTCCACTGATTACAGTGGAACTTACTTGAAGGCAAGCATGCTAAGCACTGCAGCCTAATGCCAATAATGCAACAGAAAGACAACTCAACACTTTAATATAGATATATTTTTAAAGGAAACTGTCCTCCAACCTCATCTGTAGGTTCAAAATCAGGCAGGAAATCTTTTGGCTTCCTTGTCACCATGTTAGGCTCATAGTGGGCTAATCGGTAAGGTCCTGCATTCAGGAAGGTGGTGATCCAGTGCGCTGCCTCTTCTCCACAGTCTCTACCCTGAGCTTCAATTCCAAAGCGTCTAAAAGATCACAAGAGACATTGCTGCAATCAATTGAAAGCTGCATTTAGTATACTTCTTCATATTTCGAAATTACAAGGACTCCACTGCCTTGACCCTCTGCTTACATTCTGAGGATTACATATTTGAAGTACCCTACCACAGATGAATAAACAGCTGAGAATCTGTATGTAATTTAGAACAAAGAGAAGATCTCTGTATCGTCTACTTTCAGGAATAGGCCACATAATCCCTAATCTAATAGGGGGAAGATAAACAGGGAAAGATGTGTATTACTTTCATGGCAGATATAGGTCCAACAAGAAAATAAAAAGATTTATAACATTATGGAACCAGTAATGAACATTTGGGATAGCTATATTTCTCTGGTTCTAATATTACCCCTTTTAGACAGTGAAAGGGCTTCTCCAACTATGTTAGCAGAGACATATAAAAATGTCTCAGGAAATTATAAGATCTATGCACCTAATTTAGAAGACCTTTTTTTGCACCTCTCATTTTATCAAAAATGGCAAATTTGGAGCCGCATACAGAATCAGATTAAGGCACAAGTATGAATATATCCATTGCAAATGAGTGGGAATTGTGCAGCTCTCCAGATGATGCTAGACTGTAACTTCCAGCAGCCCAGGCAGCATATCCAATGGTTAGGAAAACAAGAAGTTACAGGTCAGCAAAATCTGGAAGGGTCACAAAGTCCACCTTGCTTTATAATCTTTGAAAATATTGTTAGGTATGAAAAATACTGAAATCTCACCTATATGGTATAATACAAGACACATATCAGAGGAAAATACTATTACACAACCATATTTGCAGAGATAATTTAATGCTAGTTTATCTGCTCTAGAACGAAAATATGTACTGTATGTACTAAATCAGCAAGACCTGTATTTGATGCACCCTCAAACGGCATTTGAGGGTGTCCAAACTATTAAATACACGTGAAGTCAAAGGCTTTCACGGCTGGCGTCCATAGGTTTTTGTGGGTTTTTCAGGCTGTGAGGCCGTGTTCTAGAAGAATGTATTCCTGATGTTTCGCCTGCATCTGTGGCTGGCATCTTCAGAGAATGGTGGCATGGAATCCTCTCAACCAAGTATATATATATATATATATATACACATACATACACACCCAACACACTTCCCTGTACCATATACCCCATCAAAATCTGTGGATGATCAAATTCCATTAAATATATTGGATAGTAAAATGGTGTCTCTTATTAAAAATGGCAAAATCAAGGTTTGCTTTTTGTAATTTATTTATATTTTTAATATTGTCAAGCCATGGATGCGTGACTCCGTGGATAAAGAACCCATGGCAATGGAGAGCCAACTGTATCAGCAAGTAAAAATTTCAAAAATATATTCAAATTATTCACATTTGTAGTGGAAGAGATGAGGACGATGAGCCAGCTACTTAATGGTTTCCTGTGTTGCATTCAATACAAGATAATACATTGTTTACATACATAACATTTACATAATCAATTATATTTTTAATTTGCAAATGTATATATAGAATATATTTTGGAATTCAAAGAGAATGTTACTTGGACTTGTTTTTAAAGGAAGCAAAACATAATAAAATAGACTAGTACCTTGCTACTGCAAAAGGAAGTCTCCCTCCCCACACTCTCTCCCTTTGGAGTGCAGTGGTAAAACAGTTTCCCAAGGAACAAGGGGAAAGTATTTGTTAATACCTGCAATTCCTGACTGAATTTGTTCTTGGGAGTTCAACGGGAATCCTCAATGCCTTCATTTCTGGAGCATTCAGTGTCAAATAGCCATCTTCACAGGTCACAGAAATGAGCACCAAGCGAGGCTCTTGCTTAGCAGATAACATCTCCCCATCTTCTTTCAGCACAGTCCAACACCTGAAATAATTTTTTTGTAGAAAGTAAATAATACCGGGACACACAGTATACTAATAACACAATCTCAAACATCCTTTCCTCGTTTGAAAACAGTGTATCTTTCTGTAATACACTCATCTTTGGGATACAGAGACCTAGAATAAAATGTAAAGAAAGATTTAGCATGGCTTGCTGTTGACACAATGTAGAAAGAAGGGTGCTGGAGGATTTTTTATGTTTGCTTTCAATATAAGTTTTGCTAAGATTTTTTTCCCTCTCAATATATTTTTTCTGCTTTTTTTGATCCAATACACAATAGTATAACAGTTACCTCCTCAGTATTATAAGCCTGACCACTAGCATTTTTATAACTGCACACCAGGAAGCAGCACCTGGTTAAATAAACCTTCTACTTTCACTGTTCTGTATAGATCTTGAATGGAACTACTATGTGACTTGAAGAACTTTCCCATCAGTGTGGCCACTAGAAATTAACCTAAAGCCCTAGTCCAGTCACAAAAGGAACCCCCTCAGAAAAAGGACCAAAGTTGTGGGTGGATAAAGTACCTTGAAAGGTAAGAAGTAGTGAAAAAGAGCTGGGCAATGCAAAGTTCCTCCAAATGGGCATAAGAGGAATGAGAGGCCCCAAGTCCTAAGCCTTTTGGATTGCATTGGGTCAGAATTCCCAAGGCCAGTGCTACTCAGAATGCCATGCTGGTCCATGAAGCATTGACGGCTGGTTCCACTAAAGAAAGAAACCATTGGAGCCAATGGGCACCAGTATAGTACCAGTCCTGGCACACTGGGCGAAAACTGCCAACCATCCCCCCACCACACACACACACACACACACATCAAATAGCCTGGGAAGCAGTGCCTTAGACAGTTCATGCAATTATTATATTTATGTATATACTACTTTTTTATTAGTTCAGAGCCAAGATGATGATGATGATGATGATGATGATGATGATTTATTTATTTATTTATTTATTTCTATCCTGCCTTTAGCCAAGGCTATCAAGGCAGCTTACAATTTAAAAATACAATCCCGTACAATACAAAGGACATATCACACACACCCTTAAAAATATATTAAATCCATAACAACATTAAAATTTAACTTAAAATTACAAATCTAATACAATTAGACAGGGCACTCTGATTATAAAGGAGTAATCTAATGGCGGGGGAGAGATTGTGGAAAGATAGCTTACAAATACAGCTAGAAATTAACGTTGTACATAAATTAAAAGTATAATTAAGCTATCTATAATCCCCACTCAAGCATAAAAAATCCCCGAATAACCTGCCAAGAAAACCCTATGATAGATTCGCCTTAGGATTGCCATAAGTCAAAACTGACTTGGAGGCACACAGTAATAACAACAATAACAAACTAAAAGCAATTGAAAATATTCCCATTAAAAAGAAAGCAACGAGTGCAAGAAGCCTACTGCTCATCCAACTGGTTAGGGAGTGCAGCATTGTCAGAAAATGGAATCAATCAGAAAGCAGAACCCATGTAAGTAGGGTTGCCATATTCCAGTCCCTCATAACTGAGCATCTAATTTGCACATTATGCAAATTATTATATTTATGCATATTATTAATTTGCATTTAATTATTAATTATTGCATTTTTTTCCTATCATTATGTTTCAACCTCACTACCAGTACCAAGCTAAGAGCTCTTTTTTCCCCTTCTTTTCCCCCTAACTGGTGTGAAGAGAGGGAGGTTTTCAAGCAGCCCCAGAGAGTAAAGGGATTCCCTTTACTCTCTGGAGGCTGTTTGGAAGTGAAGTTCCACATGCTGCCTAGCTTTAGTCTCAGATCACCAACACAATCATCACACAACACCATGGACTTTATCACACAAGGGAAATCCCATGCAGAAACGGGGTTTTAAATAGAAAAAAACCCTGCAAAAGCGGGTAGATTTTCACACAACGTCGATGTTAAAGTGTGCTTAACCTGAACGGAAAGTAGTCAAAAGCTGCTTCTTTTTACTTTTGGAAAATCCCAAAAGTAAAAAGAAGTGACTTTTGACTACTTTCTGTTTGAGTTAAGCACACTTTAACATCGACGTGTGTGAAAATCTACCCACTTTTGCGGGTTTTCCCCACTTTTTAAATCCCATTTCTGCACGGGATTTCCCCTGTGTGATAAGGTCCTATGCTGCCTCCTTTCCTTTCCTGCCTTCTGAGCCTGTTGAGGGAAGCAGGAAGGGAATGGAAGAAAAAGGTGGCAATGCTACCCCTGTGCAGTAGCAACCGGAGCCTGAAGGATGGCTTAAGGCTCCCAACAGTGCTAGTCTTGCATGATTTTCTGCTCCGTCGCCATTGCCACATTTCAACCTACACATTGTCCTGTGATGAAGGCGCAATCTGGGATTTACTGCTTCAACTGCCCCAGCCAGCCAGGAAAATTTTTAGTCTCGTCAATCCAGGATTTTCCAGGTTTTCTGGGACAAATGACAACCCGACATGTAGGGGACAGGAGGGAATTATGGTAGATTGCTTGGGACGTCCTGTGTGCCCCAATGTGTCTGTTGCTTGCAGTCTCACAGTCGGCTTGGTGCCTTCCCCTCTCTTCAACTTGCTTTGCAAGCAGTGTGCACATGCACAGTTGATCCCAAGCAAGCTTCTGCAGGCAAGAAGAACTGATGAAAGAGTGGGTCCTCATTGGATTAATGGAGTAAAGGTAAAGGTATTGCAAATTTGCAAGAGTTGAAAGAGGGAGTGATCAAATAATGGGACATCCAAAGATGGGGGTGTCCTGTACACAGTACAGCACGTTCTGCAAGGCGATCAGGTCTTGAAAGGCCTGCTGAAACAAAAAAAGTCTTCCCCTGCCCATAGAAGGATAACCAAGGGGGCACCAGGTGGACTTCATTTTGTTCGCCTTAACTATTAGCCAGATCTGACTTAAGGTATGTTGCTGCCTGAGGTAGATCAACTAATCCATCCCACACACCCCGCTTTCTCAGATCAGTGTGCACAGTAGCAACCAACACTTTGGTACCTCTCTCCATCCCTGAAGATAACAATAAAATAAGTAATAATTCCCTGTCCTTTTCATGACAAGCAAAACCTGCTGGCTGAGGCAGTTGCTTCACTTTCTGCCTGCCTTCAACTATGCAGCAGGCTGGTGCGTCCCTCTTTCTATCTACCGGAGCCTCTTTTGAAAAGTCCAAATCCCAGCCCTCTTGCCACATATTTTTCAGATCTACCCAACTGTCCTTCTGGCTATTTGTTATTTTATCCTTATCTGTTCCTGGTGATTTCAAAACTTAACCACTTTGGGGGAGATAGTCCTCTTCTAGCCCTGTCAGCTCAGAAACAGGCAGAAGCAGTTTCTTATTGCTGCAGGAGGGGAGCAGAGGATTCATTTGCAGCTGCATTATCTGTTGTAGATTGCACAATACAAGCACACAAGCACAAAGGGGGTGACCCAATGCATCTAGATTAGGTAGTGTGCGGTAACTACACAAATCAAGCAGACGCCTACCTTTTGGACTGCTCTTGCAAGGCCCATTTCACACTACACAATTATAGTACTATGATTCTACTTTAATTGCCATGACCAGATGCTAAGGGGCTCCTGGGATTTGCAGTTCAAGGAAGGCAATAGAGCTCTCTGGCTGAGGACCCTAAGTACTCCCTAGACTGGGAACCCCAGGATTCAAGAGGATGAACCAACAACATTTAAAGTGGGATCACAGTATTATAAATGTGTAGTGTGAAAGGGCCATGGGATGTGTTGGCAATTTTTTATATTTGTTTATTGCACTAATACACCATCTCCCCCAGTGCTATGGAATCCCGGGATGTGTAGTTTGTTGTTGTACCAGAGCTCCCTGACAGATTAAATGTCTCACAAATCCACAGTTCCTAGAATTTTGTAGCACTGAGCCACGTCAGTTTAAAGTGATGTTTTAGATTATTTGATTATTTCTGCAGTGTGGATGCAGCTTTGAGTTGGGATACATCAGGGGTAGGCAACCTAAGGCCTGGGGGCCGGATGCAGCCCCCTGAGGCCTTTGGACTTGCCGCTGCCGCCGCCGCCCACCATGATGATATTGACTGTTATTGTTATTACTTGTTCTTGGGGTTTTCTTGGCAAAATCTCCACAGGGGTTTTGCCATGGCTTTTCTGGGGCTGAGAGAGTGTGCATGCATATTTTTTTAAAAAAAATTTAATTAAAATATTTATTTATTTATTGGTGCTTCGACCCCCCAATTGTCTGAGGGACAGCAACCTGGCCCCTGGCTCAAAAAGGTTGCCTACCCCTGGGATACATCTACCCTTCTGTCCTGTTTCAAGTAATAAGGGTACATCTACAGTGGAGAAATAATGCAGTTTGACACCACTTCAAGTGCTGTAGGTGGCATGGTGGGTTGAACGTTGGACTGCGACCCAGGAGGCCAGAGTTCAATTTCCAACTTTGCCATGAAACCCACTGAGTGACCTTGGGCAAGTCACATACTCTCCACCTCAAGGGAAGGCCATGGCAAGCCTCCTCTGAACCAGTTTGGCCAAGAAAATCCCATGATTGGGTTGCCTTACTTGAAATTACTTGAAAGCACACAACAACAACAACAACAACAACAACAATAACAGGTCCATCTTATGGAGTCCTGGGATTGGTAGTTTTACAAGGTTTCGCCTTCTCTGCCAAAAATGTGCTGGTGCCTCACAAAACTACAAACCCCAAGATTTTTTTTTTTGGGGGGGGGATGGAGCCATAGCTGTTAAAGTATATTATTTTGGATGGAGGGGATGCACCTTAAGAACCAACCAGCCATTCCCCACCCACCCACCCAGGCTGCATCCGCACTTGCAGAAATAATCCAGTTCGATACCACTTGGGCTCAGTGATATGGAAAGCTGGGAATGCACCGGACTCTGATAGAGAAGGCGAAAGGGCTCTCACAAAAGGCAGGGCAGGCACTTCAAGTGGTGTCAAACCGGATTATTCCTGCAGTGTGGATGGATGGGCGGGCTCCAAGTGATAATAATGTCTGTTATTTCTAAGTATGTTTTAAATTTAAACTATGATTATGCAATTGTATTTTAAGAGGGGTGAGCTATTGGGAGACAGGATTGTATGTTTTATCATGTAAGCCGCCCCGGTTGTGTCATACAGAGAAGTGGGATACAACTAAATAATAATAATAATAATAATAATGTAAAGTTGTAGGCTTTTCTCTGAAGATGCTAGCCACAGATGCTGGCGAAACGTCAGAAAGAAACTCTTCTAGAACATGGCCACACAGCCCGAAAAACCCACAAAAAACTAATAATAATAATAATAATAATAATAAATTATAATTATAAATTTATTATTATTATTATTATTATTATTATTATTATTGTTGTTGTTGTTGTTGTTGTTATTATTATTATTATTATTATTATTATTATTATTATTATTATTATTATTATTATTATTATTGAGTCCTGGGCAAAAGTGGAGGAAGAGGAGGTGTGGGCCTGGACTTGCCAGTCCTCTTTGCTGCTCCCTTCTCTCCCCGATGGCCTCCTGGGGCCTTCCTTACCTGTCCGCCAGGTGTCCTCTCCGGAGTCCCAAAGGGCTCCCCTCGGCGCTCTCCACTGCCATCCCTTTGCAGGACTTGAGCGGGTAAAGGAAGAGAGCCGAGACCCGCCCGACTTGCTCCAAAGGCAGCCTTGGTCCCCTCCGAAGGGTCGCCCCCAGCCACCTCCAGGTCGCCCCCAGCCCCAGGGCTACAGCCAGGGCTGCTGTCAAGGCCCAGGCCAAGGCCAGGGACCCCTCGGGAGCCATGGAGCCCCCAGCCAGGCCTTTGGCCTCAGGGCGCTCGCTCCGGAGAGGGAAGAGAGAGAGGCAAGGAGAGCGCCTCTTGTTTGACTGAGCCCACCTCCGACTTCCCCTTTGCGCTTCCAGCCAAGGGGCCAGGCACGTCCTCCATTCCCCGGACAGGTCCTCCATCCCAGCCTCCTCCTCCTCCTCCTTTTTTTTAAAAATAATAATAATAATAATAATAATAAATGTTTATTAATCAAAAAGACATGCAGCATAAAACATACAACGTCAACAAAGACGTACAAGCAAACCCCTTCGAACCCAAATCTATAAACTTTATACATTAATATCTAAATAAATAAATAAATAAATAAATAACCGGCCACGAAATAAGTTGAACCTGTTATTCCCTGACTTTTGTGACAAGCCCTTGTTGATTTGTTCTTGTTTTAAGGTATGTTTTAATCTGTATACTGTATAATTGCATTTTAGGGGTGGGGTGGGGGGGGTTATTGGGATATGGGATTGTGTATTTTGTCGTGTAAGCCGCCCTGGTTGTGTTGCACAGAGAGGAGGGATATTATTATTATTATTATTAAAAAATACATGCATGTCAAAATCAATAACACAAGCAATGAAACTACACAATCAGATCTCTCAAACATATTACATTGATACATACCAATCCTTTACTTAGATGTTTTCTCTTTTATCCATTGCTTTCTCCAACCTTTCATCTTCTCCAATATCACACCATTACCTTCCGTTACCAACTTTAAACATATATTTTCCTTCTCTTAAACCTTATCATTAAATTTTACCTTCTTTACTCCTAAACTCTTTCTCTCTATCTATCTATCTATCTATCTATCTTCCACCTCTCATGCCACCATCCTTCCTTCATATCAACACCTTCCCCTCCCTCATACCTTCTCTGCCCATCCTCATACCCTCAGCACTTACTACTTTTACTTCCTTCAGTAATCCTACACCTTCTATTTTCCCTACACTACCATTTCAGTCTTATATCATAGAATCATAGAATCATAGAGTTGGAAGAGACCACAAGGGCCATCCAGTCCAACCCCCTGCCATGCAGGAACTCTCAATCAAAGCATCCCCGACAGATGGCCATCCAGCCCCTGCTTAAAGACCTCCAAGGAAGGAGACTCTACTACTCTCCGAGGGAGTGTATTCCACTGTCGAACCGCCCTTACTGTCAGGAAGTTCCTCCTAATGTTGAGGTGGAATCTCTTTTCCTGGAGCTTGCACCCATTGTTCCGGGTCCTAGTTTCTGGGGCGGCAGAAAACAAACTTGTTCCCTCCTCAATATGACATCCCTTTAAATATTTAAACAAGGCTATCATATCAACTCTTAACCTTCTCTTCTCCAGGCTAAACATCCCCAGTTCCCTAAGTCGTTCCTCATAGGGCTTGGTTTCCAGACCTTTCACCATTTTAGTTGCCCTCCATTGGACACGCTCCAGTTTCTCCACATCCTTTTTGAATTGTGGTGCCCAGAACTGGACACAGTATTCCAGATGAGGCTGACCAAAGCAGAATAGAGTGGCACTATTACTTCTCTTGATCTTCTAGACACTATACTTCTATTGATGCAGCCTAAAATTGCATTGGCTTTTTTAGCTGCTGCATCACACTGTTGACTCATGTTCAACTTGTGGTCTACCTGGACTCCTAGATCCCTTTCACACGTAGTCTTGTTAAGCCAGGTGTCCCCCATTGTATATCTGTGCTTTTCATTTTTCCGCCCTAAGTGCAGTACTTTACATTTCTCCGTGTTGAATTTCATTTGGTTAGCTTTGGCCCAGCTTTCTAGTCTGTTCAAGTCATTTTGAATTTTGATCCTGTCCTCTGGGGTATTAGCTACTCCTCCTAATTTGGTGTCGTCTGCAAATTTGATAACTATGCCCCCAATACCGTCATCCAAGTCATTAATAAAGATATTGAATAGCACTGGGCCCAGGACAGAGCCCTGTGGCACCCCACTAGTCACTTCTTTCCAGGTTGAAAAGGAGCCATTGTTGAGCACCCTTTGGGTTCGGCCAGTCAACCAATTACAAATCCATGTAACAGTTACTTTGTCTAGCCCACATTTTACCAGCTTGTTTGCAAGAATGTCATGGGGAACCTTGTCAAAGGCCTTACTGAAATCAAGATATACTATATCCACAACATTCCCTTCATCTACCAAGCTGGTAATTTTATCAAAAAAATAGATCAGATTTGTCTGGCATGACTTGTTCCTCTGAAACCCATGTTGACTTTTTGTGATTATGGAATTACCTTCCAGATGTTCACAGACTTGCTGTTTAATGATCTGCTCCAGAATCTTTCCCGGTATTGATGTCAGACTAACTGGACGATAATTGTTGGGATCCTCTTTTTTTCCCTTTTTGAAGATGGGGACAACATTTGCCCTCCTCCAGTCCATTGGGACCTCTCCTGTTTTCCAGGAATTCTCAAAGATTATTGCCAATGGTTCTGATATTACATTTGCCAGTTCTTTTAATACCCTTGGATGTAATTCATCTGGTCCTGGAGACTTATATTCATCTAGATTAACCAGATGTTTCTGTACTATCTCTTTACTTATTCTGTGATGAAATTCTCCTATTCTGTCCTCTGCTCCATTAACCTCAAGTTGAGCACCCTTTGGCTTTTCTGAGAAGACTGAAGCAAAGAAGGTGTTGAGTAATTCTGCCTTTTCTCTGTCCCCTGTTAACTTTTTCCCATCTTCTCCACACAGTGGCCCTACCATTTCCTTCTTCTTCCTTTTGCTGAGGACATACCCCCAAAAGCCCTTTTTATTGTTCTTAACCTCTCTAGCAAGCCTGAGTTCATTCTGCGCTTTAACTTTTCTGACTTTAACCCTACACATGCTAGCTATTTGTTTGAATTCCTCTTTGGTGATTTCCCCATTTTTCCATTTCTTATACATGCTCCGTTTAAAACTTAGTTCAGTTGAAAGTTCCTTAGTCATCCATCCTGGTTTCTTGAGGCACCTCCCATTTTTCTTCCTCATTGGAACTGTTTGAAATTGTGCCTTCAGTATCTCCCTTTTGAGAAACTCCCATCCATCCTGAACTCCCTTCTCTTTTAGTATTCCTTTTTTTTTTTTTTTTTTGCGGATTCAACATTTTTATTTATGAAATAAACTTGATATACAAATGAATGTAAAATACACATCATTCTATACTCCATATCCTTTCACATCTATTATTTAAAATACATTTCTCCGCTCCCAAACAATCCCTAAATTTCCTAAAATAATAACCAGTTACAACTACTGTTGGAATCGCTTATTCCAAAAAAGAAAGAAAGAAAACAAAACAGAACAGAACAAAATCTTCCCATTGACTTAATTTAACTATAGAATTTAAATTATGCCTCTCATATTAGTTTTCCACCAAATTGTCTTTGTTTTGTTTGACCTCCTTTAAGTCTCTTTCAAGATGCAAGAAAACTTTCAATTTTTTCCCATTTTAAAATAAAAGATTTCTCTTGTTTATCCTTAATTAACATTGTCAATTTGTCCATTTGCATTAAATTTCTTATTTTCTCTTTCCATTCCGAGAACATTTGCATATTATTAACTTTCCAAAATTTAGCTATAACCAATCTTGCCCCAGTAATTAAGTACAAGATTACACCTATTTCCTCTTTT
Organism: Phrynosoma blainvillii; assembly: GCA_026167975.1. NCBI lineage: Eukaryota > Metazoa > Chordata > Lepidosauria > Squamata > Phrynosomatidae > Phrynosoma > Phrynosoma blainvillii. The sequence continues at coordinate 48,894,139 of JANUYF010000001.1, read as the reverse complement.
TTCAAAACCCCTTTTAAGCTTTCCGTTATATTTAATAAATACAGTTTGGGGTCCATTCGTATTTTAATGTTGAAGATTGATGTAATTTTGCTGTGGATAATCTTCCAAAATTCTTTTACCACTTCACAAGTCCACCACATGTGGTAAAGCTTAGCATCTTTTTGATTACATTTCCAGCACCTGCCAGTTTCTTCCTTATTTTGCTTCACAGTCTTTGCAATCTTTGACGGATAAAGGTGCCATCTAAACAAAACTTTATAGTAATTTTCAATCAAGTAAATGCTTTTTGTAAACTTTGTGTTATTCATCCAAGTCTTTTCCCATGTTTCCAACTCAATGTTTTCGTTCAAATCTTGCACCCATTTAATGATATTCTCTTTAATACATTCCTCTTTTAACTCTGTCTCCCAAAAAAATTTATAGAGGCGTGTAATCAAGTGTTTATTTCCTTTACCATAGATTTTTTCCAGTTCCGTTTTGTTCACCTCAATACCACAAGTTCGAGTATCTTTGTTATATCTGCTTTGAATTTGGCAGAAATTAAACCAATGTTCTACTAACCCCTCTTCTTGTAATTCCTTAAACGATCTTAATTTTATTTTATCTTCAGACCATTCCAATAAATCTCTATATTTAGTGCAAATTCCTTTAGCAAAGATATCTGTTTTAAACGCTTCCATAAGTGAGGTCCAGCCCGGGATTTTATTATACAGGATTGGCTTATATTTATTCCAAATTTTAATTAAAGCTTTCCTAATAATATGTTTATCGAAGGTTTTATCTACATTCCCTCCGCTATAAATTAAGTACCAATGCCATCCTTTCTCTAGACCGGCACCTTCTAATACTAATGTTTTTCTATCCTCTAATGTTATCCAGTCTTTGATCCAGGTGAATGCTGCCGCCTCGTAATATATTTTTAAGTTCGGCAGTCCCAAGACTTAAGTCAAATACAAAACTATAGACCTATATCTTTGTTAAATAATGATTACAAAGTGTTTGCAACAGTGTTAGCAGAAAGATTAAAGCAAATTACACCAAAATGGATTCACGAGGATCAATCTGGGTTTGTCCCAGGAAGAAGCATTAAAAATAATGTAAGAACCTTAGTAGATGTCATTGAATACTACGAACACCATAAGAATAGGAAAATGGGAATTGTCTTCCTCGATTATGAGAATAATAATAATAATAATAATAATAATAAATTTTATTTTTATCCCGCCCCTCTGCTTAGCAATCGGGGCGGCTTACAACAATTAAAAATACAATAGTTAACAACATTCCGGTATCCCAATCCCTCCACCCATCCCTCCCACACCCCTTAAAACAATATTAAACTTAAGAAATTTAAAAGCAAACATTAATAAGATAAAAGCATAGTTATATAAGAATGGCAGAGCAACAGAGAGCTTGGGGAGGAAAGTTCAATGTTCATTCCTCTAAGGAGGATCATTCTGGGAAGGCCTGCCGGAAGAGATCCGTCTTAACTGCTTTCTTAAAAGCAGTGAGTGTTGTAGTGAGACGGATCTCATCCGGCAGGCCGTTCCATAGTTTAGGGGCAATGATGGAGAATGCCCTCTGTGAGGTCTGTTTGAACTTTGTCTTCGTCTGTTGAAGTAGGTTCTTACCAGCTGACCGAAGGGCACGGGGGGGGGCTCATATGGGGAGAGGCAGTCCCTGAGGTAAGTTGGACCCAAGCCATGTAGGGCTTTAAAGGTCAAAACCAACACCTTGTACTACGCCCGGAAACTAATTGGCAGCCAGTGGAGGGATTTAAGCACAGGTGTTATGTGCTCCCTCCTTGATGTTCCGGTGATTAATCTGGCTGCCATATTTTGCACTAGCTGAAGTTTCCGGGTTAGGCACAAGGGTAGCCCCATGTAGAGTGCATTGCAGTAATCTAGACGTGAGGTTACCAGCGCGTGCACCACAGTTTCCAGGTCTTTCCTGTCCAGGTATGGGTGCAGCTGGCGTATCAGCCGAAGCTGATAGCAAGCACTCCTGACTGTCACGTTCACCTGATTGGTCATGTGAAGCGACGAGTCAAGGAGTACCCCCAGATTGCGCACACAGTCCTTGGAGGAGAGTGTGACTCCATCCAGGACTGGTGGGCTGTAATCCCGAACCCGGATTCGGACCTGTAACCGTGAGCACCTCCGTTTTGTCTGGATTCAACTTCAGTTTGTTTTTCCTCATCCAATCCATTACCGCTCTAAGACAGTCATTGAGAGGAGAGACGCCATCAGAGGTCTGAGACGATGATTTGGTCATGGAGAAATAAATCTGGGTGTCATCAGCGTACTGAAGACACCGTGCTCCATGCCTCCGAATGATCTCCCCCAGCGGCTTCATATAAATGTTAAATAACATCGGGGACAGGATGGTGCCCTGAGGGACGCCACAATTGAGCTCTGTTTTAGAAGAACAACTGTCCCTGAGCCTCACTGTCTGGGATCTGCCAGAGAGGAAGGCACGGAACCACTGCAAAGCAGTGCCTCCAATTCCTAACTCTCTCAGCCGATCCAAAAGAATGGCATGATCTATAGTATCAAAGACCGCTGAGAGATCCAAGAGCACCAGCAGGGTCACACTTCCCCTGTCGATGCTCAAGTGGAGGTCATCGGTCAGAGCAACCATGGCAGTCTCAACCCCAAATCCTGTCCTAAAGCCAGTTTGAAATGGATCGAGATAATCAGTTTCATCCAAGATAGCTTGGAGCTGGGAGGCAACTGTCCTCTCGATCACCTTGCTTAAAAATGGCAGCAAGGAGACTGGTCTATAGTTGTTTCTGTCCAGGGGATCCAGGGAAGGCTTTTTCAAGAGTGGCCTAACTGCCGCCTCTTTTAAGCAAGATGGTATACTGCCTTCACTGAGGGACGCATTGATTGTGTCTCGGAAAAACACCCTCAATGCGTCCCCACCCTGGACGACCAGCCATGATGGACAAGGATCGAGAGGGCAAGTTGTCTTCCTCATCTTTCCAAGCAACTTGTCCACGTCCTCGGTACTCACAAATTGAAATTGATCCAGTAAAGTGCCATCAACGGAGTTACTGGACGCCTCATCTACAGATTCTGCCAGAATACTGGTGTCCAAGTCGGCTCTTATCCGAGAGATTTTATCTGCAAAGTAGATATTAAATGCCTCACAGCAGGCTGTCATCAGGTTAAGTAGAGGGTTCGGCGCAGGAGGTATCCTGAAGGCTTTTGATAATGTAAATTGGTGTTATATGAAAGAATCCCTAAGAAAATCTAAAATTGGTGAAAGAATGGGAAAGTGGTTAGAAGAAATCTATAACCATTAAGAAACAAGGATAGATATTAATGGGGAGAAATCAGGAAAATGTATAATCAATAAGGGGACAAGACAGGGCTGTCCGCTCTCTCCATTGGTGTTTATATTGATATTAGAAAATGTGCTCTTTTAGTATTCCTGACCCCCAGTATTTCCCTAAGTTTACCAAAATTAGCTCTCCTAAAGTCTAGAATGCATGTCTGACTATGCCTGGCTTCTCCTTTCCACTGTATAATAAATTCCAGGAGAACGTGATCACTCCCACCTAAAGATCCAACCACTTGCACCCCATTAACTAGGTCATCCCTGTTAGTTAGGATCAGATCCAAAATAGCTGACTCCTTTGTTGTCTCTTCCACCTTTTGGACAATGAAATTGTCTTCAAGGCAAGTGAGGAATTTGCTGGACCTTGAGGATTTTGCTGAGTTTGAATTCCAGCAAATATCAGGATAGTTGAAGTCACCCATCACTACTATATTTCTCCTTTCTGAGTGTGTGGTCATCTGTTCTAGAAAGGCATCATCCAATTCCTCTGCCTGAGTCGGGGGTCTGTAGTAGACTCCCACAATAACATCCCTGTTGTTTTCCCTCCCCTTTAATTTTTATCCAGATGCTCTCCACCTGGCTTCCATGACTGATGTCCTGGATTTCTTAACTGGTGTAAATATCCCTGACATATAATGCTATTCCTCCTCCTTTCCTGTTTCGCCTGTTTCTCTTGAAAAGGTTATACCCCTGTATTTCTACATTCCAGTCATGAGACTCATCCCACCAGGTTTCAGTGATGCCTATTATATCATATTTGCTTTGTTGTACTAGGAGTTCAAGTTCATCTTGCTTATTTCCCATGCTCTGTCATTAGTGTAGAGCAGGGGTAGGCAACCTGCGGCCCGGGGGCCGGATGCGGCCCCATGAGGCCTTTGAACCGGCCCCAGGCCGGTCCTGCCCCCCCGCCATGATGATATTGATTATTGTTGTTATTACTTGTTCTTGGGGTTTTCTTGGCAAAATCTCCACAGGGGTTTTGCCATCGTGGCTTTTCTGGGGCTGAGAGAGTGTGCATGCATATTTTTAAATTTTATTTTATTTTATTTTTATTATTTTTATTATTTTATTATTTTGCTTCGGCCCGCCAATTGTCTGAGGGACAGCAACCCGGCCCCGAGCTCAAAAAGGTTGCCTACCCCTGGTGTAGAGACATCTAAGACCATATGTCTCCTTTACTTTCTGTGCACGTTTTTTTGCCTACCACTGTTGGGTCCCTGTACTGTTTGCCTTGTTTCCTCTATGACAGTTTGACTATTTTTTCCAGTCCTTTTGTCTTCCAGGATGCTGTCTCCCTTCCCTTCTATGGGTGGGCAGATTCTGGATCCAGCTCTATGCATACATATATATTAAATAAATGTTTACCTGGTTTATAACTCAATTCATCACCACTTTTGCATGGACTTCTCTAGTCCTTATTAGATTTACGATACTATCTTCCCAAAGGTTGAAACCATCCTCCTTCTTCTGTGTCCAAGCTTGCTTTTCTTATAATATGTTTTGCATACAAGTTGAACAGATAAGGTGAAAGAATGCAGCCTTATCTGATCCCTTTGCCAATTGGGAACCATTCTGTTTCTCCATGTTCTGTCCTGACAGTAGCCTCTTGTCCTGAGTATAGATTCCTCATTAGGACTATCAGATGTGTTGTCACTCTCATGTCTTTAAGGGCATTCCATAGCCTTTCATGATCTATGCAGTCAAAGGCTTTGTTATAGTCTATAAAGCACATGCTGATTTTCTTTTGGAACTCCCCGGTGCACTCCATTAGCCATTGCGATGTGATCCCTAGTGCCTCTTCCTTTTCTGAATCCAACTTGGACCTCTGGAATTCTCTCTCCATGTGTGGTTGGTGTCTAGGTTGCAGAATTTTGAGCATAATTTTGCTTGAATGGGATATTAGTGTTATGATTCTATAGTTGCTGCTATCTGTTGTGTCTCTTTTTTTTGTGGATGAGGATGTATATTGATCGCTTCCAATTTGTTGGCCATCATTTTGTTTTCCGTATCTGTTGACATATGTTGGTTAGCACTAGAGTTGACTCTGTCAATGTGGATTGCAACAGTTATATTGGAATATCACCTGTTCCTGGAGACTTGGGGTTTTTGCCATTTCTTTTATTGCAGCTTCCAATTCAGTTTTTAGAATTTGGGGTTCATCTTCATATGGCTCTTCATTCTATGTGTCCTTCATGTTGTCATTTCTTTTATATAACTCTTCTGTGTATTGCATCCAATGTCTTTTTATTCCTTCCTGGTCTTAAATTATGTTATTTTTATTGTCATAGAGAGTCCCAGTCCTCGGTTTGAACTTTCATTTGATTTCTCGAATCTTGTGGAATAGATCTCTCGTTCTTCCCTTTTTGTTGTTGTCTTATATTTCTTTGTATTGGTCATTTTAGTAATTTTCCTTATCTTTGCGCACTAGCCGTTGTACTGTTGCATTCGTGGTTCTTAGTTTATTCCTATCTCCTTTTTGTTTTGTTTCTCTTCTTTACTGTATTGCTTGTAGCTTTTTGTCTATCATCCATGGTTTCTTCATGTTCCTTTTGTTTGTTGGAAGTGTCTTTATGCATTCCTCTTTTATTATGTCTCTAGCTTCAGACTAAAGCTCTTCCAGTTCATGATCTATTACACTTAGTACTGCAAATCTGTTCCTTATATTGTCAATGAATTCTGTTGAAATGTTGTTTAAATCATATTTTGGTATGATGACAAGTTTTGTTCTCTTATTTTTACTTTTATTTTTGATATGAGTAGTTTGTGATCTATGTCCCAAGCACCTGGTCTAGTGCTGGCCACCAATATGGCGCTCACCACCTTTTACTTTCAATTATTTGGTTTTTGTGTTGGCAATCTGGTGATGTCCATGTGTATATGTGCATAAAGAAACTACTAGTGTTTCTTACTAATCATAGAATGCAGAGAACTTGCAGCACCTTTGAGACTAACAAAAAGAAAGCTTTCATAGACTTCATAGACCTCAGATGCTAACGAAAGCTCATGCTACTTCTTTCGCACAAAGGTGCTGCAAGTTCCTTTTGCAAACTGATTTTCCAGATGAACACGGCTATGTCTCTTACTTCTAGTTATAAAATGTCACTCTCTGTTATCTCTCTGTGTGTATAATTTGTTAGAATGTGACTGCAATCTTATTATGCACCTTTACCTGGAAGAGTCTCATGGGAACTTGTGTTAGAACAAGTATATCAAGTCTGAGCAGCCATAAACTATTTCCACTTGTTTGGTGACATATTTAAAGTTTGTAGAAATACTAGCTGGGTCCCTTATAGATAATGCAATATAAATCACTTGGGTTGAAAAAAAGCATTGATTTTGATTAATTAAATCCTCCCCCGTCTATATTAACTTCTTTGTTGTTGTTGTTAATTGTTGCATGCCTTCACGTCGTATCCGACTTATGGCGACCCTATGATAGGGTTTTCTTGGCAGGATTTATTCTGAGGGAGTTTGCCATTTGTTTTCTCTGAGGCTGAGAGAGTATGACTTGCCCAAGGTCACCCAGTGGGTTTACATGGCAGAGTGGGGATTCAAAGCCTTGTCTCCAGAGTCATAGTCCGACTACACCATGCTGGCTCTCATATTAACTTCTGCTTTTGAGCAATTAACCAGTTGTACTCAGAAACATAGCCACAATTACTTTGCCTCTCTCACTGACAGTCTTCTGGAAAATACAGTGTTAAAGCCTCTGTCTAGATATGTGGCCACCAGAGGCAGGAGAAACTCTGTGTGAAAGTTCATAGATAAAAAGTTTACAGAAGTGTGTCATATTTAAGCTCACTTTCATCAATGGAAATAAAATAATAAGTTTTATTTTTATCCCGCCCCTCTGCTCAGCAATTGGGGTGGCGTACAAACAAATTAAAACAGTACAACAGATTAAAACATAAATCAATCAACCCAATTCCCTAACCCACCCACCCCTTAAAAATAGATTAAACTAGTACAACATTAAAATGGAAAAGGATGAAAACAAGCAAATATATATATGTATAATTAAAAACCTTAGAACAACCAGTGGCGGCTGGAGGAGGGGGTAACCAAGACTTGTCTGCTTTGGGCCGGGACGATTATTCTGGGAAGGCTTGCTGGAAAAGATCCGTCTTTACTGCTTTTTTAAAGCAGTCAAGAGTGGTAATAAGACAAATCTCATCCGGCAGGCCATTCCATACTCTGGGAGCGGTAGCAGAGAAGGCCCTCTGGAAGGTCAGCGACAGCATTTTCATAGGCTGCAGCAGATTCCTCCCAGAGGACCGGAGTGTGCGGGGGGGGGGAATCATACGGGGAGAGGCGGTCCCAGAGATAAGCTGGACCCAAGCCATGTAGGGCTTTAAAGGTCAAAACCAACACCTTGTACTGTGCCCGGAAACTAATTGGCAGCCAGTGGAGGGATTTAAGCACAGGTGTTCAGCACAGTAACCAGCCTGGCTGCCATATTCTGAACCAATTGAAGTTTCCGAGTTAAGCACAAGGGTAGCCCCATGTAGAGTGTGTTACAGAAATCCAGACGTGAGGTTACCAGAGCATGTACCACAGTTACAAGATCCCTAGTCTCCAGGAAAGGAGACCTAATTATGGGTTGATGGATTACTGGTTGTAAAAGTAAATTAACTTTCACACCAACATATTCTAAAAAGATTGCATGGCTACATGTTTTGGTTCTCTTATTTTCTGGAAAGACTTCAAAAGAATGACTATTTTCTCAATGACTGTTAAATCTTGTTCCATCTCATTATCCTCACTGTCTTAAAGTAAGATAAATCTGTGATTTTCACATGGAAAACAAAGCAATGCAAGTCTTTAGTTCTAGTTAACAATGCAATGTTATGTTTACCCAGAAGAAAGTCCTACTGAATGCACTGGGCCTTGCTAGGAAAGCGTACGTAAGATTGCATTGTTGATCATTTTTCTCTAAGTTGCATTGTACATTTTGCTAAAAATGGAGTTAAGAATAAAATACACCATATTTTTTGCCAAGTCCTTAAGTTATAAAACTCCACATTATGTGTAAACTAAAGGCCTAAACAGACTGCCAGAAATAGTGCACATTAAATTGAGGCACTGCCCTGGCTCAGTGCTAGGGAATCATGGGAACTGTATTTTTTTCTGGGACATTGAGCCTTCTCTGTCAGAGAACTCTGGTGCCACAATAAAATACAGTTCCCATGATTCCCTAGCACTGAGCCAGGGCAGTGCCTCAATTTAACGTGCACTATTTCTGGCAGTCTGCTTAGGCCCTAAGTTTACTAGGAGTTGTAAAACAGATGTTAGAAAACAAGATTGTAGACAAATACATAAAGAATTTCTATCAGTTGTTTCAGTTGAATAATTACATGGAGCCACTTGTAATAAAAAAAATACTCTCAAACAATATTTCCAAGATCAGATTTATTCATAGACATCACAGCCAGTGAATGTTCTTAATAGATTCTTTATAAAATGATTCTCAACAGAAACATATTTTACAAAATTAGAGGAGTTTTAAGACTGAATAAGTTATGTCTTGAAACTGAGAATGCTTTTGTGTTGATACAGCATGTGTGTGGTGTTACTGTGTAATGTACAAAACAGAAGAAAATACATTGTAAGTGGTGCTGCAGCTTGCCTGCCATAGTTAGAGAGTGGCTTTGCTTGCTTTGTTGGCATCTAACAGGTTATATTGTATGAATCCTGGATGATGGGATACATAGTCAAAAGATAATTATTAAGGGTGGTGTTCACATTCCTTTAATGGTTAACAAGCTGATGGGAAAGGAAGGAAAGGCTGCATTGGGAGTTTTAAGGTCAGTTCAATGAGAACTAATGGTATGGGGTGAAAGGAGAGGCAACCATGGAAAAGAAGCAGAAAGATGGTTGTTTGGTTCTGGCAAATGGTGTGCCAGCTGACTCAAAATATGATTTATTGTATGCTTTAAGTATACTATACTAATGCTGGACTCTCAGTCCTGACAACACACATCTGTGGTGAACATCTTTAGTTTTCTGAATAAAGTTTTTTTTTTCTATTTTAACTATTGAAAGCCTGGATTTCTGAACAGACGTGTTCTGTACATGACAATTATTCTGTAAAGATAAAAAGCTGAATTGTAAAAGGAGTCACCTCCAGTTTCTGATTACGATGGAGATTTTCCCGATAGATGAAAGTGACGGGAGCATAGTAGGATGCTCCCGTCAGTGTCACGCAATTTGGCAGATTATCAGATGATGTCGCATGACATCACGATAATCCTGTCATTATCTTGTGAAAGCCCCATGAATGAGAAGCGGCTGGAAAACTCCCCTTTATTCACAAGATAATGATGGGATTATTGCGACATCACACGATGTCATGTGATAATCTTTGCCAAATCGTGCTATGTTCCCATCGTTTTCATCTGTCTGAAAATCTCCTATATATAAAAGGTCTATTATATGTGTTTTACTACTATAACAACTTGCTCTCCAAATCTCCAAGATCATCTCATTATGTACTCAGCACTGTTCAGGAAAATATTACATTTTATTACTGTTGAATGCAAGATATAAAATATCCATTGGAAAGATAGCACAATTTCCACAAAAAGAAGATACAAAATGTATCTTAGAAAATACAAAAATGTAGTTTCCATTTGGAAGGCAGCTCCATTACCAAATTAACTTGTACACAAGGTCACCAACTTGAACTGTTCCTGTTTTATCAATTCCAAAGTACCATCCAAAGAGGGGGTGCGATTTGTATATATGCCGTTTAGAAGGCTCACACAGGCGATAACTGTAGAGAATATTAAACTGCAGTGAGTCACCTAGACAATACTTAAATATGCAATACAACAATACAAAGCCTTTATTACAGTTAACAGACCTCCAGGTGATACAAAAATTAAAAAAGAAATCAGTTTTAACACCACAATGGCATATGAAAGAGGTAAATTTACAATATAAGTACAAATATAAATAATTAGAGATAAACCCTTCTAGTCTTTCATCTTATTAATATCTATTAAGAACATAACCAAACCCTATTATAAAACAGATACTGCTCCTCCTCATTATTCTGTATATTGTAAGGTTGGGCTGGATCAGGAGAAGACATTACTGTTAATTGCTAGCTAAATATGCTTGTTTCAAAGAACCACTAAAGAAAGCATTTTGGTTACAAGAAGCTGATGGATAGAAACTATAATCGATAATGGCTATGAAGTTATTACATTTGACAATCAGAACAACTTGTTCTGACGGTAGATACAGAAAACATTCCTCAGGAATAATATACCTCTTTAACTCACAACCACTGGCAAATTAAGGCTGCAATTCTAAACACACTTGTCAAGGCTTAAGTCTTAATGGATTTGGTGGGACTTAGGGGGGTTGCAGACTGCCAGAAATAGTGTGAATTCAGTCCACTTTTAGGGTTAGGGTTAGTGCTAGGGAATCATGGGAACTGTTATTTTTCTGAGACATTGAGCCTTCTCTGTCAGACAACTCTGATGCCACAATAAAATACAGTTCCCATGGTTCCCTAACTCTAACCCTAACCCTAAAAGTGGACTGAATTCACACTATTTCTGGCAGTCTGCAACCCCCCTTACTTCTGAATAAACATATTAAATGTTGCACTGATACCCTCTGAAATGAGTACAAGAGGAACTCAAAATATTTCATTATTCTTTTTTTAAAAAACTAACCATTTCTCCTTAATTAACATAACCAGCTTATCCATTTCTACATATTCTCTCAGTTTTAATAACCATTTGAAAAAAATATTGGGATGTGTTTATTGCATTGTTAAAAAGTAAAGCGGTTTTATTTCAGTATGTTGATTCAACTAATAATTATAACTCATTAGTAGTAGGAGAGTTATAGTATCCCTATAGGGAAGTTTAAGTATAGTTTCAAGTATAGCTAAATGTTTTGGGGAAGAAAGTCATATTTGTATTTTCTGTTTCTTTGTCTTTTCTCCTCTCTCTTTTTTGAAGAGATATTTTGTTAGGGTCCCCCCCCCCCCCGCTTTACCTTTCTGTTTGATTTGTATGTTTATGTTTATATGTGTGTATGTGGTCATAAAAATGTTTAAATTTCTGAAACAAGATTTATTACCTTTTCAAGGTTTCAAGAGGCTCTTTTCTGTCCATAATTCCAGTATCTGGATCAACAGTAGTCAAAATACACCTAAAATGATAATACAGAATACAGAATACAGAATGAGGTAACAGTAGCCTCAAATATTTTTAAAAATGTATTTATGCCTTCATATGCAATCCAAAGTGTTTACCTGGGGCAGGCCAATGCTCCTTTCATTTCTACATCTCCAATTACAATTTCATCCCAGGTATCCTACAGAAATATAACATTTTGTATTTAGACTATTTCATACTGTAAGTTAAATACTGCAAGAAAGATGAAACGTGTAATAACAATTACTTGAATGGCTCAGTTCATGGCTGTATTAGAAAGCTATTAATTTGTACTATTTAAAAAGTTTGAAAATGTTTATAGAGAAAAATAAGAGTGAGCTTCAATGTGTATATAATACACACATACATACACACATGGAAAGCTCAGTGTAAGAATTTTGAAACAAAAGTTGGCTATGCTATTACTCAAGGTATTGCTATCTGTTCAGCTCATAAAAGCTATTCACACTAGGTAAATTATGTTTCTACAGAGCAGGGGTAGGCAACCTTTCCCCTTTAAGGGCCGAGGGACTTCAGCTCCCAGAACCCTCAGCCATGTTGGCCAATAGTCCCATGTTGGCCAATAGCTCCTGGGATTCTGGGAGCTGAAGTCCCTCGGCCCTTAAAGGGGAAAGGTTGCCTACCCCTGCTATAGAGAACCCTCAATGGGTGGGGGAACAGATAAGGGATGCAATTTTTGCTGATCTTTCTTTTCTTCTGAAGTCCCAAACACCATATCTCCTACCATTCAGAATTCCCCCAAGTATCTGGAGGAGATGGGGGAAACAAAGGACTAGTTGGAAGTTTGGTAAGGTTTGCCATTGACTGTTCCAATCTACCAGTGGGATTCTCATGCTGGATCAGAGGATTCCTGAGGACAGGAGACCTATGTGATAATTATACCATTTCATCTGTGGGTGGGCAGATTCTGGATCCAGTTCTATGCATACATATATATTAAATAAATGTTTACCTGGTTTATAACTCAATCCATCACCACTTTCACATGGACTTCTCTAGTCCTTATTAGATTTACGATACTATCTTCCCAAAGGTTGAAACCATGCATTATTCCAGATGCTGCTGGACTGCAACTCCTATCATTCCTCACTATTGGCTATCTTAGGTAGGATTGCTGGGACTGGAGGATTTTCGCATATTGGGAAATTCAGAAAATTGCTAAAATAAAAATTCTCTGGTACAAGCCTTCTGTTTCCTGATATAATTTTTCCTCCCAAGAAAAAACTACTTTTCACATATTTCAGCTCCCAATATTAAATGTAAATAAGTAACCTGACAAATTTGGCAGATATATTCATAATTATTTGCTGTGTAATAGCAGTAATATATTTAACCTGCTTGAGACTGGATCTTTGATTTTTGCCTTTGGTTTGATTATTACATATTTCTAATCTTTCAGGATGGAAAAAATGATACTAAACCATTTAAATAACCACTTAAAAATCTTCTATAAAACATCTCATAGTCAAGAAAAGACTGTTAGCATTTAAACTAGATATTCCCCACTCTGTAAAAAAGTTTCAATCTAACTAACTAAGGGGGGAAGCAGACGAGGGCGTCCAAGACGCCCTGCGATGGTGCGCCACGGGACTGGAGCAGTCGCACCGCGGCGCACCGTCGGCGCCTCTGAAAGGAGCGCAAAAATAGCGCTCCTTTCACAAGTCAGTGAAAGTGCGCCCTAAAAGCATCGGGCGCACTTTCACTGACTTTTCCGCTGCAGCGCGTGCGGTCGCTGCGGCGGGGGGTTGTCTCCGGAGCGCCGGACGTGCGGAGGTCCAGCGGCTCCGAGGACGACCTCGGGAAGAGGAAGGGGCGCCGTGCGTGCGGCTGCCCCTCCTCTTCCTTGCCTCGGAGACGGCTCAATAAGCCGTCTGCCGAGGCCCTAAAAGACTGTTTCTTGATACTTCACAGGAAATTAGTTCAACAGTAATATTAATTAGGTACTTAAGTTACAGTCAAATATTAAATGAAAGAAGGCTTCTGTCTCTATAGCTTCTTGAAAATCATATCATTCATTTGTTTACTATATTATGCAATATAATGGTTAATGTTTATCAGTAAACCTGGCACTCCTATTAAATAATTCACTCCCATGTACAACCAAAAGTTATTTTTCCAGATTTTTTTAAAAGTTCTCTATTACCTCCTCATGAGGCCCACATCCTGTGACCAAAATGTTTGGCCTGAAGTTATGTATCTGAACTTTTTTCTCCAGTCGGGAATTTAGCTCTTCTAAAGAAGCTTCAGAGAGGATCATAACTGGACTACAGTCAGGATAGGCAATCTAGAAACATAAATTTCAATGAAGTGAGTACTGTAAAATTATTCAAAGAAATTGCATCTAAACTAGGGATGGCCAACTAGTACCTCAGATTGAATGAAGCCCTTGGAGTACTTGGTTATGACCTCTAGCCAACTTCTCAAATTGTAATTAAGATATAGTGAATATCTGAAAACAGGGCATGGGCATAAAAATTCAGCCTGTGGATGTACAGGAAAGTCCAACAATGGAGGAACTGCCTAACTGAATGTGGACAGAGTGGCACTTCTCCTTTCACTTATTTTTTACTTCTTTTCCTAAATGTTTTCCCTCTTGGTTAATTGTGAGAGGAAAATGAACTATGGTTAGAATCCCATTGAGACATCATGCTAATCTGACTACAGTTGTGCAAGCAGTTGCTCTGTCCCAAAGGCTGTCCAAATGCATTCTTAGAGCAGCCAATCATTTCACAAGCACACATGTAGCCTTTTCTCTTTTTTTCATTTTGTGGATGGAGAGCTCATCAACTGTTGTGCAACATGCGAGTTCAAGGCTGTTGCACCCATTGTGTAACTGGTTATGCAACTCTGGGATCCAGTGTATAACTAAGGGCCTGAACAGACTGCCAGAAATAATCCAGTTTGAGACCACTTTAACTGCCCTAGCTTAGTGCTAGGGAATCATGGGAACTGTAGTCTACAGTGGCACCTCTCTGACAGAGAAGGCTCAATGTCTCAGAAAAAACTACAATTCTCATGATTCCCTAGCATTGAGCCAGGACAGTTAAAGTGGTCTCAAGCTGGATTATTTCTGGTAGTCTGTTCAGGCTCTAAATTGACTAAGGACCTTTACAGACTGCTAGAAATAATGCAAATTGAGTCCACTTTAACTGCCCTGGTTCAGTGCTAGGGAATCATGAGAACTGTAGTTTATTGTGTCACCAGAACTCTCTGACAGAGAAGGCTCAATGTCCCAGAAAAAAACTACAATATCAGAATCCCAACACTGGATAACACTGAATGTACTTTTCTTCAGCCTCACAAAGAGGCTTATGAGTTCACGTCTCCCTCTCCAAGAGTGGGACTTCTATTTCTACTCTGTTATGGAGGTTTACAATCACTGTTTCTGAAAAAAAACATAATACCCACTGAGTGTCACTTAAGATGACAACTATCAACTATATAAGAATTTCCATCTATATTGGAAAGACCGAGTACCAGGCAAGTTGAGTTGTTGTGTGTCTTCAAGTCAGTGACCCTAACATAAACCTATCAAAGGGCTTTTTGGTACTGAGTGTGTGTGGAGAAAAGTAAAGGAGACATGCAGTTCTAAAACAGTGGCAGAGAGATAACTGTATTAGTGGTGGTCCCACATTGTAAATATCGAGATCCATTGTAAATATATCACATATTTGTGTATTTTAACTAAACAGAGTAACAGAACATGCTTATAGCAAAAGCATTGGTTCATCAAAAAGAATTTCACTTTCAGAATTTTCTGAAAGCGAGATGGAGACATATTCCATGTACTTTAAAAGTATACTAGATCACTTTTAACATCAATCTGCTTACACAGCATACACTCCTACAAATCATTTTTAAAATGTACAATACACCCTAAACTGGTAAACAGATCATTCCAAAGTTAATATGACAAAAGAGAAAGAAAAACATTGATCTTAGAAATTTTGACTGCAAACTATAGATTAATACAAAGCTAGTTTTTTACCTTATCATTTGGTTGAAAAAGCTCTATTAAATCTTTTGCATTCCTTGGACTCATGTTTGGTTCAAAGTGAACCAAACGATATGGTTCTGATTTCAGAAACGCTGTGATCCATTGAGCTGCCTCATCTCCACAGTCTCTGCCTTGGATATCAGAGCCAAAGAGTCTGAAAAAAAATTGTGGGAGCATTCATTGGACGTTATCACACGTGGGCCACAAACCGACAATAAAGTGGAAATGAGACATCCCGAAAATAAACCGAAAATAAACCTTGATTCCGCAAATGGCTTTCACACGTAATTACCTTAATTCCGAAATTACAGTAAGCTCATGCTAACACCGCATTTAACGTTCACACACAAGTGAGAAAAGCCCGTAAATGTATTAGAAATGATCTTCTACCACATGCGCAGATATAGCTATGCTCGCCGCGGCTGTCACTTGCCGCGGCTGTCACTTGCTGTGGATGTCACCCCTTCCCCAGGTCGTCCTCGGAGCAGCCGGCCCTCCGCACGGCTGGCGCTCCGAGGAGGACCTCCCGCCACAGCATTCACACACGCTGCAGCGGAAGAGTCGTCGAAGGTGCGCCACAGCCTTTTGCAGCGCACCTTCGGCAACTTGTGAAAGGAGCGCCAATTTAGCGCTTTCAGGGGCGGCGAAACTGCGCCGCGGGGCTGAGGTGTGGGGATACCTTGGCCCCGCAGTGCAGCTTCCCAGGGCGGCCCATGGCCGCCCGTCCTTCAAGTCGCCAAAGGTGTCACCTTCGCCGACTCTTCTGCCGCAGCGCGTGCAAATGCTGCGACGGGAGGTCCTCCTCGGAGCGCCGGCCATGCGGAGGGCCGACTGCTCCGAGGACGACCTGGGGAAGGGGTTGGAGCGCCGATCGTGCAGCTGCCCCTCCCCTTCCCTGCCCCCAAGACGGCCCTTTAAGCCGTCTGCTGAGGGGGAAGGAGATGCTGCCTCGAGGACCCCGCGGAACCATGGGAAAATGCGGGGAAATGCTTCCAAATGCGCATTTGCTTTTCACATTACAGCAAATGCGAAATTACCTTAATTTCGCATTTGCATTTCCTCAAAACAACCGAATTTCAAAAGATCTCGGTTAACACCAGTTTCTGTCCACTTTTTGTCCAGTTTCTGTGCGACGTCGTGTGAAAACGCGAGGCACAAATCCAGTTTCTGTTTGGGATTTGTGTGGATTAACCAACAGATTTGACCCCGTGTGATAACGTCCATTATGGTTTTTGCTAGCCTCTGCAATTAAAATTTTAAATTATTAATGATAAAAATTCTTTAAATTACCATAGAATGTTACTTAAAAGCATTTTGAATTTATAGTACAATTTCTCTTGTACTATGTTTATAAGAAGAAATTACATGCTTCTGAGTAAATATCACAACACTAACTGACCTGTCTTATCTTGGGTAGCACTGGATTAAGGACCACCCTAGATGTCACATCTGTAAGTGAATGCCACATCTCTATTTTGTTGTTGTTATTGTCATGAGGAATCCTGAATTGGATCAGGATTACACTGGAGGAAGAATTAACACTTTTGGTAGAATCATAGAATCTTAAGGTTGGAATCAGTCATTTAGTCCAACCACTTGCCATGCAGAAATCCACTGCTAAAGCACCCTTGAAAAGAAGTCATCCAACTTCTGTTTAAAAACTTTCAAAGAAGAAGAGTCTATTTCCCTCTGAGGCAGCTATTCCACAACTCTCACTGAATAGAAGAGATATGTCAGGAAGCTCTTCCTAACATTTAAGTGGAGCCTCTTTTCTTGTAATTTGAATCCATTGGTTCATGTCCTAGTGTCCAGGGTAACATAAAACAAGTTTACTCCATCTTCTACATGATATCACTTCAGATACTTAAAAATGGCTAAACATTCTCAGCTCACTAAGCTGTTCCTCATAGGGCTTAGTTTCTAGACCTTTTACCATCTTGGTTGCCTTCCTAGGGACACATTCAAGCTTCTCAATATCCTTCTTGATCTGTGATGCCCAGAACTGGATGCAGTATTCCAGGTGATGTGTGACCAAAGCAGAATAAAGTGGAACGATGTCTTCTCACAATCTAGACACTACATTTCTGTTGAGGCAGCCTAGCATTGTGCTGGCTTTTTGGGCAGTGCATCTCAGGGGGGAAGCAGACGGGAGCTTCCCGTGCGCCGCGGGACGGAGCGCCGCTGGAGCGCGGCAGCCGCACCGCGGCACACCGTCGGCGACTCTAAAAGGAGCACCAAATTGGCGCTCCTTTTAGATTTCAGGGAAAGTGCGCCCTAAAAGCGGCGGGCGCACTTTCCCTGACTCAAATGCCGCAGCGCGTGCGGTCGCCGTGGCGTGAGGTCATCCTCGGAGCGCCGGCCGTGCGGAGGGCCGGCGACTCTGAGGGCGACCTCAGGAAGAGGAAGGGGCGCCGCTCGTGCGGCTGACCCTCCTCTTCCCTGCCCGGAAGACGACTCTATTAGTCGTCTGCCGAGGCCCTCACTGTTAACTCATGTTTAGCTCATAGTCTATCATGGGAACTGTAGTTTATTGTGGCACCAGAGCTCTCTGACAGAGAAGGTTCAATGTCTCAGAAAAAAAAATACAATTCCCATGATCCCCTAGCACTGAGCCAGGACAGTTAAAGTGACCTCAATCTGCATTATTTCTGGCAGTCTGTAAAGGCCCTATGATCCCTAGATCTTTTTCAAGTGTACTGTTGTCAAGCCTATCCTATATTTACACACTTTATTTTTCCTTACTGTTTCCCAAACGTTACCTTTCCCAGCTGCTATTTTCCCCTACAGGGAAAACATCAATGGCCCTAAGATTTACTATAACATACTTCCACAATTCCAATAAATCATCCTCAAACATATGCTCAGCACTGCAATCTATATTAAGTAAAAGCCTCCTACACAGCACAGTAGGAAGTTCCTCTCCCCCAAACCCTACCCAATGCAAACTGGCATCATACAGGATCCAAACTGGAATCCTACTGCATAGGGAGGTGGAGAAGAGGACAGAGTGGAGCTTTAACCCTTTGCCCTACAGTGTAATGCTGATTTGGGCCTAGCCCCCTGTACAATTATTCTCCATTAGGCAAATCTCCCACTGGGTCAAACTGTTTTTCTTCATGCAAACTGCAGACTTGATCCAAGGTATGAGCCAATCAGACTCACAGAAGAAGGCAAAGGGTTGAAGTTCCTTTCACCACCACCACCCCAAAAGTCTTGGATTGGATCCTGAGCACATGCAATTTGCTGCTTTTCTGTATTGGTCAGAAAGGAAGAGAAGCACTGTCCTGTACATCCAGCATAGAGGGGAGGCAGAGCAAAGAAGAAAAGACCCAGAATGATCCTCCAGGGGCTGCAGGTTCCCTGTCCCTGACACAGATGCACAAATATATGTAAGCACAATTCAGAGCAGCACTGCTTGGCAACTCTCCACAGCTGTTGCTAGAGCTCAAACCTTTTAATCAGTTACATTACTAAATATGAATTTACTTCACTTGAATCCTCTTGCTTATCAAAGCAAAGGAAATTAAAACAGATAACTATTTGATTAATACTAACAGTATAGAACCTCTCCTACTGCAGTTTGAGATGGGAAATATTGCACATTGGCTAACATTACCTGCAATTATGCACTGGATTTTTGTTTGATAGAGTGACAGGAATACGAAGATCTTTCATCTCTGGAGCACTCAGAATTAAATAACCATTTTCATTGGTGATAGAAATCAAGACCAGCCTCGGCTCTTGCCGAGCAGTCACCATATGTCCATCTTCTTTTATTACAAGCCAGCACCTGAATAATAAGAAAGAAGACCACAGTTCACTTAACACTATTGAAAATGAACTTAACTTTGACAGTGTTCAGCCAGTAAAACAGCAGCTGAACAATCAGGCTGCAATTCAAAACTGTTAGTTCATTACATTTTATTCTAACACTAAAGAGGACTCCCACTTAACAAGTTCCGGCTTGATAGAAATATATTGGTTTCCTTCAGACCATTCTGAGTTAAATGAACAAGATTATCAAGAACAATCTTGATAAGCTTTCCTTCCTCCAAACACACATTTCTAAATAAAGTCCCATCCACTGGCCCTTTGTTATTTTAACTGTTCTTGAGTCAATCTCAACTCATGGCAACCCTGTGGATGATACTTTTACAAAATCCTCTGTCCTCCACTGCTCCCCTCAGGTCCTGCAAGCTCAGGCCATGGCCTCTATTATTGAGTCCATCCATCTGGCAAGCGGTCCCCCTCTCTTTCTGCTGTCGTCTACCTTTCCTAGCATTATTGAATTTTCTAATTATTTATGCCTTCTCATGATGTGGCCAATGTACAACACCCTCAATTTAGTCATCCTGGCTTCCAGAGAGTTTGTGTTTGATCTATTCTAGAAGCCATTCACTTGTCTTTTTGTTCATCCATGGTATTCTCAGCACTCTTCTCTAGCACCACATTTCAAATGAATTGATTTTCTTTCTATCTGCTTTCTTCACTGTCCAGCTCTCACATCCGTACATGGTGATGGTGAATACAATGGGCTTGGACAATCCTCACTTTACTATTCAGTTATATCTTTGCTTTTTAGGATATTATCCAGTTCTTTCATAGCTGCCCTTCCCAATCCTAGCCTTCTTCTAATTTCTTGACTGCAGTCTCCATTGGTCCAAGGTATGGGGATTCTTTCAGTTTTTCAATTTTCTTGTTATCTAGGATGAATTCTTGTACATCTTCCATAGTCATTATTTTCGTTTACTTGATATTCAACATCAAGCCTTTCTTGGCACTTTTCTCCTTGATCCTTTTCAATAATTACTCCAGTTCTTTGTTGGTTTCTGCTAGTAGTATTGTGTTGTCTGCATATCTTTAGGTTGTTGATGCTCCTACCTCTGATTTTCACTTCTTTGGATCTTCACTGGTCCTAGTGACTGAGGTATTATAGAAATGTTACTGTGCGCCTTTAAGTAGTTTCTGACCTATGGTGACTCTAAGGCAAACGTATCACCATGTTTTCTTGGCAAGATTTATTCAGAAGCACATTGTCATTACCTTCCTTTGAAGGTAAGAGAGTGTGACTTACCCAGGGTCACCCAGTGAATTTCCTTAGCCAAGTGGGGATTGAACCCTGGTTTCCTGGAGCCCCAGACCAGCACTGACACCACTACACCTCAGAGTCCCAGCCTGGAAGAAAGGCAGGATACATACCCCTCAGATCCCCCCTCAACCATGCAAACCAACTGGGTGACCTTGGACAAGCCATGCTCTCTCAGATTCAGAGAAAGGCAATGGCTACCCCCTCCCCAGAACGAACAATGCTAAGAAAAATCCATGATAAGGTCACCATAAATCGGAAATTACTTGAAGACATGCAACAATTATGTTGTGACCATCTTCTCCATCACTTCATGAATCTCAAGGTCTTCTATGTGGAAGGAACCTAGTGTTACCAATAAAAAAACAGTATGCAGATGATTTTCTTTTTTCCTGAAACAAAAGACCATAGTAAAAAAAAAAAAAAAAGGAGGATTGCAGCTGGAAGAAAAAAGCCTCTAAATTCCCTGTAAAATTCAGCGAATCTATCATTAAGCCTCATCTGGAAACACTGCTCATCTGCTTCCTGCTTCATCACACACAACTGAATTGCAGTTTCCCCCCATCTCAGGTAGTGTACTACTCTGAGTAATGTGCAACTTCTTTCAGGGGTGGGCAACCTTTCCCCTTTAAGGGCCGAGGGACTTCAGCTCCCAGAAGCCTCAGCCATGTTGGCCAATAGTCCCATGTTAACTAATAGCTCCTGGGATTCTGGGAGCTGAAGTCCCTCGGCCCTTAAAGGGGAAAGGTTGCCTACCCCTGATTTGAAAGGGTGGGGTGGAGGTGCCGGTTTTGAACTAGCCTTTGTGGTTGCCTTGTAATAGTACTTGAATTTAACTTGCCACAGTTACCATGTGAAGATGTTTAATGCAATGTCATGAAAAATCATCGGCCAACTTCAGCCTATCAAAGATCTTTTAAAAAGAGGGTCGAGAAACATACCAGGAATAGCAACTAGAGGAGGGTTGAGGAACCTGTGCACCTTTGAACATTAGACTTTTTCTTGCATCATCCCTCATCATTGACAATAATGGCTAGGACTAATGGGAGTCATAGTCCAACAACCTCTGAACGGCCACACTTTCCCTAAACACGAGAATGTTACTTAGAATGAAGAAAGCTTTCCTTGAACAAGGTTCATAGTCTGGAAAACAAACCAAAAAAAAAAAAAAAAGAAAGGAAGTCCAGCTACTGAGTTTGTGTATAACAGTTACAGTGGTACCTCGACATACGAGTTTAATTCGTTCCGTAACCTTGCTCATATGTCAAATTGCTCGTATCTCAAAGCATCTCAATTTTCCCCATTGAAATTAATTGAAATGTAGTGTGCGGTGTAATGTGCGATTCCTCGTATCTCAAATCTTGCTCTCATCTCAAAGCAAAATATTGCTCACTCGGCGGCTCGTATCTCAAAACACTTGTATATCAGGGCACTCGTATGTCGAGGTACCACTGTACAGATAAGTAAAAGGAGAAAGATCAGGGATAATGAGGTACTATATTAAGATTCAAAAGGCTGGGGCATTGCAAGAAAAGAATCAAGGATTCTTGGTAAATGAGAGCTGTAAAAGGAGACAACAAGCTAAAATATTATTCAGTCCCACCTTTTGCTTCTTCAACAAAACCTATAGAAGCAAAACAATGTTTTTTAAAAGGTGGTGAAAGGGAAATAAGTCCAATCTGAAACTTTTTAGGTGAAATTTCCATCTGGGTATATGTATCTGTGAAAGCCAGGCACCTACAATGGTTTGATGCTAGACTAGGACTCTGGGAGATCAGGTTTCAAATCCCTGCTTAGACATGAAAAAACACTAGGTGACTGTGGGCAAGTCACATCCTCTCAGCCTAAAAGGAAAGCAATGGCAAATTTCTCTGAATCAGTCATGCCAAGAATAAATCAAGATAAATCAGCATCAACTTAAAAGGCATATAACATCAAACATGTATCTGCATGCTGTTAAAAAGCTCTCAGTCGTAATCTTGATATCACTTCAATCAGTTTAGTTCTTAGTCCTCAACCAGCAAGGCTTACTATGAAATACAACATGTTCCTAAGCCTATTTACTCACTGAATTTAATACCATCACCTTTTCCCTGGTAAGCATTCAATGGACTTTAACCTACCGTAGTCATATAATTTATAATCCACACTCCAAAATAGCTTAGGAAACCAGACACGTTTATTCAACAATAAGAGACGGTTTGGATTCCAGCCACACTCCCGGGAATAATAACCTTCTTATTTCTGTTTCTATAAGCAGGTACTGGAATGGTGAAAAGTGACCTTTTTATTAGTATTTATCCCATAAAAACATTTAAAGGGGGGGGGGGGAAGCTGCACAATGCCTTTTGACTGTTACCACTAGAAGCAATTTATCTGAAAGTATCTGATATGTATACTAGAGCAACTATAACTCTATACGTGTCACAAGATCCAATGCGTGCATTACTTTTAAGAAAACATTCACAGGATCCAAGTCAAAGGCTTCAGCCTCATGCATAATTTACAAAGGATTACATCAAACTCAAAATGTTTCACATTTTACATTCTCTAACCATGTACATACTTTCTTGGGATTAAGTCCAGATTGACAAAGCAGTTTATCTCTGAGTAAATATACTCAGAAACATGAGGGATGGTGTTAGTAGTGAGTGCATTGCCCTCCTAAGGATTTAGCCCACTTCTATTAAATTTTCTTTCAATTTCTAGCACTGCAGTTTAGGATTTACAGACCAGGGTCTGAACCCGGTTCGACCATGGAAACCCAGTGGGTGACTGTGGGCAAGTCACACTCTCTCAGGGGAAGGCCATGGGAAACCTCCTCTGAACAAATCTTGCCAAGAAAACCCCATGATAGGGTTGCCATAAGTCAGAAAGAAAGGCACACAACAACAAAGTAGTAGTATGTTTGTTTGTTTAGTTGGAAGTGTAGCATGTAGTTTTTTAATATAGGTTGTTTGATGCTCTTAAAAAGTTGTTTGTTAATATCAACAACAACTACAACAACAATAACAGAGAGATAGTGTGGCATAATGGTTTAACTGTTGGACTACAACTCTGGAGACCAGGGATCGATTTCCTGCTTGAAAACCTTGAGCAAGTCACACTCTCTCAGCCTCAGGGGGAGGCCACCTCCTCTGAACAAATCTGACCAAGAAAGCCACATGATATATTTGTCTTAGGACCACCTAAGTTGCTCTGTGACATGAAGTGACCAAGCCCATGAACAGTCGTTGTGTACAAGAGAGATTTCTTTTTAAAATTTTAATTTTAATTTAATTTAATTTTCATTAAAACACACACACACACATAAGGACAAAATATAAACAATAAAGCAGTAGTTGTAGTATGTTCATTTGTTTAGTTGTGTAATGTGTAGATGCAGTTATTCCATACAGGTTGTTTGATACTCTTTAAAAGTTGTGTTTTCTCTCTTTTGTATATATGTATGTTTGTGTATGTGTGGTTTTGTTTATGTATGTAACTAATTACTGAATAAGGTATATATATTTTTAAGAATGACTGTGTAATAATAATAATAATAATAATAATAATAATAATAGTATGTAGTCACCTTGAGTCCCTATGCCATGAGGAATTCGGGATATAAATAAATAGAATAATAATAATAAGAGAGAGTTCTTGTAGCCCCTTTGAGATTAACTGAAAGAGAGATGTTGGCAGCATGAGCTTTGCTAGACTTAAGTCTACTTCCTCAGATGCATTTGGATATAATAATAATAATAATAATAGACGAAGAGCGCCTGTAGCCCTTTGAGACTGACTGAAAGAAAGAAGTTGGTTGCAAGAGCTTTGCTAGACTTAAGTCTACTCCCTCAGATGAATTTGGAAATTAATAATAATAATAATAGTGCGTAGAGAGTTCTTGTAGCCCCTTTGAGACTAACTGAAAGAGAGATGTTGGCAGCATGAGCTTTCCTAGATTTAAGTCTACTCCCTGAGATGCATTTGGATATATAATTAATAATAATAATAATAATAATAATAACGATGATAGTGATGATGATGATTTAAAGAGATCTTGTAGCCCCTTTGAGACTCACTGAAAGAAAAGATGGCAGCATGAGCTTTCGTAGACTTAAGCCTACTTCCTCAGGTGCATTTGGACAATAATGATGATGATGATGAAGAAAAAGAAGAAACCAAGATGAAATGCAACACCTTCCCCCCTCAAGAACTGCGAGGGGCTGGAAGGATGGACTCCGAGACCGTTGCGGGAGCTCCCGCGTCCACACACACGCGAGGGGCGCTCCAGAGCCGGGATGGAACCACTTTCGCTCTCCGTGCGGCCGCCGCCTACCTGTCGCGGAGGTCCCCGCTCCTGAGGCCCAGCTCAGTCACCTGGGCCTTCTCCACAGCCACCCCGCGGCAAGACTTGACGGGGTAAACGAAGAGCCCGGACACCGTCCCCACCGGCTTGAGCTGGGGGCTTCGTCGCCGCCGCCGCCGCCGCCATCCCCATTGCCAGGCCGCGGCAACCCCCAAGGCGGCGATCGAGGCCAAGGCGAGGACGAGGAGCCAGGAGGGCCGGGGCAGCGGCGGGAGAGAGCGGAGGTCGCCCATAGCAACGGCAGCGGCCTACTCTCTCGGCCGCTGTGGCGCCAACAATGAGGAGGCCGACGCCATTAACAGACGCTTATATCTATCTATAAGGGAGGGAAGGAGGCGGCCTCGGCTTTCCACACTGAGGCAGCCTCTGAGGAGGAGGAAGGGAGGAGAGGCCAAGCCTCTGAGGAGACCGAGACCGAGGCCTCGCGGGGCCCGACGGCGTTATGCTGAGGAGAAACTGGAGGGTTTCGAGGGAATGAGAGCCGAGGCCTCCTGAGGTGATTTGGAGACACCTCCTCTTCATGGCGGTCACATTCGTTGGCCTTTCGTTCCGGTCCACACACTGCAGAAATATAGTCCAGCTTGAGACCACTTTAACTGCCCTGGCTCAGTGCTCGGGGATCCTGGGAATTGTGGTTTTGTTGTGGCACCAGAGCTTTCTCTGTCAGAAAGCTCAATCTCTCACAAAACTACAGTTGCCAGGATTCCATAGTATTCAGCCATGGCAGTTAAAACGGTCTCTGACTGGATTATTTCTGCAGTGTTGTTTTGGACCAGGGTTAGGCAACCTTTCCCCTTTAAGGGCCGAGGGACTTCAACTCCCAGAATCCCAGGTGCTATTGGCCAACATGGGACTATTGGCCAACATGGCTGAGGCTTCTGGGAGCTGAAGTCCTCGGCCCTTAAAGGGGAAAGGTTGCCTACCCCTGTATTTGGACCATAGAAATATCAATCCATGCTTCTTAGGTCCAAAACACACTGCAGAAATTTAATCCAGTTTGAGACCACTTTAACTGCCTTGGGCCAGTGCTAGGGAATCCTGGGAATTGTAGTTTAACTGTGGCACCAGAGCTTTCTCTGACAAAGAAGGCTCAATCTCTCACAACTTTACAGTTCCCAAGTTTCCATAGTATTCAGCCATGGCAGTTAAAGCGGTTTCAGACTGAATTATTTCATAAAAGCGGTTGCACAGTAGAATAGACCATTCTGCTCAAAGTGGTGGTCTCTGGACTAGTGCCAGTCCCCAAAGCATTAGTTGCCAGTCCAGAAAAGAAAGAAAGAATTGTAGTTAAAGGGCACAATATGATGGGGGGGGGGATTGCTGGTCCAGAAAAATCATATAGCCTGAGAAATACTGAAACATAGGGCCTTTGCAGACTGCTAGAAATAGTGCAAATTGATTATTTAGTCCACTTTAACTGTCCTGGCTCAGTGCTAGGGAATCATTGGAATTGTATTTTGTTCTGAGACATTGAGCCTTCTCTGTCAGAGAGCTCTGGTGCCACAATAAACTACAGTTCCCATGATTCCCTAGCACTGAGTCAGGGCAGTTAAAGTGGACTCAATTTGCACTATTTCTGGCAGTCTGCAAAGGCTCATTCTGCCTCAAAAGGTAGTAGGCTTTCCTCCTTTGGAGGGTTTTAAACAGGTTGAATGGCCATACCTCAGAAGTGCTTTATCCCAGCATGGCAACATGGCAACATAAACTACATGTTAATTTTTCCAGCTCTGTGATTCTGTGATATGGCTCTCCAGATACTGCTGAACTGCAGCTCCCATCAATCCTGACCAGTAGCTAAAATACCTAGACTGATAGGAATTGCAATGCAACAACATCCAGAGAGAGACATGTTTCCCATCCCTACGTTAGAATATCCAACGTGGGGAAATGAAGTTAACACTGTTTTTGTTCCTTTCAGCGCAAACTTTAGAAAGTAAAGAGTACTGCTTTATGGGTGACAGTGAGCTTAAAAGGAAGTTGCAGGGTATAGTGACAGATTCTTCTGACATCACAATGAGCCCTTAGCAACAGTTGATGCATAAATGCAAGAAAACAATAGCCTTGTGAGCTCAGACCTCCCTTTGGCTGGCGAAGTGAAAGAAGAGTGTGTTGAACTTCTTGACATCTGAGGCTTGGGGTATTCAAGCTGATCTTGAATTCTTTTGTCGGCTTAGGATCCTGAGCTGAACCTTCGTCTTAAACTTTCCAGTGCTTCAAGCCCTTACCTCTGATCTTTTCAGGATTTCATCTCACCTTACATCATTTAAAGAGTGCTGTAGCGTTGTCATATTTAAGGAGGTATTTTAAGGAGGTTTTTAAGGGGTAAATTATTCTTGGGTTTGGGAAGATGAAATTTAGCCAGTTCAAGATGGGACTGTGTTAGTTCACAGAACTTTTTTTTACACCTTTGGGATTCTCCTAGGCCAGTGGTTCCCAAACTTTGGTCCTCCAGATGTTTTGGACTTCAGCTCTCAAAATTCCTGACTGTTGACCAAGCTGGCTGGAGCTTCTGGGAGTTGAAGTCCAAAACACCCAGATGATCGAAGTTTGGGATCTCTGGTTGGGACTAACAATTGGATTTAAGTGTAAATTGTTGAATGTATTTGACCAGTTATGGCTGATTGACCATCTGTAACTTCAACTGAACAGAGATGGCATTACTATAATTGTCCATGTCTTGGGAACTTATTTCTAAAATGTGTTACATGTTAGGTTGCCTTTGAAAAAAGCTTGGATGTTTCAATTAGTTCAGTGTATCAGTCTGTACAAACTCATTTGAATTACATCTTCCCAGTCTTAAAAAAAGTTCTACTGGTTGCCTTGTTGCTTCCAAGACCAATTCACTTAGGGGGGTTGCAGACTGCCAGAAATAGTGCAAATTGAGTCCACTTTTAGGGTTAGGGTTAGGGTTAGGGAATCATGGGAACTGTATTTTATTGTGGCACCAGAGATCTCTGACAGAGAAGGCTCAATGTCTCAGAAAAAAATACAGTTCCCATGATTCCCTAGCACTAACCCTAACCCTAAAAGTGGGCTCAATTTGCACTATTTCTGGCAGTCTGCAACCCCCCTTACTCTCAAAGCCCAAAACATATTGGGACCCAAGAGTCTGGAGGAACAGCAACTAATATCTCAGGGGGGTTGCAGACTGCCAGAAATAGTGTGAATTCAGTCCACTTTTAGGGTTAGGGTTAGTGCTAGGGTTCCCTAACTCTAACCCTAACCCTAAAAGTGGACTGAATTCACACTATTTCTGGCAGTCTGCAACCCCCCTCAGTCTGCCCAATCTGTAAAGCAGAAGCAGGACATTTGTTTCAGTCCTGGAGCTGGATTGTTCGTAGTCTGGCAATCCGGGTTATGTTGAGATGAAGTAAGAAATCCTGGGGCCAGAGAATGGGACAGACAGAGATCTCTGTGTGACCTCCAATCAGATAACAAAATAATTTCCTTTCCATCCAGCTCACATTTACAATTTAGAGGAGGAGAAATTTTAGAGAAGGGCCTCCCCTGGTTCATCTGTGGGCCAACAGCTAGATTAGGCCTGGGACCTCCTCTCTTCTGCCACCATTATTTGTCATTTGCCACTATCAGAAGTGAGGCAGATGGGAGGAAACCCTAGTTAAAGAATGACCTGCCAAGGCAGATTGCCCTTCATTAGCTGTTATCAAATAAAAACCTTTTCAGTCATCCAGCCATTTAAAGCACCTCTCTCCTAATTGATGTAACAGCTTCTGATGTTTTTCAAATCCTGTTATGTTTAGTATGTATGTATGTGTGTGTGTTTTTTAACTCTATGCACATTCTTTCATAGCATTGTTAACCGCTTTGGACATAATTTTGATGAAGGTTATTAACACTTTAAATTATTAAATGTGAATAAAATCTTGTAGGATTAACTGGGAGTGCTGAAAACCAAGAAAAAAGCAACAGAAGACTTGCTGAAGAAAAACAACTGTGGAAGAGAAATCACTATGGGAGACTGGAAAGCCTACATAAATACAGTCCTGAAGGACAAGAACATTGAAGATGTGGCTATTGTGGGACACTCGGACAATAAATCAGTGTGGGCTTCTAAGCCAGGAGGTCTGCTGGCAGCCATCTCTCCCCAGGAAGTAGGACTGATCACTGGGCAGGACAGAAAAGCATTCTTGCAGACTGGGATCACCATAGCTGGAAAGAAGTGCAGTGTAATACGTGACAACCTCCTGGTAGAAAAAGATGCTGTGATGGACACTCGTACCAAAGGTGGTGACAGCAGGTCCATCTGTATTGGGAAGACTCCAAAAGCTCTCATCTTTCTCATGGGCAAAAAGGGAGTCCATGGAGGGGCTCTTAATAAGAAGGTGCATGACATGATAGCAAGCATGAAAACAAAAGGCAGCTAGAACCATAGACTTGTTTGAGTTGCTTTTCGCCTGGGTGAAGCTCATGGGGGAACTATTGTTGCTCTAAAATAAAAAAGGCATTTAGCTGACTCTTTCTTTGAGTTGTAAATTAAGTTAGGTTAGCTTGAGGCAGACTTTGCCAAACCTATGCCCTCCAGGTATGTTGGATTATGAAGTGGTGTGACACATTAGATTGTTATCTAGCAGAACCATTCATCTACTTGAGATAATTTTCCAATGGAGTTCAGGGGTAGCATATAGGGTTGAGAAGGAGATTGATCACTTCCCCTATGCTTTTTAGAGTGCCATTAGAAAATTTGGTTTGTAAAGGTAGCCCAAAGATGTTCTAAAAAATAAGCAGCATGGTCTTTATGGGCTAGGTCATATGAATGTTTTGCAGATTCAGGATTGGCTATTGACCAGCACCATTCTTGGGCCTTCTGTTCTTCAGATCTTCAAAGTTTGAAGGTCTCTTTCACACTACACAATTATTGCACTTTAATTTTTATTAAAGTATTCCTATGTATTAAAGTGTTCTAAAAGTATACAGTGGGCCCTTAGGGTTTGGTCCCTCAGAATACCAAAATCTGTGGATGCTCAAGTCCCATTGTATATAACAGCAAGTATAATTGTATCCCTTATATAAAATGGCAAAATCCAGGTTTGTTTTTTGGATTTCTTTTAAAAATATTTTCAAGCCATGGATGGTGGAATCCATGGATGCAGAATCTGTGGATATGGAGGGCTGGCTGTACTTTATTAAAGTAGTATTCCTATTGAATCCTGTTTGGTGTGGCACCTGAGCTCTGACAGAGAATTTTAAATATCTTCCAAAACTATAAATCCTAGCATCCTGTAGCATGCAGCCATAGCTGTTAAAGCAATATCAAAATGCTGTAACTGCAGTGTAAAAGAGACCCTTAAAAGGTCCTTAAATTAAAGGTGAAAACAAAGACAACCCAATTTTCAAACATACAGCATGTTTATATGTCACATTTCAACCATTCAACGTACTTGACAATTTCAACAATCCTTAGGTCAACCATGTGAGGTAGATTATTTAGTTGGATGTGAATATTTTTCCCAAATCAGAGAGAGACAACAGCCACAGGCAGCAGCCAAGTAGGATAGGCATAGCAAAGGTGGAAAATTTGACCCTTCACATGTCCTTGGACTCCCAAGTGTCACTCCCACAAACCCTCACCTTTGGTTATGCTAGCTGGACACATGATCCTCATCCTTCCACTAGAATATCCAGTTTAGGAAAATGAAGGCCAAAAGGGAAAGGGATTCCCTTCCTAACATACTATAAGAAAGTAAATAATACCCCGTCTTTATGGGTGATATGGGGCCATAATGGCTCACGGTGTGGTGACGTGTATCTGACATCATAATGAACCCTTTAACAAATTCTTAGCTGAAGAATTTGCCTTATGAGCTCAGGCTAAGCAAGAGTGAGTTTTGTTGAATTTTCCTGACTATTTGATGCACAAACTATTCTGAAACACACTAATGTTCAGTTGTCGATGAATTTAGGATACTGAGCCAGAACCCGCATCTTAAACTCTCCAGGGGCTTCTTTTCAGGGCCTTACTCAAATGTTTCCAGAATTTCATTTCAATTTACACCATTTAATCAAAAGCCCAGTTTGTTACAGAGATCTGGTGTGTGTATGGATCTACGGTTTGGGGAGATGGTATTTAGCCCATTCGAAATGGTATGTTACAGTGTTGGGGTTCTTCTAAGCCATCTGTAGAGACCAAATGCTGTCTACTGTGGAGTGTGCTTGAACAGCTATGGCTGCTACAACAGCTACAATCTCTCCTGGACAGAGACAGCCATGGTTCTTCATCCCCTAGTTACCTAGTAACTTACAATTACTGTTATGTAAAGGTATCCTTTTGGCATCATGGTCAAATTTTAACTATCCAGTGGCATGAAAAGTTAATTTCTATCAGTGACCTTGTAAGACACTTTTTGCATTAGCTTGACAGTGTGAGGATGAGAAAAGAAATGAAGGCTGGGAATGGACTGAGGGAGTGACTTGTTCTCTGTTGCTAACCTGCTTGCACAGTTCTCATAGCTCTTGTGGGCTGGGTGAGAGTTGGGTCACGTTTGTGCACTTTGATATTTTTTATTTTATTTATTTTATTTTGTCTGCTTCTGTACCATATAATAGGGATGCAGTGGCTCAAGTGGTTAAGACACTGACTCTGTTGATTGCAAGATCGGCAGGTTGGCAGTTTGAGTCCTGGATGCTGAATGATGGGGTGAGCTCCCATCACTAGTCCCAGGTTCTGCCAACCTAGCAGTTCAAAACTGTGCAAATGCAAGTAGATAAATAGGGACCACTTTGGTGGGAAGGAAAGCAGCATTCTGTGTAATCATGATGGCCCCATGATCACAGAGTAGTCTCTGACAATGCTGGCTCTTTGGCTTAGTAATGGAGATGAGCACCGTCCCCTATAGTCGGACATGACTTGACAACCTTGTCAATGGGGAATGCCTTTACCTTTACCTTTTTCTGTACTATATAACCTTTGGGGTTCCATCTTCCCTCAGTTGAGGGGGTGCACCAGAATTCCCGTGTCTCGTATGCCAGTGATGAGGAAATTGTCATAGTAAAATGATATCCCTTATATAAAATGGCAAAATCAAGGCTTGCTTTTTGGAATTTATATATTTTTAAAATATTTTCAAGCCATGGATGCTTGAATCCATGGACAAAAAATCCATATATATGGAGGGGTGACTGTACTTATTTAGCTCCCTCTTCCCTCCCTGTTGTTTCAGTGTCAAGGCTCACGCTCTGTTCTGCATCCACCTTCTGGTTAACTTAGATGTTCCTTATCTTGTCTCTTCAGATTCAAAGAAAGAAGTAACCTCGTGTTTCACTAAATCTGGGAACAGCCCCTTTAGCTAAGATTTCTTTCTTAATTTCCATTCCAAAAATGTGTTTTGTTTGTGTTTGTGGATGTGAGTGAGAGGGGAGGAGTATGTTTGTGCACATGTATATGTCTGTGAGTGCGTGTTTGAATTACAAGCTTTGAGTACCTATGGATAGTACTCAATGCATAACTCTTAATAACATCACACCAGGTGATCTTAGCTTTCAGATTTTGGCCTAGGAACCTCAAGGCCTGGGACAATCCTGACCTGGCAACAGTGGCATCCCTAGGATGGGTGTCACTCAGTGCAGGTGAGGGGAATTAGCTGCCTTATTCTCAGGCTGAGAGAGTGTGACTTGCCCATGTTCACCCAGTGGGTTTCCATGGCTGAATTAAGATTTGAAGCCTGATCTCCAGAGTTATAATTCAAAAGCTCCTCTGCCTCCCCCTCCCCAAGGTGTCACTAACTCAGGGAATGGTGCTGTGGCCTCTGGAGGGCCTGTTTAGGGTCTGGTACAGCTGCTGGGCAAGCAGAAAAGCACCCTTTCTTTCTTGCCCAGTAGTTGTGCCAGTTCCTTAGGGTGTACCATCCCACTCCCCTCTGGGGTGTTACCCACTGTGGTCCGTACCCATCCCACCCTGATCTCCCTAGAGATGCTAATGACTGGCAACCCTGCCAGTGGAATAGAGTGTGTCCAATTGTGCAAGGTATCTTTTATGCAGGCGGAAAGCTTTTATCACAGGCTTTCTTCTGCTACATGCAGTATCACTTGTAATTTGCATGACAAATTATGTATCACCGAATGCCGCTACACTTGCAAAAGGGGTTTCTGCCAATGAAACCCATGATCTCCATTGCTTTTGCAAAAGGGCTCTCCTTTTACAGGCATTTATTATTAATGGATCTATTTTTAATTCACTCATGGCCAATTATTTGGCAAAATCATTCCCGCCTCGCCTCCTCATTTAGCTGCCTTGAGTTCATCTAGAGCGCGTGACTCACCCAGCTTGTTTCTTGGTGATTATAAACGGACTAAGAGATGTTTTCATCACTTGTGCCATACTTTTCTTAAAATAATTTCACGGTTGTTATGTACTGTTTGGGAGGAGGAGACGACCAACACTTTTGCAAAGTATGGTTATTTTCTCTAATTGATTTCTAACGGCTTCCCAATGAGCAGAACAAAAACTTTCAGGGGGGAAAAGAGTTCCCTTTCTAAAGGGGATCCCTGTAGCAAGGAGGCTTTTCTGTTTTGTGCCAGCTTCCCACATGATCCAGAACACTGGTTTTCCAGAATTCTGAATTGCATAGGAAGCCAATACAGAGAAGTCTGCCTCCCATTTCAGAAAGGATCCCTCCACCATATGTAGAATGACAAGGATGGGAATTGGGAGTTATTTTGGACTATAGATTCCAGAATCGCCCAACCAGCATGTCTGGTAGCTTTTCCAAACTCTGAATTTGAATTTGCTAGCAAGGCTTGCCAGGCCCTGCAATTGCAGGGCCAACACCTGATTGTTGTTGTGTGCCTTTAAGTCATTTTGGATTAATGGCGAAGGCAAATCTACCATGGGGTTTTCTTTACAAGGTTTGTTCAGTGTGTGTGTGTATGTGTGTTTGTGTGTGTTTGCCTTCCTCTCAGGCTGAGTGTGACTTGCCCTTTTTCACCCAGTGGGTTTCTATGGCTCAGTGAAGATTTGAACCCTGGCCATAGTCCAGTGCTCAAACCACTATATGCTGGCTCCATTGTTGGTGAATTTGTTGGAAGCATGTAATTTAAATGAATATCACCAAGTCCAGCATATGTGAATATATTTATCTGATTAGAAATTACATTTTCTACATATTTTTTTCAGAAAAAAATCCCCACACTTTTTGTTTTCTCTTTTTAATAACTTTGCAAGCACTGGTTTTGAGAACATATGGGAATCGTAGTCCAGCCAAATAAATTTTTCCAAGCTCTGTCCCATTTTCAAGGAAACACTCTTGTCCTGAGTTTCCTCCTTCTTACCCTAAGAAGAGCCAAGCTCTGAGATCTGGAAACCCTATTGCTAGTCCCCATTTCCCTCCATCATGTGTTGAACACCTGAACAGGGCTCCCTTCAAACACTTGACATTACACAAGTGAAATTAACCAACTTGGTTGGTTCCCAAGAACCAAAGAAAACCACATACCCACAGGCAGGACCCATAGGAACCACTTATGTGCAAGCTTTCAGATTCTTCAGGATTCATCCTCACACTGAGATGTAAAAAAAATTAGGAGGTGGAGGAAGGTTATAACAAAATATGTAAATGAATGAATGTTCAACAAAGATTTGTGTAACACAATTATGACATTTTTTTTTTAACTGCAACGTTCAGCCTTGTTTACCATCAGTACGTTGGCTGGGGCTGCTGGGAGTCAACATCTGTAGGGCTGCAGATTCCCACTCTTGATTTAAGACTACTTGAATGACAGTAGAAACATCCAACAGACTGTAAACTCTGATAAAGGTAAGGTTCCATATTGCACAAACAATTGTATTTGCACTCAAGCACACATGAGTAGAAGCCGTCTATTGACTTTTCTTCTTTGGACTTTTCT
This sequence comes from Phrynosoma blainvillii, assembly GCA_026167975.1. Classification (NCBI taxonomy): domain Eukaryota; kingdom Metazoa; phylum Chordata; class Lepidosauria; order Squamata; family Phrynosomatidae; genus Phrynosoma; species Phrynosoma blainvillii. The sequence goes on along the minus strand of JANUYF010000001.1, from coordinate 48,859,307 downwards.
CCGCAACATGGTCAACGACTGAGCAGTTCGGGGTGTTGGCAGGAGGTCCTGTGGGAACATTCACACCTCTCCCCATTTTTAGCCCACACATATTTATACAAGAACAAAAAAGTGCACCAGACTGTACTTGTGTGTAATTAATAGCCTGTCTAGTTTGGTCTTCAGCCTACAGGGAGACCGAGCAAACAAACATTTCACAGCCTCCATTGCCCTCTGGAGGGGAATCTGTGCTGATCAGCCAAACAGTTGCTGAAACTTTGCACCACTGGAAAAATGTCCACAATCAAGAGTCATGTAATAAAAAGTTATTTGGATCAACTAAATGTTGCTAAAATAGTCAATGTGATCCACTGCTCTAATTTTGCCTCTGCTGTGTGGGTTCCCAATAAAATACTTACAAACTTAAAGCCTTAAGTGGCTTGGGACCACAATGTTTGCCTGATGTCTCCCTATATATGCATTTGCAAAGATATTTGCTATGTTGAAACAGGTGTCCTTTCCTCCATTCTTATCTCTTTATTTCAGGAATATGCAGGTCCATTGCCATTTGTCAGTTAGTGTGTATCTGTTTAGAGTTTCCTAGTATCCACCAGTTTGGTCACCTGGGCCTCTAAGATTTCTGCCTTTGAGCATCACTGTAACCATATTCTGCTCTAGTCACTTTTGGAGGAGATGTCCTGGAAATAATAATTTACTGCAGGGAGGACATTAAAGTAACAGCTTCCAGTGACCTTTGCAAATGTAATGTCGAGTTCTTCCTCTTTAAAAGAATGACTCCTCTTTCCACATCAGTGATGCATAAAGTTCAGAATGCTGTTACACAAATCTTGTGTCAGAAGAGAAGTGCAACCTTGCCCTTTGTCAAAGCTTTACCTGCATGAATTTTTGTGAAACATCACTTTAAGTCAGGGGTAGGCAACCTAAGGCCTGGGGGCCGGATGCGGCCCCCCGAGGCCTTTGGACCGACCCCCCCCCCGCCGCTGCCGCCACCCGCCATGATGATATTGATTATTGTTGTTATTACTTGTTCTTGGGGTTTTCTTGGCAAAATCTCCACAGCGGTTTTGCCATGGCTTTTCTGGGGCTGAGAGAGTGTGCATGCATATTTAAAAAAAATTTAAATATATTTTTTTAAATTATTTTTATTATTTATTTATTTATTTATTTATGGTGCTTTGGCCCCTCAATTGTCTGAGGGACAGCAACCCGGCCCCCAGCTCAAAAAAGTTGCCTACCCCTGCTTTAAGTCTTCCTGAAATCTAAATAATTGACACAGAGCAGCCCTGAGAAAAACGGTTTAGAATCAACCAAAAATGTATATTCCTTCATTTGGTTTTTGTTACCTTTTTAAAAAGAGACATGTGGTTTATTCCTTTCCTCTCTGTCCTGCTCTGTCAGACTAGAGCCTATACATTGGTCACACATCTGGCAGAGGTGCTCCCTTAGGTAGTGAAAAATAAAGTAACAGAATCATAGAGTTGACACAAGCCCCATGGGCCATCTGAACCAGCTCCAGCTTGTCTATATCCTTTTTAAAATGAGGCATCCAGAATTGGATTCAATACTCCAGTTGAGGTGAGGCCTGACAAGTGCAGAACACAATGGGACTATTAGCTCCCACAACTTGGAAGCTATGTTTCTACAAATGCAGGCTGAAATAGCGTTAATCTTGTTTGCTGGAGCATCACACTGCTGGCTCATGTTTAATATACGATCAACATAATCCCAAGGTCCTTTTTGCAAGTAGTATTGCTGAACCATGTATCTCCCACCTGTGGATTTGTTGTTGTTGTTGTTGTTGTTGTTTGTAGCCTAAATGTAGAATTTTTGTTTTGTGTCTATTTAATTTCATTTTATTAATTTCTGCCCAAATTTCTAGTTTATCTAGGATCTTTAACCACCCCTCCAAGTTTTGAGTCATCTGAAGACTTGATAAGGATCCCCTCCACCCCTTCATCTAAGGGCTGGAGCAGATGGGCAGAAAAAAGTGGTTTGATCCTGGCTTTTCTGAAAGCAGGTTGAAACTGTCTGCAAAGCCAGTTCTCAAGGCGGGCTGAACATCCATGGGCTGTTCACACCACGTGGCATCAAGCCACATTGCATGGTTATTTTTGTTGTTGTTCCATCCCCATCGTGCAGTGCATTGTCACACAAACACACCACCTGCAACCTCCAACTACCCCCCTTCCCACCCAGTTGCCATTCCATTGGATACCTGCCTGTATTATCTGCCTGTACAGTCACATCTGCAATGCCCTGCCTGTACAGTGCATTGGTGCATTGGGGTACTGAATGAAACATTGGCAAAGCACAATCATTGAGCCCCCCCCCCCATACATGCTCCCTTCATCCCCTGTTGGTTTATGTATGTTGTAATTACATCCATTACATTACTGGCAACCCGCCTCGTTTGACATACTTTTGCAATTTTGCTTTGCCGCAGTCCTGCACAGCTGCTGCGCTGTTTATATGCCGGTGTGATGATATGCATTTTCCATCTTGAGTTGAAGTATCACAGTTTCTTTTTGTTTTGGTTTTTATCTCCGGAACATGGCTTTATGTTGATTTCTACCAGGTTTGGCCTTGTGCGTTGTTTAAACAGCCAGCCTTCAAAGCGGTTAGAAGCCAGTGCAGACAACCCCCATGTCATTGATAAAAATGTTGAAGAGTAACGGTCCTAGGATAGGACCCTGAGGCACTGCGCTCAAGACCTCCTTCCAATTGGAAGCGCAGCCATTGATGACAACTCTTTGAGCAGTTTTCCAACCAATTTTGGATCCATCTGACAGTGTTCCCAACTATTCCACATTTGTTTTTGTGGGGTTTTTTGGGCTGTGAGGCCGTGTTCTAGAAGAATGTATTCCTGACGTTTCGCCTGCATCTGTGGCTGGCATCAAAGATGCCAGCCACAGATGCAGGCGAAACGTCAGGAATACATTCTTCTAGAACACGGCCTCACAGCCCAAAAAAACCACAAAAACCTATGGATGCCGGCCGGCCGTGAAAGTCTTCAACTTCATATTCCACATTTAATCAGCTTGAGCACAGGTTTTTACTTACCAATGTATCTTATATGTGGTATGTTGTGGGATTTATTTATTATTTTACTTGTTAGTTGGAAAACAAACATGGACACACTTTGCAAGACTGATTGCTGAGGCAAATATGTATGAAATCCTTTTGTGAAAAGGAAAGCATGCATTTTCTTTAACATTTTGTTTGACCCTTCATATGCTTGCTTACTGAGGCGCAGCAATTTTTATGAAAAATTGAATTTCTGCATTACTGGATCGCACTATAATCATTCTCAATCGACCAGCCAATACAACAGTAAATAAAAATGCCCCTTATTTTCAGCCGGATGTAAGTGATTTTGGGTAAATCATCTAATTCTGAGGTAGGTGTGTGTGTGTATGTGTGTGTATACACACACACATACACACACACACACACAAACATGGATGTTTAAAATAGAGATATATAGATATAAAGTATGATTTCAAAGAAAAGAAAGAAAAAGAAGAAGAAAGAAAAAAGAAGGGGAAGATGAGGAATACAGAAGATATCAGCATCAGCTGACCATATAAAAGGGAGTATTCTACAGTAATAATTATCACCCGAACGTTATTATGGTATATTGATGAAATTTTGTCAGCGTCATCATCACTGAGTGACTTTTTCTCCCCCTCCCCCCAAAAAATCTATTATAGGGTCGCCAATTTGACAACACAGATGACGTCATTCATGAAGTGGAAGAGTGGTTTAAGGTGCAATCTGCAGACTTCTACAATAACAGTATTCAGAGGGTCAAGAAACACTGGGAAAATGTGTAAATCTGGATGGTGACTCCGTAGAGATAAGTTAACAACTACAAATTAAAACAAACTTTATGTCAATTTTTTAAAAAGATGATAATTAAAACTTTACAATACCACCTTGTACATTAATGTAAGATTACCATATTGCCCAAAATAAATTTTTGGGATGTTGGTATCTATACAATATACATTAATGAGTAGATAAAGCTCCCACTTAAGGCATGGACATGAACCATGAAGTGGCCCATATTTAAATGTTTTCAGGACAAATGTGCCATGTAGTTCACACAAAAACTGAATGGTAATACTGAACTCATATTTTAAGTCAGTTTTCATTTTCACCAGCAGCCCAGCCCTGTTCCTATGACTTCACTATCCTTCTCTATGGAGAGGTGGAATATTATATTAACTCCTAAACTGTAGATAAATATCCTCCTGTGTGCCCCTAATGGTCTGGCTGTCAGTTTCTTTCGGATACAACAGAAACCTAAGCAACACAAAAACTGAAGAATATGATTTGCCATATCAAGACCTAATATGAATATGAACTTTAAAGGAGAGAAGAAAGAGTCAAGGCCAAAAGACTTAGAACAGAAGGAACTACACCTTAGCCATTGTTTTAGAAAATGATTTTATCAGCTGGCATTCTCTGCTTTTCCAGGAAAAAGGCAGAAAGTGTTTATGAAACAACTGATGTGTAGGAGAGGCAATATGCTGGTGGTGAACATGAGCAGGAGGACTCTATCTCCTAAGCCTTGCTTGTAGGGATGCAATGGGGATCTAGCTGCTTCTACGGAAAAGAGGATGCTGGACTACAGAAGTCTTTTTTTTTTCCTATCCAGCAGAGTTCTTATGATTCAAGCTCTTAAAATATTGTAAAACTAGTTTTCCTAATTTCTATGAGAATTTGAATTCTTCACAGTAAAGGGAGCTAAAAACAACCTACAATGCAGGAATTAAAATTTTAATTGAAATGGCTGTGTCTTAGTGACCAAACTTAAAAGGTGACCATTTAAAACATGCATTTTCATTTGACAACTTGTTCCATGATCTCTGTTAAGTCTCTTTATAGTATATTTGTTTAGAGCTTCCATTTTTTCCACTGTATTTTTAATTGGTATTTTTTTAATTAAATTGCTCATGACAGGTTTTTAATTCCTCTCTTTCCTAGGTGTATTGTTTGTTCCTTGATTCCTGAACTATTGAATTTCATAAGGAAGTGGTTAAGCATTTCATCTCATTACTTGTTATATGAACATTATACTATTTCCCCCCACTGAACTGAGGACAGCAGGCATGAGGCTCTCAACCACTTTTCTATCCAGGGACTGGGCAAACACAGATCTACTTAGCTTCAGCAAAGTAGGGTGGCACTGCGTGCCTTTGGACCAGAGCTGGCCCAAGACATTTGACTGTTTGAAGTAGAGTAGCAAATGACACCCCCTGCTTGGTCAAAGTGCATACTTGCCAGAGGTAGCCGTGTTATTTGGGTCTATTAAGTAAAAAATCCTACAAACAACTGTTCCCATATTCCCATACCTGGGATCAAACAATGATAGAAATGGGGACTGCAGTCAGGAAATCAGAAGACTAAGAATGGGGACAGTGGCTACAAAAGAACTAAAAAAGATCCTAAAATGCAAAGATATACAACACAAAAGTTAGAATCATACAAGCCATTGTATTCCCTATTACCATGCATGGATGTGAGACTGGACAGTTAAGAAAGATGATAGGAAGAAAATCAATGCATTTGAGATAATGTGGTGCTGGAGAAGAGTGCTGAGGATCCCATGGACCGCCAAAAGGACAAACAAGTGGGTCCTAGAGCAGATCAAACGGGAAACCTCCCTGGAAGCCAAGATGACCAAATTGAGGCTTCGTACTTTGGACACATCGTGAGAAAGGAGGAATCTTTGGAAAAATCAATAATGCTGGGAAAAGTGGAGGGAGGTAGGAAGAGAGGAAGGCCACATGCCAGATGGATGGACTCTATTAAGGAGGTCACTGGTATTAAGGGGTTACAGGCTTTAAGCAGAGCAGTGGAGGACAGAGGGTCTTGGAGATGTCTCATCCATAGGGCTGCCATGAGTCGACATCGACTGGAGGCAATTAACAACAGAAACTGTCCCCATATTAGATAGTAACAAATTAAAGAAGTAGTTTGTTGCCCTTTCATGACACTTAAAACCTGCTGCCTATAAGCCAGCTGCCTCAAGCTAGATAATGCTAGCTGTTCCAATTTGGCAGAGACTGTCCACAATCAATCCTCTGTCATCCCACTTTCCTAGCTGCTTTTAAAATGTCCCAGTCCTCTCTCCTCCTTCCACTTCCCCATTTTTTTCTTCAGCTTACTTCAGTTGCTGCAAACTGAATTTAAAGTGCAAAAGTAAATTATAATTTTTTTAAAAAAATTATTGTTTCTAATTTTAAAAGTTTATTATTTTATTTTTTTTCTTTAATAATACCACATCTTACCAAATTTTCACTTAAACCACATGAAACTAGGTAAATGGAAATACATTTAGGCGGTGTGTATGATATTGTAATTTAAAGGTATAATTTTAATTTTGTTAGTTGTTTATGTCAGTATTACCATTACATTCAGTGACATATGGGAATTAGGATGTACAAGCAATAGTACAAAAGACATTGCTAAGGATTCTGTATGGTGTGGTATGGGAGGAGGTCAATGTGGGGGTGACACCATGAGTTACTGCACTGGGTGATGCCAACCTTAGTGATGCCATTGGTCAAAGACAAGTGAACAACAGAAGAAACATCCTTAGCAAGTCCCAAGCTCTGTACCATGACTGCCAAGGCTTGTACAACAAGAAGGCTCACAATGCATGTACCCACCATCCCTTTCCCTAATCCTCTCTCTTTGTTTTTGGCTTTTGGTGCACTGATGCCACTAATCTTGAGCTATGGGGGGTTGCAGACTGCCAGTAATAGTGCAAATTGAGTCCACTTTTAGGGTTAGGGAATCATGGGAACTGTATTTTATTGTGGCACCAGAGCTCTCTGACAGAGAAGGCTCAATGTCTCAGGAAAAAAAACAATTCCCATGATTCCCTAGCACTAGCCCTAACCCTAAAAGTGGACTCAATTTGCACTATTTCTGGCAGTCTGCAACCCCCCTATGTCTCCCTGCCTGATGACGCTCATGAGATATACAACCCCAAGAGTAACCCTGCTCTGCAAAACTTTGATTTTTTTGAACTCCAGGGGAGAGAACTTTAAGCAACAAGGTGTTGCATAACTGAGTGATCCTACATTATTCCACTTGCCCCACCCCGTCATTTATAAAAAGCAGGAAATATTTAGAAAAACCAAATGCAGTTTACACTCAAATTATATTCTGATTCAATGTGTTTAATTTATTACATAATTTTATTTGTTACTAGGTTTATAAATGAAAACAACAATAAGGTAGTTAAGACTGCTTTCCAAAAATAAATGTATATTCTTAAGTGAATACTGTAAGGCAGAGTAGAGATAAAAGGTATAGATAGAATAAAAGTATTCATTATCTAAGCAAAAGTTTATCATTTTGAAGTATACAAAGGTTGGGTTGTCTTGTCAATACCAATAAAGGCCAAGGCATACAATATTAGTTATTATCTATGCAAAAACATACCATTTTGGAATATATGGCTGGTTTCTCCTGTCAAGACAAGACAAGACAATTCTATAAATGGCAGCACTGGGAGATTTCTTTCCACCTAGAAGGCTAAACTGAACAATATAGCTTCATCCCTTTCCAAGAGAGGTACAAGTAATCCTTTTAATATCTGTAGCATCTCAGGAAGAAGTTTTTACTTATTAACTGGCATAATACGAACATCCATCCTACATACCCACATCACCTTCAGCTGTATTAACTGCAGTTGAGCAAAGAGAAATGCAGGCATGCTGACCAAGAGATTCTGAGAGTAATTTTCCCATTTCTGGAAGAGAGCTGCGACCCCACTTGCCCTTCTGCCTTAATCCCTCTGCAAATGGGGCTTTTGAAAGGCAGAGCTGTCCTGAAGGGGTGACCAAAGGGGCCGAGTTTAGGTCCTGGCATTACCAATAGTACATAATAGCCCCTGTTAATGCAGTGTAGAGCCCAGTCGTGTTGTAGTCACAGCATTAGATGTCCCCCCTACAGTTTAGAAATATTCATGCTGTGGAGAAGGCCAGCTATTTTAAATAAATACAAATATGCCTAATGGATATGTAGTCCTGGCTTTTGGATAGCCAGTGGAGACAAATGGACACGTACAATTTAATCAGTGAGCAATGTGATCCTAGATGTTTCAATAACTTCCGTTAGTCAAAAACAAAAATAAAAATAATTCCCAAACATACATCTTTTGCAATCTCAGATCGGAAGTGCCTTTAAACAATTTTTTCCTAAGCTTTGATAAAATTTTTTAGGGATTTCTTTCCTCCTCCCCCCCCCCTTATTTTTAAATCAGATATTTTCAGATGGTGGAGAGGATATCCTAGGATATTGATGTCTGCAAAAGTATTTGCAGCTTTGCATTGGCCTTTCTCTCTTAAAAAAATAATTTTCAGGACATGTTCATTAAACAGAGTGTAAGGATTTAGAAAGGAATGGCATAATCGCAAAACGTTAACATGAGTTTCTCAAAAACAAGTCATGCCAGACTAATCTGATCTTTTTACATATATATAAAATTATCATCTTGGTAGATGAAGAGAATGCTGTGGATGTAGCATATCTTGATTTCAGTAAGGCCTTCGACAAGATCCCCCATGATATTCTGGCAAATAAGCTAGTAAAATATGGGCAGGACAATGCAGCTGTTAACTGGACTTGTAATTGCTTGACCGGCCAAACCCAAAGGGTGCTCCTCTTCATCCTGGAGAGAAGTGACCAGTGGGGTGCCACAGGGTTCTGTCCTGGGCCCAGTGCTATTCAACATCTTTATCAATGACTTGGATGGAAGAATTGGGGGCATACTTATCAAATGACACCAAATTAGGAGAAGTAGGTAATACCCCAGAAGAGAGGGTCAAAATGCTAAATGACCTTAATAGATTAGAAAGCTGGGGCAAAATTAACAACAGGAATTTCAACAGGGAGAAATGTAAGGTACTACACTTAGGGCAAAAACAAAAACAAAATTAAATTCACAGATACAGGATTAAGGACAACTGGCTTGACAACAGTACATGTGAAAGGGATTTAGGAGTCCTAATAGACCACAAATTGAACATGAATCAACAGTGTAATGCAGCAGCTAAAAAGGCCAATGCAGTTCTAGGCTGCATCAATAGAGGTATAGTGTCTAGATTAAGAGAAGTAATAGTGCCAATCTATTCTGCTTTGGTCAGGCCTCACTTGAAATACTATGTCCAGTTCTGGGCACCACAATTCAAAAAGGATGTTGAGAAGCTGGTGAGGACAACCAAAATGGTAAAAGTTCTGGAAACCATGCCCTATGAGGAGAGACTTAGGGAGCTAGGTATGTTTAGCCTGGAGAAGAGAGAGTTAAGAGGTGATATGATAGCCCTGTTTAAATATTTGAAGGGATGTCATATTGAGGATGGAGCAAGCTTGTTTTCTATTGCTTCAGAGAACAGGACCTGGAGCAATGGATGCAAGCTACAGCAAAAGAGATTCCACCTAAACATTAGGACGAACTTCCTAAGAGTTGTTTGACAGTGGAGCACACTCCCTCGGAGAGTGGTGGAGTCTCCTTCTTTGGAGGTCTTTAAACAGAGGCTGGATAGCCATCTGTTGGGGGTGCTTTCATTGTGAATTCCTGCATGGCAGGGATTGGACTGGATGGCCCTTGTGGTCTCTTCCAACTCTATGGACCTTATCAAACGCTGGCCATGAAGCAAAGAAAAAGCGAAGAAAAACAGAAGTAGAAATAAATTCGGTTCCGTAGCGAAATCGCCCTTTTGGCCATTTCGCAATTAATACCAAGGCTCCCTTCTCTCCCGTCACAAAAAGCCGGGAGGAAAGGCAGCCATGGGAACCGGGGAGGAGGAGGGCTGGAGGACTGGAGAAGGGAAGGCAGCCCATGGAGAGAGAGAGATCGCCTCCCTCTTCCCTCTTCCCTCTTCCTCTCCTCCTCTTCTTTCCAATCCGGTTTGCCTTTTGCCAAGGCAATCGCTTCCCCTCGCTGGGATTTTCGCCCTGCCCACCAATTCGCCTTGCCCACCAATTCGCAATGAATGCGAAGGCTCCCTAGGTACATCCTCTACAAACCGAATGTCAAAATCTCCCTGCTCCTGACGGATTAGCTCCGTATTCTGCCGAGTTCTGGGGCAGCGTCGTGTGTAGACACGGGGAACAATACGGATTAGCTCCGTGTTCTGGGGCAGCGTCGTGTGTAGACACGAGGGAACAATACGGATTAGCTCCGTGTTCTGGGGCAGCGTCATGTGTAAACACGGGGGAATAATATGTATTAGCTGTGGATGCCCTTTGGATTAGCTCTGCTTCAGACCCCATGTGATAAGGGCCTATGATTCTGTGATTCTATGCTTCTAGGTTGAACTGGAGGGCTTGCAAAAGCCTTTTAGGTATATTCATAGTATTATGAATTACCGTCAGCCCTCAGTATCCACATTTTTTTTTATCCATGGATTCAAGCATCTATGGTTTGAAAATATTATATATATATATATATATATATATATATATATATATATATATATGTAATTTTGCCATTTTGCCATATTATTCCAATAAGCGAACTTTGATTTTGCCATTTTATATAAGAGACACCATTTTGCTACGTCCTTGTATTTAATGGGCATTCATGGATTTTGCTATCCAAGGGGGATCCTGGAACCAAACCCCAGCAGATACCAAGGACCCACTGTATATTATCTCTCTCTATTTCTGTATATCTATATTTATATGGATAAACAGTATAGATACTTGGTGAATATATTCATGAAAGCATCTTGAGTGCCAGTTTTGGGAGGAGGGATGGATGAATGGATACAGTGGTTAAAAGTTTCTGCCAATTGGGAACTAGATAAAGCAGACATTGTGGACTGGGAAGGTGGTCTAGCATGTGACCTTCTCAATTTTAGTTCTCAGGTGAGTCTGCCTTCAAACTACAAGGAAAGAGATTCCATCTAAACATTAGGAGAAACTTCCTGACAGTAGAGCTATTTGAGAGTGGGACATACTCTTTCAGGGTGTAGTGGAGTTTCCTGCTTTGGAGGTTTTTAAACAGAGGCTTGATGGTCATCTGCTGGGATACCTTGATTGTGAGTTCCTGCATGGCAGGGAGTTGGACTGGATGGCCCTTGAGGTCTCTTCCAACTCTATGATTCTATGAATCAACAATCTGAATGTCAAGACTGTATACAGAATCGTAGAGTTGGAAGAGACCACAAGAGCCATCCAATCCAACCCCCTGCCAAGTGTTACTTTTTGTTGTTGGATACCCTGACGTTATTTCTGACTTGTGGTGACCCCAAGGCTATCATGCATTGTTGCTGTTGTTTCTTAAGGTTTATTCAGAGGGGAGTTGCTTTTGCCTTCCTCTCAAGCTGAGAGAGTATGACTTGGCCAAGGTCACGCAATAGGTTTCCATGGCTGAGTGGGGATTTGAACCCTCCAGAGTTGCAGGCTAACACTCAAACCACTGTGCCATGCTGGTATTTTTGTCATCATCTGAATGTATTCTAAGGGGAGAAGCTGCTCCTGACAAAAAATGTTCCCTTCAATGTTTTCCTCAGAGAAATGGAAGCTACCATTCCCAGATTCTGATAAATCTGGTTGTCTCACTAGTCTTGTGGTGAGAGCCAGGCTCCAAGTATCTATAACAGATTCATGCTGGATACAAGATGCATACTTATGTGACCACTAGAATACAATCACTAACAGCTCTAAGTTCCTATTTTGCCAATCAATTTCCCTTTCAGATCCTGCATCTTTTCTTTGTCTTTCTTGTTTCTGGCAGTGCTCCTGTGTTTTAACATACAATCTACTGATACAGGTGTTCATGCTAAGGAGATGCAGTGCTGGAGAGGACCGTATCTGTTGAATGCCAGACTGTCATGGAGCCTTGCTAAGAGGTAAAAGCCAAAAGTTTGTCTTCTATTCCCTTCGCTTTTTATCCTTTATCTCTCTTTTCTTCCTCTCTCTTGTCTCTTTTCCTCACATATTTACTTTCCTCTTCTTCTCTCCATAGCTTTTGTGAGAGTATGTGTGTACCTATGCACACTATGCTCAAAAGTACAGTATTTTCTAAATCTGGCACAACTAATCAAAGCTAATCAAACCTTTGGTCTCACTTGTTCTTTCAATCTGATGTTCCAGTATACAAACAGCAGGAATGGTTTATTTAAAACAGAATGTATCAGCTCATGCCCCAAATGTTCAATGTGATCCATTTCTCTTCCTTATTAGTGAGCTGAAGTAACTTCCGAAAACAAAGTTTGTGAAGACAGGAGAAACTGTCTCACGCTCCAATGCCAGGTTCTTCATCTCAGGTCTAACGAAAAGCTGTTGCTACTGAAACAGCCATGCCAAGAGGGGATGAATAAGCATTGGCTAATCCCTGGAGGCCGAGGACCAGGTAGCGGCAACCTTTTTGTAGCGCCTTGCCCACATTCTGAAAGAGAAACAGATTGATGCCATTAAAGAACAGGAGAACATCCAATTAAATTACTATTGAACTACTGAAGTTATTTACAGCTGCAAGAAAGGGGTTGTGAGGGGCTCATTTCATGTACGAATTATTGATTACTTGGAGAGCCAATGCAGAAATGTATCAGTGGCTGATGGGGCAGAATGTGGAATCACCTTCCTCAAAACCAAGGGGTCACTAGAGGCACAACCAACAACATCCACTTTGTTTGCTACCCAGCTTCCTCCCCTGCAAAGCCAAAACATACCTTGTACTCGTCTTTGTTGATTGGAAGGAATGCTTAGGGTAAATCAGTGTTGCCCCACTGGTCCCCAAAGTAGGATCACTCCTGGTACAATGGCAAAGAAGGAGCTCCAGGTCTCCTTTGAGGAAGTGGCTGTGAAGTTTCCCCCAAAGGAAGTGGTATCACCTGGATTAATACCAAAGGATTCCCTGCAGGAAAGTCCGGATGGAAGATTTTGGGAAGGAGGCATCTCAGGAACATCTTGACAATGAGAGTCAGCAGTCCTGATCTCAGTGGACCAGTATAGATCACCTGATGATCTGCACCACGCGGCATGATCTGCACCACATGGCAAGCGGCGGCACCTTTGAGGCTGCGGAGGACTGCCTTCCAACTCGCAGTCCTACGAGGACCACCTGAGTGGCCTGAGCCGCCCACCCCGGAGAGTTTGGGAAGAGTTTATAATCCTTCCCCAGTAATACCTTTCTAGTAACAATGCAATCAAGCATTTTATGTTGTTCATTGCATATTTATATTGTGTATTGTATATTTTTAATAACTGTTTTGTAATTTGTTTTGTTGAGTTGTTTTTGGGGGGTGAGTGGGGGTGGGAATGAGGGAGGGGATGTGACTTTATGTGAATTGTTGATGTTTTGAATTCTGTACGCCGCCCCGATTGTCTGGCAGAGGGGCGGGATATAAATAAAAAAAATTATTATTATTTTTATTATATTATTAAGTACAAGAATAGAGAGACCTGAGTTTGAAATACTGCCCCCTCACCCAGGAAGCTCAGTGCTTGGGTTTGACTTTGGGGCTATGCAGACAGGCAAAAATAGGTGCTTTGAGGGTGACTTGTAGGTGTGGCGTTTAGATGACGCATGCCTAAAAGTCACCAGGAAAGCACCCTCTAGCCGTCATATGCTGAGAAAAGCCTCCCCAAAAAGGAGCCGCTTTTTTCTACTCCTTCGGCGAAGATGTGCACCTTTGCATGTGCGTCTGTATGAAGTGATATCGGTGCACCAAAAAAATGGCCATATAAATTCACCATCGCACGTGTGGCGGAAATTGTGTTGGTGATCCAGAGCATGCACCCTACAATGCAGGCTTTCGCAGCGTTGCAGACCAGCCTAAAGGGCTGACCTGGGGCTGGAGTTGGGGCAGGGCAGCCGCATGCCGGCCACCCCAACCCCACCCCCATCCCGACACCGTCCTGATGTCGCATGGCCGTTTGCACAGCTTGCGCCATCAGGACGCCCTCCTGCCGCAGCATGCAGACACACTGCACCAAAAGGGCATGGAAGAGCCATGGCACCGACTCTTAGGGCGACCTTTTGCTGCCGCTAAAAGGAGTGGCATTTTGCCTCTCTTTTAGGAGTGGCAAAAGGAAGGATCGGGGCCGTGGCATGGGGTTGCCACGGCCCTGATCCACCGCTAGCGGGGCGGCCCAGAGCCTCTCGTCTGCATAGCACCTTTGTTGACTTGCCCTGACAAGATAGGACAAGATAGGATATAAATACTGTACAAAATAAACACTTTCCACAGGGTAACATTACCACATGGAGTTCATCTGGATGCGACTTCAGACAGCTGATTGCAGCAGCTTGAAGGTTACATTTTTGGGTGACAACTCCCAGAATCCACCAGCAAGCATTGTCTCTAGTCATACTGACGGGGATTCTGAGATGTATGGTCAACAAAAGTTATTTTTCCACTTTTTTTATTTATGGAATTTATACCCCACCTTTCTCCCTAGATGGGATTCGAAGTGGTTTACATAACTGAAAACAAAAGTAAGCCAAAATCTTATTTTACAAAAGTAAAAACAGAATTAAATAACAATATTATTTTACAACCGCGGTTAAAAAGGTTAAAAACATATTTAGAACATAATTACCAATGAATGATTAAAAATTACAGCATACCACTACGCACACAGAGACACAGAATACTGATGCATAATTTAATTTCAAGGCCCTGCCTGAATAAAAAGGTTTTCACCTGCCAGTGGAAAGAAAGCAAGGGGGGCCAACTAGATTTCCCACAGAGTCTGGCTTTCTCCCGTAGCCTCACCAAACATGCCTGCAAAGATGAGGGACTGTGAGAAAGCCCTGCGCCCCACAGATCTTGAGCTGGGTTGTATGGGGAGAAATGGGAATTATGTTCTTATTGTTATGTGCCTTCAGGTCAACTCCATCTTATAGCAATCCTATCATAGGACCTTATCACATGGAGGCAAATGGCTTAAATCCTGTGCAGAAACAGGATTTAAAAATCCAAAAACAAAAGTGAGTTGTTTTTCAGATGTATTTGTGTAAGGAGAAATAGCGCAACATTAACCCAAACAGAAAGTCACCAAAACCCGCTCCTTTTTACTTTTGGAAGTTCCCGAAATAAAAAGGAATGGGTTTTGTCGGCTTTCCGTTCAGGTTATTTTCGCATTATTTCTCTTTCATGCAAATGTTGTCTGAAAAACAACCCCCAATTTTTGTCTACTTTCTGTTTGGGTTAACCGCGAACGTCATGTGAAAAACAACCCACAAAAGCCGGTTGTTTTCAGTTTAAATCTAGTTTCTGCACGGCATTCGTCCCATGTGATAAACTCCCTAGTGTTTTCTTGGCAAGATTTTTTGAGAAGCCGTTCACTATTGCCTTCTTCTGAGGCTGAGAGAGTACAACTTGCCCAAGAAAATCCAATGGATTTTCATGGCTGAGTGGGGATTTGAACCTTGATCTCCCAGAGTCCTAGTCCAACACTCCAACCACCGTACCTTTCATCTGTCCCAATTTGGCAGGCATAGTCCTGATTAATCCTCTAATGCCCTGCTTTTGAAATATTTGTCTCTCCTCCTCCCATTCCCCTCCCTTTCCTCAGCTTTTTTCAGTTGCTGCAAACTGAGTTCAACATGAAAAAGTAGTTTGCACTCATCTCAGCAGAGAGGACCAAAGGCCACATGTGTCCCAGTTTTCATCTATGAAATGCTAGAGGGTATGAACCACTATACCATGCTCATAACTGATATGAAACAACAATAGCGTTTTTAAAAGAAGGATCACCACAAAATGATATATGTGGAAATCAATCCCCTTTAGGGCTAATATCATAGGCTGACACCAGGGACTGTTTGCTAAGGTTGTGCTTCTCCTTCTTTCTCTTCCTCTCCCTGTTGCCCTCTCTGAGTGAGGGCAGGTCAACCCAAGAGGCTGCAGCAACTAGAAGGGAAAGCTGCTTTCTCTGCTCACCTTGCCTTCTCCCTCTGGGAAGCTATGCCCTGAACCCAGAGAGAAGCATGCAAGCAAATGAGAAGCAGTGGAAGCAGTTGGACAGAATGGAATCTTGCTCAGGAAATCCTCTTTCCATCATTTTTAAACAGTATTAGCCCTCGTTGGCCTCGTTCCCACTATGATTTAAAATGAACTGATAATTGGGTTATATGTTTGTTGTTCCCACTTGAAACCGGTACTGAACCAACTGCACATGGTTTCAATCGCAATGAAGCGAGGTAAATGCAAAAGGATCGCTCTTTCCTGACACTAGTTTTTTGGTGGTTCTTTTGAAAAAAAGCGATTAGCAAGCGTGTTCAGCAAGTGAGAACGACAGACCTGAATCGCATCAAACTGGAGGGGAGGGATTACTGGGGCAATGGGTTTGTACAGAGGTGTATCTCATCCCTCACTAGTTTTTGGGGAAATCCACCATTTCCCCCCCCCTCTCCTTTCTCAGGACCCATCCTACATTCCAACCTTCTGTCCAGGAGGAATTCCAAAATACCCTCCCCATTCTGAGCTTGACTAGAAAGCATGTCCTCCAAGTCCTGCAAGGATGGGAGGTCACCACATTTACATGAAGCCGCTGGGAGAGATCAGCCGGAGATATGGGGCGTGGGGTTATCAATATGCTGATGACACCCAACTCTATTTCTCTATGTCTCTGACTACTGCAGTGACTAAGGATGGCGTCACTCCTCTGGATGCCTGCCTTGGGTCAGTAATGGGCTGGATGAGGGAAAACAAACTCAAGCTGAATCCAGAGAAAACAGAGGTACTCGCGATAGCTACCCCTGGCCCGGGAAGGGAGTTTTGTCATCCAGTCCTGGATGGGATCACACTTCCCCTAAAGGACAAAGTACGCAGTTTGGGAGTACTCCTGGACTCATCACTACAGTTATCATCTCAAGTAGATGCGATGGCCAGGAGTGCTTGGAACCAACTTCGGTTGATACACCAACTGCGCCCCTACCTGGACCAAAGGGACCTCGAAGCAGTAGTACTTGCCCTGGTAATTTCTCGTTTGGATTTCTGTAATGCGGTCTACATGGGGCTACCTTTGTACCAAGTTCGGAAGCTTCAACTGGTTCAAAACGCAGCAGCCAGGTTGGTCTCCGGATCATCTAGAACAGACCATATTACTCCTGTACTAAAAGCTCTACACTGGCTGCCTATTAGCTTCCGGGCGCAATACAAAGTGTTGGTCATTACCTATAAAGCCCTACATGGCTTGGGTCCGAGTAACTTGAAGGAACGCCTCTCCCCACACAATCCGCCCCGCACTGTCAGAACATCAGGGAAGAATTTATTAAATTATTGTAAAACCAAGCTAACAACTTCCCAAAGATCATTCACTGCTGTGGCCCCCAAGCTATGGAACAGCCTGCCGGAAGAGATCCGTCTTATCTCTATGCTAGAGGCCTTTAAGAAGGCACTCAAGATGGAGCTCTTCTGGACGGCCTATCCACCTGATCTCCCTAACTGAATAATAAGATAAAATATTATCATCTCATATGGACCTCCTGGGTGAGAATTTGACTACCACTATGGCACAGATCTGCCTCGCAGATTTTATACTGATTATTTGCTGTTTTATTATTGTTTTTATTGCTTTTTACTATTGTCGTTTCTATTATCATGTTTCACATATTGTATTATTGTACAGTGTTGTACATTTTATCTTTGTACTCCCGCCTCGATCTGTAGGGAGAGGTGGGAAAATTATTTATTATTATTATTATTATTATTATTATTATTTATTTATTTATTTATTTATTATATGACACCCATGGCTGCATGCATCCCAGGAGGGAGTCCTCCATATGACACTCATGGCTGCATGCATCCTAGGGGACTTGGAGGACATGGAGAGTTGAGGTGGTGAACTCCCAGCCTTGCAGAACTTGGAGGACATGGGGAGTTGAGGTGGTGCCTCCCTAGCCTTGCAGGACTTGGAGGACATGGGGAACTGAGGTGGTGACTTCCCAGCCTTGCAGGACTTGGAGGACATGCTTCCTAATTAAGCTCAGAATGGAGGGTGTTTTGGAATTCCTCCTGGACAGAAGGTTGGAATGTAGGATGGGTCCTGGGAAAGTGTGTGGGGGGAAATGGTGGATTTCCCCCCAAATTAGTGAGGGATGGGATTCTGGCCACGGCACCCATGACTCCCTCCTGTGTTTTCTTGAACATGTTGCCGGTTGCGTCACCGATGACATGTAGATGATTGACAGGCATTTTGAATGGGCACAAACTAGAGGGAACAACAATCATGACAAAAAAAGAAGCAAATAATGAAAAGGCCTGCTTCCATAGTGGGAACAACACATTGACTGGAATTGATTCACCAACCCGGAGTGAAAGCAAATCACAAACTGGGTTAAATGTACCGTACGTGGGAATGAGCCTGTTGTCTTCCAAGAGGGAATTCCCATGGCTCCCATTCCTTTTGTATGTAAGGGGGACACTTAACTGATAGATCTCCTCGTATATTATTAGCAAGGGTAGGGAAGCTGCCTTGAATCCCATTTTGGGGGGAAAGGCAGTATATTAATCCAGTAAATAAATAAATAAACTGTGGGGTAATTTACGTTTCCTATGGCTTCAGCTTTTTTAAGAAAACAAAAATATTTAAATATCAAAATATTAAAGCCAAGCCTTAGAGTATGGCCTTAAAACAGCAGAATAGCAGAAGAGTGACTTTGCCTAACTATGCTCCCCTAAGAACTGATATTGATTCAAAAAAACAACAAACACATAGCTTGTAGTTTAAAAAACAATGGCTTTAATCTATATTTACATATGAAAAATTAAACTAGTGATGGCTCAGGTAAAGAGAGAAAATCTCATCATCTTTAAGATAGCAGGAAGATGGAACAGCTCAGTTGAAAATCTTGAGAGAAAGTTTGTTATTCCCAAAGAGGGTGTAACCTAAATCACATAGTTAGTTTGAATGAGAGAGAGGAGAGTTTGCAAGCAGGAATCCCTATCTATCTAAAGAGGGGAAAAGAGAATGCAAAGATCTTCCAACATAAACAAACAAAGCAAGATGTGATACTTCAGATGTTGCTTAACTCCAAATCCCATCAGTTCCAGCCAACATGGCCAATTATTAAGAAGGATGGGAGCTATAGTACAGCATCATGTGGAAAGTGCCAGGTTTTCTACCTGTTTTTGTTTTTGTTTTTTGTTTTTTTATGCAACTAAGCCAAAGTATGAATAATTGAAATCACCAGATGTCCTGTTGGCCTGCAACATCAGCCCCAACCATTGTGACCCATGATGGAGTAATAGAAACTGTAGTTCATTCATTGACTTCTAAAAAGTTGTGAGTTCTCCAGTCCTGCTCTTGAGAAAGATATATTACCTATTTGAAAGATATATTACCATATTTTTCGGCATATAAGACGCTCCGACATATAAGACGCAACCAATTTTAAAGGAGGAAAATCAAGGAAAAAAGATTCCTCCCTTTAGCAGCAGCTGGTTGTTCAATGGGCTGCTACTGGGATCGGAGGACTTCTCCGATCCCAGCACCAGCCCATTGAACAACTGAGGCCGCGGCCGGGAGGAGGCCTCCTCCCAGCCACGGCCTCAGTTGTTTAATGGGCCGTGCTGGGATCGCTCCGATCCCAACACCAGCCCATTTAAAAACTGAGGCCACGGCTAGAAAGAGGCCTCGTTCCGGCTGTGGCTTCAATTCAATGGGCTGCTGCTGGGATCGATCCCAGCAGCAGCCGATTGAACAACTGAGGCCGCGGCCTCAGTTTTTAAATGGGCCGGTGCTGGGATCGCTCCAATCCCAGCACCAGCCCATTTAAAAACTAAGGCCGCGGCCGGAACGAGGCCTCCTCTCGGCCGCGGCCTCAGTTTTTAAATGGGCCGGTGCTGGGATCGCTCCGATCCCAACACCAGCCCATTTAAAAACTGAAGCCACGGCTGGAACGAAGCATCGTTCTGGCCGCGGCTTCAGTTCAATGGGCTGCTGCTGGGATCGATCCCAGCAGCAGCCGATTGAACAACTGAGGCCGCGGCCTCAGTTTTTAAATGGGCCGGTGCTGGGATCGATCCCAGCACCAGCCCATTTAAAAACTGAGGCCACGGCCGGAACGAGGACTCCTCCCGGCCGCGGCCTCAGTTTTTAAATGGGCCGGTGCTGGGATCGCTCCGATCCCAACACCTGCCCATTTAAAAACTGAAGCCACGGCTGGAACGAGGCATCGTTCCGGCCGCGGCTTCAGTTCAATGGGCTGCTGCTGGGATTGATCCCAGCAGCAACTGATTGAACAACTGAGGCCGCGGCCTCAGTTTTTAAATGGGCCGGTGCTGGGATCGATCCCAGCAGCAGCCCATTTAAAAACTGAGGCCACAGCCGGAACGAGGACTCCTCCCGGCCGCGGCCTCAGTTTTTAAATGGGCCGGTGCTGGGATCGCTCCGATCCCAACACCAGCCCATTTAAAAACTGAAGCCACGGCTGGAACGAGGCATCGTTCCGGCCGCGGCTTCAGTTCAATGGGCTGCTGCTGGGATCGATCCCAGCACCAGCCCATTTAAAAACTGAGGCCGCGGTCGCGGCCTCCTTCGCCTTATAAGGCGCATCAACTCCCCCGCCCACGTTTTGGGGAAGAAAAAGTGTGTCTTCTATGCCGAAAAATACGGTACCTATTTGAAACCCTTGAAATAAGGTTATTCTCTTTATTTTCACAGAAAGAAACAAGCCTTGAGCAGTCCAGGGAACTGAAAACAACTATGACACGAGCATAATAGAAAACAGTTCTCCCTTCCAACATGATGTTCTGTCATACATAAAGCAATCTCACCACTGGTTCATGCAAGGCTGCTATGCTGGTACTGCAAATATTCTGAACTGGAGGAATGTTTCTACTTGGAATCTAAACCATTGGAATCCAAACCATTTCCCTCCGTTTGGTGGACTGCTGCCTTCATACAAGATTATGCAATGCAACAATCTGCTTTGGTTGGCTACAGGCCCATGGTCGGTGTATATTTGGGTAGTCAGATTCAAGGACAGTAAGAGCAGATGCATTTCCCAACACAAGCCCTCTTCTATACTAGGGTTTACATAACGCAACACTGTTCACTGCAGCATGACTGCAGCTATGAGAACAATATGTCATAGACTGAGATTTCCAAGGTGTGCCACTAGCCTGAAGAGCCAGCATAGCGTGGCATATTGGTTTGAGCGTTGAACTAGGACACTGGGAGACCAAGGTTCAAATCTCCACTAAGCCATCGAAACCCACTGGGTGACCTAGGGCAAGTCACACTCTCTCAGCCTCAGAGGAAAGCAAAGGCAACCCCTCTGAATAAATCTTCGTGGGGGGGGGACCATGATAGGGTCACCTTAAGGTTGTTATAAGTCCAAAATAACTTAAAGGCAGACAACAACAACCACCAGCCTGAGTGGCTGCAGATTCAGTCAGCAGATACCAGCGGATGTCAGCAATGACAACCTCCCACCTGTTTCTCTGGAGCTCCCCAGCTGTCCTGCAATTTCTATAGATTGCTGCCTCAGGTGTGATGGAGAACAGTATCCCATTGCCAGTGTTGAAATGAGATTCACCTGCCAGTCCAAGTAGCTTCTGTATGTGGAATATGGATACACCATCTTACTTATCTTTTGCTTCAAGCAGCAAAGTGACTTGGGCCAACCCTAGTGTTCTCCAGTTGGAAAACTAGAGTGTTATACTAACTGATACAAACCAATCAAATGGTAGGAACCATCATCATGAGTTCATGGGAATCACTCCTCAGGACAGATTCCAAAGACCCCAGTTATATAACAAGCACCACCATAACTTCTTCTATGGGGATGGTGAGGGCTGAATTGCTAGATACTTTCAAGCAGAGTTTGGCGTCTGAACACAAATCTGTTCGACAGATTTCCTCAGGATTTCCTGCATCAAGTAGGGGACTGGACTGGAGATTGGAAAAGATAATAACTCCCAGAATCTCTCAACCAAGATGGTCACAGTCCATGCTGGCCAGAGGACTCTTGGAGGTCCATTCCAAAACAGGAAACTTTTCCAAGTTTAACTATTTCAAGCTTTCAGTTGGCCTAGCTGACCTAAGGGACCATTTGAGTTCTATGCTCTGAATCTTATTATTAGATCCAAGTAGAGAAGAAACATTAAATCAATGGTATTGACTCAGCATAATTGGTTCAGTGGTCTATTACAGGATTAGGATTCAGGCTCATTATTCCATTGTTTTTGTATATCAACAAAAGACTGCAGTCAAGAAATAAGAAGAAGACTAGGAATGGGAAGGGCAGCTATGAAAGAATTGGAAAAGATACTGAAGAGCAAAGACATACAACTGAGCACTAAAGTCAGAATCATTCAGGCCATTGTATTCCCAATTACCATGTACGGATGTGAGATCTGGACAGTGAAGGAAGCAGACAGAAAGAAAATCAACTCATTTGAAAAGTGGTGCTAAAGAAGAGTACTTTGGATACCATGGACAGCCAAGAAGACAAACAAATGAGTTCTTGAACAGATCAGACCAGGGCTCTCCTTGGAAGCAAAGATGATCAAGTTGAGACTATTGTACTTTGGCCACATATTGAGAAGGCATGGATCACTAGAAAAAACAATAATGCTAGGAAAGGTAGAGGGTAAAAGACAGAGAGGAAGACCACAAACCAGCTGGTTAGGCTTGATCAGGGGTTTTATGTGCAAGGGCTTGCAGGATCTGGGCAAGGCAGTGGAAGAGAGGGATTCTTGGAGATGTCTCATCCACAGGGTCACCATGAGTCGGAATCGACTCGAGGGCAGCTAACAACAATAACAAATATTTAATTAATCGTGGTTCATTAGGGGAAAACCCAAGACGTCACAGTAAAATATTCCTTAACCAGGATAAGCTAAAATTGATTTAACAAACTTCATACCATTATACATACTCAAGAGCATATCCTATAGAAGGATTTCAAGGGAGGGTGTTTTTGAGTTGTTGTTATGTGCTATGTATTATTGTTGTTATGTGCTTTCAAGTTGACTACAAGGTGCTTCCAGAGGAGGTTTGAGAAAGTGTGACTTGCCCAAGGTCATCCAGTGTGTTTCATGGCTGAGCAGGGATTTGAACCCTGCTTTTCCACAGTCCTAGTCCAACACTCAAACCACTACACCATGCTGGCTCTCCAAGGGAGTTTACAAAAAAGTTAAAAATAAAAAAACAAAACACTGCAAATATCCATAAGAGCAAATAATCTTTTGCATTTTCTTAAAAAAAAAATTTTTTTTTTTGACTGAAGAAGTATGGAATAGAGAAGGAGGAAGCCTGGAAGCAGCTGCCCTCACCCCAACAGGCATGGGTGAAAGGCATCTTTGTGTTTCTTCCTACCTGACTTCAAGAACATGACTTTACCTCTATTGTCTTCTCTGCTTTGGCAGTGACTGTGCTGCATGAAACACTCAGAACAATGCAGCCCGCACTGACCAAAGTTCTTCCCAACACAAATAAACAACATGACTCCTCCCTTAGCTCTTGCTTCCTGTACAAAGTGCAGGAATATTTGTGAGATGGGATATGAGTCTCCTAAAGAGAGCTGTAGCAAAACACGAGGAAAACAGATCATGGCCATCAAACATTTGCTTGTCAGGAGCCTCACAGGACTGCTGTAAATTTTGGGTTGAACGGTATGCTGTGTTTTTCATCTTTACTGTGCTTTGAATGTGTTTTTAGACTATTTTAAATGTTTAAATCAGGTGCGTTTTTGACTTTTTTTCACTTATGTATTACATAATATTTTAGCTATATAAATAAAATTATATATATTTCACACACACACATATAAAACAGGGATGAGGCTTGTGTAGCCATTCCAATTATTGTACTGCAACTCCCAGTAATAAACATTAACATGAGGATTTCAAGTAATCTTTTAAATACAGAACTTTCTAAAATAAATACATTCCTTGTTTGCTGCTCAGTTAATCTCTGCCATGCCTGATTACTGAGCCTAATTACAGATATAATAACAACAACAAAAACAACAACAATTATTTATAACACCCTTAACACCAAAGGGTGGAACACCTGACAACACAATAAAACAAATACCGGTACTATCATATACTAAAAATAAAATCCCCACCATCCCACCAGTTGATACTTGTCTCAGCAACATTATACATACCCAGCAAATTAAAGAATTAAATATTCTCAGATGCACTGTCTGGAAGCATGTACCATGCTTGCTTACAGGTACACACACACAGGTGTACACACACACACACACACACACACACACACGACTGCAGTTTAAGGGTGCAATCCCACATATCAGGAGTTGAAAATACCTCCAGGTGTTGTTGGGCTGCAACTCCCAGCACTTCTCACCACTGGCTATGCTAGTTAGAACAGATAGGAGTTGCAGTTGCAACAGCCTCTGGTAAGCTACATGTTCCCCATCATTGTTATTTGCTTACATAGGGTAAAAAAAAAAAAAGGTAAAGGTTTCCTCTTTGACAGATTTGTCAAGTCATGTCCGACTGTAGGGGAGCGGTGCTCATCTCCATTACCAAGCCAAAGAGCCAGTGTTGTGAAAGACAACTCTGTGGTCATGTAGCCAGCATGACTGCTACACAGGACACTGTTACCTTCCCACCAAAGTGGTACCTATTTATCTACCTGCACATTTACATGCTTTCAAACTGCTAGGTTGGCAAAAGCTAGGACTAGTGACAGAAGCTCACTCCGTCCTGCAGCACTTGGGTCTCAAACTGCCAACCTTGCGATCATCAGAATCAGCGTCTTAACCACTGAGCCACTGTGTCCCACAGTTTACCTTTACCTTTACATATAAGGTAGGGCCTAATAAACTCACCAGGGTTTGCTTCTGAGCAGACTTGCCATAGAACTAAATGACTAAAGAGTGACATTAAATAACAGATTATGTGTTTATGTGCCTTGAAGTCACCTGTCACCTTATGGCAACTCCATGAATTTCATAGGGTTTTCTTAGGCAAGGAATACTCAGAGGTGTTTTGCCAGTTCCTTTCTCTGAAATATAGCTAACAGCAGCTGGTATTTGTTGGTAGTCCCCATCCAAGTACTAACCAGGGCTGACTCTGCTTAGCTTCCAAGATATAGCTGATAGAATAATTTCAATGAGTTCCTACAGGACCTGAAACAATGATATTACAAGGTTTTGGTCTTTCATCTCTGTGTCCCCCCAGAATACATACAAACACACAGTCATGCTCAGACCCTCAATCCTTACTATCAACACTTTCCTTTGCTAACATCTTTTTGCAACTATTATCCCCAGTCTATAGCTATGAGAATTTGAGTCCAACAATAGTTGGTTGGCCACAGGTTTATGACCTCTGATTTAGGCTGCTCAGGGTGAGTGTGGGGGGAAAAATGCTGAAGACTCGTAGTCTCCCATTGCTACCAGAAGCAGTTATCTTGCATTCTCCAAGTATCCATACTGTTCTTCTGAATCTGATTCCTCTAGAACAGGGCTGGGGAATATCCTATTCCACCTGATGTTTTGGACTGCAATTCCTATAAGACCTTACCACAGGCCATGCTGGATGGAACTGATGGAGTTACAGACCAAAACATCAGAAGAACTGCATTTTTCCCCACCTGCTCTGGAATGACCAGAACTACTGTCAGTTTGACACTGAACTTGCCCTAGTTCATTTTGACATACAGAGCTTAGCCTGTCCCAACTTGGTACCCTGTTTTGGATTACAAACCCCATCAGCCTGAGCCACCATAGGAATTCTGACTGGGGAGGATAGGACTTATAGCTCTACATCTGGCAGAGGTTGGCTTGGAGAGAGTAAGCTGGACAACAACTGGGTGGGTCACTACTTCGCAGTGTCACTGCGGGGCTCCACACGGTGAAGGCGCGCTCCGGAGGCTGCGGAGGACTGTTTCCCTCTCCCACAGCCAGGAACAGAGCTGAGCGCTGCCCCACCCTCTGCGGCTATTAGGGCTAACACCTTCCCACCTTTAACTGGGAAGAGTTAAAACCCTTCCCCAGCAACATCTTCCCCAGCAACTACGTAATTTTTATTTCATATGTATTCTGTACTTAAATTGTATAGGGTCTTGATATTGTATAATTTTAACAATTGTCTTTTAATTTGTTGATTTGTTTGAAGGGTGGGGTGGGTGGGGGCTGGAAGGAGGGATGGGTTTTGATTGATGTTATCTTTGAATTATATTGTTT
This sequence comes from Phrynosoma blainvillii, assembly GCA_026167975.1. Classification (NCBI taxonomy): domain Eukaryota; kingdom Metazoa; phylum Chordata; class Lepidosauria; order Squamata; family Phrynosomatidae; genus Phrynosoma; species Phrynosoma blainvillii. The sequence goes on along the minus strand of JANUYF010000001.1, from coordinate 48,833,155 downwards.
AATTTGTTGTAATGTATCGTTGTTGTTCACCGCCTAGATTGGCTTGCCAGAGGGGCGGTATACAAATAAATCATATTATTATTATTATTATTATTATTATTTCACAAGGTTAGGAGAAAATGGCCCAAACAACCATATTGCCTTGACTCCCTTGGGGAATACAAATATAAGTATGGATATGAAGTCATAGGTTTTCATGACCGCCATCCATACTTTTTTGTGGGTTTTTCGGGCTGTGTGGCCATGTTCTAGAAGAGTTTCTTTCTGTGGCTGGCATCTTCTCTGAAGATGCCAGCCACAGATGTTGGCGAAACGTCAGAAAGAAACTCTTCTAGAACATGGCCACACAGCCTGAAAAACCCACAAAAAATAGGTATGGATAAATGGCAGGAATGCTATTTTCAATGATAACTCCAGCAATATACCAGCAGCAAAGTGTTTATGCTCAACTGCTTTCCTGGTCAGGTGGGAGCAGGGTGACCAGACATTCTCCTTTTCCAACCTTCGGTCCAGGAGGAATTTCAAAGCAGCCTCCATTTTGAGCATGACTGCGAAGCATGAATTTACATTTATATTCATGTTTTTAGCTTTTATTTGGTAATGTCCTACATTTTTATTGAACATCTTCTATTTTGCTGTGCCTTGTCCTCCTTTGTGATTATTATGACATCTGGTCAGCCTGGGTGTGAGGAGCATGTGGCAGTGACCCTCCTGTATTGCAATACTATCATTTTCACCATTGACTACATTGGTGAAGGCTGATGGGAGTTGCAGTCTAACAACATCTAGAGGGCCAGGTTTCTCCCACTCATATTTCAGGATTAATGCAGAATGTGATCTGAAAAATAATGTTATTATTTTATCTTTGTCTCTGTTGTGAGGCAGATGGGTGGGTCACACTTCTTGCTAATTGGGAATGTTGTCAAAATAAGGCTGCCAAGTGAAATACAGCTCAAAGAGATGTAAAGTTTCTGTCACATGGATAAAACCCTGGAGTCTTTTCGAAACTGAAATGACAGATCTTGCTTTTGATCTAATCGAACATTAGCTTTTCACAGCACCAGCTTCTTCTAAACAGAAAAGGGGGAAAAGGAGGTGGGTGAGAGTCTGGTTTTCTTTTTTGTTAGATTTAACTAACTGTTCATTTTTCGAAGACAATCCTGTTTCTGTGCAAGAATAGATTTCTGCTTTACAAATTACCCAAAAGATAAACAATATTACTGTAATCCAATAAACCAAATGACATTGCTATTTTGCAGTTATTCCTTTACCATGTCTAGGATGCATCCTTTACCATGTCTAGGATGCTTAGTTATAAGTAATAAAGATGAACTTGAACTTGAACTTGCTTAGTTATATATGCTTTTAAAAAAAACAGTCAGGTCCCCCTCTGTTAGGTAGTTACAATCAAAATTGACACTGGGAGGAGATGAAATAGGATGAAAAGGAAAATAGTTTGGCTTAGCAAGGGACAAATATAAATTGCCCAATGTCAGGAATAAGGATGAAAAAGTTTAAGCCATATATTTGTGAAAAAAGTTGGATTCTGAGAAAGCCTTGAAAGACCAAGTGGCAGGGAGAGGTGCCAATATATATGAGCCCACCTGTGCTATCACACTTTTTTTGCTCCCTGGGAAGCAGGCAGGAAAGCAGGACAGGAATCTTATGGTTAACTCCAGTCAGTGGCTGGTGCTAACAGGGGCACTCTCCCAATTGCAAAGCCTAGCTGCACACAATATGTAGACTTTAGTCTATGAAAGCTCATGCTGCCGACTTCTTTCTTTCAGTTAGTCACAAAGGTGTTACAAGATTTCTCAACATACTGCTTCTACAGACTAACACAGCTATATCTTTGAATTCTAGCTGCATATAAATAAGCTTCCTCCACTTGAGTAGCTGGGACTCCAGGGAGGAAAAGGGCTTCCTTCAGATCCCCTTGTGGGCCAGATTCAAACCACCTGCCGGCCTCTCTGCATTGAATTTTATATGTATTTTTAATTTAAAGCTGAATGTGGTTAAGTTGGAGAAGCAGTCATATATAAAGAAACAAGGCAGATAAAGAACAGAACTTGGGAAAGTTCCTTGTGGAACACTACAGTTCCCAGAGCCGTTCTGGCAATTTTTTATACGTCAAAGCAACTTGAAACCTTTATGGATGCATCTGTCTTCTTTCACGGATATCATCATGTTTAACAGTCATCCAAGGTAGTGTTGTAAACTGCCACCTTGGAGACAGCTCACTTTTATTTTGAGCAACTAGAGAAGGCAGAAGCTGAAATATTATGGTAATTCATTTAGAAAGTCTTGTTAATCACTCATAGATAGTCAGTTAGTTAATCATTCACAGACAGACAGAGAAATGATTTCAAGCCTGAAAGATATACCTTGTCTTTCTTCTTCTTCTTCTTTTCTTTTGCCACAACCCCAAGAATTATTTACTGAAGCAAGATGTGAAATTCTGATGCAGGGCAACACAGCCAAATCTATTTGTTCAGCCTCACCATGCCATGGGATGACAGGTGTACACAAATACAAAACTACATTTTACTGTAGATCAGAGATTCTAATTCTGACCTAAAAGTTACTATTGTTATACAACTGGGGATTGGAGTACCTTGTTATAAACCTACCAGAGACTACCAGTAGGTCCCCTGTGTGAAAAAAGGAGAAGGTGCAGCAAGAAGTGGCAAGAGATGAAATGACCTACATGAAATGGCTTTGAAGTCCCAGAGGACATGCTATGAAGGGGTTTGGAGAGCTGTAGTGCTCCAAAACTGACTTTTCTAAGCTTTGTTCCTTGTTTCCTAGCTTTCATTATTATTTCCTTGCATACGACTGCTTTCTCAGCTCTCCTGAAGTTTCCTGAGTTTCCTGCTGCCCTCCTCTTGCCAGTGCTGATGAAAGATTCAGCTGCAAGTCTTTGTGTACATGGCATGAGAGGAGGTGCTGTACTGTCCTTTACAACAGGTAGTAAACCATTGAGAGCTGGCCCTGATTCTAGATAACACACGTATTTTTCACATCCAACAAAAAGTGTTGGCTCTTTGTTAGACTTCTCTCTCTCTCTCCTTTCAGATTAATATTCCATTTTCTCCCCCAAAATGGGATTTAGGTATTTATCAGGTACTTCTCCCCCTTGATTCTTTAAACAGTGGTACTGTTTGCCAACTGCGGTTGCCTCAATTATATAAAATAAACCACAAATTAGTTGTGACAACTTTTGGGGGGCTGGGACTAGGGATTTACAGAGCCCCTTTTGATCTATGTCTGAGTGAGAGATTAAAGTCAATCCTTTTGTAATCAAAACATGAAAGAAAACAATCAGAGTGAGCTTTTTGAAAATCCATATTTCCAGAGAACCTACAACAAACTAGAGAATGTTCATGCTCTGTGTCTCATCCATCCTGCTGGATTTTAACTGGAGCATCTCAACAAATTATGGATGTTTTTCACTGAGTCAGCACTTCTAGCAGGCTTTGCTCTCTTTGTACGTAATAGCCGCCCAATTTTTCAGATTTGGAACTAAGTCTTATCATTGTGACTTGCACAAGGCAGCCCTAAAACAATTGTACTTGATTCAGTCGTTTCTATAGCAGGCTGTCATGTGTAAAGTACTTTGCAGGCTCTCTTATTCATTCTCAGAGACAGCTTGCAAAGTATTACATCATTATTTGTATACAGATAAAGGAAAGATGGAGGGGAAAATAGGAGTCCTGTAGCATCTTCAAGACTAACTATTTTATTTTAGCATGAGTTTTTATAATTTATTTCTGGGGGGATGCAGTTATTTGTGAGGAACAGGGGCTATGGAAAACAAAACCTTGTCCCTCTGATCATCCAATGAAATAAAAGTAAATGTTAATAGGAATCATTGCATTAACTTGACACAATTTAAAAGAGTAGCATGTTATTATTTATTGTTGTTTCTGGTTTTTAAAACCTGCGCCAATCTAGTTTCTGTTGACATGTTTTACATGATTCAGGACTGGAATTTAAAAAATGGTGCATAACTTGGTATTTTAAAAAATTGCGTTAAAAGGTTTTGTTGCTTTTAGTTCATTTTGGGGGAGGGAGGGAATCTAAAAATAAGTAACAACAAAGCTTCAAAATATCCACTAAAGTATAATTGTCTCTCAATATTTGTGTGTGTGTGTGTAGTTTTGTTTTGCTACAATTAAACAGTCAAGAGTCAGAAATTCTTGCTGATATATTACGAATCACCTAAAGCTCTTTTGAGTCAATCCAAATTTATCTTCTGCCTATCCCTTGCTCTTGGGCAACATGATCATTTTTAATGCCAGTTTAATTATTCCTCGACATACTTGCCCACCCTTTTATACTAAGCACACAAACTCAAGACCACTTAGCATGCATTCATTACCACCTCTTAATACACTTGAATTATCTTTTGAGCTGGAGTAGGTAATGGCATTTTCCTTGGCTCAGCCTCTCAGACCTCTTATGGATAAAACAAGAGTTCTGATCATGGTCTGTTTCCAAGCAAAATCCCAGAATTTAATTTTATAATTTAAATGCCTGAAACAGCCTTTGGGGAGACGGGACTTTTCCTTGCATAAATCTGCTCATTTATTAAGATCACCTCAAATGCCCTGATTTACTACCCCTCCCAGCAACTGGAGAAAGCAATCTAAGGGCCTTTGCAGACTGCCAGAAATAGTGCAAATTGAGTCCACTTTAAGGGTTAGGGTTAGTGCTAGGGAATCATGGGAATTGTGTTTTTTTCCCTGAGACATTGAGCCTTCTCTGTCAGAGAGCTCTGGTGCCACAATAAAATACAGTTCCCATGATTCTCTAACCCTAACCCTAACCCTTAAAGTGGACTCAATTTGCACTATTTCTAGCAGTCTGCAAAGGCCCAAAGACATTTTTTAGTCTTAGTAACCAGTTTGTGAAATTCCCTCCCTAACAAGATTTCCCTAGTGCCCTCTTTATTTTCTGTTGAGTATCAAGAGATTTTTTTTAAATTGGCCGTCCAGCCCCCTTCAACCCCCCAAAAACCCAGAGGATAGTGAATATAGCTTGGATTGGTTAATTCAGATAAGTAAAATTATTAGGCCAACGCTTTTTAAAAACTGGGATCGTGCTGTGTTGTGGGAAGGGGATTTAACTCACACTATGGGAACTAAATCCCATGATAGGTTTACCTTAGGGTTGCCGTAAGAACTGACTTGAAGGCACACAACACACATACAAGTGGAAACTAAGCAGGGTCGGCTTTTAGTACTTGGTTGGTAGACCATCAGGTGCTGTAGGCTATATTTCAGAGGAAGGAACTCGCAAAACCATCACCGAGTATTCCTTACCTAAGAAAACCCTATGAAATCCATGGGGTTGCCTAAGTCAACATACACATATGCAGGAGTATCACTAGGAGGATGGAGGGCTTTGGATCACACCAGGTGATATCCTAAGGAGGGTTGACAAAACTGCTCTCCAAACATGAAAAGATGGCATGAGTAGGGCGAGACTCAATGGGAGGAGAAAGGAGAAGCCTTTGAACTGGAGTTTTTAAAAATCAAATTAAAATTCTATTTTTTTTTCTTAAAAAATAATGTTTTAAATGTTTAAAAAAAATCTTGAAAAACATCACATCTTACCAAATTTTCACTTTAACCACACGAAACTATGTGCATGTAAATACATTTAGGCTGTGCCTGTGATATTGTAATTTAAAGGTATAATTTTAATTGTGCTAGTTGTTTATGTCATGGCTATTACCATTACATTCAGTGATATTGGGGAATTACTAGTTGTGAGTAATATTAGTATAAAAAACATTACTAAGGATTCTGTATGATGTGGTAAGGGAGGAGCTTGATGGTAGGGAGACACCATGAGTTACTGCACTGGGTCATAACAACCTTAGTGATGCCACTGCATACACACCATTTATTTTTGAGATCTGAGCATAGAACCATAGAGTTGGAAGAGACCACAAGGGCCATCCAGACCAATCCTCTGCCGTGCAGGAACTCACAATCAAAGCACCCTCAACAGATGGCCATCTAGCCTCTGTTTAAAAACCTCCAAAGAAGGTGACTCCACCACTCTCCAAGGGAGTGCGTTCCACTGTCAAGCAGCTCTTACTGTCAGGAAGTTCCTCCTAATGATCCTTGATTTTCCAGAAATATTTTCAAACCTAATTCCATGTAAAATCATAATACTGTGCAATTGGCGCAAAGCTAATGTAATCAACCAGTTTATAAATAATGCCCGAAAGGGTCCCAGCATTTCCCAAGAAAGCTCTCTGAAGGCTTCCTTCCTTCCTCAAGGGACATTTTAAAAGAAAAGCCAAGGCAAAAGGCGGGGTATAAGAAATTATTATTATTATTATTATTATTAAAGCAATGTTCCAAGAATGAGCCAGCATGCCATAGTGGTTTGAGTGTTGGACTATATGACTTTGGAGACCACGGTTCGATTCCCTGGTCAGCCATGAAACCCACTGAGTGACCTTGGGCAGGTCACACTCTCTCAGCCTCAGGGGAAGGCCATGGCAAACCTTCTCTGAACAAAGCCTGCCAAGAAAACAAGAAAACACCAGGATGGGTTCCCCTTAGGGTCGCCATATGTTAGAAACCACTTGAAGGCAAACAACAACATCATCATCTAGTAAGGAGGATCTAACAGGTTACCATCCAAGGTCTCCTGCCTTCACTGACCCACCCCAAGATCTAGGCCAGTCCTTTCCAAACATTGTTACTCCAGGTGTTTTGGACTTCATGTCACAAAATCCCCATCCAACTTGGCTAACAGTCAAGAATTCTGGGAACTGAAGTCCAAAACTCCTGGAGGACCAAAGTTTGGAAACCAATGATCTAGCTAGGCAAATGTCAGGGAGGGTGAAGGGACCCATCCTCCTTTTCTATTTCTGGAGCCACAACAATAGACAATTCGAAGAATTCCGCAGCACTGAGACAAGGCAGTTAATGCGGCGTCAAACCACATTGCGGATGCATGCAGCCCAGATGTCCTAACCACAAAGGAGGACAAGGCACCACACAATGGAAGACATTCAAGGGGGGGGGGGAATGGAGGAGGACATTACAAAAGAAAAGCTCAAAACACTCCTAGGACTATAAATCCTTGCTCCTGCGTCCTGCTACAAATGGAGGGTAGTTTTGGAATTCTTCCTGGACAGAAGGTTGAAATGGAGGACGTGTTTTTGGGGAGGAGAGGACACCTGGTCACCCGCCACACAGACAGACAGACAGACAGACACACACCTTGCCGCACCTTTGAGACTAACTGAAAGAAAGAAATTGGCAGCATGACCTTTCATAGACTCATGCTGCCAACTTTCTTTCAGTTAGTCTCAGAGAGACTACAAGTTCTCTCTACATTATTATTATTATTATTATTATTATTATATGCAAAAATGCATCTGAGGAAGCAGACTGAAGTCTAGGAAAGCTCATGCTGCCAACGTCTTTCTTTCAGTCAGTCTCAAAGGGCTACAAGATCTCTCTCTATTATTATTATTATTAAATCCAAATGCATCTGAGGAAGCAGACTGAAGTCTAGCAAAACTCATGCTGCCAACATCTTTCTTTCAGTTAATCTCAAAGGGGCTACAAGATCTCTCTACATTATTATTATTATTATTATTATTAATCTAAATGTCTCTGAGGAAGACATAGTCTAGGAAGGCTCCTGCTGCCAACTTCTTTCTTTCAGCTGGTCTCAAAGGGGCTACAAGATCTCTTTATTATTATTATTATTATTATTATATCCAAATGCATCTGAGGAATTAGACTTTAGCCTAGGAAGGCTCCTGCTGCCAACGTCTTCCTTTCAGTCAGTCTCAAAGGGGCTACAAGATCTCTCTACATTATTATTATTATTATAACCAAATACATCTGAGGAAGTAGACTGAAGTCTAGGAAGGCTCCTGCTGCCAACTTCTTTCTTTCAGCTGGTCTCAAAGGGGCTACAAGATCTCTCTATTATTATTATTATTATTATTATTATTATTATTATTATTATTATTATATCCAAATGCACCTGAGGAAGTAGACTTTAGCCTAGGAAGGCTCCTGCTGCCAACGTCTTCCTTTCAGTCAGTCTCCAAGGGGCTGGCTACAAGATCTCATACTGACCCTAGACTGGGAGTAAGAGAGCTGGCTCTATGTCTCTCTCTATCCTGGGGCTCTTTCTACGCACCTTGCCATACTTCTTGAGTTTCCTCTTGCGCCTCTGCCTTTTGCGCTCTGGCGACGGAGGCGGAGGGAGTGGGGAGCCATCCTGAGCCAAAGGCCCCTTCGGGCAGACAGAGAAGTCCCTGTCCTGGCTCTCTTCCTCCTCTTCCTCCTCCTCCTTTTCCTTCTCCTTCTCCTCTTCGGGCGGCCGCTCCTTCCCTTCTCCTCCTTCCCTCTCCAGGATGGCCAGCTGGTCCTCCGCTGTCCGCCGACGAGGCCTGGGGCAGTGGGCTCTCAGCTTCCCCGCCAGAGTCATGGTGCGCCCTGAGGAGACTTGGAGGGAGGGAGCCCAGGAAAGGGGCTCTTTTGGAGGGGGGGGGGAAGAAGCCCCTTCACACCAGAGGAGAGAGGAGGCAAGAGGGGAAGAGAGCCAAGGGGAAAGGCTTGGGAGCCACAGCCACCCGGGGCCCCCTTCCAAAAGGGCGGAGTGGGGAAAGGGAAGAGGCGCCTGGCCTTCCTGGCAAAGTCCAGCGCTCGCCCACAGCCTCCTCCTCCTCTTCCTCCTCCTCCTCCTCTTCCTCTTCCTCTTCCTCACCTGCTGGAAGGTTTGCCCACAATTAAGACCCAATTAAGACGAGGCTGCATCCTACCACCCTACCTGTTCAAGCTATATGCAGAACATATTGTAAGGAAAGCAGGCTTGGACATGGCAGTGCCAACGCATCTGGTAGCCCTGATGAGGAATCTGTACTCAGGACAAGAGGCTCCTGTCAAAACAGAACATGGAGAAACAGAATGGTTCCCAATTGGCAAAGGGGTCAGACCAGGCTGCATCCGTTCGCCCTACCTATTCAACTTATATGAAGAACATATTGTAAGGAAAGCCTGCTTGGACATGGAAGAGGGAGGAGTGGAAATAGGAGGAACAAATATCAACACTTTGAGATATGCTGATGATACCATAATACTAGCAGAAAACCTCACAGACCTGGGACAACTACTAAGGAAGATCAAAGAAGAAAGTGCAAAGGCAGGCTTACTGTTGAACATAAAGAAAACAAAAATAATGACCACAGAGAACTTACACACATTCAGACTAGACAATGAGGAAATAGAAATAGTAAAAGAGTTCTCATATCTGGGATCAAACATTGATCGGAATGGGAACTGCAGCCAGGATTGATCGGAATGGGAACATTGATCGGAATGGGAACATTGATCGGAATGGGAACTGCAGCCAGGAAATCACACCCAGGAAATCACACCCAGATTAAGAATGGGGAGGACAGCTATGAAAGAACTAGAAATGATCCTAAAATGCAAAGACATACAACTCAGCACAAAAGTGAGAATCATACAAGCCTTCGTATTCTCTATTACCATGTATGTATGTGAGAGCTGGACAAAGATGATAAGAAGAAAATCAATGCATTTGAGATAACGTGATGCTAGAGAAGAGTGCTGAGGATCCCATGGACAGCCAAAAGGACAAACAAATGAGTCCTAGAGCAGATCAAGCCAGAAGTATCTTTAGAAGCCAAGATGACAAGACTTAGACTATCGAACTTTGGACACATCGTGAGATGGCATGAATTGTTGGGGGGGAAATAATGTTAGGAAGAAGGAAGTAGAAAGAGAGGAGGACCACATGCTAGATCAGGGGTAGGCAACCTAAGGCCCGGGGGCCGGATGCGGCCCGCCGAGGCCTTTGGACCGGCCCCAGGCAAGTCCTGCCGCCGCCGCTGCCGCCGCCAACCATGATGATATTGATTATTGTTGTTATTACTTGTTGTTGGGATTTTCTTGGCAAAATCTCCACAGGGGTTTTGCCATGGCTTTTCTGGGGCTGAAAGAGTGTGCATGCATATATATTTTTAATTTTATTTTTTTTAAACTTTTTTAAAAAATATATTTTTATTTATTTAATTATTTATTTTTGGTGCTTCGGCCCCCCCAATTGTCTGAGGGACAGCAACCCGGCCCCCGGCTCAAAAAGGTTGCCTACCCCTGTGCTAGATGGATGGACTTTATTAAAGGGACCACGAATAAGAGTTTGCAGGAGCTGTGCAAAGCAGTAGAGGATGGGAGAGCTGGAGATGTCTCATCCATAAGGTTGCCATGGGTCGAGACTGACGCAACAGCAGTTAATGACAACAAAAGACACACAGAATAAAGGCGGCTTCCCATGCTTCCTGTTGCACCTCTGCCAAGTTGGAGCTCTCCACACAATCACACCCAGAGTGCTAGCATTCAAAGCCCTAGCTAGCCCTATTATTTAGTCTGGGAAAGCAGTATGCAATGAGATCTTGGGGCACCTTTGAGACTGACTGAAAGGCAGAAGTTGGGAGCAGGCACCTTGGTGGTAATAAATAATAATAATAATAATAATAATAATAATAATGTTTTATTTATATTTCCCAAGAAGTTGGTAGCATGAGCTTTCCTAGACTTCAGCCTACTTCTTCAGATGCAAGTGAACTCATGCTTCCAACTTCTTTCATGCTACCAACTTCTGTAAACTTGCATCTGAAGAAGTAGGCTGAAGTCTATAAAAGTTCACACTACCAGCTTCTTTCATGCTACCAACTTCTGTGAATGTGCATCTGAAGAAGTAGGCTGAAGTCTATAAAAGTTCACACTACCAACTTCTTTCATGCTACCAACCTCTATAAACATGCATCTGAGGAAGTAGGCTGACAATAATGAAAACTTACACTACCAACCTCTTTCATGCTACCAACTTATGTGAGCGGGTGTCTATAGAAGTAGGCTGAAGTCTATGAAAGTTTATGTTACCAACTTCTGTGAATGGGCATCTGAAGAAGTACGCTGATATCAATTAAAACTTACACTACCAACCTCTTTCATGCTACCAACCTATGTGAACGTGTCTGAGGGAATAGGATGAAGTCTACAAAATCTCGTCATTCCAACTTCTTTCATGCTACTAACTTCTGGGAACATGCATCTGAAGAAGTAGGCTGAAGTCTAGGAAAGCTCACGCTACCAACTTTTTTCATGCTACCAACTTCTGTAAACATAGAATCATAGTTGGAAGGGACCTCAAGGGCCATGCAGTCCATCCCCCTGCTATGCAGGAAGACACAATAAAAGCACTCCTGACAGGTAGCCAACCTCCAAAGAAAGAGACTCTACCACTTTCCAAAGGAGTGTGTTCCACTGTCAAACAGCTTTCAGTGTCAGCAAGTTCTTCCTAATGTTGAGGTGGAATCTCTTTTCCTGTAGCTTGCATCCATTGCTCTGTGTCCTAATCTCTGGAGCAGCAGAAAACAAGCCTGCTGCATCCTCAATATGACATTCCTTCAAATATTTATACAGGGCTTAACCTCTTAACCTTCTCTTCTCCAGGCTAAACATACCCAGCTCCCTAAGTCATTCCTCATCAGAAGAAGTAGGCTCAAGTCTACAAAAGCTCATGCTACCAAGGTCTTTCTTTCAGTTAGGGCCTTTGCAGACTGCCAGAAATAGTGCAAATTGAGTCCACTTTAAATTGAGGCACTGCCCTGGCTCAGTGCTAGGGAATTATGTGAACTGTAATTTATTGTGGCACCAGAGCTCTCTGACAGAGAAGGCTCAATGTCTTAGAAAAAAATACAATTCCCATGATTCCCTAGCACTGAGCCAGGGCAGTGCCTCAATTTAAAGTGGACTCAATTTGCACTATTTCTGGCAGTCTGCAAAGGCCCTCAGTCTCAAAGGTGCTACAAGATCCTTTTGCATATTCAGGCCCAGGGTGTGAGGGTGGGCTCAGGCTGGGCATAAAAAACAGAGAGGCATGGAGGGAACAGGCAAAAAAACCCTCTTTAAAAATGGCTTTAGAAAGAGAGTGACCAGATGTCATAACCACAAAATGTAGGACATTCAAGAAAAATGTAAGACATTACAAAATAAAAGCTAAAAACACGCATAGAAATATAAATGCATTCTTCTTAGTCATGCTCAAAATGGAGGGCATTTTGGAATTCCTCCTGGGCAGAAGGCTGAAACGTAGGACATGTCCTGGAAAAGGAGGATGTCTGGTTACCCTGCTTTAGAAATGGTATATGGAGAACGCTTGACACCGCTTTCCTCAGCAAGGTTTTGAAACTTTGTGGCCAAGATTCCTCAAATTGTTGCAGATAGTATAGTACTGTATCATCCAAAATCTGCAAAACCTTTCTTGGGCCAACCAAAATGTATAGAATACATGTTGCAAGCTTCCGAAGCTCCACTGGCTTCTTCAGCAGGCAAGGTGTTAAAAATTACACAGGGGAAAGAAAGGGATTTTTTCTTTTTTGGATGATGTTAGTCATAGTCCTGTATTTTGGTCAAGATGTTATTGTGGTTATTGTTCTCAGTTCAGATAGTAAGGAAGGGTATTATTCATGCAGGCGGGCTCCTCCTCATTCTGGCCATGTGAGTAGAGGGAGATTCAGTCCAGGAAATACATTTTAAATTCCATTAGCAAAACAAAAAGCTTTGAGATCCAGTTAATACATCTGTTCCCTTAGCTATTTAAAATAAACCCAACAATGCTGGTATATGAATAGTACTGATTCAATGCTAGAATAATTGTATTGATGATTTATCAGGTACTGGAAAATGGCATCAAGACAGAGCTACATTACTTAGCCTGGAATTTTATTTTTATTTGTTTGTTACAGGACTGTGGAGTTGGAGTTGGAGGCAATTTTGGGTGGTATCTGCGTCAGTAGGAATGAACCAACTCTGGCTTCAAAATAAAAACTTATAACATTATAACGATATATGGTAAATATTTTATATTGCATTTATATTTTAAACTTCAATATGCTTTATGTTCTATCATTCTAAGTAGCCTGATGATTTACATGGTCATGATTAAATGCCTTGTGCTACCATTTTACTACAGTAAGTTTGTTAATTAATTAACAAAAGACTCATTAATAATTTGCCATTTATGATGGAGAGGGAGTCAGAGTTGAATAGTTAGAAAAACAGAGAAGTCAGAGGTCAACGGTTTGGTATACCAACTGCACAGACCTCCATAGCAGTCAGAAAAGTCTGAGCAGCCCTTCCCATAAACTCTAATTTACATTAAATGTAATGCCCAAACAGGCATAGTAATTGTGGTCCAAAATACACTGCAGAAATCATCCAGTTTGAGGCCGCTTTAACTGCCCTGGCTCACTGCTAGGGAATCCTGGGAATTGTAGTTTATTGTGGCAGCAGAGATCTCTGACAGAGAACGTTAAATATTTCACAAAACCACAGTTCCAAAATTCCCTAGCATTTAGTTAGGGCAGTTAAAGCGATCTCAAACTGGATGATTTCTTCAATGTGTTTTAGACTTGTATTCACATAATCATCCTAAAGGCTAGTGTGGTCCTTAGCTACAGAATATCTCTAGGGAAGTAAAACACTACAAATTCTGTAAGATTAGTTTATATCAAGGGTGGGAAACTGTGGTGCTGCCCCCCCGATTTTGCTGAGGCAGCTTCCACTATTTTTTCCTATTGGCTATGCTGGTTAGGGATATTGGGATTTGTAGTACAGTATCTGGAAGGCCACATGATTTCCACTCCTGGTTTATGTGAAGAAATAATTTCAATTTTTATTGCAGCTACTGTTTAATATCATGGGATTTTGTCAGAATCTATATGTGTGGTTCTGTCATAATATGATGATATTCAGGAATGAAGACATGAGGGCATGGTGATATGGTGATATAACACTGTATAGCAGGGGTTGGCAACCTACGGCCCACAGGCCGCACCCGGCCCACGGACCCCCGCTGCCCGGCCCCCGCTGCCGCGCACTTCTGCACGGGCTGCTACCACCGACCGCGACCGCCATTTTGCTTTCCAAAATGGCAGCGGTGACTTGTTTGTGCATGCGCAGTACTCCTGCACATGCGCAAATGAGCTGTGGCCGCCATTTTGGAAAGCAAAATGGCAGCCCCAGCACGCGCGGCCAAAATGGCACCCGGAAGAGGCCCGTCGCCACCGAGGGAAGCCTCCCGGGGGGGGACCCGTAGTGGCGCTGGGCCTCTAGGAGGCCCGTCTCCGCCGAGAGAAGCCTCCCCGGGGGGACCCTCGGTGGCACTGGGCCTCTAGGACGCTCGCCGCCGCCGAGGGAAGCCTCCTGGGGGGCATCGGCGGTGGTGCTGGGCCTCTCGGAGGGAGCCCTCCTGGGGGGGCGCTGCCGCCATGTGCATGCACACGCGGGGGGGCGGCCACCATTTTTTTCAAAATGGCAGTACGCGCACCAGTGGGGAGCGTGCGCGGGAGGATGTGTGCGTGCATGAGTGCGTGCGCTGGCCCCCAACGCTATCTCCCCCCCCTCCCCCCGGCCCGTCAGCCAAAAAGGTTGCCGACCCCTGCTGTATAGTATGTGGACTATTGAGGAGGGGATATTAATTATGCTAAATCCAAGCCTGGAAAACAAATGAAGGCAGATGGCCAGCAGGGGAAAAGAGTCATAGTTTATGTCTCCAACCTTCCTGCCATAGATCAGAGCTGTGAAACAGGGATGAGTTTCTCCCTGAAGGGAGATTTAAAGATAACAAAAAGGGAAACATGAAGGTCCCTTTGATCTGGATCAAAAGGAAGCGATTGAGGTTGGAAAGGAAGGCTGGAGGATGGGAATGTATTTCTGATGGTCCAAGGGGGATTTTATTTAGTTTTAACACTGAACCGGGATGGGGAACTCTGTCTCAATATCCAGAATAAATCTCTAGTTTCTATTACACTACAATGCTGTCTTGGTTATTGGGAAAAGGGTCCTTCGATCCTGATAGTTTTAGTGAGGCTAGGATTTTGAAGTAGAACCTTATTTTTGATTTTTAGGTTTAGAGGGGCATGACTGCTTGGTGAGATCTTGTGGCACCTTTGAGGCTGACTAAAAGAACAAAGTTGGCAGTGTGAGCTTTTGTAGACTTCAGCCTACTTCCTCAAATACATTTGGTGGAATGGAAAGCCAGGGACAGACCTATATAAGTCATCTGCGTGTGAGAATGTCAATTCAAATTCAAAATCCTATGTGTATGGAAATGAACTGGCAAGTCCAATTTCAACGATCAATGGCCATTGTTAAAACTGGACTTGCCACTTCATTTCCATACGCACAGGATTGAATTTGAATTGACATTCTCACACATAAATGACTTATATAGGTCTGTCCCTGGCTGTCCATTCCACCAAATGCATTTGAGGAGGTAAACTGAAGTCTACAAAGCTCATGCTAAGCAAAGCAGCTTCATTTATATACCGCTTCATATCACGCTATAGGATGTCTAAGCGGTTTACAACTGTAAGCTCATTGCCCCCCAACAGTTGGGTACTCATTTTAGCGACCTTGGAAGGATGCTGACAATTTAGTTCTTTCAGTTAGTCTCAAAGGTGCTACAAGATCTCTTTACATAGTGATTTTACAGACTAACATGACTATATTTTTGAATTCTACAACTTGGTGGGAGGTTTCAATACATATTTGCCAGGGCCCACTGGAGATATGCCATTTTCATGCTTCTGTACAGCAGCATTCAACCTAGGCATAGATTTGGAAAGAGAAACCAGATTTGTAGTTAAGTCTGCTTTGAGAGAAATGATAAGAGACCAAGAAGAGAAGCTAGGACCAAGTTTTGACATACAAATTCACCACTACTTCGAGTTCAATGCAAATTTTAATAGGTTAACCTTTCCCAAAGTAGCATCACTGCAACTCCCACTATCTCCAGCCACCATCTCCATTTAGAAAGGACAATTTAATTATTACAAAATTCCTTATCATTTTCTCTTCCAATTGTATGTCATTTCTTTTTTCAGTTCACTATGTTGCTGGCAGAAATTCATTAAGAAGCTTATCCTGTTTTCATTGGTTGTAGCTACTAAAGTAATTCACCAAATCATTTAAAATTATCCCATGCCTCACTGGCCAAGCGCAGCGTTAGAACAGTTTTTAATTACCAAGATATTAAGAATTACACATTTTTCCCTAGTGAGAGCTGTCACAAAGTATCCCATCTTACCTCTCTCCCTTGCAATGCCTTTCCCTCTGTTCTCTAACATTAACTGTGAGAGGAATTAAGAGGAAGGAAAAAACAAGGAATGTAGCAACTTTAAGACCAACTGGTTTTTATTTTAGGTTGAGCTATTGTGGATATAAACCCACCTTTTCAGATGCAGTAGCGTGATATCCATGCCTCAGATATAAAGCATATTTACATAGTTGTGGGAGTGGGATGAAATGTAAAAGGATCCTGAAAGATGCAAATCATGACCCTTGTCCTAAATTTTCAAAAGGTTTCATAAGGTGATACAACTCTTCCAGATCTTTGCAGTGGTCAGTTGGTGTTGATGTGTGAAAGCAATAAATTTGCTTGCCAAAAAGTCAGTTTCATAACCAGCACTTTGAATTATGGAGCTGTTTCAACGGGCATTTTGTCGTCTCTGTAATCATAGACAATGGCTTCAGGGAACTCTATATGTATTAATACAAAAGTTCTCACTACTGTGCATGTAACAAAAAGAATCTCAGAAAAGATTTTGATACAACCTTGTCCTAAATTTCCTGCATCTGAAAAGGTGGGAAGCCTTGTATCACAATCTTCTCTGAGATTCCTTTTGGCCGAAACTGATCTGAAACTGGCCTCTGGCAGCAGTTGTATAGAGCTAACTGCCTAGCCCACCCCCTATTGACTTGCAAATGCCACTCAACAAAGCCCCACCCACTGAGTCACAGTCACACTCCCCCCAAGTGTGTTTAAAAAGAATTTAAAAACTTACCCACTCAAGATGGCTGTCTGGAACTGCTTTCTCCTCTTTCCTAGCAGGAACTGGCCTTCTTCTCTGTCTCCTTTCCTGGCAGAACTGCCTAGAAAGCCTCTTTCTCTTTCTCCTTTCTGTTAGAAACTGGGCTGGAGAGCCTCCTCCTCCTCCTTCCAGTTCCAGACAGCCATCTTGAGTGGGTAAGTTTTTAAATTCTTTTTAAAAACACTTGGGGGGAGTGTGACTGTGACTCAGTGGGTGGGGCTTTGTTGAGTGGCATTTGCAAGTCAATAGGGGGTGGGCTAGGCAGTTAGCTCTATACAACTGCTGCCAGAGGCCAGTTTCAGATCAGTTTCGGCCAGGACAGGGGAAGGAGGAGGAGGAGGCTCTCCAGGCCAGTTTCTAACAGAGAGAAGAAAGAGAAAGAGGCTTTCTAGGAAGTTTCTGCCAGGAAAGGAAACAGAGAAGGAGGCTTTCCAGGCCAGTTCCTGCTAGGAAAGAGGAGAAAGCAGTTTCCAGGCAGCCATCTTGAGTGGGTAAGTTTTTAAATTCTTTTTAAAAACACTTGGGGGGAGTGAATTTTATAACCAGCAGACTTAAATACTGTTAGCAAGGGATTTTCTTTGAGGAGGAAAGTCGTAGTCCACTTTCAGGCACTAATTAAGACTTAGTATGGACACTGAAGGAACTGCTGCCGTCACCTGCAATACCTGTGGGATGTTTGTATTCTTACCTACAGATGTGGGAAACTACACATGCTCCAAGTGCAAGTTGGTAGCCCTCTTGGAGGACAAAGTACAGCAGCTGGAGGCGCGGGTAGCTACACTTCAACATATTAGGGAGCAAGAGGCTTTCCTTGACAGAACAGAACAAACGGTCTTGGATGGGGAACACACAGAGGAAGTCGCTGGAGAAGAGAAGGTCACATCACACACACAGGAGATAGAAAGCTGGAGGAAGGTCACACACAGAAGTAAGGAGACCAGGGATCGTACTGGGAGCTTGCGGCTACAGAATCGATTTCAAGCTCTTACTCTTAGAAAGGAGGACGCAGAAGAGCAGCATGGACAGATTTCAGAGACAGAGCAGGGGACCCTGGAAGTTCCACCACAGGGAACAGTCGCTGCTAAGCCTCGGAGGAGGCGTGTGGTCGTGGTGGGGGACTCCTTGCTGAGGGGGAGAGAAGCAGTGATTTGTGGGCCTGACAAGATGTTTCGAGAGGTGTGTTGTCTTCCTGGGGCAAAGATCAGAGATGTGACAGAGAGGCTGACAAGACTGGTCAGGCCTACTGACCAATACCCCTTCCTTTTGGTCCACGTGGGAACGAACGACACAGCAAGACACAGCCTTCAGAACATCAAAAGGGATTACGAGGCTCTAGGAAAGAAGCTGAAAGAAATGGAGGCACAGATTGTCATCTCGTCTCTTCTGCCAGTTCAAGGGCATGGTCCAGGAAGAGAGAGGAAGATAGCAGATGTCAACAATTGGCTCCACAGATGGTGTCGTCGAGAACGATTTGGATTCTTGGATCATGGGCTGCGGTTCCATGAGGGTGGACTCCTGGCAAGGGATGGGCTGCATCTCACACCAGTTGGAAGAAATGTTTTTGCCAACGGTCTGAAGAATTTGATCAGGAGGGCTTTAAACTGAACTGTGTAGGGAAGGGAGACAACGTCCTGGAAGACAAAAGGACTGGAGAAAATAGTCAAACTGTCATAGAGGAAACAAGGCAAACAGTACAGGGACCCAACAGTGGGAGGCAAAAAAATGTGCACAGGCAGCAAGTAAAGGGGACACATGGTCTTAGATGTCTCTACACTAACGCACAGAGCATGGGAAATAAGCAAGATGAACTTGAACTCCTAGCACAACAAAGCAAATATGATATAATAGGCATCACTGAAACCTGGTGGGATGAGTCTCATGACTGGAATGTAGAAATAAAGGGGTATAACCTTTTCAAGAGAAACAGGACAAACAGGAAAGGAGGAGGAATAGCATTATATGTCAGGGATATTTACACCAGTGAAGAAATCCAGGACATCAATCCTGGAAGCCAAGTGGAGAGCATCTGGATAAAAATTAAAGGGGAAGGAAACAACAGGGATGTTAGTGTGGGAGTCTACTACAGACCCCCAACTCAAGCAGAAGAATTGGATGAAGCCTTTCTAGAACAGATGACCACACACTCAGAAAGGAGAAATATAGTAGTGATGGGTGACTTTAACTATCCGGATATTTGCTGGAAGTCAAACTCGGCAAAATCCTCAAGGTCTAGCAAATTCCTCACTTGCCTCGAAGACAATTTCATTGTTCAAAAGGTGGAAGAGGCAACGATGGAGTCAGCTATTTTGGATCTGATCCTAACTAACAGGGAAGACCTAGTTAATGGGGTGCAAGTGGTTGGATCCTTAGGCGGGAGTGATCATGTCCTCCTGGAGTTTATTATACAGTGGAAAGGAGAAGCCAGGCATAGTCAGACACGCATTCTAGACTTTAGGAAAGCTGATTTTACTAAACTTAGAGAAATACTGAGGGTGATCCCATGGACAGGAATACTAAAAGAGAAGGGAGTTCAAGACGGATGGGAGTTTCTCAAAAGGGAGATACTGAAGGCACAATTTCAAACCGTGCCAACGAGGAGGAAGAATGGGAGGTGTCTCAAGAAACCAGGATGGATGACTAAGGAACTTGCAACTGAACTATGTTTTAAACGGAACATGTATAAGAAATGGAAAAATGGGGAAATCACCAAAGAGGAATTCAAACAAATAGCTAGCACGTGTAGGAGTAAAGTCAGAAAAGCTAAAGCGCAGAATGAAATCAGGCTTGCTAGAGAGGTTAAGAACAATAAAAAGGGCTTTTGGGAGTATGTCAGTAGCAAAAGGAAAAAGAAGGAAATGGTAGGGCCACTGTTTGGAGAAGATGGCAAAAAGTTAACAGGGGACAGAGAAAAGGCAGAATTACTCAACACCTTCTTTGCTTCAGTCTTCTCAGAAAAGGCAAAGGGTGCTCAACTTGAGGATAATGGAGCAGAGGACAGAATAGGAGAATTTCAGCACAGAATAAGTAAAGAGATAGTACAGAAACATCTGGTTAATCTAAATGAATATAAGTCTCCAGGACCAGATGAATTACATCCAAGGGTATTAAAAGAACTGGCAAATGTAATATCGGAACCATTGGCAATAATCTTTGAGAATTCCTGGAAAACAGGAGAGGTCCCAGCGGACTGGAGGAGGGCAAATGTTGTCCCCATCTTCAAAAAGGGGAAAAAAGAGGATCCCAACAATTATCGTCCAGTTAGTCTGACATCAATACCTGGAAAGATTCTGGAGCAGATCATTAAACAGAGAGTCTGTGAACATCTGGAAGATAATTTCATAATCACAAAAAGTCAACATGGGTTTCAGAGAAACAGGTCATGCCAAACAAATCTGATCTCTTTTTTTGATAAAATTACCAGCTTGGTAGATGAAGGGAATGCTGTGGATATAGTATATCTTGATTTCAGTAAGGCCTTTGACAAGGTTCCCCATGACATTCTTGCAAGCAAGTTGGTAAAATGTGGGCTAGACAAAGTAACTGTTACATGGATTTGTAATTGGTTGACTGGTCGAACGCAAAGGGTGCTCAACAATGGCTCCTTTTCAACTTGGAAAAAAGTGACCAGTGGGGTGCCACAGGGCTCTGTCCTGGGCCCTGTGCTATTCAATATCTTTATTAATGACTTGGATGACGGTATTGGGGGCATAGTTATCAAATTTGCAGACGACACCAAATTAGGAGGAGTAGCTAATACCCCAGAGGACAGGATCAAAATTCAAAATGACTTGAACAGACTAAAAAGTTGGGCCAAAGCTAACAAAATGAAATTCAACACGGAGAAATGTAAGGTACTGCACTTAGGGCGGAAAAATGAAAAGTACAGATATACGATGGGGGACACCTGGCTGAATGAGACTACATGTGAAAGGGATCTAGGAATCCAGATGGACCACAAGTTGAACATGAGTCAACAGTGCGATGCAGCAGCTAAAAAGGCCAATGCAATTTTAGGCTGCATCAGTAGAAGTATAGTGTCTAGACCAAAAGAAGTAATAGTGCCACTCTATTCTGCTTTGGTCCGGCCTCACCTGGAATACTGTGTCCAGTTCTGGGCACCACAATTCAAAAAGGATGTGGAGAAACTGGAGCGTGTCCAAAGGAGGGCAACTAAAATGGTGAAGGGTCTGGAAAGCAAGCCCTATGAGGAACGACTTAGGGAGCTGGGGATGTTTAGCCTGGAGAAGAGAAGGCTGAGAGGTGATATGATAGCCATGTTTAAATATTTGAAGGGATGTCATATCGAGGAGGGAACAAGCTTGTTTTCTGCTACTCCAGAGACTAGGACCCGAAACAATGGATGCAAGCTGCAAGAAAAGAGATTCCACCTCAACATTAGGAGGAACTTCCTGACAGTAAGGGCGGTTCGAGAGTGGAACACACTCCCTCGGAGAGTAGTGGAGTCTCCTTCCTTGGAGGTCTTTAAGCAGAGGCTGGATGGCCATCTGTCAGGGATGCTTTGATTGGGAGTTCCTGCATGGCAGGGGGTTGGACTGGATGGCCTTTGTGGTCTCTTCCAACTCTATGATTCTATGATTGAGCAGAGACTGTGTTTGTCCAATGTAGTATATAGAGCAGGGGTAGGCAACCTAAGGCCCGGGGGCCGGATATGCCCCCCACGAGGCCTTTGGACCGGCCCCAGGCCAGTCCTGCCGCCGCTGCCGCCGCCGCCACCGACCATGATGATATTGATTATTGTTGTTATTACTTGTTCTTGGGGTTTTCTTGGCAAAATCTCCACAGGGGTTTTGCCATGGCTTTTCTGGGGCTGAAAGAGTGTGCATGCATTTTTTTATTTATTTATTTTTGGTGTTTCGGCCCCCCAATTGTCTGAGGGACAGCAACCCGGCTCCTGGCTCAAAAAGGTTGCCTATCCCTGATGTAGAGGGTAGTGCACAGAAACAGTATATCAATTCAAAGGCTGAGTGAAAATTCAACACCTTTCTTTATTAAGCTCTGGTTGGGGGATATGAACTAATACTAAGAGGGGGTGGTAGAAGAAGGAAGGATTTACATCTGTAAATATTTATTTTTGGACTAACCCTGCACTTTACATCCAACATGCTCTGGCAAATCCCTTTGGTGTCAAACGCACAGGAAATATTCAAAGATATAAATGCATTTGAGGAAGTAGACTTAAATCTACAAAAGTTCATGCTGCCAATTTCTTTCTTTAGTTAGTTTTAAAGGTGCTACAAGAACTCTGACAGGAAATATGTAGTAGTAAAGAAATCTTCATGGCCTGAAGATGGAGAGGCGCAGTCATGGAGCAAGAGTAGAAATCATGCAGCCCTCCACATACTGTTGGACCTATAATTGTATAATTATACTATTGTAATTATAAAGGCAGGATATATATAGGGACAGTACTACCAGTAATATTTTTCATTATTATTGGGTATGCTGGCTAGGGCTGCTGGGAGTTGCAGTCCAACATCATTTGGAGTGCCCTATGATCCTTACACCTGTAGATACTTCATACTGGTCATCGCCTTGCTAGACTACTGTAATCTCCTCCTCCATAGTGTTGCTTTGCTCACCATGGTCTCTTCCCAATGATCCTGAAATATGCTTCAAAATCATCTAATTATGTAAATCTGCAATCTGGCTTCTAAACCGGCATAAGTCAGCACCTTCAAAACCCTCCTTTTTACTTTGCTGCAATCAGGCTTCTGAACTGGCAGACTTCTACACATTCAAAGCCCCTATTTGTTTGCTTCACTTTACTTTCTCTAGCAATGCTTGGTAAAATTTTGTTGAGGGCTAGTTTGCAGAATCAATAGCCACAGCTTCCATAAGCAGCGACCATGCTGGCTGGGGTGGGGTGGGTCTGCAATTGTGGCAACTTTCCCAGTTATGCTTTCCCAGTTATTCCATGTATGTTGCTACCTATGACTTCTGTTCCTCCAGCTTCCTCATTCTCAGCCATCTCCAGCTTGGTAAAGTGCCATTCACATTGATGAAAATAAATTATTAAAACACTTTTAAGCAATCATACAAAAAGCAAACTGCTCATTC
The DNA here is from genome assembly GCA_026167975.1 of Phrynosoma blainvillii. Taxonomy (NCBI): domain Eukaryota; kingdom Metazoa; phylum Chordata; class Lepidosauria; order Squamata; family Phrynosomatidae; genus Phrynosoma; species Phrynosoma blainvillii. Next base: position 48,810,126 of record JANUYF010000001.1, on the reverse strand, counting down.
TCACTACTTCAGAACAGTCAAAACATCATTTTGGCTAAATACAGAAGAAACGTTAAAGAGAAAATTCTCAACCATTTTATGGTGAAGTTCTTTCAAACCATTAAGACTGCATTAATCTACAGCTCTAAGGTGTTATTTTCCAGTGTAACAGAAAGGTGATGCTTGGTACCAAGTGTCTCTACTCACCTTTACCTTGTCTTACTTATGTTATGTAATTATGGCTACTCTGCTATAGTACACAGTCTGTTCAGCATCAGATATTTTCTTGGACTTACTTTTAGTACACATTTTATACTGAGAAGGTGCTGGTCTAGTATAATTAGGCGTTCTGGATGACTCAGAAACATCTAGATAATCGAACATTTAAAAAATGAAGAATTTGGACTTACCTGGGAAACTATTTTAAAAGTAGTACTGTACGACCAGCAGCAACAAAAGCTTTAAAATAGAAACGTCATCTCCCTGCCACCGCCACCACCCAGTCCTTTTGAATAGACGTGCATTCCTACATTCTTTACACTGTATACACAACATATAGGAAGAAAAAGAAACAGCTCTTCTTGAGAATATAGACTTGGCTTGATAAAAACATGAAACATACTATAAGTTAGTACTTTTTTCTAGAGAATTGAAGGCAATGTGTGAGAGGTGCCATTGTTCATTTCACTCAGCTTTCAGATTTACACGCTTTTATACTTTTTAGACACAAATTAAAACAAAAACAGCAAAGCCCATTTGATCAGAGATGACAGTAGGATAAAAAGTGAACCCCCTTATTCCATTCCCCCATACAACAGTTAGTGTTTAGTACTGAGTTAGCACAACTGTATAATATGATCTAAATACTCTAAAGGCACAAGATACCATCTGATCTTTGAAGGTATGCAGTCAAGCCTAGTTAGTAGTAGGATGAGAGACCACCAATGAATATCAGGTGCTATAGGCTGCATTTCAGAGGAAAGAACTAGAAAAACCAGTTCAAGTTGCAATAAGCTGACAGGCAACATGAAGGGACATACACCTACTAATTGCTGTTGTTCAAATCTCCACTTAGTCATAAAGTTAAAAGGATGACCTTATGATAGTCACCATCTCTCAGTTCAACCTATCACAGTGGGTTATGAGGATCAAACGGAACCATCTATCCTAATACTGAGGAATTTGCAGAATTAAGGATGGACAATGTGTGAAAGGACAGGATGCTTACCTGTAACGATATTTCTTCGAGTGGTCCTCTGCGAATTCACACAAATGGGTAATCAGTGCGCATGCGCAGCAACTTCGGAACCTTCTGGAATCACTAGGCAGAATAAAAGTTGCAACTTTTGCCTGGGCTGGACTTAAGTTGCAACTTTTTGGCGGTAGCTCCGCCCATCCCTATATAGGACCTCCGTCGGTACCGCCCCCTTCAGTTCCTTGAGTTCGCCGCCAGCTGTGAAGTGAACAGAACACACACACATAAGCAAGCACGATGAGGGGAGGATGGGCGGGATTTGTGTGAATTCGCAGAGGACCACTCGAAGAAATATCGTTACAGGTAAGCAACCTGTCCTTCTTCTTCGTGGTCTCTGCGAATGCACACAAATGGGTAAGACTGACAAGCTTTAGTCCATGGAGGAGGGCGTGCCCTGTCATGACGAACACTTTACATATGCAAGGTATGTCAAATAGTAGCAGGTAGTAAAAGGTAGGGAAATTCCCCCCCTTTACTCACTGTGTCCGGTATCGAGGCAGGTGAGAACGTCTTAGCGCAGTCCCGACAGCAACACTGCCCTCCCAAAAGCTGCCTCTCGTCTGGCTCTCGAGTCCATCCGGTAATGCTTGACAAAGGTCAAGGGTTGAGACCAGACTGCAGCCTTGCAGACGTCCTCCAAAGGTATCCCGGCCAGGAAGGCAGAGGACGCAGCTACCGCACGGGTGGAATGAGCTTTCACACCGACAGGAGGTTCCTTGGCGGCCATCTCGTAGCAAAGATGAATGACAGAAGTTATCCATTTCGAGAATCTTTGAGTCGAGACCGGGAGGCCCTTTTTAGGTTCTCCATAACACAGGAAAAGACGCTCAGCCCGTCTGTAGTTAGCCGTTCTGTCCACATAGAAAGCTAAAGCCCGACGAATGTCAAGGAGATGGAGGAGTCTCTCCTCACTAGTTGTCGGGTTCGGAGCTAAAGTGGGAAGTACGATATCTTGCCTCAAGTGAAACGCAGAAACTACCTTAGGGAGAAAGGTGATGTCCGGCCTGAGCACCACCTTATCTTTGTGAAATATCAGGAAGGGAGGATCCACCCTGAGCGCACACAGTTCGCTAACCCTGCGGGCCGATGTAATTGCCACCAAAAAGGCAGTTTTCCAGGATAAAAGCCGTAGATCAGTTGTGGCCAAAGGTTCAAATGGCGGCAAAGTTAATTTAGCAAGAACAACACTAAGGTCCCATGCTGGAGCCGGTATCGAAAGTGGTGGAAGCAAATGGGAAAGTCCTTTTAAAAAGGTCTTGATTATGGGGTCCCTAAAAAGGGAGGGACGTCCCCGAGACTGAAGATGCGAAGAAATAGCTGCCAAATAGCACTTGATGGATTGTAGTCCTAGTCCTTCATCCATCAAAAACATGAGGAAGTCTAATACAATCTCTGTAGGGACTTCTGAGAGCGACAAGTCTTTTGAGTCCAAAAACAGTTGGAATCTGGCCCATTTTTGGGCATAAGATTTTTGAGTTGAGGGCTTGAGGGCCGCTGCAATGACTGCCCGAACAGGGGAAGACAATCTTGCTAAGGTCGAATTCTCCAGGCCACCAGCTGTAAGGTCTCTATCTCGGGATGGAGCACCTGGCCCTCGTGGATGGAAAGGAGATCTGGGCGATGCTCGATGCGGAGGAAGTTCCCGCTCGAGAGATCCAGAAGGGGGGCAAACCATGGCTGTCGAGGCCACCACGGAGTGATGAGAATGACATTGGCCTTGTCCCGTCTGATTTTGGCTACCACCCTGATGATTAGCGGAAAGGGCGGGAACATGTACAGCAGGGTCTCCGACCAGTGGTAGAGGAAGGCGTCGCCTATAGAACCTGGAGCCTTGAACCTCGAGCAGAATCGGGGACAGTGGCTGTTGAGATGCGTCGCGAAGGCATCGACTTCGGGTTCGCCCCAAGTTCGGAACAGGTGAGCCACCGTCTCGGGGTGTAAACGCCATTCGTGACAGGAGTCCGCTGAACGACTGAGTTGGTCCGCTAGCTCGTTCTCCTGTCCGGGTAGGTGGATGGCTTGCAGAATAATGTCGTGAGCCAGACACCAGTTCCAAACATGAAGAGATGCCTGCAGGAGAGAAGGTGATCTCGTTCCCCCGTTTGTTGAGGTAGTACATTACAGTTGTGTTGTCTGTAGACAACAAGACTACCTTGCCTCGAAGTACTGGCTCGAAGGCGCAGAGAGCTTTCAGGACTGCTCGCATCTCTAGTTCGTTGATGTGAAGGGATCTTTCCTCTTTGTTCCAGTGACCACGGATCGTGAGGTCGTTGACATGAGCTCCCCACCCCACCATCGACGCATCTGTCGTGAGAGATAGTTGGGGCTGTGGTGGAGAAAAGGGCATCCCGGAGCAGACGTTGGTCGGATCGAGCCACCATCGTAGGGACCGAGCAACTGCCCTCGGTACCGCCAGCCGACGGGATGGAGAATCTCGGGCTGGATCGAAAACAGACAGGAACCACGACTGCAGAGGTCTGAAGTGTAGTCGGGCCCAAGCCGTCACAAACGTGGTCGAGGCCATGTAGCCGAGAGCAACTTGCACAGAGTGTGCAGAAACGTGCCTTCTGTGCAAGCACTCCAGCACAGCAGCTTTCAGTGCTTGGAAGCGATCGTCTGGGAGAAACGCCGTCGATGTGGTGGAGTCGAGCTCGGCGCCGATGAACCTGCATCGTTGAGACGGAACAAGGCAGGACTTCTCGAGATTGATCAACAGGCCTAGGGATTGAAGCAGAGACAGAGTGAAGTCGATGTTTTCCAACAACCGCTCTCGGGATGGGGCCACTAGGAGCCAATCGTCCAAGTATGGGTAAATGCAGACGGCTCGTTGATGAAGGAAGGCCACAATTGGAGCCATGCATTTGGTGAAAACCCTCGGGGCGGTGCAGAGGCCGAAGGGTAGAACTCTGTAGCAGAATGCCTGGTCGTCTACGGCGAAGGCCAAGAAACGTCTGTGGTCCTCCCGAATTCCGATATGGAAATACGCGTCCTTGAGGTCCAAAGTCGCCATCCAGACGTTCTCCTGCAGTAACGGCAAAATAGATGCCAATGTTACCATACGGAAACGCTTGTATGATATGCACCTATTCAACTGGCGTAGATCAAGAATGGGTCTCAGGCCACCATCCTTCTTCGGTACCGTGAAGTATCGAGAGAAGAAGCAGAACTGAAAGACTGTAGAATCAATGGGCTCTATAGCACCCTTGTCCATGAGAGAGTGTACTTCGTCGAGTAAGGTGTGGGAAGGGGGGGTAGACAAGAAAACCCCAGTGCGAGGAAGTTCAGAAAATTCAAGGGAATAACCATTGGCCACAATGGAAAGAACCCATGAATCAGATGTAATTTGAGACCAGGAGGTGATAAAGGGTCTCAATCTATCCCCGAAGGGGTAGGGGTCAGCGAAGCACACTCCAAAACTTCAAAACTTTTTGGGCCTATCGCCATCCTTTTTCCGGTATTGTCGGAATCTAGATTGCGGGAAGGGGCGACGACCCGAGGAGGAGGAAGAGTTAGACTGGAGCCTCTGCCTCGGGGGGTCGGGCTGGAAAGCTCTCTCGGTATTGAAGCCCTTTTGTTGGTGCTGAGTGTAGCCAGATCGAGAGCCTCCAAAAAAGCGGCGGCGTTGGTGGTGAGTGAAGGTGGACGTACCATGTTTTCTGGCAGCCACTTTCATCTTATATTTCTGATTGAGTTTATCGTCCGTACTCTTGTGAAAAAGTCCGGAGTCGTCGAAGGGAAGGTCCTCTATAAGTGCCTTTGCCGTGGGAGTTAGGTCTGTCGCACGTAGCCAGGCAAACCTTCTGAGCGCGATAGCCCCGGCCACCAGTTTAGCTGAACAGTCTGCAGAATGCCGGGCTGAAACAATTTGCTGGCCTGCTACAGAGTGCGCCTCTGATTGTAATGCGACAGCCAAGGCTTTCTGGTCATCCGGCAGATAGTCGAGGAGGGGTAGCAATCTCTCGAGTATGTGCTGTTGGTAAGCACCCATGCAGGCGGAATAATTAGCCACCTTCATGTTCAACACAGCCGCGGCGTACGATTTTTTTGCCAGTCCATCGATTTTCTTTCCCTCTCTATCTACAGGCGTAGAGAGCTTTGATGACTGAGTCGGCTGGGCCCCTTCGACGATGTCAGAATTGGGCTTCGGATGCTCAAAAAGCCAGGATGCATTAGACGGGGCAATTCGATAGAGACTTTCTATCTTCCTAGAAGTGGAAGCCACAGAAGCAGGTGCCACCCAGGAACGTTCAGCTATATCTTGCAGAGATGGGAGGAATCCGAGGGCTGGAGGAGTCGGGACTCTACCCTGTACTCTCGAGTCCACCGCATCCTTGGGCTGGTGATCCGAACGCACCAGGTCCATATTCAATGCCTCAGCCATTCTGACGAGCTGTTCAGTGAAAAACCTCACGTCATCAGTCGGTGAGGCGGGATGGTAGTTGACTAACGCGGTGTCAAGCTGTGGGGCTGGAGAAAGCGACGGTGATGAGGAGGCCACAGATACAACAGACGGCGATCTCGATCTCGATGGTGATCGGGATGGAGAGAGTTCCCGACGAGCTTGATGTCTGGAAGGTGGATGCCTCAATGGAGATGCAGAAGGAGATCGGGATCGAGGCCAACGTCGGGATGGAGAACGGTGGCGGTGATGAACAGCCGTCCTGGGCGGTGATGGCGACCCTCTGCTGTGATGACGAACCGCGTGTGAAGTGGATTTGCCTGGAAGATTTTTGGGGTCCACGTACTGCATAAACCTCCCAGTAAGGGAATCGAAGATCAGGCCCGGATTGTCCCTGAGGAGTTGATCAGTTTCAAGGTCGAGACAGGCCTCATCAGCCTCAGATCCAAGGTGCGCCACGTCTCTCGAGACGGTCGGGACCGTAGAAGCAGGTGGAGCTGGGGTCTGCTCCATCCCGAGTGGCGGTATTTCCTCCCTGATCTCACCCTCCGATTCGGAATCAGAGATTAGAGGACGCAGTGGAGGGGAAACGATCCTCTTAGGTGGCGGGATGGAAACCGCTGAGGATGGCCCAGGAATAGGCGAAGGAGATCTAGAGCGAGTTAACACTGGAGGCTCGGTCCCCACCTCGGGGTGCTGTTTAGCCTTTCCAGGCCGCGTACGCGGCTTTTTGGGAGCCGGATCCGCGGCTTTGGAGGAATCTCTCTCCAGAGAGTGGTGTCTCTTTGAAGATTTCTTGCGCGGCTCCGGGGAGCGGGCGCGGTCAGAAGAAGCCTTTTTAGAGGCTTTTTTAGGCACATCCGCAGGTGCCTCAGAAGTGGTTTTCAAGGCAGGCTTAGATGTTGGGATGCCCGCTGAGGCCTCTGCTGCAACAACCACATTTTGCGGACGAAGGGCCTCCTCATAAAGGGCCGCTTTAAGCCGCTTGTCCCTGTTTTTCAGAGCTTGGGAAGTCATCGAGCGGCAATGGAGGCAGGCCTGTTGATTATGCCCCTGACCCAAGCACAACAAACAGAGAGTGTGCGGGTCCGAACTTGGGATCTTGTTATTACACTTGGGGCAATTTTTGAATGACTTAGAAGCCATTACCAGTAGTCGACGGTCCAAGGTCACCAGGAGACAACAAGTATATCAGAGAAGCAGAGCCGAAGTCAAAACGAGCCAAGGTCAATAGGTAGGAGAAAAATCAAGCCAAATCCGAGAAACAGTCCAAGTCGAAAACGTGATTCCAAAACCAAGGAGCTTGCTAAGCAAGAGAAGGTTCCCTAAAGCTGCTAACGCGGCGGACGAAAGGAACTGAAGGGGGCGGTACCGACGGAGGTCCTATATAGGGATGGGCGGAGCTACCGCCAAAAAGTTGCAACTTAAGTCCAGCCCAGGCAAAAGTTGCAACTTTTATTCTGCCTAGTGATTCCAGAAGGTTCCGAAGTTGCTGCGCATGCGCACTGATTACCCATTTGTGTGCATTCGCAGAGACCACGAAGAAGAAGAATTTATATGAATTTTAAAAAAAGTTTGGGAGTGAAATTAAATTGTATGTGCTAAATTGTTTTAGTAACAAATGATCATGGAATCACAGAGTTAGACGAGACCTCAAGGGCCATCCAACTCCCTGCCATGCAGGAACTCACAATCAAAGCACCCCTGACAGATGGCCATCCAGCCTCTGTTTAAAACTTCCAAAGTAGACTCCACCATACTCTGAGGGAGTGAGTTCCACTGTCAAACAGCTCTGTCAGCAAGTTCACTTTTGACTTAGGAATTATCCAATATCCTGTTTGTTTGTTTTTAAAAAATGTTTTATGCTTTTAGATTTTTAAGTATTACAAGGCATTTCTGTCCAAAAACTCACTCACACAGGTAAAGACAAGTTCATATCCAAAATGAATTCTTGCAAGGATTTGAACATTAAACACTAAAACTCAACAAATTCCAGGAAGAAATGAAGGGAAGAAGTGCCAGTTTGTCTGATTTTATGAAATAAAAGGAAAATACAAATCTAGAACATTCACAAATCTCTAGACTTACCTCAGCAGTATAGAACCAGCAACCAACTTCTCTTTCCCCCTCACAACTCTTTCACACATGACTCCGGCCATCCCAAAAGTACACTTACGTGAAGAACAAAGAGACAAGGGTGGTGATACAAATACCATTCAAGTAAGTTTTAATAGAGTGCACCAGTGAATGTGAATTAAGATGACTTGCGTCCAAAAATATTTTTTTAAAGGAACATCAGATAAAAAGGGGTACAGTTCTTTCTTGCCAAAACACCATCCTTTTTTCTAAGGCAACAATACACGTTCATTTCAGAACAGAACTGTTACAGAAGAGAGATCTACATCACAGTACAGTACAGCATGTCAAGTCCATCTGTCAGAAAGCCATTCTTCAGTGGCACATTTAGCTACGCTTATAGGCTTCTAATTTTGGGTTACAGAGTTTACCACAGCTTCTTTTTTGTGTTTTTTTGTTTTTAATAAAGTGACAATTTTGAATGACATTTCTAATCTTTACAGGAGTGTGCAGATGGGGGCCATATGTTGAAATTACAGTAATTACGACATTAAATAACATTGCACAACCAACCGCTATGATTAATTCAGTACAAAATAACAAATATTAAAATGTACCAAGTACTAGTGGTTTTACAGAATTTATATCACTAATTATGAAGGAATTTTTCTTCTTCTTCCATAGGCAAATGCCTACACACAGCTTCACATTACAGGCATAAAGATGTGGAATAAATACAAGAAAGTGGGCAAAATATTAAAAACAGACAAGTTATTTGGGAACAAAATTCGTACAATCACAGAAGTAATAGTTCTATTGTTATAAACAATGTATGCTCAGCTGTAAAGTATATGAAACTGCATGTACTCTTGGGGAGGGAGAAATATTCCAAAAACCAGTTAATTCCTGAGGTGGCAATTATTAGCTCTTACAATTGGTCAACATTTCAGAATACCTTGTGCTATGAAACAGTCTCAATACAAAGATATATTTTCATAAAATGGGATTTGTACTCTTTTGAAGGCAGAAAATAAGACTTCACATTATGATGAATGAATATGAACTGTACTTCTGTTTTGTCACTACATATGATCATGGGGTCACAAGAGCAAAACTTAAATTTGGAACTAAAATGCAATTAGAAATTTTCCATTCCCCAACATCTTCCAGAGGCCAGGGACTGAACCCCTTTTCCTCACTGTAAGTGGCAACACTGTAAACATGTTTGCATTTTCTTTCAACTAAACACTGTTCTATGAAGAAGCACAAGAATGAAAGGGAACAAGGAAGAATTTTTGCATTTTCTTTCAACTAAACATTGTTCTATGAAGAAGCACAAGAATGAAAGGGAACAAGGAAGAATTTTGTGTACAACAAAAGCCAACCTATTTTTTTTGTTAATTTAGTTTCAATATATGATTTGCTTTAAAATAACTAAAAATTTTCATGCTATAGTTGTGAAAACCCTTTCTGTGTATTTCTACTGTGGACTTCATTTTTTTTTTTTAAAAAAATGCACGATAGAATTAAGAATTATAAAAACCACAAAAAATGTAAATAATGACCAGGAAGAATTTTTCAATTCAAAGCAAACACACTTCTGTGCTGATGTTTAGATAACTATACAAGATCTGTATTTAAGCCTTCTTTTTATACAACTCTATGAACATAAAACGAAAAGAATGCTCTATATACTTACCTGTACATGTGAATGCAATTTCTTTAACTACAGTATTTTTTTAAGGTAGGTCATACTGAATTAAATTTTACAATTCAGAATAACTATGTATAACCTTATTGCAACAGGGACAATTTCTACATGGGGAGTTTCATTGGCCAATCATGTTAGGCATAACCAGTACATTCAAAATGTAAGCTTGAATCTTCCCTGAACCCAGAAATGTCATTGCTCTTTACAGTTTAAGCTCATTTGCTATTTTAGATGCAATGTTTTTAAAGGCAATTGAAGTCCCAGATATTCGCTTGAAGCGGACTCCATTGAGTGATAAGCGTGGCAATTTGCACACTTCCATCTCCCACTGGACAAGGCTGTCCTGCCGTGCATCGCCATGAACGCAGAAGAGCAGGAACCTCTCTTTTTGTTCATAGTCACAGTTATTAGCATCTAACACTTTCCGAATCTCTCTCATCATATCATTTGGGTCCATGGAACTTGTTGTCTTCATACTCCAAGTGAATCTCAAAGACCGTGGCTTAGAATCTTTGTTTTCCTCCTTTTCTCTGTCTTTTGGTTCCCCGGAAGCACTCCTGTAAAAGGAAACAGTATTAAAATACACAAACATAAGAAATAAACTTAAGTAGTATTATGTTAAAACAGATCTTTGCTCAGAACATATATTACTAAGTGGAGTCACAAACAGTTAAGATTCCTTTAGAGCTTGACATCTGGCATCAACCACACACACCCAAAACATCTAATGATCACACAAAACAGAAGGCAAGACACTCCATAAAAAGCAGGTGGCAAGTGTAAAAGAAGGCACCCTATTTTTCCTGGAAAATATTATTTTCACATTTCTTTACACTGGGAGTTTATTTTACCAAAGTAAAGTTGGAAATCTGGAAAACAAAAGGAATAATCTTGGAAGACTTGTGTCTAAAATGCCTCATTTCAGACAATATATGAATTAAGAATATGAACCCATCTTCAGCAATTGGGGTGTTTGCTCCTACTATGTAATTTAATGTACAAATCTTGTTACAGTTTTTGCGCCTTTAAAATTTACACGAAAAACACAAACCTATGGGAAAGAATAAATACCACAGAAATGGCACTTGCAGAAATCATTTGGAACTGTTGCTATCAGAGTGTTTTACATTTGTAAATTCAGTTTGATCATTGACAGGGAACCCATTACCAAGTAGCATAAAGTATTTAATAAGCTTTTAGCAAACTTCTTCTCAAATTGTGTTGTGATATCATGGGAAAGTCAGGGAGTGGGCAGTCCAATTCTATATATGTTTATTCAGGAATAAGCCCCACTGAGTTTAGTGCAGTTTATTCACAGGTTAGCCTGCATATAACTGCAGACTTAGGGGCTGTACAGACCAGCCAAAAGGACTGGCCTGGGACTAGAGTGGGGGCATAGCGACCACATGCCAGCTGCCCCAACTCTGCTCCAATGATGCCATCGTGCCACCCATGCAATCAGATGGGGGTGGCATCAGGGTGCTCCCTTGGCACAGTGTCCACACGGCCTGTGCCAAAGGAGCGCCAAAAACCACCACCATGGTGGCAAGGGCAGCTTTTTGCTGCTCTAAAAGGGAGTGGCATTTGCCAGCTCTTTTTAGAGTGGCAAACCACAGGATCAGGCCCATGGTATGCGGCTGCCGCAGCCCCGATCTGGCAAAAAAAAAGGGGTGGCAAGACACCGCCCTTTAGGGGCTATCTGTTCAGTCCCTTAGTGAATTGCAGCCCTTTTGCATTACAGTTCCAGTTCCATCATAGTCTTTATCCTTATCTCAAGCTTGCCTGAATTTTAAGATTCTCAGGGGAAGGCTTTTTCTCAGTTTCAAGACTGTCACAGGCATGTTTGGTAAGAACATGAGAGAGGGCCTTTTTACTGGCTGCTCCCAGGCTGTGGTATTCCTCACAAAGGAGGCTCTGTTGTCCGTCTCTCCCCCCCCCCCCCAGCTCTCTTTCTAATGGCCGTCAAGACCTTTTTATTTAGACAGGGCTTTGCCCATTAAACTGATTGCTGAGCAAGAATTTTTTAAAGGGCAGCTGGGGGTGCTAAATTTTTATTTTCACCATTACGTTTTAAATTCATGTTTTCAATAGTATTGACCATTTAATTGTTCTTTACTTTTGTCCTATAAATTGTTTTAGCTGTATTTAGTTTTAAAGCAGGCTGTAAGCTACCTGGGTCCCATATTGGGAGGAAGATGGAATTAAATAAATGAATCAATCCTCAACATGCTTGTCAAGCAATATTCACTGTCCATCAGCTAATATGCTGAATAGTTATGTGTATCTCTATAGCTGTGGAGCTAAGAAAAGTGCCCCATCACAAGGAGGAATACTAAACTTTTATCACTACAGAATGTGTTTTTTAGCCATAATATGTCATGTTTGTGTAGACTGGGAAGGGGAGGCTGTGGACCTCTACAGCTAAACTGTGACTCTCAGCAGCTCTTGTTGGCACAGCCAATGGTGAATCTGTACGAGAGCATTTTCACCATGTTTGTGGTTTCAAAAAAAGCCTCTCCACTGCCCTCCAAAATGTGGTGGAAATGCATTCCTCAACCCTAGACATTTTGGAGTATTTCAGGGCAAAAATAGTTTTTTGAAAACATTTGCAAAAATAGTTTTTGACTCCTTGGTGGACTCCAAACATGGTGAAAATGCTCTTCATACCCCTTAGAGTGCATTTGGGGATATTCAGGGGAAGAAAAAGGTATTTGACTCCTGTGGGACGCACTTTGTCCACCTCTGTTCTAGGTCACTTTTGACATAGAATATCTGAAACTAATTTATCATGGTCTGGATGGAAACAACCATCCAAACAGCTTCTAAGTCTATATACCCTCTGTATACATCTACCTAGAATGCATGCAGTTTTAAATCGTATGTTTTTATTTAAGACTGGTTTTAATAAGGGGGGTTTAATTGTTGTAACTATTTTTATGGTTTAATAGAAGGATGTTTTATTAAATTGTTTTTATATCTGTAAGCCACCTTGATTGCCTTTGGCAAAAGGTGGGGTATAAAAATAAAGTTTATTTATTTATTTATTTATTTATTTAAGTCATCTGGAAAGCAAATCCCCACCCCCAACCACCTGATAAAATGGTTCCTAAACAGAAACACTTCAGGGAAAAGCCTCAAGCAAGAGATTCGTTGTAGAAGCATCTCTGTGCATGTCAGGCACTTTTTGTAGCCTGCCTGTTATGACAGAGAATCAATCACTCATCTGAATTTCACATTAGTTTGTTATCTAGATCTGCTTTATACGTAAGAACTCTCTGGCCTCTAGTGGTGTGTGTCCGTGTGTACAGGACCCTCCGAATAAGTAGCACACATATGCAATTCTTTGTTTTTCCAAAAGCAAGGTGTGACAATTATTATTGACTTCTGTTTATGTGCTTTGTTGTTAGAGAAGAGACTACTGCTTATGTGTCCTAGGAAGGCAGAATAAGCCCTTTGCAATTGTAGCATACAAGGAGAAAGAATATGGATTGTACCAGCACTAAGCTGGGATCAACAAGAGGAGGTTTATATGATAAATGCATCTAGTGTCAAGATCTTGCTCAGCCATTAATTGCCCAGTTTCAATTAATATGCAAATAATCAACATGCCAGCTGCATCACCACTCAATAGCTGCTTTCTTCATTCAGAAAGTGAAAAGTACGACGAGCATATTCCTGACTGCTTAGAGACCCCTTCATGGGAGCAAATACACTGGATAATTGGAATTCTTGCCCATATGGAGAGATCAGGACTACAGAACCTTCTCTTCCTACTTGTCACTTTCCACATGAAGAAAGTGATGGTGGGTGTGTAGCTAAGGACTCCCTACTTCTTGTGTTGGCTGAAATCAGGTAAGAAATGCCTGAACTGGACTTCACTCTCTCAACTGAATGCTACGAAACAACAGCTTTCATGTACATCTGAGCTCGGAAGCCTGCAGTCCTTCAGCCATTGTTAGACTACAAATCCCATAATCTCTGGCTGTGTTGACCAGAGCTTTGCTGACAGTAGCTGTAGTCTACCATCATTTTTTCCTGATGTATGTCTGAAGTGAACTTAAAAAAAAAATCAACAACAGTTGTTGGTTTCCAGAAAAAAATTATTCCTGTTAAAAGCCTAAGAGTAGCTTAATGCCCAGACGAGAACATTCTATATGCAGTGGGGCAAAAGAGATGTCCTTGTCCTGCCTGCCCCACACTGTACACTGAACATAAGTCTACTCATGCACATATGCAGGAGAACAGGTCACACCTCCCTTTCTCTTGTACAGCAGATGAAGCAAAAAATACTTGCATATGATTCTGTATCTAAGCAGCCTGCAAAGAGAGTTGTTTCCATACATCCTCACTTTCTGAACCAATCTGATCTGTGATAGTGATTTTTAAAGATAATATTAGTGTACTACACAACACACATGCTTATTACCTTAAAAGGGATTTGCCTGAAGATTAAAATGTGATTTAATGTTTAGAAAAAGGAGAAAGGTTATGGCAGAAGTGCTTACTGATTTGGATTATTAGCCATTTGGTCTGGTTCTCAGAATGAGTAAATCATTTGTTTGCATATTCAAATGCAAAGATATTTAAAACTCTAAAAATATTTAAAGCTCTAAAGCTCTTGCAAATGTTTATAAGGTAGCAGTACTAATTGTCTAAGAACTTGCAGAATCAAAGCTATTGATTTTGTTTAAAAGTTATATTAAATACTTAATTGTATGTAAGAGTATTTAAAGGAGAAACAGGATATTTAATTCATACATAATACTTTTTAAAAGACAAGTTATCCAGAGACTCCTCTGTTTTACACATTAATTTAAAGGCTTCCAGAATCATGAAATGAATAAACACACAGGGACCTAGCAGCGAAGTATTAATAGTGGCTCCTCACCTTGAGGTGTCGGTTCTGCCACTGGCTTCGCCTTCACTTGGATCCCTCAAAACAAAGTTAAGGTCAAGATTTTAATAAATGATTTTTTTAAAAAAAAAGAATCAAGAAAACCTGTATCTAGGACAACATTAAAATCATGGTTGAACAGATATTCAGCAGGAAATTGTCTTTTACTGATGTTTAAATCATATTTTTCCACACCTGCAGTTGACTTCTTATGAGACCACCATTCATTTCTACCCTGCTGGGCAGCTTCAGTTTCCCCACTACTCATCCTTACATAATCCAGCCAATTAAAGTACCCTGAGATAATCAGAAGTCAGAAAATGTGTGTTTCCCATTGTCCTCACCCCCCAACAACACATGGTAATGATGAGAGCACCACCAACAATGATCCATCCCACAATAAGGGTACCCAAATTTAACAGTAAAGTGTTAATACTTAACATATAGCTTTGACATGAACTTATGCCATGACACTGCAGCACACTTGGCAACTGCAGAGATTCATTTGTAAATTCAGGCTTTTAGATAGCACCTAAAAGCAGCACATCAAGTTTCTACTTTCAGCTTTTTTAAAAACTCCTGTTTAATAGTTTCCAAGACCTTCAATTTTCAGAGGAATTTACAGAATGTACAGCTCAGACAGAAGCCATCAAGAGGCTCAGAAGAGTCAAAATGAATAATATGTTGTTAAATTTGGTTTGAGCAAGTGTCTGGTCAAGTAGACTCTGAACACTTCCCCCATGTAGTATTTATGGGAGGCTTCTGTATACTATATAGTACCAGTATGTTGCAATTTGCTGATACTTTTAAAATGTCCATCTCATACAAAACAATATCCCGCATCAACAGATCTATGGATCAAAATGGTGATTAGCCCATGAAAAATGAGAACCAGCTATATAAGAGCACTGTCTTGTGTATATCAAAGCTGCAAAACCTGTAACCAATCAAGCCAAATGCAGCAAATCTGCCAGGTTTTCAAGTAAAAAATCAGCAAGTGAGCCCCATCCAGCTCAAAGTGCACTGACTTGGAAATGAAACAAACTAGCCTCATCCTCCCCAAAGATTTTCAAGACAGTCTGTACTGAGATTTTATAAAAATGCTTGGGCTCCCAAAGGACCCCCCCCCCCGATTTTAGTAGTCAATGCCCCATGGGAACTCTGCAGAGGCTTCTTGCTCCTGATGCATGTCACACAGCAACTTGGAGGAAGGAGGGAAAGATCTCCCTCTTCTTCCTGAAGCTGTCAGAACATCCTCTGCAAGACAGAAAGTTCTTTACTGGCTCAGATTAAAATCCAAGCTGGAGAAGAATGAGACAATGGGGACAGAGAGAGATAACACTGATCTTGAACCTGATCTAAAAGCTGACAGGAGCATTGGAAGCCCTATATTTCTAAAACCAAAAGCACAAATCATGGCATGTCAGTACTGACAATTATCTTCATTTGGAATTCCAGGTAGGTATCCAAAATAACATGTTCATCATGATCCAGATTGGTTGCCTGTTTCAGCTTGGTAGGTCACAAATTGTACAGGTCTGATCAATTACGAACGGTTCCACATACAATCAAAACATTTTCAAAAACAGCAGTACATATAATCTTTATATTATAATAAATCATAATCATAGCAGTTTCTGTGTGGTATTATTCATTACTAAACTGTTTTTAAAGAACAGGTTGACTCCCCCTTATCTGGAATTCAAAAATCCAAAATACTTCAAAGGCTTTTTTCCCCATGGGTGAATAAGATAGAGACACCTTTGTTTTCTGATAATTCAATGTAAACAAACTTTGTTTCATGCACAAAATTATGAAAAAAATATTGCATACAATTACCTTCAGGCTATGTGTATAAGGTGCATATGAAACACGAAATATGAAATTTTATGTGTAGACTCAGGCCCCATCTCCAAGATATTTCATTAATTATGTATATGCAAATATAGGTATCCCAAAATATATTAAAAAAATCCAAAATCCAAAACATTGCTGGTCCCAAGCATTTTGGATAAGGAAGAATTACCTGTACTTTACAGTTTATAAACTGGAGAACATTTAAAATTAATAGTCAATTGTATTTCTAAAAGTATTGTATTTTTTTAAAAAAGACAAGATCAACAAATGTTGAACCAAGATTTGAAAGTTTAGATACTATCTTTAAATAACACAAGGAAGACATGAAATGGTTTTCTAAATTTACATATATGGGAATCCTTAGAATTTAAAGCCTGACGTGCAGTTCCAAGCATGGAAATAATTACAGAACTGTGAACTCCCGTATTAGAAATCTATCACTCATAAACCCTGAGTAAAACAAACTCAATGGAGAACTTCTATTCATTTTCATGAACCAAACCATTACCCCATGAAGATACTCATTAATTAAAAGGAAAATTCATTGTTAATAGCATTTCAGGACAGTGCTGATACTGAAGCCAAGTTATGGAAATTTAATTGAAAACAAGTTAATATTGGATTTAAATTCTGCTCCCAAGAGTCTATAAAATTGCCCTGTGACTTTAGCATGTCTCATTATATGCATTTATATACATATTGCTTTCTTCCTGGAATAAAGAGCATATTTCCACTTTTTTTTCTCAGAAGTGAGAGATATGTATCTTTACAGATGTTGGACTGCAACCCCCACCACCTGTAGTCAGCATAGCGAGTACTGAGGGACATTGGGAAGAAATGAAGTCCAACAACCTCTGGAGGGCAATACATTCACTATCCTTGGTTTGGATGATGCTTACATGTTGCAGTAGGCACTATCATAGACCTGATTTTCACTCTTGTGAGAGATACTGCAGAATGTCACTTTGATAAAGGTGCCTGCAATCTTCAGTTTTAAGAATTTTACTTGAGATGTTATTTTTACGAACACTGCTTTCAAAATTAAACCTTTTTGGTTAGGAAATGAAATTAACTACTATCTGATTAGGCAATGAATTCATAAAATTACTCCAGAGACCAATGCATTATAGGTTCTATTTAGGAGTAACATTTGTATGATTTATTTAAAAAAAATAGAAGCAAAATTAGTTCTATTGCAGTTTCCACCACAAAACAGAAAGTTCCAATGTGTGTGTGTGTGCTGACTTTTAAATCAGTATCTTCACGCAACTTTAAGTTTCTTGAGATTTTAGGCAAGAATAGCTAACAATGAAAAGCTAATTGTATTTTATGTTAGAATGCTATTTTACACTGAAGGACTCTGGAAATTTTAATCCATAAAAGCAACTTTTCCTTCTAAAGAATTGGATGTGTAAAAAAGCTTGTGAAAGAGGTCTGTCCTTACTCTGACTGCCAAAGTCATTCATGAAGTGCGGATAGGGTTAGGTTGCAGTGGGAGAGAGAAATAATCGGAGGGTGGGTGGGTGGATGAAGAATCTTGCATGACCGTCTTCATGCAGCCCTCTTTCACAAGCATTTTTATACTTCTGATTCTCTAGAGGGAAAAGTTGCTTTTTTTGGACTGACACTAACAGATCCCTTGACGAACATGGCCACTGGCTTGCACATCCTTGATGTTATCTTATTTTTCATAAATACCAATTTAAAAAAGCATGAGAAAAATGCTTTCAAAATACATGGAGACTTGGTTCAAGCAACAGGAATTTTCTATACCAGTTTCAAGCAGTATATTGTACCTGCTCTGTAAACTGAGAGCTGTACTTTTCTACTCTTGACACAGAGGAAGTAAGTTCAAGTCTACAAAAGCTCAAACTTCCAACTTCTCTCTTTCAGTTAGATTCAAAGATGCTACAAGTTCTCTTTGTGTACATGTTTATTCAGAATTATTAATGTTCCCAGAAGTGTACACATTCTAAAACAGAGGAAGATAAATACCGGCCATGCACAACTGGACTCGTAGTTTCTTTTGTAGCAGTTCATGTAGGAAATTAACTATGCTAGAATCAATCACTAGCGCAAGGATGGTTAACATGTGGCCCTTGATACATTGTCAGAGTGCAACTCCTATCAGCCAATAAAACAAATGAAGAGGAAAGATGGGAGCTGCAGTTTGACAACATCTCGAGGGCCACACATTCCCCTCTCTGCTTTAGTATTTGAAATCCAATATTTTCATACACATTGGCCAAAGATCAAAGGTTCCGACAGCAATGCTTCTTTTTACAAAGGCTTTTTACACCTAACCACCACCTCTTTCTTCCTCATCCTCTGGTTATATGGAAGTTTCTTAGCAGCATTAGTATTGGGGGGATGGTGAAGGAGGGCTGGAGAAACACAGATTTCTCATATTGGTTTGTAATAGTGTGTCTGAAGTAAAAATGCAATAAAGCCTTCGCTGGGCAAGAGTGGAAAATCTGTTCTAACTAATCCTATTGTAGCCATATTTGCAGGCCTATAACAAAAGCAAAGTAAATAGGTGCTGCCTCCAGAATCCCTTACTTAGCATGTGTATACATTGAAAAAGAAAAGGGAAAGCAAATATGTCTGCCTCACCAACAACCTCCAGCATTAAAAAAGCCCTATATATTAAAATGGAAATCATTAGCAAAGGGAGGCTGGTGAAAGAAAAAAGTACCGTAATCCCTGGATGCATTTTGGAAGTAGTCCTCAAGTAGTCTCTAGAGGGTCCAAAACTTTTTCATTTACTTATACACAGTTCACTTGACCTTGCATATTTATTTCATTTGGACATTCTGTTAGTTTTGAATAAAAAGTTTGCTGCAACATGCTAAACTGCTCTCTTTTTGTGTGGTGTAGAAACATATCCCTATTCTTTCCATGCTAATTCTGCCTCTGGTACCAAGTTTTCTATTAAATGCCCAGGAACACATGCATTTTAAAAACTGAATTATACCGCTATCTCCACGGTTTTCATACCAATAGTTGCAATTAATTTACAAAGTTCACATTTCTTTGAAAACTGGATTAACACCACAAATAGCCAGCACTGCTCTTATTTGATTACACCTGATGTGAATGAGTCCTCCAAGCAATTGCCCAACCAGGCATTAATCAGGGTGAGACCTGCTTAGCTTTAACAATGTAGCCTTATCTTTCACCTTTCAGGCTACATGGAAATGAAAACAATGCAGTGTACTAACCTGCGGACAAATTTGGAAGTTATTTTGCTTATAATGCCGGTTGATGTCCCCCTTCTAGTTTGAGCAAACGTGCCTGTTTCATGTGATGGTGATGCAGGTGGTCCATTGTAAGTGGCATTGCGCCGCTCCCGTAGCTGCTCGCCATGGAAAGTGCTTCGGCTTGAACTCCCCCGAGGAAATCGGGTTCGGTCTGGAGTGGTAGTGCTAATACTGTGAGCAGATGGGGAAGCAGCAGGTGCTCTTTGAGTTGCACTGCTGGAAAGACAGGAGGAAGTTTGAAAGAGAGGGAAACAGTAATGGCCAAGTCAAGAGAAGTCTTCATTACAGACTAGTGCTTCTCAAAACTTGTGTTCTGGATTAAAGGTTGAGGCTTAAGATTGTTTATGGAACTTGCCTTGTGCTCTTGGGAGAATGTGGAATATAAACTGCCCAAGTCTAAAAAGAGATCAAGAACAATGGAATCTTGCACATTGTCTTGTGGAAAGAGAAAAGGTCTGAGAATAAATTTATGTTCCTGTCATTTAAAGTCCTATCACTATCTGAGGTGTTATATGGGAATTTTTCTTTCCAGCAGGAATATCTCAAAAAGGAAGGAAACAAAGGACGAGAAAAAGAGAGAAGGGAAAAGGGAGTCAGTAATGGTTGATATTTATCAGAAAAATATCTGCTATGGTGCATGTGTACATGCAAGTATGCTAAAACCCAATCTGGTGTTCAGAATTTCAGATTATGGCAGGTTCCCACTAGGGAAGCTTGATCTCCCAACCTTATCTACTCCAAAGGTTTGTTATGAGGATACAAGCAGATATCATGCAATAAAATGCAACAACACAAATAAAACAAAACTGCTTTCTCTCTCCTCTCCCTTAGGCTAATGTTCCTTTGCTTAATCTGCACCATTCCTTCACCTTATCTCTGGCTTCTTGCCTTTCACTTATGAACTTCCCAAGATCTCTTTCCAGACTGTCTTCAGAAAGCTATTCCTGTCTCTAAGGCCAGTAGAAAAAGTTAATCCCAGACAATTTACCCTACAAACTATCTATGGTTTTGTTTATGGAGCTGTTAAAATGACTGTGAACATATCATTTTCACACCAGCTCAGCTACTTAATGTTAAAGTCTTGAATGCCTCGAGTTCTATACAACATAGAGTGTCAGAGCCCAGCAGCAATGCATGCTATGCCACATGTAATCAAATAACTATGTGTTTTTGTTTACTGTCTGAAAAGGCAAAGAACTATACATATGTGGTATACTTAAAAAATACCTTGGACGATAAGCTTCAGTGCTGTCTTTGATAGTTGGCAGCGTAGCTTTTATAGGGTGACCAGAGGCAGACATGGACTTCTGGTGTCGAGGCCGTGTTGATATTGCAGAGGACACAGCAGAGCTGGCAGAAGAAGTACTGCTTCCAGACATTTCTGTTAGGCTTTATTCATGAGAAGAAAAGTGTCAAGAGGAGTATTTTGGGATAAGATATTCTAGTGCAATGCTTACAAATTTCAAATGTTTTTGAAAAGCATATTTAAGTGTAAGACATGATCACCATTTCCCTTTCCCTGAAAAATGCTGCACATCTGCTTTGCATTGGCTCTATTCAGGCTGTATGGCTATACAGTTTTAGGATGTAAGATTACCTGACCTCAAAGAAAATATATGGAAGGAACCTCTCCCTCTGGTGATGCCTTTTTTGCATTTATTTGGGAAGAATGGCAGATGGTAGAAAACAGATATCAAAACTAGTGGCACCAAGAGAGTTAAGGAGTCTTAATGCCTGTCTTGAGTGCCTATCTTTGAATCCCTGAATAACAACCAAGAAATGTGGGCAAGGAAGGATGAAGTGGGGGAGTAAGCTGGACAATCACTCTGGGCGAGAAGTGAAAGGGGTGCTGAATGGAGTTGATGCTTTGATGCTTGCTGAGTAGACTGTGACTGCAGCGAGGCAGGCAAAAAAAAAGAGAAGCAGTAAATCCCTTTAACTTTAGTTCCATTTACTTCAAATTATGCATGACAAATTTGTTATTACTATGTGCTTCCAAATCATTTTTTACTTATGATTACCCTAAGGTGAACCTATCATAGGGTTTTCTTGGCAAATTTCTTTAGGTGTTTGTCATTGCCATCCTGTATGACTTGTCCAAGGTCACTCACTGTTGTTGTGTGCCTTCAAGTTGTTTCCAACTTATGGTGACCCTATCACAGGGTTTTCTTGGCAAGATTTCTCCAGGGGAAGTTTACCATGGCCGTCCTCTGAGGCTAAGAGAGTATGACTTGCCCAAGGTCACCCAGTGCATTTTATGGCTGAGAAGGGAATTGAATGCTGGTCTCCAGAGTCGTAGTCCAACATTCAAGCCACTACATGCTGGCTCTTTTGGAATGACAAATACCATGAATATAATAAATTACATAAAGGAAAACTGTGAACTGTCTGCAGAGCTGTGTTTATATGCATATTAGTGGCACTTCTCACCCAGGACACTATTTATCCTGGGCAGACCATGCAGAGGAAAAAGGATGCTCTCAAAAAAGGGGAATTATCTCCCACCAAATCCCATCTATTCATAGAAAATAATTATGAAAACAACTGTAATCACTTCCTTGATCAAGCACAGTAGATGTTTTGCACTCACTGGTATAGCTTGATGAATTAGCTTTACAATAACTTATTTAAAAAGCTGGTGATATTTTGAATACTTCTAGTAATTATGAAATAGAGCAAGAAGAACAAGCCAAAGTACATATTTTCATGGAAGCGTAATCAACTCTCTGACAGCACAGATAGCAACTATTTAACATTTCTGCTAGCTAGGATTTCATAATTTCAATATTTTGGCAGAGGGAATTATATTTCTCTCTGCTACTTCTACCAGACTCTACATAATCCTAAAATAGTTGTTTTTCCCTCTGCTAATTCTCCCAATCTCAGAAATAACAATGATTGAGGCAGGAGAAAGGGATGCATGGACCATTGACACAGATGAAAAAAGGGGGGAAAACAACATATAATTTTAGTGCATTTCACCCAACACTGTATTATTTGCAGGGTAGGGGCTGGGATATGACAGCTTCCAAAAAAATATTAAACCTGTTGCACATCAGAAAACCAAAGTCGAGCCTTACAAATGAAGGCAACACAAGGACATGATTATCAAGAGGTTAGACATGGCTCTCTTTAGCTCATGAGCTTCCATTTCCATCTGCAGCTGCAGCATATGTTAGATTGACAGGTTTTGCTTTCCAGCCTTCTTGAACTTGTGTGAAATGTACATGCTTATTTTTTTAGAGCCCAGTGACAATTCAATATGAAGTCTCAGATTGTGGATGGGTCATGGTCAGCACCTGTTATCTTTCCCATTCTGAATAGCAGAATAGCGATCTGTAGACCGTTCACAGACATAGGTGTTTCTTCTCGTCATGCTTGTCCCAGAAAACACATTATTCTAGAGAGGATTAAAAATATATGCAGTTATGTGTAAATCCAACTAAAAATACATGACAGACTTAAGAAAGATTAAATATATAGCACATCAGCAAATGCATACATCCTCCCATGCATTTTGGCATCCCGCACTTAGCCCAGTAGTTTCTAATTTAAGTTCACTTGTTAAAAATATTGCTTTATTACCGTGATGGCGAGCCTATGGCATGTGTGGCAGAGATAGCATACAAAGCCATTTTCCCTGGCACACAGAGGGTGGGGAGGAGGAAGAGGTGTGTGCTTGTTCCTCTTCTCCCCCCTCACCCCCCCAGGCCTTCAGCTGTCTCTGGAGAGGCAGCTGAAGGCCCAGGAGGGCAGGGGGAGAAGTCCTGCCCCAGAGGTCCCATCCCCCGGGGGGCAGAAGTGTTGCCCCCCGCCGAAAGGCCTTTTACTTTGGGCACTCAGCCCTGAAAAGGTTCACCATCACTGCCCTATTACCGTATTTTTCGCCATATAAGGCGCTCCGGCATATTGGGCGCACCCAATTTTAAAGGAGGAAAATCCAAGAAAAAAGGATTCCTCCCTTTAGCCGGAGGCCGGTTGTTCAATGGGCTGGTGCTGGGATCGGAGAAGTTATGCATCTTGGGAAGAGATGCCCTCCTTGGGAAGAGGCGCCCTCCTTCCCCCCCGGCCTCAGTCTTGGAATGGGCTGGTGCCGGGATCGAAGCGATCCCGGCACCAGCCCATTGAAAGACTGAGGCCGCCGGGAGAAGGAGGGCTCCTTCTCCCCCCGGCCTCAGTCTTTCAATCGGCTGGTGCCGGGATCGAAGCGATCCCGCACCAGCCGATTCCAAGACTGAGGCCGGGGGGGGGAAGGAGGGCTCCTTCTCCCCCCGGCCTCAGTCTTTCAATCGGCTGGTGCCGGGATCGCTTCGATCCCGGCACCAGCCGATTCCAAGACTGAGGCCGGGGGGGGGGGGGGGGGGAGGGCTCCTTCTCCCCGCAGCCTCAGTCTTGGAATCGGCTGGTGCCGGGATCGAAGCGATCCCGGCACCAGCCGATTGAAAGACTGAGGCCGGGGGGAGAAGGAGCCCTCCTTCCCCCCCCGGCCTCAGTCTTGGAATCGGCTGGTGCCGGGATCGCTTCGATCCCGGCACCAGCCGATTCCAAGACTGAGGCCGCGGGGAGAAGGAGCCCTCCTTCTCCCCGTGGCCTCAGTCTTTCAATGGGCTGGCGCCGGGATCGCTTCGATCCCAGCACCAGTCCATTCGCCCTATAGGGCGCACTCACTTCCCCACGCACATTTAGGGGAAGAAAAAGTGTGTGTTATAGGGCGAAAAATACGGTATCTATTCTAACAAAGATGCAAAGGTACACACTTGCCATCTCAAACTAGAACTTTTGCAGGGGTATTGCCCCTAGAAAAAACTGGTAGAACTGTTGCACATGGGGGGCAGTTTGCAGAGAGAGAGGCAAGCGCACTCACATTTTTTTAAAAAAGAGAAAATGGAACAGATAACCTCTAGAAATTGCTCTTCCCAAGATGCATAAATTCAAACTGTTTGGGAATTTGACAAAAGAGCTTTTAGGAAGAAAAACAGCATTGGTGTGGAACTTAATTCTCCACTATCAACAGCTCCCAAAGGGAGATTTAAAAAAAAATGCAATAGCACAATTCTTTTAAAGAATTCTTGTGCCAAGTACTCAAAGCAATTTTTTTTTTATTTCAAGGGAGTTGTAAGAGTGCCTTGAGGATTCTATCCTGGTATCAGATTTAAACTACTCAGTGTGTGAATACATATGCCATTTAGGAGCTTTTTCATATGGACACAGGAAAGGTAAAAGTTCTCCATCAAATTTTTATTTTTAAACTCATCATTATCCCATAGTGTTTAATAATTTTTAAAAATTCCATGGCTGCCAAAAAAAAATTTCTTCCTTTTTAGCCTCTGTGGGTGGATTGAATTTTCAAATAAAAGCCAGATGGTAGACAATTACCAGGGAGAAGGCACACCATCACCACCATCACTCCTCCAGAGAAGTGAGATTTGTAGTAACCCATCATTCATTTGTGGGGGTCTCACTTCCCCAAGAACTGCTACCTGCCTGTCTACATGCTGAGAAGACCAGACCAACTTCATACCTGCAGAAGCAGGCTTCAGGCTCCTCAGGTAGTGAGGCAGGAGAACTGCAATCCTCTGCTCCCTTGCCTGACAGAAGATATAAGGGGCTGCCTGGCTGGTGGGGTCACTACTAGTGGGAGTCACCCCTGTGGGAGTAGAACAAGGGCAAGGGCCAGATACTCTGTTGGGGAGTGGAGAGGATGGTTTTCTCCTTTTTAAATTAGTCTTGCTCTTGAACTGTCCTGCTGGCAACTAGGTATGGTGTATTCAGAGAGCCTGGATGGAGCCAAGGGACTAGCCATATTAGAGGAAGATAGAGTGGAAAGACAGAACTATCAACATAGGAAAGGGAAGAGTTACACAATGTTGGTTGCCCCTAAACTGTCCACCACCTCCAATAGTCTGTATAGGCTTGGTAACAGGCACCCTGGGCTGAAAATACTGCTGCTTAATGCCAGATTGGTAAATGGGGAAACATCCTTGATTTAGGACTTGATCTAGGGTGAGCATGCTGACCTGGCTTGTATTATAGAGACCTGGTTGGATGAAGTGGGGGAGGGTTAACCTCTCCCAGCTTTGTCTTCCCTGGCTTTCCATGGGCAGGAGGTGGGGGGGGGGCAGAATTGCATCTCCTTTGCCAGGTAACTCATCCCACATTCTGCTTGGTTTGAATGTGTGTACTTAAAGATGGGTGGCTGTGGCAGAATAGGGATTATATTGGTTAACCACCCACCCCACTGCTGCTCAACAGTCTCCCTTCCTGAGCTGGCTGAGTTGGTCTCAGTGGTGTTGGAGTCTCCTCAGGGCAGGGGAACTTCAACATCCATGTGGAGACCTCTCTGTCAGGAGCAGCTCAGGACTTCATGTCCTCCATGACAACCATGTGTCTATCCCAGGTAGTATTCAGTGCCACCCATGCTGCAGGACACACTCTTGCTTTCTGTGTGGGCTGAGATGATGGTGACCAAATTAAAATGGTCTGCCACTCGAGGCTTATGGATCTGAATGGATTCTTGATGGCTCTTGGGGAGTTTCCTATCTTGGCAGGTGATCTTGTCGAAGCCTTAGCCAATCTCTGCTCTTAAGCATCCATCCTCACAGGCCAGGCCAGTTCACTAGGGAGCTAGCTGGTTCTTCACCCTGGTTCACTAGGGTGATGAAACAAGTAGAACAGAGACCACAGCAATGATGGCAGAAGACTCGGAAGTGAATCCAACTGAACATGGACTAGAGTTCATTGAAAAGCCTATCCTTCACTGCCAGCATTGCATACATACAGTGTCATCCAGCAGAGCTGTTTTGAATGGTTAGGGGCTCCAGTGGTTACATTCTGCAAGAGCAGTGTATAAACCACATGTCAGCCTGTTGTGAAGAATTTGTAGAGCACCCTGTGGATAAAATCACCTGGATCTGCTCTGACATGGATGCTGTAGGTGATACAGATCCGATTAATGTAACCTTGGACTCTGCTTGTCCAGTGTTATTGGATACATTTCAATTTGTACAACCTAATGATGTAGACAGGATGCTTGGAGAAGTGAGATCCACCACACTCATTTTAACCAATGACCTTCCTGGCTGTTGAAAGCAGCCCAAGGGGGACTTGGTGGATTGTGCAAGGGGAACAGTTAATGCCTCACTACAGCAAGGCAGGTTTCCATCTTGTCTAAAAGAGGATGTGGTGAGGCTGTTATTGGAAAATAAATCCTCCCTGGATTCCACCACACTGGAGAATGGTGAGGTTGTTATTGGAAAATAAATCCTCCCTGGATCCCACCACCACGTCTCCAATATCCCCTTTTTGGGCAAGGTAATGGAGCATATGGGGGCCTCCCAGCTCCAGTCATTCCTGGATCAAATATATTATCTAGATCAATCTCACTTCAGGCTTAGCTATGAGACAGAGATAGCTTTTACTACCTTGACAGATGAACTAGATGAACTATGCAGGAAACTAGACAGGGGAGTGTGTCCCTGTTGGTTCTCTTGAATCTCTCAGTGGCTTTCGATAAATGGAGTGTGCTCAGATCTCTGAGGAGGGCTTTCTCGCAGTCCCACTAGCCTTGCAGCTGTGGCTGATGAAGTCTCAGGACCTCTCTGTGGCTGCTCCAGACTGTAGACCTCCCTTCCACAGGAGGTCCAGTTGATCTCCTCCCTGTCCTCTTTCCACCAGTAGGTGAAAACATTTTTATTTAGGCAGGCTTTTGAATTTTGAATTCTAATTCCAATTATGGAACTGTTGTATGTGTATATGTGGTGTGCTGCTTTGATCTTTTATCTTTTACCAAAATTATGGTTTATATATGTTTTGAATGTTTTAAATTGTTTTTAAGCATGTTTTTAATAATACTGATATTTAATTCCTTTTTAACTTTTGTAAATTAATGTTTTAGCAGCATCTTTGTTGGATTATTGTAAACCATATTAAATCTCATTTTTGGAAGAAAGGTGGGATATAAAACAAATACATTGTATGATAGGCATTTCGGGTATCATTTAGATTAACCACCAGAAAACTCTGAACGCAAAGGCCTGGCCCAGCCACTGTGCAAGGCAGTTCGTCTAAAGCAGGGGTGGACAGCTGTGGATGATCTGGGGTCCACTCTCCCAATTTTCCATACAGATAAACACACTTTACTACAAATGATCATTTCAGCCTCCCCTCACCCAAAGCCAACAAATACCAGATTCTGTAGGCTGTATTTCAGAAGAAAGAACTGGCAAAACTACCCCATAGTATTCCTTGCCTAAGAAAAACATATGACACTTATGGGATTGCCACAAATCAACTGGCGATTTGAGGGCATGTGCCACACACACAAAATACAAGAAGGATTAACTTTAAAAAGGGCAATTGCACCTCTGGATGTTTCTGGTACTGCCATTGTCTATTATGTCTAACGTTTTCAGCAATGGGAGGAGGTGTTTCATGGGCCATACATGGCTCAGGGATTGTGCAAAACTCTGAAAGCATAGTATCAAAATGTGAAAGATGAAGCACTTCCACCATGTAGTGTGCAGTGTGGCTAAACAGAGACAACTTTCAGTCTTCTCCTCCCTCAAAGGTAAAGGGTCAGGATACTACACATTACCTAAGCATGCACCTGCACTATGTTGTAATTGTGACGAGAATATGCAAGCATTCTTTGCTCACTCTCCTATATAGAGGCTGCTCAGCTAAGTGTATCAACTGGACCTTTGTTCTCTTCTATCATGCTTTCCTCACCTTAAAAGCCCATGTACTAAAGGAAGACTCTTTAATGATACTGAGGCAACTCTATGTAAGTGCAGATAGAAGAAGAGAGCTCTTATGTCTGCTTAAAGTATCAAAGGGTCCGTTATTATGTGAAAAGAACAAGCTTCCATTATTGGGAACTTTCACATCCAAAGTGACAGCTACAATGAACAGAGTGCTGAAAGAAAATGCAAATTCCTATACCCTCTGGCAAACAGATACTGCAATTATTTTCTAATTGCCTTGGATGTCTTCCCTCAAAAGGGGAGAACAATGATTTGAATAGTGAAATATTCACATATAAGCTACTGTTTTGGTATACATCTCCTGAGGGTACAGCATTAAATTATCATTACTGACCGCATCAAATTCTGGACATAGTTGGCAAGGCCTGCCAGATTTTAAGGGTCAGGAGGTGTGTTCCCATTCTAGAGACTTGTAGAAATGTTCAGTCTAGGAAACAGATCTGACAATGTCAAGGAGAGGATAGGTCTATTGTCAGAGTGAATGAGTAACAGGGTGTAGAGAGCCCCAGAATTGCTTCTTGATATTGAATTTTGGGACAGTAGTGGTTATGTGGCCCAACCCATGCATTAGAGACAATACTGTGGGCTACAGAATACAGACTGAGATGTCATGATAAAATGTGTCACCTTAAAAGGTAAAACAAGATGCTTTGTTATGTTTAATACAATGTCAGAGAACACCCATTACCACGTCTTTGGGGGAAGCTAGGCACTGTATGTGAGAGTGTGCTTTCAGGTCGCTAGATACCTTCTTCCAGTTCTTCATTAATTCTTCATTAACTTCATTTGCCTCATTTGAACACAATGGACTGGTCAAGTGCTAAACTAAAGACCTAAATTTGCTTTTACAAAGCTAACAATATGAGACATGCCCTCATGCTGTAAGCAAATGATAATCAGCGCTATAGGGGTCTCTGTCTTACAAAATATGCTCCACACCTGGAACAGCCATGCAATTGCCTGTCTAGAGAAACAGGTTGCTTCATTTTCAGTTCTGCCAGGTTATTACATGTTCACTGTCTTTTGTTGTTCTGTGTAATGCTTGCACAAAGTTTTCTTGTAAGATATATTTAGAGGATATTTGCCATTGCCTTCCTCAGAGGCTCAGTATTATGAATTGTCCAAGGTCACCCTGTGGGTTTCTATGGCTGAGAGGATATTCAAACCTTGTTCTCTTTGAATCTTAGTCCAGCTCTCAAAACACTATACCACATTGGTTCTCATTTTTACATGGCACATCTTATTTCTTATATGTCCATAATTACTGAACAGCTGAATGTTCATGCACCTGTTATTTCCATATGTCACCATTTACATAATTTATCCAAATCAAACTAGCCAGTGCATTATATGTTGCCATGCTACAAAGCAGAGTTGACCTCAGCAGTGATCAAAAATCTCACTTACACTTGGAACAGTAGTTGATTTTTTCCTTTCAGGGCCCACCAATGGACTTGCTGCCATCTCACCTTTGGACCCAACTGTAGTGCTGCTCAGTTTACGTGGCACATCTTTATCCCATTCCTCTTTGTGTTCACTCTCCACACTATTTGCTTGAGCTCTTTTTGAGTAAGAAACAGCAGGAGGAATTGATGGACCAACTGTCAAGTAGAGGTAACATCAATGAGAGGATGCTCTCTGAATCACCTTCAGTGAGTCTGACAATTATCTGCACTTGTACTAAAAATAAAATCCAAGGAACTAATACAAATAGGATCTCAGTATTACTCTGCAAAAATAAGATAGCATGCACAGACATTACCTGCAATCAAATGAGTCATGAGCACCAGCATTGCATAATTTTACATAGCATTAGCTGAATATTCACTATTTATTTCCTACTAAATGTAATATGTTGTTAGAATAAATGCAACACAGAGATATACCACATCAATATTCAACTGGCTTCTATGCATAAGGTCACAAGGATATGATTGGCTGTCACCCCATTTGTGCATCCACACCTATGAGCAGTTCTCATTTCCAATTAACTGTTTCCCAATGAACATGCCAGAGATGTAAACTAAACTCATTGCAATCAACAGCAGTTCTGTGGAACACATTATGTATCACATATTTATCTGCTTTCATATTACTTATGAACATAATAATTTCTAAAAGAATTGTGTGAAGTTCTTAAAGGGAAAGAACTTGATTGATTTTTAAAAAGATGTAAAGATTTTAATTTTTCTAAAATCTTTCTTAGTTTTTCCTTGTCTCTTTCACTTGCAGTGCATCTTTGTTTCCAGATTACTTTAAAAATAAATGGATACATGTATACCATATATTTTCTTTCTGAATTAAAAATGCATCAATTCAAAAAGCATGTTTCAGAACTACAGTGGAAAAATTAAAGGCAGCAGCTCAAACACATCCCTAGTCAGATGTTTTTGCTATGATGAACCAAAAAAAATACTCAACTATAATAGGTTGCTGACAGCATTATTAACTAGCACTCCTACTTCTAAGAGATGTAAGAGTTCCATTTCAATATTCTCTCATGAGATTTCTGAGAGAACCCCCTTCATTGCACTAATCAGATATACATGTCCAATCCCTGAACTTTCAAATGTTCATTTAAAATAAGACATTTTCAACCTAGAAATTCTGCTGCAAGCAGTCTTCTTCTTTTGCTACAGAAAATACAATATTACAAAGTACAAAAGATTTGGGGATCTGCTTTATATCAATGTCCCAACAGCACAAAAGAGATCTAGATCTCCACACTGTAGCCAATGGGTTGCAATGATGTTCAGGGACAGCTTGGAAATGGGGTGGAGTTATTTTTGTACTTTAGTTCCCAGAATCTCTCAGCCAGAATAACTGCTGACCAGTCTGTAGTGCAAAAAGTAAAATTTCTAAGCTCTATGTTAAAACACCATTTTTTCTCAACTGAATACCTATTTTTTTAAATCACTTTTCCCCGAAAAGCCACTGCACTGCAGATATGCTATTTCCAAATTCTAGATTCAAAATAATGAGCAGTTATCATAAAGTTGATAGCTAAAACAGAACATACACTAGAAGAAATGCAAATGAAATCTAACACATCTGTTGACTAACCCACACTATATATAGCACAGAAGGCTCTAAATGATAAAAGCACCATGATGAGATATGAGGAGGCACACAACTAATGTACAGAGAAGTGGCACTGCCAAGCCCCAGAAACATGGCACACAGCTTAAAATTGTATTTGGCTACTTTACTTGGTTGAATGCCATCCCCACCATGTTCACTGAACCGACGCTGTTTCTGGTTGGCTGATATACTCCGTTGGACTTTCAGATGAGCAGGAGATTGCATAGAACTGTTGTTGAGGTCACTGCTGGGTCGAGATCTTTGACTCAGGTTACTGCTGGACAGAGACTCACTCCCCTCAAACTACAAGGATAAATAACAATTTTTAGAAAGGAACATAAACACCTTATTTTTTTGTCAAAACATTCACTATCTTCCTTTAAAGTTATTCAAATCCCTATTTTTCAGACAACTTATTGATTTAAGGAGGATGGCTAACGTCACAAAAAGTTGTATGAAATTTCAAGCTAACATTTGCTACATCGTCCATAATTTCATCCTGGATGCTGCTCGCAGTTGTATATTTCTTCCCCAAGTTAGTTTTTTTTAAAAAAAAAAAAATCTGAAAAGCAACCTGAAGAGAAGTGGCAACTGAAGAGCAGTGAATGGAGAGGGTTCCCTAAAACTTCCTGTGAGCTGTTTCCCATCACTGAGGAACAGGATACAAGAATTGCGGTTGTGGAGATTTTAAGTGGATAAATGCCAGGTATGAAGAGATTCTCTCCAGCTGCTTTTCCATTCCTCATGCCACCTCCTGAGGTTGACTGCCAGTTAAAGAAAAATGCAGTCAATGGAAAGAAGGACAGAAAGAATTAAAATACAATGAAGAGGAAGGAAGATGCAACCATGTTTCGTTAAACTATGTGATAATACATCAAAGGATATTAAATCATCAGTTTTTGCTTATGTAATACCTTATATAAATATAAAGGCTCCTAGAATGATGGAGAACTTGCATTGGTTGCTCCTCTTTAAAAGAACAGCAATCCCTGACAACTTGTGACAGGAGGGAAATACACTCTTTCCCTGTTTTACAAACTACAAAGAGGAAAGGGCAAAAAAGGGGAAATATTTCTTGTTCCAAGATGAGCATCAATATCTCATCAATATCTAAAAGGATCTCAGTATTAAATACTGCTGGCAGATATCTTCATTTCTTATAGACATGCACTGATGAAGAAAACATCCCAGGAAAGCAGCACTGTGTTAATTTATTATGAATAAAGATAATTCAAAGGAAGCTATCAGTCTCAGTTTCACATTGTGCATTAAGAATTAGCTGAAGCTGATCAAAATTTGTGAAAAGACAGTATCACGTCTCAGTTCAAATGCTAAACAAATCCATGCACAGATGGAATTGTTTAGTCAAATATTTTTTGTTCACCAAATGTTTCTTAATGTTTTCCTAAACATTGCCATTGTACAGGAAACACATATCTTTCAGGGCATGTTTTTTCTAGGGCATAGGCAACAGTACATAATGCTGTCTTATTTTCTTCCACTTTTTTTAATACACCGTACAAATAAATTACTGATGAACTGCAAGGTCTGAAAGATACTTGGAAGTGAAATATGGTTGGATCTATAGACAAAGGGCTTTTGCAGACTGTCAGAAATAGTGCAAATTGAGTCCACTTTAAATTGAGGCACTGCCCTGGCTCAGTGCTAGGGAATTATGGGAACTGTAATTTATTGTGGCACCAGAGCTCTCTGACAGAGAAGGCTCAATGTCTTAGAAAAAAATACAATTCCCATGATTCCCTAGCACTGATCCAGGGCAGTGCCTCAATTTAAAGTGGACCCAATTTGCACTATTTCTGGCAGTCTGCAAAGGCCCAAAGTGGGAATGAGTTGGTAGTGTGGCTGGAGGTCTGGGAAGCTAATTCCAAAAGTCCCCTTTCCAACTGGGCATAATACAAAGAGTTCTGATCAGCACTGCCCTCTCAGTTCCTGCCAGTTACCACAGCAGTGATAATGATGCCATGCCCTGATGTGACATATTTTGGCATGGTCCTGATGTGGCTCATCCTGGCTGGCCCAATGTGTCAGAAGATGGTTTTTACTGCTGCACTTTTTGTTTATTTTTCTTAGATCCCAATCTACTTAAGAGAAAGTCTTGGGTTTTCCCAACTCTTTCCCCATTCTTTTTATTCCTACAAGAAGGGTGACTTGGTTTTTTAAATGAGACAATCAGCCCTCCATATCCACAGATTCTTTCTCCATGTATTCAGCTATCCATGGTTTGAAAATATTCCAACCTGGATCTGTTTAAATGCTCCATGTCTCTGTGAGGGAAAGGTAGCAGAGGAACAGGGTAGGGGGTTGGTGGAGAGACTGTTATGCAAGAGTCCTTGTTCAATTTAAGGTGGCAGAAGACTCTCTTATGTGTGTGTGGGGGGGGGGGGGGAAGCAATCTTACCCAACAATAACAGCATTGCATCTTAGAGAAAGAAGGACAGTGTTCTAGAGACATTATTTTAAAAAATAATTTAAAAATCAAAAGGAGGTGAAAAGAAGAGACCATGCATTTTATTTTATTTTTTAATATAATGTTTGAATGCAGAAACAGGAAGAAGCACCCCTAAAGGACATGCTGTGACATTAAATGAATTGGCATGAATCTGAATGTCATTAATCTGGAGGAGCCCATGAACGATTATTTAAAAATTGTCCTTTATTCATATCAAGTGGTATGCTTCTTTATTTTGCTGGATGTGTAAACTGGGCCTAAGCCACATATGAATCAGTGGTAGCAATGATGACAAGTCATCATCTCATATGCCCAGTGTCCCAGTAGTTGGCCCTCAGTATCCACAGACTTGCCATCCACGGATGGCAAGCCTGCGTTGTCTCCAATGACGGCATGTGCACGTGGCCGCGCCACTATTAGGGACAGCCCCCCGTTTTCCCAGTGGTGGCACATGCATGCGGCCATGCCACCATTAGTGACAAAGAGTCCCATCGTCCTTAATGGTAGTGCGCCCACATGCATGTGTTGCCACTGGGGGCAATGGGGGCTGTCCCTAATGGTGGCATGTCTGAATGCACGCGCCACCACTGGGGACAACAGAGCTTGAACAGCCGCAGATTTTGGTATTTGTGGCGGGGTCCGGAACAGACCTCCTGTAGATAACCATGGCTAACTTTGATCTAGTCTCCATGGTATTATGTTCTTTTTAGCTGTATTTCTTTTTAGCTATATCTGTTTTAACTCTTGTAAGCCACCATGAGTTCTAAATTGGGAAAAAGGCAGATGTGGAAAAAAGGCTGATTGGAGTGTTGGCAACATCCAATCAGAGTGAGCCTGGTGACAGCCAATGAGGGCGAAGCCAAGAAAAGATGGGGGCTACTCCCAGGACTGAGTATATATAGAGGGACAGAGCAGTGTTTGGAGTTAGTGAGGGTTGATGCTTTAGTGTGCCCTGATGGGTGAAGAGCCTCACCCATACCATGGGTGAAGGCTAGGTCAGGCTGTCGTGAGCACAGTTAAAGAGGGTTTTAGGTACTCAAGATAAGGATGAGGAGTGTCCTGCAGGGGACATAATGTGTGGTGACTACTGGAGTCATAAGTACCAGATGGGTTATATGATACAAAAGATTCACAAGGGTTCTGTATGAACTCAACATAGTTCAAATGTGGAAGTTTAATTAGGGTGACTAGGAAAGTCACAGGTAACCAGAAGGGTTATACGGTACAAAAGTTTAACAAAGGTTCTGAGAGATTTGGTTTGTAAGAGAACATGTATGGAGTTATAAGTAAACAATTACAAAGACAAGATAAAGGAATTGTCAAACTGGGTAACAAACAAAGTATTCAAATATCATATCCAATGTGAACACCATCCCCCCCAAAAGAAACTGTATTCAGCCTGACTTGTAAATAAATCTATTACTTTGTTTCTACAAGCATCTGTCTGGAGTGATTTAAAAAATACAGTTGTCCCTCCGTATTCATGGCATTGGCACTCGCGGTTTTGATAATTTGCGAGGTCAAGGCTGCCACATGAACGTGCACTCCCCCTCCCCTCCATTACGCTCTGTACAGGGCAGCAAGGAGAAGAAAGACAGGCAAGCGCACACAGTCCTCTCCATCCCCTCCCTGCCACTCTGTAACTGGTTCAGCTGAGCTGGCTACAGGGCAGCAAGGAGAGGAAAGAGAGGCAAGTGTGCACCCTCCTCTCCACCACCCTCCCCACCACCCTGCAACTGGGGGGAGGGGTTATAGCCACCTAGGGTCCCACTTTGGGAGAAAGGTGGGATAAAAATAAAATAAATAATTTATTTATTTTTTGCAAAATTTTCACATTCACGAGGGTCCTTCACCCCTAACCCCCACAAATACAGAGGGACAACTGTACATTAAAAATGCTACCAACATTGAGAAAAGTCTTTTAGATTTGGGACACATTAGATAGTGGGTATGTAGCTGTCAAGGAATAGTTGGTGCCAAGCTGGGGGGAAATTTGGAACCCAGAGGGCTGAGATTAAAGGAGAGTTATAATGCAGGAGACACAAGAGAGTTCCAAGTTCAAGTGTCTCTGTCATATAATTGGTGACAGCACTGGGATCAAAAAGAGCCATTGTGCTGCCATCAGAGGAAGATAGTTGGGTGAGTGAGTCTCACAGTCAGAAATTGGTGGCAGCAGTGGCACACAGAGGAAAAGAGTAAAAGTTTTTAAAGAGATTTTGGCAGTGCCACATTGTCATCTCCTTTTAGCTATATCTGTTTTAACTCTTGTAAACCACCGTGAGTACCAGACTGAGAAAAAGGCAGGATATACCCCTACTCCTAGTACTACCCTAATTACCCATAATAATATTACTTAAAACAATTCCAATAAACAATAAAGCAATATAAAAATGACAAATAAAAATAAGGAATGATAAATTACCTCAGGTGGTTTTCTGCCTAGGAGCAGATAAGTAGCCATTACTTCATCATATTTTTGGTTTACTAAAGAGTCATGAATTTCTTCTCTTGCAAAAGCCATAGTGACCATAATATCTATAAAATCAACAGCACAACTAAATTTAAGACAAAAGATATCAAAAGTATGTCAAGCTAAAACAATATGAACATCAACCATCTTTGCAGTGTTCTTTTGAACACTCAACCTGAGGTAATGATATAACATTTCCTATCTCAGATTTAGGGCCTTTACAGACTGCCAGAAATAGTGCAGCTTGAGGCCACTTTAATTGTCCTGGCTCAGTGCTAGGGAATCATGGGAATTGTATTTTTTTTCTGGGACATTGAGCCTTCTCTGTCAGAGAGCTCCGGTGCCACAATAAACTACAGTTCCCATGATTCCTTAGCACTGAGCCAGGACAGTTAAAGTGGCTTCAAGCTGCACTATTTCTGGCAGTCTGTAAAGGCCCTTAATTACCCATGTAGCTTTTTCAGAAATACAGTAAAAGAGTACATATGGGGAAAAAGTTCCATACAAATATGTCTGACTGGTCTATTTGGTAATGTTTTCCATTTTCCACTACTATCTAGGAGTTAGCATTTATATAATACTAACAAGACTTCAGACTAAACCTGCACAGAATCTACATAACATAGAGAGGGGAAAAACAAGGGGAAAGGGATTCACAATAAGTTGCTTTCCATGTGACATTTTGATGTTCACTATCAACTGAGAATTTGCCATGGATTCACTGTCTCCCACATACTCCAATTCAATTTCTCCCCTTTAGGCACAAAGCATACCTTGTTATTACATTTTTCTGAGCTCACAAATGATAGTTTACAATTTCCATCTAGAAACATTCTGTATGAAGAATGTTTTTCAATTTTGGTTAGGAGACAGCGTAATCCATTGTACCAATGCAATGGTGGAGGAGGGAGAATCTGTACTTGCTTTACATTCTTGACCTGAACCATGTCTCAAGGACTCAACCACTGAGTGTGGAATGAATACTGAGAGGATAGTGAGGTAGATCAAGTAAGATGAAGCTAGGACACATCAGAAAGAAGTTCCATGAGAATTGTTAAAAATTTATAATTTTGCCAGTTTTGTTAAATATACAGGCCCATTCCTAACATAGGAATGGGCCTGTATATTTAACAAAACTGGCAAAATTCTCAAATTAATTGTGATTCTATAGAATACAAAAAAAAAAAATAATTGGTTAGCAAGGTTATTTGGACTAGCTGGAGATCTATAGAAGTATGGGTTAACTATATAAAAAAACTTACCTATTCTTTTGGTGTCATTAAAATCTGGTTCAGGTTCAGTGTATGGCTTTAATTCTTCTTCTTCATGACCAACATTCATCCATCGGTCCTTCATTATTTGCTGGAAAATATAACAAATTCAATGGGGAAAACTGCATAAAATAAATGTAAACAGCTTTACAGTACCAAGAAAAATAATATCCAACTAATGTTATACCTATCGAACACCTGTGCAAATGGCAATATTTTCAACCTCTATTTAAAGCCCTCAAAAGATAGTGCTAGATGAATGCAGAGTAGGAATATTTTAGACACAAAGCTCTGTGACTGAGTAGGTCATGTGCCTTGTCATGTCCCACCTAACCTCAAGGGTAGGGGCACTGTGAACAAGGCATCTGAAGATGACTGTAATCAGGCTTGCATGGGAACAGGTGGTCTTTCAGTTATCCTGCTTCCAGCTGTTTTAGGTTTTTATAGGCCTTGGCTTTCCAAGAAGAGCCACAGCTGCATTATCAACTAAAGGTAGTTGAAGGTATTAGGTTTTAACAATTAAATCAGATCCTTGTGCACAAAATAAGTGTGGTCAGCATTAGCCATATGCTATGTGCAGAAATAACTTGGAGAGGAGCTGCAGCGCAGAGTAAAGTTTTTCCATGCAAAAGGTCTCAAGTTCAATCCTTGACAACTCTAACTAGATCTGAGAAAGGCAGCCTGTACTGCCAATCAATATACACTGTTCTGAGCTAGATGAATCAACAGTCTTCTGAAGGTTCAGGCAGGTTACTGACAGCCCTTATGGGGGCGGGGGGAGGGGGAGAGGAGAATAGAGATCGGGTATCCACAAGATTAACACGTTTGCAAGACAGATCAGTCACCAACACAAATTTACACCTATCCCAGTCTGAACCTGGAGATGTGCAGACCTTTAGGGGTGTCCTTGGAGCTACCGTACTGGAGAATAAGGGATCAATCAAGCTAACCACTCCTTCCAGGAGTTCTAAGGAAAAACCTCCTAACTCTCTATTCAGTAATGTGTCCAAAAAGCCATGTATGAGATTTAGAGTGGCAGCAAGTTTCAACAACACGTTGTTGTTGTTCTTAACTGCCCTCAGGTCTATCTCGACTCATGGCAACCCTATGAATGAGGCATCTCCAAGACCCTCTGTCCTCCATTGCTCTGCTTAAAGCCTGTAACCCCTTAATACCCGTGACTTTTTAAATAAAGTCCATCCATCTAGCATGTGGCTTTCATCTCTTCCATCCACCTTCCCAGCATTATTGTTTTTTTCCAAAGAGTCCTCTCTTCTCATGATGTGTCTGAAGTACGACAGCCTCAGTTTGGTCATCTTAGCTTCCAGGGAGATTCCCAGTTTGATCTGCTCTAGGACCCACTTGTTTGTCCTTTTGGCTGTCCATGGGATCCTCAGCACTCTTCCCCAGCACCGTATCTCAAATGAATTGATTTTCTTCCTATCATCTTTCTCAACTGTCCAGCTCTCACATCCATACACGGTAATAGGGAATACAATGTCTTGTATGATTTTAACTTTTGTGTTGAGTTGTATTTGCATTTTTGAATCTTTTCTAGTTCTTTCTTAGCTGTCCTCCTCATTCTTAATCTTTTCCTGATTTCCTGGCTGCAGTCCCCGTTCCGATCAATGTTTGATCCCAAATATGAGAACTCTTTTACTATTTCTATTTCCTTATTGTCTAGTTTGAATGTGTGTAAGTTCTCTGTGGTTATTATTTTTGTTTTCTTTATGTTCAACAGAAACCTGCCTTTGCACTTTCTTCTTTGATTTTCCTTAGTAAGTGTTTCAGGTCTGTGAGGTTTTCTGCTAGTATTATGGTGTCCTCAGCATATCTCAGAGTGTTGATATTTCTTCCTCCTATTTTCACTCCTCCCTCTTCCATGTCCAAGCAGGCTTTCCTTACAATATGTTCTGCATATAAGTTGAATAGGTAGGGTGATAGGATGCAGCCTTGTCTGACCCCTTTGCAGATTGGAAACCATTCTGTTTCTCTGAGTTCTGTTCTGACAGTAGCCTCTTGTCCTGAGTACAGATTCCTCATTAGGAGTATCAGATGTTTTGGCATTCCCATGTCTTTAAGGGCGTTCCACAGCCTTTCATGATCTATGCAGTCAAAGGCTTTGCTATAGTCTATAAAGCACATGCTGATTTTCTTTTGGAATTCCCTGGTGCGCTCCATCAGCCATTGTATGTTTGCAGTGTGGTCCATAGTGCCTCTTCCTTTCCTGAACCCTGCTTGCACCTCTGGGCATACACAAACACACATTCAGCCTGGAATTTGCAGAGGGAGCCATGCTATATTTCCCACCATGTCAAGAGGCAAGGTTTTGGCTTTCTCTGTAGCAGCACCTTGTGGTAAAACCTTCACCTAAGGGAATTTAGGTTGACTCTATCTCTACTGACCTTACTGAGAGTCTGTATGCACAGGTCCCCAACTTCATGTCATCCTGTAGGGATGATGCAGGCTATAAGCCCTGGGCCAGAATCGACCAGTCTGGACACTGATCTGACAGTTCTGGACCGATCCTGGACCAAAAGGTCTTAGCCTGGGGCACAAAGACCTGATGTTTACCATAGTGTTTCCTTGAAACTCTGTGGTAACAGCCAGCACACTGCAGGGCCTTGTGTACCCTATACCTGTCCCCACCATCACATCTTTGATATCATATAGTACGCCTGGCCATGTAGGTGTAGCCAGGTGCCGTTTCTGTGCTTACAGGGTGTGACAGAGGTCTTCTGAGAAGATGCAATGACTGAGGCAAGTATGGGATGTGTGGCGGTAGCAGATTCATGCACAGCGGTGGGCAACTGTGTAAACACCTACAGCAAAAAAGCACAGTAAAAAAGGTGTTTCTTTCTAAAACAATTGTAGCTGCACAGAACTGTTCAGCAGAGTTGTTTCAAGTGGTCAGGGATCTGTTACAGTCTGGTCCAGAGGAGACTATAAGCCATTCAACAGCTTGCTGTGAAGAATTTCCCCACCATTTTGCAGAAAAAAATAATTTGGATTCGCTCTGACTTAGATGCCAGTTGATACAGTTCCGGTGGACGTAATCTTGGTTCCTGTTTGTCCAGTATTGATGGATACTTTTCAATTTGTGCTGTCTGAGGATGTGGACAGGATCCTTGGAGAGGTGAGAGCCACCACATGTATACTAGATACTTGCCCTTCCTGGCTAATTCAACAAGCCAGAGGAAGACTGGCTGATTGGGTAAAGGAAGTGATTAATGCCTCTTTACGGCAAGGCAAGGTCCCAACACACCTGAAGGAGCCTGTGGTAATATCCCTTTTGAAAAAAATCTTCCCTGGATCCTTCAATATTAAATAACTATTGGACAGTCTCCAATGCCCCATTTTTGGGCAAGGTACTGGAGTGTGCGGTGGCTTCTCAACTCCAGGGGTTCCTGCATGAGGTAGATTATCATGATCTTTTCAGTTTGATTTCAGACCTGGTTATGGGAAAGACAGCTTTGATCACCTTGGTGGACTACTTGAGTAGCGAAATAGACAGGGGGGAGTGTTCCTTGTGGTTCTGCTGGACCTCTCAGCAGCTTCCGATACCCGAGACCATAGTATCCTTCTGAGTTGCCTTTCTGGTATGGGGCTTGGAGGTACTATTCTACAGTGGTTCTGTTCTTTTCTGGAGGGGCATTCTCAGAGGGTGGTGCTGTGGAATTCCAGTTCAGCTCCTTGGCCATTGGACTATGGAGTAATTCAGGGAGTCCTATCCCTGATGCTATCTATATGAAAACACTAAGAGAAATTGTCCGGCGATATGGAGTCAGGTAAGAGATGCAGTGGCTCAAGTGGTTAAGATGCTGACTCTGGTGCTTGCAAGATCAGCAGGTTGG
Organism: Phrynosoma blainvillii; assembly: GCA_026167975.1. Lineage (NCBI taxonomy): Eukaryota > Metazoa > Chordata > Lepidosauria > Squamata > Phrynosomatidae > Phrynosoma > Phrynosoma blainvillii. The sequence continues at coordinate 48,768,787 of JANUYF010000001.1, read as the reverse complement.
CAATTCGAGGCCCTGGTGCTGCATGATGGGGTGAGCTCCTGTCACTAGTCCCAGTTTCTGCCATCCTAGCAGTTTGAGAGCATGCAAGTGCAAGTAGATAAATAGGTACCACTTCAGTGGGAAAGTAAACAATGTTCTGTGCAACCATGCTGGCCACATGATCACGGAGTAGTCTCCAACAATACTGGCTCTTTGGCTCAATAACGGAAATGAGCACCTCTCCCTATGGTCGGACACGACTTGACAACCTTGTCAACGGGGAATACCTTTACCTACCTTTATGGAGTCAGGTATCATCAGTATGCTGATAATACTCAGCTGTATTACTTCTTTCCACCTAATTCCAAGGAAGCGGTTTCTGTGCTAGACCAGTGTCTGGCAGCTGTAATGGACTGAATGAGGCCAAACAAATTGAACAAGGTGCTCCTGGTCACTTGAAAGTTAGATTTGGGAACAGGGATTCAAACTGTGTTAGAAGGAGTTACACACCACTTGAAAACACAGGTTTGTAGTTTGGGAGTACTTCTGGATTCAGTGCTGAGCCTTGAGACCCAGGTCTCAGCACTGACCAAGAGTGTATTTGCACAGTTAAAGCTACCGCGTCAACTGCGTTCGTTTCTAGAGAAATCAGATCTGGCCACAGTTGTACATGTCTTGGTTATATCCCGTTTGGATTACTGTAATGTGCTTTTGTGGGGCTACTTCTATAAAGTGCTCAGAAACTTCAACTGGCCCAAAGAGCTGCAGCCGGTTTGTTAACTGGGGCTAGCTAAAGAGAGCATGCAACTCCCTTGTTGTAGCAGCTCCACTGGCTGCCAGTCCATTTCCAGGTACAATTCAAACTGCTATATGGCTTGGGTCCAGGCTATTTGAAGGACTGTATCTCCCTCTATGAGCCCATTAGGGTTTTAAGATAATCCGGAGAGGCTCTTCCCTCTGTACCACCATCTTCTCAAGCTCATTTGTAAGCAACAAGGGAGAAGGTCTTCTTGGTAGCTGCTCCTAGATTTTGGAAATCCCTCCTCAGAGAGATCAGGATGACCCCATCCATGTTGTTCCTCTAGTGACAAGTTGAAACATTTTTGTGCCACCAGACCTTTACAGACAGTTGAGGTTGGGCTCTTAATGCTTTGTGGTACTGGATTTGAAGGTTTTAAGGGTCTGTATATAGTTTTAGTTTATTATTTTAATGTTTTAATATTTTAGGATTTTAACTGTTTTAATATGTACTATTTTTAAACATTTTTATCTTTTAAATTGCATTTTATTCTTTTAATGAATGATGTGTTCTGATACTATAATAGTTTAATTCTATTTTAATGTGCACTTTTGTATGTTTTAACTATATATATTTTAATTTATAAGCTGCTTTGTATCCCAATTTTTTGGGGAAAGTGAGATATAAACAAATATCATCATCATCATCACCATCATCATCATCTGCTTGTCGCTGCACCAGCCCAGGGACTTACCAGGGGCAGGATAGCATGAGCTTGGCTCTGCCATCCTGTATGTCTGTTTAGGCCCTGAATAGCCAGGGTGGTATTGTTGCTTAAAACAATACCCTTTGATCCTTAAAAACAGATCTATACCACTTCTTTTACTCTGTTCCTAAAAAGAACTAGCTTTTTAAATGGATTTCTAGAAATATTTTAATCTGTTTTTAAATAATGTTTTTATTCTATGCACTGATCCCGGGCCTTAGGTTGCCTACCCCTGCTTTATCTGGTCAACTTTACAAAAACAGTCCAAACTCCATTTTAAAATATATACATTTCAGGAAACCGTACTATACACGTGGGTAAATGCAAGATCTTCTCACATTTAAAAGTCATACAGCAAATATTCTATTTTGCTTTATAAAAATATATGAAGAAAGAGCTATATATGGGATATGGTATCTTTATGATCTAAGTATGAATTAAGAATCCAGCCAGTGCTGAACTTCAGTTACACAAAAACCTCTGCTAAAAATAGACTGCAGAAATAGCAAATGTTTTCTCTGTGCAGAAATAAAACTAGAAAGCTAGTAATATATATATAAAAATTCCAGGTAATAACTAACATTTAACAATCTAATGCTATTTTAGATAACAAATGTTAGAGAGATTTGACAAAATGCTCAGATTAATTTACCATTTTTTTCAATTTAGCTATCATACTATCCTGTCAGACTCTCATGACAACTGCTGAAAAGCTATTTTGCAATTTAACAGACAATTGCTCAGTGCTGCACAGGTTGACATGCAGTTTCTCTGTTCCACAGCATTCATGGACTCTGCTTTGAGTTTTCAGGGCAACAACCTATTTTTGAACAAGCAACAGCCAGTTCTTTTAAGGGTATTAGTTAAGACAGGAAGGCACTGTGCAGTATCACTGGGTACTAAATAGGACCAAGTTCCTACAACTGTACCAAGGAGGATTAAAAGTAAAAAACAAACAAAACAAAAACCTAGATTAAAGAAGGAGAAGGCTAAAAGAACAGATTAATGAACAATTGGGGGAAAAATCAACTTGGGCTGCATCTGCACTGCAAAAATAATCTAGTTTGACAACAGTTTAACTGACATGGCTCAATGCTATGGAATTCTGGGATTTGCAGTTTGTTGACAGAGAAGGCTAAATATCTCACAAGACTACAAAGCCCAGAGTTCCATAGCAGTGAATCATGGCAGTTAGTGGTGTCAACTTGGATTATTTCTGCAGTGTGAATGCAACCATAGAAAACTTATTTAAAAGGCCAGAAAAAGGCCTTTTTTGGACCTGAAAAATTGGAACTTAGGGATTCCAAAGGGGTGCAAGGACCACAAAAACAGCTTGGGAACTGCATGTGGCTCCAGGGCTTCATTTTGCTCATCCCTGCTTTAAGAAATATTGCCTGCATATTTTCATATTTCATCCTCATTCTATTTTCCTTTTCTAATTCTTCAGGCAACACACAATACAGCTTTTAATCTGTGAACAGTTTCTAGAAACTTTAAGGCACTTCATCAATGAACAGTAATTAAAATATGCATGCTAGTCATGGAGAGATGCATGTAGGGCACTGAAATCCTGCTTCCAGATTAGTGAAAATTCTCTTCATTCTCCCACTATAGACCCCACTCTAAGATCTATCTCTCTTCACAGCTGTAGATCTAGAAACGTGCTCAAATCACTTCCATAATGAATCTGGCATGCTTAGGATACTATATTGCTGTCTTACTACATGCTATGCAGTTAAAATATACCTAACAGGGACATAGGTTTTAAAATATTAGTTAACAGCAACATTTGGACTCATCCATTTTAAAATTTATGTGAGTATAAATGTCCTTAAATTGACCTCTCATGTCCCTAATTGCTTTATTTTACAGAGAGAATATAACAATAAGTAACAGACATCCATGAAACAGAAACTGCTCATGCACACATCCTACTGGGAAGCAACCAAAGAATAATTCAGTGGAGTAATAGCTAAGCAAGGTATCTTTCCCAGCTTGTGTTCAGATTATCTGTGTCAGAAAGTGATTAAATGAGATTAATTTGGTGGAACACCATCTACAGCTGTAAAAGCAAACCTATGAAGATGAAAGAAAGGTCAGTGATGACTAATACACATTATACTTCTGAAAACATTTTATCATCTGCTGTACTTTTACAAGCAGTAAATCTTTCCTGGATGCAAAACCCAAAGAACAAGATGACTGGATGTTTCAGCTTGCTGTAACTGATATACAAGTTAAATATTTTATTTAAATCAAGGCCACCAACTATCATGGCCAAATGGGATACTCATATGGAAATTTTATTTTAAAAATTATGTGTGTATCTATGTGTGTGTGTACGCACCTTCAAATTGCTTGTTGATGTATGATGACCCAATGAATTTTATTGGGTTTTCTTAGGCAAGGAATACTCAGAGATTGTTTTGCCAGTTCCTTTCTCTGAAACATAGCCTACAGAACCTGATATTCATTTTCAGTCTCCCATCCAAGTACACTTGCCCCTTCATTTTCACAGGAAATCCATTCCGGACCCCCCCCTCCACAAAAATGGAAACTCACCAATATTCAAGCCCTATTAGCTTGAATGGCTGCACGTGCCATTTTACCCTATGGAGTTCGCCACTCTGCAAAGAATTAAGACTGCAGACTTCAAGTCTGTGAAAATGGAGGGGCGAGTGTACTAATCAGGGCTAATCTGACTGAATCCCATTGTGGAAGAAAGGCGGGATATAAATCCTTGAAAGAAAGAAATAAAAATAAACCCCTGCTTAGTTTCCTTAGTATATGTTAAGGTTCTGGTGCCTTTAGGTTATTTTGGCCCTATACTTAATTTGTTTTAGAAAAAATGAAAACGATTACTTACGGCCTTTGATTTTTGAGGGCAGTTCACCTTTCTTATAAACTAAATTTATGTTATGCTTCATGTAACTGCCTAACACAAAATATCTTTAGCATTAGAATGATAACCTACTACTAAAGGTTTGAATCCCATTTTGGGAGAAAGACGAGATATAAATTGCACAAATAAATGAATAAATAAATAAATAAATAAAGTACTAAAAAGTGATTACGTGACAAAACATGGCTACATAAAAGTTGGTTGCATTTAGTTGCAAACATTTTAAATTTCACATTACTTAATATGATCTTTCCTGTTCTTGGATTACTCCAACTCTGAAGACCTAATTGTTTAACATACAGTAGGCCCTTGGTAACCACTGGGGTTTGGTTCCAGGCCCCCCCCCACCGCCCCCAGATACCAAAATCTGTGGATGCTCAAGTCCCATTATATACAATAGCATAATAAAATAGTGTCCCTTATATAAAATGGCAAAATCAAGGTTTGCTTTTTGGAATTAAAAAACAATATTTTCAAGCCATGGGTGGTTGAATCTGTGGATGCAGAATCTATGGGGGGGGGGGGGAGATTAATTGTACACACTTTCTTTACATGAATACTATGTCAAAGTACATGAATCCCAATTACACATTCATTAGAAAGAAATACAGGAGTAGACTATTCCTTGTATCTTTTACGATATTTAATTAAGTTTACTAAAGAATATATTAAATAAACATGAGTGAACAACTTACTTCTAAACTCCCTCTTTTGACTGGATTCAACACAAGTAGCTTTTTCAGTAGATTTTCACAGTCTGTGGACATATAGAATGGTATCCGATATTTCCCCCGTAATACCCGCTCTCTCAGTTCCTTTAGAAAAACCAAATAAAGAAAGAAATCTATTACAGAAACAGAAAAGTTGAAGATGAGACTTTGATATTTCAAATCTCTACTGTACCTTTAAATTTTGACCATCAAATGGCAATGATCCACTGACTAGAGTGTAAAGAATAACTCCAAGACTCCAGACATCCACTTCAGGGCCATCATATTTCTTTCCTTGAAACAATTCTGGGGCAGCATAAGGAGGGCTTCCACAAAAAGTGTCCAGCTTGTTGCCAATAGTAAATTCATTGCTAAAACCAAAATCTGCAATTTTAATGTTCATGTCTCCATCAAGAAGAAGGTTTTCTGCCTACAGGAGGGTGAGGGAGGACATTGAAGATAAACATTATTTAAAAGGGTACCAGATCTTGTAGGAAGAATTATTCATTCTAAATATTCTGTTGCCACGTACAACACAAAACCCTGGAATGCAAATGATACCAAGGATATCAGTTATCTAAACCTGAGATCTAAAGTGCATCCATTTGTACCAGGCTGAGCAATGTACTGCCTGTATGTAACTGACTGTGCTGCTGTAGTGTTGGCAACCATCTGATTTCCCTTTAAAACAGGGCCTGCTGGGAGAGCAAATTTTGCTTTAGAGCCAAAAAGGTCTTTCTGGGAATACAAGTGGCTTGAAAATAAGTTGCATGATTCCTATGTATACTGTTTCAAAAAGAAAGAGCAAGGAGAAATGTGCCACAGCTATGGCAGTAAATTCAGTGGGGGGTGGAGGGGATGGACAGGGCAGTGAAAAAGTGGGACAAGGACCCTCAAAAAAGTACAAAAGATGCTGCATGCAGTCTGCATGCTGCTCATCCCTGTTTTAATTGCTTGGCAGAGGGGTGGGATATAAATAAAATTTATTATTATTATTATTATTGTTGTTGTTTAACTGAGGAAAGGGTTGGCTTTTTAATATTTTGTTTGAATTTTGCAGGATCTTAAGGTGTGAATATGATTGCAGCTTTAGATCCTGCTGAGGCTTGTGTAGAGGTATTAGACTTTAAAAGCTTCACTAGGATTTATTTCTCTTTTTGGAAAATGTCACTCTGAAATCTTATATTTAGATATAAAAGTCTAGATAGAAAGAAAATTAACAGATGTGTTCTGTTTAGGAACTGAAACCATACTGCAAGGCACTTGTATCTCCTACTTACAGGAGAAGAGCCAGCATTATGTGGGACATAATTAAGTTTCTCAGGACTAGAGACTGACAAGATTAGCCACTCTTTCAGTAGGAAAAGAGCAACTCTCCTATGGAGAAAAGTTGCAAGGCTGGATGCTGTTAAGAGGCAAACAAGGAAAGACTTTATAGATGCATATAAAATTACACATGGTGTTGAGAAATTAGATGAGATAAGTCCCCCCCCCCCCAATAATACTATAATCAGGAGTCTACTGAAGCTGAATGGCAGGTGATTCAGGAAAAATAAAAAGTAGTTCTTTATGGAAACTGCTACTATGGGCAGTAGTAATGTCTATTAACTTGGATAATTTTCAAAGGAAACAGAACAAATTGATCAATAATAAGGCTACCAGCAGCTATTTGTCATGTTGAATCTATTTTTCTACTACTACCTTAGAAAGTATGTCTCAATTGCAAGAGCACAAGCAATATGCTCACTCATGTCCTGTTTGGGGGACTTCTCACACCCAACTGGCTATTGTATTTACAAATGCTTTCAGAGTGACTTACAAATTATTAATTAGACAAAAATGACTTTCTTTGCATATAAAGTGGCCTTTATTGGGGGAGAGGCAAAGTGAGTATGTTTCTTCAGTTCTCCATGATTTTTTGGCAGTTTCCAAAGCCACCGATCATGGTATCTTTTTCTAATAACTAAGTTGGGAAGGGGAAAGGTATGGTTTTCCAGTAGGTTCTATTTCCTGGCTGGCTGGCTCCATAAAGTGGTTTACTGCTTGACCTTATGGATTCTTCACAGTTTGGGATACTGCAGGGTCTCAGCTTATTTGGCATATCTTTTAGCAACAGTGCATAGAGTACTTCTGGCTGGCTGCCCAGCCATGTCCCTGTCTGGAACTGGAATAATCTAGTTTTAGAGGCTCTGGTAATTTTCACATTACTTCAGTGCTGAATGCAGTACTACAGGGGCTGAATGATAAAATACAGCTACTTCAAAATACAGGAACCAGATTTATGACAAAGAGGAGATCTAATAATAAAACAACTGCTATGATCAGGTATATGGGCTGCCAATTCAAAATGTTGGCTTTAACCTATAAAGACCTATATAGCTTGGGGCACCAAAACTGAAGAAATACCCTTCCTTGTCATGAATTTGCCAATATCCTGCAGTCAACATCTGAAACACTCCTCCAATGACACACTCTGAGAAGCTTAAAGGATAACAAGACATAGGGCCATCTTTGATTATGGTCTCTGATCTGTAGAATTTTTCCCCTTGCGAGGTCCTTCTAGCTCCAATATTATCATCTTATCAGCATCAAGATGTACCTTTACTCCTAAGCGTCTAATGGAATGCAATAACCAATTTTTAAATATGAACATTATGCCAAGTTACTCTTGATGATTTGCTATTTTGGGTGGAGGCGTGAATTTGATGTTACAAATGTGCTACCTTTTATTTTTAACTTTTGTGTATTTTAACTGCTGGAAGGTACCTTCAATTTTTGTTAGAAAAGACATCTAAAATGTAATAGAACTAAATTTGATAGAATGACGTAAATAAGATAAAAGCATATTTTTTTCTATTAACTCAAAATTTATGGTAAAGGTAGAAACAGAGGAACACTTAAATTATTTATCAGAAAGAAAACAATTTGCAGACAGTAGCAGGGCATCTAGATAGGCCAATTAAACCAGTTTCCCCCCGCCCTCACCATAATCTGTCTAGAGCAGGGGTAGGCAACCTTTCCCCTTTAAGGGCCGAGGGACTTCAACTCCCAGAAGCCTCAGCCATGTTTGCCAATAGTCCCATGTTGGCCAATAGCTCCTGGGATTTTGGGAGCTGAAGTCCCTCAGCCCTTAAAGGGGAAAGGTTGCCTACCCCTGGTCTAGAGGATGCAGGGCCAAATCCCTGATTTGAGTGCGGACTGCCTTCATGATACGAGGCCAGTTCCGCACCAAATCCATCTTATCCCTCCCTTAAACCAGTGTAAAAAAGCTCACTTTTTGCTCTGGATTTTGTAGGAAAATCCACAGAACTCTGTAGCAATGCAAGGTGGCTATCTACATACATGTCCCACTGTGCTGGCCACCCCTGTTGTTGCTGTGTGAATTGCTCCAAGGTTACAATGAGGTTCCTAGCCATGTGATTGATGCTTGGCACCTTGTTTCTGACTTCAGAGGGAGTGACTTGTGCTAGTGGTGGCAGTGCCAGACAGCATAGTTGGATATATGGTTAGACAACTGCTGGCGTCACTACTGAGTGTGGAGGTAATGGAGGAATCCAGGGCACCTCCAGGGCCAGAATACTCCAGGAGCAGCCCAGAGTGTTCTGGCCAGCACCCATAATGGCACAGCAGAAAAAGGGCATGAAGTTTCAAAATCAGTACAAGAAAGGGATCCTGCTAAGGCTTATGTTGTCATGACATAATCAACAGTGAAACAAGTGTTACCCAAATGTATGTAGGAAAAAATACCTACATATATTTTCAACACCCTATCTTGTTCAAAGGCATATGCTGCACATCATACTCTCAGACAGATGCGAAAGAAGGGATCGTTTGGAAAAAGATGTAACGATGAGATGCTATTCCAAAATTTAAAATATTCTAGGTGTTCTGCTCCATCAGTTTCAATTATTAAAGAAAAAGAAATGAACATACCTTGAGATCACGATGAACAATACACTTCTGATGACAGTACTGTACAGCAGACACAATCTGAAAGACCATTGTCAGCATTACTATGAAAACATACAAGAATTCTAAGAATATTCAGCATTCAATAGACATTATCCCACTCTTAAACAATATGGTTATGTAATATCATTTATTGCTAGAGAACTGATATGAAGAAGGAAAATGATGTGCCTAAGGCCACCCAGTGCATCAGTCAGATGTCATATTTAAAACCATCATAATTTAAACGTCAACTGTTTCATTCAAATGACAATTTACATTAATTACAGTTTACTGGTTTAAATGTAACAGTTCTTCAATAGAAACATAACAGAAAACCTCTCAGTTCTTTCATGTAGTTGCACAATGGTGGTGATGGGGAATGTGGGCTCAATGTTTACTACACTATAGTTTAACATGTGGTGGGAAAATACCTCAGATCAAGAGGCTGCTCACACACCTTGTGTGCCTTTTAGAGAGCCAAGTTTGCCAGGTAGTTTTATATATTTGGGGTACCATTCTGGCCTATTTTAAAACATATTGAAAGTGGCAAATATATTCCCTTCAGAGCCACTAAAAATAAATCTACAAAAAATGGGGTTAGACTCCAGGCTACAGGCTGCACTTTTCCAACCAGTGGCATCGGAATACAGTCAGCAAATTCTAGGCCAGGGATGAGGAATCTCTGGATTGCCAGAGGTTTTAGATTACCATTCACATGACTCCTCACCAATGGATTGGCTGGGCCCATCTGGAGGGCTAAGCATAGTCGGCACTCCTCTGTATTCATGGATTCTGCATCCAGGAATTCCACCATCCATGGCTTGAAAATATTTCACACCCCCCCACAAAATTCAAAAAAGCAAACCTTGATTTTGCTATTTTATATAAAGGCACCATTTTATTATGCCATTGTATATAATGGGACTTGAGCATTCACGGATTTTGATATTCACGGGCGGGGGTCCTGGAATCAAACCCCAGCTAATACCAATGCCCCACTGTTTTCTTCAATGCCTACTCAGAGCAAAAGAGGGGTCCCTGCCACTTCCTATTTCACAGCAGTTCAATTGCTTAATCACTGTGGCAAATTAACCATACGTCCCAAGTGTTACTTCTTATTATGCCTTAGCTACAATTTAAGATTAAACATTTAAAAGTTCATTTTACAGCTAAAAATCCTTTTGCTTCAAATACTGTATTGTTTATGTTAAAAGTGGAACTCAGGAACTATGTTGATAATTTCTCAATGCAATTATAGTTTTAACAATAGGAAGGATCAATTCTTTAGCTACATTTTTAAAAAATAGGCCAAAAAATTACAGTCCATCACAGCTTCCTATATTTCATACTAAGAAAAATCAGAAGTTTTGAAAGACAACACATTTTTAATTATTCAACTAAATGTTCTGTTCTTCCATCTTCTTCCAAATTCACTCTGAGCCAGGCATAAGAAATGATTCTTCAAATGGACAATACCTCTTTAGACATAACAAATTACAACAAAGGTGGCATTTCTAAACATCATTCAAGCACACTGTATGTCTATCAGTAAATCCATTTGTGTAACCTGAAGGAAAATTATTGGGCAAACACTAGTTAAACTCTCTCCAGTGGTAAGGAAATTTTAAGGGGTTGGCTCCCAGTTGTTGAAACATTTGAGAACAGTGCAATATCCAGCCCATGGAAGCCCCTTAAACGTTTATGCAGGGCTCAATGGCACTTATTATCCTAAAGCAGCCATTATGACCCAAACTTTTCTAAAAGAAAATTAACTGCATATTCATTTTTTAAAGTACAGTGGTACCTCTACTTACGAATGCTTCTTCTACCGAAAAATTCGACTTATGAAACGTGCCTCCCGAAAAAATTTGCTTCGACTTACGAAAGCGTTCCAACTTACGAAATTGGCGCGAACAAGCTGCTCTTCCAGTCGGAGCCACAGCCGTTCCTTGGGCTGATCCTGGAAGCGGAGGAATCCTCCGCTTCCAGGATCAGCCCAAGGAATAGCCGAGGCTCCGACTTAAAGGAGGCCTCCTTCCAGCCGCAGCCTTGGCTATTCTATGCACTTGGAATGGATTAGGGCATTTCAATGTTAAATTTGCTTCTACTTACGACATTTTCTACCTATGAAATGGGTTGTGGAACGAATTAATTTCGTAAGTAGAGGTACCACTGTATTCAGTTTTGAAAGATGTGAAGAAACTTGTATACAATAAAATTTAACAGGGTTAGATCCTTTCTTCTTTATGTCAAAGGGAGACAACCTTTATATCCAATTGACTGGAAATATCTTTAAAGTCAGCCTTATTAACTGAAATATGATTTAGGAATTAATACTGTGTTCTAAGTTTCTCACCTTCCCATGTTTAATCCTGAACACTAATACATTTTTTGGTTCAAGGCACACAGTCTTAAGTTTCCTTAACATACCTTAACAAAGGTATGAACATTTATCATACCTGTCTAAATTTTGCACGTGCTTCTTTCTCTTTCATTCTTCCATGTGCAACCAAGTAGTCAAAAACTTCTCCTAAGGCAAAACAAAATAGTATTGCACTATACAAGATGAAATATCATTATTAACAAATCCCTGTTTTAATGTTATTAAGGTTTATAATTATTTACTGAAGAAAGTATCTTTAAAATATGTTAGGATAGTGGCTAGTCTCTCTATTTCACAGACTCATATGCAAGAGCAAAACCTTAGGTCTATAACAACCATAGGATTTGTGGCCATGAATTGATTTCCTATGATACAGCGAACAGAATATTTTAAGCAAGTCATTGAATTATCATTCAGATATTATCCATGCTAGGAAGAAAAGGTGGTTGTCTGTCTTTTTATCAATAAGGACAGCAAGTTATTTTATAACTATGAGTGATCTAATGATTAAGTAAGCTGATACTTAGTCCTGTTAACTCTTAGTCCTGATAACTCTAAGAGTTGAGAGAAAAATTCATTACTAATTTTATTGAGAAAGTCACCTGTCCCAGTCTTGCAAACATGTTCACATGAAGTATTAGGCGACAAGATTTTTAATTAGCCTGATTTTCTAAAATACATTTGTCTTTCTTGTACAAAAATACAAATCTTTCTTAATATACTGTCTGTTAGGGGGGGGGGGAGGGAAGAATAGAAACATTTCTATCTAAAGTTTTTCTGGGAGGTGAAAACATACTTTTTAATTCATCACAGGAGACCAAGCATCTGTTTATAAATATGGTCTTACAAGTAACACCTGTTCCATTTGTCACTTGGGAAGACACTCTTTATATTACATCTAGACTTCAGCTTCAATGGTACAGTTAGAACATATGTTCTAGGGTATTTAGCGAGGCGGTGGGGGAGTGAAGCTCATTTCTTTTTCTTCTGAAATAATTTTCTTAATCTTCTGAGTTCTCAGTTGCTGGCTGGCAGACTACTGACACCACCTGTGCCTGGGCATGATCAAGATATCCCTGAAGCTCAGAAGTCAAATAGAGAAGGCATATGAGAGGGCAAGTCATGGTGTCAGTAAGGCCTTTCCTGTGTCCCATAAATTGATATATTTGTATGTCCTCCACCTGTGCCGACCCTATTTATTTTCTGTATGAAACATGACCACCCACAGTCAATCTTGAGAAAACTTTAAAATCCGCCATCATTCCTCACTGCCTGCCCTGTGTTGCAGAACACTAGAGAAGCAGCAGCAAGAAGCATCTCCAGAAAACTGAAAGAAAGTCAGAGAGCAAAATTCAGTGAGAGCAAAACAGAGGGGGCAGAGTTTAGTGTATTCTGTGTTTTAGGGGTTATGGATGGAATCTTGAGTAGGAAATGGGGTTCTGGGATGTGTATGAATCTGTTTGTGAGAATATTGGATATGTCAATTTCCGCATGGGCTGATTAGTCCCTCCCTGCAACTATTTGCACTCAATGAGTTTAATGTCACTTGATTCAGTTTCCTTTACTATGCTATACTGATTGTTGCTAGCTAGAACAGAAAATAGACTGTGGCTTTACTATTGTATGTAAAGGGGTGAATTTGTGGATGTTCTCCAAAAGTACTTTCTTCTTATCTTTCACTAGACATATGTAAATTGAACTGTTGTACTGTGCTGGAAAATTGTACTATCCTGCGTTTCTCTGTTATTCCTGCAAAGGTGGGAAGAATATTTTGTGGATGACATGCAGTGGTCTGGATTTTAAATTCCTCCAGAATTTCCTGTTGGAAATTCTGCTTTTCTGTATCTCCAAGAATATTGAGACCATCATCCCATTCCCCTACACTCAGCTTTGCCAATACAATCTTGGAGTTCCTTTTTGCAGTGAGTTGTGACATATAGTTCTTTTGTTATCAACGTTTTGTGCGTCACTTGTGTGACTGAGGAAAAATGCATAGGATCACACTGTTATTAATCTCAATATTGCAATATTAATCTCAATATGGATTTACATATGAAGATTTTTGCACTGCTGTCTACAGCACTTTGTTTTATACATGCATCTCTCTCTCTCTCTGTATTTTATATCATTTATTAATTATTCATTTAATTACTCTGCTATAATTCCTAGAACACCTTGCACAAGAGAAGAGGCTGTTTTTGGAACTGCTCTAGATGCACAACCGCCTTAATCCAGCCTTGATTGGAAGAACATAATAAGAACTCTGTGAAGATCCTTATCCACCTCTCTATTCTCCTCAATACAATCACACTGAAGCAGAAATCTATCACTATATAAGAATTTACTCAAAATTAACAGCTTTCATCAGAGAACAGGCTCCAGAGACCATAGTTCCTTTGTTACTGGCAACCTCTATATCAAGCAGATCCTTTCTTTTTTCACATGTTCGTTTTCTATGCAAAGAGATGCTTTCCATGCCGGGGGGGGGGGGGGGGTGCACAGCATTAAATCATATGAAGAATTAACAAAAGTATGATGTGGTACAATCCAGAAACAGCTTTACCAATTCAGGTGCAGAAGGTAAGAACTACATTATAGGCTTGATTTCCATTTCTAGGATTGCTATGTGAAATAAGGGACAGTATTTATGTCCCTTCAATGATTGTGTATAACAGAGAATTTCAGATGTTGCTTGGCACACTTGTTACCTTTTGTACACAATTATTAAAGGTATAGGAGTCCTGTCCTTTATTTCATCTGGCAACACTATCCATTTCTTAAAAGATACACACTATTGCTGTTGTGTGCCTTCAAGTTGTTTCTGACTTATGTGATCCTAAGTTGAACCTATCATGGGCTTTTCTTGGCAAAAATTGTTCAGAGAGAGCTTGCCTTTGCCTTCCCCTGAGGCTGAAAATGTGTGACTGGCCCAAGGTCAGTGGGCTTTCATGGCTAAGTGGGTATTCAAACTCTGGTCTCCAAAGTCATAATCCAGCAATCAAACCACTACACCACACTGGCTCTCATACACACTATAAAGTAGCCTATATTACTTGCTAGTGGAAGCAATGTGGTTTAGACAATGTGTTTTAGACTGATGAAGATAATCAGCTAGTGATCTAACAGCAGAGGGCAGAGTGATATGATATGGGGAAGCAGTTAGAACATTAAAGGGGAGGGGAATGCTACCAAGCATTGGGTGTTCTCATGCTCTCTCTCAAATCAGAGTGAGCTTGGTGGCTGCCCCTCTGGTATTAAAACTGAATATCAGGTTGCAATTGGGAAAACAGCTCTCCAGAATGTGGTCCTGGATGGCCATGCTGATCTGGCTTGTATCACAGAAACCTATCTGGATGAGACTGGGAGAGAAAGTCTCCCACAAAATTGTCCACATGAACTCTCTCCATAAAAGATCAAATGACCTGGGAGTGGGTAAGCAGAAGTGCAGTAACCTACCATGATTTTATTCCCAAATATAAGATTCATCACATACTCTTTCAAGTGTGTGCATTTGATGAACTTTGTTTGAAGCACAGTTTGATATTGATAATATACCACCAATGCCAAGTGACACTCTTTCTGAGCCACAGGCAGTAGTCTTTGGGTGCTGCTGCTGCTGATTCTCCCGCCCCTGCTTCATCATCCATGCTAAGGACAATATGTTGGAACTGACTCACAATTTCATGGCCTCTATTACAACCACTAGTCTATCCCATCTAATATCTGTCTCCCCTTGTATAGCAGGGCACTTTGCCTTTGGTTTCCATGGAGCTGTGGGTCATGCAGCAGATATCAAAAGTGAATCAAATTTGAGATGTTGTGCCAACTCTGACTTCAAACTCTCACATTTCAGATTGATAACTGAAAAACAGAACTGAACATTACTCACCTCCACTGGCATATTCCATTACTAAGTATAAGGTTTTCTCTGTTTCAATAACTTCAAATAATTTAACTGTAAGATTAAAAAAAGTATAATACATCACCATTTAAGAAGCAAAGAAAACCAAAAACAGCTAGAGATATGTTATGTCTTACAGTAATGTATCTTATTCGTCACAAATTAAATGAAATCCATGCTGAAGTGAAGGTTTAGGTTTACAAATGAAATTCATAAAAACAAATCATCCTCTGCTCTACTGTAACTATGCTGGGTTAGAAATTGTGTATATTTTGATTCCACTTGAAGACACAGCTTAAATGCTGGAGGAAAAAGCAGAATTGTTAAGAACCAGATGGACACTGCCCATCAAGTACAATAACAAAATGATTGTTGTCACTGAGAATTTTAAAAATAAGCCAACAAGAGCTAAGCATGTTAGCACACTCAACTGGATAAAGGGGCAAAAAAATAGCACCCCGTGTGCCATTATGTATATACCTTATATGCAACACGCCCTCTGGTCTGACAGAGGAACAAAAACAGTCTTTGAGGGGGAAATTGTTCCGCCTTCCTCAGCCATTCCAAAATAGGGCCCTAAAGGTGGGGGAAAACTATAGCAGAAAGGGAATGTTATACAGTTTGTAATCAGTCTCAACTTTTCACAACTAACAGTACTGATTTATCTAAACTCTTTTTAAAAAAATCTATTCTGATAAATCAGTATCATGTTACTGCATTTGTATTGCTTTTTCAGACATTAAAACAACATGTGTTATTTCACTGTAATCCTAACAACAGTTGTGCATATCTTTTAAAATGAGAATGCCTAAAAGTGCATGCACTTTAATCAATAAAGAAAGTGCGCACAAATATGCATCTCCTAGGAAATCTGAGTAGATAAATGCATTCACTACAGAAGATGTATACCATAATGCATATGAACTTCCATGAGCGAAAACAAACAAAGCTAGTCTCATAGAATCCTGGAGTTGGAAGATTCATCCAGTCCAACCTCTTGCCAAGCAGGAAGACACAATCTAAGCACTCTCAACAGTCACCCAGCCTCTATTTATAAACCTCCAAAGAAGAAAACTCCTCCACTCTCTGAGACAGCATGTTCCACTATTAAACAACTCAGCAAGTTCTTCCTAATGTTTAGGTGGAATCTCTTTTTCTGTAGTTTAAATCCATCGTTCCACATCCTAGTCTCTGAAGCAGCAGAAAACAAGCTTGCTCCATCCTCAATATGACATCCCTTCAAACATGTAAACATAGCTATCATGTCACCTCTTAATCTTCCCTTCTACAAGCTAAACATACCCAGCTTCCTAAGATGCTCCTCACAGGGAATGGTTTTCAGACCTTTCACCATTTTGGTCACCCTCTTCTGGACATGCTCCAGCTTATCCACATCCTTTGTGAACTGTAGTGCCCAGAACTGGACATAATATTCCAGATGAGCTCTAACCAAAGCAGGATAAGGTGGTACTATTACTTCCATTGATCTAGACCAGGGGTAGGCAACCTTTCCCCTTTAAGGGCTGAGGGACTTCAGCTCCCAGAAGCCTCAGCCATGTTGGTCAATAGCTCCTGGGATTCTGGGAGCTGAAGTCCCTTGGCCCTTAAAGGGGAAAGGTTGCCTACCCACGATCTAGACCAGGAGAAGGCAACCTTTCCCCTTTAAGGGCCGAGGGACTTCAGCTCCCAGAAACCTCAGCCATGTTGCCCAATAGTCCCATGTTGGCCAATAGCTCCTGGGATTCTGGGAGCTGAAGTCCCTCGGCCCTTAAAGGGGAAAGGTTGCCTACCCCTGATCTAGACAATATATTCTTATTGATGCCACCTAGAATTGCATTGGCTTTCTTAGCTGCTGCATCACATAATTCATGTGCAGACTGTGGTCCTCTAAGACTCCTAAATCCTATTTGCACATACTGCCTTCAAGCCAGGTGTCACCCATCCTGTATCTGTGCATTTCATTTTTACTGCCCAAGTGTAGTATCCTACATTTCTCCCTGTAGAAATTCATTTTGTTAGTTTGGGCCCAGCTTTCTACTCTATTAAGGTCATTCTGAATTCTGATTCTGTCTTTTGGGTATTAACAACCCCTCCTAATTTAGTGCAATTGATAAAGATTTTGAATAGCACTGGGCCCAGGATAGAACCCTGTGGCACCACCACACTGGTCACTTCTCTCCAGGATGAAGAGAAACCATTGTTGAGTACCCTTTGGGTTCTGTCAATCCACTAATTATAAATCCATCTAATGGTCCCATTGTCTAACCCATATTTTACTGGCTTTTTTGCAAGAATATCATGTGGGTCCTTGTCAAAGATCTTACTGAAATCAAGATACGCTACATCCATACTCCCTTCATCTACCAAGCTTGTAACTTTATCAAAAAAAGAGATAACATCAATCTGCCATGACTTGTTTTTCAGAAACCCATGCTTTTAATAATCACAGCATTCCCTTTTAAGTGGTTACAGACTGACTAATTATCTGCTCTAGACTTTCCTGGCATTGATGTCAGAGAGACTGGGCATTAATTATTTGGGTCCTCTTTCTTTCCTTTTTTGAAGATGAGGACAACATTTGCCCTCCTCCAGTCTGCTGGGACCTCTCCTGTCCTCCTGTAATTCTGAAAGATTAGTGCCAGTGGTTCTGAGATTACTTCTGCCAGTTCTTTTAATACTCTTGGATTTAATTCATCTGGCCTTGGAGACTTGAATTCATTTAGAGTAGCCAGGTATGTCTGCACTACCTCTGTTCCTAATCTATGCAGCATTTCCCCTACTTGAATCATCTGCTCAATTTTCCCTACATTGAGCATTGCTCTCCTTTTCAGAGAAGACGGAGGCAAAGAATGTGTTTAATAGTTCTGCCTTGTCTCTGTTCCCTGTTGGCATTTCAGGGAATTGTAGTCCTCAAAGGGCCCCCTTCTTGCTTTTCCCTCCTCGTTCCTTTGGGTGGCAGAGAAGAGGAGCTGCCCACCAGCCTCTAGAGATGTGCAGAGGGTGCCCAAAGGTGGTTGTGGCCCCCACCAAAACACACACACACACACACACACACACAAAGACACACATCCACCGCATCCTTCGCCTCCCCAGAGGCGCCGAACCCAGGTGTTGGGATGCAATCCCCAGTCCTAGATGGGTTCACACTCTCCTCAAAGGACTGTGTTCACAGTTTGAGGGTGCTCCTAGATCCGCTGCTTCAGATGACAAATCAGGTGAATGCGATGGTCAGGAGCGCCTGTTATCAGCTCCGGATGATTTGGCAGCTGCTCCCTTTCCTGGAAGTTAGGAACCTTGAAACCATGGTACATGCTCTGGTAACCTCTCGTCTCAATTTCTGTAATGCACTCTACATAGGGCTACCCTTGTGCCTAGTTCGGAAGCTTCATTTGGTACAAAATATGACAGCCAGGTTGGTCTCAGTTAAAACTAGAAGAGACCATATAACACCTATTTTAAGATCGCTTCACTGGCTACCTATCAGTTTTCGGGTGCAGTACAAGGTGTTGGTCATCACCTTTAAAGCCCTAAATGGCTTGGGTCCAACCTATCTTCGGGACTGCCTCCTTCCGTATAATCTACCCTGCGCACTCAGGTCCTCTGGGAGGAATTTATTGCAACCTATAAAAACTAGATTGTCTACAACTGCCCAAAGGACCTTTTCTGCTATCGCTCCCAGATTATGGAATAGCCTGCCGGATGAGATCCGTCACATTACCACCTTAAACAGCTTTAAAAAAAAGCTGTTAAGACAGATCTATTCTGGCAGGCCTTTCCTGAGTAGACAACTGGCCACTGAAAAAGTTATGCCTGACCCTGATTTCTGTTACTGTTATTTTAATTTACTTGTCATCTATTGTTTATCTGTTATTTTAAGTATGTTTTAAATTATGATTATTTAATTGTATGGGGGGGTTATTGGGAGACAAGTCTGTATATTTTATTGTGTAAGCCCCCCTGGTTGTGTTTACAGAGAGGTGGGAATCAAATAAATGAATAAATTATTATTATTATTATTATTATTAGCATTTCACCATCTTCTTCATGCAGCAGCTCTGTCATTTCCTTGTTTTTCCTTGTGCTACAGACATAACCAAAAAAGCCCTTTTTATTGTTTTTGGTCTCTCTAGCAAGCCTGTGCTCATTCTGTGCTTTAGCTTTCTCCCTATTTGAGCTGGCTATATGTTTCAATTCCATTTTGGTGATTCCCCCCTCTTCCATTTTTTGTACATGTCCCTTTTGAGTCTTAGCTAATAACAAAGGATGGGACAGGGCAGACTAATGCATCTCTAGTGTTTCCAAAGTCTTGCCAAGTGTCAACAGTTTACACAGTCATTAAAATGTATAGGACTAATTGTTATCAGGGTTTGAATATAAGCATATCTAGAAAATCTGTGCCTACCAGAGATCAATGTTTCGTGTATGAAAAGGAAGCTCTTATTTCCTTTTGAGAGAATAATGGTTTGAACTGGGTCTTGCCAGAAAAGATGAGAACCTGCATACTTTAAAGGAATCTTTTAACCTGCTAGTTCAACTAACAGTATGTTCAACTGTAAATACAACCTCATCAAAGAGTAGGAAACCAAAAAGGTAGCTTTCTGTGCAGCCTATGAATCACCAAAGAATTATATGCAAGTCATAGTCTCTAATGTCACATTTTTCTAGGTAGGAATTTAGAATTGCAATAAACAATTTTCTGAAGAGAGACTGTGACTCCTTCACTTAGGAAACCATGTTTTTATAAAAAACCAAAAGGGTCACTTAATAAGAAACAGAAAGATGCAATTGGGAATTTACTCACAATTTCAGAATTACAGACTAGTGGGATAAGAAACTGAAAAAAGACAAAGGAAAAAACCTGAACATGATAAAAAGAGAAAAATGCAAGAATCTTACCAATATTAGGATGGTTCAATATCTTCATTATTCGTACTTCTCGGAATAGCTGTATGAAAAACAAACTGTTGTATTCAGTGGTTTTTATACAGGCATATCCTAATGATTTCTGCAAAAACTGAAGTTCCAGAATAGAAACAGTTTAACACTCAGGCTAAGTAGGTAGATCAACTGTGGACTATGAGATATGTGTGGTTCTCTTGAATTTTTTGCTGTCTTATTCCCCCCACCCCCAAAAAAATGTCCCCTAGGAGGCACTGGGGGCAATTCTGCCATATTTTGATCCTCACAAGCTGTTTAAGCCTAGCAGAGGTCTAAAAGTATCCAGAATGTGAGTGTGGCAAAACTGCCCTCCATGGGGAGTATACTCAGGGACAAAAAATGATTTTTCAGGGATGATAGGCATGTACGACCAAATGTGGTCCCCTTGCTTACATGTTTCCACCCCTCATGTAGACTAACTTTTTACACTGATTTCAAAGGAGCCAAAGTACAACTAACAGTTTGGATCCAATCTTACAGACTAGAGTGAGGAAGCTTTCGTCCTTTGGATGTTTTGGATTTCAACTCAGAATCTTTCCCATTGATTGTGCTGCCTGGAATTTCTCAAACATTTGGAGGCTCAAGGTTCTTACAGGCTTTGGGCTATGATCAATATAAATCTGCCCAAATATATAGCAATAGCAATAGTATGTACATTTCTATACCACTCATCAGTGAACTAGCACTCCCTAAATAGTTTACAATGTGTAAGCCAATTGCCCCCAACAAGCTGGGTATTCATTTTGCTGACCTACGAAAGGATGAAAGGCTGAGTGGACCTTGGAGCCCTGCCTGGGATCGAACTCACAACCTTGTGTCTGAAGTACTGGCGTTTAACCACTGTGCCACCAGAGTTCCCTTCATTATGAACTTCATCTAAAATTAATTCTGGTTCTCAGCAAAGACTGATCCTATCAATTCCATCTTACATTAGTCCCTCCATATCCACAGATTCATTATCCACAGATTCAACAACCCATGGTTTCAAAATATTCAAAAAATGTATAAATTCCAAAAGGCAAACCTTGATTTTGCCATTTATATAATAGACACCATTTTACTATGGCATTGTATTTAATGGGACTTGAACATTCATGGATTTTGGTATCAACATAGGGTCCTGGAACCAAAACCCAGTAATTGCCATGACAACACCCGGTCTTCGTGAGGCACTAGAGCTCTGTGGCAGAAAATTCTAAATACTGCTCTATAAACTGCAAATTTCAGGATTCCGTAGATGGCTGCCATGGCTGTTAAAATGGAATCAAAGCATTATAATTTAACAAGTACGAAAATCAGAAATAATATACTTTTTTCATTACGGTAAATTGAATATTTCATATAAGAGTATTTAAAGATATATCACACTCTTCTTCAATCAGGCAAGATAGCAGCAAAAAGATGACTACAACATTTTGTAAGTCAAGATCATTACAAAAGGACCTTGTTATCATTTTTAATATGCAGCACTGACATCTCTTAGGTGATTATTCCTGGATAAACAAATGAGAAATCTGCCATATTGGCAGGAGATGGGAACCAATAATCACTGAACATTTTATTTCAAAAGTTTTTATTTTTGATTCCAGCAGCTCAGAAAAGGCCCTCCCCCTGGACTCTGAGGAAGAGAACCGCAGCCAGGCACAGCATCATTTTGCCCCAATTCCAGCAGCTGAGGAAAGGCTCTCCTTCCTTCCCAACTGCCATGACTCTGGTCCTGAGGAAGAGAACAACAGCCAGTATCTGTTGGACTTAATCTATCTCCACTGCCATCCCCTTTTCCTTGAGTGTCACGTCTTTTTAGACTGTAATCCCGAGAACAGGAAATTGTCAAATGGTTGTGCAAGCCTTTTTAGCTGAAATGTGGGGTATAAGTGCTATAAAAAATAAAGAAGAAATTTACTAGGGCTACTTTGGGCTCTGCTTAAATCTGAACATGAGACATGTCAGCTCCTTGAAGAAAACTGTTTGGATGCACCAGCTGAACAAAGACATTAGCTCTTAATGCATTGAGTGTCTCCACACAGCCATCAAATGTCTGACAGACCAACAAAGGTAAACTACTTATCAGACAAGTGTGCAGCCCACAAACTAGAACTACCAAGTGAAAGCTGTCCCAGGCAATACAGTGAAATATGCACCTCTGTGATAACTGGATTCAGGTACCCCATTCCTCAACAATGGCTACAAACTGGAAGGAAAACAAGAGGTTTTCAAAAGGCACGAAAGTTTATTTTAGAATTTTGTTAAAGAAACAGAATTGGTGTCATTATAAAAAATTCTATCAGGTTTCCAGATACATGTTATTCAGTGTGTCCATAGGAAAAGCTTTGTACTTCAGTAAAAAGCCTTTTCAAAGGCACCTTACAAACATTTAAAATTGTAAATATAGCTACAAAATAAAGCCAAATTGATCAAAAAAATCAAAATTTAAAGTTGACTAAAGCTGTTGCAGACTTCTTTTAAAAAAACTTATGACTCATCCTACCACTTCAGGTCAATTCACTGTAAATTTGCTGGCAGTGTCACAGGACTAGAAGCAGAGCCCATTCTCCAAAATATTCCTATGCTGGAATGTAGGTCAAGCAACTCACCACCCACTCCAGTCTTACATCTTAGTTGTAAACCATCTCTCAATGACTCAGACAGACCATGTAAACTATTTCAGTTCAATTCAGTTTTCCTGTAATAATAAAAATTCCCTGAAGGAATTTTTTTTTTAATTACATGGGCTAAATTATTTTTAAAAATATCTTACCTTTTGTAGGCTGGTAGGATTTAGCTGAGTTTTGTCTATTATTTTCACAGCAACCTAAGGATAGAAAAGAAAGAAATCAGCAATTGTCAAAAATAAAGCTTACCTTTAAAAAAACACCATGCAAGTAATGTGTATTTATTATACTGATACTGCCTTCATTTTGATATAGCACTAAACCATGATTTAAGGTTATATGAACATGAGTCATATACACTGCTCTTTCATTTCTTCTGGTGGGGCATGAGAAGATCAGATGTTTATACTTTCTTTTTTAACCATTCATGTTTGCCACTACTCTGCTTACCATCACTCTAAACATGAACAGACTACAACAGTCTTAATTATGATCTATCATAATTTATAATGCTTATTTCTAGCTCAATTCAACATGGGGGGACTTTAATTTCTATCAATTGGCAAAGCAGCGGCATCTGCCTTTTAATGCTAGATCTGATAGGATCTCAGCCAGCCCAATCCACATTTTCAAAGCTGCCCTCATCCCCCAATTCTCTCTGCCACTCCCATTTCCACACATCTCTGCCACTTTGCCTACTCTATGTCTGCTATAGCCCCCCTGTCATCTCTTTTATCCCAGGAACTGGAATGTGAGGAATGAATTATTTCAGAATATTTTTATTTTCACCTAAATGTTTGCATTTCTGTAAACAGAACCAGAGTTTGCAGATAAAAATCTCAAGACAAAAAACGACAACCCCCCCATCAAATTTATTCCAGTTTTTGAAAGGGATACAACTGGATATGACATGAACAATACCAAACCTCATAAACTGGAGGGACAGTATGCATCAACAGGAGAAGGGAGTGAACTCTTTCTCTGCCCATATTGTCCTCCTGAAATCATTTTTAACATTTTTCTTTCTCCTAATTGGGATTCCTTTTAATCTTAAACTCATACAAGGAGAAAGACAGCTAAGGAAACAGGAAGCAATTTTTCACTCTTCCCCACCATGCCCATCTTACACTTTAATATTTTTCCATACTAATCCCATCATTTCAGAGAAACTTATGCGAGTCCCAATTCTGTACACAAATCTGCTACAATGGCTCATGTCACTCTAAGTAAAGCCTGTTACATTTGTTGCAAGAGAATCATGTTCACTGCAGACAGTCAAAGAGAATAAGGCAACACAGGCTATTGTTACTAAACAAAAGCAAATAAAATGCTTACCTCTCTACCAGTCAGAACATGTCTAGCCAGCTTTACTTTAGCAAAATTTCCTTTTCCTATTGTTTTTAATAAGCGATAATTCCCAATATGAGGGTGGTCTTCATTTGTAGATGTAATTGAGTTTCGACAACGAGGTATGTTTTGTCTGCTACTTGATTTGGTGGGCTGGACATGAGGCTCAGTATATCCATCAACAGAAGTGTGCTGTAAGATAAAAACAATGGCAAAATTACAAATGTAAATTTACATAGGAATTATGAGTTAAAAGTAAGTGTACTGTAGCAAAAGAATGACCCACTTCATTGAGCAACTAGGAGAGTAAACCAGTTTACAAATTAAAGAAAGTTCTCTGTATAATTATATTCAATCTTTTATTTTGCAGGTTGTTTCCTAATTGCTTTCATGTTTACCCTACAAATGAAATATCAAAACTAAATTGAAAGCCAATGAAATACTTTTCCTTATTTATACTTTACTTTTTTTTAAAAAAAAAAAACTGACATTTTTGCACTTTCAGTTTTAGTTGGAAACTGAGCCTATATCTTTATTTCATTTAAATATTCTTTTCAACCAATTTGTTGATCCCAAGAAGTCACGGACTAGTGTAGATACAGAAAATTTAAGGAAGAGTTTCAAGTCAGCAGCAGAAAGCAATGTTGTTACCAAGCATTTATCTCTCCCCTTCTTGTCCTACAAATATATATGAAATCTATTATATTTAAAGATAAAATATATTTTTAAGAAAGTTGAAAATTTTAAGCATCATCATAAAATCTGATTTATTTTCTTACTAACTTTTCCATGTGGGTAAGTGTGAACAACAACAACAACAAGAAGCATTTAGAGGAGCATACTGCTAATAGAAGCAATTCCACCAATACAAAATTCTTTACAGGCATCAAGAGAAAGCCAGTCAAGTATCCAATTGGACTCTGAGATAACCATGAAACTAAAGGGACTGTAAAGAAGCATAAGGAAACCGCAAAGAATCTGAATGAATGCTTTTCACTTGTCTTCACTGCTAAAAATACAGTATAGGAGCAATTAGCTTGGAGTAAAAGTTCCAGGAAGGAAGGGAGAATGAACTTATGTGGTGAATGGTACAGATTGAGTCTTCCTTATCTGAAATGCTTGGGACCAGAAGTGTTTTGGATTTCAGATTTTTTTTCCAGATTTTGGAATCTTTGCATATACATAATGGGATCGATGTCTACACATGAAATTCATTTCTATTTCATTTATATCGTATACATATAGTAATTATATCCGGAACATTTTAAAATAATTTTGTGCATGAAACAAAGTTTGTGTACACTGAGCCATCAGAAAGCAAAGATGTTACTATCTCAGCCCCCCACATGGACAATTTTGAATTTTGAACTATTTTGCATTTTGAAATTCCAGATAAGGGAGACTCAACCTGTAATGACAACAGATGATGTTTGAGACTTTATTGACAAATTAGAAATGAACAAAACTCTGTGTCCAGATGGTATTCTCTTGAAGAACCCAAAAGTGAAACTGTGGATCTTTTAACAAAAATACACAACATGTCCCTAAGATCAACTTCTCTAACGGAGAACTAGAGTGTAGCCAATGTAATACCATTTTAAAAGGAATCCAGGAAACTACACGCCAGTTACCTTAACATCTGCTCCAGGTAAATTGGTGGAAAGAGTTATTAAGAACAAAAAAATCAAGCATATGGAAGGACAAGCCCTACTTAATAAGAATAAACATGGTTTCTGGAATAAACATGGACAGCTGTGATCTGCTAAACACTGTTTATTTCAGCTTTGAAAAGGCTTCTGAAAAAATGATGGGATAAAAAAAAGGTTTATGGACTAAAAACTGGTTAAAGAACAGGACAATAAGTTCACAGGCCACAGAGTTCACAAAGAATGATTAGTTAAAGAGGAGGAAGCAGAGAGTAGGAATAAATTATCAGTTATCACAATGGAAATATGTAAACCGTGTGGACCTTTGGGCATCTATACAGTCAACAGGTGCTTTTCAACTTATTCATAAATGACATGGAGCTGGGAGTTAGTACTGCAATCCCCATGTCTGCTGATGACACTAAATTGTTTAAAGTGGTGAGAACAAAGCCAGATTGTCAAGATCTCGAAAATGATCTTTACAAACAGGGAGAATGGCAATAAAATGGCAAATAAGATTCAGCATAAGCAAGTGTATGACACGCACTGGGACAAAAAATCTCAACTTCACTTATGTGATCTGAGTTGGCAGCAACTGACCTATCTTGCAGTTGTGGCAGACAGCTGACTGAAAGTGCTGACCATGTGTGAAGCTTGCCTAAAAAAACACACAACCAAATTGCACGTTTGACATAATTTGAAGGGGAACTTAAAACAAATTTTCCAGAATCATACAACACTCATACAAATCTATAGTGTAATCATATCTGAAGGAAAGTCTCCTCTGAAGAAAGGCTACAATATATTGAGCTATTGTAACTTAGAAAAAAGATGAACAAGTGGAGACATGCTAGAGGTATATAAAATTATGTGTGGTATAGGAAAAAAAAGTAAGAAGCTTCTCAACTCTCACAATTCTAATCCAGGATCATCTGTTGAAGCTGAGTAGTGGGAAATTTTGGACAGGTAAAAAGAAATACTTTTTTTGCACAGCACAGTGAAATTACTTGCTGCAGGAAATAGTTTTGTCTGCCAGTTTGGAGAGCTTTAAAAGAGGATATGGAGGATGGGACAGGATGGTTATGTGTCACCAAAGGCAGTATGCTTCATACGTTGCTGGGGACTGTGAAATGGAGGATGCAGTTGCATGTATTTCCTGCTGGCAGGCTTCCCAGAGGTAACAGGTTCTAAACCAAATGCTGGACTTGATAGTTCTTTGGTCTAATCCAACATGGCTCTTATATTCCTATGCAAATGTGATAGGTAAAAGGTAAAGGTATTCCCCGTTGACAAGGTTGTCAAGTCGTGTCCGACCATAGGGGGTGGTGCTCATCTCTGTTACTAAGCCTAAGAGCCAGCGTTGTCAGAGACTACTCTGTGATCATGTGGCCAGCATGATTGCAAAGAATGCTGTTTACCTTCCCACCAAAGTGGTACCTATTTATCTACTTGCATTTGCATGCTTTCGAACTGCTAGGTTGGCAGAAGCTGGGACTAGTGACAGGGGCTCTCCCCTTGCAGCACCTGGGCCTCAAACTTCCAACCTGCAGATCTTGCAGTTAACAGAGTCAGTGTCTTAACTGCATCCCTGTGATAACAATGTGATAATCTGTTAAAGATTCATTATGATCATTTGTTAAAGTTGTTTTCCAGTCTACACAATACAGTATAGTGAAGGCACAGGATACAACACTTCTATAAATCTAGAGAAGGGAGCTCCAATTCCAATAGCACCCCTGTACTCCCATGGGTAGAATATCAAGCACTAATGTCATATGCCAATGTATTACTAATGCATGCTGAATTTCTAATGCATCTTCATTTCCATGTCACACAAGCAGCTTTTTTCACAACTCAATCTGCACTTCTTTCCATGAGGATTTCCCCCCTAAATTGTTGATACTGTTTTAAACTAGCCAAATGAGTCTGAAGGGCTGACTCCTATCTCATGTATTCCATCAGGACCATTCTGTGGAATGTCAGTATTTTCAATAACATAACATCTTCATTTTGACTGTTAGGGCTTGGCTTCAGCTGTTGTGCAAACAATTGTGTGTCATTTGCACAACAATTGTTTGTCAAACAGATTGGCAATAAACAAAAAAGGTCAGGGTAACCCCTACTTTATGGCACAAGGTTTGATTTAGTCAAGGTTTTGCAGCAGCATTATAAACAACTATTTTTATTGATCCTTTTGGGAAATGGAAATTGGGGAGTAAATACAACATGTTATGTCAGCTCCCTGTGGGATATTAAATCTACCTGAAGCAACACAATGTGTGAAATGGGGTGTGTTTTTAGTTTTGGCGGTTGGTTGTTCTTCATGCAATCAGGCATTTGAAAACCAGTGTGGTGTTATGGTTAGACAGCCAGACTGGAACTTAACTGATCCAGATTCCAGTCCTTCACTTAGCCATGAAAATGTACTGATTGACCTCACACAATTGGGAAGACCAAGTGGGAAGGGAAAAAGCTTTGAGTTCTTTGGAGGAAAGGAAGAATATAAACTTAACACATTTGAAGATGCTATTCAATGAATCAAATTCTGTACAATGCCAGATAGTTTTATGTGTCTTCTAGGACTTGCCAAGTGGTGGGGTTTTTTAAAGAAGAAGAATTAATATAATGACATAGGCTGCATCTACAATGCAGAATTAATGCCACTTGACACCACTTTA
This sequence comes from Phrynosoma blainvillii, assembly GCA_026167975.1. Lineage (NCBI taxonomy): Eukaryota > Metazoa > Chordata > Lepidosauria > Squamata > Phrynosomatidae > Phrynosoma > Phrynosoma blainvillii. The sequence goes on along the minus strand of JANUYF010000001.1, from coordinate 48,740,235 downwards.
ACTGCCATGCCTCAGTGCTATGGAATTCTAGGATTTGTAGTTTTGTGAGATATTCACCCTTCTCTGTCAGAGAACTTTGGTGTCACAGCTATAAACCCCAGGATTCCATAGCATTGAGCCATGGCAATTAAAGCCATCTCAAACTGCATTAATTCTGCAGTGTGGCAGCAGCTAGGCTGAAGCTATCCCTAATTAAGTCATAATAAGATGATGCCCTGGATTCCATTCTGCATTGTTTGGTTATGGATGGCTTCAACATATCATTATGATAATTTTTCTTACAAGCAACTTTCAAAGCCTTTCCACAGTTTTAAAATACAGTTGGCCCTTCATATCCAAGTGAGTTCCATTCTGGACCACCACCACCCCACAAATGCGAAAAACTGCAGAACCTCAAGTCGTGTTGGTTTTAATGGTGGTGCAATCATGTACATGCAATGCCACTGGGGTGAATGGGGTGGGGCCATCTGTGAATGCTCAGATCCACAGATGGCAAATCCACGGTTGGGATGGACAGAATGTTCAACATAATTTCCAAGAGTTCTCAAAAGATTACTGGGAGGAGTGGGAACAGCACAAATGTGGGCTTACTTGGATCAATTTCTTGAACTAGTTTGACATATGAAGAACAATGTTCCTCCAGACAAAGAAGACGATTAGGAAAGTCATCTTGAGAGTATTCTGCCCAAGTATTCTTCCAGTTTTCCATGAATGTGACAGACAACTTATGCTGTGTATTATGGCATACTGGGAAAATGTGTCAAATCAAACTGATCATCCATGTATTTATGAAAGGTTTTAAGCAGAGCACTTTAAACAGAACTGATGACATTTAAATGTAGCAGCTCCTGACATAAAGCTGAAGAAAACTGTGATGATCATGGGAAAGCACGCAACTGTACAGACAAGATAAATGAAATATCTTTTTCAATTGGTATTGGTCTATCATGAGGCTTTGGCTATCTGCAACATCTTTCAACAAGCCAAAATGCTAAAAAGCTTCATCATGAAACAATACTAACCTGTAAGATACCTAGGGAGACACACCAAAAGTTACGTGCAACTACAGTCAAGATTCATTGCTAAATGTCACAAAGAAGTCATCCTTATGTTGCATGCAGCCTGGCCATACTTTACCTTTTTGTCACTAAGCAACACTCCTCTATGCTATAGCTTTGAGATTCCTACATTTCATGGAAAATAGCACTGAAATGGCAGAATGGTCAGAAAAATGGTCAGTAGTGAGTGGTCCATTTTTATTTCATGTATTACAACACACAATGATACTGCTAAGAAATCCTCTTGCAAAACAAGTACAAAGAACAACTCAAATGCACAGAAAATAATTACCATTTCAACAGCAAAAGATTGATTTGCAGACTAATGTTTGATAAACTGCCAGCTGATATTTTAATTGTGGGGACTTTGCAACAAAAAAAAATAAACATTCAATTATTAGAACTAGCAAAAAATTATTAAGAGATGCTGGATTATTCTTTCACAAGCATGTGTGTCTTTCATTGATTTTATGTCCCTTTAGGCAGATAACAGGTAGAGCTCATCAAATTTGAAGACACAGTTGAAAGTCTGTAGCAGTATTGTACTCATATTTGTGATATGTAGCATAATGATTCCATATTTAATGTTGATTGCTACACTGAAAACTATCAAAAGATGTGAAACAGGAACGGTCTAATCCTTTAGAATTAGTGCCCAGTGAATAAGACACAGTCATGCCTATCCTGCTTCAGAGGCTGTATAAAAAGATAATGCTTTGAGACGAGAATGTCAGTTTTGGCAAGGGCAGAATGTTGTTCAGTACTGAGTTTTTACCTCCCCCTTGAGCTTCTTCTGCTCAGTGATGCCAGTACTTTAGATAACAGAGGAAATGATCTCTGACTTAGCTGCACATAATACATAGGAAAAAGATTCCTAATTTGAACACTTTACAATGACATAGCATCATAGTAGATATAGGCTGAATCATATCTACTCAAAGAAAACACATCTTTATTTCAAAGTGTAACATGTATTATCCTGCACATACCATTTAACCGTTGTGATACTCTTATAAGGAGAAATACTGCTAAGCCCTAAATGCCCCTCCCCTATTGAAATTTTTAAAGCTTTGCATTTACCCACTGTCTGTCTGTAAAGATCACTAGTAACTGGCTGATTGAATCTTCTATATTTGTGGGTATGGGGAAGAAGATGTTAACCAAAAGCATCTGAGCCAGCCGGAAAGGAGGTGGAGCTCTGGGAGGAACAGCAATTCATCTTCATACCTTTCCAAGCAGCCTTTGCTGAAATCACTGTGAGAATAAGGAAGCAGGATTATGCGAGGAACCAAGGTTTTTAACTTGCAATGCACACCTTGTAGCACAGGCAGTTAAATTCAAAAGACTTACTACAATCTAAAAGGGGAGAAAAAAATAGCTGCAGTAACAGAGGCAGAAGGATCTGTAGTCATCTGCTGCAATGTGTGTGCCATGTTTTTGTTTTTGTCAGAAAACCTCTCTGACTGCACTGCAACAAGTACAAGCTGGTGACTCCCTTAGAAGAGAAGGTCAGCACACTTCAACACTATTTATTTTTCAGTGCATCAGAGAACATGAGAACTTCCTGGACAGAACAGAGGGAGAACTGATTTTACAGAATCAACAGGAAGAAATTGCTAAGGAAAATGAAATGGATGTTATCATTGAGGAAGCACCCTGAAAGACAGTCATGGTCAGGAGCAGACCATACACAAGGGATTTAGAACTGCTTCAACTAAGCAAACACTAGAAGGTAACAGTGGCGAACATGCCCAAAATGGAGACCATCAACAAGAGATACTGCAAGCCAAGGAAAGTATCAACGACTAACTACAGCAAGAAGAAAAGAAATGTCTTGGTAGTAGGGGGGGCTCACTGCTCAAGGCTATAGAGGGTCCCTGTGTGCCAGCCGGACAAGAAGAATTTGGAAATGTGTTGTCTCCCTGGTGTGCACATTCAGGATGTTATTGACAACTTGTTCAAACTCATCAAGAACACAGATAAGTACCCTTTTCTCCTTATTCGTGTGAGGACCAATGACCCCTCAAAGAACAACACTGACCAGATCACCTTGGTCTATGAAACTTTGGGAAGGAAGGTGAAGGGTTTAGAAGCATAGGTAGTATTTTCATCAGTTTTACCAGTGAAAGATAGAGGACCACACAGGAACAGGAAGATACTGAAAGTGGATGACTGACTATGCAGATGGTGTCAATGGGAGAGGTTTGATTTCTGGGACGCCGGTCTTCACTTTGTAGATGAAGTACTACTGGCTACAGGTGGGCTGCACTTCATGAAGAATGGGAAGAATGCCTTTTGCAAATGCATGGCGAAATTGATCAAGAGGGCTTTAAACTACATCTTTGGGGAATTGGAGTTGATAGCTCAAACATATGTCCAAAAGCAAGGGTTTAACAAAAGGATGTGAAATCTACAGGGGAAGCTGAGGGAGAGAATGGGAGCCAAAGTAAAACTCACAGAAAAATAGAAATGTGAACAAACAAGGCTTTAGAATGCACAGAGATTGGGAAACAAGATGAGCTTGAAGTCCTAGTGCAAGAAGGTAAATATGACTGTACAGGTGTAACAGAGAAATGATGGAATGACTCCCATGATTGAAATGTCACAACTGAAGGATACAATCTGTTCAAAAAGAACAGAAAAAGAAGAAAAGCAGGGAGAGTAGCATTATATGTCAAAGATAAATTAACTTACACAGAAATCCACATGATTGATCAGACCAGACAAAGAGCATCTGGGTAAATATAAATGGAGAAATAAATAAAAACACCATTGTGGTAGGAGTTTACTACAGGCTAGCAAACTAAGTGTTTTTTAGAAACAAATCTCAGAAATCTCCAAGGAGCAAGTTATGGGGGACAAGTTATAATATCTGCCAGGAGACCAAGAGCCAGAATGAAATGGCAACTTCCCAGTAGCTTGAGGGCATATCTTCCAAAAATGGGCCAGCTTCCAAGTGTTCCAGCGGTGTAGCATTTACACCCTGCATGCCACTGGAGCACCATTAAGCCGTTTTCTACCCATGGCAGGGCAGGAAAAGTCAGCTTTTTGCCGGTGCAGAAAGGCGGATTGGGGCTGTGGCGTGAGGTTGGCATGGCCCCAACCTATATTGTTAAGGAAAAAGCAACATGGGATATACAGTAATAGAAATAAAAATATTTATGTGAATGTCAAAGTGACTAAGCAGGAGCAATCAGGAAGATACACAGGTGAAAAAGATAATATAATTAAGAAGCCTTGAGAGCCAAGGACAAAGTTATAGAAGGTATATTGAGAACACCTGTGATAGATTGCAAACACCTGAGACTCATTAAGTGGTCAAGGTAAAGTGATGAAACACTTGGGTTGGTCTTAGGTATGGGATGATCTATGTGGACCAATCAAGATGTATGTACACACCCACTGGGTGGAAACTGACTGGTGGGTGGTGTCTAACAATGGCTATAAATTGCAATGTTTGCTAATGGACATTGTGGAGTAGTTTGGAGATATTGTGAAGTGTAGAGATTGTGATTTGTAGGGCATATAGTATTTATATATAGTAGAATAAAGTAGATCTTTTACATAAGACTACTGAGTTGTCTGGTGTCTTGAGGGAAGATACAAGAGCCAGAGGAATCCTGGAGAAGTTTGAAGACATCTCAGGAAGAAGAGTGAGAAGGCTTGGAGAGTTTGTCAGGGTCTTCAGCCTATTCTCTGAAACTCTGCTGCTTGGGAAAGAAGCATCAACCACTGATCAAAGCTGGTCAGCTCTGCTGCATAACAAGGTGGTGAGTTAGAGCCAGAGGTGAAGAGCTACAACTCCCATCATCCCTGACATATCTTTGGTGGGGGCGGCTTGACACCGCCCCTTTGGGGCGGTCTGTTTCACCCCTAACTCTGATAAGCATAGATTCTGCAATAAATTCTTGATGTGCCTTAAAGAGAATTTTCTCTTTCAAAAGGGAAGGAAAAAGGATTTCAGAAATCCCAGATTTGATCCTAATCAACAGAAAAGAAGAGATGGTTAATGGAATCAAATCAGTTGGTACCATAGGGGGAAGAGACCATGTAATGATAAAATTCATGATTGTGGGACAGGCCAAAGAAGAGTATAGTCAAGGGTTCACTTTGTTGTTTAGATACTTTTATTTGATACTTATGTCATGATGAATGCATCTCTCTACCTATTTAATGACTCTCTATCATTACAAGAACAAACATTAATTAAAATGCACTGACTCAGATCCAAATATCTCTTTTGTGACCAGTAAAGCACTTCTACAAACCCTATGGAACTATTTTCACTGTGCAATCCCATACTACAACCCCCAAATCACTTTAATTTCTTAAGTACATTTTGGAGGAGTTCAGCTGTCTGTGACAGGGAGAATAAGCCAGAAAAGCACTACTGAAAGGAGGCAGGAGCCAGGGAAGCCCACTTATATGGGAAGAGTCCCACTCAATAATCTCTGCATTAAATTTTAATTTAGGACACAACTGTAATGGTGGTGAACATCTGACCCTAATGTATACTTCTTCATAGATAATTTGGCAGTTGCTGAAACAGCTTTCCTTTTTGAGAGTCTCTCCAAATGTTCCAAATTAAAACTCCAGCCCCAGCCTGCATAGCTGAAGATCAGTGATTGGAATTGTAGTGCAAAACATCTGGAAGGACCCACAGAGGAGAAAATTGTAGATAGATTATTAACAGAATTAACAACTTATAAAATATAGGTAGGCAAACCATTTTCTAGCACTATTATTGGAAGGGGGAAAGAGTGATCACATAAACATACATAAATGTGAAACACTACCGGTAGTTTAAATGCAAAAACAAAAGGAAAATTCTTTCTTCTCCCAGTCCAAAAATGGAGCACTATGAACACATTCATTATTTATGAGTGTTTACAAGAACTATTTCATCTATAAAAGCATGCTTCTCCTTGAAACCATACTAGTAATCTGTAAGAAACCCTTTAACTTCAAGCTCAGTTCTTTCCTATGTAGATATCTGAAGAGAGGAAAAGCCATTATCTGGGTATATTATAAGAGTATAAAATATCAATTACTGCCCCTGCACCATTTTCAACCTTTTAAATCACTTGCTCAGAAATGATGAGTACAGTAATATTAAAATAGATTATTAACATTAGTTTAATACTTTACATCAGCAACTAAAGATATAGTATTTCATATCTTACAAGCTATAGTGCTGTACTCCATATTTCTAGGCATTGTAATGCAAAAGAACCCACAGAAGGATGAAATGGGTTTGGAGATACCATTACAATACTTTGCTTCTGGAAGTATATTTTTTTATGAGATTAGGAGAAAGCCTGAGGGCTTGTATGCTCCTTCCCAAATTCCCCTTAGCATGAGGATGAATAAATGGCTCACATGGAGGTTTACTTGGCAGCTAATGCATTGGGTGCAACATTTATCAGCTTTATCAGTGATGAAAGAACTAGACAAGCTCTTAAAGAGTAATGATATACAACTGAACACTAAAGTTAGAATCATACAATCCATTGTATTCCCCATTACCATGTAGGGATGTGAGAGCTAGACAGTGAAGAAAGTGGATAAGAAGAAAATCATTTTTTTTGAGATGCAGTGATGGAGAAGAATGCTGAGAATACCATGGTCAGCCAAAAAGACAAACAATCTCTCCCTGGAAGTCAAGATGATTAAATTGAGGCTGTTGTACTTCGGCCACATTGTGAGAAGACATGACTCAGTAGAAAAGGCAATAATGTTAGGAAAGGTAGAAGGCAGTAGAGAGGAAACCACAGACCAGATGGACAAACTCAATTAGGGAGGCCATGGGCCTGAATCTACAAAACCTAAGGAGAGCAGTGGAAGATAGGGGAGACTTAAGAGATATCGCCATGAGTTGAGGTCGACTCAAGGGGAGGTAACAACAATAATCTACTAACTGTCTGTCTGCACTCTTGGTCTTAGTAAGCTTGTAGAATAATTGTATAATAATTTATTGTACAGTTGTTGTTCTTGAAGATTGTCTACAAGCACCTACTATGGCAAAACAACTGACTGCACTATTAGCATAGCATAACTCTAGGGATATATTCAGCAGAGCTATATGATTGAAGCAGGTTTACAAATGAGGTGGTCATTCTGCCTTTTAAAGCCCCAAATGGGCTGGACTCATCATACTTTGGGATGCACATTTTTCCTTAAGTACCTCAACAACAAATAATTTTATTTCTTCTCTGCCTTTCTCGAGGCTCAAGGCAGGGGACAGCATGTTAAAATAGAATTAAAAACACATAGGTCCATAGTTAAAATACAATACTATAAAATCATTAAAATACACTCATAAAAGTTCATATACAGATTAAAAAATCATGATTTTAAATTGATTGGATAGGCCTGCCAGAAGAGATAGATCTTTAATGCTGTTTTAAAGTCCATGTTTTCAGCTGTCGTATCTCTTCTGGCAGGTAATTCCACAGTTTGAGAGCAGCAGGCAAAAAAGTCCTCTGTGTGTGTGTGTATAACAGGCCAGTCGGAGCAAACATTTCCCAGAGGACCTGAGTGCACAGGGCAGACTGTACAGGAGAAGGAAATGCTTTGAGATTTTTCACAGAGATTGATGCAAAAATAAATTTTATTTCACAACACTTTCAGCATTTAGCTTTTACTCTTTTCACCCCAAAGCATTTCATCATCCTGCTTCATAACTTCAAACCACTGGATATATGGGCTGTTAATTGCATTGTTCACTCTGAGTATGCCTTGCTTTTCCTCAATTCTATATTTCTGCATTCTATATGTTGTTTCACTGATTTAATTTAGTTTGTGAGCAACCTTGGTACCGTTTATTCGGAGAGGCAAAAGAGATGTTAATACATTTAGCAAATTCGCTGGCTTATTTTTTTTAAAAAGGAGCTTCATAAAAATCAAATACACATTACAAAGAAAACATATCACTACATTGCAATAAAAAAGGATCAGACAAGAATGGTCTGATAGATGTCTTGAAGTTCCAATATCAGATTTTACTCAAGCTTATTTCTATTTAAATAACAATAAGAATAAACATAACAATATTTCTGTTAAGTGTCTCCACATCAGTAAAGAATGCAGTCCTTGATTTTGATTTTTAACTTTGGTCTTGATGTTTATTTTTATTGTATTAACATTTTGAGACGACTCTGGCTGATTTACTGCATACCATTTTGTTTTACTGATTAACTGCAAACTACTCAAGGGACACTGCCAGTTGCACAGCATATATATATATATATATATATATGTGTGTGTGTGTGTGTATGTATATGTGTGTATATATATATATATATAGAGAGAGAGAGAGAGAGAGAGAGAGAGAGACGTAGTGATTTGAGTGTTGGAATATATGACTCTGGAAACCAGGGTTTGGTTCCCATCTTGGCCATGAAACCCACTGGGTGACCTTGGGCAAGTCACATGTTCTCAGCCTCAGGGAGAAGGCAATGGAAAACCTCCTCCGAAAAAATCTTGCCAAGAAAAACCCTTTATAGGTTTGCTTTAGGGTTGCCATATGTTGGAAATGACTTGAAGGCACACTATAACAAAACACACAAACACACACACAGATTTTTAAACAATTCAGTTTTAGGGAGATGCTGCCTGTATTCAGGCATCAGCTATCCCAAATGTTTAATGTTTAACAGTAAATACACATATGTTAGATAACATGTCAATGCAGATTTAGTTGTTCTCCAGCTCTATAAACATCAGTGATCATCTCTTATTGTCACTGCCTAAAGTAATTCCCTAAAAGAGATTTTATATTCAGCTTTTCTAACAACTAATACCATTTAGAATGTACTGGCAGCTAAGACTTAAGAAAAGAAAAGAAATCTCAGAGGTCTGATTCTGCTGCCAGATTGTTCCTTGTCTATGTTCTCATTTGCAAGATATCTGTGACTAGATTTATTTTTGAGGGAATGCAGACGCAAAATCACTGTGCAGAACTGCTCATTTTTAGCATGCTCACTACAAACACTAAGATAATCCAAGTAACAATTTCCTGGAAGAATATAAACAAAACCAGTCAAAGTGTAACCCTTCTGCTTTATATAATACATACGTAATAATTAAATGATCATGCTCTTCTGTTTTTCCGTTCTCAAGGAGATAGGGCAATATTGGCCAGACACATAAAGTGCAGTCTACTTCATAACTGCTTTCATCCTGTAAAAGTTCGAGCAGCTAATGTGACTCTACAGTCAATCTGATCAGTACTTCCTAAGCTATCAAGATGTGGGGGGCCAGCAGGAATCCCCCACCCCTTATCCCAGGACTGGCATCATACTTATGTCAACTAACTACAAATGTTTTCCCCCTTCCTTTTCTGGAAACACATCATGGAATAACAATCATTAGTTCATGAGCTGACACTGGTCCATGAACCACCAACCTGAACATTACTTGATTTGTTGATATTGTTATTTGGTGGTATTATTGCATTCACAATGCCCTTTGTATAAAAGAACATTCCTTAAATCAGAAAGCATTATCTTTTAACTAGTATGTGTTACATGAAGCAGAAGGATTAAACTTTGAGTGGTTTTATTAATATTTGAGCTAATTGGTAGGAAAATATTTCTATGGAAAGCATGGGCAGATAATGGGATTGTTACTTTAAATCAGTGTTTCTCCATTATTTTCTGTCACGCCCCCCCTAGGAAAGAAGAAAACATTTCGCGCCCCCCCGCGCAATCACATGGGCGGGTTTGGCCAATCAGGATAGAGCTACTGGGGCTGTGCTGGGACAATCTCCCTCTCTCCAGCCGTAACGGGGCCCCCTTTATGGAGCCTCGCGCCCCCCCTGGGGGGCCCGCCCCACTATTTGAGAACCGCTGCTTTAAATCAAGAGCTTAGTGTTAGCTATGAGTTTCTGCTTTTCTCAACATTGCAAGAACAGTTTAATTTACCTCTATCAGCTAAATGGCAATATTTACAATTCAAATTCTTGTTACAATCCAAATTTCAGAGGAGGTTTGTCTTTGCCTTCCTCTGAAGCTCAGAGATTGTGACTTTCCCAATGTCATCTAGTGGGTTTTAATGGCCAAGCAGAGATTTGAAACCTCCAGAGTCATAGTCCAGTGCTCAAACCACTACACCACACTGACTTGGTTCTGCACTAGCACTTGTTTAAGATTTTTTTAAAAATTAGAGTATGGTTTGTTGATGTGGTCCTATGTCAGAATAGCAAATTTTGTCCTCCCTAATATATATATTTTTAAGATTGATAGAGTTATAGTGGAAAATTTTAATTTCACTGCAGCATTATGACTCTATTTTTTATTTTGAAAAAGAAAAGGAAAAAAGGATAAGAAGATGACATTATTTTGTTCCAATTCATCATAAAATTAAAAAGAAACCCACTAGGGGGCAGAAATAAAATATTACAGATGGTGCCATGAATTACCAGAAAACAGTTCAGAACTACTGAAATGCTGTTTGGATTTTAAAATAAAAAAATATAAAAACTTGAGAACTACAGCAACAAGCACCCGAAACAGCAGCAACCTCCCACCACATTGGTTTCAATTAATGAATTGGCTTTCATTACCTATAACTTCAGTACTGACACAATGCTTGTACAGTGGTGAAAGGAATGGTTAGCGAAAGAGAGCATAATATCACAATTTGGTCCCAAATGCTTAATTATGATTGTGTTCATTAAGAGAACACTAGTCCATCAAACCCCATTTATCATCTTCTAAAGAGCATCCAATTTGTAGACGCCCATTTGAAAGTTACAGAACTACCATATATACTCATGTATAAGTTGAGGGCAGGTTTGGGGGGCCAAAATCAGGAATTCTGAAATGACCCATGGATAGATCGAGAGTGTAATGTGGGTCCCAGTGCCCTTCCTTCCTCTCCACAGCCCAGCTGTCCCCTTGGGAGACAGCGAAGCTGAGGAGGAGGCTTCAGAGGCGAGGGCTCGCTCCCGCCCTCCTCTGCAGCCCAGCTGTCCCTTTGGAGAATACTGGGACTTGGGAGAGAAAAGGAGTCAAGTGTTTGCCCCCCAGCCTTTCCCTGATCCCATTGTCCTCCAGCCTTTGGAGGGCATCAGAACTGGGGAGAAAAGGGGAGGCAAGATTTTTTTATTTTTTTTGGTGGGCTTTTGGGCTGTAAGGCCATATTCTAGAATAATTTCTTCCTGATGTTCTCACCAGGTCAGAATACAAGGGGAAGCCATTGAAATTTACAAACACCTGGACAACTTCAACAGGATAGAAGAAACAGTGAAAATAAACAAAGTTTGGCTACCAGTCCTGAAAAACACCAAAATCAAGACTCAGCACATGCAAATTAACTTCACCCAGGGGCAGGGGTTTTCCCAGCAGACAATGGACCACTAATTAAACAGACACTAATCCTTCTCACATATCCTCCCACCCTGAGGCCTTGCCATTCAACAACAGAACAATACAGATTAACATGCAAATCACATCCTCTCAACCAAGGGTCACACAGTATATATATACCCCACTCACTTCCATGACATCATTTTCTGAAGATGCCAGCCACAGATGCAGACAAAACGTCACGAAGAAATTATTCTAGAACACAGCCTCACAGCTCGAAAAGTACACAGAAATCCATGGATGCCAGCTGTGAAAGCCTTTGACTTCACAGGGAGGCAAGCGTTTGCCCCTCAGCCTTTCCCTGATCCTGGTGTCCTCCAGCCTTTGGAGGGCACCAGAACTGGGGGGAAAGAGGGAGCAAGCGCGTGCCCCCCAGCCTTTCCTCAATCCCAGTGTCTTACAGCTTTTGGAGGTCACCGGGACTGGAGAAAAGGCGTTTGCCCCCAAGACTTTCCCCAGCCCAGCTGTCCCTTTGGGAGACAGCCAAACTGCGGAAGAGGCGTATTGTGCAGTATATAAGTCGACCCAGGTTTTTTTTATGTCACTTTTGGGACATAAATTTCCCGATTTATAGTCAAATATATATGGTAGTTACTTGAGCAAAATAAATCACTCACATGAATCTTTTACATTCCAGTTGCTGATTCTTCTTGGATAAAATGTTATTGCTGAAATTGCTTCATGCAGAATAGTAGTTGTCCCAGCAGCATTCCAGAAGTATGCTAATCTGCTTTAATAAAACCAATTTCGCTTCCCAGCATTCCCAGTACAACCTGTAGTATGTGTCAGCTTTTACCATGAAAAGGTTGAATAGCAAAATAGAGTTCCACCATTAACATACATTATGTGAAAATATATAGACATGAAGGCAACTACAGTGGAGACGATTTCATATTCAACAGAAGTAATCAAAAAGTTCATAGTGTCAATTACACAACCTAAAGACCTCATAAAGTAACGCAGTACTAGTTATATTTTCCATAAGCAAGGGAGGAATTCAGAAAATTCACTAAATAAAAATGCCCTCTGCCCAAATATATTTTAGATATGATGGAATAGAAACAGCTACATGGCTTTGTTGTTGTTTTCTTGAAGACAACAACAATTCTTGCTAAATATATAATGGACAAAACATTAAATATAAATCTTTTAGTCCCAACTAAAGGACACCCACTGAAATCAATGTGACTTTTATGTCTTGGCTAACAAACCACATGTATTTCAGCAGGTCTGTACTAGTTAAAACTAAAACTGGATTAATTTCAGTGTCTGCCTAGGATACTGTTCTTGATGCCACTATAGGAGAATATGTTTTTTAAAGCCGCCAAGAAGTGATCTGGATCTTGTCTGGATCTTTGTCTGAATCTAGCACCATTAACTTAAATACTGCAGTAAATGTTCCTTGTCTTTTATTATCTGGTAATATCCTTCTATATGTAACATCAAGCTTAGTCAGTCTCCCTTTCCATTCCAAAACAAACAAACCCAAAACAAAAAGGAGAGCCTTCCTCTTTAAATAAAGGAATTCATGAAACTATTTTGTCCTATGTTATTCTACAGTGATGTGGGAACTGGCAATAGTGACTGCTGCTTATACTACGAAAATGTGTGAGGCATGAAGTTTCCAAATTTGGAAGAACTTGAACTTTTTTCATTGTGTAGGAGGATGGGAGAATAAAATGAGGATCTTATTGGCAAACTGTTCTACATTATATATAGTATCTGAAGTCTTTATTCATATGTTTTAATTTGATTTCCCAGATTGTTGAAATTCAGCCTCACACAAATCTGAAAGAAATGAACTCATTTAATTTTTTTAAAAAATTGACAAGCTTTACAGAGCAAGTAGTAAAATACACTTAATTATTCTGATACTGTATGTTATCAAATAACAAAAGCATGGGCCTCTGCAGGGAGAAACCACACAAAAACACGTGAACAGTTTTTCAGGAGCCAGTTTTCCAAGATGTATTGTGCCACAGCTCAGAATATAGTCAAAATATTTCTAAAACTGAATAGTTTATAAGTGAGTAATAGTGTCACACTGAATAAACCACCTGAAACCCTATAGAGAAGAAAGCCAGTGGGAGCCTATAAAGTTAAGGCCTTCAAACTGAATACCATAGGATGCTTGCAGATGGTCAGTTCACTTTTACGTACTGCATCTCTTTATACATATCCCCAGCAGTTTAACCATCTACATTCTAAAAACATTAATTCTTATATTATTATTATTATTATTATTATTATTATTATTATTATTATTATTGAAGCTATCCACCTAGTTTGAATCACTAGTGAAGAACTGATTGTGACTGTGAGAGGCAGGACTAGATAAGCCATGATTGAGTAACTAGCTAAATATAAGGCATCATGATAGCTTTGAAAAAATGACCCACACAGCAGCTCAATGTGGCACTGTGCACAAGACTCCCCACTCATTCAGGGGTCCAGTCAAGTGAAGCTGAACCACTGGATATCAGGGAAGGGAAGCAAGCACTATAGTACCCCAAAGAACACTATTATAGAACTGAAAGGCAGCAACTCATTAAAAGGGAGATGGTGAAGTGATGCATTTCTAACACCACTGGTGTAAAGATTATGATTTATCACTAGTCCTACATTCAAATCACTGCACCACGCTGGCTCTCAAGATTCCTTCTTTAGATACAATTATATTTTGTTTGAGAGAACCAGAGAAAATACTCCTATATGTAAAACAATACAAAGCAAATACTACAGCCACTAAGCAAACAAATATTGAGCGAAAAAGTTTTCAGAAACAGAAATATTGGAATGGTGCCACTAAGTCAAAACAGATGGGAAGAATCCAGACTAAATAATTACTGCATAGTGATTGAGGAAAACTGTTTGCATGAGATCACCTAGCTGAGTACAGGAATCAGATTATCACTCTTACACACTCTCCTATCTCTAATGCCAGCTGCAGATATTTTCAAGTATTGCATACAAAGCATGCTGAGTATATCCCTTATAGTAGGATAAAATATATGGTCACATTCTGGTTGTGAAAGATGCTGCTCACCTCCAAGATTTAACCATCACAAACAAACTACAAAAAGTGGAAACTATACTGTTAAAATGCTTTTTAATAACCAGGTAGGATGTTCACAATCACATATATTATATCAAAGAACAATAACATCAAAAATCCACAAAACAGTGATACCTTTATTCGATCATCCAAAGTTCACAAAATACATGATGCAAGCTTTCAAAGCTCCACTGGCTTCTTCGTCAAAGGTGTTAAAATTATACAGAAGGGAAAAAGGGCAAAACAGGATGATGTTAGTCATTTTTGCCTGTTGAAGAAGCCCGTGGAGCTTCAAAGCTTGCATCATGTATTTTGTGCATTTTGGTTGACCAAATAAAAGTATCACTGTTTTGTGGATTCTTCGGCTTTATATCCCAATACAGCTACCCCTGTATATGTTTCCATACATTATCAATGTGGGGAAAATGCGGAATCATCCTGATTCCTTAAAAATCTCATGCAAATACTAGGAATCAGAAAGATCTTTGGCACCCTGCAATCCTATGATAAAAGGGCAGGAGAAAAATATTGAAATAAATAAATAATGGATACTGTTCATTATTCAATATTGTTCTACCTCAGGAACAGGTGATCAGATTAAGGCTGCTATAAACAGTGACAATTATGGGATACTCTCAGCTAGTAAAGCATGACAAACTTT
The DNA here is from genome assembly GCA_026167975.1 of Phrynosoma blainvillii. NCBI lineage: Eukaryota > Metazoa > Chordata > Lepidosauria > Squamata > Phrynosomatidae > Phrynosoma > Phrynosoma blainvillii. The sequence continues at coordinate 48,725,091 of JANUYF010000001.1, read as the reverse complement.
GGATTAATGCTCTGTACCAGGCTGGGCATGGATGATTAAGGTTGTTACAAAAACACCACTGCTGTAATTGAATATACAGTATTGTTCTTGTGGACACTGAACTTAGTATGTTAGGCTCTTGCACACACTCTTGGAGCCAACAAGATCTCAAAACTGGAAATTTGCTGACCAAGTATTAACAGAATGTTCACACTGTTTATCTTCCAGCGGAATAGCAGATTGTCTTGGACAATTATCAGCACAGTCTCTAGTCACCCGCAATGAATGAACAGGTTTCCCTCACAGAGAGGGAATAAATCAACTGAACTGGAAATATGCAAACAGCATTCAAGACAGGCCCAGTTTACATTTAACAGCAACAGAATGGGAACCATTGTGGTACGGCCTGAGTTATACATGAAAGAAACAATCACATGGGAAGATTACTGCCAAAGTTTGGGAAATTTCACAGTCCTCACAGCTACTGGCTAAGGTATACAGAGAGTTATAGTAAAAAAATGTTCCTAAACTCTAATTACTGTACTACTAGTACTTACTGTTATTTTCAACACCAGCATCACAGGTATATCAAATGAAAAGTAACCATGTTGCCAGAGCTTACCCAGGCTGGTGGTTTCCTTTAAACTTTCTCAAACTGGTATTGGAACAGCCAGACTATATACAGTGGGCCCTTGGTATCCGGGACCCTCTGTGGATACCAAAATCTGTAGATGCTCAAGTCCCATTAAACGGAACGGCATAGTAAAATGGTGTCCCTTATATAAAATGGCAAAATCAAGGTTTACTTTTTGGAATTTATACATTTAAAAAAAATATTTTCAAACCGTGAATGCTTGAATCCCTGGATAAAAAAAATCCCTGGATACAGAGGGCTGACTATACTCTGACTCCTCTTTTCTATACAGTACAAATGAAGTTTAACAGCAAAGACCGCCTTGATGATGGTCTTCTTTTCAAAATTTTCCTCTTGTTTGGAAGAAGATAAAGGGAGCACGATGCATGGTAAATGCAACCGTCATGATTTTCCCACATTGGAGAATGTGCCATTGTGGTTTCTCCCAACTATTTTTTTCTCCTATCTCACAGCACAGAAATAAAAGTGATGATGGAATTAATACGTCTGCATCCCAGTGAATCAGATACTGATAACCTCACTTTTTGTCCCCTATCAAGCATCAGTAGAAAATGATACAATAGGCAAGCTTGAAAACGATCAGTATAAAGTGATAAAATAGGCAAGATTGATTATTTCTACATACCAATATATATAATAGGCTTTCCCTTAAGAATACAGGGCAATCTTCTCTTATGGATTTTAATGGACTTAAATAATTGATGAAGCACTTTTACATTCAAAGGACAACCAAGAATGGCAACTATCTCAGAACATTTTAGCTTGTGTAGAACATCATGTTGCATGTTTTATGCCACAATTAAAATAGCAGTAAACTAGAAAAATGTGTGTATTTGACATTTAAGCTTTGACTGGATAACTTTGGTGTTGCATTCAGATTTACACGAACAATCTGATGCACCAAAGTTTTTATATTATAGCAGATTTTGTCTTATCGTAAATGAATGTGACTTGAACAATATACTGCCTTATATGATTCACTTAATGCAACTCAAAACAGTCTAGATGTCTTCAATGGCAATAGCAGCTTCAAGTCAATCTTCACTACAGAGGACATCTTTAATCAGGACCACCAAGTTTACACACAGAGAAAACAGTCGCTAAACTTTAGATATTATGTACTGTAACATGTTTGCTTCTTTCTCCCTCTCTCTAGGGATCAGTGATGCAGTGAAGAAATCACTAACTCTGGACTTAGTGGTCTTACACCATGACCACCCTATTCCTCTTTACATTATAACACATACAGTATTGTTGCATTTCCTTCAAAATATGATATCCCAGCTTTCTCATTCTGCTGAAAAGGGTTCTGGACATCTATTCCAAAGCCTTACTGTAGTGCCACTACTGAATAACCCGTTCAAAGGGGGGGGGTGACAAATTCAAGCTTTTTTTCAGTAAGCATACATATCTTCAAAAAGGACTAAGGGCCTTTACAGGCTACCAGAAATAATGCAGCTTGAGACCACTTTAACTGCCCTGACTCAGTGCTAGGGAATCATGGGAACTGTAGTTTACTGTGACACCAGAGCTCTCTGAAAGAGAAGGCTCAATGTCTCAGAAAAAACTACAGTTCCCATGATTCCCTAGCATTGAGCCAGGACAGTTAAAGTGGTCTCAAGCTGCATTATTTCTGGCAGTCTGTAAAGGCCCTAGGTCTTAACTGATATAAAGCTAATGATGTAATTCACTCATTAAGATGACACAAAATATACTCTTCCTCTAATATTCCTTCCAAGGCAAAAAAAGGAAATAATACTTCTCTAATTTCCATATCCACAATATAAATGTTACATTAAAATAAACACAAGCTTCAGAATGAAGGAGAAAAAATCCTATTAGCATGAAAGATCTTCTTGTTTAAAAACATTCTATTGTTGATCATATTAGGCATAGCTTGTATTATAATTAATTATGAACAATGATGAAAATGTTTTACCAGTATTATAGTACACCTTTTCCCTTAAAAATACAAAAATAGGTTGACATGTGAAGGCACAGATGAAAAAACTGGGAAATGGGGGGAAATCCCATTTCTGAATTTAAGTGATTCTATAGTAGTTTCAGCATAAGAATGTGAAAAGTTAATATTTAGTCTGACTCTCTGCTTGCAATACTATGCAGCCTTTCAGTCCACCAAATTAATCTATGGCTATGCAATCCAAGCTATAATATGTCACAAAAGCAGAGAGTAGGTGCACTATTAAAAGAGCAAATACTTCCAGACAAATTTAACAAACCCAGCCAGTTTCCCAGGCAGTGGGGATGGGAAAGAGGCAAAAAATTTAGCTTACATAATGAGACAGTCATCAAGGAAATCAAAATTTGCAAAAAATAAAAATAAAAATTACATTCTGTGTCTCTGAAACAGTTTGCCAAATGGAGTGACATATTCCACTGTCCTCACTCAGGTTACAAGCAGTTAGCTGTCAGCAGAATGGAGAGAGGACAACTTGGGCTAATTCCAGCTCTCCCTTCCTTCAGCCTCCTCATACTGCTTTAAAGAGTTCCCCAACCATTCAAAACAGATTTGAGGGGGTGTAGACAGGCAGGAATCACCTAAAAATGTCCTCATCCCTGTTCTTCTGATGGACATGTCCCTTCAGCAGATACTCTCCAAAAACAAGAATTAAAAAATAAAAGGCAGAACAGCATACTTATAAGCAGAAGCAAATACTTACAAATCTTCATTATATTACAATGTAATAATTATATTATAGAATCTAATAATCTTGAAAAAGTGGAAAAAGAAAACTGTTCAAATATTTAAAGATAAAAGTCACCTCTTTCCAGGGTAATATACTACAAGCTCACTGACCCAAGCCATTTTGGTATACCTGACAGGCAATGAGACTCCATTCTTTGACCAATTAACAAGCATTCCTACTTTTATTTAACCTAATTAATAAATCTACATTCCCAAAATTTTCTATTAATTTGTGGCTGCTCTTAGGTCCTGAAGTACCCTAATTATTTGTTTTAATTATCTTGCTTTTTTTTTTTTTTTTTTTAGCATACCAAGCAAGGCTTTTGCTGTGATTGTCCGCTGGTAAAGGAACAAAACACTGTTTGTTTGTTGTGTAGATGGCACTGGTGGCGCAGTGGTTAAATGCCTGTACTGCAGCCACTCACTCATAGACCACAAGGTTGCGAGTTCAATACCAGCCAGGGCTGAGGCTCGACTCAGGCCTGCATCCTTCCGAGGTCGCTAAAATGAGTACCCAGCTTGTTGGGGGGCAATCAGCTCACAGTTGTAAACCGCTTAGACACCCCATAGCGTGATATGAAGCGGTATATAAATAAGCTGCTTTGCTTTTTGCTTTGTTTGCATCTGAAAGCAAGTATGGTGTCCATAAGCAGCATCACTATGATAAGCCACCAAATATCCAAGATTAGATTAAAGGTACTGGTTCAGTGGTCACCAAAAGGCCTCTGAGCATAAAATGCAAAATTTCTCCAATCCTCTCTAATTTTATTATATCAATTTATAATGTTTTAAGTGTAAGAAGAGAGACAGCATGGTGTAGTAGTTTAAGTATTGGACTATAACCCTGGAGAGCAGGGTTCAATTCCCCACTGAGCCATAGAAACTCACTAGGTGACCTTGGGTGAGTCACACTCTCTCAACCCAAGAAACCCTGTGATAAGGTTGGCTTAGGGTCATTGTAAACCAGAAATGACTTGAAGGCACACAACAACAACAAAGCGTGAAAAGCTTTCACACATAGTTGATAGCTTTGTCAATTATTGATATTAATTAAGCTGTAAAAATGTTTGATTAGATTAGTAAAACTGTCTATTTGCTGGAGCTGCGTCAAATCAATTACACACTCACTTGCATTACCTCTCTGTTTTTTAGGACGTTATCACACGTGGACCACAAAGCGATAATAAACTGGAAATGACAAATCCCGAAAATAAACCTTGATTCCGCAAATGGCTTTCACACGTAATTACCTTAATTGCGCAATTAAAGTAAGCTCCCGCTGAAACCGCATTTAAGGTTCACACACAAGTGAGAAAATCCTGTAAATGAACTAGAAATGAGCTTCTAGCACATGCGCAGATAGTGGAATGCCAGGATCGGCCCAAGGAAAGGCAGAGGCTGACAGCTTTCCTTGGGCCGATCCTGGAAGCGAAGGATGGCCCCGCTTCATCCTCTGCTTCCAGGATTGGCCCAAGGAAAGCTGTCAGCCTCTGCCTTTCCTTGGGCCGATCCTGGAAACGGAGGACGAAGCGGGGTGAACCATGGGAAATTAAGGGGAAATGCTTCCAAATGTGCATTTGGCCATCACATTACGGTAATTACCTTAATTTCCTCCAAACAACCGAATTTCAAAAGATCTCCGTTAACACCAGTTTCTGTCCACTTTCTGTCCAGTTTCTGTGCGACGTCGTGTGAAAACACGGGGCACTAATCCAGTTTCTGTTTGGGTTTTGTGTGGATTAACCAGCAGATTTGCCCCCGTGTGCTAACGTCCATAGGTATGAAACAAGTTTTCATACTTTCAATTTCATAGGTGACTTTCCATCTACGGAAGGTAGGGTTGATTACAGGACTCTGTTTCCTGTTCCACCAATAAGACCAAGCAGCCTATACCAAATTCATATTAATCTATTCATTAGAAACTGCACACACACAATTTATATGATTATATAAGAAACACAATCAATGGAAGAAAAAATATGAGTATTACAGAACTGACTTGCTATAAACATTTTGATGATGATAATAATAATAATAATAAAATTTATTTTTATCCCGCCCCTCTGCAATGCAATCAGTTGATTATTAAGTGTTTGAGTCACATCATCACTGAAATTTATTTATTTATTTATTTATTTATTTGGAGTATTTATACCCTGCTCTTCAGCAGAAAGACTCTCAGAGTGGCTTACAGATAGTTAATTAGACATTTCCCTGCCCTCAGGTTTACAATCGAAAAAGACAAGACACAAAAGGAGAAGGGAATGGCAGTGGGGAAGGAGATCAATTCCAGCAGATACTGCCAGAAATGGCCCTAAGATTAGTTTTAAAGCACTGACACATATGACCTAAGAAAAGAAAGCTAGAAGAAACTAAAGTATGGAATTCAACCACTGTAAGTAATTGGACAGGGGATTTATTTTTAGGAAAAATAAAAATCTCTGTCCCACACACAACCGCTTGAAACTATGAAAAGAGATTGTCAACAATATGGCAAATATTTAATGCATGTTTGATATCCCAGATGAATAACTCTGCCAAATAGAAAGTTAGAAAGTTTCTGTCAAAGGTAGAGAAGGTCCATAAAGACATTTATGTGCAAAAAGGAGCAAGCCTTGTAACAGTCCAAGCACAATTTTACAGGATATTGTCATAAGCGATGTGGTTTGTATAATGCAGTCTTGAATACGCACTTTCTGTTATTCTGTTATTAAACCCACTTAGAGGTTTATGATGTCCCTAAACTCTGAATCAGAGACTAAGAACAAGATACATTAGTAGTACTGTTACCACTATGAACCTCTGGTCGCTCCAGCCACAATCGGCCTGCAATCAGCCAGGGACCACATGGACCAAACAGCCCGCTCTCAAAGCAGGCCACCACCACATTCCCAAATGAGCCACTAGCAAGGAGTGGATTTTTGCCACTCCTTTTGCTGGTGGCTTCGGGCTGCCTTAGGCTGCTTCCAGCTGTGTCGGGGGCATGCATCGTCTGCACACTACGTCCCCAAAGAAGCCAGAAGCTGCTCCTTTTGGCCCATCTGTTTCGGGGTCTCTACTAACAAAATTCTTCTGTGCAAAGATTTATATTTTTAATGTGTGGATTTTTAATCGTTTTTAAAGTTTTAATAATTTAATTTCTTTGGGAGCCACCATGGGTCTAGGTTTGGGAGAAAGGCGGCATACTAAATAAATAAGTATCTTGTACATATGCTTGAAGCTGACATATATGTCTGTGTGTAGGGGACCCTCTACAACCACCCCATCGAATATGCAGCAACAATTCCAGGCTAGTGGACCTATACATGCAGTGTAGATTGTGCTTCATAAGCAGAAAGCAAACACATAATATGCCAGTAGCAGCTACAAGCTAAGAACTTGCAGTACAGACCTCACAAAGCATCTACTTTCTGCTGACTGCTCAATCACTGAGGCACTACTAATTAATTACATCAGCTATGTATCATTAACTGCTTTCCTAAGTCATCTTCATTATGCTATTTAACCTTCTGTCTAAGGGTCCAAACAGACGGGCCAAATGAAGTGGCTTTTGGCCACTTTGGAGGTGTGCTATTTAAACCACACATGCCTCCAAAGCAGCTGGAAGCTGTACTACAGTCCTTACGACTGGAGCAAAAAGGAACTGGGATAGTCGGACTCTTGGTGGTGCCAGTCAGCCCCTGCATCCACTGCCTGCCTTGAGAGCAGACCATGTGGACAGCAAGGTTCTGACTCACTTCCGGTCAGAGCAGACTCAGGCCGCTCTTTCATGCCCATCCATTCCACCCCAATGAGGTGAAATTAATTGCAGTGTGGAAACTTCAAATACAGTGGGCCCTTGGTAACCACTGAGGCTGGGTTCCAGCCCTCCCCCCCATAGATACCAAAATCTGTGGATTAAATACGATGGTGTAGTTAAATGGTGTTCTCTTAGATAAAATGGCAAAATCAAGGTTTGATTTTTGGAATGTACATTGGTAGGTTTTTTTTATTTTTGTTTTTTTACTATTTTCAAGCCATGGATGGTTGAATCGGTGGATAAAGAATTCATTGATACGAAAGGGGAACTGTACCAATTCCCACCTTCTAAACAGTTAACTGAAGCCAGAGGTAGAGAGGAAGGGTTTCATCAGAAGCAGAGCTGGGAGAGTAACTCTCCTCTCCCTGTGGTGTTTACCCACTGAATCCCCCACCAGAAGCTGCTATTTGTTCCAGTCCATAATGCAAATGTAGCAACTTTGTTGTGGGTACACTCAATTTTAATGGAGAAGACACAATACAGAGAGGACAGTTAAACTCCCTTCTCCTAATTCTACAATCCAAATTCAAATATCTCCTCGTTGTGTGTATATCTCTACACACAATTAAAACTCTTAGAATTTTTAGGGATATTCGATACCCATATCGTACAACACAATACACTGCAGTAAGAGGGGTGGGAAATAGACTGGTCATATTATGCTGATTCAAATGTGATAAATATGTGTGAATTTATATCTACCAGAAAAACATACAAAGAGCAGACTGAGAATGGGACAGAAGACAACTGGTGAGGGGAGAAATTCTTACTCCTATTAACACCTGCTTATACTTCCACAGAGAAGCACAACACATTTTGAACTCCTTTGATAGGGGAATATCAATAGGGAGTCTATCACTACTAGCTGCTGAATCTGTATCCAAATTGTTTGCATAATTTACAAATAATTAACTAATTAACTTGCTTCCAAGAATAGGATGCAAGGTGGCTCACAACAGAAACTACAGAATGCAGCCAATGACTAACATCTTCACTTTTTTTCTCCTGAGCCTGATGAAGCCAGCATGGTTTCAAAAGCTTGCAACATGCAATTGTACATTTCGGTTGGCCCAATAAAGGTATTATTGTTTGGATGTTATTGGATTTCTTGTAAATGGGTTCAACACGGCTACCCTTGGATATTTTTGATTGTCAAGATACTGCATTTTAGCTACTGCAGGGGAATCCTAAAGAGAGTGCCAGTACACTGGGATTTTGCTAATTGAGGTTTCTGCCTCCAACAAAGGTAAAGCAATTTTTTCTAATATTTGGACTAGATTGGTATGCTTTACCTCTACACCACCAAAAGTTTTCCTGATACAAAACATGAGGGCTTCTTCAGAAATTCAGTGTTCTCTACCTACAAAGAAACCTGTAGTTTCACACAGGAAGGAGACATGCTGGATTCCAAAGAAAGCATCTTCCTTGAATTGCAAGCGGATATTAAATTTCCTTTACCAGTGACCACATGACCAAAGGAGGAGGTGCTATCCTGCCTGCAAATTGCCCTCCCTACCATCTAAAACTAAGACCAAAAACTACAGAATGGAGGCCTATGACTAACATCTTCAATTTTTTCCCCATGCCTGATAAAGAAGCCAGTGTGGCTTCGAAAGCTTGCAACATGTACATTTTGGTTGGCCCAATAAAGATATAATTGTTTGTATGTTATTGGATTTCACTAAAGCACAGTAATTGAAATGAGGAGGTATGTAAAGTTTTAATTATCACCTTTAAAAAATTTGACAGAAAGTTCATTTTGATTCGTAGTTGTTAACTTATCTCTATGTAGTCACCATCCAGATTTACACATTTTCCCAGCGTTTATTGACCCTCCAAATACCGTTATTGTAGAAGTCTGCAGATTGTACATTAAACCACTCTTCCACTTCATGAATGATGTCATCTGTGTTGTCAAATCGGCGACCCCGCAATGGATTTTTCATTTTTGGGAAAAGAAAAAGTCACTTGGTGATGATGACACTGAGAAAATTTCATCAATGTACCATAATAACGTCTGGGTAATAATTAATACTTTACAATAACCCCCTTGTAAATATTAAAATGCACGCTAATTTTAACAACACCACTTTAACAAAAACATTAAAATACTTAAGGCCAGCATCTCCATTTAGCCCCAGTTAGCTACTGAAGGCCTACGCAATTTTTTTTTAAAGGATTTGCTTGCCAATGGAAGGACAACAGAGAATCTCCTAATCTCCCTAGGAATTCCCTAGTCTAGAAGCAGACACTGAGAAGGTTCTCTCCCATGTCTCCACCAAACATACCCTTTTTTAAATGTAAAGTTTATTAAACATATAAAACCAAAACATATAATACCGACATCAAAAATATGTTTTCAAATTTATCATATAATTCATATCAACTTTACATCCATAGCTCCCATCCACTACCTTCCCATTCATTCCCCCTTTCAATACCTTATCACTCTTCCCATCCCTTCTCCCCCCCCCTTCCTTCTCATCTATTCTCTCCATATCCTTCTCCCTGCTTCTCCTTGACCTTCTTACTTCTCTCCAAATCCTTCCCCTTCCCCTTCCATCCTTTACACCAAATATATTTTGAAGGTAGTGGAACTGATGGAAGAACCTCTTCTGTAAATCTTAAAACACAAGCAAACATATGGAGAGATACAGTGCTTCACATAACCTGGAATTGAGTCATTTAGAGCTTTAAAGGTCCTAACCAGTAGTCTGAATTGCTCCTGGATATGAATGAGAACCCAGAGCCACTGTTGTATCATAGGGGAGTTATATGATTCTGGTACCAATCCGAGTCTAGCCGCAGCAGTCTGAACCACTTGCATTTTCTGGACACTCTTCACAGCAGCCCCACAAAGAGTATGTTAGAACAGTCCAAGCATATAAGCAAAGCAAATGTTTCTGTGGGCAGATCAGACATCTTCAGGAACAGGTGCAGATGATGCACAAGAAGAGAGAGCTAAGGGACAGTGAATGAATTCTTTGAGGTTCCTACCTCCAATAAAGGTAAAGCCTTTTTTTAAAAAAAATGGGACTGTATTTGGTGGGTTTTATTTATAAAAGACTCAAAACCCAAGACCTAGTCTGTATTAGTTGGTGTCATAAGGCCTAAGCAGACTGCCAGAAATAGTGCACATTAAATTGAGGCACTGCCCTGGCTCAGTGCTAGGGAATCATGGGAACTGTATTTTTTTCTGGGACATTGAGCCTTCTCTGTCAGAGAGCTCTGGTGCCACAATAAATTACAGTTCCCATGATTCCCGAGCACTGAGCCAAGGCAGTGCCTCAATTTAATGTGCACTATTTCTGGCAGTCTGCTTAGGCCCATAGACAGGAATTTGGCAAATCCAGGTTCTACTCCCCACTGAGCATAACTCAGTGAGTTGACCAGCCTTGTTAAGTCCCTCTCTTTTGGTCTGACCTACCTCATAAAGTTGTTGTGAGGACAGAATGAGATGAGCCACGTATGCTGCCTTAAGATCACTGGAGGAAAGATGAGATAGAACTAAAACTGCTAAATAAATATCTGTAACTTTAAATTTAAAGAATATTAACAACTGTATATTCTCATGTGTAAGTCTAGAAATTTTAGTCAAAAAATTGACTCAAAAAACCTGAGTCAACTTATCCATGGGGCAACTCAAATGGGAACCATCTCCTTGTAAAAAGCAAGAGTGTACTTGTCCTGGAAGCACTGACCCCCCCCCCACCCCTTTCTCATCCATTTTACCTTTAGTGTGAGCACAAACAGTTATGCCTCCTGGAATTTTGTAAGTTATTTGGCATTGTTTTTCTTTTTTCATCCTTGATCCTTCTGTTATATTGCCCCTAGGTTTTACCCTCGACTTATCCATGGGTCGTATCAAAATCCATTATTTTGGCCAAAAAACTGCCCTCAACTTACACATGAGGTTGACTTACAGTTTAGTCTATATGGTAAATGTTATTTCATTTTTATTACAAAGACAGATGATCACTCATGGCCCTCAAAAAGGAAGCCACCATGCAGAAAAGAATCAGAAGCAAAGTCTAGTTTCCTTGATTTGGGATGTGGAAATAGTATGCATACAAACATTCTCTGAGGAGGCGGCCAGGAAGCTGGGGGAGGGCAATGCAGAAACAGTATGGAAATTTAGAAAAGTCTTATCAAATATTGTAGTGCACCTGCCTGTTATTTGATCACAGACAATAATCACAGACAATTATCAAATATCCCATGAAACAAAGAATGGCACTATACAGGGGGCAGTCTTTTTTTTTCTTTTTACTTTTCCTAACAGAGTCATTTATTATCAAAGGCAAGCATTAAGGCTTCTTGTCCCCAAGCCCTAAAACAGCCAGAAACAAACCTGACAATACAGCAAATTCCTTTGTACTGGTCACCTGCTGCTACCTGAGACATGGTGTCTTGATTTCAGCTGCTGGGGAACAGGTATGAGACTCATGGCCTGGTTGGCTACTGTAGGAACAGAATCTAGTCTGCTCCAGTTAGTTATTCCTATATTCTTAACTGCAGGTAACTCCAGACAAACAAGAATGGTATCTTTAATTGGAAAAGTCAGTGCCTGTAACCAGCACTGAACAGATAACACAGCTGTGGCCATCCATGACTCCATCTTGCTTGTTACAAGAAAAAATGCAATATCAGTTTTTAAATAAATGCAGACTCTGGAATCCCTGAACAATACAAACAATTAGCCTGTGAAAATATCTAGTTATCAAATCTTACTAGAAATTATTAACAGTTATAATGAATTACAGCAGCTTTAGAATTAAATTTCACAACAGCTGTTTTTAATAATAAACACAACTATATTTTGTGGTTCTAATAGAATAAATACTTCTTTTAAAACGTCAAGTATTTTACTTATTTTATTTAAGTTGCGACTGCTAACATAACAACTCTAACTTTGCAACCCAAAAATTGTGCCAGATGACTTGATGTATGATTAATATTTGATTGGTCTATTCGTAAAATATTGTATGACCTCCTGTATCCGTGAAGCATATGTTCACGGACTTACCATGGAAACACAAAACCACTGATTATGGTGAACCCTATTTACATGAATGACTTCAGGCAGAAATTGACCATAAAGTCACATGGGAGGACCCAGAGATTCCTACAAAGAAACTTGTCTAAGCATTTCTAGGTCCTCCAGTGTGACTCTGTGGTCACCTTCTACAATACCATAGTACTGCACTGGAGAACCCAGAAAATTACAGAAAGAATATGTTTTTTCAAAAGTGGTTAAGTGAAACTACAGGTCCCTGCTCCATAGATATGAGGGCCATACTGTAATGAGACTTGTCCAACTCAATGACAGATAGAAGTAAGTATTCATATTCTGGTCATTCACCCCAGGCTTTCAGTTTCTTTCAGACCTCACTGACTGCATGTTCTCAAGTTTATACAGAAACCTGTGGCAAGATGAATGTTTACTAATGTCTGAAATAGGCAAAGATAAAGACAAAGCATAAAAGATTATATTTGTATTTTCAAACTGAATGCAGTTGTGCACTAGAGTAATAGGGTCAGGCTCAGTGGGCAGTCAATAAATAAGAGTAAATATGAAAATATCACCTCTCCACTTACAGATTCTATTGATATACCTCTGACATCATCTGGCCTCAGAGGGAGAGAAAGGTGTGACAGCTCCATCAGCCCCAGCCTAAAATAAGAAGAAGAGCCTCCCTCTTTGCCATCAGACATCATCCAGCCTCAGAGGGAGAGAAAGGCCTGCCAGCTTCATCTGGCCTGGCCTAAAGTAAGAAGAAGAGCCCTCTCTCTTTGCCATCTGACATCATCTGGCCTCAGAGGGGAAAAAAGGTTGGCCAGCTTCATCAAGTCTGGCCTAAAGTAAGAAGATGAGCCCTCACTCCAGTCCATCTGTCATGGTCCAGGCCTCAGAGGGAGGGAAGAACTGCTGGACTTGATCCCCTTTCTCACTGCTATTCTCTTCTCCTTTTGTGTCATGTCTTTTTATATTGTAAGTCTGAGGGCAGGGAAATGTCTAATTAACTATTTGTAACCCACTCTGAAAGCCTTTCTGGCTGAAGAGTAAATAAATAAATAAATAAAAATATGCCACAACCTTCATGATATTAAGATTTGCAATTAAAGATGCAGTAGCAGAAGACAACATAACTCTGCTCCATTTATCTGAGCTTTCCATTTCCTCAGCTGTTCCTCAACTACTCCTCTACCTTCCTTTTGACCTTGAACCCAAAGAAGCCACTCAAGGCAGGACAGCCAAAATATATTAACAATGGAACCATTTTAAACAATGCACATTAAGACAGCTGATTCTTTACCAGCACCTCACTTTACCTCAGGAGTCTAGACAGAGGAGGTGACTGTAACAGCAGTTAATCCTTCTCTTCCTTCCCATGATGCACAGTAAAAAGGTGCACTGAGGATGCAGAAACAATCAGCACCACAGCAAAATGTGTAGGCTTGCAGGGCATTTTCTTCTTAACAGCAAAACAGGACAGTTAAAGTGGTCTCAAGCTGTATTGTTTCTGGCAGTCTGTACAGGCCCTAAGTTACTATGTTACCCTAATTCTCATCAGGAAGCAATGTGGCTGAGACCGTGTATTTATTATGCAATGTGTTCTTATCATGCCATGAGCCAATGTAAGAAATAAAAAGCAATTTTATCTATTATACATATTCCCAACTAAGTTCCTGAGATGAAAGAATGCAGTTACTTCTACCACATTTCTAACTGCTATGGTAGTCACAGCCTAAGACCAAGCAAGTGCATTATGTGGAAAGGATCACCTTTGCTCAGGATGCCATTCTATCCTCTAAACCAGGGGTAGGCAACCTTTTTGAGCCAGGGGCCGGGTTGCTGTCCCTCAGACAATTTGGGAGGGCTGAAGCACACAAACAAACAAACAAACAAACATTTTTAAAAAAAAATTTTTTTAAATATGCTTGCACACTCTCTCAGCCCCAGAAAAGCCATGGCAAAACCCCTGTGGAGATTTTGCCAAGAAAACCCCAAGAACAAGTAATAACAACAATAATCAATATCATCATGGTGGGCGGCAGCGGGGGGGGCAGCAGCGACGGCAGCAGGACAAGCCTGGGGCCGGTCCAAAGGCCTCGGAGGGCCGCATCCGGCCCCCGGGCCTTGGGTTGCCTACCCCTGCTCTAAACCTTTCACAGAGGAATTTATGCTATTCTTTTAAAAAAAAATAGATGTCATTTTCTTACAGTTATAACCTCTATTCTTAGTATTCTATATAAGCAATTCCAGTGCAAATTCCCCAGTGAAGTTGACAGTATTACAGCCTTTCTCCTGCCTACACACTAGTAGCAATCATTCACATTCACTTTAAACCACAATGCAAAACCAAGTTGGTTCACTTTCATTCATTCAATAATGCTTGGTTCATAAAACATGAAAAAAGCCAGCTTCATAAAAGGACTTTTTTAATTTGTCATCTTCTCCAGAAGTGACTTGTACTTACTATGCCTAGAAAGATGGTATTGAAAACCTGTAAATACCTATCATGATTCATCTCTGTTTTGTTGTTATGTGCCTCCAAGTTATTTCTGACTTATGGCAACCCTAACTCAAATTATCATAGGGTTTTCTGAGACTGAGTGTGTGTGACTCACCCAAGGTCACAGAGTGGATTTCCATGGCTGAGTGGGGAATTGGCCCCTGGTCTCCAGAATCATAGCCCAGCGTTCAAACCACTACACTGTATTTGTTATTATTGTTGTGTGCCTTCAAATCGTTCCATGACAAACCTATCACAGGGGTTTTATAAAGCTGAGTGTGTGTGACTTGCCCAGATCACCCAGTGGATTAAAAACACATCACATGAGATCAATATAAAAGAAGTTATCTTTGCTCCGAATGCACTCAAAAGAAGTTACTCCACCCACCAAAGGTATGTGCTAGAAAGGGGCTGGGCTAACTGTCAGAGGATTGAGTTCCTTGCGCCCTAAGAAAACTTAGTGGCCCACATGTACCACTACACCCTCCAAAATCACACACACACACACACACACAATGCTCTACACATGTCTTCTAGAGATGGATCAATGCTCTTACGAGTAAAGATTACAATTCTTGGGTCTGTTTACCTTGAAAAAAACAAGAGGAGGCACTGAGATCAATGTATAAAATTTTGTATGACATAGAGAAAGTGAACAGGGAGAACTTCTGGCTCTCTCATCCTAGAACAAGGAGTCATCCAACAAGTTGAATGGTGGGAGATGCAGAACAGAAAATGGAAGTTGTTCTTCATGTTGTTCATAGTTAAAACCACAGGACTCTATTGCAAAATGTCAACTTAGACAATTGCAAAGGAGGATTGGACAAATTCATGGAAGATAAGGCTAAGAATGATTACTAGTCAGGATAGTTATATGGTATCAGAGACAGTATGCTTCTAAATACATTGCTATGGAACATAAACAGGAGCATCCTTGTTGTGGCATCTGGCTCACCACTATGCAAACAGGATGATTGAACAGGTCTTTTATCTGATCCAGCAGGACTGTCCTTATGTTCTTATCCTGTGTTACTTAGCCATTTAGAGCTTAAAGATAAATAAAATAACTCTACAGTTTAATAAGAATAGATGCATTCACATTTAGGGATTAATTTTCAAGCATTAAACTGGCAACTTTGTACTCAAAACATACATGTATCAGACTATGAACCAAATGCCAAAAACTATATAAATGCTTAATTAACTTCACAGACTTTATAAATGGAAAAAAGGAGGAAAACTTAACTGCTTTAAGTATTGTCTAGTTCTAGTTTCTTTTTTCAGTGAGAAACTTAAGAATAGCATTTCTAGAGTATCTCAAGCCCAAGCATGTTTTGAGGAGAAGGAAAAATGTTACATACCCATGTTGCCCCCATAATAAAACTGAGAAAAAGTATGTTATATGACATCACATTCTTATTGGTAACCGTTCAAGCAGACCAGAGAAATGTAAATTATGATATCATATCCCATTTATGGAATTATCATCAGGTTGCTAGTTGGAAGCGTCGTCCCATGGCATGTAGTTCAAAGCTATTCCTTATAACAACTCCTTAAGAAAGACCACTATTTTTATTCCAATAGATTGAAAATGATGAGCTGACACAAAACAATGACTTGTTAAAACTCATCTAGTAAGTTTGCAGCCAAGGCTCAATTTGAATTACCCCATGCTCTCAGCCACTCTGCTGCACAGGTTCTGCAGTTAAGTAGTAGTTTTTACACACACTCTTCTGAGCCCACTGGTAAAACATTGCAGGGAGGGGAATGAAAAGCAGTTCCTTTGGGGGATTTTTCTTTGGGCTTTCATATCTCTAGCTTGCCCCTAACCCACGCATTCCTAACTACACATCAAGGCCAAGTGTCAATCCTTTCCTCTACGAGTTCCACTGTCTGAGGTGACACACAGAAAACAAGGGAAGGGCACCCTACATTTGGAAATTTCTCCCTAGGTAGGCTTGCCTAGCACCCACATATCTCCCTTCACAGCACTAGACATTTCTTTTTATTTTCCTCAGCTTTTCAACCACTGGGGGTTTTAACTGCTGCATTATGATTTTGTCTCTTTCATGATTCTATTTTATTTCTTTTTTGAAATTTGAAAACTTTATTCCAGTAGTGGAACCAATTTTGTAAAGTAACAAGTGTGTGTGTATGAGAGAGAAAGAGAGGGAGGGAGAATGCACATGCCTGTTAACTTATGGTAAGACCATTAATTTTATGGCATATACCCATATATTTTCTCCAATGCACAAACTGATCTTTATAACTTTGTGATGGTTCAGCTACGCCAAGCCCTCCCTCTTTCACTTTAATACAAGGCTCGTGGAACACGCATCTAATTTTTTAAGCCTCATTTTGTTCCCTGAGGCCTCCCACAAGCATGATTCAGTTTCAAAATCAGATTTATGCTAATTGTGTCCCCACCCTTTTTTAATGAAAAGAGGTGGTTTTTTGCTGTCATTACAATTTAGCACCTCAACAGGAAATCCTGTGGCACACTAGGGGGGGTAGGATGCACACCCACATTGGATTCAGGGGGCAATGCAAATGTCTTCCAAGCTTGGAAGTACAGTGGGCCCTTGGTATCCGCTGGGGTTTGGTTCCAGGACCCCCATGGATACCAAGTCCCATTAAATACAATGGCAGAGTAAAATAGTGTCCTTTATATAAAATGGCAAAATCAAGTTTTTCTTTTTGAATTTTTATTTAAATCCCCCCCCCCCCAAGCCATGGATGATTAAATCCATGGATAAGGAATCTGTGGATGCAGAGGACCAACTATAGTCCAATCATAAGGAGATGGGTATCTGGCATGTTTTGACAAACTGGCACAGTTCCAGCCAAAGAACAAAATGAATATACATTAGGTAAGAGAGCCAGGAGTAGTGGCTTGAGTGTTAGACTATGACTCTGGAGACCAGGGTTCAACTCCCTGCTTGGCCATGAAACCCACTGGGTGACCCTGGGCAAGTCACATGCTCTCAGCCTCAAGGGAAAGCAATAAGAAACCTCCTCTGAACAATTCTTGTCAAGGAAACCCCATGATAGGGGTTGCCATAAGTTGGAAACAACTGGAAAGCACACAACACACACAAGAGTCACATGTAGCTTAGTAAAGGAGTGAAAACAGCCCATTAACATTTTACTCTTAACCAGCTAAGTATAGCATGGCTATACGTCCCCAATTTTCAGTTATACCAGGAGATAAATTTAATAAGCAATACTTACAGCCAAGAAGGTCTAATTGCTTTCTGATTAAAAGACATCTAAGGGCCTTTACAGAGTGCCAGAAATAGTGCAAATTGAGGCCACTTTAACTATCCTGGCTCAGTGCTAGGGAATCATGGGAATTGTATTTTTTTTCTGGGACATTGAGCCTTCTCTGTCAGAGAGCTCTGATGCCACAATAAAATACAGTTCCCATGATTCCTTAGCACTGAGCCAGGACAGTTAAAGTGGCCTCAATTTGCACTATTTCTGGCAGTCGTAAAGGCCCTAAGTTTATTTCCAACAAAGTAGCTGTGCACCAATTAAAGTGAATAAGGGGGATTTCTTGTTATCTGCCATCAAGTCAGCTTTAATTTATGAAGATTCACTGAATGAAAGGCCTCCATGAGCCCCAGTCATCAATAGCCACTTGCAGGTCTTAGAAACTCAGGCTTGTGGCTCCCGTGATTGAATCAATCCATCTGTAATTTGGTCTTCCTCTTTTCCTATTATCTTCTACTTTAGCAAGCATTACTATCTTTTCTGATGAGTCATATCATCAGGATATGTCAAAAGTATGATAACCTCAGTACTTTGAATCTCCATCTTTCACTGTCAAGTGATCCAAGGCAATCACACAAAATATGAATAAGGATGCATAGAACTGATATGAAGTCTGGATGCATAGAACTGATATGAAGCTCTACCAATATGATGAATCAGGAATATATTTTTTTCCTAAATTCCATAAGCATGTGGAGAAACTGGAGCGTGTCCAAAGGAGGGCAACTAAAATGGTGAAGGGTCTGGAAAGCAAGCCCTATGAGGAACGACTTAGGGAGCTGGGGATGTTTAGCCTGGAGAAGAGAAGGCTGAGAGGTGATATGATAGCCGTGTTTAAATATTTGAAGGGATGTCATATCGAGGAGGGAACAAGCTTGTTTTCTGCTGCTCCAGAGACTAGGACCCGAAACAATGGATGCAAGCTGCAAGAAAAGAGATTCCACCTCAACATTAGGAGGAACTTCCTGACAGTAAGGGCGGTTCGACAGTGGAACACACTCCCTCGGAGAGTAGTGGAGTCTCCTTCCTTGGAGGTCTTTAAGCAGAGGCTGGATGGCCATCTGTCGGGGATGCTTTGATTGGGAGTTCCTGCATGGCAGGGGGTTGGACTGGATGGCCCTTGTGGTCTCTTCCAACTCTATGATTCTATGATTCTATGATTCTATGATTTTCCAGGATTGTGTCCATTACGCTGAGTAGCTCAATACTAAGCATAAATGTTCAGATCACAGAACTGAACTTGTCATCATCAGATTCCCCCGATCTCACCATTTTGGAGTTCACTGCTTTAAATGGGAAATGAAAAGTAGCATAAGAAAAAAAGAAAAAGAGAGAGGCTACCCAAGGTTTAGTTTTCATTCAAACTCAGAATGGTTTCGTTACAGAATTGCCAAAAAGGATAACAATGAAGGTTTAACAACAATGGATTTTGTACTGTATACCTGGTCTGCTAACTTCCCTGAGCCTTTCTGCACTTGTTTCAGAGCACTTTACTCTGTAGTAGTCCTACTGAATATCCAGGAAAAGAAAGATGTGATCAGTCATCACCATCATGTTTATGGAGAGGAAACAATACTATTTTGAACTTAGAAACTAGGCCATAACATCCTTAAGACCAGGGGTACGCAACCTAAGGCATGGGGGCCGAATGCGGCCCCCGAGGCCTTTGGACCGGCCCCAGGACGGTCCTGCTGCCCCCCCCCCGCCATGATGATATTGATTATTGTTGTTATTACTTGTTCTTGGGGTTTTCTTGGCAAAATCTCCATAGGGGTTTTGCCATGGCTTTTCTGGGGCTGAGAGAGTGTGCATGCATATTTTTTTAAAAAAATAATTTATTTTTTATTTTTATTTATTTATTTATTTATTTATTTATTTATTTTTGGTTCTTCGAACCCCCAATTGTCTGAGGGACAGCAACCCGGCCCCCGACTCAAAAAGGTTGCCTACCCCTGCTCTACACAGTAGCAAAAGTCAGATATTACTCCTCTCACAGGTGTAACCAATTCATTCCTTTTTTATGTTTTATCCACATCCATAAATGTTCACTCTTTACCATAACAGAAAACAATGTTTCCCATCTCTACCTGTGCTTCCAGCTGTTTCTTATTAAGTCATTTGTGGGACATCCAAATATGCATTCCAGTCTATAGTATTCCCACATATGCCACTGCCTAGGGGAAAAAAAGTCATTCCAGGTGTTTTATTTTGTTTTAGCTAATGTGAAATAGTATCAAAGCACAGACAGGCAACTTTTAGCTCAACTACTGAAAATACAATTGCTAAACTATACATTATCCAAAGGCTTAGGGTCTTCTTCTGCTTAAATGGGAATATGTGTATATTTAAATTGCCACACCACTTTAAGCCTCATTCAAGTACTTTTAGTACCTAAATCATCCTTTGTTAAAGAATTTACACAGTATTAGACCTACAAGGTAAGCATTCTACAGCACTATAACCTTATGAGTTATAAATAACATTCCTTAGTTTCAGTCAAGTTATGTATAGGTTTCAGGAGGCTGCTTTTTAGCAGATAAATAGTAGCTGGAATAAAATTGTCCTCAAACATGTCTTGCTTATGCAAAGGAGTACTGCTAGCTACTTAAAACAAGAATTCCACCTCATTTGAACCTGTGCTTTATAGATCTGGGTGTTTGGGTACTGTGTCTTCTTCTTGATGCTTGCATATTGCAGTGTACACCTTTGGGCATGGAACATTTTATATTTATAATACATTCTCAGTAGGATCGGGAAATACTCCAGATGAAGGCACTCAATTTTTATCTGCCTGGATAAGAATTAAAATTACAAACAGAGAATAATCTTTAAACAAATATGAGTGAGTAGTTTCTAAAACAGGGGTAGGCAATCTTTTTGAGCCGGGGGCCGAGTTGCTGTCCCTCAGACAATGGGGGGGGGGGGGGCAAAGGAAAAAAAATTTTTTTTAAAAAAAAAAATTACAAACTCTCTCAGCCCCAGAAAAGCCATGATGGCAAAACCCCTGTGGAGATTTTGCCAAGAAAACCCCAAGAACAAGTAATAACAACAATAATCAATATCATTATGGCAGGCGGCGGCAGGTGTGATGGGGAGTGGCGGCAGCAGCGGCAGGACCTGGGGCCAGTCCAAAGGCATCGGGGGGGCTGCATCCGGCCCCTGGGCCATAGGTTGCCTACCCCTGTTCTAAAACTTAGTAAAAATAGTATTTTCCATTCCACATCATGGAGAAAATTCAGAAAATTTGACCACAGGATTTATATAAATTGCAAGGCAAGAAGAGGGTTCTCTTCTCCTTTAAAGATATCTTAATTTACACCAAGCAATACCCAGTATTTCATATTGCTAAAGCTCTTCATTGCTACAGCTGCTTGGGACTAATTCATTACTACATACAGAAAAGTGCCTAACTGGGGAAAAGTGACACTTTATATAGTTTTGGAACAAACTGCTGTAATTTTCTAATTCTTCAACTAATAGTTCCATACCAGCCTGCTCTACTGAATCTAGAAGTGCCAGACATTTCTCTGTCACTTTCTTCAAGCCCTCTCCTTTCCCTACCTCTTCATTATGATCCAACTCCAATTAATCATATCCTATAAATTTTGGGGGGAGATTTTTAAACAGAGGCTGGGTGGCCATCTATTAGGAATGTTTAGACTGTGTATTCCTGCATGGCAGGGGGCTGGACTGGATGGCCCTTTTGAGTTCTTCTAACTCTGTAATTCTATGATTCTAAATCCTGCTTCCCTAATGTTTCTTCTACAACGAATACAGGACTTTCTGTCTGATAGGTACCCTTCACAGAAGGCTTAGCTCTTTGCCCAGAATTCCTATGGTAAAAACACTCAGGTGATCAATTTTAAAGTCCTATAGGACTCTGAAGAATGTTCAAATGAACATGACTAAATGTTTTCATCTTTTTGCTAGTTTTACCGCACTTCCAAAAAGCAAACAAAATCCTGTTCTTATTGTAAACTACTGTCATCCATTCATGGAACTGAAGAAACAAACCAATCCACCCAATCTTTGAAGCCAAGTCAGAAAAAAAGTAATTTCTCAAGTGTTTTATGTCAAAAAGTGATGTGTCAAAGGGTGAAAAATACCCTCCAATTATAGTCTCAAGTGAAAATCAAGAATTGTGCCATTATGGTCATCCTTAATGCAACAACACTTCCAGAGCACAGTTCCTCAAAACACAACTGTCCTTCATTCTTCCTTGTAGAAGAAGATTCATTAAGTAGAGACATGGGATAAATCTCCCCTTCTAATACCTTATTTTGTTCACTCTTAAACATATCAAACTCATCTTGGAAAAGATCTAGCACAAGCAGAAAGGCAGTCTGAATAACAATGCTTAAGAAGCTGAAAAAAGACTGTAAGTCCAAATAAAGAGGAAAATGTACTTTAGAAACAATTGCTTGGCTTATTCAGTAATTCCACCACCTGCTGACTCCCTCTGTGAATATAAGAAAAGGGTGTGTAGAAGGCTAAGAAAATCACTCCCTACCAGCACCTGTAATTCTCTGTCTAGGCCAATGTGATTATAACTGGAGATATTACATAAAATGAATGGCCCTAAGCAGTTACATTTTACCTTAGGTAAAAACTGATAGCCTGACTTAAATGATTAAGTCAATTAACGTCAGGATTGCCAAGTCACAAGCAGATCATAGCTTTTCCCACAACAGTTCTACAACTGGGTTTGGGAATCTTCTAATTGCCAAATCTACATCCACAGTCTCCAGCTTTAGCATCCTGGCTGTGAATTGCTCAATGCAATTTCTTCCTACTCTCTTAAAAACACAGCAAGGCGTAACATCCAGTGGATTACCTTATACTATTCTATGTTGTAAGGCAGGGGTCGGCAAACTACGGCCCGGGGGCTAAACCCGGCCCCTCGAGGCCTTTGAACCGCCCCGTGGCCGGTCCTGCCGCCGCCACCACCGCCACCTTTCTAGCGCGTGTGTGACTCAGGGCACCATTTTGTGTTCCAAAATGGCACCAGCACTCACACATGCATGTGCATGACGGTGGGCGCCATTTTGGAACACAAAACGGCACCAGCATCGTGCGCATGCGCTCACAATGCGCCGTTTTGTGTTCCAAAACGGCGCCCGCCGTCTTGGGCATGCATGTGCGAGTGCAGGTGCCATTTTGGAACACAAAATGGTGTCCCGCACTCGCATGCGCACGACCCCAGGAGTAGTGCGCATGCATGCATGTGCGCGAGCGCACCTCCGACACCATTCCCCCCCCCTTTGGCCCGCCGACAATCTGGGGAACAGCGGAACTGCCCCCCCCCCAAAAAAAAAGGTATGCCAATCCCTGTTGTAAGGCTTATAGAGCAGGGATGGGCAGTTTGTAGCCTTCCAAGGACTGCAACTCTGATCATCCCTCACCATTGGTTAGGGCTGATGGAAGGTGCATTCCATCAAAATCTGCAAGACCATAATCTGCCCAATTACAAAGTTTAAAATGCCCTCTCCAAACAATCTGTGCCACTGTGCCATAATGCCACACATTTAGTCTCTGTGTCTGTTTGAATTCTCAGCAAAAATATTTTCAGAAATAACAAGATAAATATTTAGGGCTCTTCTTAGCACTTTTCAATCTAGAAAATTCTGGACCCATTAAAATTATTTAAAAAGCAATCATTTTTTAAATTATTTAAAATTATTTTTAAAAATTATTTAAAAACAAAATGGAACAGAGCCATATGAAGATGAACCCCAAATTCTAAAAAAATATATGGAAACTGCAACAAGAGAAATAGCGAAAAACAAATCACCAGGAACAGACAATATTCCAATTTAACTGCTGCAATCCACACTGACAGTCAACTTTAATGCTGACCAACATATGTCAACAGATATGGAAAACAAAATGATGGCCAACAGATTGGAAGCAATCAATATACATCCCCATCCACAAAAAGGGAGACACAAGAGACTGCAGCAACTATAGGACCATAGCACTGACCTCCCATGCAAGCAAAATCATGTTCAAAATTCTGCAACATAGACTCCAACCGTACATGGAGAGAGAAATCCCAGAGGTCCAAGCGGGGTTCAGGAAAGGAAGAGGCACGAGGGACCACATTGCAAACATACGATGGCTAATAAAGTGCACCAGGGAATTCCAAAAGAAAATCAGCATGTGCTTTATAAACTATAGCAAAGCCTTTGATTGTATAGATGATGAAAGGCTCTGGAATGCCCTTAGAGACATAGGAGTGCAAACACATATGATAGTCCTGATGAGGAATCTATACTCAGGACAAGAGGCTACTGTCAGAACAGAACATGGAAAAACAGAATGGTTCCCAATTAGCAAAGGAGTGAGACAAGGTTGCATACTTTCACCTATCTGTTCAACTTGTATGCACAACATTAATGATGATGATAATAATAATAATAATAATAATAATAATAATAAATTATTTATTTACTTATAGCCCGCCCAACCACAAGGAATCCGGGCAGGTTACAGCAATATAAAATACTTAAAATACAATAAAATTCAAAATTAAGTATTGCATGTTTCCAGATTTAGTCACCAATATACAATCTTAGCCACCAACATATAATACCACTTTACATATATTTTTCTATTTTTGTTGCTTGTTTTAGGAGGGGATGTCAATTATAAGAAAAGCAGGCTTGGACACAGGAGAAGGAGTGAAAATAGGAGGAAGGAATACCAACAATCTAAGACAGGGGTAGGAAACCTAAGGCCCGGGGGTCGAATGTGGGCCCCCGAGGCCTTTGGACCGGCCCCAGGCCGGTCCTGCCACCGCCGCTGCCCGCCATGATGATATTGATTATTGTTATTATTACTTGTTCTTGGGGTTTTCTTGGCAAAATCTCCACAGGGGTTTTGCCATGACTTTTCTGGGGCTGAGAGTGTGTGCATGCATATTTTTTTATTTTTTTATATTTATTTATTTATTTATTTATTTATTTATTTTTGGTGCTTCAGCCCCCCAATTGTCTGAGGGACAACAACCCAGCCCCCAGCATAAAAAGGTTGCCTACCCCTGATTTAAGATATGGAGATGACACCATAATACTAGCAGAAAACCTCACAGACCTGAAACACCTACTAAGGAAGATCAAAGAGATCCGTCAGATTACGACCTTAAGCAGCTTTAAAAGAGCAGTTAAGACAGATCTCTTCCGGCAGGCCTTTCCTGATTAGATTTCCTGGCCTCAGGAGTTAGCTCATCTTCTTTTCTACAACTTCTGCTATAGTCGCTGCTATTGTCTGTTATTGTTTCCTCTGGCGAGATTATTTTAAATATGTTTTAATGTATATTTTTGTTTAATATTTTTTTAAGGGGCTGGTGGGTTTCAGGATTTTTGACTGTGTTTATATTGTATTATAACACATTTCTATAGTAATTTTAATGCTGTAAACTGCCACGATTGCTCTGTAGAGGGGCGGGATATAAATAAATTTTATTATTATTATTATTAAAGAAAAAAGTGCAAAGGCGGGCTTAATGTTGAACATAAAGAAAACAAAAATAATGACCTTCACAAGTTCAACCTAGACAATGAATAAATAGAAATAGTAAAAGAATTCTCATACCTGTGATCAAATATTGATAGAAATTGGGATTGCAGTCAGGAAATCAGAAGAAGACTAAGAATGGGGAGGGTGGCTATGAAAGTACTAGAAAAGATTCTAAAATGCAAAGATATACAACTCAGCACAAACGTTAGAATCGTACAAACCACTGTATTCCCTATTACTATGTATGGATGTGAGAGCTTGACCGTCAAGAGATGATAGGAAGAAAATCAATTCATTTGAGATAATGTGGTGCTGGAGAAGAGTGTTGAGGATCCCATGGACAGCCAAAAGGACAAACAAATGGGTCCTAGAGCAGATCAAGCCGGAAACCTCCCTGGAAGACAAGATGACCAAACTGAGGCTGTCGTACATCATGAGGAGAGAAGACTCATTAGAAAAGACAATAATGCTGGGAAAGGTGGAGAGAAGTAGGAAGAGAGGAAGGCCACATGCCAGATGGATGGACTCTATGAAGGAAGTCATGGGTATGGGTTTGCAGGATTTAAGAGCAGTGGAGGACAGGGGGTCTTGGAGATGTCTTATCCATAAGGTCGCCATGGGTCGAGATCGACTCAAGGGCAATTAACAACAAACAACAAAAAATCAAACATCTGAAGTCAAATTTTACACCTTTCCAGGAAAAAAAAATCACAATTCAATACTGCCTCTCTTCACTAATAATTTCCTCACATTCATTACAAGCAAACTAAAGCCATATTACTAGTTAAAAATTGTATTGAAATATTCCCTGTGTCTCTGCTATCACAACATCTCCTTCTCTATTAGGTTATTATAGGAATTATGGGAATTAAGGTTCCTTATATTCTACTAGGGAATATGCTTCTTAGTTTTTACAGTACAACCCAAAGAATTAGCTAACACAATGTAATTGTCACACAACAGTAGTGGTACCAAATCTATTATAGTCCATGTTACTTTTTTTTGGGGGGGGGCAACACTAAGATAAGGCATTTTTGAACTCTTTAACAGTGCTAACTCATAGAATACCACACTATTTATATGGTGTGTTTTCTCTCCTTCCTACTGTTGCTGTTGCACACTTTCCCATTAAACCCAAATTTTCAAACCAAAGTTTGCATAAGGTACCCAGTACATTGACACAGTGTTCCCAGGAAAGGATAAACACTGCTCATGTTGGCTTTGAGAAACAAGCATTGTCAGCAGTGCCAACAAAGTCAATGGGCCCACTAACATTGTATCACATTTCATGTCAGCTCACTAAAAGTCTGGTTTGATTCAACCCCCATTAGACTGCACTACAAATATGCCTTTTTCCCTCCCACTCATCATTCACTTCACATCAGTTTTGCCTGTCTACCAGAAATAGCACATGCAGACATAATGCCAGATTCTACACAGCATTTCCCTCACCTTTCAAACAGTTCCCAAGGATGTGAAACAAGCACTCTAGACATGTTTCTGCTACCCCAAAGCCCTCCATCCTTGAGTGTAGTTGCTAAAATTCACAATACAGCAAGTAATCGCAGTGGTTTGAGCATTGGACGATGGCTCTGGAGACCAGGGTTCAAATTCCAGCTTGGTCATGTAAACCCATTGGGTGACCTTGGGCAAGTCATAGTCTCTCAGCCTCAGATGATGGCAATGGCAAACCCCCTCAGAAGAAATTTGCCAAGAAAACCGCATGATAGGGTCACCATAAGTCAGAAGCGACTTGAAGGCACACAACAGCAACAAAGTGCATACATGTTAAATCCTGATCCTATAAAGATTTCTATTCTTATGCACCTTTACAGTACTATTCCTACTAATAGCATGGGGAGCAGGACTGGAATAATCAGTCCCTATTCTTTCTGTTGCTGTTATCTTAGGATTCTCCTTCAACAGTTCCCACACAGTTTTGCAACAGAATGCAACAAAACGCTGCAATGGAAAGGGGCCTTTAAAAGTCCTTTCCTCCCCTCCTTGCAAAAAGAAGAGAGGGGAGGATGGAGGGATCCTTGGAATAATACCAAGAGGCAGAAAGACCTTGGGACAAAACAAGAATTCAGACAGAGCCAGGCGCTGCTGGGGATGAGTGCTAGATTGACAGAACAGTTGCCTGCTTGGCTTTTGGAGGTCAGGACAGACATTCAGGCCTGGCTCATTCAAGGATGCAAGTCAGACATGAGCAAAAGGAATAATACCTGTCCAGAAAAAGGCAGTGTTTTCCTTAAATATAATCTGGGGTGGTGGGTTCAATAAACAGGAAGGTAAAGAGGTGGGAGATGGGAAGGGCTCTTTGAAGAAAGTTGTTGTTATTGCTTTGTGCTTTTATGTTGGTTCTGATTTATGGTGACCCTAGGGCAGGGGTAGGCAACCTTTCCCCTTAAAGGGCCGAGGGACTTCAGCTCCCAAAATCTCAGGAGCTATTGGCCAACATGGGATTATTGGCCAACATGGCTGAGGCTTCTGGGAGCTGAAGTCCCTCGGCCCTTAAAGGGGAAAGGTTGCCTACCCCTGCCCTAGGGGGTCATGGGGTTTTCTTGGCAAGTTCCTTCATCCTCTGGACCTCAGAGAGTGTGACATGCCCAAGATCACCCAGTGGGTTTGGGGTTCCAACCCTGGTCTCCAGAGTCCTGGTGTAACACTCATACCACTACACCAAGCTGGCTCTCTTTGTTTATTTGAAAGAAAAGGTTCTGGTTTAAAAAACAAGAGCTTGACACTAGTCGGCCTAAAGGCAAATAGGGGAGTGAGCCCCACCAGAGCCAGGGGTTGGTGTGAGAAGGAGGCACATTCTGAAGCAAAAGCTGCCAGGCTCCCCAGAAAAGAGGAGAAGAAGAATGGAAATGCAGCCCCAGGTGTGGCAAAGAGATGGGAAGAAACATCCCACTGAGGCGTAGCTGCAAAAGCGCCCAATGGGAGACCCAGTGAAAAGAGGCCTGACTCATGGTGACCATAAATCCTCCTTTTCCAGGACATATCCTCCATTTCAACCTCCTGTCCAGAAGGAATCCCAAAATGTCCTCCATTTTGAGCATGTCAAAAAAGCATGAATTTACATTTATATGCGTGGGTTTTTTTCTCTGGTAACGTCCTACATTTTCCTTGTCCTCTATTGCAGTTATGACATCTGATCACTTGGTCAAAAGAGGCCTGACTAAAGAGGGGAAGAGCCAAAGGAGGAGCCAAGGGAGAAAACCTCTCAAATGGGCCAGAGCGTAAAGTAATGGGGGGGGGAGAGATTGAAAGGGTTCAAGAGGGTTTCTCATCTTCCTCTTTGTCCTCAGACATTCAAAAAGTCCTTAAAACTTGGAGCCTTGAAGGGTGACACCCTGAGAGAGCTCCCCCTGCCCTGAAAGGGCTCTTTCTGATGTTTCAATGTACACAAACTTTGTTTCATGCACAAAATTATTACCAATAATGTATAAAAAAGACCTTCAGGCTATATGCATATGGTGTAAATCAGGGGTCAGCAACCTACGGCCCAGGGGCCGGATCCGTCCCCCCGAGGCCTTTGGACCAGCCTCAGGCCAGTCTTGCCGCCACTGTGCGCACCGCCACATGCGTTGCCACATGCGCCGCAGCCACCATTTTGTTTTCCAAAATGGCAGCCACGACTCGTTTGCACATGCGCACTACTCAGCACATGCGCAAACGAGTCGCAGCTGCCATTTTGGAAAACAAAATGGTGGCCGCAACTCACTCGCGCATGCGCAGTACGCCAGACGTACTGCGCATGCATGTGCAGTACTTCCGGTGTAATGCATGTGAGCACGTGTGCAAGTGCACGCAGCGCCATTTCCCGACCACCACCCTCAGCCCGCGGAAGACCTGGGGACCAGCGGAACAGCCCCAGATAAGGAAAACTTGCCGATTCCTGGTGTAAATGAAAGAAACATAAATTAATTTCAGGTACAGACTTGGGTCCCGTCTCCAAGAAAGCTCATTATGGAAATACAGGTATTCCGAAATCCCAAAATAATCCTGGTCCCAAGCATTTCAGATAAGGGAGACTCAACCTGTATTGAAATCTTTAAGATACTACAATGAGAGAATTCAAACACATAGCAGGGACCAGATGTTATAACTGGAATGGCACCACAAAATGTAGGACCTTCCAAGAAAAATGGAGGATGTGACCAAAGAACAGCTCAAAGCACTCACAGAAATAAATATAAATTCATGCTTCTTAGCCATGTTCAAAATGGAGAATGTTTTGGACATCCTTCCTGGACAGAAGGCTGAAATGGAGGACATGCCCTGGAAAAGGAGGTTGCCTGGTAACCCTTTTCTAGGAGGACAACAGGGTGACTAAGGGGGGTTGCAGACTGCCAGAAATAGTGCAAATTGAGCCCACTTTAAGGGTTAGGGTTAGTGCTAGGGAATTATGGGAATTGTTTTTTTTTTTTCTGAGACACTGAGCCTTCTCTGTCAGAGAGCTCTGGTGCCACAATAAAATACAGTTCCCATGATTCCCTAACCCTAACCATAACCCTAAAAGTGGACTCAATTTGCACTATTTCTGGCAGTCTGCAACCCCCCTCTCTTTCTCATGTCCAAGATCCCTATTTGACTTTATAACTGTTCCTTGTAGGTGACCAGAGGTCCTCACCGCAAAGAAGGTCAAGAACCTCAAAAATGTAGGCCCTTCAAGAAAAATATAGGACATGATCACAGAAATGCTCAAATCAACATTCCTGGAAATATAAATCTATGCTTCTTAGTCATACTCAAAATGGAGGACATTTTGGAATCCCTCCTGGACAGAAGGCTGAAATGGAGGACATGCCCTGAAAAAAAGGGGGGGGGGACTTCTGGTCACCCTGGTTTCTTGGGCTTCTCTCTTTTCTGCCCACAAGCAACGTGACCAGATATCCTCAATGCAAAGGAGGACAAGACACTCAAAAATGTAAGACATTCAAGAAAAACAAGAGGACATGACCAAAGAAAAGCTCTAAACAACACTCCTAGAAATACAAATCCATGCTTCTTGGGAATGCTC
Source organism: Phrynosoma blainvillii (assembly GCA_026167975.1). NCBI lineage: Eukaryota > Metazoa > Chordata > Lepidosauria > Squamata > Phrynosomatidae > Phrynosoma > Phrynosoma blainvillii. Next base: position 48,694,617 of record JANUYF010000001.1, on the reverse strand, counting down.
AAAATGGAGGACGTTTTGGACATCCTTCCTGGATAGAAGGCTGAAATGAAGGACAGGTCTTGGCAGAGGACATGGAAAAGAAAATGTAGGATATGACCAAAAAAAAGCTAAAAACACTCATATGCTTCTTAGTCCTGCTCAAAATGGAGGACATTTTGGACATCCTTCCTGGACAGAAGAAGCCTGGAATGGAGGACAGATCCGGGAAAAGAAAATGTAGGACAGACCAAATCCTCCTGGACAGAAGGCTGAAATGTAGGACATGGCCAGATAAAATATAAAAGCACTCATATACTACTTAGTCCTGTTCAAAATGGAGGACGTTCTGGACATCCTTCCTGGACAGAAGAAGCCTGACATGGAGGACTGGTCCTGGAAAAGGACATGGAGAAGAAAAATGTAGGACATGACCAAACAAAAACTAAAAACACTCATATGCTTCTCAGTTCTGCTCAAAATGGAGGACGTTCTGGATCTCCCTCCTGGATAGAAGGAGTCTGACATGAAGGACTGGTCCTGGAAAAGGACATGGAAAAGAAAAATGTAGGACATAACCAAACAAAAGCTAAAAACACTCATATACTTTAGTTCTGCTCAAAATGGAGGACGTTCTGCACGTCCTTCCTGGACAGAAGAAGCCCGACATGGAGGACAGGGCCTGAGAAAGGAAATGGGAAAGAAAAATGTAGGACATGACCAAACAAAACCTCAAAACACTCCTATAAATATCAAACACTCCTATGAATCCACGCTTCTGGGGAATGCTCAAAATGGAGGACGCTTTGGACACCCCTCCTGGAAGGAAGGAGCCTGACAGGGAGGACGGTCCAGGCCGAAGAGGACCACCACCACCACCCCTCTGGCCACCCGCCCTGGAGGCGGCGGCGGCGGAGGCACTCACGTTCTCGGTGTCCCGCTCGTTGACGGTGGGCAGCGGGGTGCGGGTGGACATCTTGGAGCCGAGAGCCCCCCACCGACGACCGACTGAGCGACTAATGGGGGCCTCTCCCGCCCTGGAGGCCTCTGCGGTGCGGCGGCTTCTTCTCCTCAGGCGAGGCGGACCCTCCGCTCAGGCTCCCGCCGACCTTGCTATGGCTGCTTCTGCTGGGCCGGCCGCCCTCGTCTTCGTCGTCGACGCCGCCATAGTGGCGGCGGCGATGGTCGTCGCCTCAGAGGCGGCGAAGGTTGTTTCTTCTCCTCTTTTTCCCTCACAGGTGAGCGGCCGGCGAGGCGAGGCGAGCCGGGGCCGTTCCCTCCTCACCGCGTCCGTCGTCTGTGGCTGCTCCTCCTCCTCCTCCTCCCCGTTCTCCTCCTCCTATTTCTCTTTCTCCTCCCTCAAGTCTTGGGCCTTTACAGATTGCCAGAAATAATCCAGTTTGAGGCTACTTTAACTGTCCTGGCTCAGTGCTAAGGAATCATGGGAACTGTAGTTTATTGTGGCACCAGAGCTCTCTGACAGAAAAGGCTCAATGTCCCAGAAAAGAAATACAGTTCCCATGATTCCTTAACACTGAGCCAGGACAGTTAAAGTGGCCTCAAGCTGCATTTTCTAAGAGGGCTTCTAGGTTTTTAGTCTTAAGAACCGCAGCCACATTGTGATTGTTTTTAAATTATTGTTGTATTTTATTATCTGTTTTAATTTATAATTGATTTAATAATTTTTTAAGGGGGGGGGGGGATTAGATTTTACGGTTGTATGTATATTTTATTCTTGTTAGCCGCCCCGATTGATCTCAAAGGGGCAGGATATAAATAAACATTATTATTCTTATTATTATTATTATTATTATTATTATTTCTGGCGGTCTGTACAGGCCCAGTTGGGCCTGGCCAGGCCAAAAAAGCCACGCTCTTTCCTTTGGAGAGAGAGGGCAAAAGGCCCAGGCGGGCCTTTCCAGAGAACACTGGGGCGCCTCTTCTCTGAGGGGAATGACTCTTGACTTCATACATGGACGACGATGACGCCAAACACAAACCCTTATCGCCCTCTTTCTCTTTCTCCTCTTCCTCATTCACACGTGAGGAAAATTCCTGTGAGGGGGAAAACATGCGTGTAGGTGGGAATGCACTCTCGAGGACAGAAGAATAGAGGACGTGCTTATCAAATTTGCAGATGACACCAAATCGGGGGGTGCCGCTAATAAATACCCCAGAGGAGAGGATCAAAATTCAAAATGACCTTAATAGATTAGAAAGCTGGGGCAAAACTAACAAGAAGAACTTCAGTTGGGAGAAATGTAAGGCACTACACTTAGGCAGAAAAAATGAAATACATAGATGTAGGATGGGGGATACCTGGCCTGATGAGACTACATGTGAAAGGGATCTAGGAGTCCTAGTAGACCACAACTTGAACGTGAGTCAATAGTGTGATGCAGCAGCTAAAAAGGCCAGTGCGATTCTAGGCTGCATCAATAGAAGTATAGTGTCTAGATCAAGGGAAGTAACGGTGCCACTCTATTCTGCTTTGGTCAAGCTCACCTGGAATACTGTGTCCAGTTCTGGGCGTCACAATTCAAAAAGGATGTTGAAAAACTGGAACATGTCCAGAGGAGGGTGACAAATGGTAAAGGGTCTGGAAACCATGCCCTGTGAGGAGAGACTTTGGGAGCTGGGTATGTTTAGCCTAGAGAAAATGATGGTTAAGAGGTGATATGATAGCCCTGTTTAAATATTTGAAGGGATGTCATATTGAGGAGGGAGCAAGCTTGTTTTCTGCTGCTCCAGAGAATAGGACCCAGAGCAATGGATACAAACTATAGGAAAAGCAATTCCACCTCAACATTAGGAAAACCTTCTTGATGGTAAGAGTTGTTCAACAGTGGAGCACACTCCCTCAGAGTGTGGTGGAGTCTCCTTCTTTGGAGGGTTTTAAACAGAGGCTGGATGGTCATCTGTTGGAGATGCTTTGATTTTGAGTTCCTGCATGGCAGGGGGGTTGGACTGGATGGCCCTTGTGGTCTCTTCCAACTCTGTGATTCTATGATTCTAGAAGCCTCCTTGGAAAAAAGCAGAGCAACTCTCTCTTTCTCTCTCTCTCTCTCACGTCCAGGATCTCTATTTGACCTCATAGCTATTGGGTATGCCTCCTTTCTGCCCACAAGCAAGGTGACCAGATATCCTCCCTGCAAAGGCACTTCAAAATGTAGGGCATTCAAGAAAAATGGAAGACGTTGCCAAAGAAAAGCTCTAAACACTCATAGAAATATACATCCATGCCTCTTACTCATACTCAAAATGGAGGGCAGCGCATCTCAAAATGGAGGACCTTCAACATAAAAGCTAAAAACACTCCTGTAAATATGAATCCATGCTGCTTAGTCCTGGAGGACATTTTGGAATTTTCCTGGACAAAGATTGAAATGGGGGACATGACCAAATGGGGGAAATGAAAATGTAGGACATGACCAAATAAAACCTAAAAGGACTCATAGAAATATCCATTTATGCCTCTTAGTCATGCTCAAAATGGAGGAAATTTTGGAATTCCTCCTGGACAGAAGACAAATGGTGGACGTGTCCTGGAAAAGGAGGACAGCTGGTTACCCTTTTCTTGGAGGACAACAGGGGAGTTCTCTCTCTCATACCCAGGATCCCCATTTCACCTCGTAACTGTTTCTTGCAGGATGATCAGATGTCCTCAATGTCAAGGAGGCATTGCAAAATGGAGGACCTTCAAGAAAAATTGTGGATGTGACCAAACAAAAGCTCAAAGCAACATACAAAGATCAAATCATACTTCTTAGTTATGCTCAAAATGGAGGACATGTTGGAATTCCTTCTGGAGAGAAGGATGAAATGTAGGACATGTCCTGGAAAAGAAGGACATCTGGTCACCCTGCCCACAAGCCCCACTGGTTGACACATTGTGGAAGGGAAACAACAACAACAGAGTTCCTGTGGTTACTTTAAATATGCAAAGGTTCTTGCATCACTTGAGACTAACTGTAAGATAGATGGTGATAGCATGAGCTTTTGTAGACTTGAGCTACTTCCTCAGGTGCATTTATAGACAATCATGCAACTTTAAAGCCACACAAACACAAACCCAGATGCCAATTCTGTCCTCATGTCTATACTGGACATGATTAGAGAATCTAGCAAATGTTACTTAAAAACTAGGGGTTAATTAATTCCCTCATTGTCCAATGTGATACTGGAAGACAATCTCTTCCATCACACCTGAATGTGTGTCTTCAAATTGCCTACTGGTTAGTAGTAAACGAAATGCATCTGAGGAAGTAGGTTCAACTAGGCTGAAGGGATCCCATGCAAAAATGGGATTTAAACTGGGAAAAAACTGCAAAAGTGGATTGATTTTCAGACATTAACCCTGACAGAAAGTGAGAAAAACCCACAAAAGTGGAGTGATTTTCAGACAACATCAGGGTAAATGAGCATTAATGCAAATTAACCCGGATAAAAAGTCAACAAAATGTGCTTCTTTTTACTTTCGGAAAATCCCGAAAATAAAAAGTGGCACATTTTGTCAACTTTCTGACCAGGTTAATGTCGCATTAATGCTCATTAACCCTGATGTGTCTGAAAGTCAAATTGCTTTTGCAAGTTTTTTCCAGGTTTTAAATCCTGTTTTTTCACAGGATTTGGGCACTTTGCCTACCGTGTGATAAACTCCTAGGAAAGCTCATACAACCAACGTCTATCTTACATGATGGGCCAAAACAATATTGCAGCAATAATCCACTTTAATGCTCAATGCTAGGGAATTCTGGGAACTGTAGATTTATGAGACATTTAGCCTTCTCTGTCAGAGAGGCTCTGGTGCCACATTAAATTACAGTTCCCAGAATTCCCTAGCACCGAGCCAGGGCAGTTAAAGCTATCTCAAACTGGTTTATTTCTGCAGTGTGTTTTGGTCCCACGTCTCAAAGGTGCTACAGGATCCCTTTGAATACTGATTTTCCAAACTAACAGGGCTAGGTCTTTGAATTCTACCTTAAAGATTTCAATACAGGTTGAGTATCCCTTATCCAAAATGCTTGGGACTAGGACTGTTTGGGGATTTTGGAATATCTGTATTTTTCATAATGAGCTATCTCGGAGATGGGACCCAAGTCTAAACACAAAATTCATTTATGTTTTGTATAAATATACCTTATGCATATAGCCTGAATGTAATTTTATACAATGTGTAATACATTTTGTGCATGAGACCGTGTTTGTATACACTGAAGCTTCAGAAAGCAAAGGTATCACTAGGTCAGGCACTTATGAAAAAAAGTTTTGGTTTTTGGAATATTTCAGATTTTGGAATTCTAGATAAAAGAAATTCAGCCTGTACATACTCTTGAAACCTTCTCAGATGACAACAGGGTGACTCTGGTGCATTTGTCCTTCTGTTTGTTTGTTTTTCACATCCCACTTCATCAGATGCATAGAGTGTTAATCTAGAGAATTTCAGGTGCATATAACAGTTGGGGATGGGACCATTAACAATGGTCCAAAACACACTGCAGAAATAATCCCATTTGAGACCGCTTTAACTCCCCTGGCTCAATGCTAGGGAATTCTGGGAATTGTAGTTTTGATATTGCCCTCTCTATCAGAGAGCTGTGATGCCACAATAAACTACAGTTCCCAGGAGTCCCTAGTACTGAGCCAGGGCAGTTATAGCAGTCTCATAAACTGGATTATTTCCGCAGTGTGTTTTGGACCAATGAAGTCAGAGGGAAATTAAATGCAGACAAAGTATTGACAAAAAGATTAGCATTGTTAACAATAGGTATGCACCAAAATGTTGCTGACGACACAAATGTCCTAGAATTTAAGCTGCCAAATTAGCACATGCAGTGTGAGAAGAAACTGTTGTCCTGATTCGAGCCTCTGACGACAGATTGGAATTTTGTAATGAACTGTTATTAAATTGCTTCCCCAATCTCCCTTTAAAGTTTTTCCGCCCCCCACATTGGCTGCTTTAAGACCAGTGACTGTCCAACTTGGGACGCTGAAAAGTTCTCCAACTAATTTTTGAATATTTTCCAGTTCTCTTTTCAGTGTTGTGTCTGGGGGGGAAATTTTTTAATAATTAAACGAAAATGTATTCCTTTCTGTAGAAACTGGCCTGATTGCCCCACATAGGGCCTTTGCAGACTGCCAGAAATAATGCAAATTGAGTCCACTTTAAGGGTTAGAGTTAGGGTTAGGGAATCATGGGAAGTGTATTTTATGGTGGCACCAGAGCTCTCTGACAGAGAAAGCTCAATGTCTCAGGAAAAAAAAAAAACAGTTCCCATGATTCCCTAGCACTAACCCTAACCCTTAAAATGGACTCAATTTGCACTATTTCTTATAGAATGCAGAAGAATGTTGTTGAGGGAGTCAAGCCTAAACACCCTGAAAGCACCAGATCCCTACTGATTTTGGAAGCTAAACAAGTTCAGCCCTGGTTAGTACTTGGATGGGACATTACCAGGCACTCTTTCATATTCACAGGAAAGAACTGGCAAAAGACCTCTGAGTACACAATGGCTAAGAAAACCCTTTGAAATTAATGGACTTTTCCTCAGCCAGCAGGCAATTTGAAGACACACACTCACACATGATGGAAGAGATTGTCTTCCAGTATCACACTTACAATGAGGGAATTAATTAACCCCTAGTTTTTGGGTGACATTTGTTAGATTCTCTAATCCTGTCACCAGTGTAGATATGAGGACAGAGTTGGTATCTGGGTTTGTAGCACGTTCCTTGTGTTTATGTCTTTGTGTGGCTTGTTAGCACTTAAAATTGCATGGTTGTCTATAAGCAAACGCGGGCTCACTCAAAGGCGATAAGAGCAAAATGTCATTCACCAGAGTGGGTTCTTGCTTATTGATTATCCATTTCAATTATTTCAGCTAGGAGTTGTGCAGGACAACAAGTGGTGCGCTGTGATTTTTCCCTTTTAGTAGTAAATTAGCAGTAGAATAGTCTGTAGTAAATTATTTTGCAAATAATTTACCAATGGTAGTAAAAGCATGACATTGGGAAAGATGATAATGCTCAGTAAAGTGGACAGCAGGAAAAGAGGAAGGCAGTAGGAGAGGAAGACTACATTACAGATGTATGGATTCAACCAGGGGTAGGCAACCTTTCCCCTTTAAGGGCCGAGGGACTTCAGCTCCCAGAAGCCTCAGCCATGTTGGCCAATAGCTCCTGGGATTCTGGGAGCTGAAGTCCCTCGGCCCTTAAAGGGGAAAGGTTGCCTTTTTGTAAAACTTGAGCATGACTGTTGATGACAGGAGCTCCTGGAGTTCTTTCATTCAGATGGTTGCCATTAGTTGAAGCCGACTTGATGGCTAATAACAACTAAAATCATGTAGAAGATTATTTATGCATTCATTTATTTATTTACTTACCCCACAAAGGCTCTCAGAGCAGTTTACAGATAGTTAATTAGACATTTCCCTGCCCTCAGGCTTACAATCTAAAAATACATGACCCAAAAGTAGAAGGGAATGGTGGTGGGGAAGGGGATCAAGTCCAGCGGTTCTACTCTCCCTCTGAGACCTGGACTATGGCAGATGGACTGGAGCGAGGGCTCATCTTCTTACTTTAAGCTAGGCCTGATGGAGCTAAGCCTGCCCTTTGCTCCCTCTGAGGCCAGATAATGTCAGGGTCCTGTAGTCCACTATGGAAGGGTCTTGCTCTTATTTTTACATCATAGCCCATTTTGCAATAATTTGAAAGCAAAGAGGATGCCTGGGTTATTGTTTTGAAATAAGAACTTCTGACAAAATTTAATTCTCCTATAATACCTTTCCAAAAGTTCAGATTTAATCTCACCAGCACCTGCATTTTGAAAGGGCAGGCTGATCAGTACATGGTGCCTTCGTGTGGATTTCACTTAGCAGGTAAAATGCATTTGCTTCACACGTAGGAGCCAGCATGGTATAGTGGTTTGAGCATTGGACTCTACAGACCAGGTTTGAATCCTTGCTCAGCCATGGAAGCCCACTGGATGACCTTGGCCAAGTCACACTGTCTCAGCCTCAGAGGAAGGCAGTAGCAGGCCCCCTCTGAACAAATATTGCTAAGTAAAACCCCATGATAGGTTCACCTTAGGGTCACCATAAGCTGGAAATTACTTGAAGGTATGCAACAACAACAAATGTACACACCTGAAAGTAATTCCAGTTGGAATGCACTGTTACAGTTCATTCAGGATGGGTTCATACATGCAAAATGGCAGCTATCATCAGTCAAAATCTTTAAAAGACATCTTCACAGAACAGTAATGGTTGGAATGTGTGGTAGACTAGTGATGATCAGACAGAAATATACACGAACTTCAGAAACCAAAGTGACTCACAAATGCATACATAAGCAATTCATTACTATGTGAAGTGTGCTAATTCTCAAATGGAAATGTAATGTAGGAATTGTGTACTGTGATTTACATATAATGTGGTAACTATGTGCATGTTGCTTCCATGTAGGAAATAATGTTTCAACCATCATGGCAAAGACATTTACTCAGATTTACTCTGAAGGAATCTTGTGCCACTCAGTGCTTCCTACATGAACACAGCAATACAGAAGAGACAAGAAAATACTTGATAATGACCAGAGGTGATCACAACTACCTACACAGGAAAATTGGCATATGGAATTGTTGTGACTTTGCTTTTATTTGTTTTAAAGGGAGTTGTGTACAAATATGCCACCAGAGTTTACAATCAAGATTGAGTTTCATCCATTTGAGGTTGAGATGGTGCTTGTGACTGGATCGTGAGAAGTTACTTTTCTGGACAATTCCTAGAATCTCCCAGCCAGCATGGACAGTGAGGTTGTAGAACTTACAGTTCAACAACTAATTTTTCCAAGCTCAAGTTGTGATACACTCCAGCAGCCAGGCAGATCTGCTTCAGGTAGGGCTCAGCAGTGAAGGCACATGCCCAGTTTGTTCCAGGAAGGTGAAAGAGGAGCACTGGGACAGAATGGAAGCAGAAGCTGGAGATACCTGTATGGATCTATGATCATTTCTCCTAAACCTACCCCTTTTCTTTTGTGTCCAAGATGCTAGTGAGGAAGACACTTCATTCTGGTGTTGATTCATTGGCCCTTTGAAAACAAGACAAATTCCCTCTCCTTTAAGCAACTGTAGCAATGGCATGGGATGTGGCAGGTACTGTTGTGGTTGAAGAAAGCTACTGTTGAGTTGAGGTTGGGACTGGAAAGAAACAAGCACAGTGGCCTTTATACAAAAAGTAATTAAGACAGAGCTAGGGCTAATGTAGCATTAGCAAAATAACAACAAAATTACCAAGGTGGCTTTATCAGCTGGAAGCACCTTCTGTACTCCCTTTCTACATTATGGAGATTATAAAGCCATATTTTACAGTGTTGTTGTAGGGATTAATGAAACAGGAATGTGAAGAGCTTTGAACAATGTATGGTGCTATATAAACATTATAGCATCATGTTGAGCTGATCTAATCTTTGTTCTTAGTCCAGTTCCATTTCTGTACCCTGGAGAATTTTGTTAGCATACTGAGAATCCCCATTTTTAATCTGTTAAAAGTACACCTAGGTCTTCATGAATGCAAAAATAGACTTGTGAAATTGTTGAAGTGCTAAAGGGAGAAAAATGGTGAAGCTTGTGGGGAAAAAAGACTAGCTTATTTGTGTTTCAACAGCCATGATTTCTGAGACGCTGATTCAACTTTTACATCCCTGATGGGAGAAAATTTCCAATGTATTGCAGAGATAGCAATGTGTCAGTTGACTGTAATGCAGCAGCAATTATGCAGTGGTGGCTGGCAGCTTCTGTGTCTATAACTCCGCTCTAGGTTTTAATGTTAAAGGATCTTTCCAGGAAACTAAACCATGGGCCTTTGCAGACTGCCAGAAATAGTGCAAATTGAGTCCACTTTAAGGGTTAGGGTTAGTGCTAGGGAGTCATGGGAATTGTTTTTTTTCCCTCTGAGACATTGAGCCTTCTCTGTCAGAGAGCTCTGGTGCCACAATAAAATACAGTTCCCATGATTCCCTAACCCTAACCCTAACCCTTAAAGTGGACTCAATTTGCACTATTTCTGGCAGTCTGCAAAGGCCCCACATTCCTAATACAGGTTCAGCTGGATAGATCCTTTGTTGTTGTGTACCATCGTGTCATTTCCAGCTCATGGCAACCCTAAGGCAAACCTAACATGGGGTTTTCTTGGCAAGATTAGTTCAGAGGGGGTTTGTCGTTGCCTTCCTCTGATGCTGAGAGAGTGTGACTTGTCCAAGCTCACCCAATGGGTTTCCATGGCTAAACAGGGATTCAAACTCTCCAGAGTTGTAGTCCTGTCTCATTGACATGGGAGCTGCTAGTTGCCACTACAATCATATTGATTACAAAGCTATGTAAATTATTTCACCTAGATTTTATATAAACCTTCACTGCTACATCCAGATTTGATTTCCATAAAATCTTTAGTGCCTATTGCTAGTTTGCAGGAATATATTATAGAATGAAGATGCTCCCAGTCCTCACAACCTACAGAAGATGGCACTTTGAATAAAAATTTAGCCAGCTATCCCCCTTCCTGACAGGATAATGTTCCTGGTGAAAATGAGACGTAGCCTAAAGGCACCAGCTCCTGCCTGATCTTGGAAGCTAAGCAGAGTCAGCCCTGATTAATTCTTGGATGGCAGACTGCCAATGAATACCAGGTGCTGCTGGCTAGATTTCAGAAGAAGCAACTGGCAAAACCACCTCTGACTACTTCTTGCCTAAGGGAGGTTGCAGATTGCCAGAAATAGTGCAAATTGAGTCCACTTTTAGGGTTAGTGTTAGTGTTAGGGAATCTTGGGAATTGTTTTCTTCCTGAGACATTGAGCCTTCTCTGTCACAGAGCTCTGGTTCCACAATAAAATACAGTTCCTGTGATACTCTAACCCTAACCCTAAAAGTGGACTCAATTTGCACTATTTCTGGCAGTCTGCAACCGCTATGAAAGCCCTATGAAATTAATGGGCTTTTAATAAATCAGCAGGCAACTTGAAGGCACTTACTTACACACACACATATAGAGTGAGCTCTACCATTAGAACTGCCTACTTCAGGCAGCAGATTTGGTGTGTCATGAAAGGGCAATAAATTATTAGTTGTTTTGTTGTTATTTTATTTTTTTGCTACCAGTTGGGAGAAGTACTTTTAGAATTTTCTTGGGCTGCTAGGGTGTGTGTAAATTCTAAGCATTTGGGAGGGCTTACTTTTAAATACAAGGTGGCCAGAGAACATTATGTGCATTATGTTTCTTTATTCCCCAATTGAAAAGCCTTTTCACCATTCAGCAGTCTGGCTGCATTTCTGGAACAGAATGTCATGATGTTTTACATTTACAGGTTGAACACTAAGGGTTGTTCAGAGTTAGACCTCATCTTCTTATTTAGTTTTTTAAACTCTCAAGCATAGAAGATCTGGAGTCAAATCTGATACTTAAAGAAGTGCTCTTCAGCCTTCAGAAAGAGGCTTAAAGCAAAATCCATATAAATGTACTCAGTGTTACCAGCTGAGTCAGGAAAGACTTGCTGACTTCCTGTAATAGCATTTGAACATGAGCTGACTTGCAGTATCACAGGCCCCTTAGAGTCACCATCATTCATAAAACTGCATTGTACATCTTGTATCCTAAACAGTTCTTTTCCTAATTTTCTTATCTGTATTGGTATTATTGTCTGATGCTTTAGCACTAACCATGTTTTTGAAATTCAGATGTATTATTTTTAAAGGGGCAATAGAGAAGGCTGTGTTAGCTGTGATTGATAGATTGAACTTGGATATACAATAAATTTAAGGGGAAAGTTGACTAATGCAACAATTTCCTTTTTGCTGGAATCTACTTTTTCCTCACTGCATATAAATACATACTGTTAGATAATAGGCAATAAATAGTGACAATAAATGTTTTGGCCCTCATGAAAGGTATTTCTGGGAAATTTTATTTTCATGAAAATAGATCCAGCCCCAGAGGGAACAGAGTATTTGTTAACTGGTATCTTAAAATATATCAGAGCAGTAGTATATAATTATATTTCACCCAAGACCTATAGCTTCATTTTTCTCCTCGGCATTTAAGATGCTCTTTATAGTATAGATGGACTGGCAATCTGGAAAGAACACGCTAAAAATGTTCAGATCACGGCTCCAGTGTACCAACAGGTTATTCCTGGATTTTGAGGCCTCAGAATAATTAATTGATTGATTGATGCCCACCTTTCCCTATGGATCAAGGGGGGGGGGAACAACAAGAAATAGAACAATACACATCATATATATATATATATATATATACTAAAATCCATCAGTAAATACTTTAAAAACTATAATTTATAGCAGCAGGTCATTCGATAGTCTGGGGGCAGCCAAAGAAATTGTCCTGTGCATAACATTCAGCCCAGTTTTGATTATCTTCTTTGCTCTTAAAACAGATTCAAAGAAAATTGCACACACAAAAGGACTCTGAAGAAATTAAAACATGTAAAATTGTTTCCCCAAATGTGATTGTTCAAAATTATACAAGATCACAAACAGTGAACCAATGTGCAAATGAGTTTACTTGGTTCTGAGTCAAAAATAGTACTGTGTAAAATGAACAGAGAGCTCAAGAGAAAAACAAGGCCAGGCAAGCTGAACCAGCACACAGTAACTGTGATGGTGATGCAAAAAAACATCTAGGAGTAGCCGTGTTGGCCATATAGCAAATCCAATAACATCCAAACAAGGATACCTTTTTTGGGCCAACCAAAATGCACAATTAAACGTTGCAAGAAGTCACACTGGCTTCTTCATCAGGCAAACAGAAGAAAAAAACTGAAGATGTTAATCTTAGGCCTGCATTTTCTGATTCTGATCTCAGTTCAGATTTTAGGGGAGGGCTATCTGCCAGCTGGCTCCTCCTCCTTTGGCCATGCGGTCACTGGAGAATTTGCAAGCCAAGGAAATTTAATGTCCATTTGCAATCCAAAGAAGATGTTTCCTTGGAATCCAGCATATGTGATGATGATGGTGATTAGAAGGTTACAGTGCTGCCTAGCTCAATACATTTTTTGTTTTGTGTACACATAGTGCTATCCACATAGGAAATACATTGCACTTGAAACCACGTTCTTATTTCCCCCCCTCCTTTCCTTCTCCTTGGCATATCATTGGGAATATTGTTTGTATAAAAAAACACCCTACTTGTCTTTTAGCATTATTTTAAAATATTTAGGGCCAATGAGAATTTGCAGGTTAAGGAAGACCAAGCTGTCCCAGCTGCTAATTATTGGCTTGGTATCTATCTCATCTTTCATTCATTTTTTCACCTCCTGGGTACTGTATATTGGATCTCTCCTACATGTCAAGAGTTTGGAAAAGGAAACTTAACAGTCACTCTGAAGCCAAAGCAAATGTAACCTCTATGAAGTCCAACTGAAAAGTCAAACCAGGGTTTCTGTGGTTTTTCAGCACTCGCTTTCTTGCATATTAAATTGCCTTTCCCCCCATCGTCTTTGTTTAGGTTTTTAGCAGTTCTGTTCTGTAGTGTAAATAAGACAGGCTATATAGAGTTTGCAGTGACATTCCCTTATCAAAGCAGCTCTAATTAGCATCTCATTTTCATACAATGACAGCCTTATAGGCATCGTTTATTTTGTAAGAATGGGCATCCATTATTATTTTTAAAGTACGTTATGTGTCATCAGATACTGGAAATATTTAGTGTGACCATAGCAAAGCGAAGATATGGCTGCATATATCTGGTTAGAGAGCAGCCTTGGAAAATATTAACTTGTTCCCCCTCTATCATTTCTCTTTCCCTTTTAATTGAATCTTTTCCAGTGTTGCCTTTCAGCCAAAGCTTCCAGGGCATCTAACAATAAACATTTCTAATGCAACAGCTAACATAAAAAATGAAAATGAGGAGGAGAAGCAGTAAAAGTGGATAAGAGACAGCAAAAATAAAAACAAACATCCATTAAGAGATCAGGCATATAAAACTCTCTTCACCAGGTATAGAAAAGGTAATAAAGTAGGCACCAGCTAAATGTCTCTGGGAAAGAGTATTCCATAACAAGGGCACTGCCACTAAAAGGATCACATCCTTGGCTGTAGCCTACAGCACAGTATAGGGAGAGTAAGAAGAGTAAGCCCTTTTTCAGATACCCTCCAAAATGGAAAGCCTACTCTTATATAACAACCCCTTACAACCATTTGCTTGTAATTTAGCAAGGTGATACTTTCCTAATGTGGTCATCACAAACAAATCAGACTACATATAGGAGACTGAGAGACAACTGTCTAATACCACATTTTACAGAATCTTTTGTAAAGATCCCACTGTTAATACCTGAAGGAACTACATACATTACTCAGAGAATTATCCACCGATGTATAGAACTGAATTCAAATGAATACTCCCCAGCAGCGCAAACTGGACATCTTTTATTTGCTGCCCAAAATATACAAACATGGCAATCCAGGAAGACCCATTGTTGCAACATTACAATCCTCATTGTTGGGATATCAGGATATCTGGACTCAGACTATAAGCCATCACCTCTCCAAGCTATGTGATGGATACAACTGATTTCCTGAGGAAAAATGCAGTCTGTTCACAATTTCCCAGAAGATACCATCCTAGCCATTATGGATGTGGAATTCCTATATACCAACATCCCACACCAGGGCAGACTACAAACCACTAACACAGCTATCTCTTTGAAAAATTTTCTAAAGGGTTATTAAGTGTGCAAATTTCTTCCAGTTCGACCAAGAAATAAACAAGGTATTGGCAGTTACCTTAAAAATAATTTTAAGGAATTACCCCTATTCCTATTTCTTTGTAAATGAGATGGCCTTGTCCTTTCTTAACAAACTCTTCAGCCTGCAAATATCTCCCAAATCTGTAAAACAGAGTAAGATTTATAGCCATTTTTGTATTTCTGTTGTTAAAGACATAAGTCCCTCTTAACTGCAGCTTAGATTTGTTATATGCTGAAGCAGATAGGCTCTGAATCATTCCAGGTGAAAGAGGGTCACTTTCAGAAATACTGTACCAGGATCTTAACAACATCTGTGGGTCTGTGAACATGTGTAGTATGTAGGAAGTGGGTGGGGGGGCGGAGTGGCTCTGGTTCATAAAAACACCTTAACCTTGACCAAGATACCTATCCGGAACACAGCCCACTTTGAGTGTATGTACCTCAGCCTGAAGACCAGGGATAGATTGGGGATCCTGCTAGTCTACTGACCACCCCGTTGTCTAGCAGACTCCCTGACCGACCTGACACAGCTGGTCTGTGAGCTGCTGTTGGAGACCCCTAGACTTTTAGTCTTGGGGGACTTCAACATCCTGCTCGAGACCAGCCTAACAGGCGCGGCTCGGGAGTTCATGGAGACCATGACAAACATGGGCCTATCCCAGATGATCAACGGCCCACACATTGTGCAGGTCATACACTCAATGCGGTCTTTAGTACGGAACAGGAATATCCATGGGCGGAGGTGGTAAGTACCTCCGCATTGTCATGGATGAATAATTTCCTGGTCAAGATGGAACTCAGAGCCAACATCTGCCCCACCGGGGATGGAGGACCTATTAGAATGGTCCGCCCTCGAAGGCTAATGGATCCAATTGGATTCCAGAGAGCCTTAGAGGGTTTAATGGTAGGAAATGCCGGTGACCCTGTTGATACTCTGGTTAACATCTGGAATACCAACCTTACCAGGGCTATCGACATGATCGCTCCCAAGCATCCTTGCCATCCCGCTTCTAACTGCAGGCCTTGGTATACTCCGGAGCTGAGGAGTATGAAGCGGCATGGACAACGACTAGAGCGCAGGTGGAAGAAGACTCGACTCTTATCTGACAGAACTCGCCATAGGAGCTTTCTTCGCTCCTATTGGGAGGCAATACTTGCAGCGAAGAGAGCCTTCTCCGTTGCACGTGTTGCATCTGCAGGGTCTCGTGCAGCAGAGCTGTTTAAGGTGGTAAGGGAGATGACGCAGGTACTCCCTGCGCCAAATCCCTTGCTTAACCCAACAACGGCCTGCTGTGACGCATTTAATAACTTCTTTGCAGATAAAATCTCTCAGATAAGAGCCGACTTAGACGCTACCATTGAATCAGAATCTATAGGCGAGGTGTCCAATGACTCTGTCGATGTAGTTATCCTGGATCAGCTTCAATCCGTGAGTACTGAGGACGTGGACAAGCTGTTTGGTAAGGTGAGGAAGACAACCTGTCCTCTCGACCCTTGCCCATCATGGCTGGCCGTCCGGGGGGGGGGATGCATTGAGGAGATTCCTTACGGATATCATCGGTGCATCCTTAAGGGAAGGACACGTTCCATCTTGTTTAAAGGAAGCGGCTGTTAGGCCGCTTCTGAAAAAACCTTCCCTGGACCCCCTGGATATGAGTAATTACAGGCCTGTGTCTTTGTTGCCATTCTTGGGCAAGGTGATCGAGAGGGCAGTTGCTCTTCAGCTCCAAGCGGTCTTGGATGAAACCGATTATCTAGACCCATTTCAAACCGGCTTCAGGACAGGCTTTGGGGTTGAGACTGCCATGGTTGCCTTGACCGACGATCTGCGTCTGAGCATCGACAGGGGTAGCGTGACCCTGTTGGTGCTCCTAGACCTCTCAGCAGCTTTTGATACAATAGATCACGGCATCCTCTTGGGCCGCTTGAGGGGGTTAGGTATCAGGGGCACTGCTTTGCAGTGGTTCCAGTCCTTCCTCTCGGGTAGGTCCCAGAGGGTGCTGCTCGGGGACTGTAGCTCCAGTAAGAGGGAACTCACTTGTGGGGTCCCTCAGGGAGCTATTTTGTCCCCAATGTTATTCAACATCTATATGAAGCCGCTGGGTGAGATAATACGGAGTTATGGTGCTGGGTGTTATCAGTATGCTGATGACACTCAAATCTATTTCTCCGTGTCTCGTTCGTCGGCCTCGAATTCCAATGGCATCTCTTCTCTCAATGAATGTCTTCGGCCGGCAATGGGCTGGATGAGGAAAAACAGATTGAGACTGAATCCAGACAAGATGGAGGTGCTCACGGTAGTGGCCCCGAAACCAAGAATTGGGTTGCAACCTCCAGTCCTGGATGGGGTCACACTCTCCTCCAGTGACTGTGTTCGCAGTCTGGGGGTGCTCCTTGATTCGTTGCTCCTGATGACAAATCAGGTAAATGCGACGGTCAGGAGCGCCTGTTATCAGCTTAGGTTGATACGCCAGCTGCGCCCTTTTCTGGAAGTAAGGGATCTCAAGACTGTTGTGCACGCACTGGTAACCTCCCGCCTCGACTTCTGCAATGCGCTCTACATGGGGCTACCCTTGTGCTTGATTCGGAAGCTACAGTTAGTTCAAAATATAGCAGCCAGACTTGTTTCAGGAACATCTAGGAGGGACCACATCACACCCGTTTTGAGGTCCCTCCACTGCCTGCCTATTCACTTCCGTGCTCAGTACAAGGTGTTGGTTATTACCTTTAAAGCCCTAAATGGCTTGGGTCCAAACTATATCAGAGACTGCCTCCTCCCGTACAATCCTCCCCGCGCGCTCCGATCCTCTTGGAGAAACTTCTTAGAGCCTCAAAGATCTAGGCTATCCACGACCTCCCAGAGGGCCTTTTCTATTGTTGCCCCCAGACTCTGGAACGACCTGCCGGATGAGATCCATCAACTAACATCTTTGGACAGTTTCAAAAAGGCTGTCAACACGTATCTCTTCTGGCAGGCCTTTCCAGACTAATTACCCGGCCCTGGGCAGTTCCCTCCTTCATTTAAATCTGGTTCCCTTTTGATGTAGCAATAGGACTATTCGCTACGGTTTGTTATTTTTTTAATTGTATATTGCTTGATGTTTTAATTATATTATTATTTAATACTGTTTTACGGGGGGGGGGGGAGGGATATCTTGCTATTGTAACTCTTTTAATCTGTAAACCGCCCGGATTGGGTAACCATTGGGCGGTATAGAAATAAATTTTATTATTATTATTAGTAGTAGTAGTACTTGTAGTATTTATCTACTATTAGCCAAAGTGCATTTTTCTGAATTTTGGTGTGTGCATGTGGCATTCCACATGACCCCAGATGTACCCTGCAGTTGACCCCAAGTGCCACCTGGGCAATGACAGGCAGGCCATACCAAGGTCACTTGGAGACTGACAGAAACCATCTCAAGGACAGGCAGGTAGTGTAGGAGTTGCAAATGCACCATCATCACCTCCATAATCAGAAAGAATGGGTGATAATTGCCTAGGTGTCTCACCTAATGGGCCAGCTAACGACTTAATCCTTTTCCCATTCACCTTGAATATTGCCAGACCAGATTACCTCACCCAATCTCACACCTTTGCCCTGAAGCTAGTTTTAGCCCTTAAAAACCCCTGGACACCCCCCCCCCCCAGTGTGCTAGTTTGGAGTTCATGGGGACACTATGTCACTGTGATCTCTAGTCTTGTCCTCAACTACAGCCAGCCTCAGTTCCCACAGCTGCTAGGGATGGAAAGGGTGAGCTGCAAACAGCAAGGCCAGCCACAAACCTTCCTGTAATCGAAGCACCAGCAAAGCAGAATCCAGAAATCAGCATCAGTCAGTCTAAGGTCAGGGCAGGCAGCAATCAGCAAAGGTCCAGTCCAGTCCAAGGTCAAGGCAACAGAGTTCCACAAGGCAAGAGCGAGAGGCACAAGCAGGAAACAAGGAGCCACACTGACCATAGTCTCCCAAGGAAACTACAATAAGTCTTAGCACCGAGGAAGCCTCTTGCAACTGTTTAAATAGTCAAATCCTACCTCAGTGCCAGCTGAGGCTTGTTCAGCAGCTGCTTTTCAGCTAGTCTCCTTGAATGAACGAGTGGATGAGTGTGTGATTTCCCCTTTAATAAAATAATACTTTAGTTGGGGAATTCTGTCTCTACATCAATTCTTAGATCCACCGGTCTCTTGGTATACAAGTGGGAGACGGTCTTGCAGGGTCTGTGTAGCCAACCCCCTCTCAGTTTGAGATAAATAAAATTCCCCATACTAGATTTTTGGCTACACTAGTCCCATCAACACGTTATTGGGAAGCAGATAACACTGATTCACACCTGCCTATGTTCCTGTTGAATGGTGGGGAAAACACACAGCACATGCATGGAGAGATGGATGTGCATGTGCAATTTAACACTTCTCAACCAAGAATTGTAAGTCAGAATAAAATATAATGGGCAGAGCAATTCTGTGTTCTAATTATGCTGGGTGTGTATGGGATGGGGTGAGAGATGAGCCATTACTAAGCAAAGGGAAAGGCCATCATATCGCATACTCAGGATGGCATATCCCATACTCAGGATGAAACGCATGGCTCTAAGAATTCCCAGAAAGTGAGAATGCAGATATGCAGTGTTCCTGGAAATACCTCAATCCCAACCCCAGTCCCACTTTTGCTATGTGCTGGTGATAATGGTCACATGCTCCCCAAACACGAGGAGCCAAACCAATCTAGGAAAGTTGTACCAGAGGCATACCCGTTATATATGGCATATTTCCTTGAAGCAAAAATGAGGCATTGGGATATCAAAAAAAAAAAAAAAAAAAAAGGAAAAGGTTATGTAATATTCCTTATTCATGAAAAAGTAAGATGATAACAAAAGTTTTATTACATGTACATATTGAGTTAAAAATTATTCTTCAGTGACAGAACTCATACAAAAATTTAGGTAGACGTAGAGGTGGACTGTATTTCACCATAGTTGTATCATGACTATTTCTCAGATTAAATAATCTTACACAGCAAATTTCAGGGATTCAACACCTTATCATAAAACTTCTCACACTCCATTATACAATTTTGTAGTTGTTGGTTTTTTTGACAACCACAATTTTAAACAGTGATCTTCAAACCATTTTTTGAAACATAATAGGGCATTTTTCTTGAAAATGGGACAAAACTGACATTTTAATTAATGGGGCAGTCTGGAAATATGAAAAAAGATGCTGTTCCATTTAAAACAGTACGTATGGTCAGCCTATGTATGGCACACTCTCAATGTCAAAGTGGGGTGGGGTGGGATGGGATGGGGTGGGGTGGGGAACCAGATAGTGTCTCCAGGTAATCACATTTTCAAATAGCATTATCAAGCACTCTCTTATCAAATTGCTAATGTCTAGAACACCTAGAATGTCTTTATTATATTTTTGTTGTTAATTGGCCTCAAGTCAATCTTGACTCATGGTGACCCTATGGATGAGACCTCTCCAAGACCCTCTGTCCTCCACTGTTCTGCTTAATTCCTGCAACCCCTTAATACCCGTGACCTCCTTAATAGAGTCCATCCATCTAGCATGTGGCCTTCCTCTCTTCCTACTTCCCTCCACCTTTTCCAGCATTATTGTCTTTTCTAATAACTCTTCTCTTCTCACAGTGTGTCCAAAGGATACGACAGTCTCAATTTGGTCATCTTGGCTTCCGGCTTGATCTGTTCTAGGACCCACTTGTTTGTCCTTTTGGCTGTCCATGGGATCCTCAACAGCACATCTCAAATGAATTGATTTTCTTCCTGTCGTCTTTCTTAACTGTCCAACTCTCACATCCATACATGGTAATAGGGAATATGATGGCTTGTATGATTCTAACTTTTGTGCTGAGTTGTATGTCTTTGCATTTTCGAATCTTTTCTAGTTCGTTCATAGCCACCTGATTTCGTGACTGCAGCCCCCATTTCTATCAATGTTTGATCCCAGGTATGGGAATTCTTTTAATATTTCTATTTCTTCATTGTCTAGGTTGAAGGTCCTCGATGGTCATTATTTTTGTTTCTTTTTGTTGAGCATTAAGCCTGCCTTTGCACTTTCTTCTTTGATCTCCCTTAGTAGGTGTTCCAGGATTTTATTATATTGCAGATGGAACATTACATGTCTAAGCTTATAAATCCTGTTCTGGGGGGAGCTGTTGTTTTTGCAATTACTGTAATGCAGTGAATTCAAAGATATAGCCATGTTAATGTAGGAGTATGTAGAGAGATCTTGTAGTACCTTTGAGGCTAACTAAAGAAAGAAGTTGGCAGGGTGAGCTTTTACAGACTTAAGTCTGAGGAAGCAGACTTAAGTGTACAAAAGCTCATGTTGTCAACTTCTTTCTTTAATTAGTCTCAAAAGGGCTACAAGATCTCTCTATATATTGTAGTGTAGTGGTTAGAGTATAAAGTTTAACCAGGGGACACCTCAGTTCAAATCTCCACTCAGCCATGAAGCTCGTAGTGGGTGACATCAAGTCACTAATTATCTCTTGGTGTAATCTATTACATATATTAAAAGGCTGCTGTAAGAATCAATTGCCCTGAGTTCTTGGAATTATAAATAAGTGACAAAATATTTGAGCAGAAATGTAAAGTTCACCCCTGCTTTAAAAATACATTTTACTGTACATGAAGAAGGCAGAACTAGTATCCTCAACATCATTTAAAACTAGAATATTTGTCCATAAATAATAAATGGCACATAAACAAAAGCACATATATAAAAGGCACAAGACTGCATACTTCATTAATATGCCATGGATAAAAAAAATCATAGATTCAGTCCAGGTACAACAAAGAGTGTGATGTTTAGCAAAGATTGTTTTGGTTTCCACTCTGTCTCTCTACACTCCCCTAACACCCAGTTGAAGGGTTTGTGATTCTTCCTGACAATGAAACAGTTTATTTTTGTATACATTTTGTCACAGTGACAAGAATAGCATATTTAGGGCTCCTCATTTACCATGAAATAATCCTCCTTGGCTTTTGCAGACATGAGACAAAGCCAAGTGTTTCCCAATCCCTATCTCACAACAGCATACACACTCCTTCAAGAGATAATAGTACTCCTTGATCAGGTAGAGCAGATTGACTCCAGTTTCTGATACAGGCTCACCCCCATACCACCTCCATTGCCTTAAAAAACTACTTTCTTCATATTGGCAAGCTGACATGCAGTAATTAGAAAAGAGATGGAGACTGAGATTCCAACTCCCCATCGGTTATATAGCCTGGAGTTAAAAGGAAGTTGCAATCCAACAACAGCTGAAGGCCCACTGTGATTTAGCAGACAGGGGCTGCTGGTGGGTGACAGCCAAACATATCTAGCTAAATTGGTAGGGTCATCACATGTTGGAGTCAACTTGATGGCAAATGGCAACAACAATACAGTGGGCCCTTGGTGTCTCCTGGGCTTTGGTTCCAGGCCCCCCCATGGATACCAAAATCCATGGATGCTCAAGTCCCACTAAATATAATGGCATAATAAAATGGTGTCCCTTACATAAAATGACAAAATCAAGGTTTCCTTTTTAGAATATATATATATATATATATATATTTGAATATTTTCAAGCTGTGGATGGTTCGATCTGTGGATAAGGACTCCATGGATACAGAGCGTCAACTGGAATAATATTTTAGCTGTACTTCGTTTTCACTTGTTGTAAGATGTTGGGACTCATGTCAGGAGAAAGGCAGGATGTAAATAAAATAAATGATGGTGACAGCTGCCAACTTGGAGAGTTTTTAAAAGGAATGGAATAAATTGATGAAGGGTGGAAGCCATCAATGGATACTAGTTGGGATGGTTATATATCACCTTCAGTATCAGAAGCAATATGTCTATGCATATGATTTGCTTAGGAATGTGAGACTGAAGCTGAAATTGCATTCAGGACCTTCTCATGAGTTTTCCCATAGGGAACCGATTGTCCACTGTGTGAAAAGAATGTTGGACTAGATAGGCTTTTGGTCTGATTTTTAGTGTGACTATTGTAAAAGAGCCAAGCCAGAGAGGAAGCCAGTCAGAACAGGGAAAAAAGTACAGCATCACACCATGTTTCTCTTGTAATTTTGATCAGTGGTTCCCAGACTTTGTTCATCAAGGTTTTTGAACTTCAAGCTGCAAAACCACCAGCTAGTGTGGCCAATGGTTAGGGATTTTGGGAGGTGAAGTCAAAAATTTGGGAGGAACAGCTAAAAATAACTATTTTAGATTACCTCTCATGTTTTGCTTTACATGTCATTGAGGGAGACCCTCTTTAAGATGGGAACCTGCTACAGTCAGATGGGGTTTGGCCCATACTTCCAACCTTAGCTTAGATTTCAGCATTATATTTCTTTCTCTAAAAATTGTAATCTGACAGCAAAACATTTTAAATTTGTCATTCACAGCCAACTTTCATCAATCCATTATTCAAAAATACTATATGGGAAGTTGAAATGGCTTGACCACATTCAGCAAGATAGCTTTTCTCCATGTATTTTCTGCAGCTAGTTTTTAGCTTCAACTTCACTGCAGAACAAACTTGCAACATTTTTATTTTGCTGTTGAAGGCAGTGGAGTTTATCCAGGTTACCCAGTGTTCCAAATTAAATTAAATGCAGGCATTAGAAAAATAAACCTAGTTTCACTGACACAATAACACCAAAGAACAAACTTAAGTGATATGTCAGTTCCCTTAATGCCTTAGGAGAAAATGGCCATTCTGTGGTACCTGCCAAAACTAATAGCAATTATCAATGATAACTGTCAAAGCAGATAGCTTTAAAGCTCTGCTTTCTCTTGCTTCCTTTTCTTCCCTCATGCTCAAAAGCCTGTTGAGAACAGAAAAGGTAAGATACAGCTTGCATATGCTACACAAATGGTGCTTTGTGAAAATCCCATTTATTCTAAATAGTGCATTAAACAGTGCATTGGTGCATTAAACCTATCACAGGCAGAAGAATTAATTGTAATATGGTTAAAACAAGCCAATTCACCAATATTCAGTTGCAGTATGCAACTTGCCTTCCATCATGTTTGTGGAAGTACACATGAAAATGGGTGTCTTCTGGTAATGGGAGGGGGGCATAAAGAACATTTGCATAGTGTGTCATAGAATAAGAATGAAGGTAACTGTCTGAAGCAAAGCAGCAAAAAGTGCCTCACCCCAACCCACTAAGCCTAAGGTGCATAATACCTAATCCCTGTCAAAAGTAAACAAAAAACTCTAGCAGTAAAATACAAAAACAGATAACATAACTAACAATTTGCCACCCTTTGATGACAATCAAAATCTGCTGCTCAAGATAGCTGCCTTACTCTACCTAATAGCAGGGTTGGTACTAGGTAAAAGGCAGGTGAAGGAGATTCAGGGGCTCTATAGACAGACCCTAAGGGGTGGCTCCGTGCTGCCCCAGGAGTGCTGGATCGGGGCTGTGGCAACCACACGCCGCAGCCCCAATCTGGCACTTTACCACTCCCAAAAGAGCTGGCAAATGCTGCTCCTTTTTGGAGTGGCAAAAAGCCGCCCTTGCTGTGGCAGCGGTGGCTTTTCTGCTCTCCTTTGGCGCAGTGTGTCTGTATGCTGTGCCAAGGGAGCATCCTGACGCCGCCCGCCATGTGGTGGGGCACGCAGCATGACTGCAGCATCGGGGCAGAGTTGGGGCAGCCAATGTGTGGTCACCATGCCCCAACTCCATCCCCAGGCCAGCCTTTTTGGCCAGTCTGTACAGGGTCTCAGTTATGTTTGATCATAATATTAGAGGCATTATGTTTGTAGCTCTGTATCAAACAATTGTTTTTTCTGATTGTTACTTTCCATTGTTAAAAATACTAATGGATTTTAATTAAGAGATGTGTCCTGGTTTTACAAATTCTATGCTAACCCATGCTCTGGCCTTAGACAGTGAAAAATTCTCAATGAAGAGTTCCATTTTTCTCTGTATGTCAGGAGGTGAAGGCAGCAAATCATTTTAGGAAATAGCAGAAAGCTAGAAAGGCTTATTTATCCCATGATCCCCCAGGGATTAGGAGCTTGTAGGGGAGCCCAGAACATTCACAGCAGGAACACAGATCACTTAATTTGATTTTCTGACTTCTTGTTGTATGCTTTCAATTCATTTCTGACTGATGGAGAGCCTAAAGTGAAACTGTTATGGAGTTTTCTTGGCAGAATTTGTTCAGAGGGGGTGTGCCTTTGCCTTCCTCAGAGGCTGAGAGAGAGTGTGTTGACCAAGGTCGCTCTGTAGGTTTCCATGGCCATGTAGGGATTTGAATCCTAGTCTCCCAGTGTCCTAGTCCATGCTGTTTTAATCTTATTATGTTTATTTTAATATTGTATTTAGTCTTTTAAGGGGGGTATTGTATTACTGTTATTGTTGTAATGTATGTTTTTAATCTGTATCTTATATTTGTAAGCCACCTTGATTGCTTAGGCAAAAGGTGGGATATAAGAAATAAAATAATAATAATAATAGCACGATTACACCACACTGGAGGAGTTATTATTAACATTTGGAAATAAGTCTATAAAACATCTCTCCACTCTACTCCCACTCATGCTTAATTTCTTTCTCAGATAGCTGAAGTTGAGTTGTTTCAAGCACCAATGAACATAGGAAAACCGTGCTGAATCAGAACAAAAACCTATCTACTGCATCATGTTGTTCACGTAGCAGCCAACCAGGTAAATGTATATAGTGTAATAGCCAAAGTATGCCCGTTTCAGCACTGTTGGCCAGAAAACTTTGGCAACACACAGACTGCAATGCTCATATATATATCGCCTGTTCTTTGTCTCTTACATCCCTACAGGATTATAGGCCTTGCAAAGGGAGTTCTGTTAATTCAATTAACTGTGCTGAGGAAGCTAAAGGCAGTGTGTCAATGTACTTGGCACTATCAGCACAGCATTCTTTGTTTCTTGGAGTTCTTGGCTTCTTGCTAAAGCTCACAGTCCCATTACCTATGGAAAAGTTTGGCTGTTTTTATTACCTTGTTTGAGGTAAAATAATCCTGCTCCATTGTGATTAACTCTTGCTCCTTACATGGGATAATGTTGTCTAATTGGTTCCTGTTTAATTATCCCAAATTCCCTGCAGAACACTACAGGCACATTCTGAACAGATGAAGACTTGAAACTGGGGGTTCAGTCTCAGAAGTGGTTCCAAGAGGAGTTTAATAACTTGGATCTGGCAGCAAATATGGTCCCTTTGTCTAATTTATTGGTTTGAAGGGGAGCAGGGGCCTAAGGCTCATGGTAGAATGTCTGCAGGACTGGTTGGTTTCTCTAGTAGTATGAGGGATTGCTCTATATTTTATCTGAGAAGAAGATGAAAGTGCCCTACCTCTATACCAGTTCATTGATTCTTAAATATTCAGTGAGTACTGCAATGTTTGCTATACTTCTGTTAACTGAAGACCATTTTCTTCTTCTGAGTCAATACTGGAGGTAAACTTAACTCTAGAAGAAAATCTTCAGATGTGTGTATGAATGAAGTGGCCAGCTTTATTGATCTGGGGTTTTATCAGAACAACCTCACCAAGTAAATTTGAAGATATTCAGGATAAGCTAAAGCTGCAATACAAAGAATTATTGAGTTAGAAGGGACCACAACAGTCATATAAGTCCACCCTCTGCCATGGAGGAATGCACACCTTAAAGATGCTCATCCCATCATAGGACGTTATCACACGGGGGAAATCTGCTGGTTAATCCACACAAATCCCAAACAGAAACTGGATTTGTGCCTCACGATTTCACACGACGTCGCACAGAAACTGGACAGAAACTGGACAGAAACTGGTGTTATCCGAGATCTTTTGAAATTCGGTAGTTTTGAGGAAATGCATTTGCGAAATTACAGTAATTTCGGATTTACCATAATGTGAAAAGCAAATGTGCATTTGGGAGCATTTCCCTGCTTTTCCCATGGTTCCACGGCGAACATTCCTCTATCTGCGCATGTGCAAGAAGATCATTTCTAGTACATTTACGGGCTTTTCTCACGTGTGTGTGAACGTTGAATGCGCTTACTGTAATTTTGCAATTAAGGTAATTATGTGTGAAAGCCATTTGCGGAATCAAGGTTTATTTTTGGTTTATTTTTGGAATGCCTCATTTCCACTTTATTATCGCTTTCTGGCCCACATGTGATAACGTCATTTGTTTAAAGTCCTCCAAAGACAGAGAGTCCATCACCCTCAGAGGCAATCTAGGCCACTGTTAGACAGCTCCAACAGGTTTAAAAATCTTTCTAATGGGCCTTTGCAGACTGCTAGAAATAGTGCAACTTGAGTCCACTTTAACTGTCCTGGCTTAGTGCTAGGGAATCATGGGAATTGTATTTTTTTCTGAGACATTGAGCCTTCTCTGTCAGAGAGCTCTGGTGCCACAATAAACTACAGTTCCCATGATTCCTTAGCACTGAGCTAGGACAGTTAAAGTGGACTCAATTTGCACTATTTCTGGCAGTCTGCAAAGGCCTTAATGTTTAGGTGTAATCTCTCTCTCTCTCTTGTAATTTGAATCTGTTTATTTGTGTTCTAGGCTCCGGAACAGCAGAAAATAACCTTTCTCTGTCTATTATATAACATCCCTTAATGATAGCTATCATATCACCTCTCAGATTTCTCTTCTCCAAGCTCCCTCAGTTGTTCCTCATAAGGCCTGGTTTCCAGACCTTTGATCATCTTGATCATTCTTCTCTGGGCAAATTCCAGCTTTGTCAATATTCTTCTTGAACTGTGGGGCCCAGAGCTGGACAAAGTATTCAAAAGACAGTGTATTGGGGTTTTTTGTGTGTGGATGCAGCAAGTAGTTATAGCACTGAAAATCCAATGCCATAGCCAGGGGCATCACTATTAGAGTGCAGGAGCTGTAGGCTGTACCAGGTGTCACCCTAAGGTGACACCACTACTTCCCAAACAACTACGACTTGGCAGAAGCAGGCTATGGTGTTCACTTGTGTCCCTTTCAAACACTGAAGATATGATGTGAGGTGTGTGAGGCTCAGTGGGAGGAGAAGGGGAGGTCCCATGTTTTTAAAATTTAAAATGTAAAATGATTTTAAAATTATTTTAAAATTATTTTTGAATTCTTTTAAAATTAAATAAAATCAATTAAATTTAAGTTTTAAAAATTTAAAACCTTACAAAATTTTCACTTTAACTGCATAAAACTATATACATGTAAAAACATTTAGACTCTGCCTATAATATTATAATTTAAAGGTACAGTCGGCCTTTAGTTTCTGCAAGGGTTCCATTCTGGACCCCCACCAAAAAACCACAGGGCCTCAAGTTCCATGGATTTTAATGGCAGCATGCCCATGGCTGCACTGCTGTGGCCACATGCACATGCCACCATTTGTCCAATGGGACTTGTTATCCGCAGATGCTCACTTCTGTGGATCGCAAGCCTCTGGATGGTGTGAGTGGGCTGTATAATTTTAATTTTGTTACTTGTTTATTTCACAACTATTACTATTACATTAAGTGATAACCGAGAATTACATTTTATGAGTAGTATTAGTTCAAAAGACATTATTAAAGATTCTGTATGGTGTCATATGGGAAGGCTGAGACCATGAGTTAACACACTAGATGGCATCAACCCTAGGATATCACTGGTCATAGCTGGAGAACAAGCCATGGGGAGACCCCCTAGAAGCCACAAACTCCACTAGTACATCTGCCTCCTTGAGGAGAATTCCAAGGTATAGTCTGAAGAAAGAGGCTAATACAGTAATGGTCTAGGTCAGGGGCCGGCAACCTACGGCCTGCGGGCCGGATGCGGCCCGCAGGGTCCTGCCGCTGCCACCGCGCCGCCACCGCCACCTCTTTTTGCGTCACGGGAAAGGTCACGCGAGACATCAGGGCACTCCATTTTGGAATCTAAATGGCGCCCCAGAGGAGCCCCACGGCAGCTCTGGGCCTCTCGGAAACCCGGTGCTGCCGAGGAAGCCTCCTGGGGGGCACCTGTGGCGGCGCTGGGCCTCTCAGAGGCCCGGCACTGCCGAGGGAGGTCTCCTGGGGGGACCCTGCGGTGGCGCTGGGCCTCTCGGAGGCCCGGTGCAGCCGAGGGAGCCCTCCTTGGGGGGCCCCGCCATCGCTCACATGCGTGCATGATGCAGGGGGGGGCGGCTGGCATTTTGTTTTTCAAAATGACGGCGCGCGCACAAGCGCATGTGGGGGGGGCAAGCGCGTGCGGGGAGGGCAAGCGCGTGCGCGCACTGGCCCCCGGCGCCATTTCCCCCCCCCTCCCAGCCTGTCGGCAAAAAAAGTTGCCGACCCCTGGTCTAGGTAAAGGGATCCCTCTTCTGTGCACAGTCCAGAAAAGCCTAGAATTAGAATCACTCCCCCAAACCTCTCACAGCAGGGTCAAAAGGTAGAAGCATCCATGATTTAATATTTTCACAGGAAATAAGGTGATCTCAAATTCGTATATACTAAAATACCAGGCTGAGGTGAATAATACATTGAGGTATTTTGCAAAATACTAACCTGCTTCATGTTTGTTTAAGCAGTGTGATTCCATTTTGTGCACTCATGACAAATTATCTGGATTGATCTTTTGAGGTGAGCCAATATAGTGCAGCGGTTGGTCCAGAATTAGGAAAACTCAGCTGAAGTCCCCACTGAGCAATGGGTAAAGGTACATTACTAAGTAATACATTGTTCTGAAGGTTGGTTAAAATTAGTAGGAAGAAGAGAGAACGAAGAGGAGAAGAAGACTCAGAAGAGGTGGATATAAAGTTTGAGAAAATATATGTATGTATTTATTTATGTTATATGTTACCTGTTTGTATGCCTGTATGTTGACTGAATATAATTTCTTTAAATAAATAAATAAATAAATAAATAAATAAACTTTGCTTAGTCCTGTCTAGGTTGTCCACATGTCTTTGGCCAGCGTGCCTTTCCCATGTGAAACTTTGTAGTGTTCCAAGTTTCATCATGACCTCTTAAACATGCTTGATGCTAGATATGAAAAATGAAGGCCCATATTCCAGAGGGAGGGATGTAGGGTATGCTATCACCAGTCAGCATATCTTTGCTGATTGCCTTTATTCACTGCTTTGGATATTGAACTCCAGTATGGGTATACTTTCTTTTAAATAAATAAATAAATAAATAAATGTTCTGAGAATTGTAATGAAACTATAAGGAATTTCTATCGACTCTGTCCCAGCAGTACAGAGGAGGAATGGCAAAGGAACACAATATGAATGGCAAGTATAGAACCATATAGAGAGAACCTATACAAAATGCTCACCTCTGCCATCAGAATTCAGTCCCATTCATACACTTTGGATTTTTATCATTATGGTGGTGCTGTTGTTACTGTGTGCCTTCAAGTTGTTTCTGACTTACGGTGGCCCCAAGGCAAACCTATCATGGGATTTTCATGACAAGATTTGTTCAGAGGAGGTTTGCCATTGCCTTCCTCTGAGGATGAGAGCATTTGACTTGCTTGTGGTTACCCAGTGAATTTTGTGGCCAAGCAGGGACTCGAACCCTGGTCTTCAGAGTCATAGTCCAACACTCAAACCACTATGCTAACTGGTGCTGCTACTGCAGTTTATTGTTATGTTTGTATTTGTGAGAAATATCACTGCTCTCATTTTCTAAACAGGGAACTGAAGCTGGAAAAAAGATTCTATAACAAAGTCGAGACTTGAACTCAGCATTTCCTGAGCTTAGAAGGATGAAGCGGTATGGACAACGGCTAGAGTGCAAGTGGCGGAAAACTCGACTCTTATCTGACAGAACTTGCCATAGGAATTTTCTTCATTCCTATCGGGAGGTGATACGTGCAGTGAAGAAAGCGTTCTCCTCTGCACGTATTGCGTCTGCAGAGTCTCGTCCGGCAGAGCTGTTTAGGGTGGTAAGGGAGATGACGCAGGTGCCCCCTGTGCCAAATCCCTTGCTCAACCCGACAACGGCCTGCTGTGATGCATTTAACAACTACTTTGCAGACAAAATCTCTCAGATAAGAGCCGACCTTGACGCGACTATTGGAACAGTCTATAGGCGAGGCGTTCACCGACTCCGCCGATGTAATTTTACTGGATCAGTGGCAATCTGGGAGTACCGAGGACGTGGACAAGCTGCTTGGTAAAGTGAGGAAGACGACTTGCCCTCTCGACCCTTGCCCATCTTGGCTGGCCATCCAGGGGGGGGATGCATTGATGAGATTCCTCACGGATATCGTCAATGCATCCTTCAGGGAAGGACATGTCCCATCATGTCTAAAGGAAGCGGCGGTTAGGCCGCTTCTGAAAAAACCTTCCCTGGACCCCCTGGACATGAAGAACTATAGGCCTGTGTCATTGCTGCCATTTTTGAGCAAGGTGATCGAGAGAGCAGTTGCTCTTCAGCTCCAGGCAGTCTTGGATGAAACTGATTATCTAGACCCATTTCAAACTGGCTTCAGGACAGGCTTTGGGGGTGAGACTGCCATGGTTGCCTTGACCGATGATCTGCGTCTGGGCATCGACAGGGGTAGCCTGACCCTGTTGGTGCTCCTAGACCTCTCAGCGGCTTTCGATACAATAGATCACGGCATCCTCTTGGACCGCCTGAGGGGGTTAGGTATCGGAGGCACTGCTTTACAGTGGTTCCGGTCCTTCCTCTCGGGTCGGTCCCAGAGGATGCTGCTCGGGGACTGTAGCTCCAGCAAGAGGGACCTCACTTGTGGGGCCCCTCAAGGAGCTATTTTGTCCCCAATGTTGTTCAACATCTATATGAAGCCGCTGGGTGAGATTATACGGAGTTATGGTGCTGGGTGTTATCAGTACGCTGATGACACCCAAATCTATTTCTCCATATCTCATTCGTCGGTCTCGAATTCCAATGGCATCTCTTCTCTCAGTGAATGTCTTGGGGCGGTAATGGGCTGGATGAGGAAAAACAGATTGAAGCTGAATCCAGACAAGACGGAGGTGCTCACGGTAGCGGCCCCGAAACCAGGAACTGGGTTGCAACCTCCAGTCCTGGATGGGGTCACGCTCTCCTCCAGTGACTGTGTTCGCAGCTTGGGGGTGCTTCTTGACTCGTCGCTCCTGTTGACGAATCAGGTTAATGCGACGGTCAGGAGCACCTGTTATCAGCTTCGGCTGATACGCCAGCTGCGCCCGTTTCAGGAAGTAAGGGATCTCGAAAGTGTGGTGCACGCGTTGGTAACCTCACGCCTCGACTTCTGCAATGCACTCTACATGGGGCTACCCTCGTGCCTGGTTCGGAAATTACAGTTGGTACAGAACATGGCAGCCAGACTTGTCTCGGGAACATCTCGGAGGGATCACATCACTCCGGTTTTGAGGTCCCTCCACTGGCTGCCTATCAGCTTCCGGGCCAGGTACAAGGTGTTGGTTATCACCTTTAAAGCCCTAAATGGCTTGGATCCAAGCTATCTCAGGGACCGCCTTCTCCCGTATAATCCTCCCCGCGCTCTTCGATCCTCCGGGAGGAATTTGCTACAGCCTCAGAAATCGAGGCTTGTGGCCACCTCCCGGGGGGTGTTCTCTGTTATTGCGCCTAAGCTCTGGAATGGCCTGCCGGACGAGATCCGTCTTTTAACATCTTTAGACAGTTTTAAAAAGGCTGTCAAGACGGATCTCTTCCGGCAGGCCTTTCCAGACTAGTTATATTAGACTAGTCCTTCCAGCCTCAGATTAATAGCTATCCAAGAGACGATCCTCACGTGGCCCCATCAAGTGATGGGAGGATCGCCGCGCCAGGCTTATGGAGTCATTGGGCTGGATGGTTTAATATTTTAACCTTAACAGTTGTTTTTATATTGTTTTGATTTAATTCTGTTTTAAGGGGGGAGGGTTTGCTTATATTGTTTGTTTTATTCTGTATTGTATGTTTTAATTGTAAGCCGCCCGGATTGGATTACCAATGGGCGGGATATAAATAAATTTATTATTATTATTATTATTATTATTATTATTATTATTATTCCTGGTCAGAAACCAGATCTGTATCTAATAGATTTGCCAGATCTCAGGGCCAGGGCTGTCTTTTCTTCCCTCAGAGGGAGAGAGAGGAATCTCACCACGAGAGCACTCCCTTAATAAACTCTCTCTTTCTCTGTCTATGCATCTATCTTAGAGTGGTTAGCATGCAAAACTTTATAAATGAATTGGAAAAATGTTTTGGTTTCTGCCTTCTTCAGTTGCCCAAATAAAACTGAGTTTGCACCCAGTTTAGAACACACACTTCTCATTTTTAGCTTTACCATTTTTTATTTAAACTTTGTGCAACTACAGTTAGTGCTTAATGTATCATGATAAATGAAATCATCATGCACCACCTCTTCTAACATCACCTTTATGACATCTCCAACACCTGTTAGATTACAAAGAGGTGTCATCACTACATTTCAGATATTGGCATTGATATTTCAGGTCTGGGATTGTCCTAACTAGTTTTTGTTGTTACCATCCACTAATACATTTCACTTATTTCTAAATGCTGCTGAAGTTCTCTCTCAAGGTTTTCTTTATCTTCCTTTTCTGTCCAATAACCATAAGATACTTATCTGTGCGTCTTGTGCTGTTTGTTCTGAAACTTGGCAGGGAGTTGAGTCCTGAGCTGTGTTACATTTTTGTTTGTGTCTAGCAGAAATAATCCCTGAGAAACAAATAAGCAATATGACAAACTGAAACCTATGAAGAAGAGGAAGCAGGGGAAAGTTTGTTGCTATGATTTTATAATCTGTGTAATTCACAATTGAAAAAGAAAAGCATCAAACCAGGAAAAACATTAACAAGAGTGTGAATTCTCACTTGTGATTAGTTAGTTTTGTCATTCATGCTCTGATTATTTTAGGGCAAGAACAAATCTATAATAGACTAAAAGAGCCTGACTAGGATTAGGTACTTTTAAAGAAATATTGACTCAGATTGAAAATCTCTTGACTTTTATTTAACATAATGCTTGTAGTTTGCAGAAACTTTGCTGCAGGGCATTTTAAAGCCTATATTTCAAATCTGCACAAATTCCCCACATTTTAAAAAACACAAAACATTGTTGCTTACACCCAGTATCAGTTTATTTGCAGGAATCAGCAGTCCTACACAGCAACAATTCTGTTATGAATCTAGCATCAATTCACAGGACAACACAGTGGGTAATGCAACAAAGTAAATCCTAACTCAGTGACATTTATGTCAGTAGAAGAACTATTCCTGGTGCCTGATCAAATTTGTATGACCAGAATTGGTACTTCTCCAAAACTATGCTTGTCTGATAACCATTGTCATTTAAGTGATTAATAGAAATTCACTGTGTCTAGTTTTCTTCCCATTTTCCAACTGCATATTAACATTTTTTAAATTGTACATTTTTTCCATTTGTACATGTTGGGCTACATCCTATTGATTAGTCACCTGCTAGTTGTGTGTGTGATTGTGTGTGTGTGTGTATCTTCAAATCATTTCTGACTTATGGCGGCCCTAAGGAGTTTTCTGGGGCTGAGAATGTGTACTCACTCAAAGTCACCAAGTCAATTTTCATGGATGAAAACTAGTTTCATGTGGAACTTGAACTCTGATCTCCAGAGTCCTAGTCTAATGCTCAAACCACTATACCATGCTGGCTCCCAGATTTTCCATCTTCATTAAATGCATGCCACCTCCTGACAAACCTCTGTGATCCACCACATAATCTTCTAGAGTTACCAGAGTGAAAACTGGAGAGGGATCCTATACTTTTAATAATTGTGTAGAAGAGCCTTATCACATGATCCAAAATGGAGCAGGAGAGCAGCAGCTTTCTCCATGTCTTTCCGCATGCTGTCGTAGCAGTTCCATTTTCTTCATGAAGGTGACAGGTTGTATATACAAGGTATACATAGTTCCAGGTTTTTCCACAAGAGTCACCAATGGAAGGATTCAATCTCCCTCCTTAGAAGAGTTTAGCTGTCATCAGGTCAGCTGAGGGAATAATTTTCTGGCCGAAATAACCCTGTCTTTTCAGTTTCCACATTATTTCATCTCTAGACCTTTTCCAAATATGGTATTGAGCAGGGACAGATGCTTCTAGGGAGGAGTTACTCTCCAAGATAATTATAATTTGTGTAGGTAGTGATGTATAAGGTGAGGTAGTCTTTGTTCAGGGCATAGCATGGGGGGGGGGGAATGCCAAAATCCAAACTCTTTATTTGGATCCCCAGGTAACAAACAATGTCTTTACAGTTTTTAAACTTTAGTTCTGGTAGGTTAACTTCATCTTGATAGGCCAAAATCAAGCTATTAACATAAGTCAGTATATAGGTTCATCTCTTATTACTGTACCATGTGTAGACACAGGAGTCACATTGTGTAAAGCCTTCTTTGATGAGCCTCTTTTTCAATTTCTCATTTCAGACTTCTGTAGCTTATTTCAGACCATAACTCTCTTCCCCCCTCCCTGAAATTTGGAGACAAGTGGCTTGTAAATTATTATTATTATTATATCCTGATTTCTCAAATCCAGGAGACTCTTCCTTATAAATACTTTCTGGGCTTCTCGCATTATTTGTAATCCCTGCTTTTTTTCTGCCTGCAAGTGAAGACTTTTTTGTTTAGGCAGACCTTTAAAATGTGAATTGTATTACTAGTAATATGTGCGAAGTAGTGTGTTATATTTTATTTTATTCTTTAATTTTTATTACTAATTTATTTTAAACATATTTTAACTGGTTTAATCATGATTTTAGTAATATTGGCTTTTAATTCTTTTTTTTTAACTTTTGTAGACTAAGATTTTTAATGTAACATTGCTTTATATTTTTGTAAGCCACCTTCATTTGATCCCACTCTTCATTATCTTACATGAAGAGTAGCACTCATATACAGATAGCATTATGATTTTTTATTATCCCACAACATGCATAGGTAAGTCACAGGTGATTATTACCTCCCCCCTTCCACATTGTAGAAGGAGAGATCACCAAGGTAAATCTTATGGTTAGATTATTACATTTTCTTTCTCCCTTTATGCTTTTCCTATCTTGGGTCTCCTAGGACTTCAAAAAATATGAAGGAAGCAAAAATAGGAGAGCTAAGGGGGGAAAAAACGGGTGGGGGGGGAGAACCAGGGATGGGGAAAACACACATTGCTCCCTTCCACTGATCTCTCAATACATGCATTGATGTCCCCCTTTTAAACTCCCTTTATAGCTAGCATAGGTTTAGCATCTTAGGACCTTATCCCACGCTGCTCTCAAAAGTGGCAAGAAAGCGATATGAGCATCATTCCAGTACTATAGCGCTAGTATAAATATGGCGCTAGCGCTATAATAGCGCTATGGATCACCTCGCGCTATTGCAATGCCCGCTGAAACCGACATTCAAAAGAATGCGAATGATGCTGCATTCCAAGCAGTTTCTTGCTGGATTCTGAGCGACGTCGTGGGAGCACGCGGAAAACTATAGCGCTATAGTGCCTGATTCTTAGCGGATTCTGAGCGACGTCGTGGGATCACGCGGAAAATTATAGCGCTATAGCGCCTGATTCTTAGCGGATTCTGAACGACGTCGTGGGATCACGCGGAAAACTATAGCGCTATAGCGCCTGATTCTTAGTGGATTCTTGCTGCTTTTGGCCCCGTGGGATAAGGTCCTATGAGAGAATTAGTGCTAGCCCAGACTGCCCACCACAATTTTGTGCTCCTAGTTTTGAGGTTCAAAATAGGATGTAATTATGGCAGTGGGACAAAAGTAGTGGGAGCTTAGCAAAAACAGACATCTTTCAGTGGCCAGAATTTTCCCACCCCGCACTCAAAAGTCCCCATAAAATACTACAGTTCCAACAGATGACCTGAAAGGGGTGAAGGTGATAGTTTTTGAGAGAAGTGGTTCTTACTGTCATTAAAAAAAACCTGACTGCAATAGTGTGTGATAAAAAGAGGAAGGTGAGACATTTCACTCCTCTTTGCACACTCTTTTGTACTGAAAGTTCATCCTATAGGTTTTATTGTGATTAGAACTTTAAGATGAGCACTAGTGAAAGCTTTACATCTATTCATTTGAGCAGTGGTCACTTCTACTGGTTTTGCTTATCCGTGTTGCCTTTAATGAATTTTGAGTGTGCCAGACTGCTGTGCCTCTATGTTACGGAATATCCATCAATACTCATCTTCTCATTCAGAAAATTCTGAAATGCTTCCAAGGAGTGTCAGAGCTATTCTCTTTTGCTTCATCCTGCCATTATCACAGAGAAACAGCAAGAGGTTCTAACATCTATCAGGCCCAGCTGTGAGAAGCCGAGTGAAATCCGTGCCATAATAACTAGTCATTTCTGTACCCATGACAGATCATTTATGCTCATAAAATGAATATCTATCAATGTCTATCAAGTCCCATGGGTAATTGTGTTATTCCAACTGGTTAAATGAATCTATGGGCCTATGCAGACTGCCAGAAATAGTGCACATTAAATTGAGGCACTGCCCTGGCTCATGCTAGGGAATCATGGGAACTGTAATTTATTGTGGCACCAGAGCTCTCTGACAGAGAAGGCTCAATGTCCCAGGAAAAAATACAATTCCCATGACTCCCTAGCACTGAGCCAGGGCAGTGCCTCAATTTAATGTGCACTATTTCTGGCAGTCTGCATAGGCCCTATGTTGGCTTTGCCCTGTATGAGAATGGCTATCTGAGCACAGGCAAAGCTCACAAAAGTTACTTTTTAAAAAAATTACTGCTCCAGAATAGTTATGCCATGAGAAATTCTAAGAGCTGTAATCCAAAAAAGATAACTTATATGGCTAGCCTACAGATCAGTCCTGTACTGCTAAATCCCATTTGTACAAGCAGACAAGTCAAAGTGGGTGTATCCTCTTCCAGTACATGGGGAGTGTAAAAGTATGCAGAATAGAGGCTCAATTAGGTAGCTTTAAACTATGGAGTTAATTGTCCTTAGCTCTGCACCTCCTCACCTCTGGATGTTAATCACAGTGGGCCTTTGGTATCCATTGGGATTTGATTCCAGGACCCTTAAAAATATTTTCAAGCTGTGGATGCTTGAATCTGTGGATAAAGAATTTGTGGATATGAAGGGCTGACTGGACTTTATTTATTTGAAAATGCCAGCCCTGCTGTGTTTAGGGGCATTTCTCTTGCCTAGGGCCCTGGACTTGTTCCCCAAATTCCTTCTTTAATGACACCACTGATAGGGGAAATATATGAACTGTAGTATGATAATCTTATCTGATTAAGTAAGCAAATCTAGCATTATGGCTAAGAGGCTGAGCTACAAATTGGGAAGGCTCCAGTTCGAATCACACCTCTGTCATCAATTCAGTAGCAAGTCCTATGGAAATCACTTTCTCTCACCCTGACAACAGTAATACTATAATAAACCTTACAGAGTTGTTGCAAGGAATGCAGCAACATAATGTAACTGATCCAAACACCTGAAAGTACTATATAAAAGTTGTTGTTAGAAATGTATTTACCTGCAATTAAAAGCTGCTTTACACAATACAGTATTTTTGCACAGAGATAAAACGCATTGTAGGAAAATTGGAAAGTGCAAACTGGCCAGAAGTTCCATTACCCTAGTAAATGTGATAAGGATCAGGAAGCATACCCGTTTTATATCCCATTTTGATGGTCAGAGGTCAGGCTGTCTATGTGTTTTATGAGCTTAGTCATTTTAGAAAACAGAAAATAGCGAGCCAACAATGGCATTTCTAGAATAGCTGGTATTACTTAAAATAAACTGTGAATGTTTTTATGACTTCATTGAAGCAATTGTGTTTCCTGCTCCTGTTTTATGTTTTTTACCCCTCCAGGTCTTAAGTGGTTTCTCAAAGTCCCTGGATCCTTAAACACTGAAGATGCAGGTACTGATGGTCTGGGAATGATACTGAACATATACAAGAACCACTAATGTCTTCAGGTACTTGGCACTTTGCCATAATTTGGCTCTTAATATTTAATAATGTGTATAAAACCTGAAAGTAGCAACAAGCATAATAAAGTCATATTCTGTGTCACGTGACATTTTTAATTCTTTCCATTACAGACAGGGCTTTGGTTTAGTTTAGTTCTAGAGTCAAACATCTACCATTGTTAATGAAAAATTGGGTTTGTACTTGGAAAAGCCTAATCTTAGGGGTCTGCAGTACTCACACAATGAGTATTCATTGAATGAATACTCAGTACTCACACAGTGACCCCAGAGAGGAAAGGGAAGGAGGGGGGCTCGGGAATTCTGGCAAAATTGGACCATCAAGATTTCCATGTACTTGAGACTCCTATGGAATGATCACTCAGAAGAGTACTACATATCAAGCACTGAGTAATAAAAAGACAACTGTTGTTGTTGAGCCCTCCTGAGAATAACAAACTTTGCCTGCAGTCTATCCTATGCACATTTGCTTAGGTGCAAACTATACTGAGCACATGGAGGGCACTTCTAAGCACACACTATTCTTGTAAGATTTTTCATATTTAAGAGTGGGTCAGTGATAATGGAAGGGAAAAATAATTTTTCCTTCCTCTCTAAGTACCTGCAAAGAAGCAAAATTAATAACCTTCCTGCCAATGTTGACACCCCTCACTTTAAAACCATTCTGGGGTCTCCAATGATGTCCCTTATCCTCCCATCCTTGCCTTGGAATGCATAGCCTCTTGACTGATTCTTTACATATATACTGGTTGAGCAGGTATTAGATTCAAGGTTGCCACAGCAAGGATATGAGAGAGGTAGTCCTATAACAATGTTAGTTCAACTTCTTCCAAATGTACAGATGAATCTCAAGTGGGGTTTTCTTAAAACTCTACTGACCACTTTAGTAGGCACAACAAACTGGT
This sequence comes from Phrynosoma blainvillii, assembly GCA_026167975.1. Taxonomy (NCBI): domain Eukaryota; kingdom Metazoa; phylum Chordata; class Lepidosauria; order Squamata; family Phrynosomatidae; genus Phrynosoma; species Phrynosoma blainvillii. The sequence continues at coordinate 48,655,063 of JANUYF010000001.1, read as the reverse complement.
TCCCTCATCTGCTTTGAAATGACTTCCAGGTTCATTACAGACGGCTTGGTACCTGCTTCTTGCTCTCAATACTTTTAATAATTAATGCCCATGCAGTGATATCCCATCATCAGACAAGTGGATTTCAGTAAGATTTTGCCTTCTTTTCCTACTCTTTTGTTGTTGTTAACTGCCCCTGAGTTGATCTTGACTCATGGTGACCCTGTGGATGAGACATCTCCAAGACTCCCTTTCCTCCACTGTTCTGCTTAGCTCCTGTAAACTCATACTCGTGTTCTCCTTAATAGAGTCCAACCATCTAGCATGTGGCCTTCCTCTTTTTCTTCTTCGCTCCACCTTTCCTAGCATTATTGTTTTTTTTTCTAGTGAGTCCTCCCTTCTCATGATATGCCCATGATGTGCCTACTCTTACACCTCTCCATTTTCTCCCATATATTTTGTAGGGTTCTGAATCTAATGGAACAAATTTGGAGGTGCTCAAGGGGCTGCAGGTGGGAGATGGAATCTGCTCTGCCATCACTGTTTGGTCCACTGGTAGATAGACAGAGGGGGCTACAAATTATAGTCTCCATCAAATAACAGAATCTATTGTGCTAAAGTATAAATTTGATTGCTGTCATATTCTGTACAACAGAACAACATGGTTTGCAACAATCCAGAGTCAGACTCCACTGCAAGACAAACTTACTTAATATCTCCAACCTGCTTCCTCCACCTGCTTATTAATCTCACCACAGGAATACTAAATCCAAGTCTTAACACTAAGTCTGAAATTAAAAGAATTATATGAAAAAAGATTTACACACACCCAATTTGGTTTAGAAAGGTTTAATTATAAACAGGAGAAAAGAAAATTATGGATTAACACTTGGATGCAATGATTTCTGCCTGTTAAGAATAGAATACTTTCCATTGGGACAAAGATATATTTCTGTAACATTCAACATTCTCATTACTCTTTTCCTTCCTTTATATGAAATACTATTTGAGTACTTTATTATCTTGCATGCACTAAATCTTTCCAATTTGTTGCAAAAATAATAGTCTTCCAGCATCTTAAAAATGAACAGACTTATTGTACTACAAGCTCTCATGGACTAAGGTTGCCTTTCTTGAATTGTGAAGAGCAAACTAACTACATCCTAATGAGTGTCAGCTCATGAACACTCTCTCTGTATTTTTTTTGGGGGGGGGGGAATCTGTGAAATATGTTGATTTAACTGTTGTCTTGATTCTATTTCTGTAGTAAATTCACCAAGGGCTCTTCCAGATTGGTCTAAAGAACTGTGAGTTCTTGTGATGTAGCTCCCTTATGGCTCATTAGTATTTCTGGCTGTTGTCACCCACGTCCACTTGTTCCATTATTTTGGAGGACGGCTTGTACCAGTTTCTTGGATTTGGACTAAGGCTTTTCCAAAGCTTTTTTTTTTTAAGTACTGTACTGGTTTATGGTTTACTAAGGTGGTCTTGTGGTCTGATGACAAAATTTTATCCTCTCTGACTTTCTAAAATATTTTTTCTTATAGATTTATAGTGCAAACATCCCATTTCACTGATGGGTTATAGCATTACAACTCTAAAAACAAATTTAAAAATAAAAGAGGAGGAGAAGAGAAGGCAATATACCGTGCTTATATTTTTCAGCGTCAAAAAGAAACCCACCTGAAGGTAGGAACAAAATGTTATGAATGTTGCCAGAAAATAGTCTGGAATGACAGAAATATAATTTAGATATAAGACAGAACTGTAGCAACATATACTGCAACCTTCCCATACATTTTCCACATCCACAGGATCACTGTAGCCCAGCTTTCCTTAAATTGATGTTCTCCCCAAATTGAGGTCCTACTGAAAGTTGTAGCTCAACACAGTTGAGAGGCTGCCAACATGGGTACATGACTTACCTGGAGGTCCTTGTAAGTTGGGAACCCATGCCAGCTGTGGGAGGGCAGAGATAAGTAACCTCCACCTTCAGTGTCTGACAGTATATATTCCTCATAGGGAATTCTGCATCCAGGCCAGGACTTAAACTTGCATAAAAATGTTAAAACAGATACAGCTAAAAAATTAATATGATATAAGTTAAAGATAGAATGAAGCTATAAACAGAATGAAAAGCAGTTAGAGTCATGGCCATCAAAAAGAAAAAGAAATACAAACAATGCAGCACATTATGAAAGTCCCTTTCCACCCCTCAAGCAATCAGCTTTCAAAGCCCTTCCTTTGGCAGCCTTTCTCACCAGCGTTCCCTTGGCTTATGTGGGTTCCAACATGAGATGAAATTTTTGGCACGTGAATGTTTTATACTTGTCACAACTTTTAAGGTGGCAGTTCGGCATTGGGCTGGATCTGCTGGGTCAGAGATAGAAGGTGTGCAATATGGAAATACCTTTGAGGGATCTTGGGGGGTTGAAGCATTGTGGATAGCAACCTAGTAACCTAGGAATTTATTTATTTATTTATTTATTTATTTATTTATTTATTTATTTTAATATCCCATGTTTCTCCTGACACAGGACCCAACGTGGCTTACAGTAATTGAAAACAAAGTTGTGGACTAGATTGTGTCAAACGGTAGGGTCATAACCATAATAAAATTTAAGGATAGAGAATGTTTATGCTTGATCTTAGCCAAAAGGCCGAGAAGCGATAACCATGATAAAATTGAGCTCTCAGCTGAAATACCATGAAGAGGTGTCATGCTGGCTGAAGGATTCTGGGACTTATAATGCCACAAAGGAACTTCTCCAAGGTTTGATATGTAAGCATGCAAAGAAACAATTTGCAACACTAAGGGTGTTTACCCTATCTGGGTATATCTTGAAGCCAAGATAATCAAATTGAGACTTTCGTATTCTGGACATGAGAAGGCATGGCTCATTAGAAAAGACAATAATGCTAGGAAAGATGGAAGGAAGCAGAGAGAGAGGAAGACAGCACACTAGATGGATAGACTCCATTAGGGAGGTCACGAGTATGAAGTTAAAGAACCTAAGCAGAGCAGTAGAGGACAGGGAGTCTTGGAGATGTCTCATCCACAGAGTTTCCACAAGTTGGGGGTCGAGTCAAAGGCAGTTAACAACAGTAACAACAAACTCTATCTGGGAGCTTTATGGCAGGCAGTGGCAGAGGAAGGACTGATACACTGGAATAACCCAATTCTCAATGTCAAGAGGATTCTGGGTTGTGCTACTAGTGACCCAAGCCAAAAGTCTTGCAGTTCTTTCCTCTAGTCAATAGAAATCACAAAGCTGAATCACAGAATTCTTGGATCCAGCATCATTATACCAATTATAATTTAGAAAATGTGTGTTTTTCTGATGGAAGATTTATTTATTTATGAAGAGATCTCAATGAGAAAAATTGAAGGGTGAAATAGAATTATATTATTCCATCTCTGTTGATCTCTGCTGCAACTGCAAAGTAATTAATATTTAGCTTTTCTTAAAAAGTGATATATGTGTGTTGTGTGCCTTCAAGTCATTGCCAACTTATGGCTACTCTAAGGTGCGGGTTTTTGTGGGGCTTTCTTGGCAAATTTCTTCAAAGGGGGTTTGCCATTACCGTCCTCTGAGGCTAACAGTGGGTTTCGTGGCTAAGCAGGAATAGAACCCTAGTCTCCAGATTCATAGTCCAATACTCAGACCACTACACCATACAGTAATATTTCACCATAATGTCCAGGCATTTCCAAGCTTTTCTACTAACCATCATCCTGTATACTAACTATTATCCTGTTTACTAACCATGACTGTCATTCTGTTGGTGAATTACAGTGATGCAAATCAGACCAATGCCATCACAACTTACTTTTTTGGTCACTGTGAAGGTTGGAATTCTGTTTTGACAACACAATGATCCCCCCAAACTTGCCTCATAAGCAGTACAGCCCTTACAACACAGCCATTTCTATGTGAGATGGGGACACACACACACACACATTCAAATGTTTTCCTGTATCTGGACATGCTGCAAGATTGTCATGTGCTCGGATGTCACAAGGACCCAGGAGGTGTCTGCCAATGCCTGTTGTG